>CM044322.1:19901404-21153904 GCA_024291935.2 Okapia johnstoni
TTCTTTAAAAAAGAAAACTGAAAGATCTGGAAAGGTGAGTATGTAAATGAGCTTTCATGAAGTATGTACAAATGACATCCAGGTGTGTATCTGCTTGGGGAGCTTGGAACACTAAACAAGACACCCACACAAGTTAAGATTCTTTCACATCAGAAACCAATGCACAAATTCCAATTCTGTCCAACGTTCAGTAAGGTAATGGAAATAAAGCCAACCAGAAAGATTTTGCTCCAAAATTCTCATAAAGGAAGGTTTTGTTAGATAAAAGTAGTAAAATCACCCACATTTTCTCCAATTTTAGAAGCACTTAGAGATAGTTAATAAAATACTATCTATACATGTTTTCAGTCAAAACGTACAGATACTCACATAAAATGGCGTATTTTCTTCCACAAGTGAGATTAGTTTTTGAAATCCTAAAAAATATTTTTTTTCTGGTGTAATTTTTCTGATTGTACACGTGGAATGAGAACTACAAATGGAAAAAACAATGTCTGATGCCATTAACTATTTTATAATTTACACACCGGCAATCACTGTGAAGTAATGAGATGGCTCTAAGTCCCTTTCTCTTCCCCCAGTTTTGGTAATTGCAAAAGACCCAGTCATCTTACTTTGGGAGAAGGGCAAAAACTTTTCACAATGAGATTTTATTAGTAACTTCTATCAGAATTAAGAATAGTGTTCATAACATTTTAAATGGTTTGGCAAACTATGTCAGGAATTATGGTACCAAGGCTGCTGCCTCCGAATCATGCCCCCACCCCTCACTCAAATGGACGCTAACTGCCCTTATCTGAGTTTCAGGCTCAATTACAAAAAGAGGAAGTTACACAGAGAAAAACAAGAACTGGCTAGGCCCAAGATGGTGGAAGACCTGATCTCCAGTGGACCTTGATCTTCATTATATGTTCACTGTAATATATTAGCATGCTAAATGACACACCCATGAGCGCCATGACAATTGGCAGTTGCCATGACAACTGGAAAAGTCCATATAAGGACTGAAAAGGGGTGCCGCCTCAGTTCTGAGAATAAACCACACCCTTGTTCTCAGATATCTCATGAATAGTCCTCCTTCTCTTTACTCAGTTCTGTCCTTTTTACCTCAACCCTTCTATATAAACGGTGTCTCCACCTGAATGAGGTTGAGAAGCTGATTTGTGAACTAAACTCCCACAGGTTTCTATTTCCTTGGTCACTGAATAAACTATGTGCCATTCTATTCTCAGCACCAGTTTCGCTATTATTGGTTGTGTGAATATGAGTGGAAAAAGAACTTCCTTGACCAAGACCCCTTGGTCTAGATTAGGACCCCGGTGTGGGTGCAGGCAACCAATTCGGCAACAATTAATCATAGTCTCTAATTTTATGGCTCCAACATAGACATTTTTTAACAAATTTCAATAATGACTAGCATTAGGTTCCTACCATGCACAAGGCTAAGGATTTACATGTGTGACATTATAAGGGAGCTATTATTATTATCCCCTTTTTGTAGATGAGGAATAATTTATTCCTCCAGGTAATTACTATGGGCATAGCAATTGATCCAGCAAAACTGGGACAGATAAGAGCTTAAGTGTATCTGCTTCCTGCTTTGCCTCAGTAATTCAAGTCCTATGACTGGGTCAAGAGGACAATACCAAAGGAAGTTTTCTCTGCGTTACTGAGAGTCTGAAGAGCAAAATTCTCATATCTTTACGAGGACTGAAAATTTTCATACTTTATAAGACTAAAAATTCCCCGTTTCCTCATTGCCATAACTATAGTTACTGCTAGTGGAATTAAGAAAAGTAAAACTCTAAAACATAAGGGGATATCAAATAATAGCATCAGTAAAGACATTAACTCTTCCAAAAGCTCTCTAATAGAAAACTTTACAAACAGTAATCTAAGTCACCCACCCCTTTCAGGATGGAAATGATCTCTACTTAAATAATTAAAAGAGTAGTGCCCAGAGGTTAAATAACGCCCTCCTAGTATGGAAGGTAAAAATGTATCCTCTACCTGCCTTAGGACAGAATGGAGGTAAATTTGGGGGAAAAAAAAAAGTAGTTTGGGTCTTTGAACAAACAGATGAACCTAAATAAACATAACTATTTTTGTAATAGTTCCCCCAAAATGCCTATTATCTAAATTAATGAAGACCTAAGCCACAAAGAAAAAAGGAGTTATTTTTTATATTTAGGAGGGAATGACCTACAATCTTTTCTGTGGAAATTCATAAAGGCCATACGTAAAAGAAAAACATGACTTCTATTATCACATACTTTATCTGTACCATATCTAAGAAGAGAATAAATAAAATATATCAAGCATCTTATTTGGGCCTAAATGTCACTCACAATTATATTCTCAAAGTTTCAATGCAGGCTTTTCTTTTTCCACGGTTGAAACTTAAAATATGATGAATGATTTTATTCACAGCATCGCTCTTAAAGCTTAGGGTATTTTATTTCTGACTCAGTATAAGGGAGAATAGTGTTTACTTTTATTCTAAATGTGTTTCATAAGAATCATTTCCTTTTACAACACCATTGATGTGCTTCTTACCTAAATTATCCTTTTAAAGATATTGACCTGCTTCTTAAAAGTTAGAGGTATAATATTTCAAGTATCTTCAAATGAACTAAGCAAGAGTTTTACAAATCTCAGCCATATAGCCAAAGAAAATTAGTTTTAAAAAAGACAGTTTAAAAAAATCCAATTTTTTCCGCTCCAATTGTCCTAATTTAGCTTACTAGTTCACATTTACTTGTATATTGAATTACTCTAAAAATTGTGTATCTTTCAGATTCTACAACATGAGAGAAATTTTTATCTTTCTTTCAACCTCTCTTGGCTTATATTGTGCGTCTTCTGACATTTCTTTTTCTTTGAGGAGAGTGGTGACCACCACTGTCTTTGGCTGCCTATTGTCCAATGTTTGACAAATAGCTGCTATGTGTATTTTTGGGTCCAGTCTTGTGTTGTTTGCAGTGGGAAGGCTAGTCTTGTACCAGCTACTCCATCTCAGCTGGTGCCAAAAGCCTCCGGTTCTCTCTTATCCAAACTACTAATATGGTCTCTTTGTTGGTGATATTCTGCCCCTTAAATCTATCCTTTACATGGTTAACAGAGTATTTCAAAAATGCAATCATAACCATGTCATTCTGAGGCTTAACAGCCTTCAGTTGCTCTCCTTTGCAGTGGTTTTCAAAGAAGAGATGGTATGCTCGTGTGTGGGTGTGACAAGGAGGGTACCTCTCTGCTTCAGTTCAGTTCAGTTGCTCAGTCGTGTCCGACTCTTTGCAACCCCACGGACTGCAGCACACCAGGCCTCCCTGTCCATCACCAACTCCCAGAGTTTACCCAACCTCATGTCCATTGAGTTGGTGATGCCATCTAACCATCTCATCCTCTGTTGTCCCCTTCTCCTCCTGCCCTCAATCTTTCCCAGCATCAGGGTCTTTTCAAATGAGTCAGTTCTTCGCATCTCTGCTTCAACCACACTCTAATCTGGAGTTGACCTGCTGTACAGGGCTCCTACGTAAGCTTTTCTACAAAGAAAGGGTTGTTCTGCTAAAAGTGTCTTAAAACTACTATCTTACAGAGTAAGTACAAGGTTCCTGATATAGTATACCAGGTTTTCCACAATCTGGCCACTGTTTGGGTATCCAGCTTCGCACTTTACATTCTAGGAACACCAGTTTGCTTGCGTTTCCCTAACATATTCCCTATGTTGTAGATCAGTGCCTTTGCTGAGTTTGTTCTCTCAGTCTGAAAGATTTTTTTCTCAGTTTCTTCTCTATTCCATACCTGCCAGGTCAACTCTGATCCACCCTGAGACCTAGGACAGGCATTGCCTCTTCAGGAAACTTCCCTTCTATCAATCCCCTAAGGGCAGGTTAGGGCACAGCTCCTGAGATTTCTCCAATGACAGATCTTTCTCTGCCACTATGCTTATACATGGGATCATAATTATTCATCTCTGCAACTGATTCCACATAAGTTAACAGCTTTACTTACCGGTCGATTCTCAAACCTTAAAATAGTTACAACTCACAAATGAATAAATGAATATTTGATAGGTAGACATGGGGGCCATTTTAGGCAAACGAAAAAATATAACATCAGCCAAGAAGTTGGTAAACATACTATTTTTTTTTACTTTTGGAACCTGGAGTTAGTCAATTTAGCTAGAGCCTCTTAAGGCGGAGAAGTGGGAGAGAATACCAAAATATATTATAACCACATGGGAGGGCTTTAACACCAGGCCATGCATAATTCAGGAAGCACTGGGAAACCATTCAAGATTTTAGATCAGAGGAATAGTGGTCTCTTAATTGGTCTGTCTCCTTCCTATCTTTCCCTTTTCCAATACATCCTACAGATTAATATTCATAACACATAACTCTGACCCCCTTCCTTTCTTAAACTTCCTTTGGTAATTGGCCATTGCCAACAGCATCTTAATGACAACACACTATAGTCCTTTAGAATAAATAGATTTCTTTCTTTTATTCTGTCTAGTTTACTTGTGCTATTTATCAAATGCTATTTTACAATTATTTATCCTATTCCCACAACTAAATTTGGTACTGGGGAGAGAGGAAAGAATTGTGTCTTATTCTCTGTAACTCTGAACAGTGAATTCACATACAGGGGCACATTATGTATCTGCTGAATAACTTAAAAGCAGCTCTGAATGAAATATGCCATGGGTAGTTTACTCCAAGATAAATAACACTTGATTTTAGTTATTTGCACAAAGCCTAACTGCTATTTTCATCAATATAGCTGAGTGTAAATATTGCTTTCCGAAAGGAAGAAAAATATTTTTAAAATATTTTGAAATTGCATTATTACTACTTTGAAGCCTTTACACTAGCATCCCAGCTTTTAAAATTCCAGATACAGAAAGCAGAGTTTGAATGAAGAAAAAAGGAGACATTCTTAATGGCTTGTTACTGCCCAAAGAAAGAAAGAAATTAAGCTTTCTTTTGTACTTTTGTATTGGTTGCACTCCGGGGGGTGGGGGTGGGGGTCATGATTGTCTTCTCTACCATTTCCCTCAGCTCCTTAATCTCTAGTTTACTTGGTCTTATCTCTTGCAAGCAAAATGGAATTCAAATGGCCTCCTAAGTCCTCTTTGAACCATGCTGGTGCCAAGCCAGCTGGGGCCTATCCTGGCACCCAGGCAGGGAAGTGTATTTCGTAACACACAACAAATGTCTGTTTGGCACAATTTGCATGAAGCAGTTTACTGAATCAGTGAATCATTTCTCAAGGTGATATTCCTGGCAGACTTCTCTCTCAGCATCCTGCCCAGGTCTATCCTTCTACTACCTTCGCAGTCGGGTAACTTGGTGTATTCAGCACGCTTCCCATGCACATCCCTCCCCATCCTGTTTCCACTGCTGACAGGAACCATGCAGAGTTAACAGACAGCATTAAGAGATCCCACGCACTGCATACATGAGTGATACTAGTCTAATATAATCCTCCCACATTCCAACAGTGTCCAGCTGAGGATTCAGTTTAAACCCTTACAGAACCCTCTCACTTGATCTTATTAACAGAGTGATAAACACCCCCATGATTAGTTAGTTGATTAAGGCTTAAAATAGCTTTTTAGGATAATTTTGGCAAGAAATTCCTTAAACTCCTTGTTTCAAGAAATTGTGAACTGTTCAACACAAAACTTCAAGGATAAGAGTTATATTCCTCATGATCGTGTGGGTGGAATGTAAAAGAGTGACAGCGTATTCGGGTTCTTCCACTAAAAAAAAAAAAAAAAAAAGATTTCTAATCTTTTCCTACCATGCAATTAACAGAATGTTAAATAAAATTCAAGTAGCAGGTATAACTATGCCTTAACATTTTCTTATCCTAGAGACTTAATTCAGTTTTTCCTACTTAATAATGGTAGAATACACCTGTCTCAAGACATTAAACTGTTTCTGTAAACTTGTCACCCCTTACCTGGTCTATTGCAGTAACATAACTCATCTATTTCTTTCCAATCCCTTTCACTCAATTTTAAACATGATCAACAGAGTTCCTTTTCTAAGAAGCAAATGTGATGTCATTGCCTTGTTAAATAGCTTTCTATGATCCAAATCATTTCCAGAATAAAGTCTAAATTCCTTAGCATGGCCTTTAAAGAACTTGATTCTTCACCTCTTGCCAGCTATCCGTTTTCCTCTTGCAAATTATAGTCCAAGAATTTTGAACATTTTGCAGTTTGCCAAAGAGATGTGAAATGTTTCTTGACTTTGCATCTTTATATGTATATGGAATATCCTTCCCATCTTTTCCTCCAAGTGAGCTTCTGTTTGTCCCTAAATACATGACTCAGTTGTAAACTTCTCTGCAAATCCTTTTTTTGCTATTCTCCACTTTAAACCATATACCATTCAAGGCAATATCTTAGTTAATCTTTCCCTTGTGGTAATATTATAATCCTCTTAAAAAACTGCATTGAGGTAAAATTCATGTACCATAAAATTAACCATCGTAAAGCAAGTAATTCAGTAACATTTAGTACATTCATGATGGTGTGCAGCCACCTCCCCTGTACCTAGTTTCAAATGGGTTTTAACTTTTAATTCACCTGAATGTGTTCCTAACACAACTGCATTTTTGCAACCACAATACCGCACACATAATAGGTGCTCAATAAATAAAGAAGGAATTTCACATTCAACAACAGAAAAGCATCTTATGGATTTTTTCCCTCTTTTATTATCCAGACTTAGAAAAAAAAACATGCTATTACACCTATTGTTAAGAGAAGACTTATCACATAAAAAAGAAAAGACAGAAGGTTCGGCTCCTTTCAAACTTAAATTTTTAAAAATGGATATTCAGGAATTAAAAGTTTATAATTTGGCTTTTTCAAAATTCATTCAACAAATATTTGTTGAGAATTTACATATGTGTCAGGAACTGTTCTAAGCACTGAGGGGTGTCATACTGAACAAAACAGACAAAATCCCTGCCTTAGGAAAGGGCAACCCACTCCAGTATTCTTGCCTGGAGAATTCCATGGAGAGAGGAGCTTGGCAGGCTACAGTCCATGGGGTCACAAAGAGTCAGACATGACTGAGCAACTAATGATTTCAAAAGCTTATATAAAAGAGACAATAAACATGATAAATTATATAGCATTTTAGAGGGTGGTAAACACTACAGGGGAAAAAAAATAAGATTCAGGTAATTAGATCAGAATTTCTGAATGGAGATACAGGGAGGGGTTGCAATTTTAAGTAATTTGATCTGAGTAGCCATATCAAGCAAGTGATATACAAGCAAAGAGCTGGAGAAGGTGAGAAAGTGAGTCATACAAATATCTGAGAGAAAAGTCAAGGCTAAGGTCTCAAGGTAGGAACATGCCTGATGTGCTTAAAACAGGGACAAAGTCATATCTAAGTAAAGGTATATAATGGGCGGGTTGACACATGAGTCAAGAAAAGAGTTGTGTTGGCTTAAGACATACAATTAAGATCATCAGCTTTAGAGGGTTATTCGAAGTTATAAGATTGGATGAGATTCCTAAAGAAGTGAAGTTCATGGACTGAACTCTGTAGCACTCCCATTGAGATCTGGAGAGCAGGAGAGAAATCTCCAAAGATGACCCAGAAGGAACTGCCAGAGAGACAGGGAGCAAACTAAGAGAGCACAGTGTCATGGAAAGCAATGTGAAGAAAGTGGTTCTAAGAGAAGGAATGAGTGATCAACTGCATTAAATGCCACTAGCTTAAAGATTAGGTAAGACGAGAAGTGAGAAGTGACCCCTGAATTTAGCAATGTGGAGGTCACCAGTGAGCTAAACAAGCGCAATTTTCACAAAGCAGCGAAGGTGTGTGAATGAAGTAGGTTTAAGAGAGAAGGGGAAGAGAAGAATGAGAAACAAAGCAGCTAGAAGTTTTTAAAAGTTTTTGCATGAAGAGAAGCAGAGAAAGGGATGGTAAATGGAGACAGAAGTGAGATTAGCAGGCTTATTTTTTTCTTTTAAGATGGGAGAAATAATAGCATGCTGATGAGAACAATCTAGCAGAGAGCAAAGAGTTGAAGATGAAAAAGAAATAAGGGAGAACTGCCAGTAAAATATTCTTGAATAGGCAAAAATGGGCACAGGGAGGAGCTGACAGCTGGACCCTGGGCAATCCAACCACAGTGAAAAGAGGGAAATCAATGTATAAGGAAATAGTTGCTGGTGGATGTGTAGATATAGTAACCAAGTTCTCTTGAATGCCTGAATTTTCTTAATGAAATAAGCAGCAAAATAACAGCTATAAGTGAGGGTAATAGAGAAACATAGAGAAGGAGTCAGAATATATGAGGAAATGGAAAAAAATCATCTCAGAAATCATTCTGGATTGTGCTACTCAGAGTCCAAGGTCCTGTACTGTTCTGTTTTGTTGTACAAGTTGTTTGTTTAAACAATTTAACAACATAGAAATTAAGAAGTGTGCTTTGTGTTACCAGTAGATGTATCTCATTTTACAGCACACTCTCCATAAACATGTACAATTTTTGTAATTCTATTTCTTTTCTTATTATGACTATTCAGTTCAGTTCAGTCGCTCAGTCGTGTCCGACTCTGCGACCCCATGAATTGCAGCACGCCAGGCCTCTCTGTCCATCACCAACTCCCGGAGTCTACCCAAACCCATGTCCATCGAGTCGGTGATGCTATCCAACCGTCTCATCCTCTGTCATCCCCTTCTCCTCCTGCCCCCAATCCTTCCCAGCATTAGGGTCTTTTCCAATGAGTCAACTCTTTGCACAAGGTGGCCAAAGTACTGGAGTTTCAGCTTCAACATCAGTCCTTCCAATGAACACCCAGGATTGATCTCCTTTAGGATGGATTGATTGGATCTCCTTGCAGTCCAAGGGACTCTCAAGAGTCTTCTCCAACACCACAGTTCAAAAGCATCAATTCTGCGGTGCTCAGCTTTCTTCACCGTCCAACTCTCACATCCATACATGACTACTGGAAATACCATAGCCTTGACTAGATGGACTTTTGTTGGCAAAGTAATATCTCTGCTTTTAAATATGCTATCTAGATTGGCCATAACCTTCCTTCCAAGGAGTAAGCGTCTTATAATTTCATGGCTGCAATCACCATCAGCAGCGATCTTATGACTATTACTGAACTGCAATTTCATTTTTTTGTTAAATCTAATAAAAAATTTGGACTTAGACTTTTGTCTTTTTATTTTTTTGGCTCATCCCGGTGCACCAGCACCGAGTACCCTGTATCACGCATCGAACCTGAACTGGCGATTCGTTTCACATATGATAATTTACATGCTTCAATGCCATTCTCCCATATCATCCCGCCCTCGCCCTCTCCCATCGAGTCCATCTGTGTCTCTTCTGCTGTCTCGCATACAGGGTTAGACTTTTGTCTTTTTAAAACCTCATTTTGCTTCACAATTCATATTATTGTTTTTATTCATTATGAGGTAGGGAAAAAATTGGTCCCTCACCATGCATAGATTGAGAAGGATGAGTCCAGGAGAGTTGGACAGTAATTAGACTAGGAAATGTTTTGTGATTGCCAAGGAGCATGAGAGGCTCACGTGAGGTTTGCAGCCATTAGTTAAAGACCGTCAGTGTGGTGGACTGATTCTCTCCAGACACACTATGCTGCAGGGAAGCAGAGCAGGACAGATGAGCAGCAGGATTTAACTGACCTGTCACATTGCCAAGTGAATATGAGATGATGCACAAGGGGGCAGGGGCAGCAAGGAAATAGTATGCAAAGATTAAAATAAGTGATCCTGGAATTCAAGCTGGATGAAGAGGGAAGAGAGGATAACAGAGGTATGAGGGGCAGAAAAGTGACAAGATCAATGGCCCATAGGTCCCAAAAGGATTGAAAAATTGTTGGCAAATAGGATGAGCTAGAAAAATAGCAGGTAACGGTCAAATAGTAAGACACGCACAATTGAGAATGTGAAGAAGCTGTAGCAATGAGGCGAAAAGATTCTTGGAGGAGAGGAGTTTGGGAAACTTAGAGCCAGTGTGTTGAAGGGATCATCTCTGCAGATGCTGGAATCCTCACAAGTGAAGGCAGGAGTAGTGCTGGAGATAATGATGATGAGTCAGGAGCTAAAATCAGTAAGAAATGAGGAGAAATGATGGTATGGGGTGGGGCTAGAAGATGACTATAACATGAGACTCAGAGTTTGGACTTTATAGGGGAAAAGAGGATGAACAGACAGGAAGCAGCCATGAAAGGAGAAGGATGCCTACCACAGGCAGCATGGTATGAAGGCCATGAGAGAGAAACAGCCGTCACTTGACAGGACCTCACACAAGCTAGTGTCCTCAGAAAGCTACAGGTTCTCAGAAGATCTAGAATGAAGGAACTCCTTCAGAGAAGGGGTGAAAGAAAGAGCTGATTTGACTGATGACGGACCATGAGTTGCAGAGGGCGTAGTGAAAGGGTTTCAAGAGGTGGGAAAGGATGAGGGGAAGGCAGAGACAGGAAAGGGGATTTACAGAGTCACACGGAGAGTAGAAGACAAGGGTTCCCCAGATATCTAGGGCTACTCCTGATGGCTAGCATGTTGATGTTTGATGCTACAATACTACAGCACAATTATCCTTCAGTTAAAAATAAGCAAATTTTTAAAAAAGGGATACAGTATGTAAGAAATCGTTTTAGAAATCATCATTCCTCATGGACAGTTATTTTATGGGACTAAAGGGGGTCCAAGCCTGGATTACTTAATTGATCAGTAACATTTAATCCATGGGTTACATCATGGTTCTCTGTAAGGCATGCTCCTGACCTTGTACTATGTATCTTTAGGCTATTTGGTTCCTTACATTACTAAACTGAAGGAGGTAAGGGCAAAAAGGTGGTAAATGATACGTTCATATCACTCCATACATAGCTCTGATAAAAGACTGCTGACAGAGTAGATTGGTTTAAATGGGCATTCTGAATTATCTGTTTATTCAGATTGGATAATTAGAAATATTCTATACTAATATGTACCCTACCAATTTTTATTATGTAGCTACTTAATAGAAACAAAACAACATGTACTATCCTGTTCCAGAAAGGGCTGACCTTTATTGAATTATTTTAATAAAATCAAATTTAATTATATTACAGTACTGGAAAAGGGTCACAGGTAGGGAAATGATAACAAAAGTAAGGGACATTTTCCAATGACTAGAGAAAAAGAATAACCAAGTTCATAGAGGGCACATTAGCCAGGCCCTTGCAAGTAAGTACCGCCTATGAAAAGAAAAGATGAAAATCGAAATTGCTTTATTGGTATGACCTTGCCTTTATGATGTTAAAGAACGCTGAGTAGGAGAAAAGATGGGAAAGAAAAGACACAGAGGGGGAGGAGAGAGAGAAGAGAAAAGGGTGTAGGGATCCACAGAGAAGAACTAAGAAATGTATTTTTTGTGCTTTGCTTCAACTGAATTCATTTTTCTGGAGGGATGACTTATGGAATTAATATTCTGCTTAACTAGCTTCTAGTTGTTTATACATGTTTTTGACAATTAATCTTTCTCCTTCCTTGAATGAGATCCTTCTTCTCTTTTCCTCCCCATTATCCCTCTTCTTTGTTAAGATCATACTCTTCATTTTTTTATGCTGTGGAGGTTGGGAGCAAGATGGTTTTCTGGCCCTACCAAGCCAACCATCTGATAAATTACCAAGAGGCAAATGAATTATTGGATGTGGAAGAATTTGCACACTGTAACAGTTTGAGGAGTAAAGTAATAATGGCATATACATAAGTTCAAGGGTATTTTTTTTACTTAGAAGCACAGAAAATTTACCTAGAACTCAATGTCTGTACTTAGTACATTCTGTCTCTCCAGATCTATTCTTTGCCCTTCTCTCCCTTGCTGTGCTTTAGGAAACAGATTTCTGGAACACATCAAAAGCAATCTTTTCCTTTGGCTTTAAGTTAGGTTTGGCCAGTAGGTAACTCTGGCAAGAAATCAGAAAGCAGGAAAAGAGAGCAGGCGTGTTTGTTCTCCAGTGCTTCCTCCCTGCTGGCCATTTTTGTTTTGGTAGAGGTTGTGTTTCCTTGTGTACAGCCATAGCTACTGTCATCAGCCCTCTTGTGCAACTACAGTTCTCTGGGTTCCAGAAAAACTGCTCCTTTCCCTTGCCCTGAAGGTCAAGGGTGATAACTGCTGTAATGTGTACTCTATCACCCTCTGGTGGGTCCCTTATGCTGCCCATACCTCTGTACACTCCCTTCATTAAACTTCTTTCAATTAATCTGCTGACTGTGCCATTTGATACTTGTAAGAAGCGAGATTGATATAATTTCTAATAGCTGTGCTGGGCTTAGTTGCTCAGTCATGTCCGACTCTGGGTGCCCATGGACTGTAGCCCACCAGGCTCCTCTGTCCACAGGGATTCTCCAGGCAAGAATGGAATGGGTTGCCATGCTCTCCCCCAGGGGATCTTCCCAACTCAGGGATCGAACCCAGGTCTCCTGCATTGCAGGTAGATTCTTTACCATCTGAGCCACCAGGGAAGCCTTTCTAATAGCTAGATTGATATAACTTCAGGGCCAGGTCTACACAATCCAACCCATTCTCATTCCAAATTACTCAACTCAATATCTCTTTCACTATTCCATAGTGAATACCCAGCCCGGTCTTGTTGAAGTCACTGCTTCGTGACAATCACGTATTCATCATGACGACATTGGCAGCACTTTGGAACCACTTAAGAGTCTCCATTCATAAAGCCTCCATTTTCATAAGTGTAACTCATCAAGATGCAAATTTAAAACTAGATGATTTTAGGAATTTGGTCAGAAAAGGGAAGTAGCTTTTCTCAGTAACATCCAACCTCACCTCCTTCTCCTTGTTGAGCAACACCAGCTGGCTGTCTGTGAGGATGCAGTACTTCCGCTCCCATGCTGTCGTGTCGGTGTAGGGTGACTGGCCACAGGACAGACGGTGGGTAGGCGGCCCTTTCACATCTGTGTGACAGACACAAAAACAAAAGTGACAAATCACTACCATGCTTGGTAAATTCACGTTTCAAAAGGAAGATGCTTCAAAATCACGGAAGGTGGTCTAAATATACACCTAAGTAGTTGAGTTGAAAACATAAAATTCCTCTGAAGAAAATATAAACAGTTTTTGACAGAGGGAAGATTTTGCCCTATAGTCAGCAAAAACACAGGGCTGAAACACTTTGGGAAGAATTGTTAGTACAAATTTGACATGGTAATCACCAGTGTACATGCACTAAAAGGATGGGAGATCACTTCAGGGCAAAACCAGTTATCATGCAAAAGAAAGAGGTGGGGGTGACTCAGAGACGACAAAGGATAGGTATCTTTTGGAAGAAGATGCTGCTTGCTGCATGTACACTCAAGAGTACTGCTGAGCTTGAATTGAAAGAGTGAAGTTATTGGCAGCCTACATCTTCAAAATGGCTTTATTTTTGGTCAGTTGTAAGATTTTAGAACTGGTTGAACTACAGCATCATATTACCACTAGAGGCCAGTAAGATCTTAAAAACAGAGACGATCTAAACATATTGCCATCATGTCTCTTAAAGGTGGAGGCATACAATATAATATCAAAGTTAAATGTTTCAACTCTTCTAAAAGTCTCATCTCCTATGTTACTTTAATTTTTTTCTTTTTCTTTTATTGAGATATGAATGACATGTAACACTATATTATTTTCAAGTGTATAACATAATGAGTCAATATTTGTATACACTGCAGAATGATGATCCTAACAAGTCTAATTACCATTCGTCACCATAATAAGTTAGAAAATCTTTTTTCGTTTGATGAGAACTTTTTTTTTTTAAAGAAAATAATGTTCATTTTATTCTTTTTTTTTAGCTGTTTATTTTTTTATTTTTATTTATTTTTTATTTGTTTTGCCATACATTGACATGAATCTACCATGGATGTATGTTTTCCCCTTCCACCTCTCTCCCCATCCCATCCCTCTGGGTCATCCCGGTGCATCAGCCCCGAGCACCCTGTATCATGCATTGAACCTGGAATGGAGATTCATTTCACGTATGATAATTTACATGCTTCCATGCCATTCTCCCATATCATCCCACCCTTGCCCTCTCCCATAGAGTCCATAATACTGTTCTATCTATCTGTGTCTCTTTTGATGTCTCGCAGGTTTATCTTTACCGATTGACTAAATACCATATATATGAGGTACCATTTCACACCCGTCAGAATGGCTGCTATCCAAAAGACTACAACCAATAAATGCTGAAGAGGCTCTGGAGAAAAGGGAACCCTCTTACACTGTTGGTGGGAATGCAAACTAGTACAGCCACTATGGAGAACAGTGTGAAGATTCCTCAAAACTCTGGAAATAGAACTGCCATATGACCCAGCAATCCCACTGCTGGGCATACACACCGAGGAAACCAGAATTGAAAGAGACACGTGTACCCCAATGTTCATCGCAGCACTGTTTATAATAGCCAGGACATGGAAGCAACCTAGATGCCCATCAGCAGACGAATGGATAAGGAAGCTGTGGTACATATATGCAATGGAATATTACTCAGTCATTAAAAAGAATACATTTGAATCAGTTCTAATGAGGTGGATGAAACTGGAGCCTATTATACAGAGTGAAGTAAGCCGGAAAGAAAAACACCAATACAGTATACTAACTCATATATATGATGAGAACTTTTTGATTTACTCTCCTGGCAACTTTCAAATATCCACTACAATATTGTAATTGCCACGCTGCAGATGACATTCGCATGGCATATTATAAGTGGAAGTTTGTATCCCTTGACCCCCTTCACCCATCTCATCCACCATCCTCTTGGAGATCATCATGCTGTTCTCTGTATTTGTGAGTTTTGTTTTGTTTATTTTGGATTTTAGATTCCACATATAAGTGACATCATACAGTATTTGTTTTTCTCTGACTTATTACATTTAGCATAATACCTTCAAGGTCTATGTTGTCATAAATGATAAGATTTCATTTCTTTTTCAATGGCAGAGTAGTATGCTATTCATCCACCAATGGGCACTTGGGTTGTTTTCATTTTATGACTATTGTAAATAATTAACACAATGAACACAAGGATGCATATAGCTTTTCCAATTAGTGTTTTCATGTTCTTTGGATAAATATCCAAAAGCGAAATTGTTGGGTTGTATGGAAAAGGAAATGGCAACCCACTCCAGTACTCTTGCCTGGAAAATCCCATGGACGGGGGAGCCTAGAAGGCTGCAGTCCATGGGGTCGCTAGGAGTCGGACACGACTGAGCGACTTCACTTTCACTTTTCCCTTTCATGCACTGGAGAAGGAAATGGCAACCCACTCCAGTATTCTTGCCTGGAGAATCCCAAGGACGGTGGAACCTGGTGGACTGCCGTCTATGGGGTCGCACAGAGTCGGACACGACTGAAGCGACTTAGATGTATTACTATTTAATTATTATACTAGAGGAGCACTTCAAACTGAAGAAATTCAAAATCAAATGCCCATGAGTGCAGGAGAGTTGTAAATATCAATAATAAATAAGCACATTTTATCAATTAGATAAGAGTCTTCATTACTATTACTTTCCATAGACTTTTAGTCTTTTTATCACAGGATGATAGGTATTCCTGGTACTGACCGACTTCAAGGAAATTTAAATGATTTCCTAGATGTTTTATGCTATAATTACTTAAATATGCATAACTATAGGAGACAATCTGTAAAAAGTAAACAGGTCAGTATTTAGGGCATTAGGTGTATATATGCCTCTCCTACACCCCCATGTGTGTCCAACATTGTCATCAGTGCTCCTCCTGGCTAACTTCATTGCTCTCTAAAAGTCTACCTAAACTTATTGCTCGGCATGTTTGGGGAGCTCATCAACTACCCTCCAAAATAACTCAAGATCCAACAACCAATAATGTTCCCAGGGCTTGGCTTGACATGTTTACTAATTTTTAGAAGTTCGCTGTCTTTCCTTTTCCCCTTGTTTTTCTGCTTCTATCTCCTGTGAACTTCACACACCAGTCCCTGCTACATCGGTAGCTTCTCCATTCCACAACCAACTCTCTCCTACCTTCAACTCTTTCATTTCAAGCATTTAAAGTTTTGTTTATACTTCAAATTTTCCTAAAATTATCACAAATAGCTTTAAAGGAATTAATTCAGTAATTCTTGGCAGATAAAAGATTCTTGCCTGAACTTAAAAGCCATGTCAAAGCTGATTTTCTTCACACGATCTGAATAAACAAATGGGTTACATTTTTACCACAATGCAGACCTATTTTTAGAGCCAAATACCAAGATCACTTCAACAGAGAGGGATGCACCTACTTTATGTAGAAATGTGGTGGTTTTGTGGCCTAGACAAGTTTTCATTCAAATGACTAACCTTCTTATGTAAGTTGGCCACGGATGACCTAAACTGCCCCCTGCAATTTAATCTGAATCTTATGATCCACACTGAGCAAGAAGATATTGATAGGCTCTGTCCATAAAAACTAGAATACGGAAAACTGTATTACAGCAGGAAACCCAGGTTTCCTGACAAAATATAAATCTGCTACCAGCAATGAATTTAAGAAAACCTGAATTATTATCTTCCCTGTGTCAACCTGAGTTATTATCTTACAGTCTCCCTTAAAGTTCTCCCCTTCTCCAACTTGGGCTTTGCTCCTAGTTTCTTCATGCTATTGTGAAACAAGACAATGTCTCATAAAGCATGTTGGGGACTCTGAATTACTCCTCTCCAGTGTTAAAGGTAGAATGAAATAGGAAGCAGTACTTCCACATTTTAGTTTTTCTGTCTGTCTAAATTATGAGGTTGATTAGCCATGTCATAAATTTTATAGCTTCACATTTTTTCCTACTATCTATGGTCCACACTTTGATCACTTTATAAGACTGCATTAAAAGGAAGAAAACAAGAAGTCAGAATAAGTGGGGATTTTTTGTTCTTTTTAGCATTTCTGGATTAAGGTTTAAAGGGCATTTTAAGTAACAATCTAAGATATTTTTGAAAACCTATAAATTTAATTTATTCATTCTACTGTGTCATTTCCATAGCTAAATGAAGGTATAATAGTACATTTGTAAAGCCTGTTTACTGAGATTATATTAAACTCAGGACAAACTCAGATTATTACCCTATTTCATTTTACCAAGTCTACCAATCCCTCCCTCCCTCCCACCTTCCTTCACTCCCACCCTCTTTTTCTCTGGCTCTTGACATACTTCTAATTTCTGACTTTCAATTGCATTTAGTATCTAAAATTCACTACTGAATAGGGTAACAACTTTAGAATTACAAATAAGAATCTTAACAGCAAAACTGGAAGGAAATTTTAGATTTGTGCTGTCCAATTCCTGTAAGGATACCAACAATACTGCATGCTACCCCTTATTACAAATATTGAATAATTTCAGAAACATTAAAAAGAATCAGAAGTTACACAATGAACCCCATTGGAAAGTACTTCTTTGAGACTGGATATTATCATGTAGACTAATAATTTCCAAAACCTTTGATCTCATGATTCCTTTACACTTGGAAAATTGAGGACTTCGAAGAGTTTTTTTTTGTTTATGTGGGCTATATTTATCAATATTTACCACACTAGAAATTAAAACTAAGAAATTTTTAAAATATTTATTCATTTAACAACAATAACAAACCTACTGCATGTTAACATAAATAACACATTTTTGATGAAATGCAATTATTTCCCAAAACAAAATAATTAGTAAGAGGAGTGACAATATTTAAAGTTTTGCAAATCTCTCTCAAATCTGGATATAGAAGACACCTGGGTTCTTATATTTGTTGCGATATTTAATCTCATGCTTTATGTTGTCTTGGTTTAAGTATAAGTGAAAATCTAAACACACTGATAAACAGTTGGAAAAGGGAAAAAATATTTTAATATCATTTTCAGGTAAGTGTGGGTCATCTTTTCTAATACTATACCAAAAATTGAGAAGCAGCTGCTCCTTAAAAGTAAAATGTGGAACTTGATACCACTTCAAAAAACTTTTCATACTCTGTTAAGTTAAAAATCATTGGTCTACTTTGCCCTTTGAATGGATCCTTTTACCCAAATGCATGAGCTCAGAAGGTAAAGAATCCACCTGCAATGTGGGAGACCTGGGTTCGATCCCTGGGTTTAGAAGATCCCCTGGAGGGGGACATGGCAACCCACTTCAGTATTCTTGCCTGGTGAATCCCCCCAGACAGAGGAGTCTAGTGGGCTACAGTCCATGCAGTCGCAAACAGTCAGATACGACTGAGTGGCCAAGCACACATGACTTAGGGACACTATGCATTGATCATTTAGAAAAAAATGGTTCATTTAGCTTTGCAGCGCAGATCTTTGAAACACTGACACTCTTCATTACATAATAGCAAAAAATCACATTCATTAATCTTCAGAAAGTCTTGATCGTCAGAAAAATCTTCAAGTACTGGAAAGCTGTCAAGCTCCAGTTGGCAGATTCAAGTTTTCCAAAACACTGACCTTTGTTTTTTGTCTTAAATTCTACCTTGTCAATAAATACTGTTGTTTTCTTTCCCCTTAAGAGACAGGTTTATTTCTCCCCCCTAGAAAATGACTGACAAATAACCAAGACTGAATAACTTTAGTTTGTCTTTCAGTTGTTCTTTCAAGTAAAAATGGTGTTCCGTGAAAAACAAATGGTAAGTCTAGCTCCCAGATCACTTTCCACTAATGCTTTCCCCAGTGTTATATAACTGTCATACTTCAGAATGCAACTTAAGTGTACTTCCCCTCTCATCATACAGAATGTTAAAAAGACATAAACTTCAAAGGTTAATATGTAATAAAATTGAAGATTTTCCCTGAGTTCTCAAGGATATCCTTAAGGAAAACTGGCTTTTTTTCCCCCTACTATGTGTGGCAGAGAAGATTGCATGACTATTGGCATAGCTTGGTGTCACAGCCTTGATTCCTGCAACTGCATCAATAGTTTTGCTTATAACTCCTTTTGTATCAGAGTAAATGTCAACAAAGTAAAAACAAATAAAAATAAAAATAATTTTAACCTCACAGATCAAGGGGACCCTCAGGTTCTAGGGTCCCACAGACCGTACTTAAAAAACCACCGCTTACATAATAGGAAGGCAATGAAAGATTCTAAGAAAATTTGGCAATAGTTTGTAAGATGAAGTAGGGAAAAGACCAGAGTTCTTATACAATGAGTGGGAGATTAATGTAATGGCTGGGGCGTGGGATGATTAGGGTCATAGACTGGTGACAGTGGAAAAAGAAAGAAAGGGACTATGTGAGTCAAATTTTGAAACAGAAATCAACAACACTGGTAACTCTCTAGCTGTTTATGGGGAAAGAATAGCACAAAAGAGCTGAGAGAATAGATGCAATTAATACAAATACAGATTTATAAATACTCCTAAGACAGGTTATATAACTGTAATTCTGCTTTTGTTTCAGCAGGAAAGTTTAAGACAAAGACTTGTAAAAAAAAAAAGCATACAGAAGACCCAAAAGGGAAGCTTTTAAACTTGAATTTAATTTGAAGGATTCACTGCAATCCATTATATCCACATCATTTCAAAACAGCATTGAAAATACCATTATATTTTGTCTACCTGTAAACCTAGAAGTCAAACCCTGGGCCTGTTCAAATGCTAACATAAATTTAGTAACTACTTGGCAAAGAAACAACAACAACCAAAAAACTTCCCCTGTGTGTGTAATCCTTTCTTGTAACTTTTCCTTGTACCAGAGAAGGGAGCAAAATAGCCTATCGCATCGTTTGACAAAAAAGAGGAACCAAAATGATATGACAGAGCTGGAAATTCCATTAGGCTTATCTATAAATATCCACAAAGTAATTTTTCTCTTAGAGGGTAAGCATCTTGTCTCTTTCAGACTTTGGGAGCATCTCAGAAAGACTTTAGGAGAGTAAATGAAGGGTTCTGATGGGAAGCAGAGAGAGGGATAAAGGAGAACGGAAAAGAATAAGCCTACAATCCAGATATGGAGAGTGTAAAACAAAAAACTGCTTGAGAAATTTTATTTTTGTCTATCACAGCTCCTCAGAAGTTCATCTGTTTCTAACTTACATCCATTTACTAACTACAATGTTTTTAAAAATTCTAATATTCTAAATTAAATGAAACTGGTAAAACTTTAAACCTATTTAAAGTTTTGGCCATCCAAAACAAGCTTCACAGAGGATTCTATAAAGAGAAACTTCCAGTTAAAACAACCCTAATGTTTCATTCAGTCTCAACAGTTTTTCATTAATTCTTGTACCAACCATTAAAAAAAAACACATAGTTTGGGGAAATCTATCTATGAGAGGGACGATTAAAATACATTAAAAGAGAAATACATTTCTAACAAGCAGCTGTAAACTGCACAGGTCTGAACTGCTGTAGTAAGATTAGTATTCTCACATATGTGTTTATCCCCATGCCAGAGACAACCTGGCCTAGAAAAGACAAATCTTTTCCAATGTTCAAATTTTCAATTATCACATTTGTTTTTGCTTCTGAATTTGGTGAGAAGTCAAAGTCAGAGTACAAGCATTACTTTATAAATCTCAGAATTGGAGTGACCACTTTCTTATAGAAGCAAAAAAAATCTAAATTACTTTAAAACAGAGCTATTTGCTTAAACTAGCTAAGAACATGCCAATTTCCCTAAAAAGACAAAGGGCTATTTTTCTCTTCACCAAAGTGTCCAAGAACAGTTTTATCAGAAGTTCAAGTTTAAATATCATTTATATTAATAGGTCAACTAACATGCTTATTTAACTTATATGCAGAGTACATCATGAGAAACGCTGGGCTGGAGGAAGCAAAAGCTGGAATCAAGATTGCCGGGAGAAATATCAATAACCTCAGATATGCGGATGACACCACCCTTATGGCAGAAAGTGAAGAAGAACTAAAAAGCCTCTTGATGAAAGTGAAAGAGGAGAGTGAAAAAGTTGGCTTAAAGCTCAGCGTTCAGAAAACTAAGATCATGGCATCCGGTCCCATCACTTCACGGCAAACAGATGCAGAAACAGTGGAAACAGTGGCTGACTATTTTTTAAGGCTCCAAAATCACTGCTGATGGTGATTGCAGCCATGAAATTAAAAGACGCTTACTCCTTGGAAGGAAGGTTATGACAAACCTGGACAGCATATTAAAAAGCAGAGACATTACTTTGTCAACAAAGGTCCGTCTAGTCAAGGCTATGATTTTTCCAGTAGTCACGTATGGATGTGAGAGTTGGACTATAAAGAAAGCTGAGCACCGAAGAATTGATGCTTTTGAACTGTGGTGTTGGAGAAGACTCTTGAGAGTCCCTTGGACTGCAAAGAGATTCAACCAGTCCATCCCAAAGGAGATCAGCCCTGAGTGTTTATTGGAAGGACTGATATTGAAGCTGAAACTCCAAAATTTTGGCCACCTTATGCGAAGAGCTGACTCATTTGAAAAGACCCTGATGTTGGGAAAGATTGAAGGCAGGAGGAGAAGACGACAGAGGATGAGATGGTTAGATGGCATCACCGACTCAATGGACATGAGTTTGGGTGGACTCTGGGAATTGGTGATGGACAGGGAGGCCTAGTGTGCTGTGGTTTATCGAGTCACAAAGAGTTGGTCATGGATGAGTGACTGAACTGAACTGAACATGCTGTATTTTTTAAAGGCAGTTCTTTATTTTTCTGATAAATAATAAAATCCTTGCCCTGCCATAAAACTTTTAAAACTGTGGTGTGTGCTTGGCTATCTTCTACAGGCAGTTTCTGCTACAACAGAAAAAATGTTAGAGCTTTCATGTGGAGATGATTTTTAATAATGCCAGTAACTATAGCAGCTGCTCAGCAGTAGCCCACTAGATATTAGAGCTAAATGACCAATTATTTTACAAATGTGTTAATGCTGTCTGCTGGAGACCTAGTGAAGCTGCCATCCATTACCGTCATCAATTTACTTTGTGACTCTGCTTCACTCTTAAAGGATGGAAAGGAAACACAAAATCTAACAGGACACTAAAATGAAACCTAATTTGATTTTATCCCCCTGTTACCTTTCCACCCTCCATATTCTGTTAAAATGTCAGAAAATATCCTGTTACCAGAAGAAACAAACAACAATTTTCTTAGATTGATAATCATCCAAACACTAAAATGACTGTCTGTGAATTCTGCTTTGTCCTGACATACCATGAATCTTTAAGCTGACAAGTTGCATTACAGTGCATATGGATCAATGGCCCCAGTAGATTTAAGTATGGTCACACTCATCTTAGTGAATAATAAAGACACTTTTGATAAAATATGTTTAAAATAAAAAATTAGGCCATAAATGTTTACTTTTATGGAAATAGAAGTCTTACCATAATTTCCCTGTAAGGCCATAACTATTTGTTGAAATGAATTTACACTGTCTTTTAACCTAAGCTAACTATTTTATTTTCATGCTACTTGATCACTTGTGTCTAGTCAGGAAATCCCCTATGCTCACTCTCACCTTTGTAAAAAGAGAGGACAAGCAAGAGATAATAAAGGATTCTGGTGGATTATTTCCTTTAGGTTTCAAGGGCTTCCCTGGTGGCTGAGTGGCAAAGAATCCAGCAGCGAATGCAGGAGACCCGAATTTGAACCCTGAGTCAGGAAAATCCCCTGGAGAAGGAAATGGCAACCCACTCCAGTATTCTTGCCTGGGAAATCCCACACACAGAGGAGCCTGGTGGGCTACAGTCCACGGGGTCACAAAAGAGTCGAACATGAATGAGCGACTAAACAACAACACAGTTTGCAAACAGGCTCTTTGCTGTTTCCTCAGTCTCAGCAGCAACAGGGCCTAAGCAGAGGGTGATTCTAACTCTGCTCCGTCACAGTTATTTGACAACAAGTTCCCTGAAGGCATGACTGACAACTTTCTTGATCAAGGCAACACTTTTCTTTGTAAAAGAACTAATTTTAATTTGGGAAACAATTCCTATGATGGGTCCACCTTGCCTCTCCCTTCTACATCATTAGTACACAGTTTGCACTGGACCTGAGCAGATCATTTCATTTTCCTTCACTTTTTACATATGCATTAGAAGAACTAAGTCCCATAACTGCCATATTGGACCAAGCATTGCTAAAGGAACTATATGGCCTGGGTAACCGAATGGAATGTTATAAATGATGCTACGATAAGGTGACAAATGGTAGTCAACCTGGTAGTCAATCACAGCTTGTTCTTCAATCCTAATAGAACACTCACATCCATGGTTTTCAGAAAAACAGAAAATAGTCAAAATAATTCATTTGTATACTCATCCTTAGAAGGAAAAAAAAAAGGTCTATATGCAAGTCTTCTTAAACAGCCAAGCACTGTGCAAATTCAAGAGAAGTGTAAGAAAATAGTAGCTTGGCTCTTAAGACATAACCATGGTGTTGTAGAAATGATTAAAATTCAAGATCTTTTTTATACCTCATGTTCCTGTTACTGGTAGAAAAATGAACTAGACTAAGAATTAATCTCAAACACTATGTTCTACTCATCCTTCTTGCTATATTTAGTACCTCTTCCTATATTAATCTATCCCCACGCCTGCCTGTTTTTGAATTGAATCTCATCGCTTTCCTTTAGGGGCAGCTGCTGTGGGGAAAGAATTAGAGCTTTTAAAAGAATGTGATTCTTAGAGGAGAAAGGAAACAAAAAGAGTAAATAGTTTACCACTATTGAGAGATCAGTTTCTGGGTTTTTCACAATTGGTTATACAGCCAATACTGTGTCATTATCTTACTCTCTAGGGGAGTAGAAGAAGACAGACTGAATTAAAAAATAAAACTTGCCAAGACTTTGACAGCATTAAAAAAATGTTAATAGCTCTACCTCTCTCCACAGTATCAAATGGAATTTAACATATACCTAAATATGCATCTTTTCTGAATTGTGACCTGTTTGAACCACAAATCACTGAGCTTACAGTGAAAACTATCAAGGAGATAATATCATAGGCCTCTCTAAAGAATCTCATCAGTCACTCATGCTAAATCAACCTGATTCAGTCAGCCAGGTCCTGACACAACTCTGCTGGCTTATGTGAGAAGCAAAATACCTTTCTTTTTATCAAAAAACCAATGACCGCAAATGAGTAAGAGGGAGCAAACAACTACAATATAAGACTATACAGGAGTAAAATGAAGCATTTAGCACTTTTTCTTCAATACAATCAACAGAAATAGAACACATATTCCTCTTATCTAAATCTAATCTGTTTCTAAAAGTGTGTTGGATGGCAAATTTTCACCTACCAGAGACTATATTCTAAGTAGAAATAGAATAATTCAATTCAAGCCCATCTAAAAGTACCAATTAATTTCCCCAGATATTAAGCATTCTTTAACCCGCATATGCAACCCACCAAAAATTTCTAAAAACTTTCTAATTTCTAAGTTAAACATAAACATACAAAATCACTTAATATTTAATTAAGCTATTAGTGAATATGTTTCTGCATATATTCGGTATTGGATAAAAGTTACACTTTCCTTTTTTACTGCAAATGTGCTCTCTAAGGTAAAAGAACAATTATTTGTTTGCAAAAGTAAAAAGAAAAAACAATTATGTGAGTGCAAATATTAACTATGAGATTACAAAAACTAATACCATTTTCATTTTTTCTGGCAAATAGGTAAAAATAATTGTATAGTACATCAGAACATGTGCACAGTCAAATTTATATTTTTTAACTTCTTGTCTTTTGTCTCTCAGCCTTTATCATTTCCATCTTTTCTTCCAACATAAGAGCTTTTCTAGGCTCACCTACTTTTCACAGGATTTTCCATTATCTTAAAGATATTCGGATAAAATGAAACCCTTAAATAACATCATCATGAAACACAATCCTGTTGTGAAAACAACTGATTCAAGGACAATAGTTTACTCCATATTCCCTCACTCAGATTAATGTGCAACTTAATGTTTTTGGCCAGAACACACACATTAGTTTCTTTCAATGATATTTCAATGTGAATAGTCAATTTTAGGTTAAAAATTTCCAAGAGATAGCAGCAAATATTTAAATGGTGAGAGTTCAAGATATCGAGGGATACATTCACATTATAGATAGTAAATAGAAAAAAATGAATATAGGGAAGCAAATAATGATGAAAATCAAGTGGGAGAAGAAATTAAAAAAATAAAGGTCAACTGGATAAGAAATGCATAGAAGAGGAAGAGGGATATCCTTTGGGAAACAAATCAGAGTTGAAAGATATCTTAAAGGTCAGTAAAAATACTTCTTAAATTCATAGATTAATAAAATGAGGCTCAGAGATATAAAATTACTTGTTCAAAGTGACACATTTAGCACAGTTGTCTCAGAATTTAGTCTGATGTATAAACTAGGATTTTTTTCTAGCACATCATAAAGCTTCTCCTTGTTTTTGTTTCCTTTGGTTTTGGTTGTAATTTAGCAAGCATTTATGTACTATGTGTAAAGCACTATACTCTATACTAGAGATCTAACAGTGCACAAGACAGACAAAGCCACTGAACTCAGGGAATTTAAATTTAGTTGAGGGGACAAATACTGTACAATTAGCATGTGGTTAACAATTATGATAAACACTATTTAAAAAAGCAGTATAGGGTGCTGTGAGAGTACAGAATGAGAGCTATGGACTTAGTCTGGGGCATTACAGCAGCAGAGAGCATGGTTAGCGGTGTGTCAGTATGGAAGGGAGTCTAAGTATTAGCATTTCAGGCAAATGAAATCATAGTCCCCAAAACCCTTGAGGAATAAAGTGGCTCTGTTCCTTCGGCAATCTGAAAAAGAGGCCCCTAAGGCAGATGCATGGGGAGCAAGAAGGTAAGTACAGTATTAGGGGGGTGCTGAAATAGCAGCTCAGCTGGTAAAGAATCTGCCTGCAATGCAGGAGACCCTGGTTCAATTCCTGGGTCAGGAAGATCCACTGGAGAAGGGACAAGCTATACCCACTCCAGTATTTTTGGGCTTCCCTCGTGGCTCAGTTGGTAAAGAATCTTCCTGCAATATGGGAGACCTGGGTTAAATCCCTGGGTTGGGAAGATCCCCTGGAGAAAGGAACAGCTACCCACTCCAGTATTCTGGCCTGGAAAATTCGATGGACTACACAGTCCATAGGGTCTCAAAGAGTCGGACATAACTGAGAGACTTTCACTTCACTTCACTTCAAGATCACTCAGAGACCTATAAACCAAGTTAAGGATGTTGACCTTGATTCGAGGAAGGAAAGGAAGCCCCTGGAAGGTTGTAATGGGTAAGTGACACCACTGACTTGCATTTGTGGCAAGAGGTGAATGAGGATTTCATTTACTTAGATTAAGAACTCTGAAAGATAAGCTTTGAGGGAGAAGCTGATAGATTTAGTTTAGTTACATACAGTAAAAAAAAAAAAAAAAAAAAAGCAGTCAAAAGCTTGATTTGCCTAAGTCCAAAACTTCTAACTTTGGTCTACAGAAGAACCTGGAGTTTCTTCAAAAGGTCCACAAGTGCCTTATGCAAATTTCATTTCAAGAAATATATAGAAGCTACTGGGATAAAATGGCAGACTGAACACATATAATTTCAGTCCTTCTCAAAACCCCACAAAACTACAGTAAAGATACATTTATATTTATATGTAGAGACAGCAATAATCCACAATGATAGAGAAAACAGAGAAGAAATAAGTGAAATTGTAGAAGCTATAAAGAATATATTCAAGTGGTAACTGCCTCAATCAGGCCTGAGAAAACTGAATCCTGAGGTAAGGCTGAAAAAAGGTAAGAAACTACCCAATTTATACCAGAGAATCGTCAAAAAGTTCAGGGATAGGCCAGCACTAGGTTATCTCTCAATGGGGAGAAGAGATGGTCTAAAATAAGAACTAGATAAAAATGATTTAAGAATCAGAGTCCCCATAAACACAGAACGCAAACTTACGGCTACCAAAGGAGGAAGATGGGGGTGAGGGACAGGATAAATTAGGAAAGTGGGAGTAACATATACACATGACTATACATCTATTTCTGCTTTATTGACTATGCCAAAGCCTTTGACTGTGTGGATCACAATAAACTGTGGAAAATTCTGAAAGAGATGGGAATACCAGACCATCTGACCTGCCTCTTGGGAAACCTGTATGCAGGTCAGGAAGCAACAGTTAGAACTGGTCATGGAACAACAGAATGGTTCCAAATAGGAAAAGGAGTACGTTATATGCAGAGTACATCATGAGAAACGCTGGGCTGGAAGAAGCACAAGCTGGAATCAAGATTGCCGGGAGAAATATCAACAACCTCAGATATGCAGATGACACTACCCTTATGGCAGAAAGTGAAGAAGAACTAAAGAGCCTCCTGATGAAAGTGAAAGAAGAGAGTGAAAAAGTTGGCTTAAAGCTCAACATTCAGAAAACTAAGATCATGGCATCTGGTCCCATCACTTCATGGGAAATAGATGGGGAAACAGTGGAAACAGTGTCAGACTTGATTTTTCTGGGCTCCAAAATCACTGCTGATAGTGATTGCAGCCATGAAATTAAAAGACGCTTACTCCTTGGAAGGAAGGTTATGGCCAATCTAGATAGCATATTTAAAAGTAGAGACATTACTTTGCCAACAAAGGTCCATCTAGTCAAGGCTATGGGTTTTCCAGGAGTCATGTATGGATGTGAGAGTTGGACTATAAAGAAAGCTGAGCGCAGAAAAATTGATGCTTTTGAACTATGGTGTTGGAGAAGACTCTTGAGAGTCCCTTGGACTGCAAGGAGATCCAACCAGTCCATCCTAAAGGAGATCACTCCTGGGTGTTCATTGGAAGGACTGATGTTGAAGCTGAAACTCCAATACTTTGGCCACCTCATGCGAAGAGTTGACTCATTGGAAAAGACCCTAATGCTGGGAAGGATTGGGGGCGGGAGGAGAAGGGGACGACCAAGGATGAGATGGTTGGATGGCATCACCGACTTGATGGACATGGGTTTGGATAAATTCCGGGAGTTGGTGATAGACAGGGAGGCCTGGCGTGCTGCGACTCATGGGGTCGCAAAGAGTCGGACACGACTGAGTGACTGAACTGAACTGAACATATAAATGAGATAAATAACAAGGACCTACTGTTTAGCATAGGGAACTATGCTCAATATTTTCTAATAACCTATATAGGAAAAGAATCTGGAAAAGAATATACATATGTGATAATATATATATATATATATTTACAATCACTTTGCTATATACCTGAAACTAGCACAACATTGTAAATCACTTCAATTTAAAAAAAATCAGAATCCTAAGATTCTTTCTCTGACTTTTTTTTATCAGTAACTATCATTAGTTCCACATTCCCCCTGCCTGGAAGGGTAAAATAAAGAGCGGACTAAAGGATGACAGTCACAGTTGAGAAAAGCATCCTGAAAACGTACAAGGAATGCTAAGAAATGCTTCCTTCAAAGTTCTCTTCACCTGGTCCATTTGTCTCTCATAACTGGCAGACAGACTTTTACTTACCAGGCAGACAATTACAAAAGCACTCTTTGGGAATCGGATCAGCTCAAGAGAAAAGAATCAGAGATACTAACTAAAGGAGCTCTCCCAACAAACAGCCCACCCAGATCACCTTACAGTAAAGCTCTCAGTGGACAAGACCCAACCTCATACTCAGATCTTCCAGGCAATTTTTCATATCCCATTCTTAATCTGGAGCAGACAAAGATTACCAGAGATCAGAGGATAGCTGTTGACATGAGAAAATAAGAGATCAAAACAGAAAAAAGACAACTTGAAGGAGACATAAGTGATGTAGGAGGGGAAAAAAAAAAACAGCCATCATTACCTCAAAGAGATATGAAAAGAAAATGGTATCCATGAAACAAAAAACAGGATAATTTTCATAAAAAGCAACATTCATAGAACTAAAACAGCTTTTGTATATTAAAAAAATCATAGGAAATATGTAAAACAAAACTCAATAATACAAGTGGAAGATAAAGTTCAGAAAATAATCCCCAAAAGTAGAACAAAAAGACAAAGAGATGGAAAAGAAAAAGGAATAGTGGTTTGAAAATATATGTAAGTATGATGGCAAATGGATGGGGAAACAGTGGCTGACTATTTTTGGGGGCTCCAAAATCACTGCAGATGGCAACTGCAGCCATGAAATTAAAAGACACTTACTCATTGGAAGGAAAGTTATGACCAACCTAGACAGCATATTAAAAAGCAGAGACATTACTTTGTCAACAAAGGTCCATCTAGTCAAGGCTATGGTTTTTCCAGTAGTCATGTATGGATGTGAGAGTTGCACTATAAAGAAAGCTGAGTGCAGAAGAACTGATGCTTTTGAAGTGTGGTGTTGGAGAAGACTCCTGAGAGTTCCTTGAACTGCAAGAAGATCCAACAAGTCCATCCTAAGAGGGATCAGTCCTAGGTGTTCATTGGAAGGACTGATGTTGAAGCTGAAACCTCAATACTTTGGCCACCTGATGCAAAGGGCTGACTCATTAGAAAAGACCCTGATGCTGGGCAGGATTGGGGGCAGGAGGAGAAGGGGACGACAGAGGATGAGATGGTTGGATGGCATCACCGACTCAATGGACATGAGTTTGGGTAAACTCCGGGAATTGGTGATGGACAGGGAAGCCTGGCATGCTGTGGTTCATGGTATCACAAAGAGTTGGACACGATTGAGTGACTGAACTGAGCTGAAGTATGGTAAGGAAGTTGGGATGACTGTATATGGCAGCTAAATCCTTATCTACCATTACAGAAAATCAACAAAAAGCTCTAAAACTGATGAATAAAGAAACAGTAGTATATGCATAATGCTTAGAAATAAAGAGATGTAAACGCCAGAACTGGAGAAGAAAATTGCAATCCACTCCAGTATTCTTGCTGGAGAATCCTATGGACAGAGAAGCCTGGCAGGCTACAGTCCATGGGGTCGCAAGATTTGGACATGACTTTGCAACTAAATCACCACTACCACCACCAAATGCCAGAATAAAAAGCTAGAAGAGTCAGAAGTTTATGCCTCAGATAAAAGGGACAGAAGCGAGGAAAGTCAATAGATTTTGTTAAGAAAGGAGCAGACAACCCAAGTGAAAAATGGGCAAAAGACATGACTACAACTTCATAAAGAAGAGCATCAAATGTCCACTTAACATGTAAAAAGTTACCCAGCTTTATTAATCATCAGGGGAGTGGAAATTAAAACCACAGTGAGATACTACTATATACCCACCAGAATAGCTATAATGAAAACATAACTGTTGGTAGGATGTAAAGTAACCACAGGAGGGAGTGTGAATTGGTACAACCACTTTGGAAAACTGACAATATTTACTAAAACAGGACATAAAAATAACTAGAAATTCTATTCCCAGATATATACCCAACAGACATGTGGACACATATTCACCAAAGACGTATAAGAACGCACATGACAGCACTATTTGTAAAAGTAAAAACTAGAAAGAATCCAAAATGTCCACAAATAGAACGGATAAATTGTGATAATTTAAAAAAATGGAATATTATATTCTGATGAGAAAGAACAACTACATGTAACACCATATATAAAGCTTATAAATACTGAATAAGAGAATTCAGACATAAAAGATGTATAACGGCTTATAGAAAGTTCAGAAATGTAAAATTCACCTACAATATTAAAGTCAGCATCCTAGTTACTCTTTGGATATACAGTAACTGAAAAAAAGGACAGACGTCAACTCCTGGAACACTAATAATGTTCTGTTTCTTCAGCAGTTACTCAGGTATGTAGCCCTTATGCAAATTCATCAAACTATACATTAAGCTACAGGATTATGCACTGCTGTGTACATTATATTCCAATAAAAATTATCTTTAAAAAGATTCTGGTTCTTCTGTTTGTAAGTTGTGCGACTTTAGACAAATTACTCAACCTCAACCTAAGTAAACCTCAATTTCTTCATCTTTAAAGTAAGGATGACAGAACTAGTCCCTTAGAGATTTTTGTGAGGTTCAAATGAGGTAACACACATCAAAGGCTTCACAAAGTGCCTCACACCTACTAAGCACACAATGAAAGTTTGTTAGTATTATTGTTAATCACTTGGGCATTAAAAAGGTGGAGGAAATTACTATATGGTCCCATTTTAAACAAATCTAACTCATATGAAATATAAATTTAGCTGTATGTGTGTGTGTGTGTAGAAATATTTTTTAAAAATAGATTAAAAGCAGAAGATATCTCCAAACAGTATTTGAAACGATGGTAAGTCTATTTATATTTTCATATGAGTATGTGTGAATGCATGAATTATTATAAAATATGAAGGCAAGTAGTAGAAAAAGTCTAAAGGAGCTGCAAGTAGATGACTGTATGGTATGCTGCAGCAATGGGCATGGAAGCTAACATGTTCTTTTGATTTCAGTCCTTAGAGTACACACTTGTAACTATGTCCATCTACTACTTTGATTTAAAATTAAATTTTAACTCTAAAAAATTAATTTAAAAAAAGATTAAATTTTAAAATAATTTTGCTCAACTAAAATATACGTAGCTAGGTGCACCAAAGTAGAAAATGATTGAAGACAAGTTCTAAACTTAAGTTGATCAATATCAAGCTGATGGACAAGAAACAAAACACATCAATACATCCATAATTTAACTTCTCTATCATGGTACAGAGTGTGGGTGGCATAGAAATGCTAACTTTGAGTCCACAGATGCTTAACTTTCTCTATTAATAGTCAGAGAACCACCTGTTACTAGGGAACCACCTATTTTTAACTAGTTCAAGTCTACTTAAAGACCCTAGGAATCAAAAATGAAATGATGGCTATAAGGCTTTAAATGCATATGCATATATGTGTGCGTGTGTGTGTATTAATATATAGCATTTAGAATATCGAGTTGAAACTTAACACTCTTCAAATGACTCTCTAAGGTTTTAATTTCCCCCGAAGATAGGGAATACAGTAGTTCAATATACAGGAAAGTGATACTGTTAGTGCCTTGGCACATATTGACCTCGGTTAGGATTCTTATATAGAGCTACTTACCAAACTCAACCCTGATTTTCAGGACATATGAACTGTTTACAAAAGTCTTAGAGAAGAGACTACCAAAGCCAGAAATTTGGCAGTGAGGCTCAGCATCATGACAGGACCCATGTCCCAACTCAGGTTATTTGATTAAGTTAGCACATTAGAATAAACAGAAAAATTTCTCAATTTCTGGTTCAAAGAAGAAATTCTGGCTCAATAACTATTAGCTCTTATTAAACCCCACAGACAGAGGAGCCAGGTGGGCTACATTCCATGGGGTCGCAAAAGAGTCGGACATGACTCAGTGACTAAACTACAACAACATTATCACTGTTATTGAGAGGCATGTAGGTTGAGTGGTTAAGGGCACAGACTCTGAGTAAGCCTGGCTGATAAGAAATCCCATGGCTCACCAGCTGTGAGACTCTAGTGAACACACCTCACCTCTCAGGCCCTCAGTTTTCTCATTTTTAAAATGGGAACAATATGGTAACCTCACACAGATGTGGTGAGGATTAAGTAGAGATGTTAAGCATGTAGACAGTGTCTGGCATATTTTAAGACTCCAGTAAATGTTAGCTCTTGCTTTTTTCTTTTTATATCACATGTCTGAAACAATGGATTTGTTTCGTAATCCAATTCAAAACTACTGTTGCTAAAAATATTGAAATAAAATGAGGGGGAAAGACTTTAAACTGTCTTTAAATTTAAACTGTGAATGATTTCAAGATTATAGGATATATATAAATAAATTTTTGGAATTTATCCAAATAAATATTTGGAAATATTCTGGAGGAAAAACCAAACTACACAGGTTTGCTCTAACAAAAGGAAACTTCCATCTGTTATCACCCAACACGTTTGGGTAGACCATTGTGCCATGAATCTACACATCATTCTTGATGCAAACTTTACAAAGGAGGAGCCAATAAACCTATAGCCATTTGGCCATAGAAAAAATTGCAAACAGAAGTGAATTTAAGAGAAGAAACAAGCCTTTTTTTTTTTTTTAACACTGGTTTGGTCAATTTAATGCACATCACTTAAGTCAATCTACCAATTATGTCCCAGATTGAGAGAGAGAGAGACAGAGAGAAAGATAGAGTAAAAAAAAAATTTTTTAATGGCACTGTTTTAATCTAACCAATTAGTTCAAACACTCAGCTCTACAAGCCCTTACCACTGCACAGCTGATGGCTAACCCTGAGAAGAACAATTAATCCTCATCTGTTTCTCTACATGTTTTAATTAGTACAAAAACATGTACGTACTTCTCCAAAGCGATCTCAAGAATGTAAAACAGAGAAATTCAGCAGGTGATATTCTTTTCTTTTTTGAAAAAGTTGAATCCAAACTCAAAAGATTAAGGGATGGATAGTAAAGCTGTCATCAGTTCTTAGAATTAAAGCCTGAGAGAAAATGCTCTCTCTCTCTTCAGGTGCTTTTCCAAAACTATCTAAACTCCTCTGTAGGGCCACCAACAAGAGATCCATTGTGTGGATCTGTAAATTGTGTGACATCACTGAAACACAAGCACCAACTGGTATCACAAACAGTCTGTGTTTCCAAGGATACCAGGAACTTGAAATACCCTGCAGTTATACAGAGCCCAGGAGCACGACCTTCATAACAATACCAGGAGCCTGCCCACTTTCTTTTTAGTCAGTTTCCAGCAGAGAAAAGGCACTGATTTTGCCCCAATAATCACTCCAAATAATATTCTTAAGAACATTCCTCAATCATTCAACTATTCATTTTTATATTCTCAACATAATGACAACAAAAAAGGATTAAGAATTTCCACAGCCCTATTAATAGAGAGATTCTCAAAAGGCCAGCCTACAGTATCTTTAATGAAACCACATTACAGATTTTTAAATTGCAGTGCACACAGACACTTCTGATTGAGCCCTACAGTAATGTTCCTCTGTGTTATAGAATACTCTTTCAGTACCAGAAAAATCACTTCTTCCTTGTGTGCCTTTCCTGGAAAAGCTGTTTTCCCTTACTTAACATTAGCTTTAAGCTCACACACATGACTTCAGTATATAAACTCACTTATTCTAACTGGAGTAACTACTGCAACATAGAAACACTGGCTAAGTGTGAGGTGATTATAATTAACTATATTATTGTTATAAGTCAAACAAGTTTATAGTCTTTTATAAAGAACTCTCTAAAAAGGTGGTCATTTAGGGATGAATTGTTATAAAAGGTCTATACCTAAGCTCTTCTCTAGTATCTATCTATTCAGAGTGAGACCTAAAAATGTATATTATCCTTACATCAACTTTGTGAAATGTTTCCCATTAATTATGCATGCCATTGAGATTCTGAACAGTTCCAGAGTTGTTTTTCTATTTAGAGGATAAATATTTTAAGCAAGTTTTCTCTAAATGCAGTCCAGAAGCAGACAAGGAAAACAACTCACAGAGACCACCATTAGAGAGTTCCCAAGAGTTATCTGACTAGAATGGCAGCAGCAGGGAGTTCCAAGCTTACAGCTTCAAATGCAAAGCCACACCATGTGGTTTTTCTCCATTATACTACCTCACATTTGGACCGTTACAATGCCAAGATAAAGGCAAAGAGACTTTCTGTTTAGCCATTTTTTTTTTTAAATAACATCACAATGATAAACTCCTTTCAGTGAAGGTTGTATTAGATGCCTACTTATCTTATTCAAGTTATTAAGTAGTGAGTTTATTTTAGGGAGCTTATACATTGCTTGGTACTTTTGAAGATGTATATTACAGTGTTTTAATCCTTAGAAAATTCAGAATCTTGGTGAAGAAAATAATTATTTACACAAGTGATTTCTTTAACCATTCTTAAAACTCTTTTTAGTAAAAGTAATATGAAGAATGACATATGTAAAGGGTCAACTACATGATCCTCAAAATACAGAAGAGAGATAGAAAATCTATTTTTTTTTTTTTAACTTTAGAAAGCCATTGTGAGCTTTATGTAAGTCCCTTAGGGCAGGAGTCCCCATCCTCTGGGACCAAATCCCTGATGACCTGATGTAGAGCTGATATAATAATAATGGAAATAAAGTGCACAATAAATGCACTTAAATCATCCTGAAACCATCCTCCCCACCTAACCCATGGAAAAACTGTCTTCCATGAAACAGGTCCCTGGTTCCAAAAAGGGTAGGGACTGCTGCTTTAAAGCCTCCAAAAGTAACAAATTCACCTAGTTATCAGTGCTCACACTGCAATTAACGAGGAAGGGTACAGAAAGGTATCTATTAAATTCAGAAAGGCACAGGCACAACCTGGAAGCAAAAGAAAGTTTAAAGTACAATCCTCAATGGCGATAATGACAACAGAGAACCAGAGCATAGGTTCTGCGCCTTCCAACCATAAAGCTGAATTTTGTGAGGGCATACATTTTTATCAAGTCAAGATATACATGTAGGTGCATTTCTTTACCCATGGACCATGATCCTAAGATGTCACTGAACATATCTTGCCTATAATAAACCACAATAATTCCATCAAAACGGGCATCTACTAAAAGTAATTCTTTACATGGGAACATCTTATCTTATTGTAAAAGGACCTAATTTCATTGATTAAAAACCAGTTTCACTGTTAATAACTATGCTTTCAAAATGTCAAATCTAGTCAAGAGTTTGAGATGAGTAGCTAAGAAGCTACTCAATAACTCCTATAATTTCATACTTTCCATTATATCCAAGTAAGAAAACAAGGAAAAAATGGTCAGAAGCCTGAAACAGCAGGGCAAATGGAAGAAGCAATGTCCACTGAAGCACACAGCAAAGAAAGAAATGCCAGGAAGCTACTTCCAGAGGTTAAGCAGACTGAATCCTTCTCTAGCACGGCAGACCAAAAACCAACATGCATGTTTTCGTAACTATGCCAAGAAGAAGCACATGAAGATTATCTGGATCAAGAGGTGAAGCATATGAACCTACACAATCCTTAGTGGTTTACTATGTAATTACTCTCTCAGTCCTACAATAACTTAGATAAACAAGACGGCATACATATTAATGTGCTGATGACACAGAACTGAGTGTAATGGACAAACAATCAGGATCCAAAATTATGATAACTGAAAAACTGTGCTAAATTTAATAAGCTATAATTTATTGATACATACTATTTGCAATCTTTAGTGTCCTTTATCAGTCTTTGAGAATGATTTTTAACATGGTATTTATAGTACCGTATTGTTGTTATTGTCTAGTCACTAAGTCATGAGTCGTGTCTGACTCTTGCAATCCCACGCGCTGTAGCCTGCCAAGCTCCTCTGTCCATGGGATTTCCCAGATAAAAATACTGGAGTAGGTTGCCATTTCCTTCTCCAGAAGAATCTTCCCAAGGGCTCGAACCTGTGTCTGCTGCGTAACAGGTGGATTCTTTATCATTGATCCACCTGGGAAGCCCCACTGTACCATATCTCAAGTTGTACCACTGTACCAAAATTCGAGTGAATTTCCTGATGTTGAAAATATAGGTTCATGCCAATCTTCCTATTTTGTAGATAATTTCACGACAAATATCACAGCCAAAGTTTGTATGTATCTCTGTTTCTTGGAATAAGCTGTAAGAAATGTAATCATTCAATCAAAAGTTTTCAGGTTTTACGATTCTTATGCACATTTGTCAAACAATCCATCAGAAAAATGTATGTACAAATTTATACTCTGAAATGCTGCAGATGAAGACATCCATTTTGACACATCTTGAGGAAAATGCATATCATTTAAATCTATCAATTTTAAAAGCTAGAAAAATGTATGATCTTAAATAATTGAGTACTGCTTTAAGCAAATCATTGTGCTAGACGTTAGGGAGAAAAGTAGAGAGTCCATTGTGACAGACACATAATCAGATATTAGCAATACAATGTGATACAGACAAAGAAGAAACAGGTGCTGTGGGTAAAGAGAAGAGGGAATAATTATTAAATTTAACAGTTACAGATATCCAGAAATGAATCCATAGTTCTGCACAGTGCTTTTACACAAACCACACACATTATAAACCAACTATGGCTTACAGTTATTTGATTTTTTTTCTTTATTTAATGAAAACTTGAAGACACCGATGAAATAAGTGGAATACAGAGTCCTTCCAAAATTTTTCCCCAGTTTTTTTTATAGTTGATTCATCAGATTAAGAGAAATTATTTATAACAATCTCCCTTTAGTCTTTCCAAAATATGAAAATTAAATTTAACAGAAACAACTTTCTGCGTTCATATTTCATCAATTTACAAAGCATTAAAATTTAATATAATTACAATAATAAGAATAAACTAGTGAGTTTGCAAAGAAACATCATTGGCTCTTGGTAAACTTCCAACTTCACTGAAATGTACATAAGTGAGAGTGCATGTTGGAGAGCAGTCCTACAGCTCCAAATGTCCAGTGCATCCTGAGTGACAGTCAGAAGGTTTCACAGAAGGAATGTGTGAAACCCTTCACTTCTTTTATAAAATGCTCCAGCTCTTTCAGCAAAGCTACTTACTTAGGCTATAGAAAGACTTCTGAGTTATGGGAAAAATAAAGCAAAATCATTTTATTTGTAAGCTACTTAGCTTATTCTTTCTTCTTTGGAAGATTTTAAAAAAAAAAGGCTTTGTGTAAACCAGTACTCAATTTTAAAATCTGACAACAAAAGTCAAATGTTAAACAAAATTTAAAATTCTAATATTCAAAAATATTGAAATATAACTCTAATTAACTTAATTAAGATTTAGAAAAAGGATCCTATAGAATCTACCATTACATTTCTCCTTTCCCTAAAACTAAAATGGAAACCTCTCTATTAAATCCATTTTCTAAAGAACAATTGTCTTTTACATGTTTACTATCATATCATCTTTCATATTCAGGTTTAAATTTCTACCTGGCAAAAGACATTCATCATGTCACTGTCACAATTTGATTTACACTGAGCAGAAGTCTTAATGAGAACTCTAACAATGTTAACAAAAGTTAAGACTGTAGAGGAAGATAAAACTGGAAACATAAACATACACGATAAAAGACATCGATCTTTCTTGGATTTCTAGGTGTGCTAAAACAAATTTTATAAATTTATTTTCAAAATAACAAAATTAACATCTACTATGAAGGCAAAACAAACATCATGTTTCAGGCAATTTGTAAGATCACTAAGTCTAAAATAGAAGATTTTATTTCAGGAATTCAAATCACTAAAAGCCTGTTTGTGGCTGTACTCTAAAGTCTAAAATGCAATATAATGGTTATTAAATAAACGTAACCATTATATTGCTTTTTAGACTTCCATGTAATTTACCTGGGAAGACAGACTCTTCTTTTGTAACAACGTTATTGAAATATAACACACATAGAATAAAATCCACCCATAATAAAGGGTATAATTTAATGGTTTGTAGTGTATTCACAGAACTGTGTAACCACCATCTCCACTGATTTTAGAACATTTTCATTATCTCAAAGAAAGTTATCATGTTTTAACTATATACTCAATTTCACCCTCCCAACTATAAGAAGCCACTAACCTAATTTCTGTCACCATATATCTCACTATTCTATGTCTTTCATATGACTAGAATCACATAATATATGGGCTTTCATGTTATATAACATTTTTAAGACTCATCTAACTTGTAGCATATATTAGTACATCATTGTGTGTATATACAAATTGGGTTATCCATTCATTAGCTAATACAAATTTTGAGTTGTTTCCACCCTTTGGTTCTTATGAATAATGCTGCTATAACCATCGTGTACACATTTTTATACAGACATATGTTTTCACTTATGTTGGGTTGTTATCTAGAAGTCTTACTGTGGATATGTATCCAGTGATATGGTTATTCTATGTTTAATTGTTTGAAGAATTGCCAGGTTGTTTTCCAAAGCAGCTGTACCATTTTACATGCCTACCATCAGCCTATGAAGGTTTCAATTTCCCTACATTCTTATTAATATTTGTTATTTTCTCTTTATTTTGATGAAATCATGTAACCTCTATTCTCTTAGCAAATTTCAATTATAGAATATAGTATTATCAACCATAGTTACCCTGTTACACATAGATCCTCGGAACATATTCATATTATACCTGAAGTCTGTGCACTTTTAACAAACTCTTCCTGTTTAGCCTAACCCTGACTTCTGGTCGCCATAATACTACTCTGTTTCTATGAGCTCAACTTTCTTTTGATTTAAACTAGATTCCACAGATTAGTGATACCATTTAGTAATTCTTTCTCTTTTTTATTTCATTTTGGATGATACCCTCCAAGCTCATGCATATTGTTGCAAATAACAGGATTTTCTTTTTTTTAAGCTGAGAAATATTCATTACATACCTATACTTATGTGTCTGCGTATTTATTTCTTTATCCATTCATCTGTTGACAGAAATTTAGGTTGTTTCCTTACCTTTGTTATTGTGAATAATGCTGCGATGAACGCAAGAGTACAGATATACCACTGAGAAAACGATCTTGTTACATCTGGATATGTATCCAGAAGTGGGATTGCTGGATTGTATGGTAGTCCTAATTTTAATTTCTCAACAAATCTCCATACTATTTTTCTTAGTGGCTGTACCAGTTCATATTTTCATCAACAGTATGAAAGGATTCCCTTTTATCCACATCCTCGCAGCACCTGTTATCTCTTGATACTAGCCATCATAGCAGGTCTGAGGCAGAATCGCATTGTGGTTTTGATTTGCATTTCCCTGATTATTAGTGATGCTGAGCACCTTTTCATATACCTGTTGGCCATTTGCATGTCTTCTTTGGGAAAGTACCTATTAAAATTGTTTACCCAGTTTTCAATTGGGTTAATTTTTTTGCTATTTAGTTGTACGAGTTACTTGTATATTTTGGATACTAATTCCTTACTGGATATTGGTTTGCCAATATTTTTTCCAATTCCATAGGTTGCCTTTTCATTTTGTTGATGATTTTCTACGCCGAGCAGAGGCTTTTTAGTTTGATGTACTCCTGTTTATTTTTACATTTTCTGCCTTTGCTTTTAGTGTCAAACCCAAAAAATTCATTGCCAAGACCAGTGTCAAGGAGCTTACCCACTATGTTTTCTACCAAGAGTTTTATAATTTCAAGTCTTAAATTCAAGTTAACCAATTTTGAGTTGATTTTTATGTATTGTGTCAGATAGAAAATGTTCCATTTTTTTTAAATGTGGATATCCAGTTTTCTCAATGCCATTTATTAAAGAGACTATTCTTTCCTCATTGTGTATTCCTGGCTCCTTTCTTGAAAATAAAATGACCATATATGCACAGGTTTATTTCTGGGTTCTCTATTCTGTGCCATTGATCTGTCATTGCTTTTATTCCAATATCACACTGCTTTGATTACTGTAGCTTTTTAGCATAGTTTAAAATCAGAAACTGTGATGTCCCCGCCAGCTTTGCTTTTCTTTCTTCAGATTGCTTTGGCTATTGAGGGTCTTTTGTGGGTTCATATATATTTTAGAACTATTTTTTCTTATGTGAAAAATGTCATTGGAATTTTGACAGGAATTTCATTGACTCTATGGATCATGCTGGGTAATACTGACATTTTCACTATATTAATTCTTCCAATCCATAACACAAAATATCTTTCAATTTATTTTTGTCTACTTCAGTTTCTATTATCAACGTATTCTGCTTTTCAATGTACAGATCTTTCATCTCCTTGACTAAATTTATTTCTAAGTATTTTGTTCTTTCTGATAATATTGTAAATTAGATTGTTTAATATCTCTTTCCAATAGTTCATTGTTAGTGAACAGAAATGCAACTGAATTTTTGTATATAAGCATATCTTAGATATACTGTGAGTTTGGTTCCACACCACTAATAAAGTGAACATCATAATAAAATGAGTTACACAATTTTTCTTGGATTATCAGTGCATATATAAATTATATTGATGATATATTGTCACCTACAGAGTTTGCATTAGCATCATGTGTTTAAAAGGTATATACCATAATTTAAAAATAATGCTATTAGAAAAATGACACCAACAGACTTGCTTGACACAGGTTGTCACAAACCTTCAATCTGTAAAAAGAACAATATCTATAAAGCATAATAAAATGAAATACAATAAAATGGGATACATGTGTATTTATTTGTATCCCGGAACTTTACTGAATTTGTTTTTTAGTTCTAACAGATTTTAATTTTTTTTTAATCTAACGGTTTTTTGATCATATTTTCAGAGTTTTCTATTATATATATATTATATATGCATATATATGTAAGAGAAGAAAATGGCAACCCACTCCAGTATTCTTACCTGGAGAATCCCATGGACAAAGGAGCCTGGTGGGCTACAGTCCATGAGGTCGCAAAGAGTCGGACACGACTGAGCGACTAACACACACACACACACACACACACACACACACACACACACACATCATCAGCAAAGACAATATTGCTTCTTCCTTTCCAATTTGGATGTCTTTTATTTCTTTTTCTTGCCTAATTGCTTTGACTAGGATTTCCAGTGCTATGTTGAATAACAGTTATGAGAGTGAGCATCCTTTTCTTTTTCCTAATCTCAGAGGAAAAGGATTTAGCTTTTCATCATTGAGTATGTTAGCTGTGGGTCTGTCATATACACCCTCTATTATGTTGAGGCACATTTCTTCCACATTTAAGTTGTTCAGAGTTTCTAGCAGGAAGGAACATTGACTTGTCAAATGTTTTCTCTCAATCTGTTGATATAATTATGGTTTTTTTAAGCCAATATTTTGTTACTATGTTGTAACACATTTATTGACCTGCACATCCTGAACCACTCTTACACATCAGGAATAAATTCCATTTGATTGTGGTATATAGGCCTTTTAATGTGCTGCTGAATTTTTTCCTAATATTCTGTTGAAGATTTTCACATCAATAATCATCAGGGATTCTGGCCTGTAATATTCTCTTCTCGTGGTGTCCTTGCCCAGTTTTGATATCTGGGTAATTCTGGACTCTTCAAAAGAGTTTGGAAGTATTCCCTTCCTCTTTATTTCTGGATGAGTTTATAAAGAATTGTTATTAATTCCTTGAACATTTGATATAATTCACCAGTAATGTCATCTGGTCCTGGACTTCTATTTGGAGGTTTTTGATTATTGGTTCAATCTCCTTACTAGTAATTGGTCTGTTCAGATATTCTATTTTTCTTGATTCAGTTTTGGTAAGTTGTATATTTCTAGGGATTTAACTATTTCTTCTAGGTTATCCAATTTGTTGGCATATAATTGTTCATGGTACCCTAATCTAATCCTTAGTATTTCTGCAGTATCATTTGTAATATCTCCTCTTGCACTTCTGATTTTATCTCTTTTCTTTTTTCCCCTTAATCTAGCTAATAATGGTTTGTTAGAAATAAATTTAACTTTTTAAATAAGCAGTTCTTACTTTCATTGATCTTTTCTATTGCTTTCTAGAATCTATATAATTTATTTCTACTCTGATTAGTTATTTCTGTCCATCTTTTGCTAGTTCCTGGAGGTACTGTTAGGTTATTTATTTAAGATTTTCCTTTTTTCTTAATATATGCATGTTAGCACTATAAATTTCCTTCTTAGAACTTCTTCTGCTGAAACCATTAAGCTTTGCTGCATTTAGAATATGTCATCACACAACCTCCAGCTCAGAAGATTTCTGCTTAAAAAAAAAAATCTGTTCAAAGCTTTATGGTGATTCCCTTGTAAGTAACATGATGCTTTTCTCTTGATGCTTTTAAGATTTTCCTTTTGTCTTTGACAATTTAATTATAACATGTCTCAGTGCGGGTCTCTCTGGATTCATCTTCTTTGAAACTTCTTGGTTTCCTGGATTTGGATGTCTCTTTCCTCGGGTTAGGGAAGTTTTCAAACACTACTTCTTTGAACAAACTTTCAGTCCCATCCTCTCTTCTCTCCTCTGGGACCACTATAATGCACATGTATGTCCACCTGATGGCATCCCATAAGTCTCTTAAGCTGTTTTCAGTCTTTTTCATTCTTTTTTCCACTGTCCTATCTTCCAGTTTGCTGGTTCTTTCTTTTGCTTGATTTAGTTTGATGATGAATCGTTCTACTGAATTTATCAATTCTGTTAGTTTATTCTTTAGCTCTGTGACTTCTATTTGGTCTTTTTTAACACTTTCTCTCTCCTTGTTGAACTTCTTAATTTGTTCATGCAACGCTCTCCTGACCTCAGTGAACTATTTGGTAAATCAGTTATATCTATATCTCACAAGATTAGATTCAAGAGATACATCACCTTGTTTGGAACATACTCCCATTTCCTAATTTTTCTTGACTCTCTGTGTTGGTTTAGCACATCACCAAAAACAGTCACCTATCAAGCCACTGGAGAAGGCAATGGCACCCCACTCCAGTACTCTTGCCTGGAAAATCCCATGGATGGAGAAGCCTGGTAAGCTGCAGTCCATGGGGTCACTCTCTGTGGAAGCCTTACTGGCTTTCAGAGCTAGGTGATTTGGGTGCCAGTCCCTCAGTATTAAAAGTTGGGTCACTAGTTTTGTGATCCAAACCCTGTCACTCCTCAGAGAAAGGCTGGGAGTTGAGGTTTCCCTCACAACTATATGGTACTATGTCTGAAATGGGATTTATGGCAAGGATGTACCTCAGCCTTTCCAACCTGTTTATATATATATATATATATATATTAGTTGCCTAATATATAAAGTGGTACTCAGCTAGTTTTGGGACTTTTCTCAGAAGGAATCACTCTGTGCGTAGGTGTATATTCGGAGACCCCAATGCAGGAGAGAAATTTAGAGCCCCCTATGTTGCTATCTTGTTGATTTCTCTCTCATTATTGTTTTGATTTGCATTTTCCTGATGACTAATGATGTCTAGCATCTTTTTTTTTTCCTGGGCTGGTGTTTTTCACTTTTCATCTGCTTATTACTGAGCATATCTTCCTTGGAGAAAAGTCTATTCCTCTACCCATTTTCAATATTGGGTGGCATTTTATATTTTTTAGAAATAAAGAATTCTTTACATATTCTGGATAAAAATCCAAAATCAGATATTTGATTTTCAAGTATTTTCTTCTATTCTATGGAGTTATCTTTTTTCTTTCACTCTCTCGATGGTTTCCTTTCATGCACCAACGCTTTCTGACTAAGTTCAAATTATGTATTTCCTTTTGTTGCTCATATTTTTTGTGTCATTTCTCAGAATTCTTTGCTAAAATAAGATCAGAAAGATATACCTCCATATTAATTTTTCTAAGAGTATTACAGTTCTAGCTCTTATGCAGGTATTTGTTCCAATTATGTATCTACTGTGAAGCAAGGGTCTGATTTCAATTTCTGTATCAGCCTATCAAGTTGTCCCAGAATCATTTGTTCAAAATACTAAATGGTAATACAAACAAAAATAAACAAATGGGACCTAATTAAACTTAAAAGCTTTTGCAGAGCAAAGGACACTATAAACAAGATGAAAAGACAATCCTCAGAATAGGAGAAAATATTTGCAAATGAAGCAACTGATAAAGGATTCATCTCCAAAATATACAAACAGCTCATATAGCTCAGTATCAGAAAACAAACAACTCAATCAAAAAATCGGCAGAAGACTAAAGAGACATTTCTCCAAAAAAAACATACAGATGGCCAATAAACACATGAAAAGATGCTCAACATCGCTCATTATAAGAGAAATGCAAATCAAAACTACAATGAGGTATATCACCTCACACCAATGAGAATGGACGTTATCAAAAAACCCTATAAGCAATAAATGCTGGAGAGGATGTGGAGAAAGGGAACCCTCCTGCACTGTTACATGAGTGCATGCTAAGTCACTTCATGTCTGACTTTGCCACCCTATGGACCGCAGCCCATCAGGCTCCTCTGTCCATGGGATTCTCCAGGCATGAATAATGGAGTGGGCTGCTGGGCCCTCTTCCCCACACTGTGGATGGGAATGTAAACTGATCCAGCCACTGTGGAGAACAGCATGGGCTTCCCTGGTGGCTCAGTGGAAAATAATCTGGCTGCCAATGCAGGAGATGCAAGTTTAATCCTTGGGTCGGGAAGATCCCTTGAAAAAGGAAATGACAACCCACTCCAGGATTCTTGCCCGGGAGATCCCATGGACAGTGGAGCCTGACAGGCTACAATCCATGGGGTCCCAAAAGAGTTAGACATGACTTAGTGACTAAACAATAACAATGGAGATTCCTTAAAAAAAAGGAATAAAACTACATATGACCCAGCAATCCCAGGACTGGGCATATACCCTGAGAAAACCACAATTCAAAAAGATACATGTACCCCAATGTTCACTGAGGCACTATTTAGAATAGCCAGGACATGGAAGCAATCCAGATGTCCATCACAGATAAATGGACAAAGAAGATGTGGTACATATATACAATGTAATATTATTCAGCCATAAGAAGAATAAATTTGAGTCAGTGGTAGTGAGGTAGACGAACCTAGAATCTGTTGTACAGAGTGAAGTCAGAAAGACAAAAACAAATATCGTATATTAACACATACATATATGGAATCTAGAAAAATAGATTCTATTTTTTGGGTCTATCTGCAGGGAATGAATGGAGAAAGAAAAGTAGAGAACGGATTTGTGGATACAGCAGGGGAAGGAGAGGGTAGGATGAATTGAGAAAGTAGTACTGACACATATACTCTATCATGTGTAAAACAGATAGCTAGTGGGGAGTTGCTGTATAACACAGGAAGCCCAGCCTGGCACTCTGTGACAACACAGAAGGGTGGAATGGGAGGGGGGAGGGAGGCTCCAGAGAGAGAGGAAATACGTATACTTATAGCTGATTCATGTTGCTGTATGGTAGAAACCAACACAACATTGTAAAGCTATTATACTTCAACTAAAAAAAAAAAAATACTATTCTTCCCCTACATTGAATGGTCTTAGCACCCTTGTCAAAAAACAGTTGACCTTAAACTCATGATTTTCTTGACTTCAATTCTATTCCATTGACATCACTGTCCCTGAGCTAGTAACACACTGTCTCGATTACTGTTTTTTATAATAAGTTGTAAAATTGGGCAGTATGAATCCTCCCACTTTGCTACTTTTCATTTTCAAGATTGTTGTGCATATTCTGATTCTCACAATTCCATATAGATTTTAGATTCACCTTATTATTTCTATAAGGATGTCAGCTGGGATTCTGAAAGGGATTGCACTGAATCTACAGATCAATTTAGGTAGTACTGCCATCTTAACAATATTAACTCTTTCAATTCATGAACATGAGACTTTCTTCAATTTATTTTTTCAATTTATCTTCCTTAATTTCTTTTTTTTCCCCTTAATTTCTTACAATACTGTTTTGAAGATTTTCAGGGTAAAAGTTCTGCACTTTTGTCAAACTGATTCCTAAGTATTTGTTCTTTTCTTTTTTTTTTTTTTGGTACTATTGTGAATGGAGTTCTTAATTTCATTTTTGGATTACTCAATGCAAGTAGATGGAAATACCACTGATTTTTGTTTATTTATCTTGCATCCTACAATCTTGCTGAACTCATTTATTTAACAAAATTTTAGTGGATCTCTTAGGATATTATACTTAAAAATTTCATTTTCAAAGAGAGATATATATTTCCTTCCCAATCTAGACGGCTTTTGCTTCCTTCTGCTGACTTTAAGTAAAATGTCAAGTTGAGATGATGTCATACTGGAGTAGGACTCAAGTCCTTATAAGGAGAAGGAGGTTTGAAGACACAGAAGAGACACACCAAAAGACCATGTGATGATGGAAAAAGAGATTGTAGTGATGAAGCTAAAAGCCAAAGAATGCTAACAGTCAGCTGAAGCTAGGAAAAAGACTGAAACAAATTCTCCTTGACACCTAGATTTCAGAGCCACCTGTGTTTAAGCTGCCCAGTTTATAGTAATTTGTTACAGCAGTCCTAGGAAACTAACACAGAGACTATTATGGTAATCCAGGCAAGACAGAAGACAGATTTGGACCACTGTGTGGTAGAAGAAATAAAGCAAGGTCATATTAGAGAAATATGTAAGTGGTAGAAAACACCTGACTTGATGATGAACTGGATTTGGTGACAGAAGGGAAAACAAGGTGTTATGGAAGAACCCTCAGATTCTGGACTACCAAACTAGATGGTAGATTTCATAAAATTTCTTGGGATTTCATCATTTTTCTAAATAGGATTATAAACTTTTTGCCTTTAACTTTTATCTAAAAATTCCTTCCTGTGCCTTCTGGGCTAATGTTTCTGTTCTAATCTTAATAATTAACAGACTTGTTAATTCCTCTTTCTACATAGTGTTTCAGAGTTCTGCAATGGATGGGAATAGAATAAGAGAAACTGATTGTCAGTTCCTAAACATTGCATCAAAAAGTTCTTTTAAAAATAAAATATAATATTAATTTTCTAATCTTAATGTGACTACAAACTTTAAAATATAGAGCTTACTTTTTATTTAAATATCAATGTTCATATTGCCATATCAATGGGATAAGTTATTCTCATTCTAATATTCTCCTCCAGGTAAAAGTGAACAGCAAGATCCCAGGGTGAGTGTACTACCTATATATTCATAACCTATACAAAAGACCTGTCTCTTGAGAAACCTGTATGCAGGTCAGGAAGCAACAGTTAGAACTGGACATGGAACAACTGACTGGTTCCAAATAGGAAAAGGAGTACGTCAAGGCTGTATACTGTCATCCTGCTTATTTAACTTATATGCAGAGTACATCATGAGAAACGCTGGGCTGGAAGAAGCACAAGCTGGAATCAAGATTGCTGGGAGAAATATCAATAACCTCAGATATGCAGATGACACCACCCTTATGGCAGAAAGTGAAGAAGAACTAAAGAGCCTCTTGATGAAAGTGAAAGAGGAGAGTGAAAAAGTTGGCTTGAAGCTCAACGTTCAGAAAACTAAGATTATGGCATCTGGTCCCATCACTTCATGGGAAATAGATGGGGAAACAGTGGAAACAGTGTCAGACTTGATTTTTTGGGGGCTCCAAAATCACTGCTGATGGTGATTGCAGCCATGAAATTTAAAGACACTTACTCCTTGGAAGGAAGGTTATGGCCAACCTAGATAGCATATTTAAAAGCAGAGACATTACTTTGCCAACAAAAGTATGTCCAGTCAAAGCTATGGGTTTTCCAGTGGTCATGTATGGATGTGAGAGCTGGATGGTGAAGAAAGCTGAGCGCCGAAGAATTGATGCTTTTGAACTGTGGTGTTGGAGAAGACTCTTGAGAGTCCCTTGGACTGCAAGGAGATTCAATCAATCCATCCTAAAGGAGATCAATCCTGGGTGTTCATTGGAAGGATTGATGTTGAAGCTGAAACTTCAATACTTTGGCCACCTCATGCGAAGAGTTGACTCATTGGAAAAGACCCTAATGCTGGGTAGGATTGGAGGCAGGAGGAGAAGGGGACGACAGAGGATGAGATGGTTGGATGGCATCACTGACTCGATGGACATGGGTCTGGGTAGACTCCGGGAGTTGGTGATGGACAGGGAGGCCTGGCGTGCTGCAGTTCATGGGGTCGCAAAGAGTCGAACATGACTGAGCAATTGATCTGAACTAAACTGAACCTATACATTGATTATTCCAATTTTACATTTATAATGCAATAATTCACGGATTTAGAATATAATTTTTCACTTAAACTTATTTTCACATCTTAAATTTCTTTCAATTCCTCAGAATAACTCTTGAAATGACAATCATTCAGGCTAAGCCTTGAAGTGAATTATAAGGAACAAAAAGCCACCTAAAATAATTTTTTACATGTTTCCATTACTTTACTCTCTTGAATAACAAAACTTTTAACCTTTATTTTTAAAAATATAAATTAGTGCTGATATTGGAGCACAGTGAGAAATCAATTTGGCAAATTTAATACCTTTTCTGACCTGACCATCTGACTCTTTGAACCTGATAAAAATACTTAGCTAAAACTTACTCATTTAAAATAGACAAAACCTTACATAGGATTTCATTTCATATACTGCCTCTACCTGCAATTACTATCAGCTATATTATTAATGATAATGTAAGAATAAAGTAAACAGTTACATTTAAATTTTCCATATTAGAATGAAAGCATGAGGAAAAGAACTGCCTTATCTTTTTCCATGCACATAGTAGCCAATAGATCAATAATTTACTGAATTAAATTCATTAAAATATAATTCTATTGTGGTAGGAGAAGAGACTAAATGTTCTCTTAAGTAACTTTTTAGCCATATTTTATTGTCATTATAATTAATCAACCAATCATTCTTTGTCCCTACTTTCATACTTTTTCATTTCTTTGAAGAGTCAAGTCTACATTATAATTAAAACTAAGTACAAAAATGAGAAATTATTCTTCATTCATTACCTATAATTCATACATCCAATTCATACATACATATATGTGTGTGTGTGTGTGTGTGTGTGTGTGTATCTAATATAGTGTGGCAAGGAGAATCTGTTTTTAAACGGTGAAGAAAACACAAAAGAAAATGTTCTAACAGAAGTATCATCACCCACACGTTATACATATATAGTAACTTTGGATTACTAGTTATGCTGATTAAAAACTGTATACATATTTAATGAGCAAGTGAATGTCAATGCAGAGATGAATAGAAGTTATAAGTTTATATAGCACCTCTCTCCTACAGATCTCAAAGCATTTTCCAAAAACTGTTTTTACCATCTTTCAAGAAGTGAGCAGATGGTAAGATTCTTCTAGCTTTAGACAGCAAAATTTATACACAAAAAGGTTAAGCAGTTTCCCAAAGAGTCCTAGTGAGTCAGGAACAAAACAGAAATAGAACCCCAAACTCCTGATTCTTAATTTCACACTGAAGCTATCAGACCTCACTTAACCTTTACTTTCTCTGATCTTAGGATTTTACAAAATAATGGTAGTAATAACACCAGCAAACATAATACTTACTAAGTACTAGCCACTGACTGTACTAAGAGATTATATGCATAATCTCATTTAAGCCTCATAGCATCCCTGTGAGGCTGGAAGTATAATTACTGCCATATTACACATAAAGAAACTGAGACACAGAGAATTTTAATAAACTGCATACTGTTACGGAGAAGGTAATGGCACCCCACTCCAGTACTCTTGCCTGGAAAATCCCATGGATGGAGGAGTCTGGTAGGCTGCAGTCCATGGGGTCGCGAAGAGTCAGACATGACTGAGCGACTTCACTTTCACTTTTCACTTTCATGCACTGGAGAAGGAAATGGCAACCCACTCCAGTACTCTTGCCTGGAGAATCCCAGGGACAGGGGAGCCTGGTAGGCTACAGTCCATGGGGTCGCTAAGAGTCGGACACGACTGAGCAACTTCACTTTCACTTTTCACTTTTATGCATTGGAGAAGGAAATGGCAACCCACTCCAGTATTCTTGCCTGGAAAATCCCAGGGATGGGGGAGCCTGGTGGGCTGCCGTCTAAGGGGTCGCACAGAGTCGGACACGACCGAAGCGACTTAGCAGCAGCAGCAGCAGTCTGACTTTATAGCCCACATCATAATCATAACGCTATGCAACAGAAGCGATACCCACAGGAGTCAGAAGATTTGAGATCTCATTAATTTTGATTTTGTACTTACTAGCAATTTGGTCATCACTAGAATGACCACATGTCCCAAATTATACCTGTTGTCCCAAAGTAACTGTTAACAATGCCCCCTTTCAATCTTCAAAAGCCTCTCTGTTTAGATTATAAATTACAAAGTTATCTTAGTATTAGACATGTCTTTAATATTTTACTCATGTGTACAATAAAGACATAAGTAAAGGGCTTTTAAAGTCTTTCTTAATTCTAAACTAATATAACAAAATAATAAAGTGTAAGAGCACGAACATATAGGAAGGTTTTTGTTTATATAAGTATTCATTGTAGTCCTCACAGTTATAAATTTTTATAGAGAAATAAGCTTACCCAAAACAAAAATGTTTACTAGCTAACTAACTCCTTACAAAATTCAACATCCACTTAAACAGTATCCGTCCCTAAATCTTTGTTAATCACTACTGAATACGCTATGAACGCAAAATAAATGCACAAACTGCTAATCTTGCACAAAAGAAAAGATAGGACTTCACAAAGCTGATGAGAGCTATGTTGGCAAATAACTCGGATCCCAAATAAAAGTTCTTATAAGAAAGGATACAAAAGATTTGTATTATTTAACAAGTGCAAAAAAATGACATAGATAATCACAGGTTTGGCACTCTAAACAAAAATGTGACTAACAAAGAATTTAGAATGAGTCTTGGACCAGACAAGATAGCACAGACTCATTTCTTCCTGCTGTTCCCTGTTTTTAATAAATACAACTATAAACTTTGGAACTTCAAAAGGTAGCCACAAGACTCTGAAAATGGAAAGAAGGCTGACTTGTTAGGTGTCCTCAAACTGGAATACTTATGAGATTAGTTTCACTAACAAAGGTTCAAGTATGTACCAAAAGGGGTAGCATGAGAAATAGGAGAAAGGCTACAGGAACTGGATTAAGCTCTAAGTTGGTACCAATCTGGTAAATATAGACCGTCTAGTTTTCATGCTGCAGTGAGGACAGCATAGGGTATCATGGAAAAGTGCACAAAGAAGAGATGGAGGAACTCCTAATGGACAAGATGTACCCTATGGAGGTTCCGGTATGGGATATTCCCAAATCTCTGGGGTGTGGAACTAAGGATAAGTATAGGGCTGTTTGGCTTAGTTATGTGAAATAGATAATTTTAATTTTCACTGAGTTGGCAGAACATCTTACAGCCCCAGGTTCAACAAAAGAAGGTGACCCAGACCTTGCCCCAAACCTAATAAAAGAAAGTGGCCTAGGTAGGCTCATTCATTTCAACGACACTAGGCAAGCTCAACAGCACTGGCAAGGGGGTACTGATAGGGAGGAGGTCTCAACCTAGGAAATGTTCTCCTTAGCCTCCAGACAGAAGGATCCCACCAGAGCAGCCCAGCCCAGAAAGTCTCTTTGTACCCATGGGCTGGAGATTTCCTTCTCCCTTCCAGAAGAACAGATGGCCTGTTCTAGGGAAGCTCATTCCACTCTTCCCAATTAGCACTAGAAGAGACCAGTAAGAGGCACAGATAGAGCAAGCAGACCAAAATAGTGATGCAAAGGACTTGAAAATTAACTTGTCATTGGAACCATGCCCCTCAATGGTAGGCCTATAACTACATGGTAAACCTAAATAGGGTAACTGCTGGTTAAAATAAAAGATTTAAATAGGACCCAGAGTCTCCTAATAAAGCAGCCAAATGTTCAAGATTCAATTAAGAAAAAGTCATCCATCATACCAAGAAACAGGAATACCAAAACTTGAATATAAAAAGAAAATCAACTGAGATGAATCAGATGTTGAAATTATCTAAGAAGGAATTTAAAGTAGCCATCATAAAGTACTTTGCAAACAATTAAAAATTCTCTTAGAACAAATTAAGAAAATCTTTGCTGAGAAGAAGATCTCAGCAAAGAAATGAGAATTCTATTTACAAAACCACAAGGAAATTACAGACTGAAAAATACAGCAACAAATAAAAAATCTCACTAGAAGAGCTCAAGAGTAGAATGGATATGACAGAAGACAGAATCAGCAAACTTGAGAACAAATGAACATAATTTACTGAATATAAACAATAGACATAAAATAGAAAAAAATAATTTAAAAGGAATAAAGACCTGTAAGACTACATCAAAAGATCTGATATTCATATCATTAGGGTCCAAAGAGAGGACAGAAAAATAGGGATAAAAGAATATTTGAAGAAACCATGGCTGAAGACCTCCCAAAGGACAGGCGATGGCAAAAGCCTATAGATTCAAGAAGTTAAACAGATACAAACAGGATAAATTAAAAAAAAAAAAAATCCAAGATAAGACACGTCATAATTAAACTTCTGAAAACAAAAGACAGAGAAGAAATATTGAAAATGCCCAGAGAAAAATGACTATTATCTATAGGAGAACACCAATTAAAATGACAGTGGATTTCTCATCTGAAACGATAGAGACCAGAAGGAAGTAGGACAAATTTTTCAAGTGCTGAAAGTAAAGAACTGTCGATCGCAAATTCTATACCTGGTGAAACTATCCTTCAGAAATGAAAGGGAAATAAACTCATTTCTCACAGATGAAAGGAGACTGAAAATCACTAGCATACTTACCTTTAAAGAGCAGCAAAAGAGGGTTCTTCAAACAGAAAGGAAATGTTAAAGAATTTTAGAGCACTGGGAAATAAGAAAAAATGGAATATACAGAAATGTGAAGATGTATAATATTCTATCCCCATGAGTTTTATAAATATTTATAATTGAAACAAAAATTATGATACCATTTGATACGCAAGACAATGATATTTTAAAGTGGAGGGGCCTAAATGGAAGTAAGATTTCCACACTTCACTCACTCAAAGTGGTAAAATGTTGATACCAGTAAACTGTGATGTCACATATGAAGATTGTAACACTTCTAGAGAAGTGGTCCCCAATCTTTCTTGGCACCAGGGGCCAGTTTCATGGAAGGCAATATTCCACAGACCATGGAGTGGCAGAAGGTTTCTGTTTTGCTTGCCGTTCACCTCCTGCTGTGTAGCTGGTTCCTAACAGGCCACAAACTTGTACTGGTCCATGGCCTGGGGATTGTAAACCCCTGTTCTAGTGCAATCACTAAGAAAACTATGCAAAGTTCAGTTCAGTCGCTCAGTCGTGTCTGACTCTTTGCGACCCCATGAATTGCAGCACGCCAGGCCTCTCTGTCCATCACCAACTCTTGGAGTCTACCCAAACCCATGTCCATCGAGTCAGTGATGCCATCCAACCATCTCATCCTCTGTCGTCCCCTTCTCCTCCCACCCCCAATCCTACCCAGCATTAGGGTCTTTTCCAATGAGTCAACTCTTCGAATGAGGTGGCCAAAGTATTGGAGTTTCAGCTTCAACATCAGTCCTTCCAATAAACACCCAGGATTGATCTCTTTTAGGATGGATTGATTGGATCTCCTTGCAGTCCAAGGGACTCTCAAGAGTCTTCTCCAACACCACAGTTCAAAAGCATCAATTCTTCGGTGCTCAGCCTTCTTCACCATCCAACTCTCACATCCATACGTGACCACTGGAAAAACCATAGCCTTGACTAGACGGACTTTTGTTGGCAAAGTAATGTCTCTGCTTTTAAATATGCTATCTAGGTTGGCCACAACCTTCCTTCCAAGGAGTAAGCGTCTTTTAATTTCATGGCTGCAGTCACCATCAGCAGTGATTCTGGAGCCCAAAAAAATCAAGTCTGACACTGTTTCCCCATCTATTTCCCATGAAGTGATGGGACCAGATGCCATGATCTTAGTTTTCTGAACGTTGAGCTTTAAGCCAACTTTTTCACTCTCCTCTTTCACCTTCATCAAGAGGCTCTTTAGTTCTTCTTCACTTTCTGCCATAAGGGTGGTGTCATCTGCAATGTACTTACTGTCAAATGACACATGTGAAAGGGTTTGAGAGCTACAAGGAACCCCTAAAATACATAGTACTTTTGTTGCAATACAGCTATGAGATCTTTTGATATCTGCACATAGAGTATTTAATACAGTTACTCAACCCTCTACATTTTGTGGACTTCCCTTGTGGCCCAGCCGGTAGGGAGTCTGCCTGCAATGCAGGAGACTCAGGTTCGATCCCTGTGTTGGAAAGATCCCCTGGAGAAGGAAATGGCAACCCACTCCAGTATACTTGCCTGGAAAATCCCATAGACAGAGGAGCCTGGCAGACTACTGTTCTTGAGTTTGCAAAGATTCGGACACAACTGAGCGACTTCACTTCTCTCTCTCTACATTTTACACCAAGAACAAACAAGATTTATATCAATAATACTCCTTTAAGTAAGTAAATGTTAGTCACTCAGCGTGTCTGACTCTTACCAATCTCCTGAACTGTAGCCTTCGAGACACCTCTGTCCATGGGATTTCCCCCAGGCAAGAATACTGCAGTGGGTTGCTATTCCCTTCTCCAGGGGATCTTCCTGGCCCAGGAATTGAACTTGAGTCTCCTAAGTTGTAGGTAAATTCTTTACTATCTGAACCAATATAAGTTCTAAATATTAAATACAGAGCACTCTGGAAGGAAACATGATTATCAACACCTACATATTATGGTGTATTCATAAATTCATCCTACTTTTAAATTTTATTTTAAAATTGCAAATTATTTATCCTTTCTCCATAATTTTTCTTTATGCTTTATGCCCTACATTTTAATTTTAAAATAGTTTTACTAAATTAGAACAATGTAGCAACAGGATATAACAGAAGAGCTTAGTTTTCCAATAAATTGAAATAGGTATAAATTTTAAAAGGAGTCTTAGAAGAACTAACAAATTTTTCTAATGATTTTGTTTTTAAAACATTGTAGTAATCGTGCAGAGAAAGCAAAATTAGAAAAAGGATGTCACAACTTGTTATCACACAATTTTGTTCAGAAAAAAGACTCTAAACAAAAGTTCACATTTAGCTCTTTAACAATTAGTGCATAATTGCAATTAAAATCTAAATTTTTATTAAAAGATTAAAAAGTTTATTTTCATAAATTTAGATTTCATATTTTATCAAAATAAATTCTCAGCCGTCTTCTAGCTCCCCCTCCATACACATGCATATGGATTATTTAGTATGAAATTTTGTCAACTGCTTTACACAATTTATTTTAAGTGATATTTTTCCAATACTACCTACTCCTGGACAAAAGGTTCCTTGGATCTAATATTCAAAGTAGTCTAATGCTGAGAAAGAAAAACGTCTAAAACTAACAAAAATGTCTCTATTAATACTGTTTAAATGAATATTCCTCATTGGTCCAAAAAAAAAAAAAAACTGTGATGAACACTGAGCTTCAGAAGAGATGGGATTCACAAGAAAATACTAAGTTCCTTTTGGCTGAACTAAATGATACATTTAGAATTCCACAGAAAACAGATACTGGAAAACATTATTCAAAGGTATACAGTCTCAATCTAGGGACTAACAGCAAACTCTGAGGCATAACTGTCAATCCAATAAATTGGAATAAAGACTAAAGAAGATTAATAAACTAGCTGCAACCACAACTTCTACTAGCAACCAACACCTGTTCACTGTGGACAGCAGGTGCTCATAAAATACTCGGGAAAGGCCAAACCCTGAAGTTAAATCACAGGAAGAAAAGCAACTCAACCACTGATACTAAATATAAAGTAATCAAATAGAGAAATTTGAGTCAAATACTTTGTTGTTTTTACAGACTATTTCAGGTACCAAAATATTAAGAAATATTTATTAAAAATGTTTAAACTGAAAAACATTTTAATGTCATTTGTCTCTTTTAATAAACTAGGAAGAGATCTTTATTATATTAAGGGCACACCACCTCCATCCAGCTCAAGGACCAATAATATAATAAGAAGGCTTATATTTTAAAACCTTTAGCTTAGGATACTGTTAAGAGAATGGAGGTAAACAAAACTTAAATTGTAGAATGTCAGTGCCTATTCTTCACATATTAGAAGCACCATACAATCTTAAAGCAGTTCTTACTCTGAAATTCTGGCAAGTTATACCATGAAATGGACGTGTTCCACTAGGTAGAGTTCTGAGCAGTCCCTTGGGGAGAGAGTAATGCCTAAACACTTAGATTAAAAATATTCATAATAAGTTGCTTAAGATACTATTAATACTACCTAGGAATATTAAACATGGTTTTCTGGAAGAAAGCTTAAAGAATGGAATCACAAAGTATCCATGACAGCTGTCACTGTTTTACCTATACCTAATCTCTTGTATATTATTCTGTCAAGGGTATAAAATTTTTACCAGTTACAACGCACGTAGGGTATATAAAGCACTGTACTAAACATATGCCAAGCACAGACTCTGTATCTCTTTAAAAAAAAAAAAAAGCTTGGATCTTAGAATAAACCCACAAATGCTGACAACAACTCATATGTTCTAACCACCAGATACCACTCTTCTCCAGAACAACAAACCACACACATAGCTTTCAAAAATACCCTTTATTTTCACCACAGTTATGATTATATACTGTGCTAAGTTATAAATGAATTGGTATCCCTTAAGTTTCAAACTACTTTGACATTCTGGTGACAATGTCTAAAAACATGGGTACAACACAGGATTTCTGTTTTGTAAAGGCAAATGCATAAATTATCATCTGCAAAACCAGAAATTACAAACTAAGAGAAAAAAAAACTAAGGGCATCTCAATGAGAAAATTCACAGGAGAATGACAGGAAAAATGCCTGTGGTTTACTGACTAAAGCTCCGTCACTAAGAACCTGTATACTCATATGGACAAGGTTTCATAATCATATACTCAGTCATCACTCATCCTACTCTTCTCTTCTCTTCCTCACAAAGATACATCGGCCTTGAGCGTGAGAAATTTAATGAAAAGTGCCTCAGGCAGATAAAAACGTGACAATCATCCTGGCAATGAAGACAAATCGCCAGGTTCATTACGGTTGAGCTACCAGTAGGAAACTCTAGATCACAGAAAACTAAAAACATATCTATGTTGATGTTTTCATTATAGGTAGTAAATTGCCAATTACTGCATATGTTCAAGTAAGACTAAAATCTTATAAATACCGTATACAAATATTTACTACACAAATATATAGATATAAAACACAAATAAAATGGCAAAACTATTACATGTTGAGATTGACAGATGGAAAACTTAAATGTGACTTGGAGTCTCCAAACATCAACCCGTTATTTTGGGTGAAAGGTATGTCCTTTACAAAACGGAAGGGCAAATACCCAAGAGAAATGAAAACATGCCTGCGTAGAAACTTCTTTCCATGAATGTTCAATGCAGCATAATTCATAATATCACACCTAAAAAAAATTCAATCTGTCAACTGATGAATACATTAACAAAATATGATTTTCCAAATAAGAGAATATTACTTAGTCATAAAAAGAAGGGTTGATAGATGCTATAACATGGATGAACCTTGAAAACATTATGCTAACTAAAAGAGGCCATACAGAAAAAGCCATATATTGAATGATTCCATTTATATCAAACCTAAAGGCAAATTGCCTGGAGAATCCCAACGACGGTGGAGCCTGGTGGGCTGCCATCTATGGGGTCGCACAGAGTCGGACACGACTGAGGTGACTGAGCAAAGGCGAATTTACCCACTCCAGTATTCTTGGGTTTCCCTGGTAGCTCAGCTGGTAAACAATCCGCTTGCAATGAGGGAGACCTGGGTTCGATCCCTGGGTTGGGAAGATCCCCTGGAGAAGGGAAAGGCTACCCACTCCAGTATTCTGGCCTGGAGAATTCCATGGATTGTATGTAGTCCATGGGGTTGCAACCTTGAAAACATGCTAACTAAAAGAGGCCATACAGAAAAAGCCATATATTGAATGATTCCATTTATACCAAATCTAAAGGCAAATTTATAGACATGAAGCACATTAGTGGTTACCTATGGCAGGGGGAGAAAGGGGCAAATTGGAAAGTGACTGCTAATAGGTAACAGGGTTTCTTTGCAGTGTTATAAAATTGAGCAATGTGGTTGCAAAACACTGTGAATATACTAAAAACTACTAAAGTGTACAAAAGGGCAAATATTGTTTAATTCCACTTATATGAAATGCCTAGTCAAATTCATTGAGACAGAAAGGAGAATGGTATGTGTTCAGGGGCTGGGGAGAGAGAAGAATGAGGAGGTACTTAATGGACACAGAATTTCAGTTTGGGAAGATGAACTACTATGAGATCAATGGTGGTGTGGGTGTACAATGCAAATATACTTAATTCTACTGAACTGCAAATTTTAAGATGTGTAAAAATAAATAAAATATTTAAAATCTTAAAATGGTAAACTTTATGGTATGTATACATTGAACGAATGAATGAATGAATGAATGTGTATATTACCATAATTTAAAAAAAAACAATTGAGCTGTAATGTTAAATGAGGGATTTGTATGGTATGTGGATTATATCTCAATAAAGCTATTAAATATTGATAAATAAGGTATGCATAAACAAAAGTAAGAATGTTAAACTTGCCACCATGAGTTAACTTCAAGTCTATAATCATAAAAGGTGAGTGGCTCTGCTAACAGATTCTGGTTAGCCTGGAGTTAGATGGCCAGATGTGCCAAGGTCAGGGTGCTAGCCTTGACACACTCATTACCCTCACACTACAACCTCCACTACTCAGAGGATTGATTGCATCCTTTCCAGTGAGGTCAACGTCCACGTATGTCTCCATATGGAACCTGGTCTCTACTTTGGAACTCAAGCCCCTTTATTCCTCAGTGTTCACTGGACAGCTATTCCCACGTTCTTGCAAACCACTCAAACATCACAGGCTCAAAGAAGACTGCAAAATGGAGGGTGAGAACAGCGGCTTGGAGTCAGAGAGACCTGGAACCACCATTACTAGCTGTGTAGTCTAAGGGAAGTAACTTAAATTTTCTGAACTTCAACTTCCTTACTTTTAAAATGAGAATAATTACCTCACAAGATTATTCAGAGGATTAAACCAGATAAATACATAGAAAGTTCCCAGAGGCTGGAAAATTGAGCTTATAGGAAATACTCAACACATGTCTATTGCCTTCCCCTATGAACTTGTTCTACTTCTTTATTCTCAAACTTGGTTAATGGGGTCACTGTGTTCTAAATCTACAAAACCTATTATAGATTCCTATTTGCCTTCTGAATTATTCTTGAAATTGTCAATCTACATCAAAAAACTATTTTTAAGTCTCTACCCTCAATCATTATCAATACTTTAATTCAGGCTTTTATCACATCTCACTCTGGCACAATTTAATTGAATCTCTCCATCACCAGTCCTCCCTCCATGCTAACATGAAATTATCTTCCTAAAATACAAAGCTTATCTCCTGCTTTAAAATTTCTATTAAAACTTTAGCTTGGTACTTGGCAGAGAACTCTTCTAACACTGCCCCTCCATTCACTTTTCATTTCCAGTCACATCTAATCATCTTCAAACCCTCTACGCTTTTTACTTTGTGAACTTCTCACCATTCCCTAGATGCACTCCTGGCCTTCACACTGTTCTCTCTGTCTAGAACACCTCTAACTCCTTTATTAACATGGGAGACTTTTCATTAATCCAAATCTCTTTCAAATGACATCTTCTCAGGGACTGCTATTTATCTGTTTACATGTCTGCCTCTTCACTAGGTTGTAAACTAGTGTGGAGTGTGAATAATGGGCTATATTCCTTTCTGTATCATCCTCAGCAGCTGGTGATGAAGAAAAAATGGAGACCATAAAAAAAAGGAAGATCTGGATCCAGGTACTTTAAGGAATCAGACCCCAAGACAAAAAGTCACAGGTTAATTTTGCTCCAACATAAATGCCAGAGATGCCTAATGTTTGCTGCAAGTCACAGCATAAAGTTCCAAAAGTGAAATAAACTATTAATCATAATATTTAAAATGAAATCTTCTCTGATTTTTTTCCCTCTTTTTCCTTTACTTTGCTTTTTAAGACTTCAATGGAAAACCATGAGCAACTGAAAACCAAGGAATTACTAGTCTTTACAGACTTGAGGAACAAAAAATGACCCCACTGCAACTACAACAAAAAAATGTTTTACTTGGATGACTAGGCAAGTTTTAGAATGGTTATTGAGAATTCTACTAGTTTTCAGCATAGGTCCAAAACTAGAATCTCTGATTTTGGAAACTGAGACTAACAACAAATTCTAACACTGAGAGACAGGTCGAAATTACATACCTATGAACAGATATATCCTATTCTATATTTAGAGGTAGCTCAGGTTAGCTACACCTAAGATTATTAGGTGTAGCCTAAAAAGCTATTTCAAATCCTAAAAGATGAAGCTGTTAAAGTGCCGTACTCAATATGCCAGCAAATTTGGAAAAGTCAGCAGTGGCCGCAGGACTGGAAAAGGTCAGTTTTCATTCCAATCCAAAGAACGGCAATGCCAAAGAATGTTCTAACTACCACACGATTGTACTCATTTCACATGCTAGCAAAGTAATGCTCAAATTCTCCAAGCTAGGCTTCAACAGTACATGAACCAAGAACTCCCAGATGTTCAAGCTGGATTTAGAAAAGGCTGAGGAACCAGAGATCAAATTGCCAACAGCCGTTGGATCATCGAAAAAGCAAGAAAGTTTCAGAAAAACATCTACTGCTTGACTACGCTAAAGCCTTTGACTGTGTGGATCACAACAAACTGGAAAATTCTGAAAGAGATGAGAATACCAGAACACCTTAACAGTCTTCTGAGAAACCTGTATGCAGGTCCAGAAACAACAGTTAGAACAGGACACGGAACAACGGACTGGTTCGAAATTGGGAAAGGAGTAAGTCAAGGCTGTATATTGTCACCCTGCTTATTTAACTTATATGCAGAGTACATCATGAGAAATGCCAGGCTGGATGAAGCACAAGCTGCAATCAAGATTGCTGGGAGAAATATCAATAATCTCATATATGCAGACGATACCACCCTCATGGCAGAAAGCGAAGAGGAACTAAAGAGACTCTTGATGAAGGTGAAAGATGAGAGTGAAAAAGTTGGCTTAAAGCTCAACATTCAAAAAACTAAGATCATGGCATGTGGTCCCATCACTTCATGGCAAATAGATGGGGAAACAATGGAAACAGTGATTTTGGGCTCCAAAATCACTGCAGATGGTGACTGCAGCCATGAAATTAAGACATTCACTCCTTGGAAGAAAAGCTATGACAAACCTAGACAGCATCTTAAAAAGCAGAGACGTTATAGTCAAAGTTATGGTTTTTCCAATAGTTATGTATGGATGTGTGAGTCGGACCATAAAGAAGGCTGAGCACTAAAGAGTTCATGCTTTTGAGCAAGGAGATCAAACCAGTCCATCCTAAAGGAAATCAACCCTGAATTATTCATTGGAAGGACTGATGCTGAAGCTGAAGCTCCAATACTTTGGCCACCTGATGCCAAGAGCCAACTCATCAGAAAAGACTCTGAGGCTAGGAAAGATTGAAGGCAGGAGGAGAAGGGGACGACAGAGGAGGAGATGGTTGGATGGCATCACCAACTCAATGGACATGAATTTGAGCAAGCTCCAGGAGATGGTGAAGGACAGGGAAGCCTGGCATGCTGCATGCAGTTCATGGGGTCGCAAAGAGTCAGACACAACTGAGTGACTGAACAACAACTTAAATTTCTAGAAAATGAGCATGAAAAAAGATACTGCCAGCCAGGAAAAGGTGCAATAACAGCTGAATAATCTTTTTCTTTTTGGAAAATGCACTAGGATATTTTAGATAAATAAATAAACAGCTGGGAAATTTTATTTCTTAGTATATTGGCTCTCTCCTATATATTTATTGATTTACTTAATGACTTGATGAATTTAAGCTAAATTACTTTAAGATAAGAAAATCAAACTAGTTGTCTGTTAAGGAAAGTCTTTGCATATAAAGTACATATTTTTTTCATTTTATTATTCAGATTACTCAGAAATTACATAACCACATGGAAAGAGCGAAATTTGATCATTCAAGCATAGAGAAAAAGCAAAAGAAAATTCTACTTTCAAGAATAGATTCATTGGGAAAAAAAGAATGTATGTATATGTGTAACTGAATCACTTTGTTGAATAGCATTAATTAACACAACACTGTAAATCAGCTATACTTCAATAAAAAATACTTTTTAAAAAAAGAATAAATTAGTTGACGACTTTCATGCAAATTCTATGAGTGAAATAAATGAAAATATTCAAGTAAGTTCCTTTGATTGACTATACCTAATAATTATCTGAATATATATCAATTAATTTAATTACTAATACAAATTCAGCTAACTATTAGGTATAATCAATAAGTATGAGGCAAAAATAAATAAAAATCTTATTAATGTTGGAGGTTATTTTACTCAGCACATATTCATATACTGAAAATCCATGTGAAAATAATTTAAAATTTGAAAGCACTAAAATAAAACAAGATGCAGTAAAACAATTATCAAAAATAGTGAATGCAAAATATTAAATCATCCTTTTAAAAAATCACTAAATAAGTAGTGAATGGATGAATTCACTAGAGATAATTTTGAAAGGATTTTATCACTCTAATATTCAGCAAAAGATTACATTTTATTGAAGGGATTAAAATGGAATACATACTTCATTCAAAATAAGATTAAAAAAAAAATTAGTGTGCAACCTCAAAGACAGAAACAAAGTTACATATGACTTATCAAAAAAAAAAAAAAAAAAGTGCTAGCACACCTCAGCAAAAAATACTTCAAACTAGGTGTTGACTATACATAGGTTATCCTAGATATTCAATACTAGTAAAATAATGGAAAAAGAATGATTAAAAAAAAACTCAATAGATGACAATAAGGCATTTAATATAATTCAGTATTCAACTTAAGTTGATACTCTAAAATATCAAATATAAAAGTTCTTAATGTAAGAAAAATCATACTTAAATCTAGAGTCAAATCATATTTTCCGTAAGAATACTAGTTATTAACTCTAAATAGTTATATAATTACAGGAGTTACCAGTGGTTGTTGCTGAACATTTAACACTGCCGCTCCTGAAACATATCCATCCACCCCTACCCCAACCACCACCCTTCTTCGATTTGTAATATTTCTGGAGTATAAACAGTCCAACCACAGCTAATTTTAAGCTGTCACTGCAATGTCAATATAGGAATTGGGAATAGATGCACAAAACTGGCTTCTGCATGGCTGGCTTCAACACACCACTGGGAATTAACTTCTACTGAGTTCTTACTACCTGACAAGCCCATGCTATGGATATAACACATCCTCTTTCATTTAATTTTCACAACAGCCTACAGAGCATTATCACTCAATCTTACAAATGAGGAAACTGAGGCTTAGAGAGAGAGAGAGAGAGAAAGTAATTTGCTGAATTAACTAATGAGTGGTAGAGACATAATTTAAAAATGCTTTAATCACTTTAATTATCATTCTTCATTCACAACCTATTATTAGTAAGGGGTTATGCATGGCCTGATTTGTAAATTAATCAACTTGTTCATCTCCTTATTTGTATTGCAATAAATATCCGTAAAACCATAATTCAACCCTTAATGAAAATAATGCCAGTAACTTACATCAACCTATGTACTCCTTCCCTTCATGTCTCCTCAGTTCTCCCCAGCAAAGGCAAATACTAAAGTTGGTGTTAATCATTCTCTTTAAGGGCTTCCCTTAATCATTCTGTTTAAAGCCATGTTTAAATCCCAAATATCTCTAAAGAAAACCTCTGATTCTTGACAACTGTATTAGGTTTCTTTTTAATAACCTTTCAATATAAAAAAATATCCTTACTTTAAATATGAGGAAGGTCAGGCTCAAAAAAGTCAAATATAAACTCACAAAGAATTACTTGGCAAATAAATAGATGACATAAAATGAGTTTTAAAAAAAGGTCTTTTATGTCTTTAATGAAAAGACCAATCTTTTCATTAAAATATTCTGCTTCTAAAATAAGGTGATTTTAAATACCAGATAATCAATCAGTAATAAACTATAGCTCAGTACAAATATCAAGGTACTTCCTTACCATATTTAAAATTAACTACAATATATGCAATAAAAACAGGGTCCAATTACAAGTATAAAAATATTTGAAGGTTTTTTTCTTATCAATGAAAAAAATTAAAGAAGTCAAGAACAAATGGAAGTTTGTAGACACAAACACACATATATGGTGCTCTTGGGTGGGAAAACTACATACCGTAAAAAATTGCGATAGTTCTGTTGATTAAACAACAAATCAGAACTTAAAGTATTCTCATAATCTGAGAACATATTGGGTGGGTTAGTCGCTAAGTCGTGTCCGACTCTTGCAACCCCATGGACGTAGCCCGCCAGGCTCCCCTGTCCATGGGATTTTCCAGGCAAGAATACTGGAGTGGGTTGCCATTTCCTTCTCCAGGGGATCTTCCAGACCCAGGAATTGAACCTGGGTCTCCTGCATCACAGGCAGATTCTCACACTGCAGGCAGATTCTTTACCAACTGAGTTATAAGGGAAGTCCCAAGAACACATTTAGAAAATAACATTTGGACAAAATTGATTTATAAACATATAATTAAGGCTGGAACATTTTTTAAGTCTAATACAAAAAGATCTCAGGGTGTATCTTCATGAACACACAGCATTATTATTATTATTTTAAAGCTATCATTAATTGAGCTCTTACTGAAAAGTAGTTAAAGTGCTTGACACACACTATCTGATTTAATCCCTATAACAATTTCATGATGTTTGAAATACTAACTCTATTTAATTGTAAAGAAAATAAAGAATCAGGTATGTTATGTACAAATTTTTTTAAGAGTTTTTTTTTTTAACTTTCATAATTGGAGAAAAGACTATTTCATTTTGCAGTAAAAAACATCTTATTGCTTTTAGAAATAGAAAAATCTGTGAAATAAGAGAATCTGCAGAGAACATTTAAAATAGACATAAAGACATTCCAAATATTTTAAACAAAAACACTACCATAAAAGAAAATTACAAGCCAGCATCTTTGATGAATACAGATGCAAAGATTCTCAACAAAACATTAGCAAACTGAATCTAACAACACATAAAAAGACCATATACCATGATCAAGTTGGATTCATCCCAGGGTCAAAAGGATGGTTCAACATACACAAATCAATTAATGTGTCACACCACATCAACAAAAGAAGACAAAAATCACATGATCGACTCAATAGATACAGAAAAAGCATTCGATAAAATTCAACATCCACTCATTATTAAAAACTCTTACAGAAAAGCGTATAGAAAGAACATATCTCAATATAATAAAAGTTACTTATGACAAACCCACAGCCAACATAATACTCAACAGCAAAAAGTTGAAAGCCTTTCTGCTAAAATCTGGAACAAGACAAGGATGTCCACTCTCACACTTCTATTCAACATAGCATTGGAAGTCCTAGCCACAGCAATCAGATAAGAAAAAAGTAATAAAAGGCATCAAAATTGGAAGAAAAGAGGTAAAATTATCATTATATGCAGACATTCTATATATAGAAAACCCTAAAGTTTCCACATAGAAACCACTAGAATTGATACATGAATTCAGCAAGGTAGCAGGATACAAGATTAACATGTAGAAATCTGTTGCATTTCCTTACAGTAACAATGAAATATCAAAAAGGGAAAGTAAAGAATCCCTTTTAAAGTAACATTGAAAAAATTAAAATATTTAGGAATAAACCTGACCAAGGAATGAATGACTTATAATGCTGAAAACTACAAAACACTGCTTATGGAAACTGAAAATGATTCAAAAACTGGAACAACATCCCATGCTCTTAGATTGGAAGAATTAATATTGTTAAAATGGCTATACAACCCAAAGAATTCTATAGTTTAACACTATATCAAATTACCATGCCATTTTTCACAGAACTAGAACAAAAAAAATCCTAAAATTTGTATGGAGCCATAAAAGACCCAAAATTGCCAAAGCAATCCTGAGAAAAAAGAACAAAAGTATAGGCATAACCCTCCCAGACTTAGACAATGCTATAAAGTTACAGTAATCAAAGCAGTGTGGTATTGGCAGCAAAACAGACATATAGATCAAAAGAATAGAATACAGAGTCCAGAAAAAATCCAGATACCTACAGGCAACTAATCTTTGACAAAAGAGGTAAGGATATATAATGAAGAAAAAATAGTCTGTTCAGCAAGTGGTATTGGAAATGCTGGACATCCACATGTAAATCAATGAAGTTAGAACACTCCCTTAACACCATACACAATAAACAACTCAAAATGGCTTAAAGACTTAAATATAAGACATGATGCCATAAAACTCCTAGAAGAAAACATAGGCAAAATATTCTCCGACATAAATTGTACCAATGTTTTAAGTTAGTCTCCCAAGGCAATAGAAATAAAAGGAAAATAAACAAATGGGATCTACTCAAACTTGCAAATTGTTTCACAGCAAAGGAAATAATTAACAAAATGAAAAGACAATCTATGGACTGGGAGAAAGTATTCACAAATGATGCAACCAAAAAGGGCTTAATTTCCAAAATATACAAACAGCTCATACAACTCAATAACAAAAAAACAAACAACCCAATCAAAAAATGGGTAGAAGACCCAAATAGACATTTCTCCAAAGAAGATACACAGATGGCAACTAAGCAAATGAAAAGATGCTCAACATCATTAGTTATTAGAGAAATACAAATCAAAACTACAGTGAGGTATCAACTCACAGTGGTCAAAACAGCCATCATTAAAGTCTACAGATAACAAATGCTGGAGAGGGTGTGGAGAAAAGGGAACCCTCCAACACTGCTGGTGGGACATAAATTGGTGCAGTCACTATGGAAAACAATACTGAGGTTCCTTAAAAAACTAAAAATAGAGCTACCATATGATCCAACAATCCCACTCCTGGGCACATAACCAGAAAAGACAAAACTCTATTTCAAAAAGATACACACACCCCAGTGTTCACAGCAGTATTATTTACAATAGCCAAGACATGGAAGCAAACAGAATGTCCATCAACAAATAAATGGATAGGGAAGATGTAATGTGTGTGTAGTAGTTATTCCATTGTGCGGAATACTATTAAGCCATGAAAAAGAATGAAATAATGCCATCTGCAGCAACAAGGATAAACCCAGGGATGATCATACGAAGTGACATAAGTCAGAAAGAGAAAGACAAACACCAAATGATATTACTTATATGTGGACTCTATAATATAACAAATAAACTTATTTATAAAATAGAAACAGACCCACAAAGAAAGCAAACTTACGGTTACCAAAGGGAAAGGGAGTGGAGGAAAAGTCTGGGATTAGCAGATACAAACTACTATTTATAGAATAGATAAACAACACAGACTACTGTATAGCACAGGGAACTATATTTAATATCCTGTAATAAACCACAATAGAAAAGAATATGAAAAAGCATATATATATATATATATACACATACATATATATCTGAATCACTCTGCTTTATACCAGAAACTAACACTGTAAATCAACTATACTTCTACTTAACAATTTTAATTAAAAAATTTTTAAATACATACTGAAATCACATAAGAGAGAAAATTTGTTACAACCGTTATTGTTACAAATAATTTGTTTAGTTCTGTATCTCATTTCATACAACTAAATCTATCTCAGATAGAATAATAGATTAATTAATCATTTCCAAAATAAAATTTTAAAATAATGAACTATGAGAATATATTTGTACTGTTAAGATAAGTTTTCTACATAATCAAGAAACAAAGATGGATTACAAGCATGCTTTAGGGTTTGAATAACTCTTTTAAATTGCTGAAATTTTATTTTGAAAACCAAAATATTTGGGATAAATGTAAATGATTTTAAAACCTACAATGCAGAATAACTTAAAAAAATGAAACACTGCTACATCCACTCAGATTCCACTTGATAGTCAAAAGAAACAATAGAAAGTCTACTTATAAAATAATCAAATATTATATTACAAATACAAGCTATTTTATAGAAAAATGTGCCACTTCACCAATAAAAATATAATCATAATGTTATATACCTATTAAACTAATAATCCTAAAAACTGGGCTTCCCTGGTGGTCCAGTGGTTAAGAATCCACCTACCAATGCAGGGGACATGGGTTTGATCCCTGGTGCAGGAAGATCCCATACGCTGTGAGGCAACTAAGCCCAAGCACCACAATTACTGAGCCTCACGCCACAACTACTGAAGCCTGTGCACCTGGAGCCCACGCTTTGCAACAAAAGAAGCCACCACAATGAGAAGTCCATGCACTGCATGAACAGTAGCTCCTGGTTGCCGTAACTAGAGAAAGCCTGCACACAGCAACCAGACCCAGAGCAGTCAAAAATAAACAAAAATCAATCTTTTTTTAAAAACCATAAAAAGTGTTTATTAATTAAGTATAAAATAAGCACTGGGCATCTTGTTTCATTTACTATTTATAATAAGCCTACTAGATAGTTATCATCTTCCCACACTCTACTGATGAGAAAGTGAAAGCTCAGAAAGGTTATGTGAAACTTTCTCAGGCATATAACTAGACAACAGCACGTGTAAAATCCTGAAGCCACTAGTCCAACCCCAGAGATCTTTTCCTTTCCCTCACCCTATGCTATGAGTCAAACACAAAACTATAATAAACTAAGGCTTAATTACCAATCTGGTAAAGTCATGGGAGAAAATTGTACTCATAAATTGTTGTAGACATTATTAATGTTTTATAGCTTTCAAGCAGAAAATCTTACAATATATAACGAGCTACAAGATAATTGTATTCCACAGTATAGTCATTCCTGGTATACCCTCAAAGAAATAACACAAACCAGGAAAAGGTGGGTAAGGCATGTACCCATAAGGAAAAATTGTAATGGAAAAAATATATGAATAACTGAAGTGTCCAGTAGAGCCTTCCTCCACATTTCAATATAACAGATTACCAGGGTGTCCAATATCCTCAACACTTTCATTAATGGTCAGTAGATGGGAATGTAAATGACATAGTCTTAAAAGAAAAGGAGGAAGATAACTTACACCATTCAAAACCATTTCAAAAATAAACACACATAAAATGAGAAAAATAAGATAAATTTAAAGTGATATAGCCTATTTTTCTCTAAAGTTACTTAACTTCATAACAAATTATTTTAAGTTTGAGCATATATGTGAGTATGCTATATAATATTTTGAAATTTATGCTAATACGTTGCATTAATGGCCTCATTATTCGCGAGACCTTTGTTTCCTGGTGATATAGAATGAACTGTGTCACCCTCAAGTTTATTTATATGTTGAAACTCGAGGTCCCAGTGTGACTGTGGGCCTCTAAGGAAGTAGTTAAGGTTAAATGAGGTCAGAAGGGTAGTATGTGTGTTTGTCGCTCAGTCGTGTCCAACTCTGTATGACCCCATGGACTGCAGTCCACCCAGCTCCTCTGTCCATGTGGGGTCCTAACCTAATAGGACTGGTGTCCCTATAAAAAGAGAAAGAGACTCTAGAGTCACCTGTGCACAGAGTAAAGGCCAAGTGAGAAGATAGTAAGAAGACAGCCCTGACTACAAGCTGAAGAAGCCTCAGATGAATGTTACCTGACCGTGTATGTGTGTGTATGCTACCTGACCTCATGTGTGTGTGTGTGTGTGTGTGTGTGTGTGTGTGTGTGTGAGTGTTTGTGCACACATGCCCACCCAGTCCTGGGACTGCTGACTCATATGGTAGTTTTATTCCTAGTTTTTTAAGGAATCTCCATTGCTGTTGTTTAGTCGCTAAGTCATGTCCGACTCTTTGCAACCCCATGGACTATAATCCGGAGAAGGCAATGGCACCCCACTCCAGTACTCTTGCCTGGAAACTCCCATGGACGGAGGAGCCTGGCAGGCTCCAGTCCATGGGGTCGCTAAGAGTCGGACACGACTGAGCGACTTCACTTTCACTTTTCACTTTCATGCACTGGAGAAGGCAATGACACCCCACTCCAGTGTTCTTGCCTGGAGAATCCCAGGGACGGGGAGCCTGGTGGGCTGCCGTCTGTGGGGTCGCACAGAGTCGGACACGACTGAAGCGACTTAGCAGCAGCAGCAGCAGCAGGACTATAATCTGTTCACGGAATTTTTCAGGCATGAATATTGAAGCGGTTTCCATGTCCTACTCTGGGGGATCTTCCTAACCCAGAGATCGAACCTGCATCTCTTACATCTCCTGCATTGACAGGCGGGTTCTTTACCACCAGGCCACCTGGGAAGCCCAACAGTTATGAAGACTATACGGTATTTTTTTCATTTGATCTGTTTAGTTAATCCTCTTTTATTGGTTGCTTCAATTTACTTCCACTATTGCAAGCATGGTGACATCATTATACACGGGCCCCAAAGAGCTGGAACTATTTTTAGCTACAAGAAACACAAGTCTTATTTTTTTTTATATTGTATCATTTGATCTATATATTGTGGCAGGTAAAGGAATATATATTGTACAGCTGGAGGGTTAAACATAGTACAGTAGTGAAACCTTTAAGCTTTTATCTCTTCAATTTGGTATTGATCCTGAGTACGTATATTTCAGGGCTCCCCAGGTGGAGCTAGTGGTAAAGAATCCACCTGTCAATGCAGGAGACTTAAGAGACACGGATTCAATTTCCTGGTCAGGAAAATCCTCTGAAGGAGGACATGACAACCCACTCCAGTATTCTTGCCTGGAGAATCCCGTGGACAGAGTAGCCTGGCAGGCTACAGTCCATAGCATCACAAAGAGTCAGACGTGACTGAAGCGACTTAGCACACATGCACTTGTGGTATATTTCATTGCTTTAAGCATAAGATTACTGTATTTAGCTATTATTAGATATATTATTAGATACAAGGAATTGTTACTTGTTTATGCTCAGAACATGTGTATGCTCAGAAAAAGTTCAGGGTCACAGAATTTAAGAAGAGAACATTACAATTTATTTACATTTTGTAATTATAATGAATTCAATAATTGGGTATCCTCTTTCTCTTTATTATTTTTTAAAAATTATTATCTATCCCCATATTTTCACTTTCTTAATAGAAATAATATCAAATATATACTGAATATAGTAAATCAACTATACTTCAATAAAAAGGGAAAAAACATTTTGACTGCAAAAAATGAAAACACAACGTAAATATATATGTATTAATTACTAAACAACCACTATGTGCCAAACACTGCTTTAAATGCTTTAAATACATGCTATATTATTTAATGCCTCTCATATATTGCAGTTCATATGGTACAAGAAAAGTAACAAACACTAGTGGGTTTAAAATTTTAAAATATATTGGTTTTCTTAAAGACATCTATATTCTAATAATCCCACAGCTTGCCACAGTACAATAATAGCAACTCTGATAAGAACAAGTTCTACTCACACAGCATTTGTGAACAAATACTACGTAAACTATAATTTACATAATATTTTCAAATTTCACTTTGTAAGAAAGAAATTACTATTCCACGAAAGTGTAAAGAGAAATTCAGAGATTAAATTTCACGAGTGCAAATTGGCATAAGATAGAAGTAGAATTCAGATCTCCTGGGCCAATTGTATTCTGTCCCCCATGGAGAATGAGAAATGAAGAAAGGTTCACAACTGCAGAATTTTAGAAAACCACGTGGGTAGACTCTAGGCTGGGTAGAAGCTATAGTCCAAAGAGAAAAAGAAATCTCTACCCAGGTGGCTCAGCAGTAAAGAATTCATCTGGCAATGAGCCTGCTAATGAAGGAGAAGCGGATTCGATCCCCTGGAGAAGGAAATGGCAACCCACACCAGTATTCTTGCCTGGGGAATTCCATGGACAGAGGAGCCTGGCAGGCTACGTCCATGGGGTTGCAGGAGTGGGACTAAACAACACACATTAATTAGCTCCAGTTTTGGCATTAAACAGTATCCTTCTGTTTTAAGAGCTTGACTGTCCACCTGTGAAGCACTCAGGAAATACCATACATAGTAACTGCTAAATAAAAACTGCTGATCTGACAGGTAGGAACACCGATGTACTGTGCTTTACTTCTAGGACCTGAAATCCCTTAGCATAGTACCTTTCACTCCAAATATGTCTCTATTTGCATAATTATTATATGATTAGAATGTATAATATATTATGAACTAATAAATATATAATGTTTATATCACTTTAAGTAGGAAAAAGCTAGGAAACATTCTCAGATGATCTCACATATAAGTGGGCTGCCAGCAGGTTGGTGAAGTTGCTAAAAACTGAAAGTTAACTACAAAAGTTCAAAAAGGATCGTAAATGCAAATATCAAAAAACAAAAACAAAAACCCTATAGATTTCTTTTATCAAATATATACACATTAACCACTGGAAGGCATGGATTCTAAGAATTTCTTTTAAACTCTTATCCTTTGATGCTCCTTTACTTAGATCATCCTATAATCACCTGGCAAGGAACAGACATAGCAGTATCCAAGGAAATGCAATAACTTAGTCTCTAAAATATTTTAACAGGATGTTAACAGAGGCACATCAAGAAAGACTTTACTTTCAGTAATTATCTATAAACCAAGAGTAAGAAGAAAATATATTTCCTTAATAGTATAATTAAAACTCACCGGGCAAAGGAAAATCTAAAGGGAAAACAAGGTTTAGGAGACATACTGAATTTTTGGCACAAATATACTTAGAAAATTACTCAATTTTTCACTGACACTTTTAAAGAAATTAAACTGTATTCTAGTACGAAAATTATTCAACAATTTTCACAATTTTAGAAAGAATTCAAACTTCTGCTGTGTGGTCAATCTCATAATTAAAGATAAGATAAAGTTTTCTAATGGAAAGAGCATATCCCAAAATGACCTCAACTCAATAGAAATATTGTCAGTGTTAAGGTATTCAAAAATAAAACAAAAAATCAAACACAAGTCTTAACTCATAATTGAAGTAGTTCGTCAGATAAGCTCAATCACATCCAAAGCAATCAGAAATTTAAGGTTTCTTTTGGTAGCTTAAAATACTATCATCAATATAAAACATTTAAAAATATAAACAAATCCTGACTTTAAATGTTGACGATTCTGTTACCTGAAATGAATCAAACACAAATCTCTATTTTGCAACCTAAATATTCAAGATTTGCATCTTTTCCTTCCCTTTTCAAACTGTGTATTACCAAGACATGAGCAGATCAGAAGTCCCACCTATTAAAAGGTATATCAATACAATCCAGCTGTAAATAGCTCTAATAACATTTGTCAATTTTTATGAAGGAATAATAGAAGGAATTCTCTTTTAACTCTCAACTTTGTCAGGAGGAAATGATTTGATAATTTCTCCCTCTAAACTGCATTTAATGTACAAAAGTACATCAATGGGATTAAAAAGGGTAAAAGGCAAAAACAAAACAAATAATTTTACACAGGCCCCAAAATGAAGAGTTCAGATAAAAACATTCCTTCTAAATCAATTTTCTACTATTAATTACTATCATTCACTGAGCTTCTAAAGTAGAGTTTAATACTTTTTAAAAATTGTACTAATTAAGTAAATTATTTTATAATGAGCAAATAGGATGTTTTATTCATTATAAAACACAAATAATTAAAATCCCTTTTCCCCCTTATTCATCACAATATACCTTCTCTTACTGGCTCATTGGTTGACTCTCTTTTTAGACTCAGCATCCTGGAGAAGCCATTGGAAAGAGTAGAGAAAATGCCACGGATGAAATATCCCTGCTGCTCAGACTCCACTGACCCCACTGAAGTCGGCCACCGTCTAACAAATCTGACACTGGAGCGGGGTTCTGGCTCTGAAAGAGATCTGCTGAATGGAACCCGAAGTGACCGAGTGTTTACCAGGTTCTGCTTCTCCATTGATGTTCCGAGGACTTCGTTGCCAGAGGAAGAAATATTATCCCCAACCATCTTTGGCAGGACCGCTTGTTGTTGTGGTTCATCCAAGTCTCCTTTATTATTTTCCAATTGCTCCCTTTTGCCCCCTTTCAACCTTAAGCTGGGGTGTGTTTGCCACCGATAAGCGCCCAGTGGCTTTCCTAGACTGGAAACAGCCTGTTCATTTTTCTTCCTCTTGCTTTTCACTGGACCACGCCATGGATAACTCTTTAAGCTTGCTCCTATCTCTGAGTGTGCATAAGCAGGTTCTGACAAAGATCTTCGATAGCTTGGAGGACACGGTGATGTTTGTCTCTTAAAGATGCTCATTTTCCACGACTCCATTTTTTAACAACTTCTTGAAACTTAAATTTTTTTGCTCTGCAGTCTTTGGAGTTGAACCACTTGTCTGTGCAGTCCAAAACATTCAAATGCTTAAGCAGCTTTCTTTGTGCGGCTTTGAACCACAGCAGATGTTGCTGCTTAAGAACTGGTGTCATGTTATTACCCCCATTTTCCCAGATCTCCAAAATTTCAGCAAGCACCCAAAAATCTCCTGTCTGAAGCAAATTATCTTCAGAATACAGCAAAAGAAGATCATCTCACTTCCTGCAGTAGGTTACATTTCTGCACTGAGCTTTCAGGAAATGGTTTTTTTTAAAAAAAAAAAAATGAGAAGTGAAATAAAAGCGACAAAAAGAACCCCCCACAGACACCTTTAGGGACCAATAGCAGTTAAGTGTTCACTATGTGAATGATATTGAGTTAAAAACAGATTGTGAAAGTCCTCAAGCTGACTTGCACACTTTCCAGAAGAAGAAGAAAAAAACTTGCCTAAAAGCCTGCTTTCTAAGTGACAGCTCTTCAGAATAGTTTTTAAAGTTGGCATTTCAAGAAAATTCTTGCTATTGACACCACAACTTCTCTCAAAGTTAATACTGTTTTACAACCAATAGGTAAAGTTTTTTGCAAGAGGCACTGCAAAGATGAGGGAAAAAGGACAAAAGAATGCCAAAATATAAAGCCATTTTTAACGTAAACATACTAGGGAGAATTTTAAAAGCACAAGTGGACAGAAAAAAAGAAAAGGGGTAGTGGATACTTGCTATGAACTATAGCAAAGGAAAAGGAAAATCTTAAGGCAACATCTTGTGGGAATTGGAACACAGGAAAGTACATACTTAAATGATTTCTAAAAGGGAAAAGTTTGCTTTATAAATCTAATTGGGATAAGTTGTCTGGAAAAATATTCCCTATCTATTTAACCGAAAAAATTCCTTTATTCCTCTTTGTGTTATTTGCAACCTAAAAAAAAAAAAAAAAAAAGAGCTGACTACTTAAAATTTTATTAAAGCAAAGTACCTTATATTGAACCAAGATCATGAATGCCAAGTTTTTTGGTGGTTAATTTTTTTTTTCAACTGTCAGCTCATAAACTCCTGAAAATAGGGGTTTCAAATGGAAAGCCTGACAGACTTAAGATCAATAAAAGAGATAAAACATGGCAATCAGATCACTTTGCAAGCTGCATAAAAAATGATGATTTCATGTGGAAAACTAAAAAAACCATCCATTTGTAGAATATGTACAATGAAAAAACAGTTCTTAACTAAGTCTCTTTCTTATTATTGCCAAATAGTAACGTGAGTAACATACCTATTCTTCACATATTAAAATGTTCTCGTTATTTCCATTATCATAAAATAATGATCTCATCTTCATTTGTTTATATAGTCTCTAAATTCACACATTTCTGTACTAAGGAAGTGTTGAAGTACTCAGCTTTCCCAAAAGTATAATAAATCAAATTAGAGTATATTACAATCATAAAATTTTATCTTGGCTTAAAAAAGACACTTAGAAATGTGAATCTGCAAAAAGAGAAAAACAATAAACATTAAGTTCTAATCCCTACTTATGACACATCACACAATCTGCCAAAACTAATCTCTGATGGAAAATAAACCTAAATGTAAAATATAAACTGATAAAGCTTATAAAGGAAATCACAAGAGAATATTTTTGTGAACTGAGGATAGGCAAAAATTTCTTGGGATTAAAAAAAGTAACAACCAGACTTCCCTGGTGGTCCAGTGCTTAGGAATCCACCTGCCAACTCAGGGGACACTAGTTCGATCCCTGATCTGGGAAGATTCCACAGGCCGCAAGGCAACTAAGTCCAAGCACCACAACTACTGAACCTGCATTCTGGAGCCCACGAACCACAGCTACAGAGCCTGCGCACCTACAGCCTGTTCTCTGCAACGAAAGAAGCCATGGCAAAAGGAAGCCCACAAGCCACAGCAAAGAATAGTCCCTGCTTGCCGCGACTGAAAGCCCAGCTGCAGCAAAGAACGACCCAGTGCAGCCAAAAATAAAACAAAATAAATTGTATAGAAAGTAGTAACCATGATAGGAAAACATTAATAACGATGAATTCATAAAAATCAAAACCTTAATATGTCTAGAAGACATTAAATCAATAAGCAAGCTACAAAATGGGAGAACGTATTCACAATGCAAACGTCTTACAACTTGTACCACAAAATATAAAGAACTCCTCTAGCTTATTAATAAAAGAAAACCCAATTTTAAAAAATAGGAGAAGAGAGTTGAACAGACCCTTCACGAAGAAAGTTATATGAATGGTCAATAAGCATAGTGGGAAATGTACTCAACATCATTAAGACTGAGAGAAATGCAAATTAAAGCCAATAATGAGATATCATTCACTAAAATAGCTAACACCTAAATGGCTAATAACACCAGATGCTGGTGAGGATGTGGAGCAAACAGAAATCTCATAATCAGTCATGAAGTCATGAAATGATACAATTGCTATGGAACAAATTTGACAATTTTATTTTTACAAGATAAACATACATTTATCCAATGCACATCAGTTCCACTCATAAGCATTTACTCAAGAGAAATGAAAATACACAAACTTGTACTTCATGTTCACGGCAGCTTTATTTACGATACCCATAAACCGAAAACAACCCAAATGTCTATCACAGTAGATTGGATAAACAAACTGTGATGGTTTCATACAGTTGTATACAACTCAGCTATAAAAAGAATAAACTACTAATAACAAAACAATGTGAATGAAGACCACAAATATCATGCCAACAAAAGAAACTAGACACAAAAGAGCACATACTGTATGATTCCATTTCTACAGAGTTCTAAAATAGGCTAAACTAATTTTTAACAGGGGGAAAAAAATCAAGAAAGCAGTTGTCAGTGGTGGAAAGCATTAACAAGAAAGGGGCACCAGGAAACTTTCTAGGGTGAAGGAAATTTTCTTAATCTTGATATACATGGGAATATGGGTATATTTGTCAAGACTCATCCAATTGTTCTCAAGATTTATGCATTTTCCCATAATTAAGTTTTACCTTTAAAGAACTGCAAATACTACAGTTAGTAGGTTTACTTATCTAATATAATGGGTTAGCAATTCTGAAAGCACTTTCTGTGTATTTAAGACTTGAGAAACGGAGTAAATGCATTAAAGATAATGAATGAATATGGATGAATACATACATACAGACAGACATACCAATACTGGAATAAACCAATACTATACACCTCCAGATATGTTGAACTGTGAAAGAATAGCTTGTGATTTATTCCTGTTAAAAAAAAAAAAGAATGCATAACCTAAATCTAGTCACAAGCAGCATCAGATAACCTTGTATTAAAGAAGATCTATGAAATAACTATATCCTTTGCTTCAAAAGTGTCAAGGTCAGGAAAATAAAGAGAAAAGCCACAGAATTGTTGTAATTCAAAGGAGACTAAGGAGAAACAATGAAAAGTAATGCATAATTTCGGATCTGATCCTAAAATGTGGAGAAAAGCTATAAAAAACATTATTGGGATAACTGACAAAATCTAAATATGGACTATGGATTAGATAACAGAATCATGTTAACATTAAGATTTCTCATTTTCATTATGAAAGAGAATGCTACTATTCTTAGGAAATTCCCACTGAAGTATTTAGGGATCTTAGAGGCATGATGTTCCCAATTTACCCTCAAATGACTCAGGGAAAAACTACGCATATAAAGGTATATAAAATATGACCAAACAAACAGGGCAAACTGTACATAATTATTGAATCTAGGTAAGGGTCCCTGATGGCTTAGTGGTAAAGAATCTGCCTGAAATGCAGGAGACACAGGTTTGATTCCTGAGTCAGGAAGATCTCCTAGAGAAGGAAATGGCAACCCACTCCAGTATTCTTGCCTGCAAAGTTCCATGGACAGAGGAGCCTGGTGGGCTACAGTCAGTGCGGTCACAAAGAGATGGACATGAGTGAGCGCTTGTGCGTGAGCACACACACACACACACAGACACACCCACACAAAGGGTATATAGGAGCTTCTTGTATGCTCGCAAATATTCTATAGGCTTGAAATTACTTCAAAAGAAGACATTACACAAGTAAAATTTTATTTCAAAACTACTTCCTTTGGGTCTATAACAGATATTTTATTATTAATACTGTAATGGTCCCTATTTCAGAGTATCTTCTGAGTAATACTAGTAAGAAAATATCTAGTTTGACAGGTTTCACGAGAGGAAAGTCAATCAAGATCACCCTATTAAAACACCTCAGTAAAAATTAAAACTACGATTTTGAGAAAAGTTGCACTATAGGAGTGGAACTTAAGCCCCATAATTAACACTGTAAAATTCAGAGACTCAGTGTTAAATGAGAAAATACTTTTACACACTAAATAGGTAAGGTAAAAATAATTATACTAGTTTCCAAACTCATCAACTCAATTCTTTCAAGGAGCTACAATTCTTCTTACCATAAACTTCCCTATTTAAAGGAATATGGAAGTGTAAATTATTAAACAGCACAGAAAAAGACTCAAACAAAATCAGAAAGCAAAAGAAATATAGAGTGAGGAAGTGATCGTCTCTAAGTAGGAATAATCAAAGAAATGAAGAAATTCACCTCTCTTAGAACTGGCTCGAGTTGGATTTGGCAAATGCTTCAAATTATCTTCTATCATTATGGTAGCCTAATATCATTTGTTAGTTATTTCTCCAAGTTTTGTCTTTCACCTGAATTTAAGATGATCACTTGACACCCTGCATTTTCTAAATTTTATCAAATGTATACAACAAATTTATAATTTTTAAGAAAATATTCCAAGTTATATAATTTTTTAATTAGAAACAATGACACTGCTACCACTGAACTACCATATTCATTATGAACCCTAATATAAAAATTGGCTGCTGATTAAAGTGTCTTAACAAGAACATTACTGCCACCTCAAGTATCAGCTAATTATTATTCATTTCCTTAACACATAATTTGTAATATTTAAAGCACAGCTTTAAGAATCACTCTAGTTGCTTAGCCAAAAGAAATATCTGAATTCTCTAAATAAATATACTAGTACTTATATTGGTATGGAGCCCTTTTTAAAAGGGTTATTGAGTATCTGCCACATATCAGACACTGAACTAAGACTAGAGGAACAAAAAAAGAACAAAACACACACTGTCCCTGCCCTCCTGAAACTACCAGCTAACCAGGAAGGACTGATACTAGGAAAGGGAGTCTACGGAGTGCTTGGGACGTGTGATGCACGGAAATTTTTAACCATGTCTAAGGCGCAAGGGATAGAACCAATTTCTTTCCAGATTCTCTTGATCTCGAGATTCTACTTTATACTCAATTCTACTATGTCATGTGACATACATTTCTAAAAATCATCACACTTTACAAAATTGCACAATAAAATGTCAAGGCTTTTGAGGAAGGTGGATTTGGGAAGAAACATTTAGAAACAATGACATAAAAAAAGATAAGCTAATAAAAACTGTAGACCATTTTGTACATGATTAAGAAAAGCCTGAATGCTAAAATAAATATTTCATGTTACTTCAAAAAAACCCATGAAGTTTGCCTGTAGAAGTGGGCATCAGAAGGGTTGCGGCTTTTTCATTTTTGTGACATGATGGAAGGAGGGTTATCTGAAATCTAAATGACAGCTGTAACACTTAAGTGGATGGATGTGGTTCATAACAAGTGTGGGGAATTGAGGTGGCTGGTAACTGGTCAAGATGTATGCCTTTCAATATTTCCTACAGTATCATGCTTTACTTGGATACAGTTTTTGGTATGCAGCTAACATTTCTCAACAAACGGCACATAAGCAAACACAAAATTCATGTAACGCTCCAATTGTTCACTACTATCCATCACATGATACACATCCTCATTTTCAAAACAAGCATGACATAAACTAAATTTCAATTTAAAACATTTTGGAAAAACATCTGAAACATAAAATAATAATTTTCTTTTTAAAACACCAAAAATAAAGCATGATAGTAGAGCTGACTATATCTTCTCTTTCCCATAATACTGGTATGGTATAAAAAAAAGAAAAAGGTAAAAATATCAACAGGAGACCTTACCATTGGAAGGCATAATAAATGCACAGGGTTTGAAATAGTTCTTGAACTTAGTATATTCCACTCTTTAGTTCAAACTTTTCACTTTTTTCTTTTCTTTCTACTCAGAAAGATCAGAACAATAAGAACCAAAGGATCAAACTCATGATGTGGGCACAAAGGACCAAGCATAAAGATAATACAACAGATCTGCTTCTAGGCCAATGCTTCTCATGCTGTAGGGTGTGAATGAATCACCAGGAGATTGAATTAAAATGTAGATTTTGCTTTAGTACACATGGGTGAGAGCCTGAAATTCTACATTTCTAACAAGCTGTAAGTGCTATGTATGCTACTGATTCACAGGACAAATTGTGACTAACAAGCTGTAGACAGATTTTTAAATAAAAGGACTAAAGGAATTCTCAAGGCTCCCATCAGATTCAGTCAAGTTCTCCAAAATAAAAAAATTGTATTGGGATTTGAGGATAAAGTGAGAATATTTGCTTGAAATATTCTGTGAGAGTGAGTATGTACATCACATAGAGACTTTGCTCATGGTAGTGTGCAGAGACTTAAAGATACAGCAATCCTAGCCAAACCTCTTCCTTGGAGACAGCAAAGACTATCTACAGCATATAAATAAAGCACAATTAAAAATTCAACAATCTTCTGCATTTTAAGAACTGCAGCATTTTTTTTTTTAAATGGAAGGAAGCAAGGGAGGGAGATGCAAATGACCATCTATAGGAGGATGCCCAAATAAATCACAGTACATACCATGCAAAAACAACCATATATATTTAAATGTGCTAGAAAAACACACGTTTTTAAAGAGTGATTGCCTGTAGGGAGTACAACTGAGGTATCACCTTAGATCTTTATGGTTGTTTTTTTTTTAACTGTGAGTATATACTATAGTCAGAGTAAGAAGAAAAAACTTAAAAGAGAAATTTAAGTGGTAAGAAATCTAAGCGATAAGGTAGAAAAGCAATATATACTATAAAAAGTAGATCATGATCCCACTTCTACTGAAGATTATCATTAATATGTCAGTATACATATGATGGAATTTGCATAGAGAGAAATTCTGTTCCTATTTCTTTTAAATATTTTTTAAAAAAATAATAAAATTTGGGGACTTCCCCGACAACCTAGTGGTTAAGGCTTTGGCTTCCATTGCAAGGGATACAGGTTCAATCCCTGGTAGGGGAGCTAAGATCCCACATGCCTCAAGGCCACAATAACAAATCATAGAACAGAAGCAACATTGTCACAAATTCAATAAAGGTTTAAAAAAAAAAATAATAATAATAATAAAATTTGTTATTTTTGTTGCTAATAGATTTTTGTTTTTATATTATTAATTTCTATAATATATGAAATTTTATAATGACTGTATATTTTTATTCCTTTTGAATGCACAAAGTTTAAATAAGTATATTTTTTAAATCCACCCAGAGCAAAAATGGAAACCTTTAATATCAACCCACAGAATCAGAATTAGAGAACAGAGAACTAAAACAAGACATCACAGATTAACTTAACCAACACTTACATATAACCAAATGAGGCCAGAGAAAAGAACTTGTCCATGACTACTTAGTCAACAGCAAAAAAAAAAAAAAAAAAAAAGAACACACAGGTATCCTAATTTCTAATTCAGGATTCCATATAACCTCTTTAAATTAGCATTTTCCAACTATGATTCACAGAATACAGTTGAGAAATTTAGGCTTACAGGGCATAATTGTGACACTGAGTCCAGACATTTTATTGTTATCTAGTTTAAATGCTAAATTCTTTATTTTTTAAAGTTTAAAATAGGATATCAGTTTCTCATTAAAATGGCTTTTCAGATTTCTTTCAACTAAGGGAAGCAAGCAGAGATGAAAAGGCAAAACTTGAGCTTTCTCAGTTACAAATACTACTCTGCCACCACTTCCTATCTTTTAAGACACGCCTTTTCTATACCGAAATTCTATCCTGTAAATCTCACATGCTCTTCTGTAATAGAAGATATGACACAATACAATTAACAAAGAGTTCAGGAGTTCTGTTATTGGAACAACAGAGTACATACCTCTTAGATCAACTAATGAAAAGCTTTAAAAATAGGATTAATTTCTATAAACCAGAAGAAGACATCTTTCAAAAATACAAAGTCTTTGTTTATTCAAAGCTAAGTAATTAATAACAAAACATCCCCTTCCCATCTCCTATCACTGGAGCACATCTGCTTCCCGATGAAACACTTCCTGTGGCAAAAACTACCTCCTTTCTAAGTAAGAGAACTCAAAGACACACCTGACACGTACACAACTTTATCTCATTTAAGAAAGTTATGTCTAGAGGAGCTAAATAAAGATTATTCTTAATAGACAACTGTCAGAATTTATTTTTTTAATAAAATGTTTTAAAATAAAAACCAAAACACAGACAACTTTTATCATTAAAGTCTTTTAAAAAATAAAAACTTCTGGTTTTTCCCTAAACACCTCTGATCACACCTTCTCTGTCTCCTGTGAGATTCATTCTTCTCTATCTAGTCTCTAAATGTTAGGAGTTCTTCAAACTGGGTCCCAGGCACCCCATCACCATATTCTCACCATGCATATCATCATTCACAGTTACCACAGCAACTTATACCTCCAGTTCAGACCTCATCTCCTTTGACCAACATATTCATATATTCAATTAGATGTTTTGTGGCCTCTCAAATTCAATATGTATAAAACCTAACCCAAGATCTTTCCTTTAAAATCTGTTCTCATTCCAGTGTTGCTAATTCTAATAAAAATAACATCCACTTCACTGTACAAGTCCCAAATCTTAGTCATCTCCCTCTCTTACCATTCAATATCAAATCCATGAACCTCGCTAACCTTCCCTAAGTATATTTAATCTACTTCTCACCATTTCCTCTAAATTAACCTAGTATCATTTCTCATCTGGATTATCCTAAATTTAACTACCTACATCTACTATGGTCCCCTGTAAATCATTATTCCTACTATAGTGAGAATATGCTATGCTATGCTATGCTAAGTCGCTTCAGTCGTGTCCGACTCTGCGTGACCCCATACAATGAGTTAACATTATCTCTCATACCAAGATCACCACATTAAAACACACATGATGAGAAAGGACAGGGGAGAGAAACAGTCACCAAGGAGTCATCCTTCTTGAACCAAGTGACTGCCTGTTTCTTCAAGGACATGGAGAGAGAGGAGTATTAACAGAGGAAAATAAAAAAAATTATGTCAAATGAGGAGAGCAAGAAAGAGGCAAGACATATTGCTTCAATTGTTAAGATTTTCTTCCCCCCAAAATGTCGATTTAGTTGACAGAAACTATTACCTAGCTTTTCTAGATTTTCTTAAAAAATTATTTCTAAGAAAAAAATCCGGCATCACTGGAGAACATCTTAAAGAAGCATAAAGAGGTAACTACAAGCACTCAACAAATCTCATACCTTCTTCAATGAGTATAAACTTAGAAAATGAACAACATTCTGATAACTTGAAATAAGTATCAGCACTGAATCAATACATCTGATAAATGACAAAGCAGCTTGTACTAAAGTAGACTTAGTTAAGCGCCAAAACTGGGGTTGCTAAAGGAAGGAATTAGAAATATTTTATTATTATAAGGTACTTGTACCACTTAGGAAACAATACAGTATCATTTGAAAGTGGACTTGGATTAATTGTTAATATATATTTCAAATTCTAGGGCAATCACTTAAAAACTTTATTAAAAGGTAAAGAAGAATAGAATCATGTAAAATGATCAATTAAAATCAAGAAAGACAAAAAGGAATGAAAGTCAAATACAGAAACAAAGAACAAGGGTAACAAACAAATAACATGGGCAACAAACAGAAAACAGTAACAAATATTAGATATTAATCCAACTATATCAATAATCCCTTTAAACATAAATGGTCCAAATATACCAATTAAAGACAGAGATTGTCAGTGGGGATCAAAACACAAGCCCCAGCTATATGTTGTCTACAAGAAATCTGCTTTACATATAAAGATACAAATACATTAAAAGTAAAGGGATTGAAAAAGATGTAATATGCTAACACATATAACATGCTAATCAAAAGAAAGCTAAAGCAGCTATACTAATTTCAGATAGGGTAGAATTCAGAGTAAGAGAAAAAATCAGGAATAGATAAAGGCTTATGTAATAATAAAAGAACCAATTCCCTAAGAAAATTGAGAATCCTTAATGTATATGCACCCAACAGCAAAGTGTCAAATTATGTGCGTTAAAAGCTACAAAGAAAAATAGATGAATCTCCTATTATAGCTGGAGATTTCAACCACACCTCTATGAGAAATGGACAGTTCAGTAGGCAGAAAATCAGTAAGGACACAGCTGAACTCCACAGCACCTTCAGTCAACTGGATATAAGTAACAACTAACAGCACCACTCTAGACAACTACTACCTTTTAAAGAGTACTTTTATTAAGTATAGTTGGCTTTTTACGTTCAGTTCAGTTCAGTCACTCAGTCATGTCCGACTCTTTGCTACCCCATGAACTGCAGCACGCCACGCTTCCCTGTCCATCACCAACTCCCTGAGTCCACCCAAATCCATGTCCATTGAGTTGGTGATGCCATCCAGCCATCTCATCCTCTGTCGTCCCCTTCTCCTCCTGCCCTCAATCTTTCCCAGCATCAGGGTCTTTTCAAATGAGTCAGCTCTTCGCATCAGGTGGCCAAAGTATTGGAGTTTCAGCTTCAACATCAGACCTTCCAATGAACACCCAGGACTGATCTCTTTTAGGATGGACTGGTTGGATCTCCTTGCAGTCCAAGGGACTCTCAAGAGTCTTCCCCAACACCACAGTTCAAAAGCATCAATTCTTCGGTGCTCAGCTTTCTTTATAGTCCAACTCTCACATCCATACATGACCACTGGAAAAACCATAGCCTTGACTAGACGGACCTTTGTTGGCAAAGTAATGTCTCTGCTTTTTAATATGTTTAGGAGCAACGAATTACTGTTAAAGTCAATTTGGAGATAAGGAACTGAGTCAAGGACTATCATACAAACAGCTGGAAAGTGACAGCTTTTAAACTCTGTTCCTTCTGGTTGTGTTATATATGCCTTGAAATAAAATAAATAATCAGAAGCAAATTTAGCAGAAGAAAAAGAAACAGAATTTCATCAGTAATATAATACAATTACCTAGAAATATCAACTAATAAGATGCTCTGGTTAAGTTGACTTTAGGTTTAACTAAGAATTAAGAACCTTTGTTTGAAATTGTTTACTTTTTACATTTTTTTTTCTAACAGGCATTAGTTAATTTTATGGTCTCAGTGAATAGACACTTTAATTATTTCAGGCTTCCCTGGTAGCTCAGCAGTAAAGAATCCACCTGCCAATGCCTACCAAAGCAGGAGACACAGGTTCAATCCCCGAGTCAGGAAGATCTCCTGGAGTAGGAAATGGCAACCCACTCCAGTATTCTTGCCTAGAAAATTCCATGGACAGAGAAGCCTGGTGGACTACAGTCGGACACAACTAAGCGACTGAGCACAGAAGCATGAAGAAAGATCTACAGAAAGAAACTACAGTCAGTTTTCCCAGCTTTCAAGGATGAGAAGCTTTTCAGGCCAAGGAGATAGTGTCTGAGGGTAGAAGAAAGGCAAAGAGAACAGTACAGACAAAGATATGAAGACATGAAACATTTCAGGCACAGATTAGCATCCAGAGTACAAGGAAAAAGGTAACAGGAGACAACATTACTGTAGAGGTACACAGAGGGAAGACTAGGGAGTCTCTTGTTTGCTAAAGAATTTGGTCTTCATCTTGTAAATAATGAAGTGAAGTCAAAGTCTCTCAGTCGTGTCTGACCCTTTGCAACCCCATGGACTATACACTCCATGGAATTCTCCAGGCCAGAATACTGGAGTGGGTGGCCTTTCCACTTCTCCAGGGGATCTTCCCAAAACAGGGATCAAACCCAGATCTCCTGCATTGCAGGCAGATTCTTTACCAGGTGAGCCACAAGGGAAGCCCAAGAATACTGGAGTAGGTAGCCTATCCCTCTCCAGCGGATCTTCCCAACCCAGAAATTGAACGGGGGTCTGCTGCATTGCAGGCGGATTCTTTACCAACTGGGCTATCAGGGAAGCCCTGAAAATAATGAGAGCTACTAAAATAGTTTAAGTGAGCTAGCAATGTGATTGTGTTTAGGCTTTTTTATATTAATAGCAAGCTACTTCTGGCAATGGTCAAAGTTAGATGGCAAGGGATATGGCTCAATGGAGGGAGACCTGCTAGGAAATAACTAGAAGTAAAATAATGAGAAACTGAACTGAGACATCAGAGTTAATGATTCCATTTCTGGCTCCAAGACCCACTAAATAATTCATGTATCAAACAACAAACCAGATGGAGAGGAAGTACCTAGATAAGACAACAATCCAGAGGAGTAAAACTGGCACTGGAAGTAGTTTCTACTTTGGGGCCTTTGTCACCCAAAACAGGTTCTGAGAAACTGAGGTATGTGGTTAGCAAGCCAAAGGTCTAAAGAGATAAAAGGTCAGAGACCAAGGAAAAACAGGGTTGGAACCCAAGTTACTAATTTTCTTCTCTTTAGCCCACTTTGGACTGGACTCTAAAAAAATCACCTTAGGACTAAAGTGAATTACAAGTAAATCAGATTTGTAAAAAGCTTGGCTTTTAGTCTTTTAGATTAGCTAATCAAAATCGCAAATGAAATTGGTATGATTATTCCAGTTTATTAGAACCTTTAGTGTTTGGCAGGAAAATGACAAAAATCTTACTGGGAGAAAAATAACATTATCTCAAGCCTCAAATGATTTCTATTTTCAAAGAGATCCACTATCCTTTATCTAAATTTTCAGGCTAAATGTGATGAGAATTCAGAAGAGTTCACATTTTAGAAAAATAATATGGTACATATACCATATTGTCACATCACCAGTGGGGTAAGGGGCATTACCTTGTACCAACCTGATGCAAAATGTACAAACATTTACACTAAGTTGAATAAAACTAAACAGCTTTGTGTCACTTCACATGTTTGGACAATAAATGAGTTACGAAACAGCTTTTAGTTGCAGAGCTTTCTGGATTTTAGAACTGTAAAGGACTGTAGTGCTACAGAACGCTCAGTACATAATCAAAGATAACAGGGCACATAAGCAGGCAATTAATCATGAGTACAAACAAGGAAACGCAACACGCAATAAACACACACACACCTATCAGAAACATTAACAGAAATATGTACTTGAGTTGCAATGCCAAGTCTGTATAATTATATAGTTACAACATGTAGGACAATAAAATTCAAGCTATAAGATTCGGCAAAACATCGTAAATTATAAAAATGTCATAGTCAATCAGAAAAAGAACTAAAGAGAAGTCCCAAAACTAGAAAAATCATTAGGTACTACTGAAGAGAGAATTAGGTCAGAGGAAACTATCTAGAATAAAGCACAGAAATACAAAATCATACAAAATATAAAAATATAGAAAGTATTCAGGAGTAAAAATATAGGAGTAAAGAGACTTAGATGTTACAAGGAGAATGTTTAACATGTTAAATTGGAACCCCCCAAAAGAAAAGAATGAATGAAAAGAGGTATTGCTTGAAAAGTAATGACTAAGGATTTTCCATATTTGATGAGAGATATCAATCCACAGCTTTAAGAAGCCTGAGAATTTTAAACAAATAATTTTTTTTTTAACCCAGGAAACAGAGATGAAAAAAGATAACTTTGAGCTTTAAAATAAATAATAAGTTCTTTTATTATCACTCTCAGAATGATTCATGCAGATATGTATTCTTCTTCATTAAAGCAAAATACGATGCTATAGAAAAAAAAGCATTTTTTAAACTTAGCCTTTATCTGGCTTTTAAAATTTCCTGAGAGAGTTGGGTCCAATAGTAAAAGTCTTATTACTCCTGTCTTGATTTTTACCATTAAAAATATATAAGCAAAACAGTTGAAACACATGTACAATTCTCTTTTATGTAACTTCATTAAGACTTTAGTCATAGTTCTGATATGATGTATATAATCAGATATCAAATATTACAGAGGACACATAGTAAAAACCCACCCTCACCCACCTGTCCCACAGTGTTTCTTCCAAAAGTAAACAATATGACTTCCTTCTTGTAACCTTCAAGAACTAAACATTGCACACCCAGCATTTAGACAGGTATCTCCTTTTTATTTTGTTCAAGTGATAACACAATATAAAAAACTATCTAGGACTTTTCTATTATTTCCAACATACCTTGGCAATTATTCTATGTTCGAATGACCAGTTATCTCAGTGTAGAAAAAAAAGCAATTTATTATAAGAAAGAGCTGCTGTGAGTTCAAATTAGCCCCCAAAAAAGAAGATTAAAAACAAAGCCTCAAAAATACTACTTGAAAAACAGAGCTGGGAATATGTCCTACAAATAAGGACAGAAAAAGAGGTGCAGAAAAATCAGGGGGGAAAAGATATGTAGGTCAATCTGTACGATCTAACATTTGATTAATAAGAAGCAAAGAAAGAATGAATGAGAAAACTGATGGGCGGATACTCTTACATAAAAGAAACAAAGAATTTCCCAGAACTGAAATACAAGTCTTTAGATGAAAAGAATCCACTGATTATTGAATGAAAAAGACCCAATGAGTGCACATCACTGAAATATTTCAGAATATTGGGAATAAAGAAATGAGCTTAAAACTTTAGAAGAGAAGCCAACCACAAAAGAATTAAAAAAATGAGAAAGCACTGGATTTCTCAGGAGTCATACTGAATACCTTCAAGATATTAAAGTGTTATTAGACAGAATGACATAACAAGGATTCAGAAATTCTGACTTCCATACATCATTTCCTAGGAAGCTACATGATGATATGCCTCAGTAAAATGAGAATTCAAGAAAGAGGAATACGTGAGATCCAGGACATAGGGTATCTAATACAGACAAGCAATTAGAGGAAGTCCCAAAACTAGGTCATAAAACAAATCTAGAGAGCACCAACAGAGATACAAAGTTCCAAGAGAAGTATCTCCAGAGAAAACAAAATGTGCGTGCAAGTGTGGGATTTTAATATAAAAGTATATCAGTTCAGTTCAGTCGCTCAGTCATGCCCAACTCTTTGCAACCCCATGGGCTGTGGCATGCCAGGCTTCCATGTCCATCATCAACTCCTGGAGCTTGCTCAAACTCATATCCATTGAGTCAGTGATGTCGTCCAACCATCTCATTCTCTGTCATCCCCTTCTCCTTCTGCCTTCAATCTTTCCCAGCATCAGGGTCTTTTCCAATGAGTCAGTTGTTAAAAAGCACTCAACAGATTGGCATACTTGGGAAAAAAATGAGGACATGATAAAGAAATCAACACAAGAAGAAAGACAATTCAAAGTTTAAGAGAAAATAGAATAAGAGTATCAGAAAGGAGTATAATCAAAGTACAGTCTCATGTTAAAAGAAAAAACTCTTTTTTCCAATCTGACTGAATAGTATACTATAGTGATTTGGGGGATGCTATAGTGAAAGTGGGTGAGGTAAGAGTCCTAATGTCTCCTCAGAGGAAGAATTAAATGTATAATATCAAGAAAAAAATATTGTCATGTTACTTTGCAAGGCAACCCAGAGTAAATCATTTAAATAATTTAAAGCTAGTTGCCCTAGAAATGAGAAGGCAGGGGAGGTGGGGAGTGTTGTTTTTCATCACAAGCCTTATAAGTTATTAAAACACACACATACATTAGTCTGTTTAGCAATAAAAAAATCGTCTGTCCCACCACTCACTCAATGAACATTTTAGTTTATTCTCCTGGTATTTTTTAATGCATTAAAAATAGGTATATGTTTATTTTCTTATGATCAAAATCCTAATATTGGACTTACCAGGTGATCCAATGGTTAAGAATTCACCTGCCAATGCAGGGGACATGGATTCGACCCTTGGTCTGGGAAGATTCCACATGACATGGGGCAACTAAGCCTGTACACCACAACTACTGAGCCTGCTCACCTAGGGCCTGTGCTCCACAACAGAAGAAGCCACCGCAATGAGAAGCCTGTGCCCCGTTAACTTGAGAGTAGCCCCAACTCACTGTAACCAGAGAAAGCCGGCACACAGCAATGAAGACCCGCACACCCAAAAACAAATTTAAATAAATAAAGTTATTTTTAATATAACACATTTATAACCATCATTAAAATGTTTTGAGATCGTTGATTTTATTCTCTGCATTATATGGCACTGAATGGCTCACCATGATTTATTCAGCCCTTCCTTTAATGAAGGACGTTTAGTTTTTCCATAATTTTCATTGGTGCGTCTTTGATCTTAAAAAGTAACACTGTGACAAACAACTTAGTAAAGATCTTTGTCCAAATCTTTACTTTTCTGGAGTAGATTCTAGAAACAGAATTAATGGTTCAAGCGCTTTTACCAAAGAGTAGTGACTAGGATGGGTTCTGAGATTGAAAAAGAAGATAATGGTGAATTGCCAAGAATATGGATGGGCTTTATACCCAGACAGTTTCCTGTGTCCAGTATTAGTTCCATTCCTTGTCTGTACATGTGCTCAATTGCTTAGTTGTGCCCGACTCTTTGCAGCCCCATGAACTATGGACCACCAGGTTCCTCTGTCCATGGAATTTTCCAGGCAAGAAACTAGAGCAGGTTGCCATTTCCTACTCCAGGGGATCTTCCCAACCCATGGATTGGACCCACATCCCTTGCGTCTCCTGCACTGGCCAGAAGATTCTTTACCACTAGCACCACCTGAGGAAGTTCTATTCCTTATTAGCTGTGTAACTGCTCGGGCTGGTCACTTGACCTCTTTGCTCATCTCTAAAATAAAAATAATACTTCTCTCGGAGTTTTTGTGGACATTGAGACAGCATACCAAGTACCAAATATCACACAAACCTACTGTCAATAACTCTTAGCTGACGGTTTGATCAAGTAGAAAGAGAAAGGTTGAATACTGGAGAGAGAAAAGCAGTGGAGTAGCAAGGTCTAGTAGCCAATGGGAAGGGAAAGGGAATACTAGAGATAAAGCACAGTTTAGCCATTTGGTCTCTAAAATGAGATCTTAAAGTATAGAACAGAATGCTACTCCTCTTTCCTCTCTAGCTTTCTTTATTCCTATCTTTCCTGGAACTTTCATCTAAGCTGGCTTGTTTAATATACAAGACTATAAAGGGAACAGAGTTCACAGAGCAAGAGAAATACACTGATGAGACTTTTATACATAAGGGAAGGGCAAAAGACTAGAACTAAGGAAAAAGGCTCGAATGAACAGTCAGACAAACATCAAAGAAACCTGACAATAAAGAACTTCAAGGATAGTATGGTCAATAGTGTCAAACAGAAGTCAATAATGTTCAATATTTAGAAGTTGCTGTTAGATTTGGCAACTAAGACCTCTATGATTTCAGTAAAATGTTAAGTATAGATGTCAGGTTCCAATAAGCTAGGAAGTAACTCTGTTTCTGGGCTTTAAATCATTCAGGACAGAAATCACTTTATGAAAAATTCTCTAAGATCTAATACACACACACTCACAAAATAGTCATTCAGTCATGAACATGAACCAATTTTTCTGAATGACAAAAGAAGTTCTAAATAACCGGCTTAGTTACTAACTGACTTGTATATATTCGACTATAAATATTTTAAATAGTAATTCTAATATTTTTTTTCTTTTTCTTTCATCATGAATATATGTTAGGCCAAGAATGAATTTGGCCAGGAATGAATTTGGAAGCCTTATGTATTCCCCCAATTATGAAGTACAATTATATTCCATCTTCTGGAACAACATACATGATAAATTTTAACTGAAATCAGTCCAGTGGCTAAGCCTCCACATTACTAATGCAGGGAGCCCAGGTTCTGTCACTGGTCAGGGAACTAGATCCCACATGCTGCAACTAAGAGTTCACATGCCACACTGAAGATCCTGCATGCCACAACTAAGACCTGGCGCAGCCAAATAAATAAAATTTTTTAATAGCAAATGACTTGTCTTTAACTTGAAAAGCATTTTGTAAACTAATTGGAAAAGCCCATGAAACAATTCCATAAAGGGCTTTGATTCTTTCTGGATAGAACACAGGATGATTTAATCAAATCTTAAAAGTCTAGGTATCTCAAAATACAGTGTTGTCCTTTTTAATTTGTGAAAAATTTCAATATTTGGCTTAAGAACCACCTCCTCCAACGTTTTACCTCCATCAAGACCAGCAAGTAGCTTTCTGCTGGAGATCATTTTAAAAAATGCAAAAATCTTCCAGTCTGTAGTTCCCCCTTAGGAGGATACTGCAATCTACATGTGCTTGAGAAAGTGAGTCAAATTATCAGCGGTACAGAGAGGGAAAGTGTTAGTAGAAAGCTACACGTGCTTAATGCAGCGTCTGGTTCCCTCTTGTCAGCCTCCTGGTGGCTGAAGATTGAATTTTTGCCTCCAAAAAAATTACAGGAGTCTCTGTAATAGAACTTGGAGACCTTCATATATTCAAGGTTATACGTAGCTGTAGTTCCTTCATTTTCACCACTGTAAAGCATATGCCATTGTATGAATTTATCATCATTCACTTAACCAATCTACCAACAATGGACATTTGAGTTATCTCCAAGTTTTTGCTGTTAGGAACTTTCTTCTACATGTGTCTTGGTACACATACTCAAGAATTTCTGTAGGGTAAATATGTGGAAATGGAATTGCTGGGGCATAGGCTAGAGCATGTTTAACTTTAGAAGGTAAAGCCAAGGTATTTTTTAAAGTGCCACACCAATTTATAGTCCCATGAGAAGTATTAAATAAGGATTCCTATTGCTCTATGTCTCTTTCAATGTTAATTCTAAATGTTTACTGATCTGATGGTATGTGACAGAGCTTCCTTGTATTTTAAGCTGCATTTTCCTAATTAGGTACTACAATTTGTGTTTCCTCTTTTGTGATATGCTATTTGAAGTCATTATTCATTTTCTACTGAGTGGTTTGTCTTTCTCTTATTAACTTATAGGTGGTTCTTTACTTTAGATATTAGTCCTTTGTTTTACACATTGCAAATATCTCCTCTCACTTTTGACTTTTCTCTGACTTCTCCTTCTCTTTGTAGTGCTTTTAGTTATTTTTTAACAGAGTTTTAATGAGTGTGAATGGCCCCCAAATTTGCAAAGCAATAGATTTTTAGGTATATATGATACCACTGGCAACGATTTACTTTTTTCAAAAATCAGTGATAACAAGTATCACAAGGGGAGAAAAGGCTTCTGAGAATTAAACAGTCTACTTTATTTCTTAAATTAAAAGCCTATAATATTTTACTTCCTTCATTTTTTTTCATTGACTATGGTTACACTGATATCTTCAAATAGTTATGAGATCTAGAATTCTCTAAGTCTTTAGTCTGAGGGTAGTGAATTTATATCTTTAATATACTACAGAATCCTAAGATCTACATAAGCCCCTCAAAAACTGTGGAAAATATATATTAATAGCATGGAAAAATATTAACATACGTTATGTGAATAGTATGAATTGAGGGGAAGCTGTCAGTAATTTATTTTTTTATGATCACAGCCTTGGAATAATGAATCCAAAATATATAATTCAGAGTCCACTATAATTAGCTTATTTTTTTTCTGGATATATAAGTGTTACACTTTCAAGAGTTTTATACGGAAAATAATGTGTAGCTCGGTGAATAATTTAGTTTTCATGTCAGAAGAAATGATTCATCTTTTACAGCAGTTTTACGAGAGGGAAAATAGCAAGTATGCTAAAGGATAATACATACCACTTGTTGAATACTTAACATCTTACATTAATTCTTTTTATAATTCTCATAGCACCTTATAAAGTAGGTATTATTCCCATTTGATAGATGAAGAAAATGAGGCTAATTCCCAAAACTAGACAGTTAAGTACCAGAGCCATAGTTATTAAGTGGAAGAGCAATATTTAGCAAGAGGCAGAGCAATAATTCAACACAAACCTAGTAACTCTTAACCCTTGTAATAATCAAAGCTGCATATTATTGAAAAGATCACTTACAATCAGCTATTCAAATGCACTTAATTAAATGGCAAATATTCAATGACCTAATGAACTTTTACTATAAGGAAAGTAGTGTATTGACTGCTGGCAAATTAGAAGTGGTCTGGATTCAGGGTAAAATATAAGCTTTACAATCAGAAAAAAGATGAGGTCTAGCTGGTCCCACTCACAACTGTCTAACTGGCTTATCCTGAGCAAATCACTTGGCCTTACTTTACTCAAATAAAAAAAGAGATTACACTGAAATTGAATTCTGTATGTGTATACACAATCTTATAGAGATGGGCTTCCCTGGTGGCTCAATGGTAAAGAATCCACCTGCCAATGCAGGAGACATGGGTTTGATCCCTGGGTTGGGAAGGTCCTCTGGAGAAAGGGATGGTGGCAACCCACTCCAGTATTCTTTCCTGGGAAATCCCATGGACTGAGGAATGGACGAGCTATAGTCCACGGGGCCACAAAAGTGTCTGACACAACTTAGCAACTAAACAACAACAATGAATGTATACAGTAACTGATTCACTCTGCTATACAGTGGAAACCAACATTACCAATAAAAATTAATTTTAAAAAAAGGATAGAAAAGAGGGTCTCTGGCATTTATCGTGGACTTCAACATTCGCTTGATAACATGACCTGTGCTTATCCTATGAACCATATTTAAAGAAATTACACAGCTGGCAGGTGGGGTTAAAACACAACAGAAGATTCAACAGTCAACATTTGTGCAAGAGAATCAATAAAGGTAATTGCCACTTGAATCCACTCTGATTTATGTCATGGCAGAATAATCTGAAATGGTTGGGATGGGTTCCCTCAAATGTGATCCAGATTTAAATATTTTTTTTTCATTGCTTCTTGTTTGGTTGCAGAAATTTGATCCCACCAACAGTTTCTATTCCTTTAAAAAATAATTTCCCTGATTCTCAAGTTGTGACTCAGTCTGGCTGTGTCTGTTTGCCTCCTGCCAAGGATCAGCTTCTCTGTGGGAACTGGAAATGTGCGCATACCCAAGAAGTGATGCAAGATCTGAGCTCTCCCTGGAGGCAGTGCCAGCATCCTAGGACTTCAGACTGCACTTCTTCCCTCTCCTAAACCAGTCTCTCAGAGATGGAATGTGAAGGAAATAGCTGTGCAGCCTCAGAGAGGGAAGTCCTGGAAATCACACACTCACTTGCCTACTTAGTCACACTTTCAAGGCAGAAGACTGTACGCCTCTAAATTCCTTGCCATTTTCATCTCCTGTAGATTGGAGGCCAAATTTAAATTTGCCCATCTGTTGATGGGTTTGCTTAAGCTAGGTCAACATAGTCTATCATCTATCTGTTCATTAATCTCTGAATTACTGATTCCATTATTTAAAGAAAATATTAAGCCCACTTCAATAAAGATGTGTCATCTATAAACACTTTTAATTTTAAAATAATCTTAGACATATCTAAAATTTCTTAATTCATGAATCTATTACACTGTCTAATGCATTTTACTCTATATTTTAGTTAGTTTTATGTATTTCTGACTTATTCACCAGAGTTTAATCTGCTCGGGTTCAAGTTCCTTCTACTCTCCAAGCAGAGTACTCAGCAAAGGTATCATCAAATAGACATTAAAATACATTGAAAGAGGGCCTCCCTGGTGGCTCAGTGGTAAAGAATTCACTTGCCAATGCAGGAAACATGAGCTGGATCCCTGGTGCAGGAAGATTCCCCATGCCTCGTGGCAACTAAGCCTGTGCACCGCAATTACTGAGCCAGTGCTCTAGAGCTTGAAACTACAACTACTGAAGCCCGCACACTCAAGAGCCTGAGCTCCGCAACTCGAGAAGCCACTGCAGTAAGAAGCCCACACATAGCAAAACAGAGTAGCCCCCGCTGCTCGCTGCAACTAAAAAAGCCCATACAAAGCAACAAAGACCCAGCAGACCCAAAATCACATACACGAAAGAGTATGATGGGATATCCAGTTGCAGAGGCAAGGAGAAAACATCCGATTGGCACAGTAACCTGCAAACTCTCAAGGCACTAGTTTTCAAGCCCCTCTCCGTTCTAGGACCCTCCTCCTCTGCCAAAAATTCTTTCAACCAGTATTTCTAGCAAGTTAAACGCTGAGTTTTCTTTTTTCTTCCAGTTTGTGTTCTACTATTAGTAAATGCATGCATGTGTTCATCTTTCTATCAAGAATTATTTTTATAAAAATTTGATTCATACAAGTCTAAGTTTTGAGACTAATAAACTGTCTTCTTTCCTTTCTAGAAAATGAAGTTTTCTTCATCCAGTATGTATTGATATTTAGAGCCTTAGGATTTTGCTGCAATTTTTATATTCAGTACTTATTTCATTCATTAAACAGACTTTAACTTATTGCCTGTTATGTGCTATCAACTTTCCTAGCTCCCCAACTCTTGAAAATTATTTTTACATTTTCCTTAACTAAAATAAATGAATTAATAAAACAGTTGATAGAACAAAGGCCCCTTTGGAGTGAAGTGGGTACAGAGGATGGGTTACCCAAGTCAGCTTGGGTTAAGTCAAAGAAAACTTTGCAGAGAAGGTCATATTTCAATTGAGATTAGACAGGAATATGTACTTAGTGAATGCTAAGTTGTAAACAGTAAAAAAGGAAATTTTATTTCAAATAATTGCTGTTGAAATCAGTCCTACTTAAAGCTTAATTTTCAGACCTCTGGTGGTCCATAAACTTTTTGCTGTGAGACTTTGTAAGATGAATACAAAAATAGAGACTAAGTGTTTAGAAAGCTCTATAGAAATTTGACAGAGTAATTTTATGTCTATTGAATCTATTAAAAAATTACAGCTTGGTTTTTTATTTCATTTCTCTAGTTATTCGTTTTTGTTGTATTTTGACAAAGTACTGGTTCATAACAGATTGACAAAAATTTTTAAACAGAGATAGTCTTGAGTCGTGCTATTATTAAACGCATCTAATTCTGACTATAACTCTCAAGTTGTTCCCTCTTTTAAGCTTCTTTCTGGATTTAGAGGTAACTCAAAAGGCTTATCCCCTGACTTCAGGAAGAACCTCAAATATCAATTAGATGATGATCCATTTTAATTAAGAATCATGCTAACAATTCAGCTATGCTGACTGAACTCCTTAAGCATCTTAGTGAAGTGAGGAACAGCTGTTTCACATTCTTCCCACGTGTTATCAAAAGTAGAAGCAACTAGATGGTGATAGAATACTGTGCTATTTCATTTTTCTAACACTAGAAGCCATTAATCCTTACACCACATCCTTAGAGCCATGCACCTCTTCAGAATCATCTTTATTCAAAGCACACAAGTGTATATAGAAAAAAAAAGACATGTTTGATTCAGATATAAATTCAAATAAAGACAGGTCTTCACTATCTAAAAACTTATGCTGTGAAATGGTAAACACACAGTGAACATTCATTCCTGCTATAAAAAAGGTTTTTTCTCTTTCCTCCGGCCATGAAACCAAAATAAATTTTAATATGCAAAGAATCATGTACTGAAAGCATGTAAACTCAGAAATGAAACCTCAAGTCAATTTTTCACCGAAGTCATTAGACCATATACTCTTTGTTCTTCACTACGCAAACAGCAATTCATTCTAACTGATGATGGATTCTCTCCCGGCAATCTTAGCAGTTGCTGCTTTCTGTTTAGATTGCAGTGAATCAAGATACCAATTTGATTTATAAAATACCAAAAGGTTTGACAGTACACAAAGTAGAATTTGATGAAATGTAAAACCACACAAACATTTAAGACACTTTTATGTGAGCTTTCACACAACTTCTTACTTCTTGTCCTCTAATTAATAAGATTTTCCTATGGTTTTACAAAATTCTGGATATGTATAAGTGCCTTCAGCTCTTTTGGTGCCTATTTTGGAGATATTAAAAATACAGACATACACATAGGAAAGCCCAATATTAGTCTAAGATGAGATGAAAAAAAAAATGGGCTAGATTCACTTCTTTGCTATCTGTCCATCAAGGAGGAATTATAGTCTGTAGCAAGGTTTCTCAAATCTGTTGTAGACCAAATGATAATTCTTTGACTGTGTGTTTGGTAGTGCATGCTGGGGGAGAACTGCTCTGTGAACTGAGGATGTTGAACAGCATCCCTGGCCTCTATCCACTAGATACCTGAAGCTACCTCACTCCCTAGTCACGACAATCAAAAATGTTTCCAGACACTCTCCCCAGATCAGAACCGAGTGACAATACAGAAAAATAGTTTCAAACTTTTTTCCCCAACATACTGTCGATAAAAAAAAAAAAAAAAAAAAAAACCTGAGTATGCATGTCTATCTAGCTAAACTTATTTATAAATTACATATACAGACTATTGTACTATGTTACACATACTGAAAAACATAAATTTAAGCCAAATGAGATTTTTAAAATATCAATGAATTGCTGATACTTTAAGACCAGGACCCAGAGGATTATTTTTTGTACTCCCCAAGGATGTACACACCACCCTTTTTTTTTTTGGCTGTACCCCGCAGCAGGTAGAATCTTAGTTCCTCCACCAGGGGTCGAACTGAGCCCCCTGCATTGGAAGTGCAGAGTCTTAACCACTGAACTGCCAGGGAAGTCCCCACACCATACTTTTAAGACAGCTGATATAGATTATATTCACAGACATGAGATCTATTTCTTTACTGCCTTGGTTACCGATTTATACTGAGACTTTCAGACCATTAGAATTAATATAACTCTAATATAGAGTATAAGAGATATTATGACCTTTCTGAAAAATGAAAGAATTCTAAAGCTTCCAAGAAAGTATATTAATTAATTTCTTGATATTATTAAGAAGTATGATCTTAAGAACAATGACTTTGGATGAATTCTCTGATTGACTATGATCCTTCCTTCTTCTATATCTGATACTTGTACATATTATTAACTCAAAAAATGATAGAGAGATGCAGTATTCCTATCACTTCCCACAATCCTTATCTTCAAACTGATTCTACTACTGGACTGGGAATGAGTTATTACATCCTTACATAACAATCAATTTTTATTAAAAATATGTGGGGTATACGTACCAGGAAACATAAGAACTATAATTACAGCTATTGCAAAAAGTCTCTTATTTATGTCATAATATAATACGATATACCCACATGGCTTTGGAGACTATCATGAATCGTTTATTTATGGTGACTCACGGTTGATAGTTATACTTTGATATCTGTGTAATGACTCCATTCTTTACAAAGGCAACATAAATCAACATTCGAAGTGGAAGACAATAATCATGGTTACTGTCTATGGTTACTACCTTTATTTTTGATGCTTCAACAACCATGTGGGTCTTTCTTTTACAGTTGGTGCTTATGAACTTTGCTCCATATTAAGAAAACTTAGTAGTCCTATCTATGAATGAAAACAGAAGAAACATCTGCAGACTAGGGGGTATAAAATTGAGAAATTAGGTATTTTTAGTGGCTTCTAGGCTTCCCTAATGGCTCAGATGGTAAAGAATCTGCCTGCAATGTGGGACACCTGGGTCTGATCCCTGGTCAGGAAGATCCCATGGAGAGGGGAATGGAAACCCACTCCAGCATTCTTGCCTGGAAAATTTTATGGACAGAGGCTACAGTTCACGGGATTGCAAAGAGTCAGACATGACTGAGCAGCTAACACACCACACCACAGAGTCCTTTACCCTAAAACAATGCAATTTAGTTCATATTTAGGCTAATATAAAGATATTTGTAAATAGTGAGTATAATTTACCTTTTAAACAGTAATGCTCCATAAATGTTTGTTGAATTAGAATTAAACACATAATCAGAATGTAGGTTTAAGTTTAAGGATTTTACTGTCTCTAGATCTATTTAAACATGCTTTGTGACAGGAAATATTTTAAATAATCTGTGAAGTAAAATTACTTTAGTGGTAGACTTTCTGGTGACATAATTAATTGTGCTAACAATGAAACTAGAGTCATCCATTTCCTGCCATGACCAAGTAACTCATATTGAACTTGCCCTCCTACTGTATGTAAACAACTAGAAAACCAGACACAATATATGAAACAAGAGTTTTCAGATATTAGAAAACAGGAAACACAGGACTGTGATCCACAGGAAAAGGAAAACATATCAGATAAACCTCTGATAATCCTGGGTTTTAAACTGGAGGCATTTTCTGAATATTGGCACAGGGAAAGAAGAACACAATGGTCTCACTGAATTTGAGGAGACAGAAATGCGAGCTCAGGGAGACTGAGGCTGATTAAAGAAAAGGAAATTACACGGAAAAAGAGATCCAGAAATCTGCATGGGGATCCCTTTGAGTGACGGGTTGCATAATTAAGCTGCATGTGTAGAGGATTAAACTTTATGACTACTGGCCAAGAAAGCTGCTAGGGAGCTATCAAGTGGAAAATCCTCACAACGCAGGACTGAAAGACATTTGAGATCCCTGAAGTCAAAGAAGAAATCTTGTTTAATACCCAAAGCATTTACAGATATCCCCAAAGAGTATGCATTGGTAGCAGGACTAAATCAGCCCAAGGAAAAAACGCTACTTTAGACCCATCCTAACACAGCTTTAATTCAAGCCTCAAAACCAAGAAGCTGATTCTCAATAAATGTAAACTCAATCACAATTAGAGGAAGACAACAAAAAGCAAAAAATCAACAATGTAAAATTCACACTGTCCAAAATTCAATCAATAGTTACTACCCATGTTAAGAAGTAGGACAATGTGAAACATAATCAGTAGGAAAATTAGTCAGGAGTTACAATACCAGAAATGAAGAGATGATGGACTTACCAGACAGACACTATGAAAGAACTATTAAAATACATTTGAGGATTTGAAGGAAAACAAGATAAGAGGCAAAGAAATGGAAGATATCTTTAAAACAACCAGATGGAATTTATGAAACTGAAAAATATAATATCTCAACTTAAAATTTTACTTGATGGATAGAAGAGTAGGCCAGATTCCACAAAAGAAAACATTAATGAACATAAAGAGAGAGAAATTCAAAATATACCAAGTGGAAAACAGATGTAGGAGATGAGACTGAAAGTAAGGACCTGTGGGATGATATCAAGCAATTCCTGAAGGAGAGGATAACAGGGGGTGGGACGGGAATAAAGTTGAAGAAATAAATCTGAAATTTGTAAAAATCTGAACTAATAATCTATAAAACAACAAAGCCCAAGCAGGATAAAGCCAGGGAAACCACATCAAGACACATAATACAGGTGACCCTTGAAAAACACGGGGTTGGGGTGGGGGGGCGCTTAGAGATGCCAACACTGCCACATATAACTTTACAGTTGGCCTTCCTCACTCCTGGTTCTACATCACCAGTTCAACTAACTGTAGATCTTAGTTCACATTTATTGAAAACAATCCACATACAAGTGGACCCCTGCAGTTCAAACCTGTGTTATTCAAGGGTCAATTGTAATTAAATTGCTAGAAACTAGTTATGAAAAGAAAAATAATAAAGTCAGCCAGTGGGTTGAAGGCTATAACATGAGAAGGAACAAATATGAGAGTAACTTGATTACTCATGAGAAAAAAAATCAGGCTTCAAGATGATGGAACATTTTTATGAGCAGAAAAAAAAAACTGTTATACTGAATTCTGTATTTAGGTGGGGGGGGGAGAATCTTCAAAAATGAAAGGAAAATAAAGACATTTGGGGAAACAGAGCTGAATGAATTCACCACCACTTAGAGCTTGCTGCTGCTGCTGCTAAGTCGCTTCAGCCGTGTCCAACTCTGTGTGACCCCATAGACGGCAGCCCACCAGGCTACCCCGTCCCTGGGATTCTCCAGGCAAGAACACTGGAGTGGGTTGCCATTTCCTTCTCCAATGCATGAAAAGGAAAAGGGAAAGTGAAGTCGCTCAGTCGTGTCCGACTCTTAGCAACCCCATGGACTGCAGCCTACGACTCCTCTGTCCATGGGATTTTCCAGGCAAGAGTACTGGAGTGGCGTGTCATTGCCTTCTCCAGCTCTTACTTAAGGGTAAAACAAGCAGAAGGGGGAAAAAACAGAAATCAATGGAACTTAAAATGGGAAAACAATAGAGAAATAGCAACAAAACCAGAAGCTAGCTCTTTGAAAGAATCAGTAAAAATTTCTACATCTCTACCCTGGCTAACCAAAAATAAGACACAAATTAGCAATATCAGGGGAAAAAAAAGAGAATCATAACTACTGATCACACAGACGTTACAAGGATAATAAACGATATACAAACAACTCCGCCCACAAAATTGCCAATGTAAGAGAAATAGTTTCTGAAAATCATAACTTATCAAAACTCACACAAAAATTTAAAAATCTTAATAATCTTATGTCTATTAAAGAAAATGAATAACTAATTGTAATAGGAAAGAAAAAATCTGACTCCATCTTGGATCTGTTTCTTTTACTTTAACCTTTGAATTCTACTGCTTTTGCTACAAGTTAATCACTGAAAGGATGTTGCCTATAACTTAAAGTATACATAATGGCCTGTCTCCAGGGGACTCTGCTTCCCATGCCTGAACCTTGAGCTAAAATACCTTTGTTTTAGTTCACAGGAAACATCCTGACCAGGGCCACCTGTAAATGGTTGCATGAAAGAAGAAATTAACACACTGGCGTGGGTGGGGGCACTGAGGGCACTGTGGAGTCTGGCTGGAACCAGGAAATATTTGCAACAACTTATGATCTTTTTTATCTCCTCACCTCCTCCTCTTTGCTCTATAAAAGCAAGTAGCATCCAAACCTGGGCAAGATGGTTATTTGGGACACTAGTCCACCATCTTCTCAGTCTGCTGGCTTTCCTAATGAAGTCATTATTCCTTACCCCAACACTTGTCTCTCGATTTATTGGCCTGTGGTATGGAAAAAGCAGTACAAGCTTGGACTGGGTAACATAATTAATAATCTAAAAACAAAGAACCAGGCCCAGACACCTTTAGTGGTGGATTCTACCAAACATATGAGGAAAAAGCAATGCTAATACTTCATACTCTCTTCCAGAAAATAAAAGCAGAGAAATCTTCTAACTCATTCTATAAAGTGAGAATTTTCCTATTATCAAAATCAAATAGAGACGTCACAAGGAAAAAAAACGTACAATCTCTCTCATAAACATTGACATAAAAATTCTCAACAAAATATTAGCAAATCAAATTCAATAATGTATATAAAAAGAATTACAGACCACAACCAAGTAGGATTCCAAGCAGGCAAGACTAGTTCAATAACCAACATAATCCTGTATAGCACAGGGAACTCTCCTCAATGTTACATAGCAGACTGAATGGTAGAAGAGTTTAGGAGAGAATGGATATACGTGTATGTATGGCTGAGTCCCTTTGCTGTCCACCTAAAACTATGACAATATTGTTAATCAGTAATATTCATCAATATAAAATAAAAAGTTTAAAATAACAGCCAAGGTAATCTACCATACAAACAGGATAAAGAAGGAAAATCATAAAACCATCTGAGAACAAAAAAAGACTTGGAAAATCCATATAGTATTTTAAATCAACTATACTTCAATTTAAAAAAGGAAAAAAATTCAACACTTGTGAATTTTAAAAAAATCTTTCAGCCAATTTCCTCAACTTCATAAAGAACATCTACAAAAAAACTTACACAGCTAGTATATTTAATGGTGAGAGACTGGACACTTTTTCCCTACAATTGGAAATAAGACAAGGAAGCTCTCTCTACCACTCTTAGCATCCTACTGAAAGCTGTAACTAGTGCACTAAGACAGGTAAAGACACTTTTTATTTCTTTCAAATAAAAAGCCATCTAGATCAGAAAGAAAGGAAGAAATAAAACTGCCTTTATTTGCAGATGACATGGATATCTGTTGACAAAAACACCAAAAAATCCACCAAAAAAATTCCCTGGAACTGTAACAACTACAGCAAGGTCACAGGATACAAAGTTAAATAACAATTGCTTCCCTATACAACAATAAGAAACAATTGTAATTAGAAATTTTTAAAATATCATCTATAATAGCATCTCATCCTCTTTTAAAACAGAACAGAAATACTTTGTTAAAAATCTAGCAAAATATGTATAGAAAATATGCAAAAACAACAAAATGTTGTTGAAAAAACTCAAGATGTACATAAATGAAGAGCTATTCCATATGCTGGAAGACTCATTACTGAAAAAGAGTCATTTCTACAAACTTGATCTATATATTAGGTTGGCCAAAAGTTCATTCAGATTTTTCCGTAACAGAAAAAACCTGAACAAACTTTTTGGCCAAACCAATATATCAACATAACCTCAACCAAATTCCTAGCAAATTATTTTGTGGATACTGACAAACTGTTTTAAGGCTTTATAAAATGGAAAAAGGCTAAGAATAACCAACATAATACTGAAAAAGAACAAAGATGAAGGATCACATTGCAAGATCTTAAGACTAACTATAAAGAGGTAGAAATCAGGACACCGTGGTATTGGCAAAGGAACAGACAAATAGATCAATGGAACAGAATAGAGAGCCAAAAACAGACCCATACATATATAGCTAACTGATTTTGACAATATGAAAAAGGCAGTGCAACAGGGAAAGGATAAGTCTTACAACAAATCAGATGTCTATATGTAACACAATGAACCCAGACACAGATCTAATACCTTTCACAAAAATTAACTAAATATAAAACACAGACATAAATGTAAAATGCAAAATTATATAACTTATAAAAGAAAATATAGGAAAAAAATCTACGTGACCTGGTATTTGATGTTTCATTTTTAGATACTGCATAAAAAACACACAATCCACACAAGAAAAAATTGATTGAGTAGGACTTTATTAAAATTAAAAACTTGACCTTTGCGAAAGATACTGCTAAGTAAAAAAACAAACCCATATTTTCTGCCAAGAAAATATTTGTAAAACACATATCTGATAAAAGATTGATCTTCAAAATACATGAAGAATAATTAAAATTCAACAGTAAGAAAACAACCTATTAAAAAATGGTAAAAGATCTGAAAAGAACCTCATCAAAAAATACACAAATAGCAAATACACATATGAAATGATGATCAATATCATATGTCAATCATTGGGGAAGTTGAAATTAAAACATCAATAAGACAGAAGATACAAACTACTATATTCAAAATAGATAAACAATAAGGTCCCACTGTATAGCACAAGGAACTATATTCAATGCTTTGTAATAAACTATAATAAAAAAGCATATGAATATATATATGTGTATAACTGAACCACTGGATTGTACAATAAAAAATTTTTTAATTAAAAAAAAAAGACAGTAAGATATGACAACATACCTATTTGAATAGCTAAAATCCAAAACACTGACAGTACCAACAGCTGGAAAGAATAAAGAGCAGCAAGAATTCTCATTCACTGCTGGTAAAAATGAAAAACAGTACAGCTGCTGTGAAATACAGTTCAGCAATTTCTTGAAAAGCTTAACATAGTCTTACATAGTCATATGACCAAGCAATTATGCCCCTAGGTTTTTATACAACTGTCTGAAACTTACATCCATGTAAAACCCTGCACACAGATGAGCACAGCAGCTTTATTTACAATTACTACAAGAAGAAGCAACCAAAACGTCCTTCAGTAGGTGTGGCTATTTAATAGGCTATTAAACAAAAGAAAGGAATGAGCTTTCAAGACACATAAAAAATGGAATCTTAAATATATATTATTAAGTGAACAAAGTCAGTTTGAGAATCCTACATAATATCTATGATTTCAATTGCATGACACTATGGAGAAGGCAAAACCATAGAGACGGTAAACAAAGCAATAGCCTCCAGGGTAGGAAGAGACAGAGGTGTTGAGTAGGTGAAGTAGAGGGAATGTTTTCACGCGGCAGAACTCCTCCGAATGGTACTGCAACTGGGGATACATGATACTATACATTTGTCAACATACAGAACTTTATAGCATAGAAGACTGCATCTTAAAGGATATAAACTAAAAATAAATCATTCAGGAAGTCTGAGGATCCCAGGGTTGAAGGCAGAATGTGATAAAAACAAACTACTTCTCGTACAAACGTGTGAAACAATCTCACTGAAGGTGATGGGGGTAGCAAGTGCTACTGTAAGTAACTTTGGAGTCTGTAAGACTAAAAAGAAATTCTATAAAAGCACTCTAGGTGGTGAAGTTACTTCCCACAGAGATGTGGATTAACAATTCTAAAACCCCTAGACGTGTACACTGAAACTGAGCAAATAAGTCACGGGTGTTGGACTATGGGAGCCAGGTTTCTCATTCCTGGAGTGAGAAATTACAGATAAACCGTGGAAGGAAGGTAGAATGATCCATGTGGTAACAGATAAGAGTTAGAGACATCAGAATGAACTTATGTTTTAGCTTATACAGCTACAGATGGTCACATTTTAAAGTATCTATTGATATGTATATATACACGGGTCAGTATACACACATATATTTCCTTCCTCTGTCAACTTAAGAGAGTCTAGAAACAACAGTACCTTAGTATAAACAAGAACACCCAGTGCTCAGATGTTGAGTCCTATTACCATTCTCCAATAAAAGAAACCAACACTCCTTGGAGAAATAACTGACTCCAAGACTGGAGTAGCAAACGCGTAAGACGGGCCTGTAGCATCTTGTACTGCCAGAAAGTAAGGAATGTTTTCAAACCGAAGCACAATGATGGGGACTGTCAAAAGGACCAAGAGCCAGCTAAAATACAGTGTGAAAAAGAGGGGGAAAGAATGACTTCAGAGTGTAGAAACTTAGACAAATGCTAGCACAGCCAGGTGATCAAGGCCAACATTATGTTCTTAAACATAATACCTGAAACAGAACTACTAGATGAAAACACAGCTAAAAAACTTCTTGACATTGGTCAGGGCAATGATTTTGGATATATGATATATGATATATGATCATATGATATATATGATATGATCATATATGATATGATCATATATATATGATATATGATCATATATGATATGATATGATCATATGCTATATGATGCCAAAGTCACAGTCAATGAGAGCAAAAATATACAAATGAGATCACATCAAATTAAAAAGCTTTCCCATAGCAAAGAAACAATAGCAAGGTAACCTAAAAATGGGAGAAAATATTTGCAAATCTTGTACCTCACACAAGGCTAATGTCCAAAATACATAAGGAACTTCAACAACTCAACAGCTAAAAATCAAATAATTTAATATAAAAAATGGATAAAAGCCCTGAATAAACATTTTTCAAAAGAAGACATACAAAAGGCCAAAAAATATACAAAACGGTGCTCAACATCACTAACCATCAGGGAACTACAAATCAAAACCACAGTGAAATATCACCTCACATTTGTTAGAATAACTATAGTTAAAAAAAAAAACAAAGAGAAAGGTAAGTGTTGATGAGAATGTGGAGGAAGGGGAACACTTGTGCAACTGTGGGTGGGGATGTAAATTGGTACAGCCTTATGGAAAATAGGATGGAGCTACCTCAAAAAATTAAAAATAGAACTACCATATGATCCAGCAATCCCATTTCTGGGTATATAGCCAAAGAAAATAAAACCTGGATCTCGAAGAGATATCTGCACCTCCATCTTTATTATAGCATTATTCACAATAGCCAAGACACAGAAACAATCTAAGCGTCAACAGACAAATGGAGAAAGAAAATGTGAGATACACACGCGCACACACACACACACACATATATATACATACACACACATACATATACAATGGAATACTATTTGGCCTTTATAAAGGAGGAAATCCTACTATTTGCAACAACATAAACGAACCTGGACGACATTATGCTAATTAAGTCAGACAGGAACACAACTACTGTATGATCTCTCTATATATAGAGTTTGAAATAGACACACAGTAGAATGTGGTTGCCAGCGATTAGGGGGATGGAGAAAATGGAGATAACTGAACCAGTACAAAGACTCAGTTATGCAAGATGAATAAACTCAACTAATCAAATGTACAGTGTACTGTGACTATAGTTATAATAATACTGTTCGGTAAACAGACAGCAGATCTTAAATTCTCAACTCACACACACACAAAACTATGTGAGGTGATGGGTATGTAAATTAGCTTGACTGTGGTGATCATTTCACAATTTGTATCAAAACATCAAGTTGTACACCTTAAATATCTACAATCTTTGTCAGTTACACCTCAACAAAGCTTTAAAAACAGTGTTATGTTGATAGTATGTACACGTGACATGATATAATGAAAATGGCACCTCTGTATCTCTCCCCAAAACCCTCCTAGCCCAAGTCTAATCATGGGAAAAATGATACATGAATCTCAACTGAAGCACCTAACCATTACTCCTTAGAATTGTCAGGGTCATCAAAAGCAAGGAAAGCCTAAAAATGAAAAAAAAGAAAGCAAAACAAAATTTAATTGATGGGGGAAAAGAAACAAAAATAAGGAAAGCCCGAAAACTGTTATGGCCAAGAAACACCTCAAGAAATAAAGACAACTAAATGTAATGAGGTACCCTGGAGAGGATCTTGGAACGGAAAAAGTACATTTAGTAAAAACTAAGGAAATACTAATAAAGTATGAACTATAGTTAATAATGGGCTTCCCTCGTGGCTCACTGGTACTCTGCCAATGCAGGAGACGTGGGTTCAATCCCGGGATCAGGAAGACCTCCTGGAGTAGGAAATGGCAACCCACTCCAGTATTCTTGCCTGGGAAATTCCACAGACAGAGGAGCCTGGTGGGCTACAGTCCACGGGTCACAAAGAATCACGGGTCACAAAGAGTCAGACATGACTTAGTAACTAAATAACAACAATAGTTAATACTAATATATCAATATTGGTTCATCAGTTGTGGCAAATGTGCATTAGTAAGATGTTAATATTGAGGAAAATAGGTGTGGAAACATGGGAATGCAGCAGTATCTTTATAATTCTTACACAAATCTAGAATTATTCTATCACAAAAATTTTGTTTAAAGAAAGCATAACAACATCAGTGTCTACACATATTGACTGCCTCTCTCGACACACACACACAGGCTCTCTTTTTTTCTGGAACAATCAGTAAATTATGAAAGAAAAATCATACAGTGCACAAAATACAGATACGATCAAGATGCCATTTACCTTGGATTTCTACCTCTTTCTTGTCTTCAAAGTGTTGCTGGCATTTTCAATGTGTAGGGATTTACGGTGAGAGGATAAAGTATAACTGGCCTGCTATGAAAAGGAAGGGGGAAGTAAAACACTAGTTGATGTCGCAAACACTTCTTCCCCAGATCAGGGAGCTGGGAAGGGTACGTACTTGACAACGAGAAGATGGTTAAGTCCTAAAGATCTAATGCAAGCATAGACATTATAGTCAACAATACTGTATTATAGGCTTCAAAATTGCTAAGAAATTAGATCTTAAATGTTCTCACCACAAAAAAGAAATGATAAAGATGTGATGTGATAGACATGTTAACTGAAGCTACAGTGGCAATCATACTGCAATAAGGTAAATGTATCAAATCAACATTTTGTACAACTTCAACTTATACATGTTATATATTGATTATCTCTCAATTTTTATAATATATTGGGAGTTCCCTGGTGGCCTAGTGGTTAGGATTCTGGGCTTTCACTGTCACGGCCTGGTCTTAATCCCTGTTTGAACCTGGGTTGAGATCTCGCAAGCTGTGCAATGCAGTCAAAAATAAATAAATCAAATTTTATATATAAATTACACAAAAGCTGGGGTTTTTTTAGAAAAATTAATAAAATTAAAAAACCTCTAATCAGATTGATCAAGACAAAAAGGATACAAATTACCAACATCACAAGTGAAATGGTGATATCACTGCAGGGTCTAGACACATTAAACAGGTAAGAAAATACTATAACTAACATTATGTCACTGAATCCAATGACTTAGAATGGCATGTATATCTTATCTGATATCAAAACTGGCCTAAATTTCAGCTTCTTCTCTCCAGCTTTAACTGGTACCTCTGTTGCAAGCTATGGTTATTTGTGCACAAAGTGTGTTTCACTATACTATGCTCGTTTTTATAAAGTCCCCATTCGGGATTATTTTAGTATTTTCCTAAATAAACATTTTAGATACTTCTAGTTGCAAAACCAACTATAAAAATTGTGGCTAAGGTGGGGTAATGGTGCCTTCTTTTCTTCTTTACAATATCCTATTTTGATACCAGATTATTTTACAAGAGTGAGAAAAGTTAAGATTTATAAAATTAAAAATGTGTTGTCTTTCTTGTTAGGTGTTAATGCCACTTGGCTCAATTCAGCCTTTATATGCTTCATGAAAGAAGCTAACTACTGTTAAAATAACTCAGAACATTTTAGTAAAATACGTGTTTTCTAGTGATTGGTTATAAACAAACAGAAAAACTTTTCAACCTGGTATCTTATACATCTCAATGCTACATGTAGAAATAGAATTTCACTGTAGATAGAGCATCCACATTAATAAATATTAACATTTCATAATCAGTCTCTGTAAAACTCAAGTGAATGAACACTCATTCTAGATGTGTTCTAAATCCCTTTCTCTCTCTCCTTGTTATTTGTAACAATAAGCAGTTTTGCAAATGCTGAATACACGACAGGATATCTGGCTTTCTTTTTTACCCCAGAAAATTGTGATCACTTTCTGTGTCATATGAATACAAGATCATTATTTATTATCTGCATTAGCTACTTTGTTGGACTGTTTTTGTATGCAATGATGTGGTCACTGGTTGAAGACAGAGTGAATAAGAGCGGTAACAATGGATAATCAGTTGCAGGAAGGGGGTTGTCTGAACACAATCCCACTTAAGATGTGGTAGCCATTGTTATCTTTTCTATAATCTGTGCGGCCTCTTGAGAGTGAAAAAAATCACAGTCGTTTGCTACCATTTTGAATAAAGTGATTTTTGACTCTTCCCCCATTCCAACATGGTCTGAATCAGCTACTCTCAAATTTCAGTCTTAAAGCTCCTTTCTTCCTCCTTCTCCCTCTCCCACTTTTCAATTCCTTCTCTTCCAGTTCTTTATTTTCTCAAGTTAAAAGAGCAGTACTCTACTTTTAGCCACAAAGGAAGAAGAGTATTGTAGAGAAAGAATAGCCTTTAGAATTAGACTGACAGGAGTGAGAATTTTGCCTTCATCAAAGAAGTTACTTTGTTTTTAAGGTCTCAGTCAGTGGTACACTAGAGCCTGCTCATACTGCTGGAAGGCCAAACATTCGCTTCTCTTCCCAAGTTCTCTTCACTGACTTCATCTGAAACTAGTTGATAGCTTGGAATCAGCCATGATGGAAGCATTTGCTCCACAGAAACTAACAAATGCTTCATACCAGGGCTTTTTTTTTTTAAACTAAGGAATTAGTTGTTGAGCATTCACCTACACAATATTGGTTTAGTTTCCACATTTCTCAAACAGGCTGATAACATCAACTCTGAAAATATGTTGCAAGAATTTCAAATACTCTAAGTAAAACGCCTAGCAAAATGCCAGACGTATATAAAGCATTTAGTATGTGGTAGATGGAACACTGTTATGGTATTACAGAGTCTGGCTATCTGAAAGCAGAGCATTAAAAAAGCCATGTAAGCTATGAAATCAATAATGGAAAAGTGTAACAGAACCCATTTGCAGGGCAGGAATAGAGATGCAGACACAGAGAACAGATGATGTGGACACAGCAGGGTGGGACGAGGGGAACGAGATGAATTGGAAGACCAGGATTGACATATATACAATATCATGTGTAAGTTAGACGGCTAGTGGGAACCTGCTATATGACAGAAGGAGCTCAGCTCAGTGCTCTGTGACGACCTAGAGGGGTGGGACGGCAGGTAGAACAGGAGGGGATATGTGTACACAGACAGCTGATTCACTTCATTGTACAGCAGCAACTAACACAACATTGTAAAGCAACTATACCCCAATAAATTAAAAAAAAAAAAAAAAGCTCACCTTTATTTTAGTAGGGTTGTTCGATCCTTCAGAATTTATAAATGGGAAAAATTAAAATAGTATTCCATACAATACATCTCAATTAATGGGAACAATATTTTTTTTTTCATCTCCTCCAATTCTCCAGGTTCCCTTTTAATTATGATCTTCTCTGTTTAAGTTGTCAGCCAACACTTGTGCACACGAGTTCAGTCACTCAGTCGTGCTCAACTCTGTGACGCATGGGCTGTAGCCCACCAGGCTCCTCTCTTCATGGCATTTTCAAGGCAAGAATACTGGAGTGGGTTGCCATTTCCTCCTCCAGGAGATCTTCCTAACCCAGGGATTGAACCTGCACTTCCTGAGCTCCTGCATTGGCAGGCAGATTCTTTACCAGTGAGCCGTCTGGGAAGCCCATCAGTCACTACTACATATCATATAAATGCAGACTTTTTGAGTAGTGACTTGGACGGATTCAGAAAGCCACAAGACCTATGAGGAAGTATTATAAAAGGGAAGTCATGAATGGAGGTAATTTAGTAACTATAATTACTTCCTTGGTAGCTCAGACAATGAAGAATTCGCCTGCAATGAAGGAGACCCAAGTTTGATCCCTGGGTCAGTAAGATCCCCTAGAGAAGGGAATGGTTATCCACACCAGTATTCTTGTCTGGAGAATTCCATGTACAGAGGAGCCTGGCAGGCTACAGTCCATGGGGTCGCAAGAGTCAGACACAACTGAGCAACGAATGCTTTTCAGTAACTATAATTAAGCATGTATTAGGTTCACCATTAGGATCATCTGTTCACTATTTCTTAGGACACTAAAGCAAGATTTTGGCTTCCACTGGAAAAAGAGAAATTTAAATTAGTGTGGAAAGCAATACCAAAAATTTAATTTTCATTATTATTTTTATTATTATAAAAGTGACCTTCTCCTAAACAAAGTGGTAGAAGAGAAGGGATTATTGTCACCAACAATCTTGGATTGTAATCCATACTCCTGGGTCTTGTGTTTGAAGCTTTCCCAGTTTACTGAAGACTTCAGAAATTTGAGCAAAATCTCTTGCCTATAGTGTATGCATAACAAACTGACTTACAATACTTCATTTAAAAAGATCACTTGGACACCTCCACGTGTCTCAGAGTAAAAAGTGTTTATAAGTCTGTTTAGAAAGATACTGTTTTTCCTCTCTTCATCAAATAATGATTTGAATGTTTTTTTACTTCAGCTCTTATAAATACCAGGTTTTCATTTCAGATTACTGCTCTATTGCAAACATCACATAAATGAAACAAATTATTTAAATAATTTTATTTTCACATTCTTTGTTTCAAGTGATTAGTACCCACATTTCCTACTCAGTCCTATATATCCTCTGATGCTTATTTATTACTTTTATTGAAGTTCATTTTTTTACAGTAATCTAATGTCTAAATGTTTGCACTGGTATTAAGAAGTCCTCAAATTCCTTTCTCATCACTGACACAAGTCTTAAGATCACTAATGCTCCAAAAGCCAAAAATCAACTCAATAAGCAACACTCAACATAGAACCTGAAAACCATAATAACAAGAGAAATAAACTCTTCAATATGAGATTCAAGTTTTAGCTATGAATAATTTGAAACTTTATGAAATGATGAACATCAAAATTAGAAATGTTGAGACTTCTGTGGTGGCCCAGTAGTTGGGTATTCGCCTGCCAATGTAGGGTACACAGGTTCAATCCCTATCTGGGAGGATCCCAGATGCCACAGGGCAGCTAAGCTAAGTCCATGCACCACAGCTACTGAGCCTGCGTGCTGCAACTACTGAAGCCCGCACATCTAGAGCCTGTGCTCCACAAGAGCAGCCACTGCAATGAGAAGCTCATGCACCACACCCAGAGTAGATCCTGCTCACCATAACCAGAGAAAGCTATTGTGCAACAATGAATACCCAGTGTAGCCAAAAATAAATAAATAATCTTTTTTTTTTTTTACAAAAAAAGATTGGAAATGTTTTTCTAGTCTAAAACTTAATAGTTATTGTTGTTGTTCAGTTGCTCAGTCGTGTCTGACTCTTTGCGACCTCATGGACTGCAGTACACCAGGCTTCCCTGTCCTTCACCATCTCCCAGTTTTCTCACATTCATGTGCATTGAGTTGGTGATGCCATCCAACCATCTCATCCTCTGTTGTCCCCTTCTCCTTCCTGCCTTCAATCTTTCCCAGTATCACAGTCTTTTCCAATGAATTGACTCTTCACGTCAGGTGGCCGAAGCATTGGAGCTTCAGCTTCAACATCATCCTTCCAATGAATATTCAGGGTTGATTTCCTTTAGGATTGACTGGTTGGATCTCCTTGCTGTCCAAGGGACTCTTTAGAGTCTTCTCCAGCACCACAGTTCGAAAGCATCAATTCTTTGACCCCCAGCATTCTTTATGCTCCAACTCTTATATCCATACATGACTACCGGAAAAACTATATCTTTGACTGTACACACTTTTGTCAGCAAAGTAATGTCTCTGCTTTTTAATACGTTGTCTAGGTTTATCATAGCTTTTCTTCCAAAGAGCAAGTGTCTTTTAATTTCATGGCTGCAGTCACCATCCACAGTGATTTTGGAGCCCAGGAAAATAAAGCATTATGGGGCATTATCTATTATTAACTACAAAAATTATTTACAGAATACCTTAGAATTAGTCAAGTTCTATGGTCCTTTAAATTCTGGAGAAGGAAATGGTAACACACTCCAATATTCTTGCCTGGAGATTCCCATGGACAGGGGAGCCTGGAAGGCTACAGTCCACAGGGTCGCAGAGAGTCAGACATGACTGAGTGACTACACTATGGTAGTCACTTTAAATTAGCCATTTATACTAAAGTTGTAGGTGTGCTCCCTGCCTACCTTTCTGGAACCATCTAACACCACCAATGACCCTTCCCACTCAGCATTATTTGGTTTCTATAGTTTTCCTAACACACTATCCTTCATCACTCCAGAGGGCCTTTCCAATGTTGTTCCTTCAGACTAAATGTTCTCCCAGTGCTCCCTCTACTTTAAATCCCAGTTCAAATATCACTTCCTCAGAGAAGTCCCACCTTATCTCCCAGTGAAAGCCACATTCCTTTTCTTGACACCGCTTACCAGTTTATATTTACATATCCATTATTTGTGTAACTAAACTTCAGGCTCTATGATAGCAGGAACTGTCTATTTCTGTTCATCATTGTTAACCTCAGGATGCAGCACAGTCTCTGGCACATGGTAGGTGAATGAATGAAGGATATCCACAAATTAGTACAAACTAAACTTCATCTAACCAATGTTAGATGTAATTCAAGATCACAGCATAACTACTGAATCCCTAATAACACTGCTGGATACAGTATTATCAAAACTTAAGAAAAATATCATATTGAAGCCTATTGGTACCATTGAATGTATTAGCTTCCAAAGGCCTAACTCAGGCACTTTGTTTTTTTCTCAATAGCAGGGAAATTTTGAGTACTTCTCAGACAGTATCACATCCTGTATGCATGACACTGTTCTCTCACCTACTCATGTTACCCACTGTACCTTTAAAAAAATATATAAAAGAAGGAAATATTCCGAGGAAGGCGATTCCAGAGATAGCACATTTCAGATCTGTTTACCATATAATAGTCTACACTGATAGAATCCTCCAAGTAGAACATTAAAATTACAATTAATATATAATATATTTATAATATATACAATTAATATTATATGTTTTAATTTTATATATAGTTTAATATTATATGATTAACCAACTCTGATTCAACATCAACTGTCTAAAGCGTTTATTAAGACTCATATAATAAGAGAGTTTTCAAGGCAGAAGCCGATGTGTCTCCCTTTGCCTGGTAAAGTAATAAAGTTATGCTTTTCTACTTCACCCAAAACTCTGTCTCTGAGATTTGATTCAGCAACAGTGCACAGAGGGGTCAAGGGTTTCGATAACTATACACCATAACAAAAGTCTCTTTAAAATTATAATTTGTACCAACACTAATTATTATTCCACTGACATTAAAAAATTTTCCTGTGATCAGGTGTTATGAAAAAAAAAAATTCTGAACTCTACTCAGTACTGTGTAATAACCTATGATGGAAAAGAATCTGAAAAAGGATACATGTATACATATAACTAATCACTTTGCTACACACATGAAACTAACAACACTGTAAATCAACACACCACCGTAAATAATTGCCAATATAAAATAGAATTTATTTTAATTTAAAAATAAAATTAAAAAAGGAAAGATTGTGAGGCCAAGTCTCAGCTCAAAGAAAAGAAAACTGTGAAAGATTATAAATGAAACGTCAGCAGGTGTTCAAAAGCCTAGGAGAGCAGTGGCATATATGTCGTATATTTGCCCATTCTAGTTAAATGGCATGTATTTTTTTATTTATGAGAGAATTTAAAATGTTTGTGTGAGTCACATGAATGTTTTTTATCCGAATATATAACTGGAATATATGCCAAGAGGGGAAAACAGCATAGGTTGAAAAGGACAGTGCCTTGAGAGGCTGTAACTACCTAAATTACTGATTGCCCAGACAAAACAAAGAGGCTTTCACTACATAGCCAGTTCTGACAGGTTTCTCCAACTTGAAAACCTTAGCACAGAATGTTTCCACTCTGAAAATATCACCCCACTTTCAATGCCATATGGAAACAGAAAGTTCTGACACAATAAATTTTTAAAACATGTGAACCAAATGGAATAAAATCATAAAATATAAAGTGCTATCACCATTACTATTGTTGTTCGAAAAAGAAAAGGTTCAGAAATGATATCACATATCTTCTCACCACCTTTAAAATGGAATGAAAGTATGGGGTTGGCCCAAAAGTTCGTCTGGGGCTTTTCTATAACATCTTACCAAAAACCCGAACTTTATGGCCAACCTTATATTGACCATAAATTATTTTCTAATGAAGATAAAAGTGTAGTAATGGTCTAGCAAAATAAACTGCATTAATTAAATAATTTAGTTATTGGATAATAACTATGAAACTCCATAGCCATTATTATGTGTAACTTTTCAAAAGAATGTCAATGTTTATAATAAACACAAAATAAACTGTGATAAAAAATAAAGTTTAAAATATAAATATGTTTGGTGAAAAGTAGGCATATACATGCATGCACAGAATATTTCTGGATGGATACCATGGCATTAATGGTTAGCTCTGGGAGAGAGGCCTGAAAAGCTGGGTGGGTCTAGAGCAGGAAGTGGACTTCCCTGTCATCATATTGCCTTGAGGTTGTCATAATGTTTTCCTTATCATGTGACTTTCTCCCCTAAAAAGTTAATAAAAGTTTTCTAAGTTAAATGAATGGAACTAAGTAGGAATAATTAACCATTCCTATACCTTAACTAAAAAGGGAAAAATGTAAAAATCGTGGAAGATCTAAGATCTCTCTCGGCATTTTATTGAGAAAACTGAAACATTTAAGAAATTCTGTTCTCCCAAAGTTAGTAGTCAAATCAGTGACATTGGCTCTAAAATCTAGAACTTCTCTATTCTCAGTAACATGCCAAGTACTATATCATTCTATCTCATCTTAGTTATGAAAGTAATGTGCCAAGTACTGTATCATTCTATCTCATCTTAGTTATAAAAGTATCATGAGCTCCACAGAACAGTAGAACCTTCCTAAAACCATCTCTTGACCGACTCTAGGTAAGCACCATATAGCAATCAGGATTTGATAGTAATTTTTACTGATTTAAAACAGGCAACTCAAGCTGAAATCTGGCAGGATAATTATTTTTTAAAAGGAGCTCAGGAAGGAGCTGAATTTAGCTCATCAAGGAACTAGCTGCTGCCTGCAATTGTCCTTGAAAAGTAAATGCCAAAGTCAAAGGGTTCACGCATGAACTCTTTGGGCTGCTTAAATCCAGAAGCAGAAGCAGGAAACTAATTAGCCTCTCATTTATGATCTGTTTGGGCCTTCTTGACTGACCTAATTATAACTCATCTCCAGTGCAACCTAATCATTTAGGGAATTTAGTCTAGAAACAGTTCAATTTCATCTAAGCTATGGAATCCATTGGGCTTTCCTTGTGGCTCAGCTGGTAAAGAATCCACCCACAATGCAGGAGACCTGGGTTTGATCCCTGGGTTGGGAAATTCCCTGGAGAAGGGAAAGGCCACCCACTCCAGTATTCTGGCCTGGAGAATTTCATGGACTTTATAGTCCATGGGGTCGCAAAGAGTCAGACATGACTGAGCAACTTTCACTTCACTTCACTTATGGAATCCATAACTTAGGTGCCACCCTGAAAAGAGAAGTCCTCATTAACTCTTCTTCCCCCAATGATACACTTACTTGAAAGATATTTTACAGCATCATTCAGTTTAAATCCAATATGTGTTAGAAAAGACATTTTTATTTCAGCAAAAATAAATGCATTTAGATTTTTCCAATTTAATATATTAGAATCTTGTATTAATATTGGATGGCAAATAAAAAAGGAAATACAACAAATATTAGAACAGAAAAATCCTTAAACCAATTCCCAAATAGTTAAGACATAGAAAGATACAGATAAGAGATAAACAGATATTCTAAAAAGACAACTAGGAGGAAATACTGAATGACCTAAATTAAGCATTTAGAGAGAAGTCTAATAGATTTCTCTATTAGAAAAAGATCATATGATAATGCTTTTTTCATATCATACTCATTTATTAGGAGACAAAGACTTGTCTGCAACTTCTTAGAAAAAGGAATAGAACAAAGGAAAAGATTACATCGACTAAGCAAAATTTGTCCACCAGTCACTGCCTCGCCATACAGTATGAACTGTGGTCATACATACAGGAATAACTGGAAAGAGGGGGAGACTTAAAGAGAAAAGATTTTATTCAAAAAAAAAGAATGTTTTTTAATGTTGTTGCTGCTGCTGCTGCTGCTAAGTAGCTTCAGTCGTGTCTGACTCTGTGCGACCCCATAGACGGCAGCCCATCAGGCTCCGCTGTCCCTGGGATTCTCCAGGCAAGAACACTGGAGTGGGTTGCCATTGCCTTCTCCAGTGCATGAAAGGGAAAAGTGAAAGTGAAGTCACTCAGTTGTGTCCAACTCTTAGCGACCCCATGGACTGCACCCTACGAGGCTTCTCCATGGGATTTTCCAGGCAAGAGTACTGGAGTGGGGTGCCATTGCCTTCTCCGTTTTAATGTTAGACTTGATTATTAATACAAAATACTTCTTTTTAAGCTTGTTTGTCATAACTGATATACTGGAAAGCTTTACCCAATAATTAAAATTCCTCTCCTGGAATGTGGCAGAATAAAGATTCAATGACAGTATGTCAGCTTTTCCTCTTAAGTTTTAATGAAATGGTTTCAAGAAATCTAATTCATTTTCAAAAATGGATTTCCTCAACTATAGGATTTCAATCCCTACTTTTGCTAGTCAAAAAGGGAAGAAGTGATGGTAAAGGTGTGTGTGTATGCGTGTTAATCTCTCAAGCATGTCCAATGCTTTGCAACCCCATGGACTGTAGCTTGCCAGTCTTCTCTGTTCATGGAATTCTCCAGGCAAGAGTACTGGAGCGGGTTGCCATTCCCTTCTCCAGGTGATCTTCCTGACCCAGGGATTGAACCTGGGTCTCCTGCACTGCAGGTAGCTTCTTTACCATCTGAGCCATCAATCTCAGTGAACCTCAGGGAATGTCATTGTGCTCCAAGGTTCACAGAAAGGGAACCAACTCCTTCCACACTTGTTAGATTCCATCAGGACCTCAGAGACTCTTTCAATTACATATTCAAAACTATAAACCATTCGTTTAAATTGTGTAATTTCAGGGAGTACCCAAACCCCAGATTAGGACCTTTTGCTCTAAAAAAGAATGATAGGTCTATACACTGTCAGCCAAGGCAAATGTTATATTTAGACACACGCTACCATGTGATGATAGTGTTTTATTTTATAGTTCACTTACTCCTTGTACCCTATGGTAAAGATTGTTATTTCCGGAAACAACAACACGATTAACAAGCCACAAAAAGCTTACTACAGACACACTGGACTGTCAGAACTATTATCCTCTTCACCATTTCTCTAGGGTGATGGTTCAGATTAGGGGCTATGTGCCCCTAGAAGGCACTCTGGAAACCTGTGAGGGTATTTTCAGTTACCACAGTAACTAGAAGTTGTCACAAAGGTTTCGAGTTCTCTTTCTTCTCTACCATTCTGGGGAGGGAGGACGAAGAAAGAACAAGCAGGTTAAACATCTTGAAATTCATGCCTATTTCTATGCAGTGAAGAATGTTCTACCATTCATGTAGGTGAAAACCTAGTTCGTAATTATCTAAGCCTAAAACTTAAATCTGTTCTACAAATAAATATAAGGTTGTTGCTGTCGTTCAGTCACTAAGTTGAGTCTGACTCTTTGCGACCCCATGAACTGCATCACGCCAGGGTTCTCTGTCCATCACTGTCTCCTGGAGTTTGCTATATATGTTTGCCTTACAGTAGTTCACTAATATAACGTATTTTTGTACAACTGAATATATAGTGAATTTCTAGGAACACCATTACCAAGTAAGATTATATTTTGTTTCGAACTTTACCAAGTTGCTTACCTTATTTGAAAGGTGTTACCAATGGCAACACTACTTGTGGATTTTAACTGCCAATGAATGGGAAACACCTTTATCCACCCGCATTTGACAGTACTACAATCAATGGTGATTCTATATCCAAGTGTAATAAGCAGCTGACTACCTCATCATGTCTTCTAGTGTAGTCATGCTTGAGCATTTACATATTGAAATACCTATTATTTTACTCTAAAGTTGTTGTTCAGTCACTCAGGTGTGTCCCACTCTTTGCGACCCCATGAACTGCAGCATGCTAGATTTCCCTGACCACTAACTCCCGGATTTTGCTTAAACTCATGTCCATTGAGTCAACAATGTTATCCAACCTTCTCATCCTCTGTCACCCCCTTCTCCTCATGCCTTCAATCTTTCCCAGTATCTGGGTCTTTTCCAATGAGTCGGCTCTTCACATCAGGTGGCCAAAGCACTGGAGCTTCAGCATCATCCTTCCAATGAATATTCAGGGCTGATTTCCTTCAGGATTAACTAGTTTGATCTCCTTGCAGTCCAAGGGACTCTCAAGAGTCTTCTCTAGCACCACAGCTCAAAAACATCAATTTTTTGATGCTCAGTCTTCTTTTGCCTAAACTCCAAGCTACTGATGCTTCTCAAAACAAAACCTGGACCAATGTGAGGGTAAGAATGAGGAGAAACAATGTGCTGATAGATCAGATTACTTTAAAAGGGTTATGCTTTGTTTCTTCTTTTTTTTTTTTTTTGACCCAGAGCATGCAGTTTTAACCACTGGACTGCCAGGGAAGTCCTCCTTATCTTTTCAACTCCTGTTTTCAGGATAATATATTTCTTTTGGATGGCCTAGAGATATACATGCAAGCTAAGTGGATTCAATCGTGTGCGACTCTTTGTGACCCTATGGACTGTAGCCCACCAGGCCCCCTGTTCATGGGATTCTCCAGGCAAGAATACTGGAGTGGGCTGCCATTTCCTCCTCCAGGGGATCTTCCCAATCCAGGGATCGAACCTGTATCTCTTATGTCTCTTGCATTGGCAGGCAGGTTCTTTACCACTAGCACCACCTGGGAAGCCCAAAGATATATAACATGTGAATAAAAATACTCCATACTCAGGGGACTTCCTGGCAGTCCAGCAGGTTGGGACTCTGCACTTTCAGTGCAGGGTACAGGGTGCAATCGAGTTAGGGAACTAAGATCTCATATGAAAAAGACTCCATGCTTTCAGGAACAACTGGTGTATAGTGGTGTATGAATTTACTGACTACTGATTAAGTAAATATTACTTGATTATTAATTTATTGAAGACAAGCAAATTTATGTTGAATAAAATTCCTTGGCATGTCCAAGAAATTTAACTAAAATGAATTCACTGCTCCCATTCAAAGTAGCTGAGATAAAGTGTCATAAAAATAAGTGAGAAATGATGAAGGAAGGAAGAAATGGAATAATTAATAATTGAAATCAACAAAACTTAACAATGAACTGATAATTTTAAACAGAAAAACACCCATGCTGCTATGTATGTGCATTTGGACATGCATGCATAAGTGTGTGTGTTTAATTGTAAACAGATGCTGATATATGAATGATTAACATCTGAAACCTGGAGATCTGAAAAAAGGCTAAAGACAGAGCAGAATTCCTGAATAAGTAAGATACATGAAAAAAGCATGAAATATAAGTAAACAGTATGTCTTTCAGAGGACAAAGTAAACAATCAGCTTAAAAAGTGAACACAGAAGGACCAACAATAAAAAAAAAAAAAAGCCAAAACCCACCAGAGAACTCCCCTTGAAAAGTATGCTGTAAAACAGGGGAGAAAAATTTTAAATAGTTACATATGTGAATGAATATTAAAAATATTTTAATCCTCCTAAGCAGTGTGTTTCTAATTAGATATTACATTTTCTGATTATATATTTTATTGCAATGGAGGAATTAACTATGACTTAACTATTGCCACAACAGCAGCTGTTAGACTTCACTTTGTAGCTTCCTCTTTTATGCTCCTACCAAAACATGTGTATACTGTGTCTTAACATATTTCTTCCAGGAAAAGACCACAGAATTTCTGTTTCAGTCTAGCTAGTTCCTAATGCAATTTACTGTATCTTTTTCTATATTAAAATAGAGAGAGGAGATCCTTTAATCTATTCCATAAATGTTTAATTCTCTGGTCCACATTCTATTTCTTATAAAATGCAATCAAGAATCTACTTTCAAATGTCTTGGAATCTTTCTTAGCAACGAAGTAATAGAAGGCATTGCCTATTTTCAACTTATATGTTCAGAAATGAGGAAAAGTTTAAACCAAGACAAATCTAAAATAAATCAGGGTGAGGAGGATGGGGAAGGACATAGTCACACACTAAGTATTTTAAGAGTGGAAATGAATGTATTCATAATCACTTAGCCAAACTGCTAATCTATTTTAAACCTTCCATTCTTCCATGACGTGTATTTCTTTAAAATATAAAAGTGGAATGTTAAGAAGGCAGTGCTCTGGCAAGCATAAACACCCTAGTAATTTTTACAAGTTGATTTTTGGAAAGGCCCACCCACCTAACTCCATCCCCATTTTAAAACTGTGCTGTCCAATAATTAAATAATATAGCCTTCATTTCGAGGTAAAACTTCAAACCGTTCTCTACATTTGGAACTCGACATATGGTTGTAAACCCTAAAAGGCAAATTCAATAATAAATAGATGGTAAGAAAAAAATTATCAACAAATTTCAGAACTGTGGAGAGGAATCTTTAATTAATAAGTATTTCATAAGCAGGACAAATAAGACTTCTGCAGATCTCCTGTCTTATACATCCTCTAAGGTTAAAAGATAAAGACTTGAATCTACTCAAAAGTCAGCATACCCATTAAACACCCAAAAAGGAAGGCAATTAGTGTCAACTGTAGTGATTAAAAAGAACACTTTTCAATTATAAACTCATCCAAGAATGAACCTACTGAAAAGCCTCATTTGAAAGATATATAAAAATAAATGACTACTTCACCAAAATGAAATCTTCTAATAAGAACTGTCACCAAAGATCCCTTTGAATTTTTCTAAATTGTGAATACAACTTGTCAATCACAGAGGGGGAAAATAGTAACCGTTACAGTTAAGTAAGACTTGGAGATATTCAGATATAAACAGACATTAAGCTTTTTTCTTTGAGTACACCCTAGCTTTAAAACAAAAAAAAGTAGTCACAAAAATGTAGAAAAATTGACAAACGGCACATTTTAAAGGGCAGGTAGGCAACTGTGTATACCAATGCTAAATATAATTCTAAAGATTATAGCTTCTATTGCTCTATTGAGGCTCTAATAAAAGATGAAAACTAAAGATAATGTCACTGATTCTTCTTCATTGTCTTAGAAATCTTAAATTTAAATAAAAATTAGCTTTGTAGTTAAAAGAATAAATTTATAGACCCACAAATAACTTCAGCTCACTGTGTGTGTGCACACTCAGTCATATTCAACTCTTTGTGACCCCATGAACTATAGTACACCAGGCTCCTCTCCCCACAGGATTTCCCAGGCAAGATTACTTAAGTGGGTTGCAATTTCCTCCTGCAGGTGATTATCCTGACCCAGGGATCGAACCTGTATCTCCTGCATTGGCAGGCAGGTTCTTTACCACTAGTGCCACCTGGGAAGCCCCAAATCACTGTACATGTTGAAAAAAATATATTAAAAAACTTCAGTTTCCATATATGAGCTGTAGAACATTTGACATAAGCATGACTAGCATGTACAGTGATTTGGGGCTTCCCAGGTGGCACTAGTGGTAAAGAACCTGCCTGCCAATGCAGGAGATACAGGTTCGATCCCTGGGTCAGGATAATCACCTGCAGGAGGAAATTGCAACCCACTTAAGTAATCTTGCCTGGGAAGTCCCATGGACAGAGAGTTGGACCATAAAGAAAGCTGAGCGCTGAAGAATTGATGCTTTTGAACTGTGGTGTTGGAGAAGACTCTTGAGAGTCCCTTGGACTGCAAAGAGATTCAACCAGTCAATCATAAAGGAAATCAGCCCTGAATATTCATCGGAAGGACTGATGCTGAAGCAGGGGATCAAAGAGGATGAGATGGTTGGATGGCATCACCAACTCGATGGACATGAGTTTGAGTGGGCTCTGGGAGTTGATGATGGACAGGGAAGCCTGGCGTGCTGCAGTCCATGGGATCGCAAAGAGTCAGACACGACTGAGTGACTGAACCGAACTGACTACAAAAGAGTTCATTCTGTGTGACCCACTATCCACTGTTCATACAATGGTACAGACAGCCCCACTGACTGCTGTGAGGTCAAACATAGACTTATAGGCAAAAATCTCAGAAATACAGAGCCCGTTATGCATTTCTACTAACTTCCAAAGCTAGCAGTGCTATTGCTGAGACTTTCAAGTTCCATTCAAGGTAGAACAATCCCAAATTTAAAAATGAGACATGAAAGTGGGAGTAGAAAATATCATACTCATAATAGAAGTGCCCTCTCCCAGATTACTAGTGAAAAATTTTGATTATGAATTGGTCCTTTATGAAGTATTTTAAAGGAATTATCTCTGGATATTAAGCTGAAGTTGTGAAAAGAAAAAAAAGGCTTCTAGTAATAAGATTTCTGATTAATTTTCTTCTCGGAGAATATATCCACTAGGTTGCCCAAAAACATTCATTCAGGTTTTTCCATTAGATGTTAAAAGAACTAATATTAAAGAACTTAATACTGAAAGAACTATTTGACCAACCCAATATATCTACAGACAGAGACATTACTTTGCCAAAAAAGATCTATATTATCAATGCTATGGTTTTTCCAGTAGTCATGTATGGATGTGAGGGTTGGACCATGAAGAAGGCTGAGCGCCTAAGAATTGATGCTTTCGACCTGTGGTGCTGGAGAAGACTCTTGAGAGTTCCTTGGACAGCAAGGAAATTAAACTTGTCAATCCTAAAGGAAATCAACCCTGAATATTCATTGGAAGGACTGCTGCTGAAGCTGAAGCTCCAGTACTTTGGCCACATGAGGTGAAGAACTGACTCACTGGAAAAGACCCTGATGCTGGGAAAGATTGAGGGCAAGAGGAGAAGGGGGCAACAGAGGGTGAGATGGTTGGATGGCATCACCAACTCAGTGGACATGAATCTGAGCAAACTCAGGGAGATGGTGAAGGACAGGGAAACCTGGCGTGCTGCAATTTATGGGATTGCCAAGAGTCAAATACACTTAGCGACTGAACAACAGTGTATCTGTGTATGTGTGTATTAGTCACTCAGTCGTGTCTGACTTTTGCAACCTCATGGACTGGAGCAGGCCAGGCTTCTCTGTCAATGGAACTTTCCAGGCAAGAATACTAGAATGGGTTGCCATGCCCTCCTCCAAGGGATCTTCCCAACCCAGGGATTGAACTCACATATCTTATGTCTCCTGCATTGGTAGGCAGGTTCTCTACCACTAGCACCACTTAGAAAACATAAAAATGTATTATTTTGCCAGTAATAAGACAGCTTACTTTCTAGTCTACCATTTTCTTTTTTTTAGTTTGTCACAGAACCTGAAATAAGACTAACCCTTAGCTATTTGTGTACTATCTCTGATTTCAACTTTAATCGGTGTGCTAAAAGTGTAGAGAGTATTTAAGTTTAAAAGTACACAGGATTTTATGAAGACTAGAACATACGCAGGTGGGTGCTTGAGGAATTTTCTGCCCATTCTGCCAGAAGCAAGATGCCATCTGCTTATGGCATGAATCAAGCTAACCCTCAGCAGTTTCCAAAGTTGACAGGAAAATCTGGTTGTTTAGTTAACATTGAAAACACACTCTAAATCCAAGATGAACTGTTATTTTTAAAAATGCTCTTAGACACAGTTAAAAACTTGTTTTCCCCTTTAAAAGCAGCTGTCTGTTTTTAGATCTTTCTTTCTCATACAACTACTTTAAAAAGAACTGAATTATGCAAACTGCTGATTTCAAAATAGTACTCTCAAGTAACTGAAAAATCTATTATTTTGATTATCTGAAAAACAAGCTCATCTTTTATATTGGAAATTATTTCTCTCTTGTATGATACAGATATCAACAATAAGAAAAAAAGCACAGTAAAGTCATTTACATGACTGTTTCACAACAGTTATAGAAAACTATAAATCCTCATTCTCTCATTCTGTCATTCTTTATCTGCCTCTCTAATTTAAACTTCAAGTCTTCTGGGCTAAAGTCCACGGTCATTCTGTCATTGTGTTTAAATAGCATAAAACATGAGTAACTAGTAGCTTATGCACATTCTTAGCGTGCACACAGCTAAAAGCCTTAAAAAAAAATACTCACTAAATTAGAAAATATTTTGCCAGATGTTGGTAGAAGAAAAAAATCTCTCACTGGATGTATCAATTAGGAAAGTTTTTTGTTTGACTGCTTTGAATAACAACTGAAAATGCATTTCTCAGAACAGAAGCTAGAAAGAATTGCAATAAAACTAAAAAATCCACAAAATGACTAAAACTTTAAACTAAAAAGTGACTTGCATTCACTGATTTCTTTTCCTTATTTTTGTTTCCTTCTTGAATAAACATACTAATAATGAGATATCTATTGCTGTCTTTTAAAATTATATAGAACTTTCAGTCACATCTCATTCATATTAGATGAAACCTACTGATTTTAGTTCCATGAACATGTTTGTTTTCCTTAAAAACTTTCCTCTAACAATTATTACTATTTGGATAATACATCTTGATTTTTTTAAGTGCATTAATTTAAAAATCCATTAAATGACCACACTAGTATTGTCACACAGCTATTATTTTCACACTTCACAACACTGGGACCACAGCACATAATTCATTAAAAAAAAAAAAATCCTTCTACCTATCTCCTACAAGGTCTTGTTTTACTCTTAGGAAGCTGAAAACAGATGAATATGACTTTGGGAAACCAGGTTTGTTGACATTTGCAACAGAGATAAAAGTGGGTTTGGGGAAATGTCTGTGAGTATGCATGTGTATGCATAAGCTTATAAAGAAGAGGAAAGGTTGTCAATGCAGTTCCACCATCTTACACAGCTTCTTCAACAGTGAAATTAGGAGGGAGGTCTGGCTTAAAGGTTCCTTTCAGTTCTAAAAATCAAACATTCACTAAATATCAATTATTAGGAACATAAAAAAATGAATAAAACATAGTTTCAGCCCTAAGGCTGACTTGACGAAAAGCTCAATCACCACGTTCACCATATCTATGTACTTCTGGCCTTAACGCTCATTTGATTAAAAACTCAAGCACTGGGACTTGCCCGGCAGTCCAAGGTTAGTACGCCAAGCTTCCACACAGCAGGGTGCATAGGTTCAATCCCTAGTTGAGAAACTAAGCTCCTGCATGCTGCATGGCTTGGCCACCATGTTCACTATTTCTAAATAATTTTATATATGCACACGTGCACATGCACGCACACACACATATATGAAATGTTTGAAGAGCAAAAGCATGTCTTAAGAAAAAACTGAAAACTTTGGTCTCATGAAATGGGAAAAAAAAAGCAAAAATTAAAATACATCACTCCACTAAAATAAGTAGTTTATCAAGCACCAGACTGCCTGAGATCAGGCTTTTAATACCATGCTCAATTACGAGCCATACATACTTTTGTCTCCTTTAAAAGAGAAAAGACAAAAACACAGCACTCTTAGAGGAAAAGGACATCAACAAATGTAATGATAGCTTATTTTCTGGAAAATGTTGAGAACAAGGAAGGGGAAATACAGTTTACACAACACACATATACATACACACACACCCCATGATGCTATTTTATCACTATAATACTTGCTTAGATGCTTAAAAATTAAATACATTTCCCATGAAGATTTGGAGCCTGTTCTATTTAGACAGAACCAACGTTTTTTTTTAACAATTAGAATTAGAAATGACAATTTATCTGATTACTGGCACAATATAATAATCGCCAAAACGAAAGAAAGATGTTTAACTGGCATCTTGAAATGCACCGCATTTTTTGGCTACCCTACCTAGTATTGGCAAATAGTAAACAGTATTGGCAAATATGAGAGCTAATTCCATTACCAGTTGCCATACCTTCCTTCTGTGTACTGTTTTCTAAACTTTTTATCTTGAAGTAATTTAGATTCACAGAAAAGTTGAAAGAACTGTACAAAGAATTCTCATATACTCTTTACCCAGATTCTCCCAATGTTCTTATTTTACTGCAAATGGTTTATCATTCTCTTTTTTTTCTTTAACAAAATAGTATGAAAAAGAATAAAATACTTCAGAATAAATATTTCTTCAGTTCTATAAACCAAACATTCACTGAATATCAATTATTAGGAATATAAAAAAATGAATATAAGACCATTATATCTACTACTGTGGACAAGAATTCCTTAGAAGAAATGGAGTAGCCATCATAGTCAACAAGAGAGTCCAAATGCAGGACTTGGATGAAATCTCAAAACCGGCAGAATGATCTCTGTTTGTTTCCAAGGCAAATCATTCAATATCACAGTAATCAAGTCTATGCCCCGACCAGTAATGCTGAAGAAGCTGAATTTGAATGGTTCTGTGAAGACCTACAAGACCTTTTGAAACCAACACCGAGAAAAGATGTCCTTTTCTTTATAGGGGACTGGAATGAAAAAGTAGAAAGTCAAGAAACACCTGAAATAACAGGCAAATTTGGCCTTGGAGCACAAAATGAAGCAGGGCAAAGGCTAAGAGAGTTTTGCCAAGAGAACGCACTGGTCCTAGCAAACACCCTCTTCCAACAACACAAGAGATGGTCAATATCGAAATCAGACTGATTATATTCTTTGCAGCCAAAGATGGAGAAGCTCTATACAGTCAGCAAAAGAAAGACCGGGAGCTGACTGTGGCTCAGATCATGAATTCTTTATTGCCAAATTCAGACTTAAATCGAAGAAAATAGGGAAAACCACTAGACCATTTGGGTATTACCTAAATCAAATCCCTTATGACTATACAGTGGAAGTGAAAAATAGATTTAAGGGACAAGATCTGAAAGACAGAGTGCCTGATGAGCTATGGACGGAGGTTCGTGACATTGTACAGGAGACAGGGATCAAGACCATCCCCAAGAAAGAAATGCAAAAAAGCAAAATGGCTGTCTGAGGAGGCCTTACAAAAAGCTGTGAAAAGAAGAGAAGTGAAAAGCAAAGGAGAAAAGGAAAGATATACCCATTTGAATGCAGAGTTCCAAAGAATAGCAAGGAGAGATAAGAAAGCCTTCCTCAGCGATCAGTGCAAAGAAACAGAGGAAAACAATAGAATCGGAAAGACTAGAGATCTCTTCAAGAAAATTAGAGATACCAAGGGAACATTTCATGCAAAGATGGTCTCAATGAAGGACAGATATGGTATGGACCTAACAGAAGCAGAAGATATTAAGAAGAGGTGGCAAGAATACACAGAAGAACTGTACAAAAAAGATCTTCACGACCCAGATAATCACGATGATGCGATCACTCACCTAGAGCCGGACATCCTTGAATGGGAAGTCAAGTGAGTCTTAGGAAGCATCACTACGAACAAAGCTAGTGGAGGTGATGGAATTCCAGTTGAGCTATTTCAAATCCTCAAAGATGATGCTGTGAAAGTGCTGCACTCAATATGCCAGTAAATTTGGAAAACTCAGGAGTGGCCACAGGAATGGAAAGGTCAGTTTTCATTCCAATCCCAAAGAAAGGCAATGCCAAAGAATGCTCAAACTACCACACAACTGCACTCATCTCCCATGATAATAAAGTAATGCGCAAAATTCTCCAACCCAGGCTTCAACAATACATGAACCGTGAACTTCCAGATGTTCAAGCTGGCTTCAGAAAAGGCAGAGGAACCAGAGATCAAATTGCCAACATCCACTGGATCACCGGAAAAGCAAGAGAGTGCCTGAAAAACATCTATTTCTGTTTTATTGACTATGCCAAAGCCTTTGACTGTGTGGACCACAATAAACTGTGGAAAATTCTGGAAGAGACAGGAATACCATATCACCTGGCCTGCCTCTTGAGAAATGGGTATGCAGTTCAGGAAGCAACAGTTAGAACTGGACATGGAAAAACAGACTGGTTCCAAATAGGAAAAGGAGTACGTCAAGGCTGTTTATTGTTACCCTGCTTATTTAACTTATATGCAGAGTACATCATGAGAAACGCTGGGCTGGATGAAGCATAAGCTGGAATCAATATTGCCAGGAGAAATATCAGTAACCTCAGATATGCAGATGACACCACCCTTATAGCAGAAAGTGAAGAACTAAAGCACCTCTTGACGAAAGTGAAAGAGGAGAGTAAAAAAGTTGGCTTAAAGCTCAACATTCAGAAAACAAAGATCATGGCATCTGGTCCCATTACTTCATGGCAAATAGATGCGGAAACAGTGGAAACAGTGGCAGACTTTATTTTGGGGGCTCCAAAATCACTGCTGATGGTGACTGCAGCCATGAAATTAAAAGACGCTTACTCCTTGGAAGAAAAGTTATGACCAACCTAGACATCATATTAAAAAGCAGAGACATTACTTTGCCAACAAAGGTCTGTCTAGTCAAGGCTATGGTTTTTCCAGGAGTCATGTATGGATGTGAGAGTTGGACTATAAAGAAAGCTGAGCGCAGAAGAATTGATGCTTTTGAACTATGGTGTTGGAGAAGACTCTTGAGAGTCCTTTGGACTGCAAGGAGATCCAACCAGTCCATCCTCAAGGAGATCAGTCCTGAATCTTTATTGGAAGGACTGATGTTGAAGCTGAAACTTCAATACTTTGGCCACCTGATATGAAGAACTGACTCTCTGGAAAAGAGCCTGATGCTGGGAAAGACTGAAGGCGAGAGGAGAAGGAAGGGGACAACAGAGGATGTGATGTTTGGATGGCATCACCGACTCAATGGACATGAGTCTGGGTAAACTCCGTGAGTTGGTGATGGACAGCGAGGCCTCGTGTGCTGCAGTCCATGGGTCGCATAGAGTTAGACACGACTGAGCAACTGAACTGAACTGAACTGAAGAATAAATGTATCAAAAGAAGTGAGAGACAACTATATTGAAAACTATAAAACACTAGTGTAAGAAATTAAAGATGACCTTAATAAATAGAAAGCTATCCCAAGTTCATGGATTGGATATCATTAGAATGACAATAATCCCCCACCCAAGCTAATCTACAGATTAAACAAAATCCCAATAAACATCCCAGATGATTATATATTGGCAGAAATTGATAAGTTTATTCTAAAACTTATAGAATTGCAAGAGACTCCCAAATAGCTAAAACAATTTAGCTGTTGGAAATTAGAATTTAACTTTTAGCAAAAGAACAAATTAAAATATTCACACTTCTCAATTTGAAAACTAAATGCAAAGCTAATAATTAAGACTGTGTGGTACACACACAGACAGACATATAGATCAAGGAAACAGAAATAACCCCACACATTTATGAACAACTGATTTTGACATGGGTACCAAGATAACTTAATGTAGAAAGAAGTCTTTTCAAAAATAGTGCTGGAATGACAGGCTATCCAAGAAATTGGACTTCATATCTCCCACCATACACAAAAATTGACCCAACATAGATCTATATATTCTGGACACTAGTCCTTATCAGTATACTTATTTGTGATTTTAAAATGTTTTCTCCCATTCTTCAGGTTGTCTTTTCACTTTCCTGATGTTTTTTGAAGCTAAAACTATAAAACTTTTAGAAGGAAACATGCAAAATTCTATGTGACACTGGAGTAGTCATTGGTTTCTTTGATATGACACCGAAAGCACAAAAAGAAAAGAAAAAGCAACAGGACTTCACTGAGATTTTAAACTTTCATGCTTCAAAAGACATCATCAAGAAACTGAAAAGAAAAAGAACAACAACATCCTGCAGAATGGGAGTATATTTTCAATCATACATCTGATCGGGTCTGGTATCCAAAATTCTTAAAAATCAACCATCAAGTAAAAAAACGGGGAACTTCCCTGGTGGTCCAGTGGTAAAGAATCTGCCTTCCAATGCAGTTCTTCCCTGGTAGCTCAGCTGGTAGAGAATCCAGCTGCAGCAGAGGAGGTCCCAGTTCGATTCGTGGATCTGGAAGATCTGCTGGAGAAGGGATAGGCTACTCACCCCAGTATTCTTGGGTTTCCTTGGTAGCTCAGCTGGTAAAGAATCCTCCCGCAATGCGGGAGACCTGGATTTGTTTCCTGGGTTAGGAAGTATCCTGGCCTGGAGAATTACATGGACTGTACAGTCCATGGGGTCGCAAAGAGTTGGACATGATGGAGCAACTTTTACTTTTCCAACGAAGGGGACTTGGGTTCCATCCCTGTGTGCATGTGTGTTCAGTCACTCAGTCACTTGCAACTCTTTGCAACTCCATCGACTGTAACCCTACTATCCCCGGTCAGAGAACCAAGATCCTACATGCAACCAGACAACTAAGCCCAAGCATAGTGGAACTACTGAGCCTGTGTGCTCCAGAGCCCACAAGACACAACTAAAGAGAAGCCTGTGAGCTGCAACAAAGAGCCCACATGCCAAAACTAGCACCTGACACAGCCAAACAAATAAATATTTTTAAAAACAGGCAAAGGATTTGAATAGACAGTTCTCCAAAGAAGATACCCAACATTCTATAAGCACATAGAAAGATACTCAGCATCATCAGTGACTAAGGAAATACAATGCAAAACCATAAAAAGATTCCACTTCATACCCACTTAGGGTATAATGAAAAAGATGGACAGTGATCAGTGTTGACAAGGATGTAGAAAAACTGGAATCTTTCCTCATCACTGATGGGAATGTAAAATGGTACATTTCAACATTTCTTCAAAAAGTTAAGCACAGAGTTACCATAAGACCCAGAAATTTCATTCCTAGGCATATACCTAAGAAAACTGAAAACCCATCAAGTTTGTTTACAAATGTTCATACCAGCATTATTTATAATAGTCAAAGAGTTGAAAAAAAAAAAAAAAAAGACCCACATGTCCAACAACTGATGAATGTGAGATATTTGCACAATGGAATATTACAGTCATAAAATGGAATCAAGTACTGATACATGCTGCAATATGGATGAACCTTGAAAACATTATGCTAGGCAAAGTAAGCCAGTCACAAAAGGCCACATTATATGATTCCACATATATGAAATGAACAGAACAGACAATTCTGTGATGACAGAAAGTAAATTAGTAGTTGCTTCCCTGGTGGCTCAGATGGTAAAGAATCCTCCTGCAATGCAGGAGACCCAGATTGGATCCCAAGGTAAGAAAGACTCTCCTAGGAAAGGAAATGGCAGCCCACTCCAGTATTCTTACCTGGAGAATTCAACGGACAGAGCAGCCTGGTGGCCTACAGTCCATAGGGTCGCAAATAGTCAAACACAACTGAAAGGCTAACATTTCCACTTTATTTTCACTTTCAAGGACAAAGGGAGAGGAAAATGACTATTGATGCATAGAGGGTTCCTCTTTGGATGATGAATATTCTGGAATTAGATAGCAGTGATGGTTGCACAAGTTATTGGGTAATATTCGAAAAACCACCTAACTATACATTTTTAACAGGTGATGGCCATAATATGTAAGTTATTTCTCAACTTTTAAAATGATAATATATGAAGGGAAACATGTCTGAGACCTTTCTGAGTGAAAACAGAAAGAAAAAGAGCAGGACAGACACTTGGGAGAACCCTCACAGAGAGGATACAGAGAGGATAAGAGGCCAGAGAAGCAGTCAGAGAGAACGCAGAGTTTATCACATCTCGGAGAACACCACAGTCGGCAGCATCAAATCCTTTAGGCAATTGATTCTGAGTGATGGGACATACTTAATACAACAAGTTTCATCTAGCTTAAGTTCTCTCTCTTACAAAAGAAGTCTGGCTCCTATTCTTTCCTTCTTCTCTAGTTGGGGCAAATTCTGTACATTATTGGAAGCACTCAAGCTATCTTCTTTCAATATGTTCCATAAGTTACAGTGTTCACTGTCTGATTGACTTTTTGTTCATTAGACAGGGCTGGTAAATATTTACTCAATAAATTTAATATAAATGGGATCCCTTTATTACCAACCTGATCCTGATTTCATTTTGTAAGTTTACTTATTTAAAGAAAATCTATCCTCTTGACAATCTTATAAAGTAATAATTTTATTACTTTATTGTTTTTATGAAGATACTGGTTTTTTCCCCTCTGGACAAGTTCTACTGTAGTTTTCAAAACTACAGAACAATTTTTCCAGAAATGACTGGAAATTTCCAACTGGATTTCTGCTTTGGCCACAGGCATCCAAAGCGGTATTATACGGAATACATGCAGAAGGGGATAAAAAGATTTTCTTATTTTTCAATAATTGTCCAATAAGTGAAAGCATTTTAGAAAAGAACAAGTAGATATGTAAACCAGTTTGTTTTGAGACACTTATCCTGCATCACTTTGTTTTATTTTATTTTCTAGGGCATCTGAAAAACTACTAGGCTGTAAGCAGACTGTCTGGTCAGTCAAGACAAAGTCTTGGCACCTCTTTGAAACAAGATATGCCAGGTCTACCCTCCTGTATTATGTGACTGGCCTAGTTAGAGGATATATATACACACATGATAGTCAAAAAGATAACATCAATATGGATGTTACGGTGTCATATCTCCTGAGCAATGTTTCTTTTAGCAATGACGTGCATGCTAAATTAAAAATATATGTATAAGAGGGATAAAGAATACTAAAAACCCAACATAGTCATTGTAATACTAATTTGAACAATTTAGTTGGAAACACCAAACAGTATAGGCTTAAATTTTCACTCTTTTGAAACTATATTTTATGTTCCAAGAATAATTTCTAAATTAAGTCTTCTATTATTTATTTTACTTATATTCCAAACTTCAGGACATATTTTCCCTGATTCCAGTACAATTAATACTTTTATAAGCCTGTATTTTGCCAATACAGAGTTTACAAAGTAAGTATTACCCACTAATCTAAAGACTATGGTTTTTCCAGTAGTCATGTATAGACATGAGAGTTCGACTATAAAGAAAGCTGAGCACCAAAGAATCGATGCTTTTGAACTGTGGTGTTGCAGAAGATTCTTGAAAGTCCCTTGTACTGCAAGGAGATTCAACCAGTCCATCCTAAAGGAAATCAGTCCTGAATGTTCACTGGAAGGACTGATGTTGAAGCTGAAACTCCAATACTTTGGCCACCTGATGCAAAGAGCTGACTCATTTGAAAAGACCCTGATGCTGCGAAAGACTGAAGGTGGAGAAGGGGACAACAGAGGATGAGATGGTTGGATGGCATCACTGACTTGATGGACATGAGTCTGAGTAAATTCCAGGAGTTGGTGATGGACAGGGAGGCCTGGTGTGCTTCAGTCCATGGGGTCGCAAAGAATTGGACATGAGTGAGTGACTGAACTGAACTGAATCTAAAGTTAAGCCTTAGAATCTAGAAGTCATCAGGAAACATTTTTATCACCATACTTTGTAACACTTGCATGTTTTCTTTTTGGTCCCACATTCTATGACCTCAGAAATATCAGGATGAAATAGGTACCTGTTAAGAGAAGCATCAAGTAAATTTTAAAGGAGAAATCCATTTATGTATTTCCACAAAGAACTTGGGGATTTGAATTATAAAGAAAGAAAGCATAGGGGATCAAAGCAATAGGTACTACTACTATTTTGAGAAAGCTACCATGATACTGGTGGTTCTTCTGTCCATTACTACAATAAAGATCACCACCATTTATGGAGTACCTACCACCATGTGCCAAATGCTACATATAAATTGTTTCCTAAATTTAACCCTTAAAAAGAATATTATATTTCCTATTTTACAAATAAGTTAAGTAAGATTTGGCTAACTACTTTGTCCAAATACACACAGCACATGAGGCAGAGTAGGGTTTTGAATGCAAGTTAGTCTAATTCTGAAAACTATTCCTTCATTATACTATGATGTCCCACTCTCTCTTGTTCTAAAGCAAGGTTGCAAACTCAACTGTCAACAAGAGGCTTGCAATTAAAATAAAATGTATGCAGTGAGTTAAACTAATGGAGAATAAGATGGTTTTGCAACCAAGCATACACCTGTCTAACTAATCTGGCCCCTTAATATATCATGCAAGCATAAGTAAGCAGTCAAACAAAACACATCCACTGGCCACTCATTTCTGGACACCTATAACTCAGATGGTAAAGAATCCACCTGCAATGCGGGAGACCCAGGTGATCCCTGGGTTGGCAAAATCCCCTGGAGAAGGGCATGGCAACCCATTCCAGTATTCTTGCATGGAGAATTCCATGGACAGAGGAGCCTGGTGGGCTACAATCCATGGGGTCACAAAGAGTCGGACACGACTGGGCGACTTTCACTTCAAAAGGTGAAAAGTACTTCTAATTTTAAAAAGTATTCTTTGAAACATTAGTGGTTTTCATATGAGATTTGTAGGACGAAAATCGGTTGTCACTGAACTAAGTAAAACATTGACTGACTTTTAAAATAACTCCTTTACCTTCTGACTTACAAACTTTGGAGCAATAATAAACTTTATAGTAAAGCATCACTTAATACTGACAGTCCCTTACTTTTGTATATTGCACTAACAAAGGTATACTTGAAGACAATGAGTGCAGGTCTAAAAAGAGACATATATGCTGTAACTGTGGTAACACTCTCACAGTACTATTATCATATCCCTAACTAAGTATCCTCACTATCCCAAACCAGCTACCCAGAGAGCAGCAGATAACCCTCAGAGGCACCTCAATAATCTCTGGCCTTGGGAATCAGAACCAGTTATTTCTCCATCCTGCAGGCCTACAGTCCTTCCACTGACCAAGCCCCAATCCCCATAAGAATAAAACCTGTGTGGTAAAAAGACAGAAGGATGATGGGAAGGAAATAGCAGGACATGATGGAATCCCAAGTAGACGGGCGCCACTACCTGGAACTACAGCCAGTTCCAGGCTCTGGCTGTGAGGTGATCCAGAGAAGCATCTGGTAACGTAAAATCTCTGGGAGGCTTCTTGCACAAGGCTAGACACAGTGAAAACATCTAAACTACTGCCAACTCAGTCACACTAAGCCAGAAAACAGTGTGAATGATCTGGGGGCAACAAGTGCCACAGTGCAATAGTTCAAAATCATCAAGATTCAGGAAACAGAATATTGAAGATGGGGACACAGAAAGGAGTTCAGGAAATCTATATAATGTTCAGAAATAGAATTTATGGAAACCAAGGCCCACCAAAAATATATTATCACTTTATATACACAAAGAAAGCTATCCGCACATCAGGTATTATAAGAAAAGATGATACTCAGGAGTAGACATTTAGGCTAAATAGAATTTCAAATTTATAAATGAAATGCTGCAGTGGTCTAGGCATTCACAAAATGACACTACCACGGATCTTTACATATATCACATTTTCCAACCTGTCCTAATATTATGTTTATGTTATTTTAATTAGTATCATCCATCTGTACACATCACTGAATCAGGTTTTTAACACTTTTTCACTGTGTTTTTAAGACCAGTATTTATTGGAAAGTTTAATAATGCTTCATGTCTTTAGCTCATTTCTTCTCTTCTCCACCCAATCAACAAGACCTGTTCCAATGCCAATCATCCAAAACTCGATCACTTACCTTCTAAACAGATATGCTAAATGGCTCTAAAACAGTCGAGTACTTTAGCTGACACTAATAATTTAGCCACTCTAATTTCATGTATATTTCTTTCAAATAAAAAAGTATGCATCTGGGTATAGCGGACATTCTGACAACAAGAAAACTACATATCTCCGAATCCCATCCACAATTTACTGTTATAGCCTTCTAAATTCCATATCAACATTCAAATTATATTCTAAATTTATTGTTTACAAGGAATCCACTAAACACCTAACTCATATTCATTCTAGAACTACTTGATATAATAAGATGGGGAAAGGAGTAGAAATCATACAATGCTTACTTACAGAGGAATGATTTCTATAATGTACAAAATTAAAATTAAATTCAGGTAAATGAGAGAAAATTCTCAAAACAGTTATTTATATCATTACTGTTTCTAAATAAATAGCTTCATTTTTTCTCATTTATGTATGTGCTTTCAACAGCAAATAGTGAATAATTTGGTGGCTCAATTCCAGTTTTTAATCTGACTCAAATGAAGTCATTTTTAAACCTCCAGTTAGAAATTTGGGGACTGCAAGTTTCTATTATAAGGAGTAATTACGCGCTCCCAGCTGTGAAGTAAATATTACCTAAACAGAATGTCTTAAAATAATCTTTGCAATTAAATACCTAGTAATCATTAAACAAGGCGAGAAATACAAGGTTTATGGGTGTGTGGGGGACCAATGGAGCATGCTTTACAACAGGTTTCTGGAAACTATGAATTCAGCTGGCAGATTACTAATCACCAGGAAGGAGAGGGATCTTGGTTCTAAGGATCTCTGTAACAACTTAGATATAGATGTAATAGCACCTAACCATATTGCTCCCTGCATAGAACAGAGGTACAATATTCTCAAACAAAGCTCTGTATTGTATACCACAGTCTGCTGAAAGATAGTCATCAGTGGTAACCAGTCATTCATGGGAGCTTTAAGTAGGACTGACAGAGGAAGTCCAACATATTCTACATCAAAGAAAAAAAATAGGCTGGCAAGATGACAGCAATCCAGCAAAATCTGTCTTCTCTGCTATAAAAGATGTAGGAGGCTGCTTTAGAACTGACTAAAAAAATCTCCTGAAGACATTAACAGAATTTTTCTAAAGATAACATGTAAATTATGGCAATAGGATGTCACTACATTTCTGATTTTTTTTTTCTGAGCTATCTTCTTCAAGACAAGAAAACTTCCTATGAATATCTTAAATTTTAAAAATAAAGGGCAAGTTTATCAGGAAAAATATGCATAAATTATAATCAAGAAATTTTGTTAGAAGACAAAGCATGCAACCAGATGAAGGTGACTCAGAATGGAGTCAGTTACATCAGAATAGCATCGATATCCTGAAATATGCTAATGCCCTCTGGGCCAAGAGAAGAATATAGAATCAAAATTCTGTTTTCTGGTACTATACCTAGATTATCTGTCTAAACTCTTGTTTATACTTTATAGAACTAGATTTTAGTGTAGAAAAAAGACTGACTCGATGACAGAACCAAAAGAATGACTCTGTTTCTTTCAAAATACATCTGTCACCCAGGCTCAAAATCTGGGAGTTCCTTTTCCTTTCTTTTATGCCATATAATTAATCGATTACTAAAAATGAAGTCTTCTCTCAAAATATTCCTTATCTAATTAGCATGGCCTCAGAATATCTCCTTCAAATGCTGATTAATTGAATTACATGATAGGTTTAACATGTGTCCACAAATTCTTTGATACACATCCTTCTAGGGGTTGCAGCTTAATTCTCTTCCCCTTGAATAGTGACTTAGTGACCTGCTCCTACTGAACAGACTACGGAAACAGAAAAACAGCAACTTTGCAGTGGAGATACCTGGCATATACCACCCTACCAAGAGATCAAAGTTAACATCACTAATGGTAAGTCATGTTGCTATCATTTGTCTCTTGATATGATATGGTGAGAAGAGTTCTTCACATGTATGCTATTCTTCCTAGAAATTGGGCATAAGTCCAATTTAATCATAACAAGACATCAGCCAAACACAAATTGAAGGATGTTGTACAAAATATGTTACTGGCTTTCTTCAAAAGTATCAAGGTCATGAAAAACACAGAAAGCCTGAGAAAGCATCACAGATTGGGAGAGACTAAGAAGAGAGGCTGAAAGCAAAGAATTAAAGAGCCTCTTGATGAGGGTGAAGGAGGAGAGTGAAATAGCCAGCTTAAGACTAAATATTAAAAGAACTAAGATCATGGCATCTGACCCCATTACTGCAAGGCAAATAGAAGGGGAAAAGGTGGAAGGAGTGACAGATTTCCTCTCCTTGGGCTCCAAAATCACTGCGGACGGTGACTGCAGCCATGAAATTAGAAGGCGATTGTTTATTGGCAGGTACGCGATGACAAACTAGACAGTGTGTTGAAAAGCAGAAACATTACTCTATTGACAAAGATCCATATAGACAAGGCTATGGTCTTCCCAGTGGTCACACGCAGTTGTGAGAGCTGGACCATAAAGAAGGCAGAAGGCCAAAAAATTGATGCCTTCTAACTGTGGTGCTGGAGAAGACTCCTGCAAGTCCCTGGAAAGCAAGGAGACCAAACCAGTCAACCTTAAGGGAGAGCAACCCTGAATATTCACTGGAAGGACTGATGCTGAAGCTGAACCTTCAGTATTTTGGTCATCTGATGCAAACAGACAACTCATTGGAAAAGTCCCTGATGCTGGGAAAGACTGAAGGCAGAAGAAGGTGTTAGAGAATGACATGGCTGGACGGCATCACCAATGCAATGAACATGAAACTGGACAAATTCCGGAAGGTGGTGAGGGACAGGGAGGCCTGGCGTGCTGCAGTCCATGGGGACACGATTGGGTGACTGAACAACAACAAGGAGAGAGGACAATTAAATGCAACATGATATCCTGGATTCAAGCATGGAATAGAAAAAGAGTATTAGTGAAAAAACTGGTGATATCTGAATAAAATCTGTACTTTAATAGTATTGAATCTGTGTTGATTTCTTCATTTTGATCTAAAGTTATATACAATATTAACATTAGGGAACTCAATCTATTTTTGTAACACATGTAAATCTAAAATTATTTCAAAATAAAGAGTTTTTTCCCCAAATTTCTTAACCATATCTTCCCTTACTTTTAGAGAGCCACCACCCTAGCTCATAAACTTTATCACTACTAACAAGATTTTCCAGATTTATATGTCTTTAGGATCTGCCCTCTCCAATTTATCTGACACATATCAAAGTATCAATCTTAATTTACACTATCTCTCTATTCAAAATCTACAGACTCAAACCTATAAATGACTACTTAGCATCTCAATATTATTTATCACTAAGCTTATCACTAAAAGGCATCTGCAAAACAACCATATACTGCTTATCTAACTGTCTATCACTACCAGAGATACTTATTTTTAATCACACGCTAGTGACAATTTCAGAAAAGAATAAATTCAGTAATAAAACTGGGTATTCTAAGCAATAATGGAGGATTCTAAAAAAAGAAACAAATATTTTATCAATAGAAAGATTATAATCTTTTAGGTATATAATGATTATTTTATATTTTTATCTTATTTCCTATTACTTTACCAAACTTTAGTAATTTTCAAAGATTTTGTTCAGTAGATTCCTTTATTTTCTAAATATTTGATCATATTTTTATAATAAAACAATCTTATTATATTTTCTATTATTTATATCTACTTCTGGCAAAAGTTAAGAGGCTAAATTAATTTTGATTTTACTTGAAAACAGTAACAACTCTTGACAATTACAAATGATGACACTATAAAATGTAGTAAACACACAGCTGACCCAGAGAGGATAACTGGTCACAGAATTAGCAAATCTTATCAACATGCCCTAAGAAGCTTCCATGGAATGCTTTTCTTCCTTTTTCAAAGAAGCTCTTTCAGTTCATTTTAATGCACAAATAGTTTTATAACTACTTACCTTAAAATATTTTAATTGTATCCAGTCATTCTTTCATGGATATCAACAATCTGGTTTTAAAGTTTATATGGAAAGGCAAAAGGCCCAGAAGAGCCAAGACAATACTGAAGGAAGAGAACAAAGTTGGATGCCTGATGCTACCTGACTTGAACACTCCTTTTGCTGCAAGAATCATGACACCGTGGTATTGGCAGAAGACAAGACAGATAGATCAATGGACAGAATAGAGAACCCAGAAACAGACTCATAAAAATAGTCAACTGGTCTTTGATAAAAGAGCAAAAGCAATAAAAGGGAGAAAAGAACATCTCTTCAACAAACAGTGCTGGAACAACTGGACGTTCATAAGTATAAAATGAATCCAGACACAGATCTTACATCCTTTACAAAAATTAAATATAACGGATCATAGATCTAAGTGTAAAATGCAGAACTATAGAACTTGTCGAAGATAACACAGAAGAAAACCTAAATGACCTTGGATATGGTGATGCCTTTTTAGATTCAATACCAAAGACATAATCCATGAAAGAGATAAGATGGATTTCATTAAAATGAAAAACTTCTGCTTTGCAAAAGACAATACCAAGAGAATCAGAAGACAAGCTACAGACTAGGACAAAATTATATAAAATAGACCAAAGACCTTAAAAGACACTTCGCCAAAGAAGATATACAGATGGAAAATAAACATATGGGGGAAATGCCCCACATCATATATCACCAGAGAAATGCAAATTAAAACAAGCAGATACCACTAACCCCAAATAGGCCAAAATCTGGAACACTAACAATACCATATGCTGGCGAGGATGTGGAGCAACAGGAACTCTCATTCATTCCTGGTGGGAATGCAAAATGATACAGACACTTTAGAAGACAGTTTGGCACTATCCTACAAAACTAAACATATTCTTACCACATGAGCCAGCAATTGTACTCCTGGGTATTTACCCAAAATACCTGAAAACTAATGTTCACACAAAAACTTGTACATGGATGTTCAAGGAAGCATAATTTATAACGGCCAAAACTTACAGCCAAGCAAGATATCCTTCAGTAGGTGGCCGAATAAATAAATTGTGGTACATTCAGACAATGGCATATTATTCAACACTAAAAAAAAATGAGCCATCAAATCATGAAAAGACATGGAAGAATCTTAAATGCATATTACTAAGTGAAAGAAGCCAATTTGAAAAGGCTACATACTATATGATTCCAACTATATGACATTATGGAAAAGGCAAAACTATGCAGACAGTAAAAAGATTAGTGGCTGTGGTAGGGGAAGGAAATGAATAGGCAGATTCTTAGGACAGTGAGGGCTTTCCTTGTGACTCACCTGGTAAAGAATCTGCCTGCAATGTGAGAGACCTGGGTTCAATCTCTGGGTTGGGAAGATCCCCTGGAGAAGGGAACGGCTACCTGCTCCAGTATTCTGGCCTGGAGAATTCCATGGATGGTATAGTCCATGGGGTCACAAAGAGTCAGATACAACTGAGCGACTTTTACTTTCATTTTTACTTCACTGCTGCTGCTGCTGCTGCTGCTAAGTCGCTTCAGTCGTGTCCGACTCTGTGCGACCCCATAGACGGCAGCCCACCAGGCTCCCCCATCCCTGGGATTCTCCAGGCAATAACACTGGAGTGGGTTGCCATTTCCTTCAATGCATGAGAGTGAAAAGTGAAAGTGAAGTTGCTCAGTCGTGTCCGACTCTTAGCGACTCCATGGACTGCAGCCTACCAGGCTCCTCCGTCCATGGGATTCTCCAGGCAAGAGTACTGGAGTGGGGTGCCATTGCCCTCTCCAGGACAGTGAAATACTCTGTATGATATTATAATGATAGACTTATATCATTATACATTTCTCCAAACTCACAGAATGTATAACATTGAGAATGAACATAGACTATGTGATGTGTCAGCGTAGGTTCATCCTTGATAAAAATGCACCATTCAAGCATTATAGTGAGAGATGTTGATAATGGGGTCAGGGTGGTTAGGTGATATGATGTGTGGGGACAGAGTATATGGGCATTCTCTGTACTTTCCTCTCAATTTTGTTATAAATTTAAAACAACTCCTTTAAAAAAAGTCTTAAGTTTTTTAAATTATATTTATGAATACACAATATATATTCTTATATATGATTCTTTACAACTGCTTCAGTCCATTACTTTGCTTCTCTTTCCTTCTTTTCATCTAACCTTATGAGCTAATTGAATTGAAGCATATGTTTTGCCTCTGTGAGTCATCTGACTGCCCCTTTCATTTTTCCTGTCTCAGTGATACGGATTTGGGGAGGAGCACTGATGAGAGTCAAGCAAACAGCGACAGGAACCTGACTCTACTTATAACCACACAACTTCTCCAAGTTTCAGACTCTTTATCCCTAAAATGAAGTTTAGAGACTAAACAAACTTCCAGTTCTTCCTAGCCTTAGCTCGTTACAATTCTGTTAGTAATAGGTACAAGTAAAATAAATGTAAAGAGATCTGGGAATATGGTGATGAAGGCTGCAGACTTTTGAATTTCCCTAAATTCCCCCATAAAAACACAACTAAGATACCTAAACCAATCATCCATACAACATTTATAACAAAACTAGACAAAGTTAAATTCCAATGAACCTCAAAACACAAGCAAAAAAGAAAATAACACCAACAGCTACAAGATGTGTATAACCAAAGATTCCACAGCAACACAAACTGACCTTAAATTACATTGGCACATGCTTTTATGACTATGCAAGAACCCAGGGAATATAATTTCCTTGAGGTCTTCCTGAAAACAGACTATAAACTAGTACTGTCCTGTAAAAGTCTCTGTGATGCTGGAAATGTTCTTTCTGGGCTATTCAATATAGTAGTCACTGGCCACATGTGACTATTAAGCATTTGAAATGTGACTAATGTGACTAAGGAATTGAATTTTTAATTTTATTTTAATTAATTTAAACAACTATGTTGCCAGTTTATTATTGTGCAATAAGAAGGAACATCAGACAACTAAAATGACTGGCCTGCCATAAAGACAGGCAATATCTTGAAAAAAGGATAGGAACTTACCTGGATCTCAGTCAAATAAACTAAACATAAAATGAAATTCTAAGATCAGGGAAATATGAATAGTAATTGGATATCAGCTGATTTTTAAGAAATGATTAACTTAGAGGGATATAATAATATTATAGAAAGTTCTTATCTTTTATAAATGCATATTAAAATATTTATGGATGAAAAAATTATGGGATTTGCTTCAAAATAATCTGAAGCTTGAGTAGCGAGTGAACTGGTATAAACGAGACAAGACTGGCCACAAGTTTGTCATCACTGACGCTGACTGATGGTCACGTAGGACTCATGACACAATTTTCTCCACTTCTGTGCATGTTTGAAATTTTCTATCAAAAGGTTAAAAATAAGAGAGAGAGAGATGGAGTAGTTTCTATACCTGCATAACAAATTATCCCCAAAACTAAAAGTTCAAAAAACAACAATATTCATTTATTAGTCTCACAATATCTGAGTCAGGAATTTGGGGCAAGTTCTGCCAGTTTTCCCACATGGAGTCTCTCAGTTGGTTTCCATCAGCTGTCAGCTTAGGCTACATCCAAATGAAGGTTTGATCGGCTCTGGAAGATCAATTTCCAAGGTGTCACTCACCTGACTAGTAAGTTGGTGCTACTTGTTGATCAGAGTACAGCTGTGTACAGTTTTTTAGATCTCTGACACCAAATATATGGTGTCTTTCCAACACCAGTTCCCCAAATCCCTATCACCAAGTATCCAGCAACTCAATTCATTTAATTCTGACATTAACTACTCAGAGTTAGCACAGGGCCCACAGGTTAAAAGCTCAGTCCTAGGTGCTAGTCACAAGTCTACAGGAGGCCACCCATGCTTCTGACCAACTGGCTCTAAGCTGGGGGTTCCTACAACCCCTTCTTCAGGTTCAATAATTTGCTACAGCAACTCTCAGAATGTAGGAAAACATCTTACCTCCATTAACCAGTTTATTATAAATGATACAACTTAGGAACAGCCCAGTGGAAAAGATGCATGGGCAAGGTATGAGGGCTGGGGAAGGGGCGTGCCTGCGGAGCGTCCATGCCTTTCCGGGGCTCATCACCCTCCCAGGACCCCACGTGTCTACAAGTCTGGAAGCTTACTCAATCTCACCATTCAAAAGCTTCTGAAGAGCCCTATATCTTGCCTCTTCTTCCTTCCCTGGAGGTCAGTTGGTGGGTTGAAAACTCTCACCTTCTAATCACTTGTCTTTTTGGCGACCAGCCACATCCTGAGGCCAACCAGGAGGCCCACCCTATATCACTTCACCTACATAAACTCAGATGAGATAGTGGCTCATTATGGGTAACAAAAGACACTCCTGACATGCAGGAAAGTCCAAGGATACTAGGGGTTCTATGCCAAAAACTGGAGACAATGACCAAATATATATTTTTATGATACTTCAGCTGCAGTCCTCAGTTCCTTTCTCGGTGGGCTTCTCTCTAAAAGAGGACATAGATGTCTTCTGGGTACCATAGCTGACTATGTCTTCCAGGTTCCAAGTGCCGAATTTGTAATCATGCGTTCCATGATCTAGTCTCGGATGTTACAAGTCATTATCTCCACTGTTGTTTTACTGGTCACACTGGGCCAATCAGCCAAGATTTAGCATGGAAGGGGACTATACTAGGGTGTGAGTACAAGGAGGCTTGGATCATTAGAGGTCATTTTGGAGGCTGGTTACCACACTATACAATTGACTCTCATTATCTGTAGTAGGGATGTTCCATAAGGTCACTGCAAACACTGAATTAATGATTACTGCACTATTGCTCTTAAGGGAAATAGTCAATTAAGTCTCTGTGTGCCTCTGCTGACAACATTTTCATCAACTAATGAATATACTCTTGCTTTATGTGTGTTTCTGTTTAAAGCATCTCAATATATATTTTTGACTCATTAACACTAAACTCACAGTCAACAGCACTATAATTCATGCCTCAGTGAAGTGTCTCTAACATACATGCTTTCTTTATAAAGTACATCACAGCCTTCTTGAGCTTAGGAAAAGACAGCACTTAAACCTGTATGCAGGTCAGGAAGCAACAGTTAGAATTGGACATGGAACAACAGACTGGTTCCAAATAGGAAAAGGAGTACGTCAAGGCTGTATATTGTCACCCTGCTTATTTAACTTATATGCAGAGTACATCATAAGAAACGCTGGGCTGGAAGAAACACAAGCTGGAATCAAGATTGCCGGGAGAAATATCAATAACCTCAGATATGCGGATGACACCACCCTTATGGCAGAAAGTGAAGAAGAACGAAAGAGCCTCTTGATGAAAGTGAAAGAGGAGAGTGAAAAAGTTGGCTTAAAGCTCAACGTTCAGAAAACTAAGATCATGGCATCTGGTCCCATCACTTCATGGGAAATAGATGGGGAAACAGTGTCAGACTTTATTTTTGGGGGCTCCAAAATCACTGCTGATGGTGACTGCAGCCATGAAATTAAAAGACGCTTACTCCTTGGAAGGAAGGTTATGGCCAACCTAGATAGCATATTTAAAAGCAGAGACATTACTTTGCCAACAAAAGTCCATCTAGTCAAGGCTATGGTTTTTCTAGTGGTCATGTATGGATGTGAGAGTTGGACAGTGAAGAAAGCTGAGCACCGCAGAATTGATGCTTTTGAACTGTGGTGTTGGAGAAGACTCTTGCAAGTCCCTCGGACTGCAAGGAGATTCAATCAATCCATCCTAAAGGAGATCAATCCTGGGTGTTCATTGGAAGGACTGATGTTGAAGCTGAAACTCCAATACTTTGGCCACCTCATGCGAAGGGTTGACTCATTGGAAAAGACCCTAATGCTCGGTAGGATTGGGGGCAGGAGGAGAAGGGGACGACAGAGGATGAGATGGTTGGATGGCATCACTGACTCGATGGACATGGGTTTGGGTAGACTCCAGGAGTTGGTGATGGACAAGGAGGCCTGGTGTGCTGCGATTCATGGGGTCACAAAGAGTCAGACACGACTGAGCGACTGAACTGACTGATTATACCTGGGTGCCATTTTGAATAATAAAATCACCAACAGAAAGCACAAAAATAGGATAAAATGTGGAGTTAAACAGACAGCAAAAAAGAACACACTTTTACAGTATGAGAGTTAAAACAAGAAGGTAGAGCATCACTTTGTTTAGTCTCAGGAAACTGCACATCCAAGGACTCAATTTTTTGCTGCTCTGCAAATGGCCACAAACACGTTATTGATGCAAGGGTTGGGGGGCTTTCAGTGATCATCTGTGCTTACTAAATAGTAACTCCATAAGGAGAATGGTCTAAAATGTGATACTCTATCATGCTTAAGGGAGCATAAGGCCAACTAAATGAATCCTTTTTTAACATGAGAAATTTCAGCAAATTTTACTGATACCTCTGATATTTTAGAAGCAACTAGTTGCTTTTTATTAATACTCATTTTGCTTTTTACTTTTAGCCCTAGGTAATCATCTTGTTTGATGCAGATATTTATTTTCTTTGCCCTGGGGAACAGTTTTGAAGAAAAAAAATCTACTGAACTTTCCTAATAATAATTTTAGGGATATAAGCATTGAAGTATTGTTTTACCTATAAAACAGAAAATGTATAAAAGGCCTAAATAACTTTTTATTCAGCCCCCACAAACACTAAAAAGCAGGCAAACAAACAAGAAGTCTAGCTAAACTATACCCCCAAAAATGGACAGTCACCCTTTGGTAACTGAGGGGCAGTGGGGGTGGCGAGGGGTGGGCACTCGTTCCAGGATGCACCATGGATACCAAAATCTGGGGATGCTCAAATACCTTATATAAATGGCATAGAATTTGCATATAACCTATGTAGATCCTCCCATATAAGTTAAATCATCTCTAAGTTACTTATACCTAATAATAATACCTAAGATCTAATAATACCTATGTAAATAGTTGCCTGCAAGGTCAAATTTCAGTTTTTCATTTTGGAGCTTTCTGGTATTCTTCCCCTTGAATATTTTTGATCCCTGGTTGGTTGAATCCAAGGAAGCAGAACCTATGGATGTGGAGGCCAATTGTACCATCAACATCCAGGCACAACTCTGCAACTTCACATACAAACTTCACACATTTTGAAGCCTGGATACAATACCCTGCATTTAAAAAAAAAAAATCACAAAGCTACACATCTTTAAAAGTGTTGAGCTCATTCAAACCAATTGTTCATTAAACTGCTACACTGATAACACTGAAATTGTATTCAGGAGACATGAATTACTGTACCAGTTCTTATACCAGCTTTGGTCAAGCAATTTATCTTCTCAAAAACCTCAATTTCCTTTTCTTTGAAATATAAAAATTGTCCTATAATGAGAACCCTTCCAAATCTATAATTTTATAATTACTTCCTCATAAATTATAATAAAGGAAGAATCCTCAACCCATAGAGATCCACATTTAACTATCAAAACTGTATCTCTAAGGCAGCTGTGCCTGACATATCCACCTCTCCAAAGATTACAAAAAATCCCCAGTGAAGAAGATATCTCTCCTTCACTACTCACAGGTTCTTACAGATCTTACTTCCCTTTCTCTTCACCTTTCCTCCCACTCCCAAAAGCTCAGGGAAATGTAAAGGTTGAGAGAGCCTCAACTACAGTTTAAATAAACAATGATGATGACGATGACGAAAAAATTCTGATCTACACACAATCCCCATAGAAGCAACAAGTATTTAATATTTCTATATGATATTTGAATTTAACCCTTGCATGTGTGCTCAGTGGTACCTGACTCTTCGACTGCACGGACTGTAGCCTGCCAGGTTCCTCTGTCCATGGGACTCTCCATGCAAGAATACTGGAGTGCACTGCCATTTCCTCCTCCAGGGAATTTAATCTCTAATGTCTCCATTAATGTAACAGCAGGTGATATTTTATCTTTCAAGGAGAAAATTATCAATGTATTCCTAATTTGCCTTTAAAAATACCAAACAGTTAAGTCCAATAGGCTATAATGTCTTAATTGAATCAGACAACAAAATAAGGCTTTCAATTTTTAAAAAATTCTCAGAAAATTGATAAAAGATGAAAAGTTTAAGGAGCAAATTTATCTAATGGCCTAACAAGAAGCTAATCTACATTCTAACTCTCCAAAAGAAGACAATACTTTTTAAATGGAAAAATTAAAAGTGGACATCTACAGCAGAAAGCAACACTAATAGAACTCTTGATGTTTGCAAGTTGGGGTTGTGGCAGTTTCCAAACCCAATCCACTAACAGCCAATCCTAGCCTAACTGTTTCCATTAGCTAATGAAAGAGGCTAACCAATGGTCAGACAACAGATAATCAAGAATCACAGTGATCCTATTTGTACACTAAATGTAATTTATTTTAAGGGCAACAGAAAATCATTCAGACGGCACTATTTGATCAAATTTGCCTTCCATTTAGGAAGGTGGTAGAAGGGAAGATCACAGGAAAGTGTTTAAATAGAATATAAGAATAGTTTTGATTTCATACAAAGAAGAACATTCTTTTAAAAGGGACTACTTTGTTCCAATGTGGCTCACAAACAGAACATGGAATCTCTCTTACAGTTTGGCAAAAAAGGTAAATTTATGATTAAGGCAAAAGGTGTAAAAAACAAAGAGAGCACACACCGTTAGGCAGATAACAGAAAATTAAGAGATGGCACTCAGAAGGAAAAGACTGCCATGGCTGAAGAGGCCCTGGGAAAAATACTTAGGTTAAGGGGGAAAAAAAATGAATTAAAACCACAACAATTTTGGAATTTCTTTTATTGACAATGTACATCAAAGCCAGAAACAAAAATCTACTTTATGATACATGTTGACTTAAATAGACTTTAGCATGCTCCTTAAGATAAGAGGTCAAAACTCCTACAAGTGCCTAGTATGTTCCCTGTATACATCAAATACTCAAAAATATCTAAGAACATAAACTCTTCCTTTCTTATTCTCCATAACTTAGGAGTCTCTAAAGGCTTCTTAGTTTTCACATCACTATGTAGCACACAAAATAATAAATAGTTTAGAGATAACTTATGTCCTAGAATAACTGAGTTCAACAAGCACATTTTTATACTGGTTTAGATCGTTCACATGACAAAATCCTCCCTGACAAAATACTTTTAATCATCTATATTTAAAAGAAGAAAGGAAGGGAAGATGAAAGGGGAAGGGGGTGGCACAAAAAAGCAGGCACCTAACTTATCAGAGCAGTCCTGTTTTGTTATTTTTTTTTTCCAGATCAGAGATTCAGAAGACAGTTGGAAAATTATAGTAACAGAAAATGTAATTTGCAAAATTAGAAAGGCAATCTCTAAGACTGCCTTAATAAACCCATATATTTACACGCTGACATTCATTTAAGTGTTGACTAACAGCTTTGAGTAGCCTTGGACTCACACTCATGCTCAGTTGCTCAGTTGTGTCCGACTCTGTGCCACGCTATGGACCATAACCCACTGGCTCCTCTGTCCAAGGAATTCTCCAGGCAAGAATACTGGAGTGGGTTGCCATTTTCTCCTCCAGGGGATCTTTCCAACCCAGTGATCGAACCCATGTCTCCTACGTCTCCTGAATTGTCAGGGGGCATCTTTACCACTGCACCACCTTGGAAGCCATGGACAACTCTCCAATCTTCTAAACTATAACATATTAAAGAATAAAATAGATGAAACACATTAAGCCTGTTGATTATACTCTCAACAAAATCACTGTTTAAAACCGCCATTAAAAAATAAATTTGCCATTAATGAGACAGGAACTAAATGGGCTTCCTTCAGACAATGTAAGATGTGTATATGAAACTTGTCCCTGAAGGGTCAAAATTAAAAGTCAAAGCAGTTTACCAAGGCTAACTCTTTCCTGACACTTCTTTACTCTCTCACTTTAGGTTTTATACCTTTTTAAAAAATAAGTTAAAAAAAAACATGTGAGAAACACCAGTTACTTCAGTACAGATGCCTGTGGTAAACTAACAACTCAGTCATTTTATGGCAAGTCTGGAAAATGAAATCCACATCACTTTAGAAATAAAGTTGTTCAGTAAAGTGAGCTTTCTCCAACTGTACATTATGTAGACAACGTTGTTCTCTTACTGCATCTCAGACCACCAGGGGAAAAAAGTCCCGCTTTGTATAATCTTATTTATGTGCCAAAGGGAGCCTGTGAGCTTATATATTTTAATAGACTGTTCGTAATCACTTACCCATTTTACTGCTTATCTAAAGAAAGATAAGGAGAGTAGAATGGAAGGAAAAGGTGAAGACAAAATATCCACTACTCCTAGTACAAAAGTTCAAAATAAAACAATTTGAGTTATTTACCATAAGCATCTACTTCTGGCATGACCAATTCAAAGGAAAATTTAATTACAGCTGTAATGTCCAACTTCATAAATAATCCAAGTTGTATGAAATAAATGAACCAATCTTAAAGCTGGAAACAGCCAAAGGCTATTGCTAAAAGGAGGCATTTTATGCTATTAAGTGACTTTGGCATTCATAACAAGCCTTTATATAGACATCTCCACCCGCAGGTTAGCCTGACATTACGCCATGCTGAGACTAGGTCGGTGTGGGAAAGGTTACTGCCATCTATCACTGTGAAAATTAATAGCTTTGAAAGAGTTGAAGAAATAAAGGTATGGCACAGCAACCCTGTAGCAAATATAATTTGCTACCAAAAAAGCGTAGGCAAAATCCATTCATAACATTCCCTTCCCAAGGCTACCTACATGCTAGTTCATTATTCCAATGCCAAAGACAGCAGCAGGCACACATACTCAGCCAATAAGTCACCATTATAAAAGCTGCATAAACATTTCCAGCTCAATCATCTAAGAATAACAGAATGAGACAGGAACATGTTTCCCAAGCATCTCAGCAATAAAATTCGGAGGAGCTTTGAAAACAACATCACTGCATGCAAAAATAGGCGCAACTAATATTTTTTGCATGTCTCATGGAATAATTTATCTATCTCAAGTTTTCTCCAATTTTCTTTTTGAACATCAGAAAACAAAGAATGAACTCTCACTGGAATTGATATACACATAACAGCTAAATAAAGCTTGCAAAGGACAATGTCAGAATCCCCTTAGGACTCCAGAGCTTGAGTATGAGGAGTGAAAATAAGAAAGATTATTCTTCTCTACAGTGAAAAGTCAAAGTATAATCTGTCTTATTTCCGAGAGGTACCTTTTTAAAGCTCCCTGAATATATGTCCATGTCCCTTCCAATAAGGAATTTATAAAAAAGACTTTGCTAGTAGATGACTAAAATTAATTACAAATTTGCAATAATGAACAAAATTTTCAGAATTACTTATCGTATCTCAGTAGAAACAAAAGCTATTATTAACATTATTTCCCCCTCTATGATAGAGAATGCTACTTTCCTAGCCAGTACATACTCTCTTCCTTAATAATGGAGCCCCAGTTTTACTTGGGGGGAATAATGAATAGTTTAGCTTCTCTTATAGTTAGGTGTGGCTACAAGTCTAAACAAGAGGTCTGCTGATAGATAACATATAAACAAACTGTGGTATATCCATACAATGGGGTATTACTCTGCAATAAAAGAAATGCGCTATCAAGCCACCAAAAGACATGGAAAAACCTTAAATGCTTGTGCTAAGTGAAAGAAGCCAGTCTGACAAGGCTACATACTATATGATTCCAATCATAGAACATTCTGAAAAAAGCAAAACTATAGACAGTAAAAAAGATCAATGATTGCCAGGAATTCAGGGGGAGAATGGAGTAGAACAGAGATGAAGAGGTAGAACATAGGGCATTTTTAGGGCAGTGAAGGTATTCAGTATGATAATGTAATGGTAGATACATGATGTCATGCATTTGTCAAAACCACACAACTGTACAATATGAAGGGTAAAACCCAACCTAAACTAGGGACTTTAGTTACTAATAATATATCAATACTGGCTCATCAACAAATGTACCACACTAATGATAGAAGAAACTGGGCATGTGTTGGGGGCTGGGGTGCGGGGGAGAGATCTGGGTGGTGTGAGATCTCTGTACTCTCTGCACAAGTTTCCTATAAACCTAAAACTGCTCCAAAAAATAAAGGGTTTTTGGTCGTCTTTTTAAGGTTAGGGGGTGGGAGTCGCAAACGGTAGGAGATACAAAGAAGAAAATGTTCAGAATCACTGGTCTAGTCTAAAAAGAAAGGATCCAGCTATTTCAAATTTTAATCAGCTTTCAGAGATTTTAGAATAATGTAGAACAGGTTTCAAATCCTCGTATTTACTAAGAGGACAAGCTCTTCAACCTCTCTCAGCATTGTAAAATTGAGGTAAAAATACCAACTTTACATACGGTGTATGTAAAAAGGAAAATGTTATGAATAGCAAAGTAAATAGAAGTGCACTTGTAAAGTGCTCACACAGAAGAGTGCTTGACACAGAAGACCTCAGTAAAATGCACCGTTTCATGGTTTTCTCATGAAACAGCTGAATCTGTGTAGATACTATTCCCATGAAAGGTAACAAGGCGTCTACCTTAATTTACCACAAAGGAAATCACCCTGGAAAAATCTACAGTAAAAAATAAAATTATGATAATTGATAACTTTATATGGCAATATGGCCTTCCCAGGTGACACAGTGTTAAAGAATCTGCCTGAAAGAATCTGCCTAACACTGCAGGAGACACAGGAGACGTGGCTTTGGGCCCTGGGTCAGGAAAATCCCCTGGAATAGGAAATGGCAACCCACTCAAGTAATCTTGTCTGGAAAATTCCATGGACAGAGGAGCCTGGTGGGCTACAGTCCATGGGGTCACAAAGAGTTAGACGCAACTGAGTACTCTCCACCTACCTAAGATGGCATATAGCCCATGTCACTTAGTGAACAGTACAGTACCACATGAAAAGAAATAACTTCTTATTTTCTTCCCTTATATCAGAGGCAACTTTCCAATTTGGTAAAAACTAAAGAATATTTTATCTATAAGCTGTAACAAATCCGTAATCAGAAAGAAGAATGAAATAATGATAAGGAGCTAGATTAGAAAATTCAAGAGCTCAGTAATCTTCCCTCCATTGTATGTATTACATATTTTTAATATTAAGGAATTCAGTTTTCTTTTTCAAAATGTTCGGTGGAGAGCACTCTGTGTTCCACAGGAAAAGGTATTATATAATCTTAAAATTAAAAATAAAGCACCCAACCACAATTGTTATATTTCTAGTAGATACTAAAAATAGCTAACCTGTATAACATTTACTATGTAGCCAGTACTAAGTGCTTTATATATATATGCTAATTGCATACTCAGAAGAACCCTTTGAGGTAAGTACTATCATCAAATCTCTAAAGGTATTTAGTTGTCATGAAGTTATTAACAAAAGATTTTCAAATAACTTCATCTCTATTTTCATCTGGCTAACAGTAAGACACAGCAATCACAAACATGCATCCCAATTTCAGAGCACTTAGAATATGAAAAAAAAAAATTGCAGTTCAGAATCAAAGGAAACAGGACATTTGCATTCTACCTAGAGATGCTGCAGTGAACTACAGAATAAAAAGGTCCTGCTATACACTCAGGGTTATGTGACCACAACTTTCCATTCTGAAAAGAGACCAACACAGAGATGTCTGTGCTACATTACAGAGAGAACATGCATGATAAAGTCAGTTCTAATTCATGTCACTATTCTGAAAAAGTATTTTTTAAAAAGCTTTCATAGCTGAGATAGATCCACAGTACGTGTGTGCGCAGTTGTGTCTGACTCTTTGCGGCCCCATGGACTGTAGCCCGCCAGGCTCTGTCCGTGGGATTCTCCAGGCAAGAATACTGGAGTGGGTTGCAATTTACTCCTCCAGGGGATTTTCCTAACCCAGGGATCAAACCCACATCTCCTGCATTGCAGGTGGATTCTTTACCATTACGCCACCTGATGAAACCAAGATAGATCCATATAAGGAATAAAAAGAACCACCATTATGACAGCCATGCACAAGAATATAGGATATGGTTCATCTGACAATGTCAAGGAATTTGAGAATTAGCTCCTGAGTTTAGATTGATTATCAATTATTATTCTCATGTCTCATAAAGGTGGCCAAAAGATCTTTTGATTCCAAACAGATTCTCTCCCTGTATAGACAAATGCAGACATCAATCACCATTTTTCTATTCCTACAGTAATACGAATGCTTAACTGACATATCTAAAAATATTTAACCTTAATTTTAACTTTGTCATTCACATGGAAAACTTGTGAAAAACATAAAAATGACAGAAAATTTATACTAACCAGTTTTAGGAGCTAATATGTAAATTTCCTCTCAATTAAATCTTGCCAATGACTTTACTCTTTAGGACTGCATTTGAGAACTTAAAGGACATAACAAGTAGATGCAATGCATATATTAGACTGATACTGGTTTGGAAAATCAATTGTAAAGAAAACTCTGGTATTAATCATCTCATTAAAAGAGAAGAAAATCTGCTGAAAGGTAGAGAGCTGGAATAAAAAGGCAAAGTAACACTAAGTGTTCAGACAATGGTAGGCTCTAAATGGTGGGAATTTAACTTTTTTTTTAACTAAATATTTAAGTAAAATATAAAGGATGCATACATTTTATCATTTTCAACAACACATCTGGACTACTTCTATACTAATAAAAGTGCTTTTTATTTTCTAAAGGAAGGGAAAGAAAGGAAAGGAAACAGAAGAGAAAGGAAGAAGCAAGGAAGGAGGAGAAAAGAAAGAAGATAGAGGAGGAAGGGAAAGGGGCGGGGAGGGAAGGAAGGAAGGACAGAACGGGAAAGAAGGAAGGAGAGACGCGGCTTCAGAATTAGACAGACCTGGTTCAAACCCTGCATCAGTTAGCGGATGTGTGACCATGGGCAAGTTATTCAATCTCTTAACTTCAGTTTTTGGAGAATATCACCTGTTTTGTAAAAATGTTTATAAGGATTAAATAAGATAATTAAGTATTACCTAACAAGCTAAAGATCCATTAAATATTAGTCATTTTCTTCCTCTTCCTTCTCCATAGCTAACAGAAGGCAGGAAAAAAACATCCGGTTCCTCTCCCGCATGCTCTGGCAAGTGTAGAGAGGGAGAGAAGGGAGAGTATCTCTGTTTCCACAGCATCTTTGGCAATCCAGAAGAGAAGTGATGGGGAAAAAACGGTACCTGCTACAGACACATTATCTTTACTTAGTTTAAAAAGCAAGTATCTGGTATAGCTTTAACTGACTCATCAAAAGTACAATGCCATGATGTTTTGGCCACAAACAAATCATTTCAAAAAATCCTTTAACTCTGCTGCTGACTATTCTGAAAGTCGAAATAGGTGACTATTAGAAAGCATCACTCAGCATCTATGGCTGACTGTTTCTAAAAGCACTGACAAGATTTTGCATTCTGTGAAATAAAATTCCCAAACATTCCTTTCAAAGTTGCTGTTGTTCGGTTGCTAGTTCAGTTCATTTCAGTCACTCAGTCGTGTCTGACTCTTTGCGACCCCATGGACTGCAGCACGCTAGGCCTCCCTGTCCATCACCAACTCCCGGAGTTTACTCAAACTCATGTCTATTGAGTTGGTGATGCCATCCAACCATCTCAAATTCTATCATCCCCTTCTCCTCCCATCTTCAATCTTTCCCAGCATCAGGGTCTTTTCCAATGAGTCGCTCTTCACATCGACATAAACAGAGGTTAATAAATTAATCGCCAACATTATAACCTACCAAATATCCCAGATGCAAAGCAACAAAATGTCATTAGTATGAAGAGAAAAAATGGATGGAGTATATGTGCCTTTGAAGTGTTCCAGATAATCTGCTTAGCCAACAGTAAAACTGTGCAACACTCCACAGAAAAACAACAGAGGGAGACAGCAGAACTTATTTCAAATGCTCAATTCCTAACTTTCTTAAAAATATAGTAATTAGAAGAAACAGGACAGAGGAAAAAAACAACTTCAATTCAGAAACAGGGCAGAGAAGAGGGGGTGAGTCTGTCTCAGTCCCTGCAGTTCTTTTCAAGTTCTTGCTGAGAAGGACCATAGATCTTATGGATCTCCTTTATTCACTGGATTTTGGGGAAAAAAAAGAAATCTTGAAATCAAGTAATAAACATTAGATTCTCAGATTACGAATAATAGAAGAAAACTAAAATCCTCTTCTGGGATGAACTGCAGCCTATTGCCTTAAAATTTGGGAAATCAGAGCTGCAGCCCTTGTGGATTTAGACTCTCCAATGGCTTCCACTATGCTCAGAATTAAATACATATATGTGCTAACCCCAACCTCAAAGAGCTTTGATTTGGCTCCTACCAGCCTCTCCAACCTTATCTGCACCTCTGTGCAGACACAAAGCCTTTATTAGCTCTCTAAACTGTCAAGGTCTTTACCTATAGCTTTGCACATGTTATCCCCACTGCCTGGAGAGGGCTGAACCTTTAGGTCTCAGTTTAAATACATCTCTTCAAGGAAACTTTTCCTGATTGCCTTATTTTCATTCTTTAAGGGAGAGCAATAAATATGAAGGTAACTAAAATGTACTGAGAATCCAAGAAACACTGGGCAATGCTTTACATGATTTCCACTTAATCTTCACAGTAAACCTCAAGAGATTGGTACTATTCTTACAGATGAGGAAACAGACTCAAAGAGATTAAATAGCTGGTCCAAGGTCACATAGGTAATATATAACAAATATTCAAGCCCGAATTTATCTAATCCCAAACCCACAATCTTTCTGCTGTACTGTATTGTCTTTCTGTTGAAAGAGAAACTGTCTTACTAGTAGGAAATGTTTAATTAAATACAAAGCTACAAAAAAGATCATAGTTTACATAAATATCTATGACAGTCTGGATAATTAAATCTATTCAGAACTCTCATTTGGTATCTGTTTTCTTTTATATTAGCAATTAACTAATTAGGATCACTAAAGCAACAATGGCTATTTCCTCTAAGATTCAAAGAGTTCATAGGATATATTTAAAATATTGCTATTTCTCTTCTATATTTTACATATTTGGTATAAGAGGTAAATCAAGTAAATGAATTACCTAGATGTCTGAGTTTACACTAAAGGGTTCAACTAACACAGGAATAGTAGATTTCTGTTGTTGTTGTTTTAATGCAGAGAAGCTTTTTTTAACATTCTTCAATTAAAGTTAACAAATTGAAACAATATGAGGCAAAGTTAATTTTAAAAAATTCACAAGTACTCTGCAGATATATTTTACCTTAGTTTCTTGTTATTTACATAAATGCCTAACTTTCCCAACAAGGACTACAAAGTCCTTTAGGGCAGAAGCCTTAAGCTATATATATCCACAATACTTTGCAACAGAAGGACTCAAAAGTATTTTTACTTTGCCAGATATTAGAAAAAAGAAACCAATTTCTTTTATATACCCTTCCTTGTGACCCCATTAACTATAGCCCACCAGGCTCCTCTGTCCATGGAATTCTCCAGGCAAAAATACTGGAGTGGGTAGTCATTTCCTTCTCCAAGAGTTTTTCCTGACCCAGGGATTGAACTCTGGTCTCTCACATTGCAGGCAGATTCTTTACTGTCTGGGCCATCAAGAAAGCCCATTTATATACCTTATGTTAGATTTAATATATGTCCACCCATTCTTTAATGTTCCTCCCATAAAATACGAAGCCTAATTCTCCTCCCCTTAAGGGTGAGTTGACTTAGCGACTTCCGTCTAAAGAAAAGAATAAGGCAGAATTGACAGTATATGATTTTCAAGACTACATTGCCAAAGGCACTGCAGCTCCCTCCTTGCTCCCTCTCTTGAATCACTCAGGGCAACAAGCAGCCACGTACTGGGAAGATGCAAATAGCTCTACAAAGAGGTCCACTGCGACTGAGGCTTCCTGTCAACAGTCAGCAAGGAAGTGCAGTCTCCTAACTACAGTCACATGAGTGGGCCATCCTCCTGCCCCGAAAACAGGCTTTCAAAAGATTCCAGTCCCAGTAAGATCTTGACTACAGTGTTCTAACACCGTGAGCCAGAACAACCCTGCTAACTGGCTCCTGAATTTCTGGCCCACAAAACTGACATAATAAATGTTCATTATTGTTTTAAACTAGTAACCCTTTTCCTTTCCCAATATTCATCAGAATCTTGGGGAGCGAAGCAGCTATTTATTTAGAAAAGATCCTCCCACATGATCCTGTCACAATTCTCCCTAATTTGAGGATTACTGATATAGGAGATAATTATCTGAAAATAAATAAAATGCCCTTTAGATATTGAGTACAGAAAGAGAGGCTTTATCAGACTTAGCACTCAGGCTCTCCCAGGAATTCCTAACTAGTATGATTTACCTAAACCTCAAAGGGACTCCTCCTACTCTCTCTTTCACATGGTGGGCTTCCCTGGTGACTCAGATGGTAAAGAATATGCCTACAATGCAGAAGACCTGGGTCCAATCTCCGGGTCGGGAAGATCCCCTGGAGAAGGGCATTGCAGCCCACTCCAGTATTTTTGCCTGGAGAATTCCATGGACAGAGGAGCTTGGCGGGCTACAGTCCATAGGGTTGCAAAGAGTCAGACACAACTGAGCGACTAACACTTTCACATGAGTCCTATGAAAAGGCTTTCATATGGAGCAGGTCAGAGATCTACCCATAGGGAAAAGGGCACAAGCCCCACCCAAAATTCTTACAGAAACTCTAATATATTAAAGTACCTAATTACATGTAAGACAAACTTTCAAAGTTTTGTTAAACTGTAAGTTATAGAGTAACTTAAATTACTAGCCCTCCCACCAACATGCCCCCCAACCTCCTGCAAAAATAACAAAAAACAAAAAAAAAACAAATGGCCAACAACAGGGAGCTGTTTCCTGGTAGCACTTTAAAGTGTGAGAAAAGTAAATACCCTTCTTGCACACATGCCACATTCAAGTCTGTCCTGCTTTTCATAGAATTGGCAGGTTTATACATGGCTGATAGAATGGAAAGGCAGATGACAGGCAGTTCGTTTCATGCCATTTAGAACTTAGAACGCTTCCCACCATCACCAAACAAAGAAAGAAAGCAAAACACATAAAACTGAAGCTATTTCTTCAGGCAAGTTTATGAAGGGGTTAGAAGTAAGTAGAGGAAGAGAACAGATACAGTAAAAGAAAGATGACGGCAGACAAAGCGTTAAGCAATTTGTTGTTGTTGCTTAGCCCCTGTGTCATGTCCTACTCTTTGCGACCCCATGGACAGCAGCGTGCCAACCTCCTCTGTCCTCCACATTTTGTCAGAACTCTTCCCTATGACCTGTCCATTTTGAGTGGCCCTGCACAGCATGGCTCATAGCTTCATTGAGTTACACAAGCCCCTTCGTCATGACAAAACCGTGATCCATGAAGGGGCACTGAGCAACAACGCACACCAAACTGCACTCTTAACTCATGGATTTCACTTCCTTGACCCAATCAGACTTCTGTATCATCTAAATTTCCAAGTTGCAAAAGGTGAATGAAAGTAACATAAAAGATGTACAAATCATACGGTTATCATACAGTTATAGTTACAACTACATAGTTATACTCATCCTCCAAATCTCAAGGAAAACCCATTCTGCTGTTCAAATTCCATCTCCAAGATAAATACCCAGGAAGATTTCTTCCCTACTAAAACAGCTATCATTCATCAACTTGTCCATTCATTTCGGGAGAACAGCTTCTACTACGGTATCGTACTGTTACTTAAAGTGATTGTTATTTGTGTGTGTGTGCTGGTCGCTCAGTCATGCCCGACTCTTTGTGACCCCACAGACTGTAGCTCATCAGGCTCCTCTACCCATGGACTTCCCACGTAAGAATACTGGAGTGGGTTGCCATTGCCTTATTGTTGTTTACTTTCTCTCTCTCTCTTTTTTTTTAAGCACTTACTGACATTATGAAAATAAAACAACCATAGCAAAAATTTTAGAAAACCAAAAATTATATTCTCCCACATCCAGACTTTAGTTCTATTCACCAGAGCTAATGGACACATCAGTGATGTATCAAAATGATATATCAGTTTCTTGCACATCCATAAAACTGGAAATTACTTAATTTTCACAAGTTTGTATTCTGTTTCGTTCTGAAGGGTGGAGCCAGGCTTTTTATTTATTTGCATCCTACCCAGCACCACACATATAACAGAAAATAAATATTTGTGTATTTTGTTTGTTATTAAAAAGGCCTACTATTCATTTACTCCCAGAACTGACAATTCCAATAAACATACTTGCTTGCTTGCATACGTTTCACATAACTTGAAATGAATACACCTATACAAGCCATGTCGTAGCACTAAGATAACTGGAACAAAACATATAAGTTATGTTTAAATACAAAAATAAAGCATTCGATCCCTCTGGAAAAAAATCTTCAATGTCCCACATATCATCTCACTGTTGTAACACCTTGCATATCTGAAGATAATTTATCTAGTAATTTACGTTATCCTCCCTTATGAGCTACTCACTTTTTAGATTAAAAAACATTAGCAAGATTGTTTATCTGATTGTCAAGGCTATGGAAGATTAGAAAAAAAAATAAGAGGAATAAAAACAACTATGTACATTGATAGTTGTAAAATATCAAATGAAAAAGAAGCCATAAAACAAGGAAACAAAAACTAGAAAGGCAGATATACAGACTCAAAAAAAAAAAAAAGGAATACCCAAATTGGGATTTTGATAAAGGAATAACTAGTCTTACTGAGAGCATTCTAGTACCATGTAATTGCCAATTTTTAGAAAGATGTAAAGGTAATGCCGCATAGTGATTAAGAGTTCATGCTCTGTGCTCAGACTGCCGAGAATTTATAATAGCATTCTGCCACTCGACTCATGTGACTGGCAAGCTAAAATTATTTTACTGCCCTAGGATTAATTCAACTAATCCTCAGTCTAAAGATACTAACACTTAATTTGTGGGCTGATGAGAAAATAAGATAATTGATATATATGTTCAGCTTAATGCCAAGTTTCTGAAAAACACCATTACCCTCACCACTCTGAAATGGTTAAATAAATAAGCGAGAATGTTAAATTAAGTTTGATGTTTACTTTCTAAGAGGGCAAGAAAATGAATCTGAAATATTCCCATCCAAGAAGCTTGCCATTGAGAGGATCTTGGCATTCAGAGGGTTATACTCTAATTATCTGGAAATTATACAAATCCATCTCATAACCTAACAAAAGGAAATTACAAATGTTTTATATTTTTAAGTGTAAAAAAAGAAAAGAGGAAGAAAAATAAAAGGAAGTAATATATGACAGGAAAAGCAAAGTCAGAAGATCAAGGTTAGTATTTGATTGTATCTGCCCAATAAGGTAAAGAAAAATATCTTTAGCTTTGAGATTTATCCCTAAAGGTAACACCCAAAAACTGGAACTAAATCAGATATACTGGAAATGACATACGGCTTCTTTATATTTCCTATACGGTAAAGTATTCAAGTCAATGTACCCTGTGGTCAAGGTAGTATTCCAGATTTAACTTGTGTAAAATATACCAAAAAAAGAATAAATTATCTCTCATACACAGAGGTAATATAGTTGAGGTTACATAAGATTTTTATGGGGAAAAAATGTTCTTTTGTAAGTCAAAATAATAAGTGTGACCCAGAGGAATATTTAAGAGCAACTTACCATAAAACAGAAAAGAAAATAAAGCATTTTTCTTAATATCTTCTGAAAGTTGTATGATCTGCCAATTATCAATCATATATTACTGATACTGAAATTTGGATAGAAGTCAGTAGCCAGAGGCCCAGAAAAAAGAAGAATAAAGATGTACATTGATCTTTTAAACAAACCATGTTTAATGCAGCCATAATTTAAAATGTGTTATACTTCTTTTACAAATTGCCCTGATGAATTTGGAATAACATGGAAAATGCCATTTCTATATTTGAAATAAAGATTTTCCTTCTTCAGTTAGGTAAATGGTCATAGCCTTAATATTTTATTTTAATTATTCTAACTTACTGTGCTGATACAAAAAATGTTTCAATGTATGTACAACATATCAAAAATTTACTAATAGTCTTACCTTATGGTCAATTGTATTTTAACAAAGATGCTAAAATGTAACAAGGAAAGGATAGTTTTTTAAACAAATAGTGACAGGATAATTGAATATCATGGAAAAAATGAATATATAGACTCTTATCTCATACCACATATAAAATAAAATTGAAAATTGTTCACAGACCTAAACCCTAGAGCTAAAACTACAAAATTTCTAAAAGAACCACGTGTCATCATCATGACCTTAGGTAAGCAGAGTTCTTATATATGATTGTTATTGTTTAGTCACTAAGTTACGTCTGACTCTTTTGCAACCCCATGGACTGTAGCCCACCAGGCTCCTTTGTCCAGGGAATTCTCCAGGCAAGAATACTGGAGTGGGCAGCCAGCCATTCCCTTCTCCAGGGAATCTTTCCGACCCAGTGATTGAACCCGAGTCTCCTGCAATGCAAGCAGATTTTTGACCATCTGACTCACCAGGGAGGCCCCTTATATGTGATACCAAAAGCCTACTTCATAAAATTAAAAAATTGAAAAGCTCAAATTCACCAAAAATAAAAATTTTGCACTTCAAAAGACATCATAAGAAATAAAAATACAAGCCATAAACTTGGAGAAAATATCTTAAAATCACATATCCTTTAAAAAACTTTGTATTCTGAATATATCAATAATTCATAGAACCCAACAAGATAAACAGCCCAAAGTTAAAATGGGGCAAAGATATGAATTAACATTTCACTAAAAAAAGATACAGGAATGTCTAATAGGCATTCAACATCACTGGTAATCAGGAAAATACACAAATTGAAAGGTATTCAACATCACTGCTAATCAGGAAAATGCAAATTAAAACCACAGTGAGATACCACCTCACACCTACTAGGATAGCTGTACAAAACACAGACACACACACAGAAAATAAGTGTTGGGGAGGATATGGAAAAATTGGAAGTCTCATACATTGTGGGTAGAAATGCAGAATGGTGCAGGTGCTTTAGAAAGCAGTTTGGCATTTCCTCAAAAGGAGATAACATAGGGTTATCACATGACCCATCCCTTCAATGAAAACATAACAAAAACTTGTACATGAATATTCACACCAGTTTTATTCATGACAGCCAAAAAGTAGCAACAACACAAAAGCCCATCAATGAATGAATGAATAAACTATGTGTGATATAGCAGTGAGTGTGAGTGTGAAGTCACTCAGTCATGTCCGACTCTTTGTGACCCCATGGACTGTAGCCCACCAGGCTCCTCTGTCCATGGAATTTTTTAGGCAAGAGTACTGGAGTGGGTTGCCATTTCCTTCTCCAGGGGATCTTCCCGATCCAGGGATTGAACCTGGGTCTCCTGCATTGCAGGCAGATGCTTTACCATCTGAGCCACCATGGAAGCCAGATTTAGCAGTACAGTGGAATATTATTCAGCCATAAAATGAAATGATATACTGATTCATGCTACAACATGTGAACTTTGAAAACATTTATGGTGAGCGAAAGAAACCAACCACATATTATATGATTCCATTCATACGAAATGTCCATAAAAGGCAATTTAGCTAGTCAGAAAGTAGATTAGTGGTTGTCTAGGGCTGGGAGTAGGAATTAGCTGCAAGCAGACATAAGGGAATTTTGTGGGAGTAATGGAATTGTTCTAAAATTGGACTGAATTGATGGTTGCACAGCTGTATAAATTTACTAAAAATCAGTGAATTGTACAATTACAGTAAGTGAATTTTATGGTAAGCAAAATTACACATCAATCAAGCTATTTACCAAAAATAATATAACAAAAAATTGTAGAGTGTAGTATGTTTCAAACCACATAAAATGAGTCTCTTCTTTCTGTTATAATGCTACCAATATGAGTTACTGAGTAATTTACATAATCCTTACAATAAATTAGATTTAAATTATCACAGCCCAGGAACATTAGCCACATGGAGATTAAGTAATCTGTTATTCAATTAATAAACTGGTGAACCAGGATTGGAACTCTAGTTTATCTGACTTCCAAGTAACAAAACTGACAGGTACTTCATTTCTAAAATGCAATATGCATTTTCTATATGGGTCAATTTTTTTTAATTCTGAGGTTTTTCAACAGGAGAGATTCTGTAAGTCACCAAAGAGATCCTAAATACCCAAGAAGTGACACAGAAAGAACACTTCATCAGGGTCAGAAGGCCCATGCTGATAAACATTATGTAAAAATGAAAACTGAACTAGGTTATCTTTCTAAAATAAAATTCCTTTCAATTTTGTTCCATAAAACATCTTCTGAAAAAAACAGACACTTCCACTGAGGTTTTCTACAGCTTTCCATAACATAGCCACAAAGGCAATCCTTTGTTCCTGTCTGATTTTTTTATACGCTTTAGTAAGGAGGGTAAAGAGGTACTGGTCTCTGGCCCTCTTTTCCACCTGTCATTCATTGCAAATTTCTATTCTTTAGGAACAAAGTAACAATATCAGAATTCAACTGAAGTTATGCACAATTGTCCTGATCAGAAATTGAAGGGGAAACATGCCTATAGGCTAGCTCAAAGAACAGCAAGAAAAGTTTAGATTTAAGAATAAATATTGAGAAAAGAAAAACAAATGTACTGAAAGTCTTTTTATACAAAGATTACCACTATAGGAATTTATCTCTAGCACAGAAGTAACAGAAGTTACAAATAAAACTCTCATTCCACTTCTTTCTTGTCTTAAATTTTGTTTAGGTATGTATGTATCTTAAACGAAGTTCCAAAAAGATGTGTTCTTCCCAGATAATCTGTCCTTGAAATTTCAAAAATCAGAGAAAGCAGTATCAATGACACAAAGAATAAGTTAATGCTGTTTTTATTATTTCCACAGGAAAAAGGGGACTAAACTTTCTTATCATTTTAAATGCTTTCATTTCAGAACAGAAAGCATTTTCTTCACACTGCCTAATTTTTAAGAGGCTATATTATCTCACTAAAACTCAAGAATAATTCAAAGTCAAAAGAAAATGTTGAACTTATACTTGAATATACTGTCATTAAGGATTGGGTAATAGTGATTGCTAAAAAGAAAGTTATTTTACAAACAAAAACCTTTGTTAAGTCTCTTATCTTCAAACCACTCTGTCCTCCTATCTGTGACACATTTGGGGAAATAATAAAATTAATAAAATAAGAGGAGAATCAATCTAAGAATATAATCTTTGGGTCACAAAATGTGACTGAGGGCAAAAGAAGCTATACAAGGAAGGACCAAAGAATGAAATCCAGTCTTAGTATATGTGTGCTTCCCTTGAGGCCAGGCCTCAATCACTGAGTCAGATTTACTCAGAGTCATGAGGAGGCAGACTGCATATGACAGCATGCTGTGTAATGCATGACACAGACCTGAAGTATTACAACACATCTAACAAAAGTCACTTATGGGGACTGGATAAATGCAACTGTCCCCTTCCTTTTCTTCCCTTTCCCCATCTTCTCCCATGGATTAAGAAGAAGAATGACTTTCAAAGGGTAGTGCGAGTAGAAATCCCTTGAAAAGGCAGCTTAGTCTTTCAACATCCTTACTCTGAAGCTTTTACACATTTTAATTTAAAGAGACTCCGAAAGTGAAGGAATGTTAATAATAAACTATTCAATATGACTACATATACATTGCCAAAAAAACTTTTTTAAAGAACAAACAAAAAAAGTACTACCTGAAAGAATGATGTTTCTTCCCATCTTATCCAGGGTGCATATACACAGTGGATAGCCCATCGCAGCTCTCCATAGTATTATGCAACAATATTCCCAGAAATGAGAATTCTGATTCTGCTTTGTATGCCAATCTAGTCAACTAACTGGACCCATCTTTCTACTTACTGCCTTTATTTACAGTCTATACCCTAAAAAAATACATACTGTATGAAATACATATATATATATACTGCATGTGTTTTATACATGTTACCTCAACTAGACTACAGGTTGAAAAAGTGAAAAGTGTTAGCCACTCAGTCGTGTTCAACTCTTTGCGACCCCATGGAATGTAGCCCACCAGGCTCCTCTGTCCATGGAATTCTCCAGGTGAGAACAGTGGAGTGGGTTGCCATTCCCTTCTTAGAGGATCTTCCTGACCCAGGGATTGAACCCAGGTCTCCTGCACTACAGGCAGATCCTTTACCGTGTGAGCCAGCAAGGAAGATTACAGGTCATTTGAGGTCAAAAACCACGTTTTCTACTTTCTGGTATACACTACAGGTTAAGAGCACAGACTGGAACCATACCATCCTGGCTCAAGTCCAAGCTCTATCATCAGCTTTGTGACCTTCACCAAGATGTTCATCTTCCCTATGCCTCAGATTTCTCATCTGCCAAGTGAGCATAACAGCATATAGCTGTTGTAAAAATTATATAAGCAATAAATTCTGAGTGCCTAAAAAGATTCCTGGGCTTCCCAGGTGGCGCAGTGGTCAAGAATCTGCCTGCCAATGCAGGAGATGCAAGAGATGCAGGTTCAATTCCTGGGTCAGGATATCCCCTAGAGTAGGAAATGGCAACTCACTGCAGTATTCTTTTTTTTTTTTTTTTTTTAATTTTAGTTGGGGGCTAATTACTTTACAATATTGTAGTAGTTTTTGCCATACATCGACATGAATCAGCCATGGATTCACATGTGCTCCCCCTCCCAAACCCTCCTCCCACCTCCCTCCCCCTCCCATCCCTCAGTGTCATCCCAACGCTCCATCCCTGAGCATCTGTCCCATTGCCTGGAACATCCCATGGACAGAGGAATCCGGCAAGTTATAGTCCACAGGGTCGCAGAGAGTCATACACAACTGAGCAATTAAGCATACACACACAAAAAAGTGTCTACCATTTGGTAAGCATCATAAAATATTAATTATTATAATTACCTGCCTGCACCCACTATGGGCTTCCATGGTGGCTCAGTGGTAAAAAATCTATCTGCCAATGCAGGAGATGTGGGTTTGACTTCTGGATGAGGAAGATCCCCTGAAGAAAAAAGTGGAACCCACTCCAATATTTTTGTCTGGGAAACCCCATGGACAGAGGAGCCTGGCAGGCTGCAGTCCATGGGGTCACAGAGTTGGACACAACTTTGCAACTGAACAACAACAAAACCCTCTAAAGTACCTAGCACCAAGGTTTTCTTCTTTAGTAGATGTTCAAGTATCTGCCAATTGGCAAAAAAAAAAAAAAAAAAAAAAAAAGTACAACTGTATTAGCAGCAACACAATTTTTCTAATTCACTGCTATATAATTTATGAACAATGTAGTCTCCACAGTTCAAGAACACAGTCTTTAATTGTTTAAGGTATTTTGCTCAATAAGTCTAAAATGTAGCATCATATATCCCTACTTTTCAATCTAGTGCTAGACTATTTTTCATACATAGTTTCTAATAGCAAACTTCTAAGATAGAGCATTTTAAATACGCTATATTTTTTGCTGTAGTAGGGACACGAAACTTGATCCAACCCCTCATCTTTATGGCTCCAACTCATAAGACAATATAGTTCCTAGGAACTTAAATTAATAGAAAGTTTGCATAGAACGACTAGTCATATCAAAACTTTGCACTAGGGGTAAGAGAAACGTGAGAAAAAAAAATCATTTGATTGGTAATAGAACCAGAATTACAGCTTTTTAAAACCAGTGAGTAAGTCAATACTAGCTGTGAAAAGGATGAAGAAGAGTGTGCTAGGAGGGTCTGAGGAGTAGGTTAAAAAACAACTACTAAAGCACAGAACAGATTCTTCAGTTTGACAGTCCCAGCTATGAGTATGAGAGAGCAGGAAACCGAGGACAATCCAATTTTAAGCTGGTTAGAATATCACGCACATTATCAGAATACAGGAAAGCTTACTGTTATTTTTCTGAAAAATAATTTAAGTTCTTAATTTTAAAAGCAAAAAAAAATACTTTTAGAGACATTTTTCACAATGTAACAAAAGAAACACAACTTGTGATATTAAAGCCACAATGAGAGACCACTTCACTCCCATTAGAATATTATTATCAAAGGAAAGGAAGAAAGAAGTAACAAGGGGATGGATCCTTGGCAAGGATGTGAAGCCTTGTATATTTGTGTGAGAACATAAAATGTCAGAGCCACTGTGGAAAACAGTGTGGTGGTTCCTCAAAAAAGTAAATACAGAATTAAGATACGTTGCAATTCTACTTTTGAGACGGTACAAAGATGCCTAAATGAACTGAGTGCAGAGACTCAAATAGATATTTGTATACCAGCCATGAAATTAAAAGACGCTTGCTCCTTGGAAGGAAGGTTATGACCAACCTAGATAGCATAGTTAAAAGCAGAGACATTACTTTGCCAACAAAGGTCCGTCTAGTCAGGGCTATGGTTTTTCCAGTGGTCATGTATGGATGTGAGAGTTGGACGGTGAAGAAAGCTGAGCGCCGAAGAATTGATGCTTTTGAACTGTGGTGTTGGAGAAGACTCTTGAGAGTCCCTTGGACTGCAAGAAGATCCAACCAGTCCATCCTAAAGGAGATCAGTCCTGGTTGTTCATTGCAAGGACTGATGTTGAAGCTGAAACTCCAATACTTTGGCCACCTCATGCGAAGAGTTGACTCATTGGAAAAGCCCCTAATGCTGGGAAGGATTGAGGGCAGGAGGAGAAGGGGATGACAGAGGATGAGATGGTTCGATGGCATCACCAACTCGATGGACATGGGTTTGGGTAAACTCCAGGAGTTGGTGATGTACAGGGAGGCCTGGCGTGCTGCGATTCATGGGGTCGCAAAGAGCTGGACACGACTGAGCGACTAAACCGAACTGAACTGATACCAATGTTCACAGCATTATTCATGAAAGCCAAAAAGTAGAAGTATCCCAGGTGTCCACTGATAGATGAATGGATAAACAAAATGTGGTATATAATACACTGGAATATTATTCAGTTTTACAAAGGAAAGGCACTGTGACACATGCTGTAATATGAATGAACCTTGAAGACATCATGATAAATCAAATAAACAGTCACAAAAGGACAAATATTATACGATTCCACTTATAAGAAGTACCTAGAATAGTTAAATTCATAGAGATAAAGTAGAATTGTGGTTGCCAGCCAGGGTTAAGGGGAGTAAAAATGGGGAATTGGTATACAATGGGTACAGTTTGACAAGATGAAAAAATTATGGAGATGAAGGGTGGTGATGACTGCATAATAATGTGAATGTACTTAATGCCACTGAAGTGTATCATTTAAAAATGGTTAAAACAATCAATTTTATCAATAATTTACCACTATATGTATGTATGTCGATTGATTGAGCAATCAATTTAGAGAGAGAACAGTCCCTTAGAAAACAGTACAGCAAGTTCTTATAAAGTTAAACATACTCTTATCATATGACCCAGTGATCAAATATTCCAAGATACTTACCCAGGAGAAATAAAAAACATACACCCAGACAAAAACCTGCATGCCAATGAATAGAGCAGTTTATTCATGGCTGCCAAAAACTGAAAGCAAAATATCCATCAATTTGCAAATGAACAAATAAACTGTGGCACATTCATGTAATATAATACTACTTGGCAATGAAAAGGAATGAAATACTAACACATTAAAAAATTTAAAACTTAATGGAAGACTCAAAACAATCATGGTAAGTTAAAAAAAACAGAAATACTCTATGATTCCATTTATATCACATTCTGAAAAAAGCAATCGTATACACTTAGAAAGATCAGTAGTTGCCCAGAACTAGAAGTGGGAAAGGAGGACTGATTGTAAGGGAGACAAGGCTACCTCTGGGGTGATGGAAACATTCAGTCTAGACTACAGATGGGAGTTTACTTGAGTGTCTCTACTTATCTAAGTTCACAGAATTGCACCCATAAAAGGGGTAAAATTTATTGTATGTAAATTATAACTGAGTAAACAACAAAAGCCCAGAGTACTATCATCAATTTAAACACTCCTACTACCATAATAAGCAACCTAAATAAGTGTTCAATTTGTAAGACAAGAGTAATTTTGTACTATTGTTGTTCAGTGACGAAGTCATGCCCAATTCTTTAGCGACCCCATGGACTGTAGCCCATCAGGCTCCTCTGTCCACGGGATTTCCCAGGCAAGAATACTGGAATGGGTTGCCAATTCCTTTTCCAGGGGATCTTTCTGACCCAGGGATCAAACCTGTGTCTCCTGCATTGCAGGCAGACTGTTTACTGCTGAGTCACCGGGGAAGCCTGTAGTTGTTGTTCAGTGGCTAAGTCATGTCTCTTTGAGACCCCATGGAGTGCGGCACACCAGGCCTCCCTGTCCCTCACTATCTCCCTACCTTTGCCCAAGTTCATGTTCATTTTGTCAGTGATATTATCCAACCATCTCACTCTCTGCCACCCTCTTCTATTCTCTGGAGAAGCCTACTTTACTCATACAGGTCAGAAGTAAAAGCCATGTTTCTAACATCGTCCTTCAAATTTGCATTTTATTTCTAAAGACAAGGGCTGACTTCATCAAGGCAATACACTAGAAATAACCAAAGGATAAGCAACAAATTGAAAAATGGCCTATCATAACACAAATAGTTCTTTGGGAACTTATCTTACAAATCATAGTCACCAGACAGTTGTTTTGGCAATGTGGCAGTTTCTACCTAGTGCAAACTCAAAAGCACTCTCCTACAGACAGAATTACCAAGTATCACATAAAGTAGGATGGTCATGCATTCCCTTGCATGTAAAGTTACTGTTTACTTGTGCTTCTACTTAATACAATTATTTTCTACCACTCCCATGCTGAAATAGAACAATATACATTAGGTAAAACCTGTGTTAGTCACTGTAACTGACCATAATACTGAGTGAAATTAACAGATCTTGTTTTCTACATCCATAGAAAGTGTTGAAGTACTAAATTTCCTACACTTCTGTGAAAAATTTCTTTCCAAGTTACTAGGCTTCTAATTGACCCAGTTTAGTAAGTATATATTCTATGCTGCAAATGAAGAGATACCATCCCAACTGCCTTATGAAAAAAATCTAGGGGAAAACTTTAAAATAAGGTAGTAAGAATATAGTTCCAACATGGAATTCCCTGGCAGTCCAGTAAACAGGACTCAGTGCTTTCACTGCTGTGGTCTGGGCTCAATCCCTGGTGGGGAAACTAAGATCCTGGAAGCCAACTGGCACATGCAAAAAAAATATATAGATAGATAGATGGTTTAACAATGTTCAACAATCAGATACTTCAACTCTTCCTGAAACAAAAAGCAAAAATGATCTGAAATGTGGTGTTGTTCAGTCACTCAGTCGTGTCCAACTTTTTGTGATCCCATGGACTGCAGCACGCCAGGCTTCCCTGTACACTTATTAAATATATAATGCCACAGGAATAGGGTAAAATGCAACATATCCACTGAAGAGGGAATAAAGCCGAAGGAAGCATTTTGGGTGACCAGAACTTCCTTAGTGTACTTTTTCTGATCAATGTTAAGGTGTCAACTCCAGAAGACTTTTGAGAGTTCCTTGGACTGCAAGGAGTTCAAACCAGTCAATCCTAAAGGAAATCAACTCTGAATATTCATTGGAAGGACTGATGCTGAAGCTGACCCTCCATTACTTTGGCCACCTGATACAAAGAGCTGACTCTTTGGAAAATACCCCGATGCTGGAAAAGATTGAAGGCAAAAGGAGAAAGGGGCAGCCGAGGATGAGATAGTTATATAGCATCTCTGACTCAATGGACATGAATTTGAGCAAACTCTGGGAGATACCGGAGGACAAAGGAGCTTGGAGTGCTGCGGTCCATGTGGTCGCAGAGTCGGAGATGACTTAGAGACTGAACAACAACAACAATCAACTTGCGCAAGCTGTTTCTATGACTGGCTGTTAGGACTTAAGAAGGGAAGGAGATCATTTCTCAAAAACTGAAACACAGCTTTCTAAATTTAAGTTTTTTTCTCTCTTTATAGAACTTCCTTAATTACTGGATTAAAATGCTGCTGCGTTAAGACAAATGAGTTTATGGAGATTCTACAACTAGACATATTTACACTTTAAAAAAGACAACTTACTTCAATAAACACGATTTAAAATTTCTTTTTAAAAGAAGCCAAACTGTCTGATAAAAGCTGGTTATAAAATAAAAGCGAAGCACCCCCCACATGGGGAAGGGCGATTTTAAAAGAGAAGCTGCTGTCGTCTCATACTGTGCACGTCTAACAGGCTATCACACACACAATGTAAATGACATTTTCTTGTAAGGACTTTGATAAAACTGCTGAAAGGAAACTAAGGTTTAATCAAAATATCTGCCAAATAAACACTCTAATGAAAGAGTAACCCAACAGCAACAGCATGACAATTTACCCAGCTACTCATTTACAAAAAAAAAAAAAAAATGGCCTCTTGTCCACTGAACTCTTACTGACAGAGGATATGGTCTGTAAACCAAGTTATATTTTAGAATATGGTCTATAAACCAAGTCACATTTGAGAAAGCTGGTTTGATTAAGACAGGGCTTCTCAAACTAAGACACTACTGATGTTAGAGGCAGGATGATTCTGTGTGGTAGGGGGCCGTCCTGTGTACTGGAGAACGTTCAGCAGTACCTGCCCTCCACCTACTAAGGCGAGGAGCCCCCCTCCCCCCACCACAGACGTGACATCCAAAATTGTCTCCAGACATGGCCAAACATGTTTGGCAGGAGGGCAGAGGCGCCTCGGGTTGAGAACAACCGCTCTAAGGACTGGACGGCTTCGACAGTGCTTCAGCCTCTCCCTCTTCTTGCCTCTCGTAACTCAACAAATATTAACCACCTTTCCTCCAAGTGATTTTCAAACTTTATGCCCAAGGCTGTTGAGGGCCAGGGAAATGCCTCAGGAGCATTTTCTGGGGTTCTGGATGTTTACTTTCGAGGAAAAAAAATTGAAAATCCTAACAAGGATAAACACATCACACAAATTTCATACAATATTAAATAAGAAACCTTGAGTTTTTTTTCCCCCCTCCTTTCTCTTTTTATGTTTTAAATCAAGGCGACTTTCAGAAAAACTAACATGTGAAAGAACACTGGGAGTGAGAGAGTATAGTGCAAGTTCAACATGTAGCTTATCTATTTCTTCAGTGCGATGGGAAACGAAATGTACCCTTTAGAAGCCTTAGAGTACTTTCTACCTGCTTTAACAAACACTAGATGTTTAAAGAGCTGAAATATAAAATTCAAGTCCACATTGCATCCTCAGGAGAAACAAATAAATTAATGCTGTAATTAGATGTTAGCTGTATTTAAACCTCTAAAAATCTGTTTTTCTCCCCTAGATGATAAAATTTATTTTTCCCCAGATTTATTGAGAAACAACTGACATACATCACTGCATAAGCTTAAGGCATACAGCATATTTTGATTCTTAAATCGAAAATACATATCCTTGTTCTTACCTCCTTCAAAGATCTTCCAATTTAACTATGTTAAACAGAAGAACTATACATGTAATGTATGAAATCATCTGTAAAGGAGATATCAAATTTTAATGTGCCTCCAAATTTCCTGGTGCTTGTTAAAATGGAAATTCTAGGCACAGTTCCCAAAGATTTTGATTGGTGGGAGCTGGCGAAAGGAAAGGTCCAATGGTGTGCATTTTTAAGAAGCAGTCCTAGTGATCCTTATGTAGACTGTAGAAAGACTCATTTTTACTAACACTAGTTGACATGTTGAATGTGGGACCACAGTAACTGCAATGAAATTCTAGCAATCTCTATCCACAGACTACACCATACTTCATAAATTTATTACCACCAGCCTCTGGTCAATTCAACCAAGATCTAAAAATAAAAACACATTTCAAATATAATTAAATGGTCCAGAGTCGTGTGTAAGATAAGAAATTAGAAGTAAACATTCTAGATTCATTTTATGATGAATGGCCAGACTATAAAATCTGATCAATCTGTACCATCAATTTTTCCCTCATGCAAAAACTACAGTTAACCATGGCTATAATTTTATCCTCCAAAATAAATAAACCTTTACTGGTTATAAAAATCTTAGCTCCCTGATAAAGGTTTTTCATGTACCCCAAAATTATCTGCTTCTAATAAATAGTACAGTCAGTTCACACATCAATTGTTTTGATTCATTGTCTTCCTGGATACACATTAAAATGACATGCTAGGATGCAAACAGATAAATGACTTCTCAAGTCATTTTAACGTCCAATCATTTTTACTGCATTCCTACCACAGTCTTCATTCCTGAAGACCTGAAAATATTATTTAAGCAAATGGCCATGTCAATTTCATGTTCTCCATTTTTCACTTTAGCATAATTAAAGCAGACAGCATCTTTTTCTTTTTGAGTCAATGTGCCTCCCAAAATATTCAATTTTTTAAAAAGCTCTGGTTTTATAAAATAGCTGAACAATCCCATACTTGCCTCTCTTTTCTAATACCACATAAAAGCAGAATGGCTAATAAAGCACACTAATATTTACACATTTCACTTAACATTCCAAACCCATTCACTTGAACATTTCATGAGTCTTAGACTGGTGGCACATTCAATCACTGATTATTTTTTTTTCATCAATAACAACAGGAGTCAGCCCCATAGATTCCATGCTCCTTTGAGAAGACTTAGGGTGCCCTTTGTCTTCAAGGTACGGAATACCGTAAATAAAAAACGAGTCAGCCCTAGAGTCAGGTTTAGCTTTTAAAAACATCTGCAAAAGCTTCCAAAGGAACCCAGAAATGAAAAACATTATCAGAAACACTGAAACCAAAAATGAACTGAGTTTAGTGACAAATGCTAAAGATAAAAAAGCACGCTGGGTTTTTTTTGCTTGTTGTTCTTTGTTTCTTTTAAGCAATGTGCAGAAAAACATAAGGCAGAGAGATCTAGGGTTTGAGGGGAAAGAGCGTAATGACAGAGAGCAGAACTACTTGATTTCTATTAGTAGAAAGAAGTACTATTAATACATTGAGGGCTTCTCAGGTGGCTCAATGGTAAAGAATCTGCCTGCCAAGCAGGAGACATGGGTCCGATCCCTGGGTTGGAAGATCCCCTGGAGAAGGAAATGGCAACCCACTCCAGCAATCTTGTCAGGGAAATCTCATGGACAGAGGAGCCTGGTGGGCTACCGTCCATGCGGTTATAAAAGAGCCGGGCACGACTTGACAACTAAAACAACAGCAGCAAAAAAACTACACTGAAGTCTCTAAGCAAGTCCCAACCGCCTTCAGACTCAGTTTCTTCATTTATAACCCTCTTTCACAAAGTTGCTATGAGCAACGCAAAGAAAAATGTTAAGTCATACATACCCAAGAACTACACGAATATGGCTTCCCTGGTGGCTCAGCGGTAAAGAAGTCACCCTCAATTCAGGAGACACAAGTTCGATCCCTGGGTCTGGAAGATCTCCTGGAGAAGAAACTGGCAACCCACTCTAGTGTTTTTGCCTGAGAAATCCCATGGACAGAGGAGCCAGGCAGGCTATAGTCCATGAGGTCACAGAAATAGTCGGACGTGACTTAGCAACTAAATGACAACACACAGATAGAAGTTTCTAATCCCTTAGTAAACAAATTTTTTGTAAAAGGAACATTAAAAGGAAACTGGAAAAAGAGAAAAATTTATTCACAAAACTCTGAAGATGATCGCATGAAAGAAAATATTGTACTGATTTTCATAAAGGAGTTCAGGTAGGTCTCAGAAACCTATCAGTTTAGAAACCTAAATCACCACTAAGTTTGATGACACTCACCTGGAAAAAGTAGAAAATGTACAATGAAATAGGTGTTTTTTGTAAGCCTGGGGGAAAGAAGGTACTGGGACGCTGCTCTGATTCCTTTTAATACACTAAAAGAACTTTAAAGAATCATATCATCATATTCCAAATCTTAACTGTGCTTTATTGATAAGATCTTGCTATTTGAATCCGTCACTTAAGGTACATTTATTTTCTAATATAAGCAAGTCTACTTTAAAATGCAGCTTTACTTGTTACTTGGGAGATACATTTAAGGACTTTCTCTAAACTAAAATATAAAAACATCATACAATGCTTAAACAGAATGGGTTAGAGATGAGTTCATCATAGAACTTGAACTTGATTGAGATGATAGCCCAAAAAGCTATTCAGGTCAAGTCACCCAAAAGATTACTATTTACAATATTACCAGTGACTTTACTACTCAAAGAGCTTCCAGTTCAATCTATTAGAGAAAGTAAAAAGAAATATTTTGATTTTTGAAAACACAAAATAACCTCATCCCAAGGTCTTCAAAAGTATCCTTTAAAATATGGCATGGATCTGCAAAATTAGAACAACACTTATCTATCTAATAGGACTATTATAGGATGAGATTGAGACATATTTTATGTGAGTATGTTCTGAACAATTGTTAAGTCTTACACAAATGTTAGGTGGTTTATAAGCCTATGCTTAGCTCATCAATTATAGACTGATGAATTAAATCAATAAACTATTTTGTTAAAAAAAAATTGAGCAAAAGGATATTTAACTGTAGTTCCTTTTTTTAAAAAAAAGTAATGTTTAATATTGACTAATGATCTAAAATTGAAATTATAAATGACCTTTCTACCATTTTATTACCCTAGTGAATTCTTGTATATAGATATCTTAATGTACACAAAGCTTTAATTAACTGAAGTAGTATACTCCCTCATGGAACCCACACCCTCACAAGGTCATAGGATTAAAGAAATATTACTGTTAATTGTGACTATCAAATTCATTAAAGAATAGTGAAGAAACTGTTAGCTGTGAGACTATCAAAATGAAAAAACCTTCCATTCAATAAGCAGCTTTCAATACAATAAAGGAAATTAAACATACAAAAGTAAGTAGAAAACAACAAGGTAAATGGTGAAAAGTTCCATAATAGAACTGTAAACAGTTTAACAGAAGTTTTAGAGAAGGGAAAAATTATTTCTAGCTATGGGGGAAAGTAGGCAAAGAGATGTCAGGGAAGAAGTCATATTTATGCTAGGTCCTAAAGGATGAAGAGGACTCTGAAACATCCCTAAATAAAATACACATCTCCCTGGAAGAAAAAATGCTTCTATTTCACTGGGAAAACAAAAACAAGCAACAAAACAAACAGCTGTGTCTCGTTAAATAGTACCAACATCCCTCCAGTATCTATTCACAATTAAACCACAACCTACGCTTTTCAAATCTTCCCACCCTTCCCCACGTATCTCAGTGCCCCATTATCTAATCCTTCACCAAATCTGATCCAGTTTAACCTCCCAAATATCTCTCCAATCTATCCACTTCTCTCTTCTCCATCACCATCTCCCTAGTTTGAATTACCATCATCTCCTGCCCCAATTACAACAACAGCCTTCTGACTGGTCTCCCTGCTCCACACCAATCTATCTTCTATACTGAAGTCAGAGTGGTCTTGTCTAAGGCAAATAGAGCAGGCACTGACTTACAGACCCAAATCCTGCACTTCCTTTGCTGCATCTTATACCATGCATCCTCTAAATATCTGTGATCCAGCCACTCTGGTCTTTATTCAGAATTCCTCAAATTTGCCAGGCTCACCAACACCAGTACCTTTGCACATTCCCCTTTTCATCTAGAACACTTGCCCACTCCTAACTCCCTTCACCTACTTAACCCCTATTCACTCCATAGATATTAGTCATTGCCTTAAGAAAGTCTTCTTTATTCTCTCAAACTAAATTAGATCAGTTAGTTTTATATTTTTAGGGTACTGTGTACTTTCTTATACAGTATTTATGAGAATTTTAGTTTTATATTTAGTTTGCATTTGATTAACAGTTACCTCCCTGACTAAACTGTAAGCACCATTAGGACAAGATTCACAAACAACTTTGCTTCAGGTTAGATCTGCCAACATACATGTTTGTTCCTAAGTCAATATGTTCTCTTTTCAGTCAAAATATCTAGGGTGAACGAACAAGTATAGACGTCACTGTCATGTCTACACAACAAGTAGTTTGTATGCCAAAAGCAGGCCCTTCACCAACTCACCCTTATTTGTGCTTCTCATTGTCTATTCGGCAAAAATTATACCTTAACTTTTTAACCTAATAATAAGCATGATTTAGTAGCTTAACTACGGAGAAGGCAATAGCACCCCACTCCAGTACTCTTGCCTGGAAAATCCCATGGACGGAGGAGCCGGGTAGGCTACAGCCCATGGGGTCGCTAAGAGTCAGACACGACTGAAGCGACTTAGCAGTAGCAGCAGTAGCAGTAGCTTAACTGACTGCTAGTAATGTGGCTCAGACAGTAAAGAGTCTGCCTACAATGCGAGAGACCTAGGTTCAATCCCTGGGTCGGGAAGATCTCCTGGAGAAGGAAATGGCAACCCACTCCAGTATTCTTGCCTCGAAAATCCCATGGACAGAGGAGCTTGGTAGGCTACAGTCCATGGGGTTGCAAAGAGTCAGACACGTCTGAGCGACTTCACTTTCACTTTCACTTTTAAGAAGACTAGGATGTTTAGTTTAAACGTAGAAAAATTGACTTTGCTTGCCAAGAATCAGTGCCTTCAGAAAAGGAAAAAAGTATTTCGTTGATTTATTCAGGTCAAATAAACATTCCCAACTTCCACTCCACCATTTGCAGGAAGAGATGTGCTGTGAAATTTGTAGTCACAGCTTATGCCATTAACAGTTTGTGGCATATTTGGAGGAATTTAAAAAGTAGCATATGAAGGCTTTTTATTGTACTGAGTCAGATGGCTCTATGGGTGACACTATGGAGATACAGTGACCTCACTGAAGCAATGACTTTAAATAAGTAAAAGGCACTAAAGAAATCCGACTTGTCCAAGCTTCAGTAACTCAAGATCATACCTCCCTGAAGAGACGAAAACACCAGATTTAAAACTGCAGAAGGAAGAATACTGCTGATTTGCTCCAGGACATGCTATCTATCATTCAGGGCCAAATCAGATATGGGAGGATTTCTATTGATCAAGGTGGATTAACAAGGACTAGAATTACCCTGCTGCCTGGAAACAAGTAAAATTTTCATATTTTCCCATATTATTTAAATCTTTTTAAAAAATAATCAACTATTTGATGCAAAAACAATATTTTTGTAGAGTTTATAAGTAGAAGTAAAAGGCATGACAACAATAGCACAAAAGCCAGAAAGTTAAAATCATTAAATATAATGTTATAAGGTTCTTAACTATAAATGAAGTAGTGTAATAGCACTTGAAGGTAGACTATTATAGATTAAAAGATATATACTATAAACCATAAAGCAATCACTAATGTAAAACAAAATAGAAAGTGGAATCGTAAAAAATACAAAATTACTTCAAAAAGCATTAAAAGAGTAAAATGAGAGAAAAGAACAGATATGAGAAACAAAACAAATAGTAAGATATTTATAGTAGATTTAAACCCACCCATTCAATTTAAATGCAACCAATTACATTAAATATAAATAATTAAGTATAAACACATTAAATGTAACTAATCCAAATACCCCAACTGAAAGACTGGATAAAAGATCAAGACTTAACTATATATTGCCTAAAAGAAACCCACTTTAACTATAAAGAGACAAGTGAGTTAAAAGTACTAATAAAAGGATGGAAAAAGATATTCCATGCTAATACAAGTCACAAGAAAGCTAGAGTAGCTATAGTAAAGTCAGATAAAGTAGATTCCAGGACAAAGAATATCACTAGTGATAGAGAGGACTATTTCATAACAATAAAATACATAATGATATTATGTCTTCATCAGGAGGACATCATAACCTAAATGTCTATGTTCCTAATAACAAAGCTTCAAAATACACAAAGCAAAACCTGATAGAACTACAGAGAAAAACAGACAAATCCACAATTAACCAAAGACTTCAACAAAGCTGTCAATAATTGATAGCAAATCAAGAATACAGAAGATTTGCATAACACTATTAACCAACTAGACTTAACAGATATTTATAAAACACTCCAGTCCACAATAGCAAAACACACATTTGTTAAAACAAATAAGTGCACACTATACTGAGTCATAAAGCAAGTCTCAATAAATCTAAATGGATTCAAATCATACAAAGTATATCCTGACCACAAATTAGGAATTAGTAACAAAAAGACATCTGGAAAATCCTCAAATATTTGCAAACTATATAAACCTCTATAAAGCCCATGAGTCAAAGATGACATCAAAGGAAAAATGAGAAATTATTCTGAACTAAATGAAACATGCCACAGCACATTTGTGAGGTGGAACTAATGCAGTATTTAGAGGAACATTTACAGCATGGTAATGCCTTTATCAGGAAAGAAGACAAGTTGCAAATAAATGGCCTCAGCTTCTATGTTAAGAAAAGTAGTAAAGGGATATCAAAACAACAAATGAAACCCAAAGTAGATAAAAGAAAGTAAATAATAAAGATTATAGCAGAAATCAGTAAAATTTCAAGGAAGAAAAAAATAGGAAAAAGACAGTGAAACCAAAAGCTGATTCTTGGACCAATAAATTTGATAAACTTAAACCTACCAGACTGATGGAGGGTAAAATAGAGAAGACAGAAATTTACAATATCAGGAACAAGAGAGGTAATATCATTAAAGATTCTAAAGTTATTAAAAAGAAAAGGAAATACCATAAACAATTTTATGCTGATAAATTTAACTACTTAAGACAAAAGGGACACAATCCTTCAAACACACAAACAACAAAAGATCAAGAAGAAATGAATAACATAAATTTTATATTTATTAAAGAAACTGAATTTGAACTGAGAAAAATTTTCCCACAAAGAAAAGTCCAGGTACAGATGGCTTACCTGATGAATTCTTCCAAATACACAAAGCAGAAACAATACCAATTCGATATAAACTCTTCCAGAAAATTAAAAAAGAAATACTTTACAATGCACACTGTGATGTAGCGCATGCATACTAAGTCACTTCAGTCGTGCCCAGTGCTTTGCGACCATATGGACTGTAGCCCGCCAGGCTCCCCATCCATGGGATTCCCCAAGCAAGAATAATGGAGTGGGTTACCATGCCCTTCTCCAGCGGATCTTCCCAATCCGAGGATGGAATCCCTATCTCTCATGGCTCCTGCAATGGCAAGCAGTTTACTTTCTTTAAAGTGAACACAGTGGGAAGCACCACACTGTGATTTCAGGACACTCTAAAACCAAAGTCAGAGAAATAACACAAGAAAACCACACACCAATATTCCTCCATGAATACAGATACAAAATTCTTCTTTTTTTGGCCATACCACACAACATGCAGGATCTTCATTTCCCCACCAGGGATCAGGGATCCAATCCAGGCCCTCTGCATTGGAAGCACAGAGTCTTAACCACTGGACTGACAGGGAAGTCCCTAAAATTCTTTAAGGTAATTTTAGCAAATAAAATGAAGCAAATCAAGCAACATATAAAAAGATAATAATACATCAAGACCAAGTAGGGTATTATGCAAGTGTGACAAGTTGGTTTAAAACTCAAAAATCAATGTAATTAGGAAATTCCCTGGTAGTCCAGTGGTTAGGACGTGGCACTTTCACTGCAGTGGCTCAGACTCAATCTCTGGTTAGAGAACTAAGATCCCACAAGCCACGTGGTTCCCCCTGCCCCCCTCCAAAACAATGGAATTAATATTAATAAACTAAAAAAGAAAACCAAGGTGTGACCACTTCAACAGATACATCTAACAACATCTATTCCTGGGGGGAGAAAAAAACCTATTAAGAAACTAGGAATAGAAAGGAATATCTTAAAATTGATAGGGAGCATCTACAAAAACACCAACAAACCTAAAACTAGCATCACACTTAAATAGTAAAAGACTGAAAGCTTTCCCCCTAAGAGAGGCAAGAATGTCTGCTCTCACCACTTCTATTAAACGTTAACCTGAAGGTGCTAATCAGGCAAGAAATCATGAGTAGATAGCCAGTGCAATCAGCCAAGAAAAAGAAATAAAAGGCATCCTGATTGGAAAAGAAATCTTTATTTGCAGACATTATATACAATCCTCTGTATAGAAAAGCTAATAGAATCTGTAAAATACCCACTAGAAATAACATGTGAGTTTAGCAAGGTTGCAGCATACAAGGCAAAAATGAAAAAAAAGAATCTGTTATAGTCTATATACTAGAAATAAATTAGAAACAAATTTTTAAAAATATACCACCCACAATATCATCGAAAATTGTAAAATACTTAGGAATAAATCAAACAAAAGATCTATAAGACCTGCACACTGAAAGTTTTATAGAGAGAAATTTTAAAAGACACAATACAGAGAGAGATGTACACTATTAATATATTAATTCTCCCCAAATTGATCTATCATTTCAACACAACCCCAATCAAAATCCGAACAGGCTTTTTGTGCAAAATTGACAAGTTGAGTCTAAAATTCATTTGGGCATGGAAATGATCTAGAATAGATAAAATAACTTTGAAAAAAGAAAAACAAAGTTAGAGAATTTATACTTGACCTCAAAATTTATTAGAAATCTATAGTAATAAAAATAGTATTCTTGTGAGTCGAGATAAACAGTAGAATGATAGAATACACCAAAGACCAGATACAGACCCCCATGTATATTTGATTTTCAACAAAGGTACCAAAGCATTTGAGTGCAGGAGAAAACAGACTATTTAACAAACGGTGCTGAAACTATTAAATATCCATATTTTTAAAAATAAATGTCAGTCTTTATTTTGGACTAAATACACAAAAATAAAATCAAAATGGATCACAGACCTGAAATTATAAAACTTTTAGAAGAAAACATAGGAAAAATCTTTGCAACCTTTGATTAGATAAAAATTTCTTGAGTAAGATATAAAAAGCACAATTCACAAAATGAAAAGATTCATCAAAATTAAGAACGTCTGCTCTCTGAAGACAGTGTTAAGAATATGATTAGGTATGTCACAAACACTTAGGAAAACAGTTTGGCAGTTTCTTAATGGGAAAAAGCAACTGCAAATCACATATGTGATTAATGATTTATATCCTGAATATGGGGGCTTCCCTGGTGGTTCACTGGTAAAGAGTCCACCTGCCAATGCAGGAGACACGAGTAGATTCCTGGGTTGGGAAGATCTCTGGGAGGAAAGCACGGCAACCAATTCGTTTTCTTGCCTAGAAATCCCACGGACAGAGGAACCTGGCAGGCTATAGGCCGTGGGGTTACAAAAGAGTCAGACACAACTTAGCAACTAAAACAAACAAAAAAATCCAGAATAGAGAAACACCTCATTTAACTCAATAAGACAAATCCAATGTATTTATTTAACGAAGTATAGCTGATTTACAATGTTTTGTTAATTTCTGCTATATGGCAAGGTGACTCAGTTATACAAACGAATACATTCTTTTTTATATTCTTTTCCATTATGATTTATCCCAGGACACTGAGTATAGTTCCCCGTGCTATATAATAGGACCCTGTTGTCCACTGACAAAACCAATTTAAAACCAGACAAAAGATTTGATTTGACATTTCACTAAAGAAGATAAATGAATGTCTCTTAAGCATATGAAAAGATGCTCAACATTACTAGTCATCAGAAAAATGCAAATTAAGATCACATTGAATAGGGCTACACAGCTCCTACATGGACTGAAATTAAAAAGACTTATCATACCAAGTGTTGGTAAGGCAGTGAAAATGGAACTGTCATACCCTGCTGGTGGTAAAATGATACAAGCACTTTGGAAAACAGTTCGGCAGTTTCTTAAAATGTTAAACATAAACCTACCACATGACCCAGTCATTCCACTCTTAGGTAGTTGCCCAAGAGAAATAAAGGCATATGTCTATACGAAGATTTATACGCAGATGTTCACAGAACCTCTATTTGTCATGGCCAAAAAACTAGAAACAACCCAAACGTTTAGGAATTGATAAATAATCATGGAATATTTACTCAGTGGCATACTACTTGGTAAAACAAAGGACTTAACTGTTGATACAAGCAACAACATGGATGAATCTCAAAATGTACTAAATGAAAGAAATCAGATTACAAGCAAGTATATATTACATGATTTTATTTATATAAAAAATTTGCAAATCCAAACTAACCTATAAAGACAAAACCAGCGGTTGTCTGGTGATGGAGTGGGAGGGATGGGACAGAAGGATTATCAAGGGATGCAAGGAAACTTTTTATTTTTTTTTATTTTATTTTATTTTTTTTTAGTTCTACCAGTTTATTGCTACCAACCCATCTCCCTCCACCCTCATGCACGTGTGCTCAGTCATGTAACCCCATGGACTGCAGCCCACCAGGCTCCTCTGTTCATGGACTTTTCCAGGCAAGAATACTGGAGTGGGTTGCGCAAGGAAACTTTTTAGAAGAATTAGATATTCATCTTCTTGATTGTGGTGGTGGTTTCATGGTTATTTAAGTCTGCTGTATGTCAAATATAACAAATTGTTTTTTTAAGATGTATGTATTTTTTTAAGACATATGACCAGAATGCAACATTTTAACTCACTGCCCGTTGCCATATTGCCCATAGCTCAAAGAATCACAGATTTTGAAGAACTGAATTCATTCACGCATGCGTGCTAAGTCATTTCAGTCATATTTGACTCTTTATGACCCCATCGACTGTAGCTCGCCAGCCTCCTTTGTCCATGGGATTCGCCAGGCAAGAATAATGGAATGGGTTGCCATGCCCCTCTCCAGGGGATCTTTCCGACCCAGAGATCGAGCCAGCCGTCTCTTATGTCTCCTGCACCGGCAGGCAGGTTCTTTACCACTAGTGCCACCTAGAGAAAGTTAAATTCATAACTGATTCACGCAGCATGCTGTGTTTAAATCATGCCTTAAGTTTCTGAGTCCTTGAAATACAAACCTTAGGATATTTTTAAATTACAAAGCATATGCACCATAAAGCCAGGTTCAAGGGGAACTGAGATGAACACAAATCAGGCCCAACAAGAGGCCAGTGTTCCTGGGTTTTTGGAAAAGAATACAGGAATTCTAAAAATATCCTAAAATATCTCTTATATGGCCAAGCTCTGATCAATGTTTGGGTTTACTTGGCTCTATAAAAGTAGATTCTCTTTTCAGAATTTCTGATATCAAAAGGGAGAACCATTTGAACTGTAAGTCCTAAAATAAATAAAGCTATGTCCCAGCTGAATACAATTCATGGTTCTTATGACTGTGTGGTCTCTTAAATTTCAGTATTCTTACTGGCTTGGTCAAGCATAAATAAACGGCTGACAAAGGCATGCTTTCAAAGGGAAAAAAAGTCCTATTTTTATATTTTGTATGACTGCTAAAAACACATAAATTTAGATCACCATTAGAATTTGTATAAACTTTTTTATATGTAGAAATATTCACACCACTCACCACAAACAGCTTTCTCATGTTGTCTACAGTTAATAAAACTTGGACAACTCTACAAAGATGTTCAATTATGACATCCAAAGCATAGCCAGCACATCAAATGTTATTATTTTACAGTTACAGTGCTGTATAAAGCACATAGGTAAACTACAGGTTCAAGGTTCAAATTAACAAACATCACAGTGAGTGCTTTTTATAATAACAGTTTAAAGTTTTTATCTATGAGAAACCAAATTATACGGTAGTGAAGAGAACAGTCTCAAGAGTGAACTGCCTGAGTTCCAATCTCATACTAGCCGCCCACTTGCTCCATAACACTGGCCAAGTTCCTTTACGTCTCTGTGTCTCTGATTCCTCACCTATAAAATCTGGATAATAATAGCATTTACCTTATAGGATAGCTACAAAGATTAAATTAATACACATAAAGAACCTAAACTGCAGTTGGCTCATGTAAGTATTCGAGAAGTTTTACATCATTGTTGTCATTATAATCATGATTATGACTATCACTGTTATTGGAGTTAAGATTACTACATTGGATAATGAACACTTACTACTCATAATATGAAAAACAAGAATATGTCTAAGAATTAATATAAAAGAAGGATGTAAATAGACATTTTTCAAAAGAAGATATACAAACAGCCAAAAGGCATATGAAAAGATGTTCAACATCACTCATCATAAGGGAAATGAAAAGCAAAACCGTGATGAGGTATCACTTCACACTGATTAGGATGGCTTTAATAAAAAAGAATAGAAAATAACAAGAGTGGGTGCAAGGAGGTAAAGAAACTATACATTGCTGGTAGGAATGTAAAAATGCACAAATGCTGTGGAAAAGTTACAGTTTCTCAAAAGTGGGTATAGACAATGATGAGAGTTACATAACATTGTGAAGGTACTTAATATCACTGAATTGCATGCTTGCAAATAATTAAAATAAAATGTGGTATGTATATTGTACCACAATTACAAAAAAAAAAAAAAAAGAGTGCAAAAGAACATATTGGTTACTCTCTCCAGCATCGTCACTTTTATTCTTTCAGTTCACCAGTGAACTCAAACCCATTCTTACCTATGTGGTTCCAAAAGAGGCACAGAAGGTAGGATAAGACATACTGCTAAATTCTAAGACAACTTAGGAAAGTCTAAAAATGCTACTTTAAACAGCTCATGACATATTTTAACAGAAATATATTAAACTGGAAGCAGCAACTTATGAACTTGGATAATAGAAATAGGGTAATATCCCAAAAATGTACTGGATTGTAACGCACATTCCAGTCTTACTTACATTCTAATATAACTTCACCAAGAATCTTTACATCACTAACCTTACATGATTACTTCCCAATAAAATGGAGAAAAGAATGACCATGTTTCATAAATTTATTGGAAAAAAATGCAGGGTATTTTGAGACTGTAGGGAAAAATCTAACTTTGCAAAAACATATCATTTTATATAATATACTCACAGGTAAATGGAATAACATTGCTGGTTGTATAAGCAAAACATTACTACTGCCAGTTAAGCTACAGGTAAGGAAAGATTACTGGCATGAGAAAGTAATGCAACTATTTCTCAAGGTATGACAATCAAGGTGGGCTTCCCAGGTGGCACTAGTGGTAAAGAACCCGCCCGCCAATGCAAGGGACTCAAGAGACGCATGTTCGATCCCTGGGTCGGGAAGATCCCCTGGAGGAGGGCGTGGCAACCCACTCCAGTATTCTTGCCTGGAGAAAACCAAGGACAGAGGAGCCTGACGGGCTACAGTGAATGGGTTCACAAAAGAATTGGACGCAACTGATGTGACTTAGCGCACAGGCATGACAATCAAGGTGTACACTAAAAACATAACCTAAAATGCAAATACCTAAAAATTTCCTCAAACTGATTAAAGGTGTGCTTCAAAAAGAATGACTTTGGACTTTCTGACTTGAGCAAAACAGCAAGACACATGGCCCTATCAAATCCTCTAGAGCAGGGGTCCCCAACTTCCAGGATCTAAGGCCTGATGATCTGAGGTAGAGCTGATGCAATAATAATAGAAATAAAGTACACAATAAATGTAATGCACTTGAAACATCCTGAAACCATCCCTCGCCTCCTCTACCTCAGGTCCATGGAAAAACTGTCTTTCACGAAACTGGCCCCTTGTGCCAAAAAGATTGAGGACCGCTGCTCTACAGTATCTTTCTGTTTCAATAGGAATCACCACATATGATACTGTTCTTCACCGTGTTATTAAATAAGATTCAGACATTAGCAACTACTCTGAAGTCTTTATGAAGCCAGAAAATACTAAAAGTACACTCATTTTTTAGATTTGAACCATGTCTTTTGTTAGTGCTGGGCACCTTTTGCATGGTCTGTTCTTTGAATCAGGCTAACCACTATCCACTGGGCAAAACTGGTCCATTACAAAACAGAAATGTGCACTAGAAAGGCCTCGGGCTTTCTCACTCAGAGATATGCCTGAAATTTACAAATAAACAGAAAATTTAACAGTCAAGCCTACAGAAATCATGGGAAGAAAATACTTCTATGTTATATCCTACCCAAATTTAAATCAAACAAAATCTCCTACAAACTTCCACAATATTAACTGGATACAGGATTCTACATTTCATTCTTAAACCACTTTATGTTACTATAAAAAGTTAAACTACTTTGTTCCTTTCTAAGTTTGCTCCTATTACATGCTAAACAAATAGTTAATGGATAAAAGACAATTTGGGTATGATTTCATCTAAATAGCATTTTGGAAAAGGAGAAACTATGGAGGCAGTAAAAACATCAGTGGTTGCCACGAGCTGGGAGGTAGTGGGTAGGGAGAGATGAACAGAGCACATAGGATTTTTAAGGCAGTGAAAATAATCTGTATGATGTATAATGATGAATACATGTCATTGTCCAAACCCATAGAATGCACAATACCAAAAGCAAACCCTAATGTAGACTTTGAGTGAAAATGATGGGTTAATGTAGGTTCATCAGCTATAATAAATGTGCCACTTTGGTCGGGGATGTTGGATAACGGCAGAGGCTATGCATGCTTGGGAACTGGGGGTACACAGGAAAATCTCTGTTAACTTCCTCTCATTTTGCAGTGAAACAACATCTGCTCTAAAAAAAATTAAGTCCTTAAAAAAAAAAAAGAAAGAAAGAAAATTTGATTAACCGGTTAATGGTCTATATAAACCATGCTTTTTTCAGAACAATGCCTATTCCTACCCTATTTTTTTTTTTGAAGAAATATTTTAAATTACTTCTGTCATTAATGTTATAGTTGCCACTCTTCAAATTTGGCTTTGACATTATAAACTTCCCTAGAACATACCTAAATGAATCCCATGCTAAAAACTCAGCGTTAACACAGTTTTATAAAAAGTATACACCTCAGTCATTCATCCAGCTAAAACTAAATGGACTTACATTCAAATCAATTCCTTCTGAAAACTCTGAGAAACAAAGAGTAGAAGGAGCACATGAACAGCCGAGATGAAAGCCACCAACTATGTTCTTCTCAGAGTATCTAAAACAAGAAGTATCTGTGTCGGATTATTTCAGCTGGAGAGTCATCTAACAGTATAAAGAAGGTCATGGTCACGGATTTGACCTTTAGCAGATGAACTGCTTTGACTCCATACTCATGCTTTCCTCATTCACTTGGAAATATGCCATTAATCAAAAGGAGCACCATTGAGAAAAAACTCAGTTTTGAAGGTAAGTCATTAGAACTCTGAGCATATTTAATATGTGCTAAATAACATTAGAACTCTGAGCATATTTAATATGTGCCAAATAACATTTAAGACACTACATGCACCTGTATGCTCAGTCGTGTCCAACTCTTTGCGACCCTATGCAATGTAGCCCACCAGGCTCCTCTGTCCATGGGATTCTCCAGGCAAAAACACTGGAGTAGTTGCCACATCCTTCTCCAGCGGATCTTCCCAACCCAGGGATCAAACCTGTGTCTCCTACGTTGGCAGTCAGATTCTTTACTTCTGAGCCACCTGGGAATTTTACTATAGGAAATCTATGCAAACATACTTCAATATGTTGAATGTAGCAATACAGAAGTAGGACTTAAAATTATGAGTCATATTTTCATATATTTGTGGCAGGAACTGCTTTCCAGGAAGGTCACACAAATTTGGCACTAAGTCTCAGGCCTTTAAAAACATACTCTTCTAGGAATTCAGCCTAAAGAAACAGTCAGAAGTTCAAAGATCTGTAAACAAAGAGAATCAGTAGACTGTAAACAAAAAATTTTTGAAAAATGTTAATATTTAAAATAGGATAATGGTTAGAGGTTATGTCAAATTAGTCATTAACAAATTATATTTTCAAATAAGCTTCAGTAATAAAGCAGTGTCACACTGGCATATGAATATACAGAGACCAATAGAACACAGTAGAAAATCTTGAAATAAACCAAATTGTATATGACAATCTAGTAAAGGATAAAGGAGACATCTTAAATCAGTGGGGGAAAACATGAATTATTCAATAAATGTTGCTAGGATAACTGAAAAACCATCTTCCTGAAAATGAAATTATATCCATATCTCATACCTTATACCAGGATGAATTCCAAATGGACCAAAGATTTAAATATATATTAAAAAAAAAAAAGTACTAGACAAACCATGGGAGAGCTGGAACTTCAGAATAGGAAAGGCCATTCTAACCGAAAACCAAAAAGCCATAAAAGACTGATATATTCAACTGTATAAGAATAATTTCCTCATGGAGTAAAAGAAAAACAAAACATAAATTAAAATACTGTCAACTCACAGCAGACAAAGGGTTCTTAACATACTAAGAGTTCCTGCAAATCACTAAAGGATCCAACAACCCAATAAAAAAGGGCAAAAGGTATGTACAGTCACAAAAAAGGCTATATTTAAATGACTCGGTACGATACTCAATCACACTTAAGGCAAGATTTGAAAAATCAAAACTATGACTATTTTTTACTTTTTAGACTGTCACATTAAAAAATACTTGATAATTCCCTATACAGGAAGATGGGCACTCTCATACATTGATGTATTAGTAACTTAGTCCTGTCTGACTCTTTGCGATCCCATGGACTGTAGCCCCCCAGGCTCCACTGTCCATGGAATTGGTTACCATTTTCTTCTCCAGGGGATCTTCCCAACCCACAAACTGAATCTGGGTCTCCTGCATTGCAGGCAGATTCTTTACGGTCTGAACCACCTGGGAAGCCCCATACCAGCCGCCTGGTGGGAAAATATAAATAGGTACAACACCAAAGAAAAGCAATTTGGGAATATCTTTCAAAATTTTAGAAAACACATGTCTCTGACCTAGCAATTCCATGAATTTTTGTTATAGATATACACAAGCAAAATGGTTTATTTTCAAGAGTATTCATATTCTATCACCTGTACCAGCAAAACAGGGTTAAATGATGATTCTTCAATGCATCAAGCAGTCATAAAAACAATGTGGAATCACTTTACGAATGGACAGGAAAATATATCCAAGATACAGTGATAAGTATGTATGGAGGGGAGATACGAGGGAGGAATAGCACAAAGTGTAGATCAATTCCTATAATGGGTTATCATTTCTGTTTAAAAAAAAAGGACGAAAAAAGCATACACAGAGTAAAAACTATACTATCAATTCAGATACAAAACAATGAACAACAACCAGCTTCAGATCCCCCCAGAACACCAGACCAACTTCCTTTGGGGGCCCATTCCAGCCATTTCATTAACCTCACATACACACACACACAACTTTTTTGACCATGCAGCTTGTGGGACTTCCCAACCAGGGACTGAACCCACGCCCCTGGCAGTGAAAGCAGAGTCCTAACCAGGGGACAGACAGGGAATTCTGGACCCTGAATTTTTTTTTTAACCTAACTTTCTTGGATCCTACACTTGGCAGAATTTTTTATCTATCTATCTACTTCTAGGGGCTTCCGAGATGCCACCAGTGGTAAAGAATATGCCTGCCAAAGCAGGAGAAGAAAGGGACATGGGTTTGATCCCTGGGTCAGGAAGATCCCCTGGAGAAGGACATGGCAACCCACTCTAGTATTCTTGCCTGAAAAATCTCATGGACAGAGAAGCCTGGTGGGCTACAGTCCACAGGGTCACAAAGAGTCGGACACAACAGAGCATATCTACTTCTACATTCATGAGACAGGTATGGAAGGATACACAAAAATTTCAAACATTTATTGATTGTGTGTGGGGTTGGGGGGACAATGATTGCTTGCCAGATGCCAAGTGAGGGGTGAGGAGGAGGGGTGAGAGGGCTCATGGTAAATCCTTTTATACCTTTTGAATTTTGAAAGAAGGAAATGTATTACCTATTTTAAAATTAAATTTAAAAATAGAAATATATTGGAAAATTTTTAAACATTTTCAAAGCCAAAAGGAAATACACTATTAGAAAAAAAGTGTGACATAAAATAGATGCAATATGATACCAAATATGCACAAATGAGTATATCCATATAGAAAAGACTGAAATAAAATACAATAAAATATTAAAATAAGAATTATCTCTAAGAGGTGGAATTACAGCTGATTTTAATTTTCATCTTTTCCTATAATTCCAATTATTTACATTAAGCATGGATTACATTCATAATTAGGAAAATAGTACTAACTTTTTAATGATATGAATCAGAAAGATTAGAAATTAAAAGGGAAGATATAATATAGTTACAGGTATTATCCAGAGTTCTAAGGATCATAAATGAAATATTCAAATTTCCTTAAAACATCCCTCCAATCACAGAATAAAAAATTTAGGAAGAGACCTTATCTGGCCTCTAGCCTACCTCTTAAGGATCACTAAGAGATTATTCTTAACCTCCTACTTGGTGGATGTTTTGACCATTTTTGTTTTCTGTTACCTAGGTAATGGTACTGCCAGCACTTCCCTTAAAGACCGTGAAACTAACAATCTGGTATTTCTCACTGACCTTCAGATTTGAAAGGCCATCTCCCTAAGGGAAAGCAGTAAGATCTAGAAGCTAAAACAGGAGGCTGAGTAATCTGAGGTTAAGAGTTCTAATCCTGACAAACTGTGGGATTTGACTCCAATTTGGGGAATAAGCTAAATTTCCTGAGCCAGTTCCCTTACTGAGGAAACTTAAAAAGATTATTTTGAAAAATATTTAGGACCACCAACTTTTTAACTTTTCACACTATTCTGAATTTTGTTTTCACGCCTTATGTTAAAAATTTTTCCTTTCTAAATTTTCACTCTCCCAAGGAATATCGGCAAGTATTAACAATCTCTTAGACCCAGCTATCTGGGCTTCCCTGATAGCTCAGTTGGTAAAGAATCCGCCTGCAATGCAGGAGATCCAGTTCGATCCCTGGGTCAGGAAGATCCACTGGAGAGGCATAGGCTACCCACTCCATTATTCTTGGGCTTCCCTTGTGGCTAAGCTGGTAAAGAAGCCGCCTGCAATGCAGGAGACCTGGGTTTGGAAGATCCCCTGGAGAAGGGAAAGGCTACCCACTCCAGTATTCTGTCCTAGAGAATTCCATGGACTAAAGTATTCCATGGACTACAGTCCAATACTACATGGACTCAGTAATACTACAGTCCATGGGGTCACTTATGGGGAAATGAGAATGCAATCAGTCTCTAAACTGGATCCTCATGAGCAAAACAGCCTCAGACAACTAATTAATGTAACTAAACACTGGGTGAAGGAAGGTAAAACTCAGACTCCTAACACCTGAACCCTGCTGGTAGCGATAAGATGATCACTACTATGTAACAGCGCAGCAAGTGAAGTTTTTTTATGCTCTCAAGGGCTCCATTTTTCTTTCCTTCTCTTTTTTTTTTCACTATATTCCCACTAACCCCATTGAGCTGGGCCTCAGGACGTCCTTTTTTCCCCTACTATTTACATATCATGTACTTATTGATGGCTTTCTTCCCACTAGAAAACCAACCACATTAAACTTGTAAAGGGTTCTCTACCAACAGGTCTTGCGAAGCACTTGATAGCCTTTGGGGAGAAACACACATCAGTGAGCAGGTATCTCTCTGCCAAGGCCAGGTGAAGCGGTTTCAGCAGGGCCCTCAGCACACTTCAGACTCCTCCTGGTTAACAAGACCGAACACCTCTCTAGTTACTTAAAAGTGATTCCAATAGGGTGGGACAAGGGAGCAGACAGCTGAAGTTTTTCTGGATTAACTCAGTCATTAGTTGAATGCTTTTTTGTGGCTCACCTACTTAAAAGGTGATCAAATCACTTTGTGCTACTGAAGAGAGCAACTGCTAAGAATAATTACATAAACCCTCCGCTTTAATTTACCTCATGCTTCTTTCTAATGAAACAAGGTGTTAGAAACCACTGCCTGGCCACCATTTCCTCAGTAATCTCAGTAAAGCCTACTTTGCCATGTGAATCCCTTTTCTTTTCCTTAGCAAATAAGGAAAAAATTATTCCATTCAACACAACAGGACACAACTGGACATCATTTTTTAAGGGGTGTGCACTGAATCATATTACCTGAAAAAGATTATTATATTAATATTAATATATCATATTAATATATAATATATTAATATATCTGAAAAGATTATCTAAAAAAGATAAAGGCAATCTTTATTTATTTGTTAAATATTAAGTATTTGTTTAATTTAAAAATTAAATATTTGTTTAAACTATTCTCAGATAAACAGAGGCATTCTAGAATTTCATTTTATTTACTCCAGAGAATGTATACAGATCCTCAATTCCATACCAGCAATTCCTAAATTCAAAAAGCTATGAACACTTTCTTTATAACTTCTCTAGCAGTAAACTGACCTACAATGACATCATATTATGTATAGTCTTCTACCATACTTGGTGTGAATACTCATTTATTTAATTGCAGAACTACTAACATGACTGATTCTTGGAAGTTTTTCCAGATATCCCAGGGGGTTTATGTCACTGTATATATACCATAATTTCTAAAATCAAAAGTTTTAAATTCTGAAACACTAGTTCAAACAGTTTTGGAAAAGAGATTGTGGATGTAGTTTCTATTCTGTAAAAATATTTTTGTTCTTTGAAAATGAAATAGCAAAAATGTATAACCAACAAGGACCAACTGTATAGCACATGGAACCCTGCTCAATGTCATGTGGCAGCCTGGATGGGAGGGGAGTTTGAAGGAGAATGGATACATGTATATGTATGGCTGAGTCCCTTTGCTGTTCACCTGAAACTGTCACAACATTGTTAATTGGCTATATCACGACACAAAATAAAAAGTTTAAAAAAAAAAAAAGAAAATGAAATAGCAATAAACCAACATGATAGATGGTAGAAAAATACTAAGATATTGTAAAAGAAATTGTCCACCATCTGTGACATTCGTAGAACACAGAAGTTAAATGACTACACAAACTTTCTCTCAAAGGCAAAAGGGGGGGTCTATTTGAAATCAACATCATTTAAAATAAACATTATATATCTAGGCCTTCTTGAAAGTTTTAACTTCAGTGGAGAACTTTCTACTACTACTGTGCATAAAATCTACTGGAGATCACAGTAAATTAAGGTGTCAACACTCAAAGTCAATGTGCCATCCTTGATGTGCCATGCTTAATATCCCAAGATTCCTAAAACATTAATAGTGATTTGTAAAAGCTCAATTAATAGCATTTGAGGAAATTAAAACACTTAAAGTAACATGAATATGTTTGGGGATATACTGAGTACGTATTTAGTGATTTTCTTCTGGCAATCAATTAGCTAAAGCAAGTAAAACTTTTAGTCTTGGTTGAGCAATTTCATTTATCTACATGTTAATATAAAATAGGAGTCATGGGGTACATATTTAAGATGTGTAAGAATGAGTGATTTGCTAAGAATATTCAAAGTGAATTATGCTAAGAACATGCTGTGTAAGGCCAGTTGAGTTAGTCACAACTAATTCATACTGCACCAAAATAAAACAACTTCCTGGACTTGTTACTGGTTGCAACATTTTAAGTAAATATAGAAACATTCTCTAAAAATGCAATAAAATATACTTTTTAAATTAAAACACTATCCTTTAATTGGTGAAGCATAAACAATATTATTTACTACAACCAGGTAGGACTTCTGTTCCTACCAACTCATATCCAGTTCATGAGAAGCTCTTACCAAATTCTCATTGCCATATTTCTAGAACTGTATGATATTTGATACAGCATGATTAACTCCCTTTTTCTTCTGCTTGCTAAAACTGTACCAGTCTTTAGAAATTTTCCAGGAGGTCTCTACCAGTCATTAACAAACAATGAGCCATATATTAGCTTAATGGTATACAATAATGCTGACGTTATTTATTTTATTAACTGAATATTTTAGATAAGTCCTGCCCATACTATTAAAACAATATGGTTTCTTGGTGATCACTTCATCATGATAATTTTATTTCCCTTCTAGTTATTAAAGAGCACTGCTGTGCATACACTTGCAGACCTGTTGTACTGATGGGTGCAGAGCTCCAATGCCCGCCACAGCTAGAGACTGGCATCTAAAATTTCCCCCAAACAGTGTCCTTCCCTCATCATCCACTCATGGTAAAGTAGTTAATTTTAACATCCTCATTGTTTACCAGAAAGCACAGACAGTGAGGCTGGCTTCGCCGCTCCCGTTTCCTTTTGCTGGGCTGCTGAGCTTTTTCAGCCAATTGACTTCGCTTTGAGGCTATAAATATCTGAAAAATGTTCTGCATTTGATGCTGTTGGATTCTGCATCCATATTTAGCTGTTTGTGGCATGCCTTTGTTTAAGCTACTCTACCACCCCTACAGTCAGTCAGGTTGAGATCTGGATGGTCAAAGGACAGATGGATCAACATTCAGCAGACACTGACTTACCATGGGGGAGGCATCAATCTGCTGGACACTGTGACAATGAAGGGAGGGGTAAGACAGGAATACAACGATCAACAAGACAGACTCTCTGGTGTCAAAAATTTTAGTCTTGACGGGCATGGGCACAACTTACAATAACACTGGAAGAAGGCAAATGAAACATTTTACAGCTAAAAGAAAATGAAGAATAGCATGATTTTCTCCTAGTCCTGTCTTAAAGATGTGCATTTGTTTGTGTTCTAAATATAGACCCATGTATTATAAAGCTCTGAACAAATTCCAAAAGTTTCCACTCATGACAACACACAAAACTCTGGATATAAGTATTATCTACCAAAGAGCCAGACCTGTCAGCAGCAAACTCAAAACGGTGTCCAGTCTTCAAATTTTGTGAGGAAAACTAATAAAATATTGTTTTTAAAAGTTTGTGTAAATAAATAGATAAAAGTTTCCGTTAAGATATCTGAGGGGGAGGGGGTAGTTCTGTTTCTGTTTGCATACTGATTTCAAACATAAGTATATTGCAGAGTATGTGAGCCATAACCAGAAGCCAACAGCACTTAATACATACAGCTCTTTACTTTAAACCCTATCTTTAAAGCCCACATGGCTATTTTAGGTCAGGTCTCAAAACTAAATGAGCTGGATCTGAGACCTCCATCCCCACCTTCCTATCTTGTGAAAACATTCCAAACAAATATACATTTGCCCTCAACATTCCTTCTTTCAAAACTCAGTTCATTGACCTTTTGATAAAAGTGCTCCCCAGAAACCCGACAGTCATGATTTAAATGCATTAAAGGCTTGCTTGACGCCTGGCCTCAAGTCAGGCTGGAAGTGGGAGACCAAGTTGTAGGTAAAATAATAGGGCAGGCCATAGAATCAGAGAACTTTAAAGCTAAAATATACCATAGATACCAATTACTCCAGACTCCACATTTTATGTAGAAACCTAAGCACACGGACTTAAAATTACTGCCCAAAGTTAGACAACAATTTGTGGCAAAGCCAGAATGAAAACCCAGGTTCACAACCCCCAGCTGCATACTCTAGTTTCTGGATTTCTTTATAAAGCATTTGAATACATTCATCAAAGTTTCTTCTAGTTGTGTAAAAGAACCTTGATGTTCCAAAACAATCAGGATTTTGAACACACAAAACAAACACACAAGAAAATCAAAACAAACTTTTCCAAATTGATTTTCTACATTCTATTATTTTTTCATCAAAGCTTTTCTAAGAGCTGTACAATAGGCGACTTAAAAACTAGCCAAGGATATAGAAAAGTCAAGAGTCATTAAGATAGTTTTAGAATATTTACATCAAACTAAAGACAATAAAGTAGTATCCAGGATGAGCTGCCTTAGAGGAAGGAAAGTAGCAGTACTAAATAGTAAATAAAAACTATTTCTGGTTAATTGATACGGAAGACAAAAAAGCTACAATGCAGTAGAAAGTCGGCAAATTAACTCTGAAATGCACATTATATGTGTTTGTGAGAGAGAATATACATGTATATATTTAAGAGGGCTTCCCTGGTGGCTCAGATGGTCAAGATTCCACCTGCAATGTGGGAGACCTGGGTTTGATCCCTGAGTTGGGAAGATCCCCTTGAGGAGGGCATGTCAACACACTCAGTATTCTTGCAGGCTACAGTACATGGGATCGCAAAGAGTCAGACACAACTGAGCAAATAAGCACAGCACATATATTTAAGAAAAAACATATGCATACACACATATATATATACATTCACACACAGAAACCTAGGCCTAGGAATGGACTACAAAAACAAGCACATTCATTTTATGGGTTACATTCAAAGTACTTAGCTAACACTAGGTCTAGAAAACCCAGAGAGAAATACTGAATTGTCATACATACATATTCTTGCAGTAACAAGGCTAACTTCATACAAAAAAACAATATGCAAAAGAAGTATATAAGAAAAGATAGGACAGAATAGGAAAAAGCTGTAACCTCAATATACTCTAATTCAAGCTCAACTTCAGATTTTCACCAACCATTGTTATAAACCATTGGCTAAGTAGGACTAGCAGGTGAATGAAAAACCAGGCACTCAAGTTTTTAATCTGCTGAGAATGAACTGGATGACCTTACATCATCTCCCACTTCTTTGCTTTAATTCTTTCAGTTAACTAAAATAACATCAAGAAATATTTACAAACAGCCAGCAAAATACAAAGTGCTGCATACATAAACCCTTTAAAAACTGGCTATAAAAACTGCTGGATTTTTAGAACTGCAAGGACCATGAAGAGATTATTTAATCCAATCCACTCATTTTACAGAGGAGGAATCAGAGGTCAAAAAAGTGATCTGATCTGCTCCAAATCACATAGACATTTAGCGGCAGAACTGAGACAAAAATTCATATCTCTGGACTCCTAGTTATATGATCTCTCTGATAGTGATAGACAAAGTCTTGAAATCAACTAAACTATCGAGGAAGACAATTTCAAAGTCACCGTCACTCCTGAATAATAAACACATAACCTGCTCAGGATGGGAAAAAAAGCCAAAAACACATAAAGTAATTGATCACTATAGGCTTAGACGCACATGACTGCAGGATAACACCTTAAACTTGTGTTGATCTCAGGTGCTTCAAGTTTGCCATCTTATACTCAGCCACATGACTAATGTCTTTTATATCCCTGTGAGCTAAGTGATAAACACCTTGACGTTTCAATGATTTGGAAAGCCACAGCTCAGTCCTGAATGCCAGGCTATAAATCTTCGGGCTACAGGTTTTCAAAACCAGCATGGCTTAAACGCTGCCACAAGGCTTGCCCTTATAGAATCTCATCATTCAGTTTTAATTAAAGAGGTGGTTACTAGGAATGCAGAAAGGGAAAGTTTTAGTGTGTTCATCACTTTTTAACTTGCTGAGTAGCAATCCAGTCACTTTACAAAGAGCACCAGAAACAATAGTGCAATCTGAAACAATCCACACCCCTTGGACTAAGTGCTTGCCTTTGGAGAATAAGGTTCAGAAAGAGGTTATAGAAGTAAGACTGTTTCCCCCCCGCCCCGCCAAATAAATACTTTTGATTTTTACTTTATTATCTTAACCTCCACTAAGCTTTTTCATAATATCTTGGTTTGCAGTCTTCCCTTGCTCAAGACTGATTGATTTCCTGGTGTCTTCTTCTTGAAGATCGGCTGACACCTCCCTTGAAGTAACCACCTGAAAATTAAGGCTTCATATCCCAACTCCACCTTAAACTTACTGCAGGTACCTGAAAAGGTCCAAAGACCATACTGAGTCACATCTCTCTCCTCAAGTACTAGTCTGGAGAAACTTGTCAGAAATGCAACCCCAGAACAAAAAGGGATGTGGGAAACGGACCCAGGATGGATGGGGTCTGAGAATGGAAGAGACTGAGACCTGGGGAATGCATTTCTGCCTGAGCAAAGATAAGAAACATCAGCCTCAAAGACGGCCTTAGGTCCTTACCGTACACGCGGACCCAGCTCTGTTGCTGGCACACGGACTCCAGAAGGATCCGATCCAACATGCCACCGGCCATAGCCCCACTGACCGGGACAACCGCTTCCAGCTCCTCCGGGGGGAGCGGCGAGTCGGACTCCAGTCCCGGGAACATCTCTGGCCAGGAGAGCGCCTCCGCGGCTCCTCCGGACGACAGGGAGAGCTCCATGGTGCCCCAGAGGGACAAGGCGGCGGCGGGGGGGGGGCGGGCGCGCGGCTCCGTGCCCTGCCTGCGGAAAGGGGAGGCGGAGAGCGCAGCAGCGGGGGCAAGGGCCAGAGCGGCAGCCGGCGCGGACGCGGCTCACCTCCTTCCCCGCCGCCCACTGCCCGCGGCTCGGGCGCTGCAGCCCACCTGCAGCCGGCGGGCGGGACCCAGGCCGGGAGGCGGATCCAGCGTGGCCCCGGGCCGGGGGGTGGGTCCGGGCTCAGGTGTGGGTCCCTCCCGGCAGGGACGTGGAAAGACCCGGGAGAGGCGGCTCGCCCGCCGGCCCCTTCGGAGCCGCCTTCCTGTGCCCCCGTCGGCGTCTCCCGCGGGCCGATCGGGCCGGGGCTGAGGATGCAGCGGGGCCGGGCAGGGCTGGGCTGGGGGCGTCGCCGCCAGGGGCCGCCCCCTTTGACCGGCTCCCGCCGCCGCCGCCGCAGCTCAGGGGCTCCTAATGTCCACTCCCACAGCCTGCGGGGAGGGCGGTGACCCCGCGTTCTCGCCCGCCAGTCTTCAGCACCCTCCCCAGGAATGGACCCGGCCCGCCCCCTAACTCTCAGGCCACGGCTCCCGCCGCGGCTGGGGCTCCGGCTCCGACTCCGCCGCGGATCCCACAAGCCCGGCAGCCGCGGCGGTGGCGGCGGCAGGCGGCATCCCAGGGTGATAGGCCGGAGCAATCGAGGGCCGAGGGCCCAGCCGCGTGTGCAGAGGAATAACGAAGCGGAGGAGGAACTGCTACCGAAGGCAGGAAAAATCGGACGAACCGAGTTATTCATCCAGCCAGTCCCGCCTACTTCCCAAATACTCTCTCCCCTACCGCCCTGCAGTGCGTTTCCCGGTCTCCCCGTCTCCCCAGCTGCTGCTTGAAGTGGAGCCGGCGTGGAGAGGCGGGGAGGAAAAGGGATGCGGGAAATTTAAAAAGAAAGGAAAAGAACTTCCTTTTCCCTTCTCCCTACCCTTTTCCTTGTATGTATGCATTTATGTCTATATTTATTTGGACCAACGTTTCTCTTATTGGACGGAGAGACTGGAGAGGCTGTTTTATTTTACAATCACCCTAGGGGAAACGCTTCCTTCCTTCCCAGAGAGGAGAGTTGGCAGCGGGGTCTGGGATTGTGGAATTGTGTGGGATCCGCGCTCTGTGCCCTGTCCGCGCTAAAGCTGGACTTGTCATCGGTTTAGAATAGCATGGCTCAGAAGTGTGGTGTGGATGGATGGACGGGCCTCGCAAGCACATGAAATACTCAAAAGCCCAGAATTAGCTAAACATATTTCCCTTTTTTAGCCTTTGATCTTTGTGCAATATCTTGGCTTTTTTTTTTTTTTTTTTTTTTTTTGCCAAATCTTCTAATGATATCTCTTGCGTTTTATTTTTGGTCTATTTGTAGACTGTCTCCCTTGACCTTGGGTTTAATTTTATGCCCACCCAAGGCGATATTATGCACCAATTCAGCTCTAAGAGTGGCTGGAAAAGTAATAATTAACATTTTAAAACTGAACAGTAACAACCTAAAAGTGTCTTGGACATAGTACATCTCCAGCAGTGTTTCTTGAACATGACTATCTAAAACTGAACAAGGGTTCCACGTGTGTGTGTGTTTGTGTTTTCTCTTTTTGGAGGGTTTTGTTCTGTGTTTTCCCCGTTTCTCTCTACTTGGCACAAGAAGACTGGTCTACAAGGAGACATTTTCACTTTCTGTATTGTTTGGGTTTCTCGAGCTATGAGGACACGTTTTGTCATTTTCTCCAAACTCTTATTTAGAGTAATAGTGCTTCATAGCAGAAAGTAACCTTAGAGAGAATCTGATCCGGCTTCTTGCTTAACAGGTGAGAAAACTGAGGAACAGTCATGTTAGCTGGCAAAGCTTCAATGATAACTGGTTACTTCAGCTTGGAACCCTTTGTGGTTAAGTTTGTTGATATGTGGCTTGGTGATGTATTGAAGTGATCATTTCCAGTATCTAGAACCCTGATTTCTTACTATCTGACTCCATATTCAGACTTCCTAGTCTAAGCATCAGATCGCTCAGTGTTTGGGTGGACAAAAGAAAGTGTTGAAGCTAGAGATTTAGAGCCTGCACGGAGCAGAACTAGAGCATTTTTAGTTACATTAAATTGCTGTTGAAGTCATGGCAACAAAAGTCAGAGAGCAAGGAAGTAATGGGCATCAGGTATACAAATTTGAGCACCTCTTTGTTAGTCAATATATAAGGAATTTATTTACCCTAGCAATTATTTCAGAGCAGCATCAGAAGTGCTGTATGAAACATTCACAAACTTTTTTTTTCTCTTTCTAGCTTGCTCTCTAATTGGCGTCATTCATTCTTGAGCGGAAGAAAAAGCTTTCTACCAATCCCCAATAATCCTACTTTCTACATCCAGATTTCCCAAATCCCAGTTCCTGCTTCACCTCCCCATCCTGACCCCAGACTGGCTTCAGTAGTTCTCTAGTTGCTTACGTAACAGTATGCCTGGAATTTATCTAATGTTTATAACTTAAAGAGAAAATACTTTCACAACCTGAAAAATAATTCTATGAGATAAAGCAGAACCAGTATTTTTTTAAATCACCATTTCCCCAGTGAAAAAAATTGAAGCATAGACGTCTATTAAGCAACCTACCTAAAGTAACATAGCTAGTTCATAGATCAAAACCCTAACGTCCTAATTTTTTACCTCACTGATGGATCTGGATTCCTTCAGGTTTCCCCCACCGCCAGCCACCCTACCTTTGGCAGATGGTTTGATGGTATCACCAACCCAGTGGACATGAGTTTGAACAAATTCTGGAATAGTGAAGGACAGGAAAGCCTGGCATGCTGCACTCCACAGGGTCGCAAGAGTGGGACACTTCTTAGCCACTGAACAACCCCCATTTAGCAGGTAGAATTGTTCTAACAGTTGTAGAGCCAAAAGTAAACATTTTATAGCTTTTGTAAATTATTATCACTTAAAAATGTTGAAGAAAAATCAAACAGGCAAACAAAAGTGATAAACTAATTTGCATTGCTGGGAGGCAGCCAATCCTACTTGAATTTATACCAGTGGTATCTGCCTGGTGTAATCCCAGATTTTAAAGTGAAGATAAATCCTCTGCTGTTAAAGTCTTAATTTACATTGTAGTTTGCAAACAGGCCTTTGTGTGTAAAATACAATAGAGTTAAAGTCTCATTTCCCTGCCTGCCCTACCCCCTTCTCCTTTTCCTTCCCTCTAGAGCCTCTGACACTAAGCTCTCAGAGGTGATCTACATATTTATTGTCAATGGAATTCAACTCTAAGAATCTAACCCAAAACTCAAAACCAGAAGGAACTAAAAAACTAGGTAACTGTGGAGGAGAAAATATAATAAGTTCCCCTGATCATACTCTGAAAAGCAAAGCCTGGCAATAACCTGAGGTTTCAAAAGAAAGAAGCCTTGGGTTCTGAGTGCCTGCATGCTCACTCAGTTATATATGATTCTTTGCAATCCTGTGGACTGTAGCCCACCAGGCTCCTCTGTTCATGAGATTTTTCAGGCAAGAATACTGGTATGAGTTGCCATTTCCTCCTCTGAGGATCAATTCTGCCTCTCTTGAATCTCATGCGTGGGCAGGTGAATTCTTTACTGCTGAGCCACCTGGGAAGCCCCTCTAAGTACACATTATCAATATAAAGAAGAAATGAGGATTTGGAATCTTGACTGTCAACCTGAGGACCAGGTACACAACCAATTTTCTCCTCTGTTCATCTGTCAGAAAACACAGAACTTCCCTGGTGGTACAGTGGAAAAGAATCCGCCTGCCAATGGAGGGGACGCAGGTTTGATCCCTGGTCCAGAAAAATTCCACATGCCAAGGAGCAGCTAAGCTCACAGGCACAGCAGCTACCGAACCTGCACTCTAGAGCCCTCAAGCTGCAACTACTGAACCTGGGTGCCTAGAACCCAAGCTCTGCAAGGAGGAGTAGCCCCTGCTTGCTGAGACTAGAGAAAGCCCTCTCGCAGCAACAAAGACCCAGAACAGCCAAAAATAAATAAATAAAAAGAAAACACAAACACAAAAGAGGCTCCCTCATCACAAATGCCCTTAACTTTTCTTATAGCCAATTCCTTCTAGGCAATCCAGACACTAGCTCTAAGGCCCTAATCCCCCAAGCAGTTATGCAATTATGGTTCACCAGCCACTCCCTTTCAATATTCCCTTTCCCCTTGGACACAATGAAGTGGCACTCTCTTGATTATGTTCTATAACACTGACCATGCCCAGTTCATCAAAATGGAAGAATTTAGACATTTGTCACGATTCTGTTGTCCATCTCCCTCCTGGCTCACTCTCCAATTCCTTGGTAATCTTTTCACTTGGAGGGTTTCAGCTCCTTCATTTAGAGAATGTTGTCTCTAAGATACCCATCTCCAGCTAATATCCACAGTACTGAGGTCCAGTCAGGAGTGTGTAAATGTCGAATACCTCCACTAAGAGGTATGCATGCTCCCTGTATTTCAGACATGCTGCATGAAAAGTGAATTCTTTCCCAGTTTCTCCTGCCCAAACACCCTTCTCTTCCTGAATTTCCTTTTTATGTTAGAAGTACTAATAGGTTCTTAAACATGGAGTTAACTTTGAGTCCCCTCCTCCCTCCCTAGCTTCCATAAATCCAACCCATTTGGAATACTTTCTGTTCCCACTGACACCATGTGAACTCAGGATTATGCATTAGCTTTTTAGCTGTTCTCTTTCCCCTGAGACCTTTCCGCTTCCAGTTCATCCTACACTTTGCTGTAGGTGACTTATCCTAAAGCACCCTTCAGACTAAGTCACACCCAAGCTCAGAAAAAAACGGCTCCCTGCTGCCTACTAAGTAAAATGCACACTGTGCCAAGATTAAAAGGGCCTAACCAATGTGGTCCCAAACCAGCACTGCTACCTGACTTGTAGCCTATGCTCGTATAGCCACCCCAAATGGCTCATGTTCCCCAAATATATCCAGCACCTTTCTTGCCCCTTGCCTCCTCTTGTTTCTTATATCTGAAATGGCCTTTCCTCTGTCTTCGCCTACTAAATACTCACCAACCTTCAAGACCCTACCCCTTCCCCCATCAAATGTTGATGTCCTTCTCCAGCAAGTTATTTCCTATCATCCAAGCTGGCAGTGATCTCTGCCTCCTCTGAGTTCCCATGGCATTTGTTCATTTCTGCCTTCTGGAATCAATCACAGTTTATATTGTGGTATCGTCTTTTGTGTAACTCTAATATCTGCTATTAGGTTATAACATCTTGAGGACAGAGGCCTTGGGTTAGTTCATGTTTATCCCCTACAATGTCTTTCACATACCAACCCCTCAATGAAACTAAAAGCCAGGAAACAAGAAATTAAACTGAAAAAGAAAACCTGGCTGGGTTCATAGATGTTTGGGATTGCAAAAGACACTTACAAAGTTAATTTAATGAACCTGGCCATGTAACCCCATTCTCTCCCAGCCCCTCCCCCATTAAAAAAATAAATATACCAACAGAAATAGAGTCACAGACATAGAGAATAGTCTTATGGTTGACAGGGGGGAAAAAAGGGGGAGGGATGAATTGGGAGATTGGGATTGACATATACACACTACTATATATAATAAAATGGATGCTAATAAGCTGCTGCCTTATAGCACAGGAATCTCTACTGAAATTCCATAATGACTATATGGGGAAAGACTCTTAAAGTAAGTGGATATATGTATGTGTATAGCTGGTTCACTTTGCTATACAGCAGAAACTGACACAACATTGTAAATCAACTATACTCCAATAAAAACAAAAAAATTAATTAAAAAAAAAATATATATATATATATATACCTAGACCCAGGAAAATGACCTGGCTTGCCCAAGGTCACACATTTAGTGACAGATGAAGACTTGGAATTCAGATCTTCTGAATTGTAATTCGTCAGCTCCATCAACAGATTGTTTCCTTCCTCCTCTTTTCTGTGCTTCTCTAAATGGATGTTTTTCTTGTTGATAAAGGTTTCCTAAGTAAAGTAATTTTACTCTTTTACATATTATTTGAGCTTAAAGCATTTGTGCTACATTTCTGGCCCCATATATAATTTTAGCAAAATTATACTTTTTTTTTTTTTTTAATAAACCAAAGGACCAAACAGAGACATCAGAGAAACATCTGGTCTGATTCATCAGGGTGGCAGCAACATTTCTATTTATACATGAGCACAGCCCTATCTTTGTAGCTCTCAGCTGTTCCTCATTGCTTAGTATATCTCTCTTTTCAACCTTGTCTGTCCCTCATCAAAAGAGCATCCTGCATCCTGAGTCTTAAGCAGAATCCAATGCAATGGAAGAAAATAGATTCCCTACTCCCTAGAAGGGGTCTGTATTTAAAAGGAACTATTTCTCTACTTTCTGTCTTTTAATTCAAGAGCCTCGGACAGCAAGCCTCAAGTGGTTGGGTGACTGCCATTCATTCTGCTGCATTCTGAGTAGAAAGGGTTGTATAAAAATCAAAGCTGTAGCATGAGTCAAGTTTGGAAGCAGGTCAGACAGAAAGGAAGTGAGTAGTCTAAATGGGGAAACTGAGGCTGGTGTCGAGAACTTAAGGAACACAGACTCTCCTTATAGCAACATTTGACAGTGATTGTCAGTTAGCAACGGTTGGATCTTGAGCATTCAATGGCGCCAAGAACTTAGGAATCTTCTCAGGTTTCGTAAGTGCTCTTTTATACCTGGCCTGTGTTCCCTAAGAGAAAGTCACTGTTTATACCAGCCAATGACCATATTGTTTGGGAAAGCAGTAGAACAGGCCAGAAACAAACAGACCTCCACCAGTCATTTCTTCTTAGCAAAAGCTCCTCCAAAGTAATGACCTCACCTCAACATTCAATTACAGGAATGCAAAAATAAAAACACTCAGATTGAACCACAAGGGTCACTGACATCAGGCCTCATTAAAACCTTTAGAGGTTCTAAACACTGAAAAGAATAAAGTGCCCTACCTCACCCCCATGTAATTAAAATTAAAACATCACAAAGTATTAGAAAGAGCAACAAAGTTTTGATTTTTTTTCAGTGATGACCACTACAGAACCTGCTTTAGAAATGGCCAGTATCAGACTCTTAAAACTTTTGTGTGTGTTTTTGTGTACTCTTGCTTTTGCCAGCACTCTAAACATTGCATCTTTTCCAGCTCTGCCTGGAATACACAGTACCAACCATCTATTAACTAACACAATCTACGAAGGGGGTAATCTTTAGCAAATTAATTTCTGTGTTTTTCTAGTAACCACAGAAACACTAAGTTACTTCACCCTAGCCAAAGAAAATGACCCCTTCCTTAGCATTGTGGTTCTAATGAGGCCTCAAAAGATGCAATAAAAAGACATCAAAGCCAAATGATTCCAGAGAAGTGATGTTTTAAGTTATTTCACTGTCTTTATATTACCTTGAGAGCAATACTATCATCATTGGTCAACATGTGATGGCTACACTGGCCCATTTTCATTTGCCTCTATTTTAATAAAGATGTGGAGACATCAGTTACAGTAGTTGGAGCCTATTTAAGATGACTCTTATGAGCAAAGACCAAAAAATATCTAAAATATATCCCTAGAAGGCTGTCATATAAATATGGATTAAGATGGTCATACCTCCTGAATGTCTTACCATTATTGATCAGGGTTGATTGCTATTGAGAATAACTCAGGAAACTTTTTTTTTTCCTAAAGATTTATTTATTTGTTTATTTTGGCTGTGCTGGGTCTTTGTTGTTGTGAGAAGGCTTTCTCTAGTTTTGATGAGCTGGGGCTACTCTCTGTTGCAGTGCGCCAGCTTCTCATGGCATTGGGCTTCAGTAGCTGTGGGTCACGGGCTTAGTGCTCCACGGCATGTGGGTTCTTCCCAGACCAGGGATCAAACCTGCATCCCCTGCATTGGCAAGAAGATTCTCAACCACTAGACCACCAGGAAAACCCTGTAAACTTTTTTTGATCATTTTTCCCCTTGGTCTATAACAGGGCATCCTTACAGCACAACTAGGGAGGAGCTAGAGATTTAGAAACTGATAGTCAGAAAGTGGGGAACTGAAGTTTAAGATTGCTTAGCTATATTGTCTGAGTGACGACAAGATATAGAATGGGGTTCTGGAAAGTAGGTAACTAGAATAGAAGAGAAGGTCATAAGGGTTAAGGAAGTATGAAAATTAGGAAGCTAAGTTATTGAACTTTTAGGATGGTGGTAGGAAATGGGATAAAGCAGATGACTGTGGGTTAAGTCTCAAAGTCTTTGAGGAATGAAAGGAAGCAATCAGAAGGGTGGTTAGTGGCAGGGAGGAGGAGAGCATAGCAATCACCCTTAAGAGAAGGGTGAGTTACATAAAAGTGATGAGTAATGGTCTGGAAGTAGCAGTGGGGTTACAAGTAGCCAAATGCCAACCCCTACACCTCAACTCACTCTAGAGCACAACAGAACAAAGTGAGAAAGTTAACAACCCCAACCAAAGATATTTGCAGGGCAAATCCTAGCCTTGAAGGAAATCCCCTCAATTCAAGACAAGAAGTAAGGCATATACCTCCAAGAAGAAATATCAAGAATTGTTGAGTATTTTATTACAATGAAATATTGACTCCAGACCACTTAGTGGAAAGGATGACTAAGGAGTGTGTAAGTGACAGGTACAAGAAATGAAATGAAAAGGTTCATAGCATAAGCTGAAAAAGTGAGAAAGTACAAACGATTAAGGGGACAAGGGTTAAAGAGAGAACTGGTGACTAGAAGCATTTCCCTTTTAATCAGTGACAGAGAATTACAGGGATGAAAAAGAGCCAAGCTTCAAATATTATATTTTGGTGCACAGTTTTTGGTATCCCATTAGGGTAAAGCTTCTGTCAAAATGCAGGGATGTGGTAATGGCTGCCACAGAGTTTCTAAAGAGGCCGTGAAGGCAGAGTTTCTAAAGAGGGCATGAAGACTTTGTTCTTAAACAATCTGTGTCTCTGTGTGTTTGGAGATGTAGCAGTAAGCCTAGTTAGAACAAAGCTACTCTTTAGATTTGTGGCTCAGCAAAGGGGCCATTTCTCCATTTCATGAGAACTCAGATCTGTTGATCTCTTTATTTGATTCCTGGACTCTCTTAGTCCCATGCTCTACTTGGAACCAGTAATTGCTCATCTGAAACACTCTCACACCAATCTCTCCCATTCCCCTGCAGCCTGGCCTGTAGCATCAACTCTAGATCATTCCTGCAATATGCTTTTTTCTGCTCCTTCTTCTCAAGCAGCTGAGGCTGGAGAAAAATCACATAACCTAGAGTCTCGCATTGCTATAGGTTTAACTCATCTGGGCCTTCAGAGACTTCAGTCCCTTAAGGTTTTTTTTTGATCAGTTGCTGCTCCCATTCTCTCAGGTAAATATACCTAATCTTGCGAATTCCCTGGTGGTCTAGTGGTTAGGATTTAATACTTTCCCTGCTATGGCCCGGGTTCAATACCTGGTTAGGGTACTGGGACCCCACAAGACTCATGGCACAGCTAAAATAAAATTTGTCTTTGTCAAAAAAAAAAAAAAATTTGCCTTTGTCTCTCTCCTCAAGACCTAGTCAACTCCTGATGATTCTCATTCTCAAAATGTTTCTGCCTCCTATTTCAAGGAGAAAAACTGAGGCCACCAAACAAGATCTCCTGCAAAGTCCCCACCCCACCACCATCTTTTCCTTCAGTCTCAGAGAAAGAGTGGGTTCTCCTCTTTCAAAAGCCAAACTATCCCACCTCTTTTGGCTTCAAACAATTATCTTCTCTCTTTTTTTTCTTTCAACCACACTTTTAGCACTGAGGGCTTCTTCCCTCCGTTTATGTATTCAGCTCTCTCTAATCAAAAAGCTCCTGACCTGTGAAATCCACTGGTACCTGCAATTTTCTTTAAAGTACATCCATAAAATAAAATGGGTTGATGAATGAATAGATGGACAGATATGTGATAAACCAAATATAGCATGTACATATGCAAATCCTTTGATGATTTTTTCCTATTGAATTTGTCTTTGTCTCCGTGAAATTTACATATACATTAATATATACTGAAATGTACTTTTCTCATTCTGTATTGTGTTTTTCAGATTTATCTATTTGATACTCAAGGATCAAGTCCATTCATTTTAACTGCTGTGTAGTTTTATACCATATAAATATTCCAATATTAATTTATACATTCTGCTACTGATCGTTGCTTTCCTAACTTTTATGATTGTGAACAATAAATCAGTGACCACCCTTAAGGCAATTCTCCTTTTGCATATTATATATAAGTATTTCTCTAGATAATATGTCCAGAAATTGAATTGCTATGTAGTAGGATACACGCCAACTTCACTCTACAAAATATTGGCAAGTTGCTTTCCACAGTGGCTGTACTAATTTACTTTCTCATTAGCAGAGTAGGAGAGTTTTTACTTCATATCCTTGCCAATATTTAACATTGTCAGATTTAAAAATTTTTACTGTTCTCATATATGTGAAAAGTAGTCCAATTTTATACCTTCTCTAGAGAGGTTAAGCAGCAATTCAGATTTCATGTCTCTAAATTGCCTTTTCATACTCATTGACAGATTCTTTCTTTCTCTTTTTTTAAATGGTTATCCCCATTTTAAAAAATATCTATTTATTTTGGGCTGTGCTGTCTTAGTTGTGACACACTGGATCTTCTATCTTCCTTGTGGCATAAGATGTCTAGATCCCTAACCAGGGATGCAACCTGAGCCCTCAGCATTGAGAGCTCCGAGTATTATCACTGGACCACCAGGGAAGTCCTGGCAAGTTTTTTCTATTGTATTTTTGTCTTTTTAAAAATTGATTTATAAAAGTTCTCTCTGTATGCTATGCCCTAAACTTTTATCAGTTATTTGATTTGCAAGTATTTTCTCTTAGTCTTGTCTTTTAACATTGTTTATGGGCTTCGCTAGTGGCCCAGTGGTAAAGAATCTTCCTGCCAATGCGGGAGACAAGAGACCTGAATTTGATCCCTGGGTTGGGAAGATTCCCTGGAGTAGGAAAGGGCAACCCACTCCAGTATTCTTGCCTGGAGAATTCCATGGACAGAGGAGCCTGGCGGATCCCAGCGTCCCAGAGTCGGACACAACTGAGCACAAGTGTACATGATAATTTTCCCATAGAGATTTTAATTTATCTTGTTTGTTTATGGTTTAAGTTTCATGGTTCAAATTTCTTCTGTCTTAAAAAAGCCTTCCTTACTTGGAAGTAATGAATATGTTCTGCTCTATTATCTTCTGAAAGCTTTATTATTTTGCCTTTCACTTTGAAGTCTTCAATTGATATTTATTTATTCATACAGTGGGGAGGATCTAATTTTTCCTTATATGGATAACTAATTGACCCTACACCAGTTATCGAATAGTCCAGGTTTTCCCTATTACTTTGTACTTTCATTTCTATCAAATGTCAGTTTCTCATATGTGTGTCTCTCTGTCCTGTTCTACTGGTCCATTTCTTTATGCTCTAGTACTACATTGTGTTCATTCCCCCTCCTTAATTTTCTTCTTCAAAATTACCCTGCCTATTCTTGGCCGTGAAGTAGCTCATATACATTTTTAAATCAACTGGTCACATTCCACACAACACCCTGTTGGGATTCTGACTGTAAATTTAACAAAATTTATACATTAAGGAGGATTACCTCTTTATAATATTGAGTTTTCCTTTCAGAATATGCTATTTCTGGGGCTGGAGGTCCAGTGGTTAAGACTCTACGCTAAAACTGCAAGAGGTAGAATTGGCAAGCCATGCAGCACCCCCCACCTGCCCCAAAAAGTGCTATTTCTCTTCTATTTTATGTCTATCAATAAAGTTTTATCATTTGTTTGTATAGGTATTAGATTTTTTGGTTAGATTTATTTTTGAATACATTATAGCTTCTCTTGCCACTATAATTTAGGTATTATTATTACTCTTTTCTAATTGGTTATTGCTTATATATAGAAACACTATCCGTTTTTGAACATTGATTTTGTGTTTATCAAACTTGAAAAACTTTCTGCTAAGTACCAATTACGTGTCAAAAGATTGTCTTGAATGTTCTCTGTCGATAATCATATTATTTTCATACAACGAGTATTTTGTTTCTTTCTTTCCAAACCCCTGTTTCCCCACCTTGTCTTACTACATTGGTTAGGTCCTCCAGGACAATGTGGAATAAACACAATAGTTATGTCTTGTTTCTGACTTTAAAGAGGACGTTTCCATTATTTCACCATTAACTGTGATGTTTGCTGTAAGTTTTTCATATTAGTGATTCTGTGATCTATTTTTAGTTCTCTAAAAAGGATGTTTTAAAATCACAAAGTGAGTGTTAAGTTTTACTAAATATTTATTTTTGTATTTATCGTGGTGGTCATTTAGTTTTTTCCCTTAATTTGATAAGATGGTGAGTTACATTAACAGATTTCCAAAAATAAAGTATCGTTACATTTCTGGGGAAAACCCTTCTTGATTATATTGTATTTTTAATGAACTGTAATATTTTATTTAGTGTTTGTGTATCTATATTTACATGTGAGATGAGCCAATAACTTTCCCCATCTGCTGCTGTCCTCATTTGGCTTGAATGTCCTTCCTGGATACCCAAGGGGGTTGCCTCCCTACACAATCTTCAACCCATTACTGCTCTATGACCACAGCTCTCAAGATGACATCCAAGCGGATAAATTGAAAGTCTTATATTGCAATGCATTTGTGACATATAACAATCCATTCGTTCTTAAAAGTTACTCTTTATTTTAATTACACTCACCGGTTCTCTCATTCGCCTCCGAGCATTCCTTCGCTACCTTCTTTTTTGGCTGATTTATCTTCTCCTTGGAATCTCCTTTGACCAGAACTCTTTTCACTCTGCAAGTTTTCCTAGGTGATCTGACACATCCTCTGTGTTTCAGCTACGCTGATCACAGAGATGAATTTCAGTGCTGTACCTTTATCTCAGACCTCTCCCTTCAGTTCTAGCTGATCCTGGCTCAGTCTGGCTGTCCCAAAGTCAGCTGGGACTTCACATGTTTAGAATAGAACTCTCTGTCTTCTCCATTAAATTAGTTTCTCCTCCTGTAGACAGAATCCTAACTCTTGACCCCGTATTTGTCATCCAAGAGAAGATTCTTTGGATTTTTCTCTTTTATTTATCAAATCCAATCAATTACCATGCCTGACAATTCAATTTCCTCAACATTACTTGATGTATTCCACCTCTCCACCTTCACAGATATCTTTCACCTAGACTAGAGCAAAATTTACCTTATAAATCTCCTTTGTTTTGTCTATCTCAAAGATAGATCCAACCATGGGTGCCACGACAAGCACTTTCTAATTGTTCTCTTTATAGTCACTGAAGTAATTTATTTAAAACTCAAATCTTGCCATTCCACTTTTCTGCCCCCAATTCCTCTGTTTCTCCATTACAGGTAGAATGATCTACATTTTTTAACACAACATTCAAATCCCAGGGTTACTTAACCTTTATCTTTTTCTCTAGCTTCATTTACGTCTTAATCTTGTCTCTAGCAACTCAAAACCTTGTGTAGCCTATGCATTTTTTTTTCCTTCCATGTCTTTGCCATGTTGTTCCTTCTAGAAAGCTCCAATTCCCTTTACCTCATCTACCCCAACCCACACCTAATTTCCCACCCCCCCCATCTCTACATGACTAACTGTTCATAACCTTTAAGATACAACTCAGCTGTCAGCTCATTCAAAAGCCAAACTGATGCTGGCCCCTCCTGCAGGTTTCACTAAGTGCCTCTCTTCAATAATCTCATAAAAGTTATTGTTATTACTATACTTTGCAATTATCATATTGCACTGTAATTATTTGTTTATGTATTCCCCACTGGATGGTGAACTCATCAAGAGAAGCAATTGGGTTTCATTCATATTTAAAGTTCGAGAACTTAGCAGAGTATCTAGCTCAGAAATATTTGTTGATTTCAATTAATAAGTGATTTCGTTGAACTGAATATGCTCTTTGAAGAAGCTTTGTGTCTTTGTGATTATTATTGCTTAAAATGTAGCTCTCACTGGACTTTTCCTACCACATAGACTTCATAAATTTTTTTGTTCTTGCTAACCAACTCTAAGAGTATTAATAGTAAAAAAACAGTGACCTATGAGTGTAGCTAATATGGTCTAGATTGGAGTATGGAACCACATGGGACAACAGAAACAAAGTAGGACAGAATGATGGAAGGAGAGGATACAAGTTGGAACGTATACTGCCTACCATCTCTAACTAGGTTTTCACTAACACTCCGGTGCGGGTGCAGAGTGATGAATATTTATCAGTAGAATTACACTGATAGTGGCTCCTGGATTGTCTGGGAAGTCAGATATCACCTTGAGGTTTACATAAACTCATCTGGAAACCCCATCCCGTGTCTTATGGGGAAACCAATGCTCTCCCCAAACTCCCTGAAGTTTCTCTGGGCTCCCCACTCTCTTGATAACCTCAGGGTTTGATTTCTGGCTTCTGCTGAATTCTGCTTCTTCATTGTCTGTCCTGCAGCTGTTCCTTTGTCTTCATTTGGCACTGACTGGAGGGTAGGTTATAGCCCCTCCTCCTAGATCTCCCACCCCAAATTCATGAGAGGGGGCTTTGTGCAGTAGACTCTTCCTGGAGATTCCGAGATAACATTTGCCAGATAGATGGCTAAATGGCAAATACTCTGCACTCTTCAGCTGCCAATTTAAAACTGCAAATTTTATCTCCTTACTCTGTTTCTACCAACCAGAAGTTCAGTCTCCTGACATTTTGCCTAGCCTCCTCTCCCACTCTTTCTCCTCATTTACTTCTTTTTTCTTCTTGTATTTCCCAATTTCTTATGAAGAATGATTTTGTGATCTTTTTGTTGTTTCTTTATAACACATACAGAGCTTGTACTTTCACTCCTTAGGCATCTCTCAAGATATTATTCTAAACAAAGACAAGTCTTACCTAAAAAGAAGGTAATGCCAGTTCATGAAGTAATATTTTCTCATAACTTGATTAGTTTCTACTTATGATACGTACATGTTTATGTGTCAGAGAGCTAAAAATTCAATATTGTTCATTTAAATTCATATGATTGTTTCTTCCCAACTAATTCTTTTTATAAAATCTTACGTAAAAGAACACCTTTAGTTCTTGCTAATGATTGGTGCCTGAGTCAGGTGGTACCAACCAACACATATAATCACCATCCCAGTTTATAAGTTGGGAAAACCAAGGAGTAGTTGTTACAGAATTTTGTCTGAACTGGGCCTTAAAATAGTCTCAACTCAACTCAATACCTTTAAATAAACATTCCTCATGTTTGATGCATGTGTGGTGTGTGTGCTAAGTCACTTCAGTCATGTCCGACTCTTCGTGACCCTATAGACTGTAGCCCGCCAGGTTCCTCTGTCCATGGGATTCTCCAGGCAAGAATACTGGAGTGGGTTGCCATGCCCTCCTCCAGGGGATCTTCCCGACCCAGGAATCTAACCTGCATCTCTTAAATCTCTTGCATCAGGAGGGGGTTCTTTACCACTAGCACTACCTGGGAAGCCCTTGATACTATATATGTGGCTAGTTGGAACGGAATATTTCTGAAGAGCAACAGAACAAATATTGATGGTTCCTTAGCTTCTGGAATCCCAAAGAGATTTTTCTCTTTTGGAAAGACTTGAATTCATTGTTTCCAGCAAATATTTGTCAAGAACCTACTGTGGGTCAGGCAGTGTGGTGAACCCTGGGGACTGAGTGGCAAAGAAGAGAATTGAACTCCCTGCTCCATTGGAGCTTATATTCTAGCAGGGAACATGGTCAATAGGAAGGAAATAAATAATCACACATTGTGGTGAGTTCTAAGAAGAAGGTCAGCATGGCAAGTTGATAGAGAACAAGTGGTGGGGAAGAGTAGTTTGGGAAGTCCTCTTTGAGCTTTGACATGTTATCTGAGACCTAAGAGATGAGAACGAACCAGTCATGCAAAGAAATAGGGAGATCAGTGAAGAGGCCATTGTAGCAGCCCAGGTAGAGATGATGGGGGTTTAGGCTGGGGTTGTAGCAGTGGAGAGAAAAGAAAGAGGTAGTCCAGATAAGTTTGGCGGTACAACTATAGGAGCATTGGCTGATATTATATATATTCAAAGAGAGAGGAAAAAAATGAGGGATAATTTCTATGTTTGTGGCTTGGACAACTATGTAGTTCATTTAGACACTAAGATGAAGACCAGAAGAACAGGCTTAGGTTCGGAAATCTAGAGTTCCATTTTGTATCTATACGTTTAAGATGCTTCTTGAACATTCAGATAGTGATAGTGGATAGTCTACAAATCTGGAGTTCTGGGAAAGGGAAGAGCTGGAAATACCTGTTTGGAGTCATTCAGCACACAGATACCATTTAAAGTCACGGGATTGGATGAGCTCTCCAAGAAAGAGAGTTATCCCTGGAGAAGAGGACTCAGGCCCGAGCACTGAGGCATTCCAACACTTAGAGGTTGTACAGAGAAATGAGAGACAGAAAAGGACTGAGCAAGAGTGGCCCATGAGGCAAGCTAAAGCCAAAAAAAATTGTACTTTGAGGTCAAAGAAAAGATGGGACAATTAAGTCAGGGGCAGACCCATGTCCACTGTATGCTGCATACCCCAGTGTAAGATTCTGCTCAACCTGTATGTTTGCTTAGCCTATAGGTAGAGGTCAAGAAAGGTTTCTAACATCAAACCTTCCAGAAAAGGTTTTGCAACCTAATTGGGTATCTGAAGAGGTATTTGCATGTGTTCTGGTTCTTCCAAGGCTGTGACTGAACACGGTAGTGCTAGGCAGTTAACAAGTGACTCCAGGCTGCCTTTGTGTTGGCGTGGATTTGTTGGCTGCTTCTTGGTGGATAATTCCAAAAGATCTTTGTGATGAGAACAAAGTGTAAAGGCATGATTATAAAATTAGTATGGGAGTTTCACAATTTCCATGGTAAAAGCTGGATCATCTTTGTTAATCTGTGCCTAATTCCTTTCTGCAGGAGGCAGGGATAGCTAGAAATAAAGAGCGATGCCTCTTTGTCATCCGGTTCCTTTGGTAAAGTCCAGCTCCCTGCTGAAAGTAGGAGCATCAGTGGAAAGAAACCCAACTTTTCATCTTATCTTACTATAAACAGCACTGACATTCGAAAAAGCGTGCCTTTGATGGCAAGTCCTGTGCCAAAGCAGGATACAGCCATTTCGATACAGGCTGTTTTATTATAGTCAATTTGCTGACACACAGCTTTGACACAGTCATTTTGATGCCAGGAACATCTTGATGTGGCTGCCTTGAAGTGGCTGTTTTGATATGGGAACATTTTGATTCTGCTTAAAAACAAACCAATAAACTTTTCGCTTAAAAATATTATTGCCAAGTAATGTGCATTGACAGACCTCCTCAGCCATTCCCTGAGCCCTATCTCAATCCCACCTTCCTTCAACAGATGCTGGACTGTAAAGCTGGACAGGGGGACCCCTGAAAGGAGAAAATCACAATGAGGGAGGGAGGAGACTGGAACTGTGGACCCAGCTCAGCAGTACAACCTGAAGAGAAAGCTAACTGTGCTCTTGAACCCACCCTGTCTTAGCACCTTAAAAAAGTCAGTTCATCTCCATAACATGGCAAGTGGCTGAATAAATTCTACTCTAAGAGAAATCCCCATCCTTAATCCCATCCTCTCACCTTGCAAAAGCTGTGTCATGACCAGGCATTTCTTTTCTTTTCCAAAGAAAAGAAAAACTAAACAGAAGTTTAGTAACATCTATACTTCCTGTATGAATGGGAGATACCCAAGAAACAGTAACTCCAAGCAGGCATTTCTTTGGTGAGATATGTACAATTGAATGAAACACCTACTTTTAAGCAGGGAGCTTAGAAAGAGCCACAGCTCTGTACACTCAAACTGGAAGCAGCAACTCCAGGCTGCCAAGCGACAGAAGTGGACATGGAGGAATCATATAGTTGGGTTGGTCCAGGGTTGATATTTTGCCATTCAGATGTGACTAGATGATAGGGAAAGGAAAATAAAATGCCTTAGGCCCATGGTCTCACTTATATTATCAGGGATCCATCAGGGATCTATTATCAATCATCCAATTAGTTGAATGGAGAATATAAAATGACTTCCTCTAGAGCAAATTCTTTTTTCTCTCCAAGAACTCACTCTTAAAGCAATAATAGAACTGAAACACTCTGGGAAACCAGTTAAGTCATTAATATGATTAATGGTATAATTTCTCCAGTACTAGGTGTTCATATCATTCACACACGAGATAAAATATTAAATATTTTCAAAAGATGAATCTGTCTATTTCTGCCACTATTATGTCTTTAAAGATTTGCGATGCTATTTAATTGAATTTGAAGATGTCCTTGGAGGGTATTGAATGAAATGCTATGTAAAAATCTATGCAGTGCACATGATTTGTTTTCTCAAAATATGAATTTCCCCCCTCCCCAAACCCATTTACTTCTTTTACTGCAAGCATTTCCTATTTTATTTTAGTTTCAGTCCTTCCCAAATACTCTGATTTCAATTGAGGTCAGTAGATAATGTATTAAACTCTCCTATGTGTCAGTCATTTTGCTAGGCGCTACAGGGGACAAAAATATAAATATGAATAAGAAATAGCCTGCTCTCAGGGACATGCTGAGGGAAATTAGACTTGTCTACAAACAAAATACAAAAATCGAGTTGTCACCAGGCACTCATGCATTTGAATATCATCTGATAAACTGGCATAATTAGAATGACGTGGGACCACAATGACTAGACTTATGCAGCCCCATTGGGAGAAGGAAAGGGAAGATGGCATTTAACTGTGGATATCCTACTTGGCTGATAAGCACTGCGCTAAGTGTTTCACGAATCTTATCTCATTTAATCCTTCCAACAGTCCTATTTTACAAAGGAGCAAATAGCAACTCGCCAACATTAAGTACTTTGCCCAGGATCACACAGCTCAGGTTTGGTGCTGAAGGCTAAATTCAAACCTGGAAGAACCCGTGCTCCTTCCGGTCCCCTCAAGGAAGGCGGTAGTGTGAATTACAGTTGAGTCAAGAGAAGGATTGGCAGCTCTTGACACTGATGTTTGAAAGGCTGACTTTGGGTTATTAAAACTGTATAAACGGAAGGGAAAACACACGGTAGTCATAGCCAGTCTGGATCCACCACTGAGCCATTCTGCAGGCACTTCAGTCAAAACGGCTCTTTGGTAAATATGACTTTGTAAAAGCTTTGCTGGGTTGTCAATGAGAGTAAGAAAAAAGTAACAAAAACATGAAGTTTACCTTTTAAAATGACTACACCAATTCTTTAGCTTCTTTTTCTAAAATTAAAAAAAATTTTTTGGAGTGTAGATTTACAATGATGTTTCAGGTGTACAGCAAAGTGAGTCAGTTATATGTATACAATATGTCCACTCTTTTTTTTAGATTCTCTTCCCATCTAGGTCATTATAGAAATATTGAATAGAGTTCCCTGTGGTATACAGTAGGTCCTTATTAGTTATCTATTTTATATACAGTAGTGCCTATATGTCAATCCCGGTCTCCCAATTTATCCCTTTCCTGCCCTTACCCACCTGGTAACCATAAGTTTGTTTTCTATATCTGTGATTCTACTTCTTTTTTGTAAATAAGTTCATGTGTACTCCTTTTTTTAGAGTCTTCATATAAGTGATACATATTTGTCTTTATCTGACTTACTTCACTCAAAATGACAATCTCTAGGTCCATCCATATTGCTGCAAATGGCATTATTTTGTTCTTTTTTATGACTGAGTAATATTTTAGCTTCTTGAATGTAGAAATTTACTTTTTACTCCAATGAGAAAAAATAATAATTATAATCAACATTTATTGAATACTCACTAACGCTGGGCTCTCTGCTGAATATACAGAATCAGAGATTGAGATCATGGATTTAGAAGGTTTAGAGGGTTCAAATCTTGATTTTACCACCTGTTGCCTATTACCTTCACCGAGTTACTTAACTTCTCTGGGCCTTAATTTCCTCATCAGAAAGACTCCATAGTGTCTGATAAATAAGCATCTAGTGAGATCAGCCATTATGATGAAGTTGGAGTGTGTTTAACGACTATCCTGGGTCATGAGAGAGTTTCCTGAGTACATCCACCCATGAATAAATCCAGGCCTTCTTCCCGGGTTCACTGCAAGGTAATGGGTCACGTACACAGGGTGAGCAGGATGGAGCCAAGTGTCAGAGCACGGGGGCCATCACTGCTGCTAGAAGGCGCTGTAAAATAAGGGGAAGTCTGCAGAAGAAGCAAGGTCCTCATATGATGCCAAAGGGAAGTTGAGCTGGCAGAACCACCCATGTGGATCACAATTTCAGGGAAGTCAGGTGGTCTGCTCCCACTCATGCGTGGCTGCTCCAACAAAGGTCCCACAGTGTCTCTGATAGCCAGACTCTGAAATAACCCCCAGTGGTCCTCACTGTTTAGTAGTCATGTGCCCATACAGTTCCCCTCCCACATGGCATCAGGGTTGAACTATGTAACAGGGCAGAAGTGATCCTATGACGCTTCTAAGATTAAGTAATAAAAAACACTGTGACTTCTGTCCTGGTCTCTCTCTCCTCTCTTTCGGATCACTCATTCTGGGAGAAGCCAGCTGCCCTGTCTTGAGAGTCCTGATGGAAAGGCTCACATGGTGAAAAACGGAAGCTTCACACTAACAGCCACTTGAAAGTATTAGATTCTCCAGCTCCAATCAAGTCTTCAGATGATGGCACCCCAGCCAATTGTTTCACTGCAACCGAGAACCTGAGCAGAAAAGCACCGAGCTAAGCCACTCCTAGTGGGTTCAATCCCTGGGTCAGGAAGATCCCCTGGAGGTGGGCACAGCAACCCATTCCAGTATTCTTACCTGGAGAATCCCCCACAGACAGAGGAGCCTGGTGGGCTGCGGTCCATGGGGTCGCAAAGTGTTGGACTCGACAGATCTGACTTGGCACACATGCAAGCCACTCCCAGATTCCTAACACTCAGAAACTGAAATAATCAATGTTTGTTTGTTTCCTTTGATGCTAAGTGTGGGGGTAAATTGTTGGCAGAACAATAGATCACCAGCACACACACACACCCTTCTCTCGCCACTCCTTTTATTTTTTGACCATGGACATGTGGCTTGTGGGGCTAAGATTCCCAATCAGGGGCACGGCAGTGAAAGCACCAAGTCCTAACCATTGGATCACCAGGGCACAGCCTCAGGTCCTTTTCTTTCTCTCCAGGAAGGAGGGAATCTTTTCTACTCTTTAGAGAAAATCAACTGCCCAGAGACAACGCTTCTCTTGCTATTGTATTCAGATGTATTGATTGACTAGCATAATCTTCTTAATGGGTTTGTGTACATGCATGCTAAATCGCTTCAGTCATGTCCAGCTCTTTTCCACCCTACAGACTGTGTCCTGCCAGGCTCCTCTGTCCATGGGATTCTCCAGGGAAGAATACTGGAGTGGGTTGCCATTTCCTTCTCCAGGAGATCTTTCCCACCCAGGGATCAAACTGGTATCTCTTGTGGCTCCTGCACTGGACGCAGATTCTTTACTGTTGAGCCGCTGGGGAAGCCTCCTTCATGGATTTGGGGGCTCCCCAAAAAGGGAGACACTTTTTTCTCCTTTTTCTCTCTTGTCCTCCCTCCCCCACTCTACTTTCAAGGAGTAGACCACAAAGAAGGGAATTTGCTAATAACTTTAAGTTAATATATCAAAAATATTATTTTACCAAATGCATTATCTCCTTTAATAACCCTATGAGATGAGTGTTCTTATTATCCCCATTTTCTGCCAAAAAGTTATCTTGCTTTAGGTCATGTAGCTGGCAGGTAGCCTAATCAGGATTGAACCTCAAGTTTGACTGACTCCAGAAACTGCTTTTAACTATCAGGCAATATCACCTCCTTACACCAATTATTCCAACGTGTGATATTAGAATCTAATGAAAAGATGAGATTTGTGGAGTCTGCATATCCACAGTAAAGTACAGCACCTAAAATGAATCATTAGTGAATGTTGGTTCCAAGAAATATTTATTTATTTTAATAAATAAATATCCACCTATGTTTCAAACTTGTTTCTGGAGCAGGATAAAACACTTTCCCAGGCAAGCTCCTCCATTTCACACGAAGCAGGCAATTCGGCTAAAAGCAGACGTAACAGTGGGAGAGGTTCTCCGACTTCACTCCAGACGCAGCTGAAACCCTTATAGCACATTCCCTTCCATTCTCCAGAGTGGCTCTCACGTGTTCTTCTTTCTCAGCAAATCTGCAGCCATCCTTCCCACCCACACATGTCACTTCCCCTTCACTCTCAGCAAGTGACTCCATAGCCACAGACAGGGAAAGTACAAGCCACCCTACCCAACCACCTCGGATTCCTACCACCATCCTGCAGCCTGGCTCCCACCAGACACATCCCGTCCTCCTCCGCTATGCTTACAATGGAAGTCTTTCTCCTCCTCTCTGTAGCTAAAACCCCTGCCTGTCCTTTGCATCCCAAACCCTCCCACTTTCTTAGGAATCTATTGTTTCCTTCTTCTCTCTTCACTGCCCACCTTTCCCTCCCCAGTGAAATCCTTTCATCAATATAAAAATGCTTGTCTTAGCTTAATAAAAACAAAACAAACAAGCATCCTCCCATGGTCTCTGCTCTTTCTCTTTCTCCCCTTCTCAGCCACTTGTCTTAAGGAGTTGTCTATGCCTAGTGTCCCTCATTCTTTACCTCCCGCACACTCCTCACCCTCACCACATCTCAGTTCATGCCATCAACGTTTTTCTCAAGCTACATTACCAAGGACACCAATGACCTCCTTACTGTAAAATCCTAGGACACTGCTCACTCCATTCATTTCCTCCCCTCTCAGGGTTTGATGCTATTGTTCACCATCTCTTGAACTGCTTTGTTTGCTTGGCTGGACTGTCTTTCTACCTCTCTAGCTGTACTTCTTTTAAGCTCCTCTTGCATTGACTTTCCCTTGGAGCCCTGTCCTTTGCTCATCTCAATCTGTACCCTATTTCCAGTCAAAACTGATGGTCACACCTTTGACTATCTCTGAAATCAACTCACTGATTTTCATTTCCTCCACCACTGTCTAAGTCAAGCCTGTCTCCTCTAACCAGGATTACCACCAGCATCTCCTGACTGGTTTTCTTGCTTCCAGTCTTGTCCTTTTCTAATCCATTCTTTATCCTGCAGCCAAAGTGATCCTTCTAAAGTACAAAATTTCAAGATAAAACCCTAACTTCCTGGCATGGCATGTGTGACCTCTTGTGACCTAGCCATCTGGCCACAAAAGCTCTCACTCCTTTGTGCCCTCTCCACTGACACAGTCTCCTGTCTGACCTCAAAGAATGGATGCTGGATTCTCTGCTAGCATTCTGTCTTTCAGTTCAGTCACTCAGTCGTGTCTGACTCTTTGCAATCCCGTGGACTGCAGCATACCAAGCTTCCCTGTCCATCACCAACTCCTGGAGCTTGCTCAAACTCATGTCCATTGAGTCAGTGATGCCATCCAACCATCTCATCCTCTGTCGTCCCCTTCTCCTCCTGCCCTCAATCTTTCCCAGCATCAGGGTCTTTTCAAATGAGTCAGTTCTTCACATCAGGTGGTCAAAGTATTGGAGTTTCGGCTTCAGCATCAGTCCTTCCAATGAATATTCAGGACTGATTTCCTTTAAGATGGACTAGTTGGATCTCCTTGCAATCCAAGGGACTCTCAAGAGTCTTCTCCAACACCACAGTTCAAAACCATCAATTTTTTGGTGCTCAGCTTTCTTTATAGTCCATCTCTAACATCCAAACATGACTACTGGAGAAACCATAGCTTTGACTAGACAGACTTTTGTCAGCAACTTAATGTCTCTGCTTTCTAATATGCTGTCTAGGTTGGTCATAGCTTTTCTTCCAAGGAGCAAGCATCTTTTAATTTCATGGCTGCAGTAACCCCCCAAAAATAAAGTCTGTCACTGTTTCCATTGTTTCCCCATCTGTTTGCCATGAAGTGATGGGACCGGATGCCATGATCTTAGTTTTTTGAATGTTGCGCTTTAAGCCAACCTTTTCACAGTCTGTCCTTTGTATCAATTTAACTAACTCCTCCTCTTGGACATCTCTCCTCCACTAATTTATATGCCTGCATGTTTCTACCTATTGTGGATTAGGCTGAAGTACTTTCCCAGGTAGGCTTTTGAGTCTCATGCAAAGTCAGGAATTTGGCTAAAAATGTATATCATAGTGATGGGTAGCTTGAGCCAACATATCTCCGAAGTACTTTCTGATTTCCTTCAATTCCTTCAATCATAGAACATTTGTCTGATTTCTCTCTTTAGACTCAAGGCACTTGAGACCATGACCATCAAGTACACTGGTTAAGAATTTGGGCTCTGGAGCAAGATTGCCTGGATTCAGAATCAGACTCTGCATTGTCCTAATTTTGTGACATTAGATAACTAGCTAATCTGTGCCTTAGTTTTGTCATCTGCAAAATGGAGGTAATAAAATACTTGTAGAGTTGCTGTTAAGATCAAATGAGAAAAGTGAAGGAAAGCATTTTGCATGGTGCCAGGCATATAGCAAGCACTCAAAAGAGAGCTGTTATTATTTTTTTAATGTAATTTTATTTCTTTTTTATTTTTGACTGTGCTGGGTCTTCATTGCTGCAAGGGCTTTTCTCTAGTTGTGGCAAGTGTGGACTACTCTCTAGTTGCCATTTGCGGGCTTCTCATTGTGATGGCTTCCCTGTTGCAGAGCATGGGCTTTAGGGTATGTGGGCTTCAGTGGCTGTGGCTCCCAGGTTCTAGAGCACAGGCTCAGTAGTTGTGGCTTATGGACTTAGTTGCTCTGCGGCATGTAGCTTCTCCCTGGAACAGGGATGGAACCCTTGTCTCCTGCATTGGCAGGCGGATTCTATACTGCTGAGCCACCAGGGAAGACTTGTTATTACTTTTGAAGGCAGGCACTGTACTATTTATCTCCATAGAGCTACTCACTAAATATTTATGAAATGAATAAATGAAGGAAATGTTTGTACCTAAGCTTTGTCATCAAAATTCTTATTCTTAACCCAAAAGTGGTTAATAAATAAGCTAAGCACCATGCATACAAATCACACCAATACTGTCACTGGTCACTTGGAGCTTTTTGGAAATGAGGTCATTCTATTTCTACCCAAGCGCTCAGGGAATTATATTCCCTAGAGCAGGGAGGTCTGAATCAAGCAGGACACCTCAAGGTTCTTGAAGGCATCATGACTGACTCTGAGGTAATGTCTTCTTTACATAAATGTGACTGTTAAAAGCAAGGAAACCTTAAGGTAACTGTTTAACATGTTTTCCAGTAATTTAAGACTACTGGGCCTTCCATTCTGCCAGTGTCACAGACACCTGTCATCTCTCTCATCCTGCTCAAGGGGAGGGGCGTGTTCTTAGGGTGCTTTCCCCTCCCTCCCATAAAAGCTAGACTTCAATTTAGACTTCACAAACTTTTGTGATTTAAAAGTCAGGTTTTGGACTTAACTGGTGGTCCAGTGGTCTGCCTGCCAAGGCAGCGGACACAGGTTCAATCCTTGGTCTGGGAAGATCCCATAGGCCTTGGAGCAACTAAGCCCGGGCGCCACAACTACTAAGCCTGTGCTCTAGAACCCTTGAGCCTCTCAAGAAGAGAAGCCACTGCAACTAGAGAAAGCCCCTGTGCAGCAACGAAGACCCAGCACAGCCCCAAAAAAGTCAATTTTTAGTAACAAAAGTACCACCACCAGAGGTTTTGATCAGGGGAGAGATAAGGCAGAGTAAAATTATTTAATAAAGGAGGGTTTTTTCCCCAAAGAAACAGTCGAAAAGGGAACTGAGGAGCCTAAGACAAGTGTCAGAGTAAGAGAAAAAACTGCACCAGACATGCACAGCACCAAGCTGCCAAATATGTGTGTGTGTATGCATGCATGAATGCTGTGTCCAACTCTGTGCAACCTTATGGATTGTAGCCTGCCAGGCTCCTGCATCCATGGGATTCTCCAGGCAAGAATACTGGAGTGGGTTCCCATGCCCTCCTCCAGGGGATCTTCCCAACCCAGGGATTGAACCTGCATCTCTTACATCTCCTTCACTGGCAGCTGGGTTCTTTACCACGAGCGCCACCTGGAAAGCCTGTGTATGTGTATACATATGTAAATAAATGTGCATCCCACTCATTATTACTCATTGCCTTCCTCATTGGCCTCCTGCCTCTTCTAGGGATAGGGAGGCACTGACACAGTATTTTTGTCTTCATAAAGGAAGGCTGGCATCTAGGGAAACGACCTTGATAGACTGAACTATAAATACAATGTTAATCAGAGCAATTTGCTCTTGAATTGTTCCCCCTTTCCCTTTATCCCAAAGCAACTCTATGAGAGAGGCAAAAAAGCACATTCACTAGCCACTTAATGAGTGTGCAAGTAAAAGTCAAAGATTTCAACCCAGTGGGAAAGTAACCTGAGTCCTGCTTCCAGAGAAAAATTTCCCAAGATCGGCTACATCTAAATAGAGCCCATAGATCCCTGAGCCAAAGGGTCTCTGTCTCAGTGTCATAGAGCAAGGTACTCAGGAAAATAAGGTTAGGGTTTTAAATAACATATAACTATTCATGTTTGCTCCCTGAACAACCCTGACTCCAAGACCAGCTGTCTTGCAAATGTCCGTCCTTCAGAATGTCTGGGATGGGGAGAAGCCTAAGAAAGAGGATCAGTCTATTGTCATTAATGGGTAAAGGAAACAGCTACTCACATTCAGAGCCTATTGGTAATAATAAAACAGCACATTACTTTTGTTTGTTGTATATTCTTTGTTGTTAGTGTTAGATGCTCAATCGTGTCCAACTCTTTGTGACCCCATGGACGGTAGCCTGCCAGGCCCCTCTGTCCATGGAATTCTCCAGGCAAGAACACTGGAGTGTGTTGCCATGCCCTCCTCCAGGGGATCTTCCGAACCCAAGGATTGAACCCTCATCTCCTGCACTGCGGGCATCTGAGCCAGCAGGGAAGCCCATACTCTCTTTGGATGTGAGCATTATTTTTCAGGTCAAATAAATGCTTGATTTCAACAAGAGCAGCCCTCTAAATATCCTCCAAATAAACATCATCAAGTGGACATTCCACCTAGTGAAAAGAATCTTTTCAGCATAAAGGTTGAACACAAAGAGAAGCCCTTGGTCCTCTGGCCTAAGAGGCTCTGTGGCCAGTTTAGCTGCTGCTTTACAAGTCAAAAGCTGGCTTTTCAGCTGCCAGCCCTGGGCCCTCCACGTGAGCCTGGGGAGCTCTGCCTCTAGTGACCCGCTGGGTAATAAAGGTTTGTGGAGTTGCTTTGTTTCTTTCTTTCTGTTTTTAAATCAGAGCTAAGCTGACAGTCTTCATGAAGATGGGGAGGGCCAGGGCAAGTTAAAATCCACCTCCAGCTCCGCAGGGAATGAAGAAGCTGAGGCTCGTTCCTGTCAGCAGGTGTGAGTCAGACACACAGGGAACAGCCAAATGGAGTAAGAAGGTGCCATTTTGTCGTCAATGTTCCCACCACCGCCGCACAGAAATGAATAGCTGCAGAAAATGATCCGGGATGAAAGAATGGTCCGGCTGGGAGTCAGACTGAATAGACGGTTCCCGCTGAACACTGCTTCCTTATGCAGCTTTTCCTTTCAGGCAGGGATTCCGATTCTTGGTGGAACCAATTGTGACAAGGGAGTGCTGACAGCCCCGGGAACCAGCAACGCAGGCCTTTGATTTGTTGCTTTGAAGCCCAGTCCTATCGCTGAATTGTTAGTCAAGTTAGGCAAGTGAACTTGGCCTCCTTGAGTCTCAGTTTTTAAAATCTGGATCTGTAGGTTTTATCTTTAGATTAATGTTTATGCATGGTGCCCAAGTTGAGGATACTATCATGTTAGTTTTCAACCATCCCCCAAACTTCCCCAAAAGGTACTCTTTTTGCCTTTTTGTTTTATTTATTTATTGATCTAGGGGATTCCCTGGTGCCTCTGATTGTAAAGAATTTGCCTGCAATGCGGGTGACCTGGGTTTGACCCCTGGGCTGGGAAGACCCCCGGGAGAAAGCAATGGTACCTACTCCAGTATTCTTGCCAGGGAAATCCCATGGACAAAGGAAATTGACGGATTACAGTTCATGGGATTGCAGAGAATTGAACACAACTGAGTGACTAAGCACACACACACACACACACACACATTTATTTACTTGGGCTGCACTGCGTGGCTTGTGGGATCTTAGTTCCCTGACCAGTAATCGAACTCAGGCCCACAGCAGTGAAAGCATGGTGTCCTAACCACTGGGCTACCAGGGAATTCCCTCTTCTTGTTTGTTTCACACTAAGGGTTTGCCTTTCCATCTCTTCTCTTCTGGTCCCTGCCTGGAGGATGGCCACTGGCTAGATGTTTGGCCCACACGAGAAAAGTATCAAAGGAACCTAAATAGACTCAGAACAGAACTGTCTCATAACCAGTTTTCTAGTGAAAAAGATCAGAATTTAATCTCACTGCTTCATTCTATCTCATTTATCATTTCTGTATGCTTAACTGTTTCTGTATGTTTCTGTAGCTTTAACTGTTTCGTAAGTTAGATGTAGTTCATTCGAAATTGGAGAAGGAAATGGCAACCCACTCCAGTACTCTTGCCTAGAGAATCCTGAGGACGGAGGAGCCTGGTGGGCTGCTGTCCATAGGGTCGCACAGAGTCGGACACGATTGAAGCGACTTAGCATGCATGCATGCATTGGAGAAAGAAATGGTAACCCACTCCAGTATTCTTGCCTGGAGAATCCCAGGGACAGAGGAGCCTGGTGGGCTACCGTCTGTGGGGTCGCACAGAGTTGGACACGACTGAAGTAACTTAGCTGCAGCAGCAGCATTCGAAATTAATTTTGAAAGGAGGACTTGCATTTCATCCCAGAGAGTGGGAGAATTTCTAGAAATCCTTTCAGTTGTCATAAAGTCCAGAATTTTAAACAGAAAACCCCACCAAATATTATTTTACAATTCTGTGGTTCTCAACCAAAGTGCAGATTGAACATATTTTGGGACCCCACTCCAGATCCACTAAAGCCAAATCTCTGGGGTCCTTTGGCAAGTGAAATTGGAAAACTTGCCACCATGTGATTCTGATTTCTGCACTTGGATGAGAACCTCAGAAAAGGTTACTCAGATCAAATGGACCCCAGGTGACCCTGGTGGAGCCTTTTCTGTCTCAAGAGGTGCTTATTTCTTCCTTCCAGTTGCTCAGGCCAAAAGCCTTGGCAACATCCTTAACTTCTATTCTCACACCTCACATCCAATCCATCAACAAATCTTGTGGGCTCTGTCAACTTTCAAAATGCTTCTAAGAAAAATAAATGTGTTCATATACCTAGGATTCATCACTTTTGCTGATACCCTAATACAGTCTTTTTTTCTGTCAAGAAGCTATAGTGATTCTTTAAAATTAAAGTTTAATCATTTCATTCCTTTGCTCTAAAACCTCCTGTGGCTGCCCTTTCACTGAGAGTAAAAGACAAAGTTCTGACCTTAGCATTCAGGGCCCTGCTGACCTAGACCCTGCCATCTGTCTGCCCTCTCCTCCTATGCTCTGCTACTCCAGCCACAGTGGCCTCTTTGCTCCTTTCAGCACATTTTCATCTCAGGTCCTGCGCACTGGGCTCTCTTCTCTTTCAAAACATCTGTCCTCCACAGGCAACCACATAGCTAACTCCATCACCTCCAACAAGTCCTTGTTCACGTGGCCTTTTCTGTGACCTTCTCATGGCTACTCTGACTGATCTTGGGTCGTCTCAGCCTGCAGGAGCTCGAAGCAGGGCTTGGGTTCCCAGCCAGAGATAGAGGCTTGGTCACGATGGAGAGAGCATCAGAGCCTAGCCACTAGACCAGTGGTCAGTGACAAGGGCCCTGGTCCTTCAGCTTTGCAGAAAAGAATTCCTACGAAGATGGAAAGTAGTGAAGCAAGTGTTTATTAGGAGGAAAAAGAGTACAGTGTAGGTACACACACGGGTGGATTCTGGGACAGAATCACCAAGTTGCAACCTCGTGGCAGTTTGAATTACTTTTACGGGACATTTCTTCCAGGTTTCCTTTGGCCAATCATCTTGATTTGCCTGGTTCACAGTCCCCATTTGGTACATCTCAGGATCCTCCCATGTATGCACACCCATCTCTTAGCCAAGATGGATTCTACCAAAAAGGTGTATGGGTAGAGCATCCCTTGACATCACTCCCCATTTGATCTCCAAGAAAACTTTCTGCGCTGTTGTGTGGCTGGGGAGGTCTCCTGACTTCCAGAATGAGAAATATGTGGTCCAGGCAGGGCTCAGCTTCCCTGCTTAATTGTCCTGCTATTCTCATCTTGGAGTTTCAGTCCACAGGGACTGAATCTCCAATCACTTTCTCTGGGGGAGGGGAGCACCTAGCTCTTGCCTCATGACCACCTGAATTTCCTTTACGCCAACTCTCCCAGTTGCTCTTACTGTGATCTACTTTTCCTTTCTCCCTCAAAGCACTTATCACCTTTCTATATATAATGTATTTACTGTGTTTTGTTCATTCTTGATCTTCTCTTCCTGGAATATAAGCCCCATAGAGCCAGAATCTGTATTTGTTTTGTTTCCTAATGTATCCTGAACTGTGGTGTTGGAGAAGACTCTTGAGAGTCCCTTGGACAGGAAGGAGATCCAACCAGCCCATCCTAAGGGAAATCAGTCCTGAATATTCATTGGAAGGACTGATGCTGAAGCTGAAACTCCAATACTTTTGCCACCTGATGCAAAGAACTGACTCACTGGAAAAGACCCTGATGCTGGGAAAGATTGAAGGCAGGAGGAGAAGGGGACGACAGAGGATGAGATGGTTGGGTGGCATCACCGACTCAATGGACATGAGATTGAGTAAACTGCGGGAGTTGGTGATGGACAGGGAGGTCTGGCATGCTGCAGTCCATGGGGTCACAAAGAGTCGTACACGACTGAGCAACTGAACTGAACTGAACGTATCGTAAGCCACCAGAACACTACAGGGCACACAGTAAATGCTCAATAAATACTTATATCAATTAATGAATACAAATTCCTGAATCCGGAGAGAGCAAACTAAGTGCAGAATGCTGCCTCCACAAAGTTCGAGTCTAACTGGCTTTGCTGCTATGGGGACAATCAGAGCCTGTCTGAGATTTTATGACCTTTGTGGTCCTGTTGCCACAAATGCCATGAAATAGGTTACCCCTGTTTTTCAAATCAAGAGCTGAGAGTTGTTGAACTACTTCTATGCTGACAACCAAGAACTAAATCAAATCGTTGCTAGAAATTTTACTTCAGCTGCATGTTTGTGTGTTGTGTTTTATTATGGAGGAAAAGGAGTGAAACAGAATATGGCTTTAGTCCTAGGACCTCCAGCTTCTACCTGATGGGTAGGGATCAAAAACCAAACTGTCAGAGGGTCCCTCTCTGAAACAAGTTAGTAATAGAAACGCAATTAATTGCAGAGAACATTTTTTTTTTTAAGAGAGGGAGATTCCACTTCAATATCTATTTTTATTTTATTGGATATTATTTTAATCTCCCCTCAAAACAGTTCGCCCAGCAGGGCAGAGAGATCAAGAGCATCATGGCAGCGATCCGAGGCGGTAGCACTCACCCTCGCTGGAAACAGCCTCTGAAACCTTCCCCCTCCCAGGACAATGCTCTTAATTAGCCGCACCAAATTTCTCAGAGAACAAAAGCTCCCCACCCCTCACAGGAAAAGCTTTTCCAGGAGATATCTCGTTGGGGAAGCGCCAGGCACACAACAGGGAGAGGAGAACAGACAGGCTGTTCTGGGCTCTGCAAAGAGACACAAACCCTGGATTCCCGCGGGAGCTACAGAGGTTAGCCGGCACATTTTTTTCTCCATGTGACGAGCATGTGCTTCACCAGCCCTGAGGTGACCAACTTCAGAGGCCCCCTTTTCTCCTCCCTCTCCCTTGGCTCCTGCTTGAGGGAGTTAGGGACCTTGGCGGTGGGTGGCAAAAGCAGTTGGAACCATCTCCAGAATCGAGCATCTGGGGAGCAGTAGGGAAGGAACTGGGAGTTTATTTCAGGTGACAGACATAGAGCAGGCCCCTATTTTTTCCTGCGACTAGAATAATATTTCTGGAAAAGGGAGGCTTGAATCATATGTCTCTTCATATCACTGTGTGGGAAGTCTCAGTTACCACCCTAACAATGGAAGAGATGCTGGTGATTTTAGGACTTGGTGGGGGCCCAGCAAAGGAGTCTGGGAGCTTGAGGGGGGAGGAAGGGGGGTGGAGGGAGGGAGAGATGGGGGAGGGGTGGGGGGAGTGCAAGCAGACAAGGCAATTAAGGGCAAAAGGACTGCCTCACCTGAGCCTGTTTAGGGAGCAAAGAGGAGAGGGTGAGTCTTCTTTCCAATAACAATTTTGCCCTTCTCCCCCCTCCCCCGCCCACCCCCATTAAATGTGTTTTTTGAAAAACACAGAGAGAAAAAAAATCTTGTTTAAGTGCCTCTTCCTGAGTAAGTCCACTGTCAGGAAAGGAAAATCCAAACGGCTCAAATAGTCTATTTTTGTGCCCAAAGGCTCCAGGCGCTGCACACAGACTCTTCCTTACCCTGAAGGAAAGGAAACTGGGCGTGAGGCCTCCCTGTCACAGAGGCCGGAACTGAGGAACTTGTATTACTCGAAGGCCTGGTCCCCGCACAACCTCCATTTTAGGAAATAAAGATATAGTACAGGATGCTTTGGGGCTGGCCTGAGTGGTATTGGTAAAAAAAAAAAAAAAAGAAAACTTCTCTGATTATTCTGTAGGCAAACAATTGTGGCGCTAGATTTTAATTGGAAAATTCAATCAGTTGCCTTAGTGTTGTGCTTCTTCTAGTCATTCAGTTTTATTGCTCTCGCCTGCCTCCTGGCTACCAGGCGGATAAGAATGAGAAGCCTGATTAAGGGTTTTGATGTGTAGGCCAAGCCAAAGTCCTAGGTCGGTAACAAGCATAATAATAAAACAGCAGTCACCTAGGTAGCTAAGGCCTCCCTTTGTGCATTTTGCTTCAATTGTCTGCACCACTCGCAAGTTTGTTGTTTCTCCTCTGTACAGCCTTTTACCCAGTTCAAGTGTGGTGCTTAGGACATCCAACCAAGGAAGTGGGGTTCAGACCACTCCCCCTTCCAGTGCATGTGGCCTTGCCTCCACTTTGCTGCCTTTCGTGAGGACACAGGATACGCTGAGAAGGGCAGGCCAGCTTATGACAGCCACACCTCGCAGGCTGTCTCCTCTGCTCTCTCCCCTGTGAAGCTGACCTTAAAAAGAAACCTCTGCTTTTAAAGGGTTTCCTGGAGAGTTGGTGACTGGGGATAGAGGAAGGAAATTGGAGAGGTCCAGTTAAGGGCAGAGACTAATTCTTTATTGACTTATTAACAGTGACCCTGGCTCAGGCAGAGCCTTCTAAAATACAGATCTGATCATGGCACTACCCTTGCTCATAATCCTTCGATGGCTCCCCAGTACCCTTAGGATAATGTCTCCATATCCCCCTGAAGGCTCCTCATGAGCTGGCCTTGGCTTGCCCTGCTCCCCCACCCCCTCAACACACACACACTCTGTAGCATACGTCCCCTGCCCTCCCTGCCCAGTTCCACCAGTTGAATTCTACTGCATTTCTTTTCAGATCCTTCAATAGCTACTGCTTCTCTTCCCCAGCTTTCAAGCATGCCTTTCCTTGCTGCTCCTAACTCATGCTTTAAGTTCTTTCATTGACTATTTCTATTCCATGAAGGCTTCCTTCACCACCATGACTCGGAGTTAGGTTTCTCCCCTATGAGGTTCCACAAGCTTCCTATTAAACCTATCACACTTACACACTGCTTTGTAATTATGTGTTTGTTTGTCTGTCTGCCCTGCTGGAAGGAAACACCCGAGGGCAGAACTAAGGCGTCTGTCTTGCCCATCGTTTCCTTCCCAGTGTGCTGGCCAGTGTCTGGCTCGTCATAGTGCCCCATAAGGACTTGTTGAATAAATGGGCATTATGCCAACATGACAAAGAAGTCCCCATGGCCCTCCCCAGATTTGTATTTGCATGTTTATTTAAGTGTCTGTTGAGACACCAGGAAGAGCCCTGAATTAAAAAGACGTGTTGGGACTTCCCTGGTGGCCCAGTGGCTAAGACTCGAGTCTCCTAATGCAAGGAGCCCGCGTTTGATCCTTGGGTCAGGGAACTAGATCCCACATGCTGCAACTAAGAGTTCAAATGCCACGATTAAAAGATCTCACTCCAGGCAGCCAAATAAATAAATTAATTAATATTTAAAAAGAAAAGGCTTGTGTTGGGCTGCCCTGGACCTCCTTTCTCCTTTCCCATGATGCCTTTCTAAAGATCCTGATGTGTAATTTTCCCAGTCAGCTCCGGGCCACTGGTGGAGTTCCTTGTTTGTGCGTATACTGGCACCTGTTTGTGTCATATTTAATCATTTATTCTATTTTTCCTTACTTTGAAACTTAATTTACAATTAATTATATTTTCCAAATGGTTTCATGCGCATGCTTTAATCTTTCCCTACATTTTTCTTAAAAATAGGAGGAACGTCTTCGTTTAGCAATCCTTTTAATACTTAATGTTGTTCACAATCTATGTTCAGTGAATAAAGGTAGGATGACAAAGTGAAACTTTTCTTTAGGAATTGAATTTATTACAGCACCATTGTGGAAATGCCTGCTTGATATATTTGGTGATGTGGCAACTGGACTGTTTCTTCAAGGAAACTGCGGTTCCAGGATGGGCTTGGAAACTGTAGCCCAGAACTATGAGGGCGCCACAGCCCTGGTCCATTGGCAGAAAGCCCGCAGCCTGGGGAAAATGTTGTTCCAGGGTGCCCTCTAGTGATCTGAGGCACCACTAGGTCAGAAGCCAGGGCCAGAGGCTCTTGAACTTCAGCAGGAAGCAGGATCCAGGGGGAACCTAATAAAACTACAGATGCCAGATTGCCATGCCAACTGGGAGACCAGTCCTAATCAGTACCTTCAGGGTTCTGATGCATGGTCCACAGGTCACACTTTGTGGAATACAGACTAGGTGATGCCCATCAGAGAAAATGTGCCAGATACATAGTCTGAGAACACTCAGTCTCATTTTTCTGCTTGTCAGGCTGGACCACTCACTGCTGGCTGACTATTCAGGTGTGGTTGTGAGTGAGAAAGAGGGAGACACAGAGATAGCCTACACCTCTGGAATGAAATACAATCCAGGATACACAAGAAGAGTCAGCAGCATTTTTAGCTGGACCACCGAGCAAACGTTTTAGGTAGATCGTGTTATTAATACCTTCTCTTGAGGTCTGTTCTCCAGTCTAATGGAGGGGAGCCCCTCTCCTCTTTTTGTGCCCTTCCTAGCAATGGGTTCTTATTGCACACATACTCCATGGCCAACACTGTGTCAGACTGTTCACATATATCAGTATATTATCTCTGGAAGTCCCTGGAATGATCCCAAGTAAGGCATGCCTTATGCCATACAAGCAGGGGGAAAGATCACAGGGCAGCTAGTTCAAGCATAGGCACCAGCTAGAAAACACTTTCCTGCATTCTGTGCTTATGTTCTGTTAAGAAAACTCACTAGCAAGATAAATAGAGCAAAAACTACATCCTTTTCTCTATTGTAAAGCAGCTAATTCCTACTCTGAAACCAAATAACATCCATCAATGATAAAAAAAAATTTTTCGTCTCTGAATTCCTATCTGTACGTCATCCCTTGATAACCTGGGGGAGTGGGGGAGGGGAGAATTTGTTCCCACACCCCCAGTGGATACCAAAATCTGCAGATGCTTAAGTGCCTTATATAAAATGGTATAGTACAGGGACTTCCCTGGTAGTCCAGTGGTTAAGACTCCTCGCTTCCAATGCAGGGGTCATGGGTTTGATCCCTAGTCAGGGAATTAAGATCCCACAGGCCACGTGGCACAGCCAAAAAAAAAGAATTAGTGTAGTACAGTCTGCCTCCATATCCACAGATGTGGCACCCATGGATGCGGAGGGCTGACTGTACTTTCCTTCCTTCCTTCCTCTTGATAATTTCAGTTGAAGGCTGCTTCTTTAATTAGGGGTGGTTAGCACATTAAAATGTTTGTTGAACCTTGCAAGGTGATAAATTACGCTGATTTGCAGTCTAGTATTTAGGTCTAATTATTTTATGTACTTTTTCCTGTACTGACAGCACCTAATGAGTTCAGTTAAATGGTAAAAATCACATTTATTGAGTGTTGATGTGTCCGGACACTGTGTTGGGCTGTGGAAATGTAAAGGAGACTAGGTGAGGCTGAGTGCCTACCCCATGGGGGATAAGAGTCTAGAGAGGACATTATCTCTGATGCAATGTGATGAGTACCTTATCAGAAATATGAACCCAGGGTTAGGATAGCACAGGACAATTACTTGTCTCCATGGGATAGAGAAATGCTAGCACAGATATACACTAATATTCCAAACATTGATGAACATTAGGATTTTCGTGGGGAGTGGGGAAAACCCCATCATTCATTTCCAAACTATCTTGGATCAAAGTGTTATCAAATCACTCTTCTCACAAATAACAAATGTTTTTTTTCATACTACCCCCTCTTCTCTTACTATATCTTTAAAACAAAACATGAGATGCTGGCCTGATACCATCTGATTTCAGTCCTGCTCCTTAGCTTGTCTGGAAAACTTTAAGCATAGGCTCACAGAGCCCTTAATGAGAAAGCTCATTAAAAAGCCGTCTGAAATGGGGAAACAAATTATATGCACAACACAGCCCACTCTTTTCCTCTTCATTTCCTTCTCCCCTTCTCAGACTGTGACATTATAAATGAGAAGGCAAAGTGAGTCATCAGATCGGAAAAAGGCACTGCCGCATAGATCTGTCTTTACCTTGCCGCTTTGATGACATTTATCTTGCTTCATTGCAGCACTGAAATGTTGCCCAAACAGCAGGAGGGCCCTGTGCGTGTAATGATGGCCCTGGTAAAGCCTTTGATTGTGTGTATCTGGGTGGAACTTGAGCTTGTAATTGGGGAATGTGCACATTGTCAGATTTCAGAGCCTCTCCCTAGAAAGCTTGTTTATTCCTGGGGAAAGGGGAAGTTTCTTTCTTTCTAGGTGTATCTGTGACCATCTTTGGAAGGTTTTCTCCGGAATATGACTTCAGTATGGCAACAGTCATATTCAGGGCTGACCCAGCTACAAGGTGTCTTATTAAGTCACCCCCTACTCCTCTCAAGTGGGGAATTTCATGCACTAGGATTGGCTTCCGGCCTCCTGGCTCAAAAGGAAGTGATGGTAGTGATTGTCCACTGGGAGGAAGACATGGGAGGTGGGTTTTATTTTTTTATTCCTTCTTCTCATCTTGGAGTTTGCAAAAGGAAGGCTACAAATACCAAAAAATCCTTCCATACCTGGTAGCTGGGCAGTGTTTGCGGGGAAAAGAAAACCCTTCGCGTTGACTTGCCCCTTGATATATATAAATTGCTAGGGTTGAGGCATTTACAATAAAACACTTGCCACCTGGTTCATTTCTGTACTGAGGCAGAGAGCTCCTGTCCTTTAAAATCAGAAGACTAGGGTTGAGGTCCTGCCTGTAAGCTTCCTGGCTGTTTGACTCTTGAGAACTTGCCAAATGCCTCTGAATCTCTAAGCTTACCATGTGCCAGGCCCTGTGCCAGGCATCAAGAATGCAGAAATAGAGAAGTCGCCGGCTCCACCCTGCAGTCCGGTGTAATCTCTTGGGGAGACAGGGGCAAACACAGTCACAACACAATGTAGGATGTGCTTTACAGAAGCTACAGAAGAGTTCCCGGGGAAGCGAGAGGAGGGGGACTCTGTATATTTTGGAAATGGGAGAAGAGTGAGAAGGTGGAGGTGGTGAGACTGTGGTTAGGGAAGGGCTCCTGAATCAGGAGCTTGAGCAGGATTTTGAAAAAACAGAAAGTTCACTTAAAGAGAGAGAGAGAGAGAAAGATGGTAGAAAGAACCCTGGCTAACAACATTAAAGAAGTGGCACAGGAAAGGAACCTTAAGAACAAAACTGGGCAGTGGGTTGAAAAGTAGGAGGAGAACCAGCAGAGACTGGCTTCAAATGCTGCAAGAGGGAGGCCAGCTGTGATGGGGACTGACTGACAAGCACCCACCGGACCAGTGGCATTTAGGGGAAGAATAGAGTGGAGAGCGAATGGGAAGAGAGCAACAGAGCCAATGAGCATATTCCTTTTATTATTATCATTATTATTGAGGTATAATTGGTTTACAATGTTATATTGATTTCAGGTGGACAGTATAGTGAGTCAGTATTTTTACAGATTGTACTCCGTTAAGTTACTACAGATTATACTCCATTAAAAGTTACTGTAATTCTTTGTACAATACATCTTTGTAGGTTATTTGTATTATACATAGTAGTTTGTACCTCTTAATCCCTTCCCCTATGGTGTCCCTTCTTCCTCCCCTCCCACCACTGGTAACTGCTAATTTGTTTGCTGTATCTTAAATGTTTCTTGTTATATTCACTGGTATGTTTTACTTTTCAGATTGTACATGTAAGTGATATCATACAGTATCTGTCGTTCTCTATCTGACTTAGTTCACTAAGCATAATAGTCTCTAGATCTAGCTATGTTACTGCAAATGGCAGGTTATTTTTTTATGGCTGAGTGATATTCCACTGTATATACATCTAATGTCTCTTTTTTTATCCATTCATCTTTTGATGGATACTTGGGTTGCCTCTATTTGTTGGCTTTGTAAATAGTGCTGCTGTGAACATTGGGGTCTGTATATCTTTTCAAATTAGTGTTTTAATTTTTTCCAGCTACATACTTAGGAGTGGAATTGCTGGATCATATGACAGTTCTATCTAATGAGCATATTTTCAGCATTGAATGGACTTGTGTGTGTGTGTATGTCGAGCTTTTTAGAATCACGAAGAGAGATGAGAGATGAACAAAGATTTTTGTTGTTTTTGTTTATGATTGAAGCATGGATATAGTTATATACCATAGGACAGGAGGCCGTGGAGAGGGAGCAGTTAATTTCAAGGGGAGAGATGGGATTAAACGGGGTTAATTCCTCCTTTATGGAGTCCTTCAGGAAATGGTGAAGGACAGGGAAGCCTAGGGTGCAGCAGTCCATGGGGTCGCAGAGTCACACATGACTTAGCGACTGAACAACGAGTCTTTCTGAGGATTAAATGAAATCTCCTGGGGCACCCTTTCTGTAATGAGATACACACATGTGAATATGATTATCCTGCTATTGAAATAAAACCTGGATGCATCACAAGGCATTTGAGCTCACTTATCACTGGGCTTCTGAGATAGGCAATTCTCCCTCTCCATAGCCTTTTTGTGTGAGCTGCTTTCCTATTTCCTCTTACCACCACTTTCGACTTAGAGCCCAAGAATGAAGTGAGCCTTCCTTGACATTTCTTCCTGCCAAACAACACAACTCACCAGTTCCCCTGGGTCACAACAGGAAGCTGGGGGTTGATAAGTGAGAAGCAATTAAGGGAGAGGACAGGAGCTCCGCCTTGTCAGGAGGTAGGACTCACATCCAGCTCTCTTGGAAACTTGCTTTGTCAGTTTATTAACTTTTTATCAGGTAACTCTGGAGCCACATGGGCTGTGAAGTAGACAGTCTCTCAGAGACACCAGTGGCCCCTTTTCCATCTCAGTCTCATGAACTGTAAGTCTCATTAGGGCAGGGATTTTTTGCCTGTTTTGTTCACTAGCGATTAGAACAGTCTGGCACAGGCGTGGTGTCTAATAAGTACTAACATTAATAAGTGAATGAATTTATCCATTCATTCATCTTTCTATTGACTCAGTCGAAATGGACCAAACATTAAGCTCATTCTAGATGCTGCTGCTGCTGCTGCTAAGTCGCTTCAGTTGTGTCGGATCCTGTGCGACCCCATAGATAGCAGCCCACCAAGCTCCCCCGTCCCTGGGATTATCCAGGCAAGAATACTGGAGTGGGTTGCCATTTCCTTCTCCACATCCTAGATAAACAGAGATAAATAATACTTGCTATCATTTTTTAAAAAGTATGTCTGTGCCAGGCACTTTACATGTATTAGATTACAATCATTTTACAAATGGGAAAACAAGACCCAGAAAGAGGTCACTTGGATGAGGATATATGGCTGGAAAGTGGTGAAGCTGGAATTCCTCCCTGAACCCACGCTCTTTCTACACCACCATCTGCTACTCCAGTCTCATCTCTCACCATTCTCTGACTCAAATCATAACTTCAGTTATAGCTGACCACCTATAATTCCTTGAATGTGCCACCTTCTCTCTCATACATTCCTTTGCCTAGGACATATTTAATTCTGCTCTTTGTTTGGCTAATTCTTCTTCATCCTTCTTCTGGAAGACTTTCTTGAAATAATGCTCTCCAGGTGGGGTAGGTTGACCTTCTCTGTGCTTTCACAGCCTCCTTTGCAGCCCAAGGTCACAGGACATATCACAGGCATTATAGAAATCTTTTTTTTTTTTTCCCATGCTGCATGGTTTTCAGGATCTTACTGCCCTAACCAAGCATCAAATTCATGCCTCCTGCAGTGGAAGCACAGAGTGCTAACAACTGGATCACCAGGGAAATCCCTTAGAAGCCTATTTTCATGTGCCTTCCTCCACTAGATGGTGAGAGATTCAAGGATAGGACTGCCTTCATAATAAGAGCTGCCATTCATTGAGGGCTGCCATGTGCTGGCTTATCTGATTTAATTCTCACAGCTACCACCTGAGGAGGCTTTTATTACACTTGTTTTATAGATGAAAACAAAGATGGAGGCTCAGAGAGGTTAAATAACTTTCCCAAGGTCACAATGGTTAAGTGACTAAATCAGGAATCCAACGTAGGTACATCTGGTTCCAAGGCCTAAATTCTTTTCTTTTTCTTATGTTATCATCAGAACCATCCACAGTGCTCACAGCTTAACTGTTGGGATAAACAGATAAATACCACCTGAACAATGAGATTAGCGAGCTAACCCAAGTTTATAAAGCCCTTGGGGGAAACATGTGGAAGGACAGGAATTGTCCTCTCTGGGGGAGATGGGGTTGGAAAGGCTTCATAAAGTTGCCAGACTGCTTGGGAACTTGTAAACTGATTCCATAATGATGGCTTAAGATGGAAAATAGATTCCTGCATCAAATATTGGTGGTTAGTTTGGGGGCCCATGGCAGACATAGCCCAGGTCACCACTGCTTCCAAATGAGTCCCTCTGGGTGCCAGGAATTTAGTCCAAATGCCTGCTGGTACCTGCTTAAGTGATGACTGGTAACCAGGCAACCCAGTCAGCACATTGTTTCATTAAAATCTTTTCGTGTGTGTGTGAAAACTACTTTACATAATCACATTTTTAACCTTACTATACTTTAAATAAAATCAATACATTTTCAAGCTCTTGGCTATAAGGAATAGGGTAGTACTTCTAATTATGTGTTACCTTTTCCTGCTCTTGTGTCTTAACTGCAAGCATCCCTGGAGGCTGGTTTCTCTCTATCCTTCTCTTCAGGGAATTCATCTATTTTCTAGGCTTGAACTGCTGTAAAATTCCTATAAAATTAAACTTAAAACTATAAGCAAAAAGCATGGCTCTGTAACGTATGGCACAATACCCTCTTTGTCTGCCACGGAAGGCAATGGTGAAGGAGGAAACAGTGGGTGGCCGGCCTCTGGCATCAGGCAATTAGGAGGCTTCTACACTGCTCCATTTCCTAGCTGTGGCCTTGAGCAAGTTACTTAAGTCTGCATTCCCGATCTTTAAAAGAGTGAAAATAATAGTAATAGGACTATTGTGAGGGCTAAGAAAATAATGCAAAAGCACTTAGTGACTGGTTTGTTCTAAGTTACCAATAAGTGCTAGTTGTAGCGATCATTATTATCACTTGCATCACTGGCAGGATAAAGCAATTTGGATGACAGTGATTTGAAACCTATGAAGTATTATGAAAATGTGAAATATTGTGTATTGTATTGTGTGAAATCCAAAGAGCTTGATAGAAAGGGCATTGAATAAGAAATCAGGAAAGCCAGGTCCTAACAGATCCTAATGCTACTTGAGCCAGTAACGTGCAGTGTGACCTTGGGCCAGTCCCTCTCTGAGCCTTCGCTTTCTCACTTGTAGATGAAGCCGTTTCTTAAATCATCTTTTTAAGAAACTTATTTATTTTTGGCTGTGCTGAGTCTTCCTCGCTGTGATTGGACCTTGTCTAACTGTGGTAAGCAGGGGCTCCTCTTCCTTGTTGTTGCAGAGACATCTCTTGTGGCACACGGGCTCTGTGGTGCTCAGGTTGCAGTAGTTCTGGCTCTCTGGCTCCAGAGCGCAGACTCAGGAGACGTAGCACATGGGCTTAGTTGCTCTGTGGCATGTGGGATCTTCCTTGACCATAGATCCAACCCGTGTGCCATGCATTGCAAGGTGGATTCTCAACCACTAGACCACCAGGGAAGCCCCATTGTTAGATCATTTTGATGAGCCACCCCAGCTCTGAAATTCTATGATTTCATGAATTTTGGAGCAGATAAATCATGTAAAAAATCTTACAGAATTCTTGGAATAGATTAGAAGGTTAATATGGCCCACATATATTAATAACCAAGTCCGTCTCTGAGGTTGATAAAAGTTAACCCCAACTGCAATAGTCAGAAAGAGCAATCCGGGGAATTCAATAAAAAGGCAAACTACAACACAGCTCAAGACTCTTGGGAGACATCTTTGCGTGCTGCAGTTCATGGGGTTGCAAAGAGTTGGACACGACTGAGCGACTGAACTGAACTGAACTGAATCACATATCTATAACGGCAATACTGCACTAGTCAGAAAAAAAGATCAGATTATGTGTATCAAGCAGATGCATCCTTAAACAGGAAAGTATGTGCAAGACCCTTTAACATCTTTGGACATGGCTTTGAATAGTAAAGTGCTGGTAGCTCTCTTATACAGCTTTTGGGCATCAGTCTTCTTACCTTCCTAATGTTCCGAGTATCTACTTTGTGTTAGATGTGGTGGTAAACTGAGTAACTGAGATACACAGACTCTATTCTCAAGGTGCTGACAAACTATTGGATAAAGCGTTTTAACCCTGTGAGCCACTTTTACATGTTCAGTGTAGTCCTGCGTGGTGTTCATGTTGTTTATATATTGCTTTTCTGTTATTCTGTGAAAGCATAGCTGTTTGTGTATTCATCTCTCTACCCTCAGCCTTCCAGCAGCTTCTGGGTGTTCAATATTATCTCTTCAAGTGAGCTGTACCAGAAGGAAGAGTCATCTGTTACTCTTTTACTTCCTAATGAGCCCTCAAACTGGTTTGTAGGGCAATTATAGATTCTTTCTCTTTCTTCTCAGAGGACTGATCAGTCCAGATTTAGCTGCTTGTTCTCCCCCAGGATTCAAATTCTATTCTTCCTCCCCTCTTTCCTACCGTTGTTGTTGGTGGTTTAGTGGCTAAGACGTGTCTGACTCTTGTGACCCCGTAAACTGTAGCCTAACAGGCTCCTCTGTCCATGGGATTTCCCAAGCAAGAATCCTGGAGTGACTTGCCATTTCGTTCTCCACTTTCATAACTTACCCCCACAGAAAACAAAATAACCAAAAATGATAACAAAAACTAGACAGTACAGTGTGGTGGCAGCACATTGATGGGTAAACTAAATACTTCTTTTGCCACTGTAGCAACTACTGTTAAATGTCTTATCACTTACCTTTGAAGTTCTTTGGAAAAATGAAAGTTATTTTGCATTAAGTGCTTAAAATCACCTCAATTACCTAAGATACTTTCATTTCCTTCCAAGATTCTTCTTAAAGGGACGTCTGCTATTTTCTTCAGATACTGTTATGAATGTAGAATGCAGTATTGATAGATTTCTTCAAACTCACTGATTTTCATTTTCCCTGAGGATGACAAGAATATTATGAAAATGACAATAGAAAAATTTCCATAAGAATACTTAATCAAAAATAAAAAACCTAATGCTTAAAGACACTTCCAATTATCTGAAAAATTGATACTAGGTAACGGTGAGAGACTTTATTTTTTGGGGCTCCAAAATCACTGCAGATGGTAACTGCAGCCATAAAATTAAAAGACACTTGCTCCTTGAAAGAAAAGTTATGAACAACCTAGACAGCTTATTAGAAAGCAGAGACATTACTGTGCCAACAAAGGTCTGTCTAGTCAAACTATGGTTTTTCCAGGAGTCATGTATGGATGTGAGAGTTGGACTATAAAGAAAGCTGAGCGCAGAAGAATTGATGCTTTTGAACTGTGGTGTTGGAGAAGTCTCTTGAGAGTCCCTTGGACTGCAAGGAGAACCAACCTGTCAATCCTAAAGGAAAGCAGTCCTGAATATTCATTGGAAGGACTGATGTTGAAGCTGAAGCTCCAATACTTTGGCCACCTCATGCGAAGAACTGACTCACTGGAAAAGACCCTGATGCTGGGAAAGATTGAAGGTGGGAAGGGAAGGGGACGACAGAGGATGAGATGGTTGGGTGGCATCACTGACTCGTTTGACATGAGTTTGAGCAAGCTCAGGGAGTTGGTGATGGACAGGGAAGCCTGGTATGCTGCAGTCCACGGGGTCACAGAGTCAGATACGACTGAGCGACTGAACTAAACTGGAGTGCTCATTCAACAATTCAGTGATAAGCATGTGTTAGGTGCCTAAAAGTGTTGCATTGTGCAAAGTACTAACATAAAGGAGATTAAGAAATGGGTGTTCTTTCAAGGAGCTCAATTAAACATTGCTTGCTTAATGTAAATCAACTATAATTCAATAATAAATTGCTTACCTTATATCTTGTATAAATACTTACAGGAACTTTCCTTGGTGGCTCAGATGGTAAAGAATCTGCCTCCGAGGCAGGAGACCTGGTTCGATCCCTGGGTCAGGAAAATTCCTTGGAGAAGGAAATGGCAACCCACTGCAATATTCTTGCCTGGGAAATCCATGGACAGAAGAGCCTGGCAGGCTACAGCCCATGGGGTTGCAAAGAGTCAGATACAACTAGGCGACTTTTACTTCACTTCATAAATAGTTAATATTTTACAAAATATTTTCCGCATGTGACAACTCATTTCATCCCAAAATCAATCCTCATTTTACATTTCATAAACTTGAGATTTCTTGTTGCTCACTGTTATTTGGTAACCAGAATGTTGACTGCTTAAAAAAAATAGTTTTGTTTCTGGTTGTGCTGGATCTTTGTTGTTGCTTGGGCTTTTCTCTAGTTGCAGAGATGGGGGGCGGGGCTGCTCTTTGTTGCGGTGCTCAGTCTTTTCATTGTGGTGATCTCTGTTGTTGCAGAGCACCAGCTCTAAGGTGTGTGGACTTCAGTAGTTGCAGGCTCGTCGGCTCTAGACACAGGCTCAGTAGTTGTGGCACACAGGCTTAGCTCTCTGCGGGCGTGTGGGATCTTCCTGACCCAGGGATGGAGCCTGTGTCTCCTGCACTGGCAGGTGGATTCTTTACCACTGAGCCACCAGGGAAGTCCCAGAATGTTATTTTGATGATGATAATGTTGGTATTTCTCTACTCCTTGTGGTTTGATGTATGTACATAATGACTAAGAGTTTACAGAGTATTTCATGGAAGATAATTTTTTTCCACTTTCTCACCCTCCAGTCCTTGTTCCTCTTCCGCTTAGTTTGTCCCTGAGGGAGGCAGGGCTAAAATGACTACCAAATTCACCCCCCGCCCCACCCCTTGCCAGTGTTCTTAAAAGAACAGTGACCTTCACTTTTCTTAATTCTTTTCCTACCAAAGCCTTTTTTAGGCCATGATTTTAGAAGTTCATTGCTACTTCATTTTTGCTTTCTATTTTTCCTTTATTCCATTCCTGATCATTCCATAATTCTGTGCTACCTTGGACTATTGTTTCCATCAAATAGAAACAGAATTTAGCAATTCATGGATTATTTTGCCTGATGCTTTCACTTTTGGGGGTAGGAACTGGACTCCACAGCCTTGAGAATTGCCAAAACCACACAAATAGGTGGTAGAGTTGGGCTTGAACCTCAGAGGCTATGTGCTCTTTGATCAGATGTCCTTTTTGGGGGGTTTATTTTTGTTTTTTTGGCTTCTAGGCTTGCAGGATCTTAATTCCCCTACCAGGGATCAATCCAGACCCTCTGCAGGAGAAGCACAGAGTTCTAACCATTTGAACTGCCAGGGAATTCATCAGACTAGCAAAGTAATGCTCAAAATTCTCTAAGCCAGGCTTCAACAGTATGTGAACTGTGAAATTCCAGATGTTCAAGCTGGATTTAGAAAAGGCAGAGGAACTGGAGATCAAATTGCCAACATCCGTTGGATCATCAAAAAAGCAAGAGGGTTCCAGAAAAACATCTTCTGCTTTATTCACTATGCCAAAGCCTTTGACTGTGTGGATCACAACGAGCTGTGGAAAATTCTTCAAGAGATGGGAATACCAGACTACCTGGCCTCCTGAGAAATCTGTATGCAGGTCAAGAAGCAACAGTTAGAACTGGACGTGGAACAACAGACTGTTTCCAAATTGGGAAAGGAGTACATCAAGGTTGTATATTGTCACCCTGCTTATTTAACTTATATGCAGAGTACATCATGCAAAATGCCGGGTTGGATGAAGCATAGCTGGAATCAAGATTGCCGGGAGAAATATCAGTAGCCTCAGATATGTAGATGATACCACCCTTATGGCAGAAAGTGAAGAAGAACTAGAGAGGCTCTTGATGAAAGTGAAAGAGGAGAGTGAAAAAGTTGGCTTAAAACTCAACATTCAGAAAACTAAGATCATGGCATCTGGTCCCATCATTTCATGGCAAATAGATGGGGAAACAATGGAAACAATCAGAGACTTTATTTTTGGGGGCTCCCAAATCACTGCAGATGGTGACTGCAGCCATGAAATTAAAAGAAAAGCTATGACCAACCTAGACAGCATATTAAAAAGCAGAGACATTACTTTGCCAACAAAGGTCCGTCTAGTCAAAGCTACGATTTTTCCAGTTGTCATGTATGGATGTGAGAGTTGGATTGTAAAGAAAGCTGAGTGCTGAAGAATTGATGCTTTTGAACTGTGGTGTTGGAGAAGACTCTTGAGAGTCCCTTGGACTGCAAGGAGATCCAATCAATCCATCCTAAAGGAGATCAGTCCTGAATATTCATTGGAAGGACTGATGTTGAAGCTGAAGCTCCAATACTTTGACCACCTGATGCGAAGAACTGGCTCATTCGAAAAGACCCTGATGCTGGGAAAGATTGAAGGCAGGAGGGGAATGGGTCGACAAAGGATGAGATGGTTGGATGACATCACCAACTCAATTGACATGAGTTTGAGCAAGCTCCGGGAGTTGGTGATGGACAGGGAAGCCTGGCATGCACCAGTCCATGGGTCACAAAGAGTCGAACACGACTGAGCAACTGAATTGAACTGAACTGAGGGTAAATACATAATTCATTAACATAGCTTAAGACAAACATAAGCGACTGAACTGAAGACAAATATTTCCATAAGAAAAACGCATTGGTTAGCTCAAGCTTTGAGAAAAGTTAAGTTCAGGTGCAATCAGGTGTCATCATGGCAACACTGAATTTTAAGAGAAACCTCTTTTTAAATTTGTGTAGAGAAGGGGAAAACATCTAACGCTTGTTGATTACCTCCTGCCCCTTAAGAGAGAGAGAGAAAAAATGTCTGACACTTGCAGCCTATTTCCTCCGTTTGGAGACCGCCAGGCTTCCTGCCTGTTACCCTCTCAAATCCCAGTAAGATGTTGGAGGCAGCCATAAAGCCTTTATGCATTAAGGATTTCGCACATGCAGAGGTCCACCCTCACCCCCTAATTGTTTATTTATACCTTGTTTTGTTGAAGTATAGTGGATTTACAAAGTTATATCAGTTAACAGGTGTACAATATAATCAGTCAATGTTTTTTAGATTTATTATAAGAAGTTAAGGGAAGAGTTTATATCAAAAGATGTGAGGTCAACAGGGTCAAATGTCCTTTTGAAGCAGTCAAGAAATAGTCTATTAACAGAAAATACTTTTGTCTTGGAAAAGAGTACTTTAAGAAAAATCAATAATTACAAAAAAAAGTTATAAAATATTGGCGGTATTCCCTGTGCTGTACTTTACATCTTTGTTTCTCATTTATTTTATACCCAGTAGTTTGTGTCTCCCCTTCCCCTTCCCCTATCTTGCCCCTCGCCTCACTTCTCTACTCTTTTTTTCCCCGCCACCCTCCCTACACGCCCCGCCGCGGGCTCCACCTCCCAGGGGCCCCCCGGGGGACCAGGGGGCTCCGGCGCCCTGGCGGGCGGCGCGGTCCGGGCTGTCGCCGCCTGCCTGGGTCAGCGCGTGTAGCCCGCCCCCGGGCCTGTCGCCCGGCGCCCTTGCGCTCTTCCGGTCAGCCGGGGCGGGGCAGGCGGCCGGCGGCTCTTACTGTCGCGCTCGGACCTCTCCCCTCCGGCGACACTTGCTCTGGGCCATGGCGGCGGCGTGGGGACGGTGCGTGTCTCGGGCCTGGCTCTGCAGGTGCGACCTGACTCACCCCCAAACCCCTAAGGGCCGTCCCAGTTTCGGCCCCAATAACCCGACCCTTGTTCCCCTTTGCAGAAACGCCTGGCAGGGCTGCGGCCGACATTACCGCGCGGCGCTGTGCGCCGAGTTGAAGCGGCCCCTGGTGATTGAGGAGGTGGCCCCTCGCCCTGTCCTGCCGCATGAGGTCAGGCCCCTCGACGCCCCCTTCCCCGCGGCCACCACCCGTGACCCGCTGGCTCCCCTCCCGGACTGAGTTCCCGAGTGCTCAGCTCGGGGGCGCCCGTGAAACTGGAGCGCAACTTTCTGCTGGGCTTCTAGATGGACCCTTTCCTCTGTCACAAAAAGGCCAAAGTGCAAAGGGAGGATTGTTCCCCCAAACCCAAATGTAGAAGGCCCCAGAGCTGTTGCCTTAGAAACAGAGAATTCTGATTTGCACACGACTTTGCATAACCACCTGCAAGTAATTGATTTAACACAGATAAATGGACCCCATCCCTTGCTTCCTCTCCTTCAGTGGCAGCATCTAATTATCTGCCCTCCCTGCTCCCCTCAGCCAGCCCTGTATTTCCATGATAATGTGCCTTGTGCCCTCCTCTGGTGTACTGCAGTGATTTGGGGTGGGTGGGATTATATTAGGGTTGTGGGCATCTACCCACATTTAGGGTGGTGGAAAACGTGGTAGTCACTTTGGCTTTGCCTCTCGACCACCCTGGTGACGCTCATCTGGTGTGGAGAATGAGACTGTCTGACAAGGTGAAACAGGCAATGAGTCTCAGGGTTGGAGACCACTGGGAGGGGAAGAAATCTGGCTGCAGTCCCAAAATATCACTAATGCGGACCCTGGGACTAAATGGATAATTTGGGTGACTGTAGGCTAGCAGCCAGCCTGCTTCCTGGGATTCACATGCTGAAAGACATCCACGTTGAGTTAAGGTGGAGTGGCTTCAGGAATTTATATGTGCTATGTATGTCAGCACACAATGTTTGAGAGTCATTGACACAGCACACAAACAGCTTGAGAGCAGGGCTTCTTCGTTCTGTTATTTGCCCAGACTGTTGTGTCAGGAATTAGCTCATGAGAGCTGGGACTATGTGAGTTTATCCATCATTAAATCTCCATAGTCTGGAATGGTGTCTGGCATGTGGCCGATGCTTAAAATATTGTTGAATGAATACATTTTGTTCATAAAATATCTACTCATCAATAGGGTCACCTCTGTATGATATGGGAAATGTAAACAGATAAATGAATGTCACTGATTCTGTCTCAGCCTTCATTTCCTCCTGTGATTCCAAGCCCTGTTGAGTTGGGTTGGTATGTAACAGTAGTTCTCTAACTTCAGGCTGCATCAGATTTATCTTGTCAAAACAGGTTGCTGGTCCTCTAAAGTTTCTGATTCAGTAGGTCAGGGGCTGAAAATCTGAACATCTAACAAGCTGCCAGGTGACACTGAATCTGGTAGTCTGGGGACCACACTATGAAAACCACAGCTTAACAAGGGCTACAGAAACTGCTGCAGGCCTGCCTCTGCTCTGTCTCTGTCATGAAACACATAAGCTGGGGAGTCTAGTTCTCGCTTCTAGAATTCCTGATTCCCAAAACAGCTGATCATGTTACCCTCTTCTTAAAATCTTTTAATGGCTTCCATTTTTTGGGTCAGGAAGATCCCCTGGAGAAGGAAATGGCAACCCACTCCAGTGTTCTTGCCTGGAAAGTCCCAGGGACAGAGGAGCCTGGTGGGCTGCAGTCTGTGGGGCCGCAAAGAGTCGGACATGACTGAGCAACTAAGCATACACTGGGCCTTTGCACAGGCCATTGCTTTTGTCTGTGCCAGGCTCCCCCTCCCTTCTTTTGAATAGTTAACTCCTCACAGTTCTTACTTCCCTCAAAGGTCACATCTCCCCATTATGTGCTTTTGTAGCACCATATATTTCTATCTAACATTTTGTATAGGAGTTGTAGTTTAGCACATAAACTCTCCTAATTACGTGGTTAATGTCTGTCTTCTGTACTATGCTCTTAGCTCCTTGTCCATTTTGTCTTGAGATTGTGCACCAGTACTTAGTTCAGTACCTAGCATATAGTAGACATTCAGTAAATATTACAGTATAACTGAATGAACTTTGTCTCCAAAGATATGTACTGATCTGCCTTGTTGCTCTATTTCCTTTGCAGGTCAGAGTTGATGTTCATTTCTGTGGAATTAACTTCGCTGATATTTTGGCCTGTCATGGTCAGTATCAGGAAAGGCATCAACTTCCCTTCACACCCGGTGAGTATGAAAGGGCAAAGTGATTGCTTCAAAAAGAGAAGATATAGAGACTTTTAAACGAACTGCTTGATGGACATGTACACACTGCTATATTTAAAATGGATAACCAACCAGGACCTACTTTATAGCATGTGGAACTCTGCTCAATTGTTATGTGGCAGCCTGGATGGCAGTGGGGTTTGGGGGAGGATGGATACATGTATGTGTATATCTGAGTCGCTCTGCTGTTCACCTGAAACTATCACAACATTGTTAATCAGCTATGCCACAAAACAAAAAGTTCAAAAAAATTATAATTGGTAAAAAGAAAAAGAACCATGTGCTTCATGAGTAGTACCATGGTGGTGGTTGCCTGCTATCAGTGGTGATTCAGATATGTCAGCTTCGGTACTTCCCTGGTGGTCCAGTGGTTAAGACTCCATGCTTCAAATGCAGGTTTGATCCCTGGTTGGGAAACTAAGATCCCACATGCTATGTGGTGTGGCCAAAAAAAAAAAAAAAAAAAAAGATACCTCAGCCTCACTGCTAATTAGAATCACTAGATTCTAGTGATTCTAGTGCTGTGAGGGAAGATTCTATGACTGCCTTGTTCAACATTATCCTGCCTGCCCACCCTGGCCCTGTTAGTACTCTTGTGTCTGGCTCATGCTAAATGCTCAATAAATACTTGATTGATTGTTTGAAATACAGTTGACAAGCGATGTTATGCTAGTTTCAGGTGTACTAGGTAGTGATATGACGTTTGCATATATTATGAAATGACACTACAATAAGTCTAGTAACCATGTGTCCCATACAAAGTTATTACAATATTACTACATTCCTTCTGCTGTATATTTACATCCCTGTGGTTTTATTTGTTTTCTAACTAAAGATTTGTGCCTCTTAATCCCCTTCACTTACTTCATCCACCCCTCAATAAATACTTTGAAAATGCACGAATGAACAGATAAAATGTTATGTATTATTATGCTCACCAGAATCCTGATCAGAGTCATCAGTGGCCATAGTCATTCTCTTTCATTCCTTGACAGTTCCTTAATTTTACGTTTTCACTGAAGGATCATAAACATCTGGTTGCAGCTAAGACTGTCAGTCCTCACAAATACATTCCCCAAGAAACCTAATACCAAAGGATCAGAAAGAAGAAACAGAGTTTATCCATTTCTTAGTAGGCTGCTCTCTGATTTTCATTATACTCAATCTGATTACATTTAGATCCTGAGTATGTGAACCAATGACTCATTTTTGTTGTTGAAATTTATCAAAAGAGATATATGTATAGTTTGGTGTGTATCTATATATGTAAGTAATGTACAGTTATATACTGTAAATATACAGTACATGTATATTTTATACAGATAGACACCACTAAGGATACAGTGATTGCAAAACAGTTGCAGTGTTTTGGCCTTAGGACATTTGGTTATGTCTCAACACTTGGAACCAGTTCCCTCTGTTTGTATTTGCTGACATGCTGGTTAGCGGGGAAGATGTCTTACTCAATTGAGTTATTCTTCTGGCAGCTCAAGTGGGAAATGTATGATCATTAAACTCAGAAATTTTGGAGGTGGAGGAGGAAAGAGCAGACAACACCAGTTTATCCAACTGAGCCAAGTGCTATATGCATGAATATAGATCATGCCCTTGAGGGGCCTCATAGTCCAGAAGAGGAGGCATGGGAACAGATAAATACCATATGATGAATATTATCATTGGGGGTCCTGGAGGAGCCCAAGGCCGCAGAGATCAGGGTCAAAAGCACTTGTAAACTCATGATTCTCTGTTCTTTTGCCCATTCTTGAAATTTTCATTTGTGTCGTGGTAAGAATGGGACTGCTATAGCTTTTCAAGTTGTGATCATGAAATCTTAGTTCACTTTCCTGTGTGTTGGGTATAACACTCCTATTCTTCTTCCTGGATGGGGTGGGGGGCGAAACAAACCCTTTTGGCTCTAGAAAGCACATAGGACAGCCTGTTAAGCAGAGTTTTCTCATCTCTCTGATGCTGGCTTTACAGATAACCTGATCTTTAAACAATTTGTTTCAGGAATGGAGTTTTCTGGGATAGTATTGGAGACAGGCACAGATGTCAGCACGGTGAAAGAGGTAAATTAGCTGAATCTAGGGAACTGATGTGGGGGTAACTATGAGAGATAGTTTGTAGCCAGAGGGTCTTGCTTCTCCTGGACTTTGTAGCCAGAGGGTCTTGCTTTTCTTCGACTTTGCCAGTGGACACCAAAGGCAGAACGAGATGGAACGGGGAGAAACTAATTCTGAATTGAGGGAAGGAAGCCTGGCCTGGCTTCATTAAACTTTTTATTATTAATGAAAGGCAGCACCTGGGGTTTTAGTTACTGAAAGGATAGAGAATTCTCAAGTCTCAGTATTTTGTGAGAGAAATGAATACTGGGATTCTAATTCATATCGGTTTTTTCCTTTCTCGGTTCAATCATCATCCAAAATGTGCTCAAATTGGCTTGGCCACCTGATGGTGGTTGTGTGAATTATTTAGTAAGCAGTAACACTGAATAGATGATTAAGAGAACCTGTGTCTTACTGGATCAGAAAGAACAATTTTCTTTCTTTTCTGGGTTAATCTGGGAAGGGGTTAAATGGCAAGAGCATGCATTTGAACATACCTTTAGTGATATTTTCCCTTCAGGGAGATCGAGTTATTGGCCTGCCTAGCTTTAATGGTATGGCTGAAGAATGCATCATTGACCACAAGGTAGTCCTACTCCTCAATATTCATCCTTGGAGATTCTTTTTCTGCTGTCTTTCATTTTCACCTATCCCTCAGTCCTTCTCCTTTCCCTCTCTCTTTTTGTATTCTTTTGGTTATAGCTTGTTTCTCAGCCAAGCACTTCTTTCAAATGCTAAACGCTTTTTTTTCTTGCTTGTTTTGGTGTGACAACCATTGCATAGAGCTTTGTTTGCGTGGAGTAGTTTAATGAAGAAGGGCATTTTGTTTTCTGAGGCCTGGAACAATCGGCTGGCTGTCCAACTGAACCATAGTTAGGTGGTTTTGGTAGAAAAACTGGTTTGAAGCCTGGATGTAATGAGCTTCTTCCCCACGCCAAGCTTGTGAAAGATAGTCCTGGGAGCTAGCCAGCTGGGGTAGGGGTGTGGTTGTCCAGGATGTGAATGGTGCCCCCTAGTGGTGGATGGTACACACTTTTTTTTTTGAACAGCTTTATTTAAGGTAAAATTTTTGTACAATGTAATTCACTTATTATATTAATACTGCAGTGGCATGTGTTATATCCTCTGCAGATTAGTTCCTTCCTGATCCAGATGCCAGCTTTAGGATTTTTGAAGACTGATGTGCCCAAGTCTTGAAATTGACCATCGCTTGCTTGGTCTTGACTTCCTCTGGGCTTGGTTCCTGACGTGTGTTGCGCTTTGCAAGTCAAGTCATAATATGTATTGAGCAGCCTTTATGAATAGGTACAGTGTTTAATCTCTAAGTCACTGTTATCTCTTTTTAGGGCCTGTGGCAGATTCCAGAAAAGGTGTCCCTCCGAGAAGCTGCTGCCCTACCCGTATCGTATGGCACTGCTACTTTCGCCCTGGAGCATCGGGCTTGTACCCAGCCTGGGTGAGGACTGTGTCGATGACAGAAAGATAGATGGTGCCTCCTCTAATACCAGAAATGTCCACCAAGACTGTGCCCTTCTGTTCCCTTCCCTGACCCTTGTATACATGCTAAGTCCCTTCGGTCGTGCCTGACTCTTTGCGACCCTATGGGCTGTAGCCCTCCAGGCTCCTCTGTCCATGGGATCCTCCAGGCAAGAATACTGGAGTGGGTTGCCATGCCTTCCTCTAGGGGATCTTCCCAACCCTGGGATCAAACCTAAGTCTCTTACATCACCTGCATTAGCAGGCAGGTTCTTTACCACTAGCGCCATGGGGGAAGCCCTCCCTGACCCTTTCCTCACGGCTATCTAAGGACAAGCCACAGGAAGGGAGTGACCCAGGATTGGAGCCTGGTGACAGTGGGATACACTTTTGCCTGAGAGGGGACGATAGACTGTGAACTTGGCCAATATGAATTTGGAGAAATCTTTCTCTCAAGTCTGACCCCTCCGGAGATCACTTCCTAGAAAACCTTACATTTTAGAGAGCTGGTTTATTTCAACTCATTTCACGCTGGTTTTAATGGAAGCCTGTGGCATTTGTTTCTGTGAGGCTTGGCTGGGCGTCACAGAGACAAATACTGAAGGCAGGTGGTGTGGTGGTAAAGAATCCACCTGCCATTGCAGTGGACACGGGTTTGATCTTTGTGTGGGGAAGATCCCTTGGAGAAGGAAATGGCAGTCCACTCCAGTATTCTGAAAAATCTCATGGACAGAGGAGCCTGGCAGTCTACAGGCCATGGGGTTGCAAAGAGTGAGACACGACTGAGCACTGACTGAGCCCAGCACACACACAGTGGTATTTGCCTCTGTGAGGCTTGGTTTGGTATACTTAACAGGTATTTTGAGCTCAGAGGTGCTCAATTTCTCACTTCACCTGGAGCATTCCCACAGCTTCTTGCTCTTTTCTGAGAGCTCAGAATTGCTCCAGGGAGATGGGCTTAGAAGAGCAGTGACTGGTACGTGATCATCAACTTCTAAAATTTGGCAATGTTTAGTATGGGAGTGATTTTAGGACAGAATTTAAGAAGCAGAAATTGGAATGGTAGCACAAAGGAAGGCTACCACTGGAATGAGGAAGAGGCTACCTAGAGACATTAAGGACCCTCACCTGGGAATTCTTCAGGACTGGACCAAATTAGCGCTGATCTACATATATAATATAGCCCGAGAGGCTGCTGAGTGTTAAGTACGTGTACGTGCATGTGAACAGATTTAAACTAGATGAACTCTCAGTTCTCTTCTTGCTTTAAAATGTCCCGTCTTCAGAATGTTCATGAAATCATATTGCTGGATGATTTTTGGTTTCTTGAGTAACACTCATCTTTTCCTGCACAGAGAAACTGTTTTAGTGACGGCAGCAGCTGGAGCCACAGGCCTCGCCGTGATAGACATGGCAACAAACATTCTTCAGGCCAAGGTATTTGCAAGTTCGAGTCTCCTTTAAAAAAATATCATACCTCCTGCTTTCAAACATGGAATATATTCCTTTATTTATATAAAAAAAAAATCTTGTCTGAGGTACTGGGACTGTTAAGTAGCCTAGAGTAGGGTCTTGCCATCTATTTGCTTGCGGACTAATGAGGGGACTGAGGAGTAAGTCTCTTGTGCTTCCAGTTATTAGACCTTGGTGAGATTCAACTCGCCTCACAGCCTCTGAAGATTCTATTCCTTCCATCTGTAATGCTCTAAACTGTCTCCCCCTGAACTTCAAATTTAAACTCAGATGCTGCTTTTTCAGGGGAGTATTCTCTGTCCCTCCCCTCCCTGGTATTATTTCTATGTGGTCTCTGAGCACCCTGTACTTATCTTTCATGGTGTGGTTAACCCTATTGGATCAATGTCTCCATCCCACTGGACTGTCATCCCTCTCAAGGCAGGACCAGTATCTGTTTGATCCATTATTGTAATCGCAGCACCTCGCATGGTGCTGAGACCATCGTAGGCACTCAATAATTATTATTATTTTGTAAATTTATTTATTTATTTGGCTGTGCTGGGTCTTAGTTGCAGCAATCTTCATTGCGTCCTGCAGGATCTTTAGTTGTGACATGTATAACTTTTAGTTGCGGCTTGTGGGGTCTAGTCCCTTGACCAGGGATCAAACCTGGGCCCCCTGCTTTGGGAGTGTGGGGTCTTAGCCACTGGACTACCAGAAAATTCCCTAAATAATTATTTCTTGAATGAATGGATAAATACATGAAAGAAAGACCCAATTCTCTATATGGGTTTTTCTTGGAGGCTGTGAGTGTCAGAGAGAAGAATTTCTTGGAGAAGGTGGACATTTAAGCTGACATTTACAGTTGAATAGCGGAGGAAGAGAAGGGAGGGAAGGCCGTTTAAGTCATGGGAAGACAGAGACATAGGTACTAACATGATTCCTTCAGGGAATGGCAAATAGCATCTGTGGAGCAAAGGATGTGTGTGGGGAATGGGGGGGGGGGGTGGAGAAAGATAGGATCGTGAAGCACTGAGGAATCTGAACATTTCTTGGAAACTCCCAGGAGTTATTGAAGATTTTGCAGAGGCATGACGTGATCATCTTTGCATTTTTGTAAAGTTCACTTTGGTAATGATGGGGATGAGGGATGGGGCAAGATCAGGGGGTCAGGGATAGTCTGGAGGCAGTAGGGCAGATTCTTGGAGCAATTGAGGCCAGAGGTGATGATCCTTAAAACGGGGCACTGGAGGTGATGATCAGAAAGATACCAAAGTAGAAGAAAATAGAGAATTTGGTCACTGGAGAGCATCCTAATATAGTTGAAGGAACAAGGACTTTGAAGCTGGCCTGCTGTGTTGTGCTTAGTTGCTCAGTCATGTCTGACTCTGAGACCTCATGGACTGTAGCCTGTCAAGTTCCTCTGTTCATGGGGATTCTCCAGAGAAGAAGACTGGAGTGGGTTGCCATGCCCTGCTCCAGGGGATCTTCCCAACCCGGGAATCCTGCATTGCAGGCCAATTCTTTACCATCTGAGCCACCAGGGAAGCCCTGAAGTTAGCCTGACCTAAGTGCAAATTCTAGCTCTGTCTCTAGCTTACTAGCTTCAGTCATCTCATTTGTACAATAGTGCTTTTCTCATAGTGTGGTTGTGGCAATATTGAGATCACACGTGTCATGTACCAGTCTGAGGCATAGTGTGTTGGGGAGGATCCTTTAAAAAGGGATCCTGTTATTATCAGACATTGAGTGGGAAGGCACAAACTAGGTGCACTTAGAGATTTGCCATTTGTTGGGACTGAGAACCCAGGAGGAAATGGTGAGCTCAGTTTTGGATGTGCTGAGTGTGAGGTTCCTCTGGAGCCTAGAGGCACCAAGATACTGTCCAGGTTTGGTGATAATTGGACTGATCTGGAATTTCTCCAGGTGGCAGCTCTCTTTTCTCACATTGACTCTCTTTTGGGAAGGACATGTGAGTTCTGAAACTATTCTCAGATACCAGGAGGCTCCTCATGGGATATTAACACATTCACACTCAAAATAAGGGCTTATAGCACCTCTCTTAGCGGGGAGACCAAAATTAGTCTCATTGTTTAGAAACACTTACTGTTTAACATTTCTGGGAAGACAAGACTGTACTGTTTGTTTTAAATAGATACAAGAAGTTAAGTAGAGAGAAAAATTTGCTTTAATTCCAATATTTAATCCCAGGAGACATGGATTCGATCCCTGGGTCAGGAAGATCCCCTGGAGGAGGAAATGGCAACCCATGCCAGTATTCTTGCCTGGGAAATCCCATGGACAGAGGAGCCTGGTAGGCTACAGTCAATGGGGTTGCAAAACAGTCAGACTTAGTGACTGAGCACGCGCGCATGTATTTTCTTTAGCAGGAATAATGGTTTTAAGCAAAAGCAAACAAACAAAAAAATAACGTCATCATGTCACTGCTCAGAACATGTCATTTTGATAACACCTTCCATTCACAGCGTCTCACGTTGCTTTCACATTGCCTGCACAGCAATTATCTTACCCTTGGTCCTCACAGAACCCATGGGAGATGGGGAATGGAAGTGTTTATTTTCCCTATTTCACAGATAAAGAAAGTGAGGCACCTGGAAAGAATGATTCACAGCAAGCCTCACTGGGACCTACAAGGAATCCTGGAGTTGGAATCAGGTGCCCGACACTAGTCTGGTGTGTGCCCACTGTGGCACTGTGTGTGGGTTCCGCTGTGCAGTGCAGCTGTTTGAGGGTTCCGTTGGGGAGCATTTGAGGGCAACTTTTAGCTTCAAATAGTTATGGGTGAGTCTGGGCTCTTTTAAGGGCACAGATGTTCTTGGGTGTTTGTATGCACATTCTGAATGTCACCTTGAAGCCAAAGTGCTTGGGCTGGTCACCTCTAGGCAGTGCTTCAGTGTTGAAGCTTTGCTGAAGACTTCCAAACCCCAGACCTCCTCACAGTATGGCCCACAGCCATCTATGCCCTCTTTGGCAGGCCGTAGGCATGGCTTTCTCCCAGCTTGAAGGAGTGGAAAAGCATGGGCTTTGGTATCAGTAGCATTGGATTTGAATAGTTGTTCTACTACCTGCTACCTGGATAATCCTGGCTTAATTACTTAACCTCTCTGGGTCAATGTCTCCATCTTCAGAATGGGAAGTCCCCCATAATGTTCTTATGAAGTTTAAATAGCATAAATAATTGCCTACGTTTAAAAATAGATTCAATTTATCTAACAGTTTGTTTCCCAAGTGCTTATTCCTTTTAATTTTAAAAATATATCTTAGTTTATGGATGGGGTAACTGAAACTTAGAGAAGTTGGCAGGCAATACAGACAGATGTTAAAAGCATAAACTCTAGAGATGAATTACCTGAGTTTGGATCCCAGTTCTACCTCCCATGAGCTGTGTGACCTTGGGCAAGATGCTTCTTTGGCCTGTCTCTTCATCTTCAAAATGGGGATGATAATAGTGTGTATATTATTGGGCTATTAAAATAAAATGAGTTATTAATATATGTAAGGCATTTAGAATAGTGTCTGGTACAGAGTAAGCACTATGTAAATGTTAGTTCTTACTAAGTAATTTGCCTTAAGTAACACAGCTAGTTAGTAACAGAGCCAGGATTTGAACTCAGGTCTGTCTGACTTCAAGCTCTTTCCGCTGAATCATGTTTTACCCCCTGAGAAGCCCTTCCTGATCTTCTAGCTCTAGGTTAGGTGCCTCTAGCTTGCACTTCCATAGCCCTCTGTGCTTTCCCCATCATACTGCTGGATCATGCTTTCTTGGCTCCAAGCTTGATATTTAGGTTGTATCCTTACTACGTGACTCATAATGGGTACTCAATAAATGATGGGCTTCCCTGGTGGCTCAGATGGTAAAGAATCCACATGCAATGTGGGAGACCTGGGTTTGATCCCTGGGTTGGGAAGATCCTCTGGAGGAGGCATGGCAGCCCACTTCAGTATTCTTGCCTGGAGAATCCCCATGGACAGAAGAGCCTGGTGGGCTACAGTCCATTTCATTGAGGAGAGTCGGACACAACTGAGCGACTAAGGACAGCAATAAATGGTGGTTTTAATTTTCATTTGGAGAAGACATTGTGTCTCCTGAATTGTTTCTTGGCTAGACCCATTGAGCTTCCAGGGTTCCTGGGAATGTGGACCCCGTTGTCAGTGGGGCATGGAGAGGCCAGTGCATTGATGCTGTGTGATGGGCCTGCTGTGTTGGATTGAGGCTGGTGCTAAGACAGAGGTCACATTGGTTTCCTTGATCAGCACCCTTTGTTTGGAGGCTGGGTGGGTCGGGTGAGCCCCTCTTGCTGTGTATTCTGGACCATCTGAAGTGTTGTGTTCTTCATGCAGGTAATAGCTGCGGCCGGAAGTGATGAAAAGTGTCAGCTGGCGATGCAGAGAGGGGCACAGTCCAGTGTGAACTACAGTCGGGGCAGCCTTAAGGAGGCAGTGGGGAAGCTGGTGGGCAGTGGCGGGGTGAACGTGGTCATTGACATGGTGGGAGGAGACATCTTCCTGGAGGCTCTCCGCAGGTAGGTGAAGTGGTCCTCCTGGGTGGGCCAGACCGGGGGCTCTGCTGAAACCTTCCCAGACCTCTGGCTTCCTTCTGGCCTTGCTGCTTTCTTGTTTCTGCTGCTCACTTTTCCTTCAGGCACTGGCATCAACGGGAACAGCTGAGTGGGTGGTTGAAAAGGAATAGAAGCAGAGGGAAAATCAGGAAATGCTTAAATATAGCAAAAACAAAATAGCCAACTGGAAAATATATTAAAAAAAAATAACCACAGACTCTCTAGCTGGCAATATCAAATGCTTTAGAAATTATACATGTGTTAAATTCAGCTCTGCCTGCCCCCACTAGCTACTTTATATACATGGTATGGGTAATTCTTTTTTTTTTTTAATTGAACTTTTTATTTTGCATTGGAGTATAGCTGATTAGCAATGTGATAGTTTCAGGTGGATGGCAAAGGGACTCAGCCATACATATACATGTATCCATTCTCCCCCAAACTCTCCTCTGTGGGTGATTCTTGAGATCATTGTTTGCATGTTAGAATTACTGGGGTGGCAGACCCCTAGTTCACTATGCACCAAGGGAGAGTCTCTTTTGATCTTACTGGTTTCCGAAGCTACCACCAGTATAAGTGTCTCCTTGACTTGTTTTATTTAAAAAAATAATCGCTGGAGATTTCATGGGACTGTTGTATCTATACTAATTCTCATTCTGTTTCAACCAGGGAGTCTGCAGTGCTCTGATAATATTAGCTTCATTTCTCATGTCATCCTGGCAAGCATAGTCTTATGCTTTATCTTAGTTTAAAGGAGAAGAAGCAGAGACAGCAGCTTGCCCACAGAAGGGATCCGTGTGGTCCCCTTACAAGACTGGTTAGTTCCTCTGGCTCCCTACTCTCTTTCTTGCTTATGGCTTATTTTTATCTTTTCCTACTGAGAAATCCAAACTGGTGCAGAATGGTTCCCCCCTGCTAGTTTGCAAGGTCAAGAGGAATTCCCAACTGGGGATTTAATGCATGTTGCTTTTTTTTTTGTTAATTGTGGTAAAATAGAGGTAACCTAGTATTTAACGTTTTAACCATTTTAAGTGTACAATTAAACTTGTTCACAATATTGTGTAACCATCTCCGATGCAAACTCTGTACCCATTAAACAACTGCCCGCCAACTCCCATAAGCTCTATTCTATTTTCTGCCTCTCTTAATTACTGTCCATTGCTTTTTCTTCCTTCATTCTGTTTTTTATTGTGGTAAAAAGTATATAACAAAAGGCTTACTATATTAACTGCTATAAAATCTATAGTTCAGTGATGTTAAATATATTTACATTGTAAACAGGTCTTCATGACTTTTTCTTCTTGCAAACCTGAAATTCTGTACCCATTAAACAACTCTCTTCTCCCCTTCTCCCCAGCCTTTGGAAATCACTATTCTACTTTGTTGCTATGAATTTGACTACTTTAGATACCCCAAATAAGCAGATTAATACAATATTCATCTTTCTGTAAGTGGCTTGTTTCACTTATCGTAATGACCATAAGGTTCATTGCTGTCTTAACATGGGACAGAATTTCCTTCCTTTTTAGGCTAAATAATATTCTACTGTATGTATATAACACCTTCTGTTTACCAGTCCATCAGTGGATGGACATTTGAATTGTTTCCACCTCTTGACTTTTATAGATAGTGCTACTGTAAACTTGGGTCTTCAAATACCTCTTCAAGACTCTGCTTTCAGTTCTTTTGGATATAGACTCAGAAGTGAGATTGCTGGGTTATATGGTAGTTCTAGTTTTGAGTTTTTGAGGAACCTCTATGCTGTTTTCCATAGCATTTGCACCATTTTACAATCTCCCCAATGTTCCTTGAGGGGTCCATTTCTCTAAATCCTTGCTAACACATCTTCTATTTTATTTTTAATAGTAGCCATCCTAATGGCTGTGAATGTGCATTGTCTTTTACAATCTTTGTTTTTTCCTCCTTTTCCCCTCAGCCTGGCACATGAGGGCAGGATCGTGGTGGTAGGTTTTGCTGGAGGAACCATTGCTTCTGTACCAGCCAATCTTCTGCTCCTGAAGAATATTACTGCCATGGGGCTGTATTGGGGCAGGTACCGGCACCAGAACTTTCCCATCTTCTCCAGAAGCCTGTCCTCAGCACTTCAGTACTGCCAGGAAGGGCACATCCAGCCACACATTGGAGAGGTTTTGAAACTGGAAGAGGTGAGATGCTCTTGTGTTCAGTTGTTCAGTTGTGTTTGACTTTGTGACCCCCTTGGACTGTAGCCTGCCAGGCTTTTCTGTCCATGAAATTTTCCAGGCAAGAATACTGGTGTAGGGTGCCATTTCCTCCTCCAGGGGATCTTCCTGTTCCAGCAGTTGAACCCACATCTCTTGTGTCTCCTGCATTGGCAGGTGATTCTTTACTACTGCACCACCTGGGAAACCTGAGACACTAGCTAGTCAGTTCAGTTGCTCAGTCATGTCCGACTCTTTGTGACCCCATGGACCGCAGCACGCCAGGCTTCCCTGTCCATCACCAACTCCCAGGGCTTGCTCAAACTTATGTCCATCAAGTTGGTGTTACCATCCAACCATCTCATCCTTGGTCGTCCCCTTCTCCTCCTGCCTTCAGTCTTCCCCAGTGATATAGCTCAGGCCAGGAAATAATGTGTCAAACTACTGGATAGTTTCTCTCTGCATGTGTGTGTGCAAGTCACTTCATTTGTGTCTGACTCTTTGCGACCCTATGGACTGTAGCCCACCCGACTCCTCTGTCCATGGTATTCTCCAGGCAAGAATACTGGAGTGGGTTGCTGTGCCCTCCTCCAGGGGATGGATATTCCCAACTGAGGGATCAAACCCTGGTCTCCTACATTGCAGGCAGATTCGTTACCACCTGAGCCACCTGGGAAGCCCCAGTTTCTCTCTAGATACTATAAATCTTCCTTATATGGAATTAAAGAGTGAAAACACAGTGGGGTCTCACAGGCTGCAGGGTCATGGGATTTCTCCCTGTCTTGTAGGTTGTATAGTTGTATACTCAGGCTTAGTAACTCAGAGGGAAACTGAAACTGTGAAGGCCATGAAGGAGCTGGATTTTGAGGGCTCTATCTACATCACTGGTATCTTAAACAGAAGGATGTGATAGTACTTTAGAAAATGATTTACTGGTGTTGATATGACCTCTGAACTGTACAACATACAAGTTTAAAAAGGAAGCCCTTAATTTGACCTTTGCTTTTAGAATGTAGACTCTTTTAAAGTACAACCAGATGATCTAAGCTGGAGGTCTGTGAACAGAACACCAAATCATGCGACTATAATTCATCCATTAGTCACTGTTGTTAATTTTGTTGGCTATTCAAGCCCTTTTTTCATTCCCTCACAGTCCCATTAATGTGGCTTAAACGTCCTCCAAAGTGTAATTATGTGCATGCATATGCAATGTAGTTGTAAATGCAAATCTGTTAGACGTTTACTGTGAAGAGATTTTTTTTTTTTTGGACAGTGCTGCATGACTTGTGGAACTTTAGCTCCCCAGCCAGGGATTGAACCTGGGCCCTGGCAGTGAAAGTGTTGAGTCCACTGGACTGCCAGGGGATTCATGGAGGTTTTTTATTTTTCCTTAATATGTTTTACTCTTCAAAAGACTGTTTTGGTAACTTGAGTCAGCCACTGGTGGAGGCCATGTTTTGTTCATATGCAGATTAGTGGAGCCCAAGCTGGCGGGTTTCGTTCTCTCCAGCCTTCCATTTTTATGTTTTTCCTATGATGAGATGAGACACATTCTTCTCAAAAATGGTTTACTTTCTTCCTCATCATTTTGGTATGTCAGTCAAGAAGGTAATGTTCAGTGGTAAAAAGAGAACCTGATTGGCCATCAGGAAACTGGTTGGATTCTGTTTCCAGCTTTGTCCCCGTCTATTTGCAATTTTGTGGAATTCCCCTCACGTTTCTGATCTTCACTTTCCACATCTGTAAAGCTGAGGAGTAGGCATTCCCTTGTGGTCCAGTGGTTAGGATTCGGTGCTTTCACTGCTGGGGCCCAGGTTCAATCCCTGGTTGGGGAGCTAAGATCCCATAAGCCACATGACATGGCCAAAAAAATGTTGAGGGATAGTATCTGTGGCTTTCAGTTGATACTTCCGAGCCACATTCTTGGAGAAGGCAATGGCACCCCACTCCAGTACTCTTGCCTGGAAAATCCCATGGATGGAGGAGCTTCGTAGGCTACAGTCCATGGGGTCGCTAAGAGTCGGACACGACTGAGCGACTTCACTTTCACTTTTCACTTTCATGCACTGGAGAAGGAAATGGCAACCCACTCCAGTATTCTTGCCTGGAGAATCCCAGGGACGGTGGAGCCTGGTGCGCTGCCGTCTATGGGGTCGCACAGAGTCAGACACGACTGAAGCGACTTAGCAGCAGCAGCAGCCACATTCTGAATGAGGGTGAGCTGCTTGGCTCTGGGGCTCCATCTCTGCTGGGACCTCAGTGAAGTGAAGTGAAAGTGAAAGTCACTCAGTTGTGTCTGACTCTTTGTGACCCCATACAGCCCATGGAATTCTCCAGGCCAGAATACTGGAGTGGGTAGCCTTTCCCTTCTCAAGGGGATCTTCCTAACCCAGGGATCGAACCCAGGTCTCCAGCATTGCAGGTGGATTCTTTACCAGCTGAGCCACAAGGAAGCCCAAGAATACTGGAGTAGGTAGGCTATCCCTTCTCCAGCGGATCTTCCCAAACCAGGAATCAAACGGGGGTCTCCTGCATCCTCTTTTATTATGTGACTCCTAAACTGAAGTTTGCTTTACCTGAGGCTCATATACACCTGTTGATTGAGTATAAGAACAGTCAGGTGGTACACAAGTGGAAACATGTGCTAGTTTGAGCTGTTTCTTCTCTGTTTTGATGTGTTCTAGGTACTGCTCAGGCATGAAAGAAAGCTAGAGGTGGATTATTGTTTTAATTACCCACATTGAAGTTCTCTCTTCTCTTAAACACAGATTAACTAATTAGTAACTGCTCTCAGCCTCCATTTGCCTACCTTTGCAATGAGAACTCTGCATGTAGGATTTTTCTAGTTCTTTCCACTCTGCTGACGTTGCTGTTATTAACTGTTCTCTGAGGCCATGTTCCCTAACACACTTCAAGCATCTCATTCACACTCTGTCCATTTACTATTTCTCCCCTTTCTTCTTCTTTCAGTATGCAAGCTATTTAGAATAATAGTAATAATGGCAGCTCACAGATAGTAGGTGTTTATTATGGGTCAAGAACTGTGCTAAGCACTTTACAAGCATTTTCTAATCAATCTTCACAACAAACCTTTGAAATATGAACAATCTTTTATCACATGTTACAGATGAAGAAATCAAGACTTGTAAATGGTAAGAAACCTGTCCAATGACATGTAGTAATGACAGACCTGGAATCTAGTTCAGGTGTGTCTCTGACTCTGAAATCAGAGCTCCTTAAGGTAAGGTCAAACTCTGTCCTTAAACAAATCAGAAAATTTCTTCTTATAAACCGTATCCTAGAGTATGAAGTTTATCCATCTGTCATGGAGGCATCTATGTGAACAAACTTATTGTTAAAGTGACCAGTCTGGGTAATAATATTTTCATGTAAATCAGTTAACATATTGGACACATTTGTCAGAACCTGCTTGGGCTTGAAAATGACCATTGTACTTGTATCTCTATAATACCAGAGATATCGGTGCTTCCCATCTTACATTTTCAACGGAATATGTGGAGTACTGGTTTGACCTTGATAGTTGATGTTAATACTGTTACTGACCAGAGTTCTTGTACTCTTTAATCAATAGAAGTTGATAAGTGGCCAGAGGAAGAAATCAGGCAAGGCTTTGCAGAGACAGCAAAAAAAGGAGTAGTTTCCCTTCTCACTCCCTGAAGTGGGGCAAACTGGTCCCTCAAATGGGGTGAGGGTAGGGGTAGAGCCATGGGTCAGGCTGAAGAGGGGCTTAGGTGGTCTGCCCACCCCCTTGGTGGTGCCGTTTGCAGGCGTCATGCTGCAGCCCCCTGCTTTTGCCCCCAACACCTTAGAAGTGGCAGGTAGGTTTTTTGTCTTTTTGTATCATGTTGTTCATAATTTGCCCCAACTGCACATGCATGCAGTTATTTTATTTTTTAAAAGAATATTTGCGTGCTCTGTGTCTTAGTTGTGTCACGTAGGATCTTCAGTCTTTGTTGCGGCATGCAGGTTCTTTAGTTACGGCATGTGAACTCTTACTGCAGTATGCAAATTCTTAGTTGAAGCATGCAGGATCTTTAAGTTGCAGTATGTGAGATCTAGTTCCTTGACCAGGAATTGAACCTGAACCCCCTGCACTGGGAGCACGAAGTCTTAACCACTAGAGCACCCGGGAAGTGCCCATGCAGTTATTTTTAGTTCCTTCCAGTTTCTTTGTGTTCTGTTGCTCGAGGAGACGTTTGTCTAAGTGTAAGCACTGCAGCAAAGGGTCCCAGCTTCTAGTCTGTTTCAGCATGATCACATAATTTGTATCATAGCCTTTTTCGTAGGCATCAGGTATGAACTTCTGTAACCCTCTGTGCTTCTCCTTTATCTACTTGTAATTACTGGTTCCATGCTTGTCATTCTCATAGTCCATAAACTCCATGGAGGCAGGGACCATGTGCTGCTGCACCACTGGGTCTCCGGATTCTGCCAGGTACACAGTATCTGTCAGATGAATGATTGAGAGTATGGGGCTCTAGGGTCAGACCACCAGAACTCACACCCTGGCATTGCCACTTAACTGGCTGTGTGACTTACATCTTTGTGATTTAGTTCCCTCATCTGTTGGGAGGGCAGTAACATACCCAACTGTTGCAGGAAGTCGGGCCCCTTCCAGGGCCCAAAAGTAAGCTTTTGCCTAACACTCAGAAATTAATTGTCTGAGGAGATACAGGTGCTGACAAAACAAGAGACTTGATTGGGAAAGGGTGCCTAGGTGGAGAGCAGGGGGTTAAGGGAACCCAGAACTGCTCTGCCACGTGGCTTGCAGTCTTGGGTTTTATGGTGATGGGATTAGTTTCCCGGTTATCTCTGGCCAATCATTCTGACTCAGGGTCCTTCCTGGTGATGCACACGTTGCTCAGCCAAGATGGATGTCAGGGAGGAGGATTCTGGGAGGTTGTAGGACACTTGGAGTCTCCTTTTGACCTTTCCCAGACTCTTCCGGTGGGTGGTGGCTTGTTAGTTCCGTGTTCCTTACCAGGACTTCCTGTTGTAAAATAACTCACACAAATGGTTACTACATTTGGCACCACCTGGCCAGGGTGGGTGGTTGCAGTCATTGTTTCCCCTGACACAGTCTCCCAGGGTTGACGATTAAATAATATAATACACATAAAAGCACATAGCAAACATGTTTAAAGGAAAGTGTGTAGTCATTATAAAATAACAGAGTTGAGCTTTTTTCAGTCCCTGAACTATAACACTTTGCATTGACACTTTGTGCATGAAAAGTCCCTTCAGTTGTGTCTGACTCTTTGCGACCCTATGGACTGTAGGCCTCCAGCCCCTCTGTCCACGGGATTCTCCAGGCAAGAATACTGCCATGCTCTTCTCCAGGGCACCCTCCCAACCCAGGGATCAAGCCAGCGTCTCTTATATGTCTCCTGCATTGGCAGACAGGTTCTTTACCACTAGCGCCACCTGGGAAGCCTTTTGACACTGGAGGGCAGGATTAGAAACACAGTCTCCAGATTTTGAATTTTTACTGGAATTTGTTGTTTTCTGAACTGTTATGTCTGTACCATGATGGGTGGATCATGAATTAGCACTGTGATCTGCTCAGAGGGTGGGATTATTTGGATGTGCTGGGTTTCTTTTCTGTAGGGAGCTGCCCACACACGTCTCTACCTGACACAGTACTTAACACCTCACTGTCTGAACTTGTTATTATGTGAAGGTTGGGTGAGATCACCCCATGAACAGATTTAATGGGTAGAAATTGTTTGAGGTTTCCTCAGTGTATCTGTGGAATATTCTAAAAAATTAAATTACTCTGTTTTGATAGAATGCATATTATTTTAGTCCATTGTTCTAGACTCAGTTTATGGGCCCCTTACATCAGCCAGCCTACCTGCCCCAGGCCCTGGCCACTTATCACACTTCTCTTGTCCCTGCAACGATGCAGCCCAGGGCCCATCCCTAGGGTCCGTCTCCTGACGCTGTTGACTGTCTCATACTTTCCGTAAGTATAGGGCTGATCTTAGGCAAGGTCGCTGGTTTGTTCATCAGGGAGCTGCTGTAGCTCTAGCTTCTCCAGAAACCAGATGCAGGGCTCTGGGTAACACCATCCAGAAGTGTGGGGGAGCTCCCCCACAACTGGACAAGCTGGGACAAGTGAGAGACCAGAGATAAATCGCTTGCCTTTCCTCTTTTCCTGATGGCTTTTTCTATGTGCCTTGGGTCCTATACTGCCTCTCTGGAGAGGCCCCATGTGGACAGCAACCAGCTGCATCTGCCCCTGAAGCTATGAACAGTTCAGGATTGGTAACACTCATCTTGTGCTTCCTCTTCCTCCTACCTTGATTCACCCCAGTTTCCCTCATCCTGCCCCGCTAGCACCGCAGTGTAGCATTAGAACATATGTTTTGATCAGGCTGTATTTTCTAGGGAACCCAGGCTGACACTTAGTATTGAAAATTTATTTTTGTGTTTAATAGTATATGGCTTGACTTTTTTTTTTAAAGTCAGGTTTATTGAGGTATAATTGCATATTCAAAATTCAAAATTGCATATTCAAAATTCTCTTAAGTCAGGCTTCAACAGTATGTGAACCATGAACTTCCAGATGTTCAAGCTGGATTTAGAAAAGGTAGAGGAACCAGAGATCAAATTGCCAACATCTGTTGGATCATTGCAAAAGCAAGAGAGTTCCATAAAAACATCTACTTCTGCTTTATTGACTACCCCAAAGCCTTTGACTATGTAGATCACAACAAACTGTGGAAAATTCTGAAGGAGATGGGAATAGCAGACCACCTTAACTGCTGCCTGAGAAATCAGGTCAAGAAGCAACAGTTAGAACCATACATGGAACAATGGACTGATTCCAAATTGAGAAAGAAGCATGTCAAGGCTGTATATTGTCACTTTGCTTATTTAACTTCTATGCAGAGTACATCATGCGAAATGCCAAGCTGGATGAAGCACAAGGTGGAGTCAAGATTGCCGGGACAAATATCAATAACCTCAGATATGGAGATGATATCGCCTTCATGGCAGAAAACAAAGAAGAACGAAAGAGTCTCTTGATGAAAGTGAAAGAGGAGAGTGAAAAAGCTAGCTTAAAACTCAGCATTCAAAAAACTAAAATCATGGCATCCGGTCCCATCACTTCATGGCAAATAGATGGGGAAACAATGGAAACAATTAGAGACTTGACTTTTTTGGGCTCCAGAATCACTGTAGATGGTGACTGCAGCCATGAAATTAAAAGACGCTTGCTCCTTGGAAGAAAAGCTATGACCAACCTAGACAGCATATTAAAAAGCAGAGACATTACTTTGCCAACAAAGGTCCGTCTCATCAAAGCTATGGTTTTTCCGGTAGTCATGTACAGATGTGAGAGTTGGACTCTAAAGAAAGCTGAGCGCTGAAGAATTGATGCTTTTGAACTGTGGTGTTGGAGAAGAATTTTGAGAGTCCCTTGGACTGCAAGGAGATCCTACCAGTCCATCCTAAAGGAAATCAGTCCTGAATATTCATTGGAAGGACTGATGCTGAAGCTGAAGATCCAATACGTTGGTCACCTGATGTGAAGAACTGACTCATTTGAAAAGACCCTGATGCTGGGAAAGATTGAAGGTGGAGGAGAAGCGGACAACAGAGGATGAGATGGTTGGATGGCATCACTGACTTGATGGACAGAGTTTGGGTAAACTCCGGGAGTTGGGGATGGACAGGGAGGCCTGGCATGCTGCAGTCCATGGGGTTGCAAAGAGTCAGACACAACTGAACTGAACTGAACATTTTTATTTACTTTACAACTGAGAGTTCTAGGTCATGTGGTAAGTGTTATGCTTAACCTTTTATTTTTTATTTTTTTTATTTTTTTGTTTTTTTAATTTACATATTTAATTGGCTTTATTTATTGAGCAGCAGATCCCCCACCTGCCCCTCCCCAGTCTCCAGTGGTGGCTAGATAACATCATTAGATAAGAATACCAATTTAAGACTCTCTGATAGAGAACAGAACATCCCCCCATTTGGGGAAGGGGTGAGGAGGAATGGATTAGGAGTTTGAGATAAGTAGATGCAAACTGTTATATATAGAATGGATAAACAAGGTTCTGATATATATATACATATATATATGTGTGTGTGTATAGAGAGAGAGAGAGAGATAGAGAGTACAGAGAACTACATTCAATATTCTGTAATAAACCATAATGGAAAAGAATATGAAAAAAGTATATATATTTAACTGAATGGGGGCTTCCCTGGTGGTGCTAGTGTTAAAAGAACCCGACTGCCATTGCAGGAGAAATAAGTGACACAGGTTCGATCCCTGGGTCGGGAAGATCCCCTGGAGAAGGAAATGGCAACCCACTCCAGTATTCTTGCCTGGAGGAGAAGGCAAGAATGCACAGAGGAGCCTGGCGAGCTATAGTCCATGGGGTTGCAAAGACTTGGACATGACTGAAGTGACTTAGCACACATGCATAACTGAATCACTTTGCTGTACACCAGAAACTAACATGTTGTAAATCAACTATATCTCAATAAATTAAAAAAAAAAGAACATCAGTTTAAAAGCAATCTATGCAGAATTTTGAATATAACAGATGTTTATGCTCCTCAAGGAAGGGCAAGCTGAACAAATCAGTGGTTTGCTCTCTATACCTCAGCTACTGAGAAGCAATTCTTTTACAGGCTCTACAGCCCATGATTTTGAAGGCAAGGTTGCTTCTATTGCATTTCTTTCAAAACCCATAGTACATAGATTTTCTTTCTTTTGGTATATTCTGGATTAGAAACTGGTGCTCCAGTATACGGCCTTCCTAGGTGGCTCAGTGGTAAAGAATCCGCCTGCCAATGCAGAAGACTTGTATTCAATTCCTGAATTGGGAAGATCCCCTGGAGAAGGAAATGGCAACCACTGTCTGTGTGAACATTTCAGTACAAGCATTGTACTGGTCTGATACTATATGTTTACCTTTTAATAACTACCAAACTGTTTATCCAAGTGGTTGTAATATTTTGCATTTCCCCCAACAATGTAGGAATGTTGCTTTGCACCTGCCAGAACTTCATGTTTTCAGCTGTTGTCTTTAATTCTAGCCATTCAGTAGGTGTGTAGTGGTATTTGATTCTGGGTTTAATTTGCATTTCTCTAATGAATAGTAATCCTGAGTGTCTTTTCGTATGCTTGTTTGCCAGCTGTATCTTTTCTGGTGAAATGCACTGACTGCCTTGTAAAAGAAGATTCGGATTCGCTTCTATGAGAGCAGTGATCTGATAAATATAATTCAACTATGACAGTGTATCACTGACTAAACATTTCTACCTTTTAAAAACAATCCCACTCAGTCCCCAATATACTCATTCATTCATGAGTTTGTTTTATTCATCAAATGTTCACTGGGTACATTCTGTAAGACTTAAGGAACTTTTTTTGGTTTTTTTTTGTTGGGACTGTCTCAGGACAGTGCTGTGTTAGGAGGAAGAGCTGCTTTCTAATGGGAAACATGAATCAGCATAATATATTTAGGGAACTGTAGGTTACTCTGATTGGGGCTTCCCGGGTGGCGCTAGTGGTAAAGAACTCGCCTGCCAATGCAGGAGACTTAAGAGACCTGGGTTCCATCCTTGAATCAGGAAGATCCCCTGAAGGAAGGCATGGCCGCCCACTCTAGTATTCTTGCCTGGAGCATCCCATGGACAGAGAAGCCTGGCAGGCTACAGTCCATAGGGTCACACAGAGTTGGACACAACTGAAGCGACTTAGCGCGCGCGCGCACACACACACACACACAGAGGTTACTCCGATTACTCCTGTTTGATGAGCTAATTAAAAATTCCAACAGCAGAACCTAAAACAAAAACAATAGCCTCACTCTGCCCCTACATTCCAGGTTGCTTATCTCCAGAGACAAATGTAATTGACTTCATCCACTGCAGGGCAGAGAACCAGGGTTCTGGGTACAGTCTGTGTATCTATTTAGGCATCAGTATGGAGCAGCCTCTCTCTCTGTGACACAGCCTGTAGGATACAGAAGAGGTGGGGGGTGTGCAGGGATGTCCCCAGCTATCTGAATTATCTATCAAAAGACTCTAGTCTAAAGCCATGTGCTTCACTTCCTAGTCTCTGACTGAGAGTCTTATATCACTCATTAAATATCTAGTTTTAAACACCACCAGTTGTCTGTTTTTCCCAGCCCAGATAGAAATGAAAAGGTAGAAAGGGACAGAGCTGGGTTATTTTTAGAAGCAGCTGTCACAACAGAGGTAGCATCTGGACATAGAGTTAACAGAGCATCTGAAAAACAAAAGGCAAGATAATGGATACTCAGAATTATGAGATTCCCAAGTCGTGGAACAAAAAGGTTCTATTTCCTTCCATCCCCCATATTATCTTTTAAAGAAGTTAGATAAATGTGCTACATTTTTATAAAGATTTGTATGCAGACTGATTCAAAATCAGTTTTAACATTTGAAGGGACAGCTTTCTTTTTATGTTAACATTCATTTGCAGAGGATTCCTCAGGTCTCTAGGATGCCAGGTGAAGAGAAATACCACTCTCTCCAATTATGTTTGTTTCCCCAAGTATTTTCTGTTGTCGGCCTGTGACAGATCTCCGGGAACAAGCAACTTCTGACTGACAGGGAGAGTGATGCAACTGTGAGTCACCTGGAGTTGTACCTTTGAGTTATCGACAGGGTGAAGATGAGTGTTTCAGACATCTGTCTGAGACGTCTCCCACCTCCTCTGAGTTCATCTAAATCTGCATAGATTGGGAAGGTCTCTGTAAGGCACAAAGCCCTGAAAGACAGATGTTCTTGAGAAGCCAGGGATTTCATGCTGCGGAGAGATTGCCATGATTGATTTGCTTCTGTGCTTATTTTTGTTTAGTTATTTTTCTTATGCTTTTGGGGAAGAATTTCAAGGGGAAAGGCTTGGTTAATCAAAATCCTCTTTCAAAGCACATGTTCATTGCTGGACCACACAAGGCCCCTCTTTGGCTTTTATGTCTGTATATTTATGGCTGTCTGTATTTACTTACTCCCTTTATCTTCCTTTCTTCCCCTCAGAGTCAGTCTTTATAATGTGTTTGATGCTTATCTTTGGATTTATATTTCTCTGAAAAACACACAGAATCATTTTGTGTGCTAATTTATTTTCAAGTGATGTAAATGTGTGGTAGGTCTTATTCTGTTTTTTATTTTTTCATGCAGCACCATCTTTAAAAAATTTTTTTTTTAATTTATTTGGCTGCTCCAGGTCTTAGTTGTGGCCCTTGGGATCTTTGATCTTCTTGTGGCATGTGGGCTCTAGTTTCCTGACCAGAGGTCGAATCTGGGCCCCCTGCATTGGGAATGTGTAGTCTTAGCCACTGGACCACCAGGGAAGTCCCAGTGCTGTCTTTTTAAGATCCCTTCATATTGCTGTTCCTATATCCAGTTTGTTACCCTTCACTGCTACATAGTAGTCTGTGCATCTACCGTGGTTTACAGATACCTTCCCTAAAGATAAAATTGATGTGATTGCCTGCCCCTGTGATTGCTGCTATAATGAACAGTCTCATGGGTGACTGTTAGGACTTGTGTAAGTGTTGCTGTGGGAGTATTTTCCTAGGAATAGGGTAGTTGGGTCATAGGATGTATGCCTATTTCATCTGACTGCCAACTGTTCTCCAGAATGACTTGCCCTGTCTACGCCTCTACCAGCAATGCATGAGAATATTCTTATTTATTTATCACCCATCGGCATATAACATGGTGGATCAGCTGGTAAAGAATCTGCCTGCAGTGCGGGAGACCTTGGTTTCGATCCCTGGGTTGGGAAGATCCGCTGGAGAAGGAAGTAGCAACCTGCTCCAGTTTTCTTGCCTGGGAAATTGAAGCCCTTGGGAAGTTTTTTGTGGGGGTTTTCTCTTTCTTACTAATTTGCAAAAGTTCCTGTATAACCTGTGGTTCTCAAACTTTAATGTGCACAGGAATCATGTTAAGATACACATTATAATTCAGTAAGAGTGGGATGGGGCTTAAGGCTGTGCATTTCTAATAAGCTCCCAGATGATGCAGAAGCCTGTGGTCCTGAACCACAATGTGATTAACAAGGTTCTACATGTTAGTTTAGGGGCTTCCCAGGTGGCTCAGTGGTAAAGAATCCACCTACCAATGCGGGAGACGTGGGTTCAATTCCTGGGTCAGAAAGACCCCCTGGAGAAGGAAGTAGCAACCAGCTCCAGTTTTCTTGCCTGGGAAATCCCATGAACAGAGGAGCCTGGCAGGCTGCAGTCCCTGGAGTTGCAAAAGAATTGACTCGACCTAGCGACTAAAACAACGATGTTAGTTTGAGGCTTTGAGAAAGTCTGTCCTTCCAAAATTGTCAAGTGTATGTCACATTTGTTTGGATTTTATATAATCAAACACATCAATGTTTTGCCTTGTGATTAGTGCTATTTGGGAGCTATTTAATAAGTCCTTTGTCATCCTTGGTTCACAGTGATTTTCTTCTCTATTTTTCTTTTTTAACTTTGTACTTTCATTTCACATTTAAGGATTTAAATCCATCTGAAGTTACCTTTGTATTAGGTATAAATTAGGTAATCAATTTTAATTTTTCTCCTTATGATGAGCTTGCTTTCTCAGACTCAGTAGTTCATTGTTTCTTTATTGATTTGTGATACTGCTGCTGCTGCTGCTAAGTCGCTTCAGACGTGTCCGACTCTGTGCGACCCCATAGACGGCAGCCCACCAGGCTCCTTCGTCCCTGGGATTCTTGAGGCAAGAATATTGGAGTGGGTTGCCATTTCCTTCTCCAGTGCATGAAAGGGAAAAGTGAAAGTGAAGTCGCCCAGTCGTATCCGACTCTTCGCGACCCCATGGGCTGCAGCCTACCAGGCTCCTCCGTCCGTGGGGTTTCCCAGGCAAGAGTACTAGAGTGGGGTGCCATTGCCTTCTCTGTTGTGATACTACCTTTGTCTTATTTTAAGTTCCCAGGTACATATGTGTGTGTCTGCTCTCTGCTTTCTGGTGTTTCCTTGGTTCACATGTTTATTCCTATAATAGTATTGCACTGTTTTATATTTATAGCTTTGAAGTATGTTTTAGTATCTGGAAGAGTAACTCTTCCACCTGTTGTTTTTCAAATATGACTTAGATATTTGTGAATCTTTATCCTTTTAGAGAAATTTTGAAATAAATTTCTTAAGTTCCTCAAAACTCTAGCTGAACTTTTGAATGGAATTGTGTTGACTTTAGAGATTAATTTGGGGGAGTAGTGATAGTTTTACAGTTTTAAGTTTTCTCATTTGTAAACAGGGATATTTTGCTATTTATTCAGATCTTTCATGTTTTTAAATAGAATTTAAAGTTTTTCTCCTTAAAATCTTCTGTATTGCCTGAGTTATGTTAATTACAAGTACTTTTCGTTTTTGTCGTTTTTGTTGCTCTTGAGAACAATATTTTCTGCTATGTTTTCCAGTTGATTATTTCTGATACAGAGAAATATTAATAATTTTTTTAAGTTGATCTTATATCTTGTAAGTTTCCTCGGTGTCTTTTCATGGCTTGATAGCTCGTTTCTTTTTATCACTGAATAATATATTACATGGTATGGATATACTACAGCTTGTCTGCCCATTCACCTACAGAGGGACATCTTGGTTGCTCTCAAGTTTTGGCAAATATGAACAAAGCTGCTATAAACACTGTTGTGTAGGTTTTTGTGTAGATATAAGTTTTCAACTCATTTGGGTAAATACTTAGGAACACAATTACTGGATCATATGGTAAGAATATGTTTAGTTTTATAAGAAACTGCTGAACTATCTTCCAAAGTAGTTGTATCATTTTGCATTCCCACCAACAATGAATGAAAGTTGCAATTGCTCCACATCGTTATCAGCATTTGATGCTGTTAGTTTTGAATTTTAGACATTCCAACAGGTGTGTAGTAGTATCTCACTGTTGTTTTAATTCTCTAATGACATATGATGAACATCTTTCATAGGCTTATTTACTGTCTGTATGTCTTCTTTAGTAAAATGTCTGCTTAGACCTTTTGCACATTCTTAAATGGGGTTGTTTGTTTTCTTATTGTTGAGGTTTAAGGATTCTTTGTGTATTTTAGATAAAACTTCTTTTTCAGATATATATTTTGCAAATACTTTTCTCCCAGGCTGTGTTTTATATTTTTATTCTTTGAAGTGTCTTTTGCAGAGCAGCAGTTTTTAGTTTTAATGATGTCCAACGAACCAATTTTTAAAAACTTAATTTTATTTGTTTATTGTGTCTTTGTTGCTGTTTGAGGACTTTCTCTAGTTGTAGAGAGTTGGGGAGCTACTCTCTAGTTGCAGTGCAGGGACTTCTCATTGTGGTGGCTTCTCTTGTTCCAGAGTATGGGCTCTAGTAGCTCTAGTTGGAGCTGACGGACTCGAGAGCTTGGGCTCGGTAGTTGTGGCACACAGACTTAGTTGCTCCATGGCATGTGGGATCTTCCCAGACCACTGGGAAGATCCCCTGCATTGGCAGGCAGATTCTTATCCACTGTACCATCAGGGAAGTCCTACTAATTTTTATTTTCATAGATTATGCTTTGATGTTATATTAAAAAACTCATTGCTAAGCATAAGTTGCCTTACATTTTTTTTTCTTGTTTTCTTCTGGAAGTTTTATAGTTTTGCTTTTTACATTTATGTGTAAGATTCACTGTGAGTTAATTTGGTGAAAGACTAAGGACAGTGTCTTGATTCATTTTTTTACATTGGATGTTCAGTTGTTCTAGCACCATTCCATTTTTTTTTTAATGTATTATTTCTCCATTGAATTGCTTTTGCTCCTTTGTCAAAGATCAGCTGACTGTATTTGTGTGGGTCTATTTTTGGGTTTTGTAATAGTTCTATTGACCTGTTTGTTTATTCTTACACCAATGTCACAATCTTGATTACTGTGGCTAGTTTTTAATTTATGTTTTATACCTTTGTACCTCTAAAAAAGGATTTCAGAGAGATTGTAATTTCAGTTACACTGGAAACAAGGTAATTTAAATAGAAAGAAAAAAATTGTAAAAAAATTACATTATTGATCCTTCTGGCAGTGGCTCCATTCTTTTCAAAAGCTAGAATATTCAGAAATATTACAGTAGAGTATGGACAGGCCTGAAGACTTTTTATCTGATGTTATTTATCTGATAATGTTAAAAATTATAGTTTGGACAGAAAAATTCTGAGGTTAGATTATCCTTATTGTTTTCCTTTGAGTTTGTGGTGATCAGTTACTTAGTTAATATTGCATTAGATAGTTACATACATTTTTTTGGAGACATCTTAATACTTTAGCTATTTTAAGAATTGAACCAGCAACAAATCTTGGTTGAAATATGCATAGTTGCAAGTCTGACCACAGTTTTTTGGATTTTTTTTTTTAGGTCAATGATGCCTTCCTTCATGTCACACAGCGTAAATCCACAGGCAAGGTGCTTCTCTCCCTTAAATAAATTTTCATTTCAGCAAACTCAGCATGTCTAAATCCAAACTCATCATCTTTACAAAAAAACTTGATTTCCCTTCCATGTTTTTTTTTTCCATATTACCACCTTCCTTATTAATCCAGTTTCAAGATCTTTTAGAGTCATCTTTTATTCTGTTTTCTTATTCCTAGATAGTGTGGTCATGTACTTTATTGTCCAGACTTGGATACAGTTGAGAGTGAAAGGATGCTGTTAGTAATTACCCCAGGAGAACAGGTTTACCAAGATGTATGATCACCTATTCATAATGCATCCATGGCCAAGTTCTATCATCTTCACCTCTAAGAAGTCTTACACCTCCACATCCTCATTTCCATTCTGACTAATCATGTCATATCTGCTAATTCCAGTGACCTCCTAACTAACTTTCCTACCTTTAATCTATCCCCTCACTCTCCATTCTTGTTCTATGTTATTGCCTTGGTGACCTTCCCAAAGTGCAGCTACGATTGTGTGTTGTCTCAGAACCCGACGATGGCTCACCATTGTCTCCACAGTGGCGTTCGGACTCCTCGAGCTTGCATCTCACCATGACCGGGATTGTGCCCCTCTCTGCTTTCCAGCCCATATTGGACAGCAGCATTGGTCCCTCAGTGTACACTGAGGTTGCTTGTCTCCTCCACCTTCCTCTTCTCAAGCTGTTTCCTCTTCTCTCTTATCTTTGTTAAACATAAGCCTTCTTGGCCTCTGAGACCTACCTCTGCCACGAGCTTTCCCCCTCAGGTGGGTGGCCATCTCTTCTCTATCTTCCCATGGCACCTCCCTCAGGATGTGTCACATTCTGCCTTGTACCAGCAGAAGTGGCATGTCTAAAGGAATGAACACAGGATTCTGAATCCAAGAGGTGGGTTTGAATCTCAGTCTCAGCACGTTGGAGGTGGTTACTTAAGGTCTTCAAGCTTTCATTTTCTCCTAAAAAGTGGATGCTATAGTCTCCACCTCACGAAGTTATTCTGAGCAATACATGCAGTGATTGGGCAAAGCACCTGGCACACAGTAGGTGATTAGCACTTGCTGGTTACTTTTACTTCTTTCTTTCTTCCTTTCTTTTTTGGTTAGAAACATTGTTCTCCAATCCTCCTGATCACCACTCAGAAGGAGGGGAGTAAGATGGGGGCAAAAACACACACCTGATACCACTGGAATGGAGGTACTTCTACTTGTTCTTGATGAGCTCCAGTTCCAATAAATGTGGTAAGAAGCTTTGTTTTCTTTTTCTAACCATTTATCAGAAGTTAAAAAAAACCAACAGAAAACCATATAATACGCTGTTGGAAGTATGCATACAAACAGTATGATACGATCATTAAACCAAGCAGTGAATTGACAACTAGATGAAATAGACAAATTGCTTGAAAGATGTAAAATAATAAATTCAGCACGAGACAGAAAATCGGAAAAGAGGCTTTGTTTTCTGATAAATATCCAGGGCATTCAAAAACACCCATCTTCTCAGGGTGTCCTCACCAAAAAGCTTTTGGAAAAATCGAATTATGAAATAGAAAGTGAACATTTAGGGAGAGAATTTAAAACTGAGAAATTAGCAGAAGGAAGAAGGAGGGGGATGAGATCAGGGACCCACCATGTGTCTGCTGTGGGCCCACGTGGAGCTGCCATGAGAGCCAGAGCTCAAACTTCTTCCATGCCCGGCTGCCCATTTTAGTCTCTGGGGGCTGCATGCCCTGTGGTTGCATTGAATGACAAGCCTCTCTTCGCCTGCATTCTCCCCACACTTACTTCTTCTTAACGTGAGCTAATTTTGTATTTAAATGAAAGTTTTCAAAAATATCAAGACACCAGTTTTAGAATTTTCTGATACCCTTTGGGATAATTGAAAGACATGCTGGATAGACCCCAGGAGAGAAGGAAGACAAATCAAGATTGAGAAAAGTGTACAACCTCTTCCCCTCCCCCAGGCAGCTCCCTTTCCCACTGTTCAGAGCTGATCAGTAGACGTCACTAGTAGTAAAGATCGATTGTCCCCAGCTCACTAATGTCAAAATGACTTAGATTGAAAGAGGCAGTCATTAAGGAGAGGGAGTTTCTTCAGGTTTAATAAGTATTGGTTAGAACCCCTAATGACCTGTTCTCTGCTTGCCTGTGTTCCTGCTTCATTGGAATGATTTGATTTGAAAGCATTTGACTCACATTTTAGTCATCATTTGGTTGTTCCACCATCTGAGCCATTAGTTAGTCTGAAAAAAGAATCAGTGCTGCTCCAAGTGACAGCATTTATTCTATATTCACAGACTTTCCCAGCTCCCCATTTGTAGGCTGGCTGCTGAAGAAATCACTCCCACGCAGCTCCCTCTTCTTTTTCTCTAACTGTGGGTCTATCCACCTGCACACACTTCTTTCGACAACAGAAGTGGGATTTTTGTGCTGTTAGCTGTGGGATGATCCTGTCTTCATATCACCTGTGTATTTGTCGCTGCTTCTTCCTCTGCAGTCTGCATGGCTGTAGAAAGCTATCTTTTCTGTTGGAGCTATGGTGGTTGTTGTTCAGTCACTAAGTCATGTCTGACTCCTTGCAACTGCAGGGACTGCAGTACACCAGGCTTCCATGACCTTCACTATCCCCTGGAGTTTGCTCAAACTCATGTCCATTGAGTCAGTGATGCCATCCAACCATCTCATCGTCTGTCACCCCCTTCTCCTCCTGCCCTCAATCCTTCACAGCATCAGGATCTTTTCCTATGAGTTGGCATCAGGTGGCCAAAGTATTGGAGCTTCAACTTCAGCATCAGTCCTTCCAATGAATATTCAGGGTTGATTTCCTTTAGGAATTCTTTGGACCATAAAGAAGGATGAGCACTGAAGAACTGAACTGTGCTGGAACTATGGTAAAGAAAACAAAAGATTTGTTCTCCGGCAAGTAAAGGAAAATAAAAGTATCTACACAAAATCACTTTTATTTAAAACCAAAACTAAGTAAACTAAGAAAAATTCATGTTATTATTTCTTTCTCTTATTTTCCTTCCAAGATTGTATAACTGGATCAAGAGCAGAGATTTTTCAAAATGTTTATTGTTTATACAGGTCATGTGAAGGAAGGAAATGGTTGTATATGATGTACATCCTCATTATGCACTTGTTCATTTACTAAGTCACGTTCGACTCTTTGGGACCTCATGGACTGTAGCATGCCAGGCTCCTCTGTCCTTCACTATCTCCTGGAATTTACTCAAATTCACGTCCACTGAGTCGGTGATGCTATTTAACCATTTTATCCTCTGCTGCCCCGTTCTCCTTTTCCCTTCAATCTTCAGTCACTATCAAGGTCGTTTCCAGTGAGTCAGCTCTTCGAATCAGGTGGCCAAACTATTGGAGCTTCAGCAACAGTCCTTCTAATAGATAGTCAGGGTTGATTTCCTTTAGGATTGACTGGTAGCAGTTGTTAAAAAGAACGAGACAGGGACTTCCCTGATGATCTTGTGGCTAAGATTTCATGCTCCAAGTGCAGGGGGCTTGGGTTCGATCTCTGTTTAGGGAACTAGATCCCACATGCCACAACTAAAGATTCCATGTGCTGAGCTGAAGATCAGCTTGGCAAGTTGAAGTTGCTGAGTGATGCAACTAAGACCTGGTGCAGCCAAATGAATCAATAATAAGAAAAACCAGGGAAGACAAGAATAGGTTAGGACCCTGTGACAAAGCATGGTGATTAAAGGGGTTAAACAAGGCTAGTGGGACTGGAGCCTAAGAAATGAAGGTGAGTGTTGTGGGATGAGGCTTCAGGTGGGACCAGGTTAGGCAGTGCTGGTGGGTCAGTTCTGGGTGTTTTGCCTTTACACTACAGGCAGTAGGATTCCATTGAAGTGTTCTAAGCAAGGATTGGGAAGGGATGGAATGACCAGAATGGCATGGTCTATAATGGGCAGGAAGGATTGGAGAGGAGGAGACCAAATAGGAGTCTGTGAAAGTCCCAATGAGATAGGATGGTTTGGACTAAGGTGGTGATGATGGGGAAGGGGAGGAAGGAAAGGATGAGAGCTGTGCAGGAGGAAGAGAGAAATGTAGAGATGACTCCTAGTTTCCTGCTAGGTTTTTTGAGAAGAGGGACATCAAAAGAGAATTGGGGAAAGCAAGATGGCAGAGGAGTAGGTGAACGTGGAGTACATCTCTCTCCATGGATACATCAGGAATACACCTTCAGATACAGAAGTACATGCAGAACACCAGCTGAGAACAGACAGCAGTACCTGACCAGCGGAAAAGAATATATAGAACCACGCAAAACTCGGTAGGGTGAAGGAACTATGGGGAAAAACGGGAGTGTTAGTAGGACTGGACCTGCCCTCAGCGGGTGGGGGAACTGAAGCAGGGGTCTGATCCCCACATCGGGGCAATTGTCTGAGTCAGAGGAGAAATATTTAAGGCTGAGAGTGAAACAACTGATCTGTGGCAGCCTAAATGGAATGAGAATCAGACAGTCCTTGCCGCAGCCATGCAGACCCCGGACAGGTACGCAGGTTCCTTGGAAGACGCAGCGGCTGGGAGCTGGAGTTTAGGGATTGTGGAGCAATCCCAGGTCGACGGCTGCTGTTGACTGCAGAGAGATGGATGGAGAAGATGAGAGGGAGGAGACTGTGATGGGAAATGCCTGTGGAGGAAAGCCAGGCAGCCATGGAAGCAAGGCGATACTGCTGCGTCACTTGTAGGGGTGGAGCTATCACCATAGCCTCTCTCACCCCACACACCAGCTTCCGGCAGCTGAACGATAGAGAGGCTGGCCCATCAAAGGCCTGACACACTGAACTGCGGAGTAGGGCCCCAGCCAGGGGGCCCCCAATGTGCCTGATGTGCTGAACAACAGAGAAGGACCCCAGTAAGTGCTTGAACGGGTGGAGCTACAGAGAAAGACTGGCCAAAGAGGCCTTCTGATCGCCAGCTACAAGAGGCTCAAAAAGAGACTGACAGAGCCATAACTCCTGCAGCAGAGGGAGTCTGTGTCCCTTCACACTTGGCACTGCCAGGGTCCCCGCAAGCCAAGCAACTGCGCCACCTTCACTCTCAACTCTCACTGGGGCAGAGCTGCCACAGGCAAAAAAAGTCGTGTCTATGTGCGCAGGGTCGCTTCCGTCATGTCCCGACTTTTTGCGACCCTGTAGATTGTGGTCTGCCAGACTTCTCTGTCAGGGAGTTGGGGGGTGGGGGGCTGTTCTCCAGGCAAAAACACTGGAGCATATTGGCCAATACTGGTTGCCATACCCTTCTAGAGCACTCTATTTCCTGCTCCTCTAGTCGCCAACTCCCCTGAGTACCTGGTGCTGCCAGAACCCCTGGCACCCAAGCAGCTGTACCACCTCCACACCTGGCCCTCACAGGGGCAAACCCAAGTCCTCCAGGGTAGCCTCAGGAGCAAACCTCAGTGAATGACCAACATGCAGAGGTGGAAATAAAACCACAGTTGAAACCCAGGTGCAGTGTGGCTAAGGAAGAAGACCCAAAACCTTCCCACCGCTGCACAAGTTGCAGATTAAATCCACACGATCAACTAGGCAGACTCTGTGTCTATGGAATATATAAAAGATCATTGAGAACTCCTACAAAACGAAACGCAGTAGTTCTGATAACTGTGGACTTTGGAGGCAAGAACACACAGGAGTAGGACCAGATTAAAATCTGAGCTGCTCCCGCAGCAGGTCCAGAGATCAGCACAGTATTGGAGGGCATCCTAGCGAGGTAAGGTGGACTGTGACTCCCAGCGAGGGAAAGGACTCTGACAGCAGTGACTCAAGAAAAACATTTATTATTCTTTTGTTTTGACTTGTTCTGTGGATTCTTTTGGATTTTTTTTCTCCCCTCCTCCCCCACATTGTAGTTGTCTATTTTATTGACATTATGAAATCTAATTAAAATTTTGAGCCTTTTTTTTTTTCTCAGTCACATTTTTTATTGTTGTTATAAACCTCTGCTGCCTCTATGCTGGGCTTTTGCAGTTCTGTGGAGTTTTCCTTTATTTATTTATTTTTTCTTTTCTCTTTTTTTAACTTTAATTTTTAAACCTGTTATTATTTTTTCTACATTTATTCCTCTGTTTACTTTTCCTACGGTTCTTTGCCCCTTGCAGTTAACCTTTAATGTATATAAATCTTCTACCTCTATTTAACTTTGCATGTCTATTCTTTCTTTCTTTTTCTCCTTTCCTCTGAACATATTTGTTAATTTTGTTCTCATTGCTTTACTCCCCACTTGGCACCTTGCTTTAATTCTGTTTTCCAGTTTGAGCTTTACTTTTGTTCCTAACTGGTAAGTATAATGTTTGATTTCCTTTGTTCCCTGGGTCAATCTATTGTGCTTTATTTTTGTTGAACTGTTTTGACTTTGCTCATAGGTATATATGTATATGTGTATATTCCATTATTTTAATTATTATTTGCCTGATTTTGTAACTGTCATTTGTCTGAGGTTCATCTTTGGCTTCTTGTTTTGGCGTATTTGTTTTATTTTTATTTTTTTTAATTAGTTAATTTATCTATTTTTTAACTTTAGAATATTGTATTTGTTTTGCCATACATTGACATGAATCCACCATGGGTGTACATGTTTTCCCCTTCCAGAACCCCTCTCCTACCTCCCTCCCCATTCCATCCCTCCGCGTCAACCCGGTGCATCAGCCCTGAGTGCCGTGTATCATGCATCGAACCTGGAGTGGCGATTCGTTTCACATATGATAGTTTACATGCTTCCATGCCATTCTCCCATATCATCCCGCCCTCGCCCTCTCCCATAGAGTCCACAATACTGTTCTATTTATCTGTGTCTCTTTTGATGTCTCGCATACAGGGTTGTCTTTACCGATTAACTAAATACCGTATATATGTGTTAGTATACTGTATTGGGGAGAAGGCAATGGCAACCCACTCCAGTACTCTTGCCTGGAAAATCCTATGGACGGAAGAGCCTGGTAGGTTACAGTCCATGGGGTCACGAGGAGCCAGAGATGACTGAGCAACTTCACTTTCACTTTTCACTTTCATGCACTGGAGAAGGAAATGGCAACACATTCCAGTATTCTTGCCTGGAGAATCCCAGGGACAGAGCAGCCTGGTGGGCTGCTGTCTATGGGGTCACACAGAATCGGACACGACTGACGCAACTTAGCAGCAGCAGCATACTGTATTGGTGTTTTTCTTTCTGGCTTTCTTTACTGTCTATAATGGGCTCCAGTTTCATCCACCTCATTAGAACTGATTCTAATGTATTCTTTTCAATGGCTGAGTAATATTCCATTGTGTATATGTACCACAGCTTCCTTATCCATTCGTCTGCTGATGGGCACCTAGGCTGCTTCCATGTCCTGGCTATTATAAACAGTGCTGCGATGAACATTGGGGTACACGTGTCTCTTTCAATTCTGGTTTCCTCAGTGTGTATGCCCAGCAGGGGGATTTCTGGTTCATATGGCCGTTCTATTTCCGTTTCTTGAGGAACCTCCACACTGTTCTCCATAGTGGTTGTACTAGTTTGCATTCCCACCAACAGTGTAAGAGAGTTCCCTTTTCTCCACACCCTCTCCAGCATTTATTGCTTGTAGTCTTTTGGATAGCAGCCATTCTGACGGGCGTGAAATGGTACCTCATTGTGGTTTTGATTTGCGTTTATCTGATAATGAGTGATGTTGAGCATCTTTTCATGTGTTTGTTAGCCATCTGTATGTCTTAAGTGTCTGTTTAGTTCTTTGGCCCACTTTTTGATTGGGTTGTTTATTTTTCTGGAATTGAGCTGCAGGAGTTGCTTGTACATTTTTGAGGTTAACTGTTTGTCCATTGCTTTGTTTGTTATTATTTTCTCCCATTCTGAAGGCTGTCTTTTCACCTTGCTTATGGTTTCCTTTGTTGTGCAAAAGCTTTTAATTTTAATTAGGTCCCATTTGTTTATTTTTGCTTTTATTTCCAATATTCTGGGAGGTGGGTAATAGAGGATCCTGCTGTGGTTTATGTTGGAGAGTGTTTTGCCTATGTTTTCTTCTAGGAGTTTTATAGTTTCTGGTCTTATTTAGATCTTTAATCCATTTTGAGTTTATTTTTGTGTATGGTGTTAGAAAGTGTTCTAGTTTCATTCTTTTACAAGTGGTTGACCAGTTTTCCCAGCACCACTTATTAAAGAGATTGTCTTTTCTCCATTGTATATTCTTGCCTCCTTTGTCAAAGATAAGGTGTCCATAGGTGCATGGATTTATCTCTGGGCTTTCTAATTTGTTCCATTGATCTATATTTCTGTACTTATGCCAGTACCATACTGTCTTGATGACTGTGGCTTTGTAGTGGAGCCTGAAGTCAGGCAGGTTGATTCCTCCAGTTCCATCCTTCTTTCTCAAGATTGCTTTGGCTATTTGAGGTTTTTTGTATTTCCATACAAATTGTGAAATTATTTGTTCTAGTTCTCTGAAGAATACCATTGGTAGCTTGATAGGGATTGCATTGAATCTATAGATTGCTTTGGGTAGTATACTCATTTTCACTATATTGATTCTTCCGATCCATGAACACGGTATATTTCTCCATCTATTTGTGTCCTCTTTGACTTCTTTCACCAGTGTTTTATAGTTTTCTATATATAGGTCTTTTGTTTCTTTAGGTAGATAAATTCCTAAGTATTTTATTCTTTCGTTGCAATGGTGAATGGAATTGTTTCCTTAATTTCTCTTTCTGTTTTCTCGTTGTTTGTGTATAAGAATGCAAGGGATTTCTGTGTGTTAATTTTATATCCTGCAACTTTACTATACTCGTTGATTAGCTCTAGTAATTTTCTGGTGGAGTCTTTAGGGTTTTCTATGTAGAGGATCGTGTCATCTGCAAACAGTGAGAGTTTTACTTCTTCTTTTCCAATCTGGATTCCTTTTATTTCTTTTTCCGCTCTGATTGCTGTGGCCAAAACTTCCAAAACTATGTTGAATAGTAGTGGTGAGAGTGGGCACCCTTGTCTTGTTCCTGACTTTGGGGGAAATGCTTTCAGTTTTTAACCATTTAGGATAATGTTTGCTGGGGGTTTGTCATATATAGCTTTTATTATGTTGAGGTATGTTCCTTCTATTCCTGCTTTTTGGAGGGTTTTTATAAATGGATGTTGAATTTTGTCTAAGGCTTTCTCTGCATCTATTGAAATAATCATATGGTTTTTATTTTTCAATTTGTTTATGTGGTGTATTACATTGATTGATTTGCGGATATTGAAGAATCCTTGCATCCCTGGGATAAAGCCAACTTGGTCATGATGTATGATCTTTTTAATATGTTGTTGGATTCTGTTTGCTAGGATTTTGTTAAGGATTTTTGCATCTATGTTCATCAGTGATATTGGCCTGTGGTTTTCTTTTTTTTTTGGCATCTTTGTCAGGTTTTGTTATTAGGGTGATGGTGGCCTCATAGAATGAGTTTGGAAGTTTACCTTCCTCTGCAATTTTCTGAAAGAGTTTGAGTAGGATAGGTGTTAGCTCTTCTCTAAATTTTTGGTAGAATTCAGCTGTGAATCCATCTGGTCCTGGGCTTTTGTTTGCTGGAAGATTTCTGATTACAGTTTCAATTTCCATGCTTGTAATGGGTCTGTTGAGATTTTCTATTTTTCCTGGTTCAGTTTTGGGAAGCCGTACTTTTCTAAGAATTTATCCATTTCTTCCAGGTTGTCCATTTTATTTGCATATAGTTGATGATAATAGTCTCTTATGGTCCTTTGTATTTCTGTGTTGTCTGTTGTGATCCCTCTGTTTTCATCTCTAATTTTGTTGATTTGATTCTTCTCCGTTTGTTTCTTGATGAGTCTGGCTAATGGCTTGTCAATTTTATTTATCTTCTTAAAGAACCAGCTTTTAGCTTTATTGATTTTTGCTATGGTCTCTTTTGTTTCTTTTGCATTTATTTCTACCCTAATTTTTAAGATTTCTTTCCTTCTACTAACCCTGGGGTTCTTCATTTCTTCCTTTTCTAGTTGCTTTAGGTGTAGAGTTAGGTTATTTATTTGGCTTTTTTCTTGTTTCTTGAGGTGAGCCTGTATTGCTATGAATCTTCCCCCCATAAGTTTTGGGTTGTTGTGTTTTCATTTTCGTTTGTTTCTATGCATATTTTGGTTTCTTTTTTGATTTATTCTGTGATTTGTTGATTATTCAGCAGTGTGTTGTTCAGCCTCCATATGTTGGAGTTTGTAATTGTTTTTCTCCTGTAACTGACATTAATATTACTGCATTGTGGTCAGAAAAGATGCTTGGAATGATTTCAGTTTTTTTGAATTTACCAAGACTAGATTTATGGCCCAGGATGTGATCTATTCTGGAGAAGGTTCTGTGTGCGCTTGAGAAAAAGACGAAATTCATTGTTTGGGGGTGAAATGACCTATAGATATCAATTAGGTCTAACTGGTCTATTGTATCATTTAAAGTTTGTGTTTCCTCGTTAATTTTCTGTTTATTGATCTGTCCATAGGTGTGAGTGGGGTATTCAAGTCTCCCACTATTATTGTGTTATTGTTAATTTCCCCTTTCATACTTGTTAGCATTTGCCTTACATATTGTGGTGCTCCTATGTTGGGAGCATATATATTTATAATTGTTATATCTTCTTCCTGGATTGATCCTTTGATCATTATGTAGTGCCTGTCTTTGTCTCTTTTCACCGCCTTTGCTTTAAAGTCTATTTTATCTGATATGAGTATTGCTACTCCTGCTTTCTTTTGGTCTCTATTTGCATGAAATATCTTTTTCCAGCCCTTCACTTTCAGTCTGTATGTGTCCCTTGTTTCGAGGTGGGTCTCTTGTAGACAACATATATAGGGGTCTTGTTTTTGTATCCATTCAGCCAGTCTCTGTCTTTTGGTTGGGGCATTCAACCCATTTACATTTAAGGTAATTATTAATAAGTATGATCCTATTGCCATTTACTTTACTGTTTTGGGTTCAAAATTATACACCCTTTCTGTGTTTCCTGTCTAGAGAAGATCCTTTAGCATTTGTTGGAGAGCTGGTTTGGTGGTGCTGAATTCTCTGAGCTTTTGCTTGTCTGTAAAGCTTTTGATTTCTCCTTTGTATTTGAATGAGATTCTTGCAGGATACAGTAATCTGGGCTGTAGATTATTTTCTTTCATCACTTTAAGTATGTCCTGCCATTCCCTTCTGGCCTGAAGAGTTTCTATTGAAAGATCAGCTGTTATCCTTATGGGAATCCTCTTGTGTGTTATTTGTTGTTTTTCCCTTGTTGCTTTTAATATTTGTTCTTTGTGTTTGATCTTTGTTAATTTGATTATTATGTGTCTTGGGGTGTTTCGCCTTGGGTTTATCCTGTTTGGGACTCTGGGTTTCTTGGACTTGGGTGATTATTTCCTTCCCCACTTTAGGGAAGTTTTCAACTATTATCTCTTCGAGTATTTTCTCATGGTCTTGCTTTTTGTCTTCTTCTTCTAGGACTCCTATGATTTGTATGTTGGTGCATTTAATATTGTCCCAGTGGTCTCTGAGGTTGTCCTCATTTCTTTTAATTCTTTTTTCTTTTTTCCTCTCTGTTTCCTTTATTTCTATCATTCTATCTTCTACCTCACTTATCCTATCTTCTGCCTCTGTTATTCTACTGTTGGTTCCCTCCAGAGTGTTTTTGATCTCATTTATTGCATTATTTCTTCTAAGTCCTTGTTAAACCTTTCTTGCATCTTCTCGATGCTTGTCTCCAGGTTATGTAACTCCAATTTGTTTTCCAGATTTTGGATCATTTTCACTATCATTATTTGGAATTCTTTATCAGGTAGATTCCCTATCTCCTCCTCTTTTGTTTGATTTGGAGGGCATTTATCCTGCCCTTTACCTGCTGGGTATTTCTCTGCCTTTTCATCTTGTTTATATTGCTGTGTTTGGGGTGGCCTTTCTGTTTTCTGGCAGTTTGTGGTTCCTCTTTATTGTGGAGGTTCCTCGCTGTGGGTGGGGTTAGACGGGTGGCTTGTCAAGGTTTCCTGGTTGGGGAAACTTGTGTCGGTGTTCTGGTGGGTGGAGCTTGATTTCTTCTCTCTGGAGTGCAATGAAGTGTCCAGTAATGAGTTTTGAGATGTCAGTGGGTTTGGTGTGACTTTTGGCAGCCTGTATATTGAAGCTCAGGGCTATGTTCCTGTGGTGCTGGAGAATTTGCATGGTATATCTTACTCTAGAACTTGTTGGCCCTTGGGTGGTGCTTGGTTTCAGTGTAGGTTGGCGTATTTGTTTTAATCTCACTTAATGCCATAACAAACCACTTATGGAATCTTTGTTCCTGACCAGAGATCAAGCTCTGAGCCTTTGGAGTGGGAACATTGACTCCAAGACCCTAGAATGCCAGAGAACTAACCCTAGGGAGTATCAAATAGTGAGAACTCACACAAAAGAAACCACTTGAATACAAGACCTGGTATCACCCAACAACCTGTAGCACCCTGTGCAGGATGCCTCAACTAAATAACAAAGAAAACAAAAACACAAGCCAAATCATCATCAGACAGGATCACCACCTCACTCAGCCTTGCCAATCAGAGGAAAAACAAATAAAAAAGCTCACCACAAGTCTCAGCCTCTACCAAGCTTATACAAACCACTGGACCAAACTTAGGAGGGCAGAAACCAAAAGGAATAAAGAATTCAACCTTGAAGCCTGGGAAAAGGATACCTCAAACACAATAAATTAATATATATATATATATATGTGTATATATATGTATGTATGTGTGTGTGTGTGTGTGTGTATATATATATATATATATATAAAATGAAAAGGCAGAGAAATACAACACAAATGAAGGAACAAACTGGAAACACAGAAGTCCAAATTAATGAAGAGGAAATAGGCAAACTACCTGAAAAATAATTCAGAATAATGATAGTAAAGATGATCAAAAACCTTGAAAACAAAATGTAGAAAATGCAAGAATCAATTAACAAAGACCTAGAAGAATTAAAGAATAAACTTACAGGGACAAACAGCACAGTTATTACAATTAAAAATACTCTAGAAGGAATCAATAGCAGAATATCTGAAGCAGAAGAATGAATTAGTGAGCTGGAAGATAAAATGGTAGAAATAACTTCTGAAGAGCAGAACAATGTAAAAAGAATGAAAAGAACTGAGGATAATGAAATAGTCAACTCCAAGAGGCACAAAAAGTCTCATACAGGATGAACCCAAGGAGAAACACACAAAGACAGATACTAATCAAACTAACAAAGACTAAGCAGAAAGAATATTAAAAGCAGCAAGGGAGAAGCAACAAGTAACATACAAGGGAAACTCCATATGCTTAATAGCTGATCTTTCAGCAGAAACTCTGCAGGCCAGAAGGAAATGGCAGGATATATTTAAAGTACTGAAAGGGAAAATCTTACACCCAAGATTACTGAACCCAGCAAGGATCTCATTCAAAACTGATGGAGGAATAAAAAGCTTTTCAGACAAGCAAAAGTTAAGAGAATTCAGTAGCATCAAACCAGTTTTACAACAAATGTTAAAGGGACATACACAGTCAAGAAATACAAGAGAAGGAAAAGATCTACAAATTCAACCCCAAACAATCAAGAAAATGGCAATAGGAACATATATATCAATAATTACTTTAAATGTAAATGGATTAAATGCTCCAACCAAAATACACAGACTGGTTGAATGGATGCAAAAACAAGACCCATATATATGCTCTCTACAAGGAACCCACTTCAGGCCTAAAGACACATATAGAATGAAAGTGAAAGGATGAAAAAATATATTCCATGCAAATGGGAAGCAAAAGAAAGCTGGAGTAGCAATCATCATATCAGACAAAATAGACCTTAAAATAAAGAAGATTCCAAGAGATAAGGAAGGATACCACATAATGATTAAGGGATCAATCCAAGAGGAAGATGTAACAATTGTAAATATCTATGCAACCAACATAGACATACAGATGGCTAACAAACACATGAAAAGATGCTCAGAATCACTCATTATTAGAGAAATGCAAATCAAAACTACCAAGAGATATCACCTCATGCCAGTCAGAATGGCCATCATCAAAAAGCCTACAAACAATAAATGCTGGAGAGGGTGCAGAGAAGAGGGAATGCTCTTGCACTGTTTGTGGGAATGTAAATTGATACAGCCACTATGGAAGATGGTTTGGAGATTCCTTAAAAAACTAGGAATAAAACCACCATATGATCCAGCAATCCCACTCCTAGGCATATACCCTGAGGAAACCAAAATTGAAAAAAGCACATGTATCCCATTGTTCATTGCAGCACTATTTACAATAGCTAGAACATGGAATCAGCCTAGATGTCCATTGACAGATGAATGGATAAAGAAGTTGTGGTACATATACACAATAGAATATTACTCAGCCATAAAAAGGAATGCATTTGAGTCAGTTCTAATGAGGTGGCTGAATCTAGAACCTATTATACAGAGTGAAGTGAGTCAGAAAGAGAAGGATAAATATCGTATTCTAATGCATATATACAGATTCTAGAAAAATGGTACTGAAGAATTTATTTATAAAGCAGCAATGGAGAAAGAGACATAGAGAACAGACTTATGGACATGGGGAGAGGGGAGCAGAGGGTGAGATGTATGGAAAGGGTAACATGGAAACTTACATTACCATATGTAAAATAGATAGCCAGAGAGAATTTGCTGTATGGCTCAGGACACTCAAACAGGGGCCCTGGATCAGCCCAGAAGGGTGGGATGGGGAGGGAGATGGAAAGGAGGTTCAAAAGAGAGGGGATATATGTATACCTATGGTTGATTCATGTTGAAGTTTGACATAAAGCAACAAAATTCTGTAAAACAATTATCCTTCAATAAAAAATAAATTAAAAAAAGGGAACTGGGTTTTGGCAGTAGAGGGGAATGTGACTGGGACAGAAGATAAAGTTTTCTGCATATTCAGACAACCAAAAGATGTCAAGTATGCAGTTTTATACTTTTCTGGTGCTCAGAGGGGAGGTGTAGCCTAGAGATAAAGATTTGGAAGTTATTTGCATGGAGGTGACCATGATGCCTGTGATGTGGCTAAGACTGTGCCTGTAGAGCATGTAGAGAAAGAAGGGAAGAGAGTTTGTGAAAGTCGCTCAGTTGTATCTGACTGTTTGCTACCCCATGGACTATACAGCCCGTGGAATTCTCCGGGCCACAATACTGGAGTGGGTAGCCTTTCCCTTCTCCAGGGGATCTTCCCAACCCAGGAATTGAACTCAGGTTTCCCGCATTGCAGGCGGATTCTTTACCAGCTGAGCCCCCAGGGAAGCCCAAGAATACTGGAGTGGGTAGCCTATCCCTTCTCCAGCAGGTCTTCCCGACCCAGAAATCGAACTGGGATCTACTGCATTGCTGGCGGATTCTTTACCAACTGAGCTACCAGGGAAGCTACCAGAGAAGAGAGAGAAAGGAAGAGTTTAGATTGACCTTAAAAATCCTTCCTTTCAATAGAATTATAGACTATTTTGTGACTATGCTGTAACCACTAACATAGACTTAGAGGTAGTTTGGTGCTTTAATGTAAATCACAAGTGTTTATAAGGAAGGCTGTATTGCACAGTGGATAAAACACCATTCTCTTGATGGAGGGCTCGTGTCTAGGACTCCAGTTCCGGGTGTTTGACTAGAGGCTAGACTAATCTTTTTTCCTTTTCTCATGTAAAAAAATGAGGATTTTTTTTTTCTACTGTGCATGGTGCATAGTTCACGTGAAGGTCAAGTGAGATAATGTATGTGAAAATGCTTTGCAAATTGTTATTTACATAATAGATTACAAGGTTGCCTGGTAGCAATGTGTTCAAATTCATTTCAGCCTTGAAGCAAAATTTATATTTTTTCAGCCTGTACTGGGCTGGGGCTTCCCAGGTGGCACTAGTGGTAAAGAACCTGCCTGCCAATGCAGGAGAAGTAAGAGACTTGGGTTCGATCCCTGGGTTGGGAAGAACCCCTGGAGGAGGGCATGGAAACCCACTCCAGTATTCTTGCCTGGAAAATCCCATATATAGAGGAGCCTGGAAGGCTGCAGTCCATAGGGTTGCACAGAATCTGACTTAGCACTGAAGTCAGTGCTCATGACTGAAGTGACTTAGCACACATCTTGGGCTGACTTGAAGCAAAAGAATTGCTTGATTTTTTAAAAATTTATTTTTTATTGAGGTATTTTTAAATTATAATGTGTTAATAACTGCTGTACAGCAAAGTGACTCAGATATATATATATATATATATATATATATATATATATAAATACACACACATATACATATGCACACATTCTTTTTTATATTCTTTTCCATTATGATTTACCACAGGGTATTGAATATAGTTCCCCATGCTATACAGTTGGAAGAATTGCTTAAAGAGTATCTCTCAAATATTTCAACATTTGATTTTATCTGAAGCCATTGTGCCCTTTTATACAGAACAATGGACAAAGTGATGAGGGCCCAATGATCTGATATACCTCAAAGACATACAGAGCCAGACAGGATCCAGAGGACGCCTAAATTGATCTAGAGGGTCAAGAGAGTCCTTTGTGAGGGATGATAAAAGAATTAGGGCTTTTCATTCTGAAAAGACCCAGGCTGAGAGGGGAATATAATTGAAATTTATAAAATAATGAAAATCATAGGATAAAAATATGAACTTACGAAATCCCAGAGCACAAGAACTAGGGACAACTTTATCACTTTAAAGAAATAGTTTTAGGGCGAAGTAAAAATAGCACTTCCTTCCACAGAAATAGTGAGTATATGGAACTTCATACTCTAAAGGTTGGCCAGGACCAAACCAACTAGTATAAGAGAAAGACATATTGTTGGAGGGTAGAGTCATACGAGATTATAAAATGAAATTAAAATCATTTGTGTAAATCTTTTTAATCTTGGAGGATGACAACATGGAGACTGACCATTAAGCTTTCCTGTCCCTATCTGGCATCTTGTCCAAATCAGGGTTCCTGAGTGAATATGCCAGAGAGGACAGAGCACAGACTGAGTTCAGAAGGTATGGCTGCAAGTTTTACCTCCTTGACCTTAAAGGGACTTACTTCTTTATAATGTACCCCAGTTTCCTCAAGTGGGGGAAAAAAAGGTCACGTCAGCATTAAAATCTGCCTAACTATTGTGAGAGAGTCAAATGAAGGCCTGTTCCTGGAAGTGTTTATTTATTTTAAAATATTTATCTATTTAACTGTTTCAGGTCTTAGCTGCAGTATGCAGAATTTTATTGTAGTCCATGGACTCTCTAGTTTTGACATGTGGGCTCTTTAGTTGTGGCGTGATGGTTCTGGGGCAACTTGGTTCTAGTGTGTGCGGGCTCAATAGTTGTGGTGCGTAGGCTCAGTTGCTCTGCAGCATGTGGGATCTTAGTTCCTTGACCCGGGATCAAACCTGCATCTCCTGCATTGCAAGGTGGATTCTTAACCACTGGACCACTAGGGAGGACCCTGGAAGTGCTTTATAATTGGTAAGTAGTTGTTATCTATATGAACTTAAGAACTTCTGCTTTTATTGTAGCATTTCTAGTTTTCTGTCTACCGGGTGGGTTGACCTTCATCTTGCCTTGCATGATCCTGGTTGGCCTCCTAGGGGAGCAGTATTTCCCAGTTCAGAACAAAGGAAAGGATTGAGGGCTGGGAACAATCCCACATCCTCTCGGGAGGTGGAGAGAATGCAGATATATCTTCTCTCATCCCCCTTTCCTCCCTGGGAAGATGAAGAAGTAAAAGCTAAGGAGAAATTTGCAAGCATCTCTTCTGCTTTATATGTTTTGAGTGATAAAATGTCACCTAAAAAGTCAGTCTCTGGATAGCTTTGAGGGTTCTTGTGAATACTGGGAAAACTACACAAGGCCAATATATAGGGGCCAGATGAGAAAAGCCACAGGAACTGGTTTCTCATGGTTTCTCGTAGGTTTAGGATTTAAGGGAGAGAAAACAAATAGGACTCAAATTTCCTTTAAAGATGGTCATTGCAGTTCACTATGGCCGGAAAGCTGATGGACATCTGGAGGGAGAGAGCATGTCTTATCTGGAGGGTCCTCTGAATTTTGGGTGTGTCCCTTGGGAATCTGACTTAGAGCAGGTAAGGCAACAGCAGGAAGATACACTAATAACAAATAACTTATCTCCTTCATAGCAAATATGGACTGCTTCACTGGGCTTCCAAACACTCTACCACCCACCCTCCCCTGACCTCATTTCCCATGAGGTATAGTGGGAAGGGAATGGCCCATGAGTCAGGCAGCCCTAGATTTGAATTTTGGCTTCACCACTAATTATCTGAGTGTGCTTAGTCTCCAATTCATAAAGTGGTGATAATAGAAACTCTACTTATCTCTGAGTTGCAATGATGAGCAAGTGAGATTATATTTGTGGCGCACTTAGCATAGTGCCTGGCACATCATAGTCCCTAAATCACTGTCAGCTTTTGTCACGATCTACCAGTACCCTGGACTCCAAGGAAACCGATCGCTGGAGGCTGCAGCTGTGTGAAAGCAGGGGCCAGGACGCACTTTGCTCACTGTTGCGTCTGTGGTGCACACACAGTGCCCGAAGAAACACATCTTTTCACTCCAAGAACCTGTCATTCCCTTCAGTGCAAGTTGTGCCATTCTGAGCTGAGCTGAAGTCCTGTTTGCTCAGTGAAACCAGCTTATATTGACCTTGCCTCCTGGTACCTCCCGTAGCACACAATTCAGCTCTCAAGTAGCCAAGAATTTGCACAGTTGCCTTGTTGCCAGATGGCTCAGGGGTAAAGAATCTACCTGCCAATGCCAGAGACACAAGAGTTGTGGATTCGATCCCTATGTTGGGAAGATCCTCTAGAGGAGGGCATGGCAACCCAATCTGGTATTCTTGCCTGGAAAATCCCATGGACAGAGGAGCCTGGTGGGCTACAGTCCAAGGGATCACAAAGAGTTGGACACGACTGAGCATGCATGCACTTGTATTGTCTGTGGTAGTGTTATCTTTCAGTGATGTTCAACATTTAGGGAACTTTTGGAATGACCGGGGCCCTGGGTTAGAGACCCAGCCTGGGAGTAAATTCCTTAGACTCAGGACCTGCCTCTGATACTCTTTCCCCTGCATGGGACCCAGGGGTGGAAAGTGACCATCGTATTGCAGACCTGAGGGAAACTGTTCTTAGGTGCTCCTTTTGACACATGACCCAGTGGGATGCTTTGCAGAAACCTCTCACTCTGAGGTCCTGAGAAACAGAGTCTGTGGCACTTAGATCTTCCTTATTCCTGGTTTCTTTGAGTTGAAGGGACAGCTGGGAAAGGATGTTATATTTTTGCTGATTTGTCTCAAAAAACACAAAGCAGCATTCAGAATATCTTTCTCATAAGACCAGCATTCACATATCAATTGGAGCCACTTTTGTAATGTAAGGTGATAGCTTAAAACATTCCCCTTCTTTTTCTTTTGTTCTGAAACTTCAAAAGCCAGTGGTAGAAGCTGGGAACCAGGTCCACTGAGTTTCTTTCTCCCTTTCTTCTCTGAAGAAAGGATCAAGGGTAGTGTCTTTTTGAAGGGAGGGCAGGCATGGGGAAGTGGCACCCACACCTGGATGTCTCCTGCTGTTAGTTTCTGCTCCAGTCTCAAGTCCACTTTCTGATGTAGATTCCAGGGCACCCTTCTCAGTTCTCATGGAGCCAGGAACCACTGTGACCCACCAGGGACCCCTCCCTGCAAGTCAGCGTCAATAACCTATTGAATAACTATTCAATAACCTGTTGAATAGTTCCCATTTGACTTGAGCTTGTAACATTTCTGATTTTTTTTTTCAATTTTTGTCCTGTCCTTTTCTTTAAAGGTTATATTTTTAAGTTAAAAATAAGCACAAGGAGAACTTGTGATCCTCTTCTCACTGACCCAGATATTTTAAGTGCTGGAGGACTGACTGCAGCATCTCATCTGGGGATACGGGCTGGCTCTCAGGAGCCAATTAGCTAAATGTAATAATAAAATATTAATCCTATTGCCCACACATACAACCCTCTCCTTTTTCCCCTGTACCTATCCAACCCTATTCATTCTTCAGTGTGTTGTAGAAAAAGCCATGGACTTGAGGATAAAAGAGTTGGATCAACTCCTGACTTGAAAGTTACAAACTGTCTGACCTTGGGCGAGTCACGACATTGTGTCTGGGAACCTTGCTTTTCTTGCCTGTGAAAGAGAGGCATTGATCATCTCACGGAGTGAGAATTGGGGGCTTAGGGTCCAGCCTGGTGACTGGGGTACACAGAATAGCCTCCAAAGAAATACTTACCAAACTCCAAAAAGCCCCATTTGAGTAATCCCGGAATCATTACTCCCTGCTACTTTTGGGTTTCTGTGTTATTCAGTCTATCTGCACCATACAAGTTAACAGTTAACGAACATTGACTTTAAAACATGGCTCTAGTTTCTTCACATCCCCAGTTGGTGGATGGATAGGTTCTTTGCAGGGCTGTGCTGTGCATTTTTTCCCCCTCATCTCATTGTTACAACAATAGGCACTTAATCCTTGATCATTGACTGATGGAGTACATTACTTTTTCAACTAAATTTGGGTTCTTAGCACAACACAGGTTATTTTCCTCATCTTTATCACTCCTTCACTGCTTGCTGCTAATGGTGAGGTAGCAGGAAGTCTTTGAGGCTTTCATTATCTTGTCACTTTGTAGCTTCTCATCAAATATATGCTCTATGTCTATTCAAAGATACTGCTGACCTGCCATGAACACAAAATCGAATTGTTTATCCACTAGGAGGATGGGTTTTCCCTGAATCAACTTTGCTTTCACACTTAGGCAGGATTAAGGAGGGTCCATCGAGCTGGATGTGTGCCTAGTGAGGCTGTCCATCCCCCTGTTCTGACCCTGAGGTCTATAAGGAAGGCCTGCAGCTGACCCTCTTCGGCCATGACAGGCGAGCAGTGAATTTAATAGAAGCCCCAAGAGCCTGTGCTCTTTGGATAAGAACACTATTCCAGCTGTAACATCACTTCCATGGATTGCCCCTTATGGGTTGAACTATGTTCCTCTCCTCCCTACAAAAGGCATGTTGAAACCCTAGACCTTATTTGGAAATAGAGTCTTCATCAGTTCAGTTCAGTCACTCAGTCGTGTCCGACTTTTTGCAACCCCATGGACTGCAGCATGCCAGGCTTCCCTGTCCATCAACAACTCCCAGAGCCTTCTCAAACTCATGTCCATCAAGTTGGTGATGCCGTCCAACCATCTCATCCTCTGTCGTCCCCTTCTCCTGCCTTCAACCTTTCCCAGCATCAGGGTCTTTTCCAATGAGTCAGTTTTTTGCATAAGGTGGCCAAAGTATTGGAGCTTCAGTTTTAGCATCAGTCCTTCCAGTGAATATTCAGGACTGATTTCCTTTAGGATTGACTGGTTTGATCCCCTTGCAGTCCAAGGGACTCTCAAGTGTCTTCTCCAACACCACAGTTCAAAAGCATCAATTCTTCGGTGCTCAGCTTTCTTTATAGTCCAGCTCTCACATCCATACGTGACTACTGAAAAAACGATAGCTTTGACTAGATGGACCTTTGCTGGCAAAGTAATGTCTCTGCTTTTTAATATACTGTCTAGATGTGTCAAAACTTTTCTTCCAAGGAGCAAGCATCTTTTAATGTCATGGCTGCAGTCACCATATGCAGTGATTTGGAGCCCAAGAAAATAAAGTCTGTCACAGATATAAACTTCTAGATATAGATATAGTCTTCATAGATATAATCAAGATGAGGTCATACTGGATTAGTGCGTATGTGCTAAGTTGCTTCAGTCCTGTCTGACTCTTTGTGACTCTATGGACCATAGCCTGCCAGGCTCCTATGTCCAGGGAATTCTCCAGGCAAGAATACTGGAGTGGGTTGCCGTGCCCTACTTCAGGGGATCTTCCTGACCCAGGGATCGAACCTTCATCTCTTATGTGTCCTGCACTGGCAGGCAGGTTCTTTACCACTAGCACCACCTGGGAAGCCCATACTGGTTAGAGCGGGCTCTAATCCAATGACTGGCATCTATTTATTTATTTATCTTGAAATAATTTTTCTTTTTTTTTGGCCCTGCTGTGTGGCTTGTTTTCCGACTGGGGATTGAATCTGGGCTCTTGGCAGTGAAGACACTGAGTCCTGACCACTGAACCACCAGGGAATTCCCCAGTGACTGATGTCCTTATAAGGAGAGAGGGACTTGGACACACACAGAGGAGAAAACAGTCATGTAAAGACTGAGTCAGACATTGGGGTGATGCAGCTGTAAGCCAAGGGATGCCAAGGATTGCTTGGAGTCATCAGAAGCAAGGATGAGGCAGGAAGGATTCCCGCCATGGGGCCTTCAGAGGGAGCACAGCTCTGCTTACATCCTGATTTTCGACTTCCAGCTCCCTATGGGAGAATAAGTTTCTGTTGTTTGTGGTAATTTATTATGGCAGCCCTAGGAAATGAATCCACTGCCTGAGAGTCTAAAGAAAATGCATAAGAGAGGTTCTAATTAGAATCGATGACCCATCTTCCCTGAAAGGCATTGATACTAATCCCTCATGCCTTCCCGCATCATTGCTTCAAGGCAAGACTCTCAGGCCCCCTTCCTTACACATCTTTGCACATCTCCTTATTTGACTCCCGTCCTCCTGACTCCCAAACCCTCTCCTATGTCCTCAGCCTCGAATGTCCTACTCACCTTTTTGCTTGGATACCTGTCTCACTCTTGGGGACGTGGGGACACACCTCAGGTGTCCCAGGACTTGATTATGGGATTGGTATCTGCTTTGCTCCTCATGGCCACTCCCAGACCAAATTTGAAAGATTGGCCTTTGAATCTCCATAAATCTCCACATTGTAGTCCTCCACCAACCTGCTGTCACCCCCTCATCCAGTGATGCTTCAACCCCTGCCTGCTCACTTCCACCCTCATCTGTCCTCACTCTTGGTGGATGGCCCGCTTAGATCAGTCAGCGCCAATGCTGGCTGCACTCTAAAATTATTCAAGAAGCTTAAAAAAAAAAAAAAAAAAAAAAGTGCAGGCACCACTCCCCCTCCTCCAAGTCTATTGAGCTGGAATCTTTGGGGGTTGGAGGTCTGTGTAGTTTTTAAGAGCTCCCAGTCATTTTAGTATGTGAAGGTTTGAGACTATCGGTAGAGGTGATCCAAGTAATATTGTGGCTTCTCCGATCCTTAAACTTCCTTACTTACAACAATCCTTTTTCCCGTCTCAGACACCCTCTCGATGACACTGATGTTTGTCATTACTAGTACCTGTCCCCACTCAAAAATGTTGGTTTCTGGCATTTCACTGTGACTGCCACTTCCTCACTTCCAGCTCACTCCCTTTAGAACCCCAATTCCAACCAAACTTTGACCTCGCCAGGTCCACCAGGCCATCATCTCTACCTCTTTCCACTGTCTGTTATGCCCCCTGGCCTTGCCTTCCCCCTCAGCGATGTGAGTCCATGGCCCAGCTCAACTCCGTGCCTCTCTACCCTTCTGCTGCCTGCACCTGGCAGACCCCAGGATCTGACGACCCTCTGCTCACCTGTTCACGTCTGCATCCAAGCGCCGGATCTCAGAATGTGACTGAAGGAAAACACACAGCTGCTGACTGGTCTTAACTTTATGAACACAGGACTCAAGTGGATTTGGCAATGGTGCCTCATTTCCTTAGTTCACTCATTTCCCTTTTCTTTGAGAAGCTGTTTTACACCTTCCCTCTCCAGGCCAGCTCACGGCAGGAGCCTTTTCACACCTCCAGTAGGTCAACCTTGTTCCTGCCTCGGGAAGTGTAACTACACTTCACTGTGTTTCCGTTCTTTCTCCAGATCTTGCCTGGAGCACCTCTCATTGAACTCATCTCTCCTCAGGGAAGTATTCTCTGACTCTTCTACCTAACGGAGCCCATCTCAACCCTGACACTCTCTATTCTCCGTCACTTGCTTATTTTCTTTAGGGCACTCACTGCTGTCTGTTTTATTACATGATGGATGGATTTTTGTTTGCTTGTCTGCCTCCCTTATCAGCATGTAGGCTTCATGAAGACAGTTTGCTTCTGGTTTGCCTAGGTCATGGCTAGATCCCCAACACCAGGTACAGAGCCTGGCACATACTAAGCTCTCCAGTGAATGAATACATGAATGAATGAACGAACAATAACAACAAAAGGATCTATGTTGTCTGTTTTTTTATTTTGAAAAATTTTTATTGGAGTATATTTGGTTTACAATGTTGTGTTAGTTTCAGGTGTACAGCAAAGTGAATCAGTTATACATACACACATATCACTCTTTTTTTAGATTCTTTTCCCATATAAGTCATTACAAAATATTGAATAAAGTTCCCTGTGTTATACAATAGGTTCTTATTAGTTATCTATTTTATACATAGTAGTGTATACATGTCAATCCCAATCTCCCTATAATCCCCCACCCCCCACCCCCGCCCCCATCGTCTGGTAACCATGCTTGTTTTCTCCATCTCTGTGTTGTGTGTTTTTGAACTGCTGACTTGGGAGGCAGTATAAACCATGATGAAACATTTGTATGCCTGGATTCAGAGTCTGGGTTATCCTTGCTGGCTGCGGGACTTTTGAGCAAACTGCTCATTCTCTGTGAGTTTTAGCTTTCTCATTTACAAAGAAAGGAGCAGAACTTCTGCATCAGTGACACATGGAGACACGGGTATATGGGGAGAGTGGCACTTGGGAGAAGGCATGATGGGTATATGGGGAGAGTGGCACTCTGGGAGAAGGCATGATGGGTATATGGGGAGAATGGCACTCCGGGAGAAGGCATGATGGGTGTATGGGGAGAGTGGCACTCCGGGAGAAGGCATGATGGATGTATGGGGAGAGTGGCACTCTGAGAGAAGGCATGATGGGTATATGGGGAGAATGGCACTCCAGGAGAAGGCATGATGGGTATATGGGGAGAGTGGCACTCCGGGAGAAGGCATGGGAGCTCCCTGTGCCTTCCTACACACCTTGTTCTGTGCGTCTTTCCTATCTGGCTGTTACCAAGTTCACCCCCTTCCCCCCAAAAATCAAGGTGGATTGTGGACCTGACTGTGAAAGCTGAAACTGTGAAGCTTCTAGAAGAATACATTGGAGAATATATTCATAACTTTGGGGCAGGCAAAGATTTATTTCATGAGATCCCCAAAGCACTAACTTTAAAAGAAAAATTGATAAATTGGACTTTATCAATATTAAAAGTGTCTGCTTATTAAAAGACAGTTAAGAGGGAGGAGAGATAAATTAGGAGCTTGGAATTATATATATTTGTATCTATCTGAATCACTTAGCTGTACACCAGAAACTAACACAACATAGTAAATCAACATAGTAAATCACAACATAGTAAATCTCAACTAACACAACACAGTAAATCAACTATACTTCAATAAAAAAAAAAGACCTTAAGAAAAAGACAGTTAAATGAAAAGGCAAGCCATAGAAAAGGGAGAAAATATTCCTAATAAATATCTCTAACAAAGTACTCAGATCCAGAATTAGAACTCCTATGAATCAATAATAAAAAGAAAAAAATAAAGCTTAAAATGGGCAAAAAAAAAAAGAAAGAAAGAAGAGCAATAATAGGAACTACTCCTTAAGGCAGCTGCATGGATTGTGTAAAATTAATCTAAATGGTTTTTGCTGTAATAATTTAATATCTATTCACAACAACCCCTGAGGAGTTACTATTAACCCCATTTTACAGATAAGAAAACTGAGGCCCAGAGCTATTCAATGACTTACCTGATATCAATGGGGCTAGAGAGTGGCAGAGCCAGGACCTCAGCTTGGTAGTGCGGCTTTAGAGCCCACACATATAACCATTGTAGTATACCGCCTCTGCTCAAAAACCCTTTGCTTATCTCTCCTGGGAAGTTTAAGATGTTTTCCCTTCTCATAACTTAGCCTTGGACGTGAATTTGAGCAAACTCCAGGAGATACTGAAGAACAGGGAAGCCTGGCGTGCTGTAGTTCATGGGGTTGTGAAGACTCGGACATGACTTAGCGACAGAACAATAGCAACTTAGCCTTATGGTAGGTAAACACTGAGACTGGACTGTCGTTATAAGTAATTTAATTTAAGGGATGGAGCTTAAAATTCTTTCAAGAGGAAACATTTGTGGAAATTGTGTTCTGCTGTCTGTTGTGGTTCACCAACATCTGAGTTAATTCCTTGAATCTGCTAGTGAAACTGTGAAGTAGGTGCCTGTGAGGAAGTTTGTATTTGGGGACATAGCAGTCATTGCATTTTCTCCTTTTTATTCACTTGTTACATATACACAGGTCTATACCTTTTCAATTTACTGGAGATGTCTGAGCCAAGGTAAATGCTAGTTTGTGAAAATATGTATGTATACTTTTTGCATGTTTTCCTAATGTGTTTCTTTTTAAGTGAGGGAAGTGTGTGGAAAATGAGACTGCTAGATTGTCTTTGGATCAGGGTCACAAGTCCCATGTAAACTAAGGCCCAGTATCGCCCATAATAGCCTGAGCAGTAGATGTGTTCTCAAACAAGAAACCTCGTATTTTGAATATTCTTTCCTATCTCTTTTTGAATTGATTCCTTTTCTTCTCATCCTTGAAATTGCCTTAGGTTTATTTTCCTCTCCTGATCTCTTGTAGCTGACATCACACATTTGGCATTTATTTGCATCTGCTTTTTACAGATTTCTGTTTGTATCCTTCATTTGTCTAGATGAGTGATTATTAACAAGATAACAGAGCCTAAACTAATCATAAGACAAGATGGCAAATGCAGGTCGTATTTAAATATTCTTTGCATAAATCTAAGGAGGTGTTCTTTGCATATAAAGCAAGAATATGGTAATTTGGGTGTCTTCTCTAGTTATGACAAATCAGGTTATGTATGATCTATTCTTAATATTTGCAGCACAGTGTTGTGAGATGATCTCTGAGAGCTAGAGCCTTAAGTCCTACTGTGTGACCTTGGGCAAGTTAATTAACCTCTCTCATCTCTAATTATCTAAAATGATGAGGTGAATTCAAGATTGTTTTAGGTTAAAGTTTTTTGGCCTCTACTTTGGATTATTTTTGTAATTGAAAGTAAGGAACAACATTTATTTTTAAAAAGCTATTTTCAAAATATTTCTATAATTAAAACATTTAATCTAAATCAGGTCTTTTTCTCATTTAAGTTTAAAATGAGAGCTTCCCCCATTCCAGAGTAGTGAATATATACACACGATATAGGCTTTCTGATTCATACACGTATCTACTTAATACATAGTCTTTATGGTGATGGGACATCTTGAGTTTTCTATGATTGTACCAATTAAAAAAAAAAACTCTGTGGTATTTCCCTATAAATAAGTTTACATCCAAGTACATTCATATATCTCATTTCATTTTAATTCAGAAAATGTGGCCAGTGAATACATAGTGACCTTGCTTGTAGTTTAATTATGTAAAGTATGTTGGTTGTTTGGTCACTGATCAATAAGAGCTTATTTCTCAATTTCTGGCTTTGTTGCTGAAAGCAGGGATTGACTGATCAATTCCAACTCCCTTTTCCTCAGTTGGCATTTTCCCAAATGATTCCTGAGTCACCTCTAGAGAAATAATCTGAGGCAGTATGGGTGACAGCTCTGTCACACCTCTGTGTGTGCACATGCCATAGAGCCCCCCTCATTCTGCACCACACATCACGGGAAAGTGTAAAGATATGACCCCCCTCTGCTATCCATCTCAAAGGAGAGAAGGGCCCTGTGAGGTCTACACTACAATAGTGTTTTACATTTCTCTTGGGCATGGCTTGTCTGCTCCAGATAAGCACAAGAACATCTTCAGAATCTTGAGTGTATTTGGAACATGAAGGAAAAAAACCAAATCTATTTAAGATTCAGCAGAGGGCCTCAGAAACAGAAGAGCTCAGGCAAGTTACCACTTGTCGAAAATTTCTACATAACAGAAGCAGTTTTATTGTTTGTTCTGATTATATAAAGAAAGTTTTTATTTGAAAAAGATTGAAATACATGTAAAATTATAGAGAATAAAATAAAAATCATCTGGAAGCCCACCACCCTAAGATATCTAATTAACACTTTTGTTAACTTCCACACACTTCTCAAGTGTACATGCCATTCACATACAGATACTTTTATATACATAGTATGTAATAAATGCTGTTTATTGTGAAGCCTTTAAAAAAATCACATCCATCCCTGGTCATTGTCCTTGTATCTCCTCCCCCTCAAACAAAGCAAGTATTATTAACTGCTAGGTATATATCTTTTGTATACTTTTATCTATATAGATACATAGTTATATATAACTACATATTATCATATATATGCATATATAATAGCATATGGGATAATATTATACTTTTCACTCAATTATATGTCATAGAAACCCCAAACAGAATAACATTATACCTTTTTTATTTTGGCTCATTAATGTTTCATAGAAATCCTTTCAAATCAACTGGTATATCTCTAATTCATTATTCGTCATTAGATATCTGAATAGTCCACAACTTAAATGTCTCATAATCTATTAAAAAATCTCTCTATTTATGAGCATTTACTTTTTCAGTTTTCTTACATTCCAAGCTCATAATATTTTTCAGCTCAGGCTCATAACTTTTTAACTTTCTAAAATCTATGATGCTGTCTACAAGTCTAAATTTTACTTTTTTCACTTGAATTTTTTTGGTCAGTTATTAACTTGCTGTCATGATTGTTTAGAAAGTCATCATAATATTTAGATTTCTTTTGGAATTCTCATTTAGATACATGAAAGGGTCTGTGATTTCTTTCTATAATTCTGTTATAAAAGAGGTAGTGACCTTTTTTACCCAGACCTTCTCAATATGGTGGTCAGATCATGTTTCCAGGCTCAGGATCTACATGCAAATCATCCCGTCAGGAAACTGTTGCTGAAGCAGAAAGGTTCTGAGCAGCTGACGTGGCATCACAGCTTACAGTGTCTGCCAGTTGTGAGGAACAGCAGGCTGTCATGTTGGAATATAGCAGAAGCAGCAGCAGCAACTCCTGCTTTAGGGGCAAAAGATGTAAGTACTTACTTTCACCATTAACCAATTAACACAAAGCAAACTCAAACTGAAGAATGCTAAGAGGGAATACAGTTCCCACTAGAGACCCCTTCAGAAGATTCATTTGAGAAACATTTGGTCTTAACCAGAGTAGAAAGTTTTCAAGCCGGCACATGGTTTTCAGCAGAAGGGGAAACTCACAGGGTCTTGTTTGAAAAAACAAGCTTTAACTGTGGCTAATGCCCCTTTCAAGTCCTAACTCCTCCAAGGACCTGCATACTCTGGCAGGGACTGTCCCCTGTGGGGAAGAGTGCATTGCTAATGTGCAAAAAGGACATGTGATTTCAGCAAAGATAAAAATTTTAGGCAGGTTTGGTTATGGAAAGATCAAAGGAGCCTTAACACTTACAGTGTTTGAGGGAGGGAGAGAGCCTGTTAAATATTTAAGGTGGATTCAAACTGGTGAAAGCTGACTTAGAGGCAGCAGTGGAAACTTCTATTCTCGAGCTATATAGATGACCAGGGGCGTGGGGCCTGCCAACCCAATGACAAATGAAGCCCTGGCACGGATCCTTACCTTGAGTTGCTGTTCCCGAGACTGCCACCCTGGAAATCATGTCTGGAGTTTTTGGTATTTTCAGAGTTTCTAAACCATATGTTTATGTGTTGGTGATTTTTTTTTTTCTGTTGAGATCTTTTACTCTGATGTTCAGCTCTTTATAAAACCTTACAAAAGATCAGCAGTGGTCCACCCTAAGTGTGGTTCACTTACTAACAGGTATTTCTGATTGTTACCTCTATGCTGGGGGCGCCTAAGTGAACAAGATGAAAGAGGTCTCTGGTCCAATAATGTTTGCTGCCCAGCAGGAAAAACAGATGTTATGAGAAGAGGGATGAACAGTCAGGAGACCTGAATTCTGGGCAAAACATATGGTACTCTGGGCTGCAGTTTCTGTGCTATAAAATGAATAGGTGGGAGGGATAACTCTGTCAGTAATTGATTCCTTATCGACTGTGAGTTTTTCCCTTGCTGAACAGCTTTTTACCCAGCATTGAATTTGCTCCATGTCTTATTTGGGAATGAGTACTTTATTTATGGAATAAATTTCACATGTCATCAACTAGGCTTTATCAAATTATGATTTTATTTTAAAAATAATTTTATTTACTTATTTATTTTTGGCTGTACTGTGTCTTCTTTGCTGCCTGGGCTTTTTTCTACCTGCAGCAAGCGGGGGTACTTTCTAGTTGTGATGTATCGGCTTCTCATTGTGGTGGCTTCTCTTGTTGCGGAGCAGAGGCTCTGGGGTGTGCCGGCTCGGTAGTTGTGGCTCCTGGGCTCTAGGGCAGATGCTCAACGGTTGGGGCACACAGGCTTAGTTGTTCTACAGCATGTGACATCTTCCTGGATCAGGGATCAAACCCGTGTTTCCTTTGGCAGGTGAATTCTTTACCACTAAGCCACGAGGGAAGCCCACGTTGTGATTTTCTGTGACCTAAACTTGAAGGATCCTTTTTGGATGGGCCCACATATAGTGTGATATTGGTAGGAGGAAAGATTGTTTCTGAAAAAGATGTCTTAAAGGTAGCGATTCCACGCAGACTCATCTTAAATATCTATTTCCAAATGGTTATTGATTGGAACTTTTCTAAGTGCTGTTGATTTTTGAGGAGCAAAGACACAAGAGCCTGGCACTAAGGAAAATGAAATTTCTTAAAATAGGTGTGACCCACAGGCTACAGCTTGACAGAAATTAAATTGAATCAAGAATAAGTCAGGCTGTGTTTCCAGTAGAATAGAAGAAAACCTACCACGAGTGACTGTGTGTTACGTCCTCAGCTTTCTGAAACCCAGCACCATCAGCTCAGTCATTTTTAGCTTTGGAAATTGTGGGCGTCTCATTAACATGTTTTAATATAATCTGAAGGATAAGATCAATTTCTTTAACGTAATTAGTATGCATATATTTCCCCCATCAGCTTTGCCTAGCACCCCTTGCTGCCTCCAGCCCTTCTCTTTTTTAAAATTTTTATTTTTTAATTAATTAATTAATTTTAGTTGGAGGCTAATTACTTTACAATATTGTAGTTGTTTTTGCCATACATTGATATGAATCAGCCATGGGTTTACATGTGTTCCCCATCCTGAACCCCCCTCCAGCCTCCCTCCCCATCCCATCCCTCTGGGTCATCCGGGTGATCCAGCCCTGAGCACTTGCCTCATGCATTGAACCTGGACTGGCGATCTGTTTCATATATGATAATATACATGTTTCAATGCTATTCTCTCAGATCATTCCACCCTCGCCTTCTCCCACAGAGTCCAAAAGACTGTTTTATACATCTGTGTCTCTTTCTCTGTCTCACATATAGTGTTATCGTTACCATCCTTCTAAATTCCACATATATGCGTTAGTATACTGTATTGGTGTTTTTCTTTCTGGCTTTCTTTACTGTCTATAATGGGCTCCAATTTCATCCACCTCATTAGAACTGATTCGAATGTATTCTTTTTAATGGCTGAGTAATATTCCATTGTGTATATGTACCACAGCTTCCTTATCCATTCGTCTGTTGATGGACATCTAGGTTGCTTCCATATCCTGGCTATTATGAACAGTGCTGCGATGAACATTGGGGTACACGTGTCTCTTTCAATTCTGGTTTCCTCAGTGTGTATGCCCAGTAGTGGGATTGCTTGCCCCCAGCCCTTCTCAATGGCAGAAGTGTACTTGCGGACCCAGGTAATCCCTTCTCCTGGGCTATGAACTCCATCCCTCTGTGGCCTCCTAAGGGACCGCATCCATTGCTCATTTCCCTTGTTCCCCCGTCTCTTTAGCCTCTCTTTTACACTGACTTTCCACTCCACCACAGGGAAAAGCATGTTCACACATCTCCCATTTTATACCAACTAAGCAGCCAGCCAATAAGCAACCCTCTTTAATGTTCTACCCCTTTTCTCACCACTCCATGAACCCTGTGGAATCCCGTGGATACTTTCAAGTTCCTATGTAACTTGATCTCTTACTGTTTTTAGTCTCTTTACCTCTTCCTATGTCTTGATGCCTTGGTTTCCTTGATGCTGTTCCAACTCCGCCTGCTTAGTCTTCATGAACTTCTCTTTCTTTGCCTTTTACCCTTAATTCTTCATCTTATTTTTTATTTTAAAGTCTGTGCTGTTCCTTGACAATGTCATTCATGCCCATGATTTTCATTATGACTTGTGTGCTGATAACACATAAATCAAAGCATATACAAATCTTCAGCAAAGAAGCAACATATAAACAAATAAATACCACCCACCACACATTTGAGTCCCTGCAGACTTTTCTCAGGAGCTCATGACTCACATTCACTGTCCGAGACAAGTATTTTGGTGTATACACTCCCCTGAAAGGGCATTATCTTCCTGTCTAATTGAGTATGGTGTGTCACCAGAGCCTGTCCAACTGGGCCTCCCCTCCATGCCTTTGAACTTACCGATTCCTTTTGTGAAACCACCCCGTGCCTCAATTCACCTGATTAAGTCCTAATTATCCAATAAGGTTTAATGAGTTTTCTCCTTCCTCCTAGGAAGATTTGCTTGAGTTGGTTGCCCTTCTGTGATCATATAAGAAGCTATGTAACATTTATCACTTTTATCTAAGGTGATAAATTTATTTTGTTTCCCTTTCCAGTTGATAGTGAAAACCTAAAAAGCAGAATTATATCCTTATTCCTGTGTCCCTAATATCTACAACAGCATGAGGCACATACTAGTTATCCAAGAAACTATTGTTGATTGAAAGAGTGGTGGACAGATGGCTGCCCGCAGCTCCAGGTTGCTATTCTATCATCTCAGTCAATCCAATGGGAAGACTTATTTCCCAGAAATTCAAGCATAAGCTCTGGGAGCATGCTTCGTGGACATGTCCCTGGACATGTGCTAACTGCCAAATTAATCACTTCAGGCAGGGAGCTGTAGGACTCTGTCACATATGAATTTTGTGTCCATTCTTAGAACAGAGATGGGGTCAGTCCTATACATGCTATATAAACTGAGAGGGGGCAGGGAAGCTCATCATAGAAAAACTAATGATTTATTACCAGAAGCTGGAGAAAAGGAGGCAGGCAGGCAGTAGTAGTACGTGTCTGCCACACTGTGTGCAAACAATCTGGATGCTAGGGACAGCTGGGGCTACTCTCTGCTCTGCATGCTGGTAGAGACAGCTAGGACAGTCTCTTCAGTCTCAGCCCTCATCACTGCTATCTTTATCCACTCAAGCTGCTATGATCTGATACCATAGACTGGCTAGCTTATAGACAACAGCAATTTATTTCTCATGGTTTTGGAGGCTGTCAAGCCAAAGGCCGAGGTGCTGGCAGGTTCAGTGTATGGGGAGGGCCTGCTTCCTGATTCATAGATAGCCATCTTCTCACTTCTCACATCTTCTCACCTGTGTCTTCACAAGGGGCATGGGATCTCTCTGGGGTCTTTTTAATAAGGACACTAATTCCATTTATGAGGACTCTGCTCTCCTGACCTAATCACCGCTCCTCCAAAGTAGCCACAAATACATCAGTCTGGGGATTAGGTTTCAACATACAAATTTTGGAGGGATACAAAAATTCAGTCTTAGCAACTCCTTTGTGCATTCTAGGCTCCAACCACACTGAACGTAAAACCTACTGATGATGTGCTAAATGTGCAGGTCCTCCTTCACCTCTGAGCCCTTATCATATCCATCCTCTTGCTGGGAACACCTACTCTCTTGCACTCCCTTCCCTTCTTCCAGGCTAACAGATTCACATCCTTCCTGGATGTGAATCTTCCTTCATGTGCTCTTCACTGAGACACCTTTCTTTGCTGGGAAGACTTCTCTGGCTAGGTTTGGCACCTCTGGTGTGTGCTTCATCTATTTCTTACTGCCATCCTCTCCCAGCACTGATCGCTGGAGTTGTCTGTTACCTTGTCTGTAGTAAACTCCAAGAGGATAAGGAACAAACTCACCTTGGTCACTTCCTGTGGCCTGCGCTTAACACCTGAGATGGTGCATGGCACATAGTAGGCACTCAGTAAATACATGATAAATGAGGAACTCAGCTTCTCACTCATTTCTTGATTATTAAATAGGAACTGGGATTTTTTTTTTTTTTTTTTTTGGTTTCTTCCACACAATCCTGGGACTTAGCAGCTTTATTAGAGAAACTGGAGAGCCAGCTCATGCAGGAGAAAATATTCTTATTACAGTGAATAATGAATCATATGTATCTAAAATATTATTTTACTGAATGACGGAAATAATTTCAAAAAATTCTCCTGGAGTGAGGCTATATACCCCAGTCAGGTACATTCAGTGACATCAACCATCTAATGAATGACATTTGGACCAGCACTAGGACATAGTGTCACAGTGTCACGATGCCATGGATCATAGAGAGTATTGCATCCTTGGTGAAAAAGGAAGTATTCTTAGGAGGTTTGTACAGAAGCTGTGTCACAGAAGCAATGTTGAGCAAGGCAGTAAGTATTTTCTCAGCATGCAGAGAATCTATAACATTCATATATGGACGGCTCCCAGAAAATAATGAACTTTGGCCATCTCCCTTTCGATGACTACAGACATTTATTCTTAGAAAAGAAACTTCTCCATCAGCTTGTCGTGTCCTTCAGTGTCCTCCAGAAACTGAAGTCTGAGCTTTGTTTTTTGGCATCATAAGCGGCTCCTATGGAAAGTGTCCTGATGTGCTAAATTCAGCATTAGAACAGCACTCCTGGGGATCTTGGCTATATCTGCAGTTACTTATTCCAGGCCAAGAGAACAAGAATGTGAGTGCCGCTAAAATACGTGTATGCACTCATGCTGTGCACACGTGGGCTATTTCTGTATGTGGAACAGTGGGCAGAGGAGTAGAGCCAGCAAAATGGTATGCACCTTTACTGACTGACCAATGAGACAAGGAGGAAATACAGAAGTTAATCTTTGAGTTTCTATTTTTATGAATATATATTCTTACATATATGTCAAGTTCAATGAGCCTATTTACAGTGATAACTTTGAAGTTTATGGAATGGGTATTTAAATAATTACAATTTTGTATTAAATATGCTTGCATGCGTGCTAAATTGCTTCAGTCGTGTCTGACTCTTTGCGATCCCATGGACTGTAGCCTGCCAGACTCCTCTGTCCATGAGATTCTCCAGGCAAGAATACTAAAGTAGATTGCCATGTCCTCCTCCAGAGGATCTTCCTGACCCAGGGATCACACCTGTGTCTCATATCTCCTGCATTGGCAGGTGGATTCGTTACCACTACCACCACCTGGGAAGCCTTGCCTTAAATATATCACATGGTTTTTAGTAACCAGTATGCTTTTCTGAACAAAGCCTTGACTAGAAGTCCTGTAATTGATTTTTTGCCACTTGATGACTGATACTGACACTGCATGAGTTTGGTGAAATCTCTTACCTTTTCTGGACTCACTTTCATTGCCCCTAAATGGACAAACTCTGCCAATACCGCTGGGTGATATAAATAAAGAACCAAGGATGCCTGTCTCGGGGGAAGACAAGCTATGGATGCAGTGGATTATGATGATGAGAGAGCGATCAGGAGAAAAATTAAAAGCAATAACCCAAGATTAGATTTGAAGCCAATAATAAAGACTAGCTAAGATAAAAGCTATGAACTACTATGATAAGAGAACCTAAGAACTTACACCCTGAACAGCCCAGAAGGGAACTCTCCTGCTATGATCTTTTACACAACAACACTAGCAACAAGCACTGGTGAACACTTCCTATGTTCAGGCTCTGTGCCAAGTGCTTTTCCTAGCTCATGCACTCATCTGGCGTCAAATATTCATTGAGCACCTCCTACATGCCATTGTCTTACTTATCCTACAACAACCTTGTGAAGATATCCATTATTATACAACCACTTAACAAATAAGAACACTCAGCCTGAGTGGTTAAGTAACCTACTTGAAGTCTTACAGTTAGTCAGGGGAGGCTCTGGGACTTGAATCCAATTCACACTGCAAAGCCTGAGCCCTTAACCATCATATTGTATCATACTCATGAGCTTAGCCTACAGTTTAGATTGGAACACCTTTAACAGCAGGTAAGGAGCCTGGAATACGGAGAGGCAGAGATTTATGGCAAACCTCTATGTAACAGGCACTGTGGTGTTTTGCCATATATGATTTCAGTCTATCTGCATCACAGCCCTGTGAGGTACTTTTTCAGTGCAGTTCAGTTCAGTTGCTCAGTCGTGTCCAACTCTTTGTGACCCCATCTCCTGCTGCACTCCAGGCTTCCCTGTCCATCACCAACTCCCGGAGTTTACTCAAACTCATGTCCATTGAGTCGGTGATGCCATCCAACCATCTCATCCTCTGTTGTCCCCTTCTCCTCCACCTTCAGTCTTTCCCAGCATCAGGGTCTTTTCAAATAAGTCAGTTCTTTGCATCAGGTGGCCAAAGTATTCAACATCAGACCTTCCAGTTAATATTCAGGACTGATGGACAGGGAGGCCTGGCATGCTGCGGTTCATGGGGTCACAAAGAGTCAGACACAACTGAGTGACTGAACTGAACTGAACTGAACTGATTTCCTTTAGGATGGACTGGTTGGATCTCCTTGCAGTCCAAGGGACTCTCAAGAGTCTTCTCCAACACCACAGTTCAAAAGCATCACTTCTGCGGCACTCAGCTTTCTTTATAGTCCATCTCTCACATCCAGACATGACTACTGGAAAAACCATAGCCTTGACTAGACGGACATTTGTTGGCTAAGTAATGTCTCTGCTTTTTATTATGCTGTCTAGGTTGGTCATAGCTTTTCTTCCAAGGAGCAAGTGTCTTTTAATTTCATGGCTGCAGTCACAATCTGCAGTGATTTTGGAGCCCCCCAAAATAAAGTCTGTCACTGTTTTCACTGTTTCCCCATCCATTTGCCATGAAGTTATTGAACCAGATGCCATGATCTTAGTTTTCTGAATGTTGACCTTTAGGCCAACTTTTTCACTCTCCTCTTTCACTTTCATCAAGAACCTCTTTAGTTCTTTGCTTTCTGCCATAAGGGTGGTATCATCTGCATATCTGAGGTGATTGATATTTCTCTCAGCAATTCCAGGTTGTGCTTCGTCTAGCACAGCGTTTCTCATGATGTACTCTGCATATAAGTTAAATAAAAAGAGTGACAATATACAGCCTTGACGGACTCCTTTCCCTATTTGGAACCAGTCTGTTGTTCCATGTCCAGTTCTAACTGTTGCTTCCTGACCTGAATACAGATTTCTCAAGATGCAGGTCAGGTGGTCTGGCATTCCCATCTCTTGAAGAATTTCCCAGAGTTTATTGTGACCCACACAGTCAAAGGCTTTGGCATAGTCACTAAGCAGAAATAGATGTTTTTCTGGAGCTCTCTTGCTGTTTTGATGATCCAGCAGAGGTTGGCAATTTGATCTCTGGTTCCTCTGCCTTGTCTAAAACCAGCTTGAACATCTGGAAGTTCACAGTTTACGTACTACTGCTGAAGCCTGCCTTGGAGAATTTTGAGCATTACTTTACTAGCGTGTGAGATGAGTGCAATTGTGCACTAGTTTGAGCATTCTTTGACATTGCCTTTCTTTGGTACTTTTTAGACTTTATTTTAAAAATGAGGAGACTGGGGCTGATAAAGTTGGAATGATGATTTTCCAAAGGCACATGGCTGAGAAGTGGTGATGTTAAAAGTAAATCCAGATTTCAATTCCTATTTTCTTTCCCCTGTCCCTTTGCTACTTCCCAAAATGATTGAGGGAAGGAAACTGCACAAGGAAACATAAATGGGATTGGGGCTGTGAAACCTGGAGAGAAGAAGAAGGCTAAGTGGCATGACATTTCCCTGTATTTGAAGAATTTAAATGAGTTTGAGTCACGTATGTGCGTTTCCATCAAGGAAGAGTATCTTTATTTTTGAAAACGTTTATTTATTTGGCTGCATCAGCTCTTAGTTGCATGGTCTCAGTAGTTGCAGACTGCGGGCCTTAGTTACCCTGTGGCATGTGGGATCTTAGTTCCCCAACTAGAGATTGAACGTGCGTCCCCTGCATTGGAAAGCAGATTTTTAACCACTGGACCACCAGGGAAGCCCAAAGGGAGAAGATCTTAACTCTAAAATATTGAGGTGTGTTTCTCTAAGGAGTCTGAGGATTTGCCAACTGGAGAACAAACACTTCCTGCCCCAGGTAAAGCAAGAGAGTCACTGGCCGCCTAGGTACTCTATAGAGTCTTATGTAAGAGAGGATTTTTATCCAGCAGTGGAAAGCTTGGAGTGCTACAGGTCTGGAAATCAAAGAGCTGTATGCCTTGGCCTGAGTCTCTCTGGCTTAGATACTGCATCACCTGCACGGATGGATTCCTTCCAGAGATTCTTCCCAGCTCATCAGTTATGTGTCCAAATGTCTGCTCTTGTTCAAATGTGTCTCTCAAACATTTCCATCAAATGGCAGGGAGTGACTCCTGGAGATGCAAGGTATGTGTATGTGAACATGTGTCTGTGTGGGATGTGTGTGTACCTGTCTTGGTGCAAGTATGAAAATTTTTTGAAGTTTTTCATGTTTTGTTGTAAAAGGTAATACAGATTTGAGTTTTATTACATTATATCCCATATTAGAATATTTTTGTTTGTTAAAAATTAAGGTAGTATTTTAATTTTCTTATAAAATAAAATTAGTGCTGATCCTGTGGCATCCTGAGAGTGGCTACAAGTTGTCCAGTGTGGGAAGCATAGGACTGCATCGTCATGAAGTTTCTAATTCTGATGTTCTTACTTTAACTCATTGTTTTATGTCATATGTAATTGTGTAACACAGTCTCTCAATTTTTCCCTGATCTCATGGTTCAGTGGGGACACTGGGTTAAATGTGGAGGAGGAGCTGTGGATTTCAGAGCAGTAATGGATAACCAATTAATTCCTGACTGATGACTTGTACAGAATGCTTCCTGAGTACTTTATAGCATTTTCAGGGAAATGGTAACAGTTAACATTTATTGAGCATTTAGTATATGTCACGTTTGTAGTTTTTTAATCTAAAAGTGTACCCTTAAATCATAGCTCTCTGAGAAAGGTTCTATTATTATTGTTCCTATCTTACAGAGCAAGAAAAGGAGATATAGAATAACTTGCCCAAGTTCACACAGCTAGCAGATTGTGGAGCTGAAATTCACACTCAGCTTTATCCTGCCTATTTCCAGTTGGCTTTGGGGGCTTGAAGGACTCTCCCAGCATTTATAGCCTTTTATTTCATTTAGCAAGTGCGTGAGTCATCTTTGCCTGATGGAAGCTTGATGTGGGGTTAAAGGTCAGAGCAGTATCCACCTGCCACCCCACTCATTCAGGTTCAAGGGGCATCGATAAAAAGGGAAGGATGAGGAGAGGAGAGAGTGAGGCCCCCTCTCCTTCACTTCTAGGGTAAGAGCAACAGTCCCAGGATTGGCATGGGTAGCTCATGGTGCCTATGCCAGGTTAATTGTCTCTGGCCCTTATACCGGGTTTTCCTGGCACACGTCCATGCTGATAATGGAACTGCTGACAGGCATGTGCTGCTATGCCTCTCACCTGCCACCCAACCCTCCTGAAGAAGGAGGTTAAACCCTTGGTTGCCAATCCCTGGCTGAGGCCATGAACTCCGTATCTCCAAGGCAGGCTCCAGGGGCTGGCTTTGCTGGAGTCTAGAGGCTGCTCTGCGCTAAACCTTCCCCTCCCCGCCCTGCCCCCGACTCCTTCCTGGAGCCAGAGCTATGAGATGCTAGCTGACTAAAAAGCACTTCATTGTATCGGATGTTTTTGGGAAGTCTGGGGTAGGCATTATCCAGTCATTCCCTTTAACTGAAGTTTTACATTTTGAATCATGATTGAATGTTTTTCTTTCACTGTCTTATTGGAGAGGCCTCTTATGTATTTCTAGGCACCTCGCTTTAACAAGGTATGCAGAGAATTTGTGTTTCTGTCTCATTTATGCCCTATATGGCACCTCTTCAACGACTCTTCAGTCAGTCCCCTTAACTCACTGCCTTAACATTCCCTTTTACTTTCCCTGCTGCTGCTGCTAAGTCGCTTCAGTCGTGTCCAACTCTGTGTGACCCCATAGACGGCAGCCCACCAGGCTCCCCTGTCCCTGGGATTCTCCAGGCAAGAACACTGGAGTGGGTTGCCATTTCCTTCTCTAATGAATGAAAGTGAAAATTGAAAGTGAAGTCGCTCAGTCGTGTCCGACCCTTAGCGACCCCATGGACTGCAGCCTACCAGGCTCCTCCGTCCATGGGATTTTCCCGGCAGGAGTACTGGAGTGGGTTGCCATTGCCTTCTCCCTTTACTTTCTCTAGGAACTCTCTATCAGAGTTTAATTCTATACTCAGGCTGGGAAAACTACTGGATACAATCTGCAGCCAAGACTGTTGCTGCTATACATTTCAGAGGTCCATTCATTTATAAATAAAGTCTTTACTGTGCTTTTGTCACACACCAGATGCTGTGCTAGGCCCAGTGGTCATAGCATGGACAAAACCACAGATGCTCAATATCCTCATGGAGCTTCAAATCCATCTAAGGGTCCAATAACAGCTGCATTTCCTGCCTACTGGTTCCTCTGAAGACATGTTCCTGGTTAAAGCCCACTCCTGTTTTCCACGTTGGCCAATCCAAACCATCACCACGTTTCTCCAGTTTATCACTAAAAGCTCACTTTGATCTCTAGCAGTCTACTCTGCAGAGAAGTCTCAGTACCGAGTCCCTTTTTGAACAGACTTGCCTCCATCCAAGCCTATCTTTACTGCCTTTATCTCTTTCTTGGAGGAAGAAATGCCCTTTCTTTAAGCTAGGCTTAACTTTTACTTCTATACTTCCATGTGATCAGCTTCTTTTGAGATTTATTCCTTCAGTAATTGTGTTTTGTTTCTATATCTCCAATCTTCATATGAATCAGCATATAACATTTTTCATCTTGTCTATGCTAAGCCAGTTCTTCAATCCTGAGTGCTTCATAGTAGTCCTGGCTATTGTCCCCTTTTCTTCATACCTAGGCTTCTCAAAAGAATAATTCTTATTGTCTCCTTTTACTTACCTTCCGTTTGCAGCACAAGTGATTTCTGTGTCTAATTCCTCACACCATTGACTATAGTTCTAAGGAAATTGTTTATGTCGTGATCATCAAACCTCCTTATTGGTAAAACCAGTGTAGGGAGAATACCTTTACTGTGGCCTCTCTCAGTGTCTCTCCTACATTTGGCATTGTCGATGACTCTCCCATTTCTGAAGCCATCACCTTCCCTGGCTTCTGGGACACCATTCTCTCCTGGCTTTCGGCCACCTTCATTATTGTCTTTCACAGGCTCCTCTTTCTGTGTCCAGCTTTTCAATATCTACTGCTTCAATGAACTGAAAACTTCCTTAGGGAAAGGATTATGTTATTAATCTCAGTGTCCCCAGAGCAAGTGACAATGCTGGGCATAGAGTGGGTGTTCAATAAAGATTTGTTTAGTGAATGTATGACTTCCAGAATCATCTTTGCAGAAGAGCAGACTGAGCACAGCCAACCCATCTTGGAAGCTTTGGGGACTCACTGCTCCATTTTAGCAACTTGGGTAAATAATTAATTACTGCTATGACAGTACCACATTTGGATATAGTATTGATTAAAAATCATGTTAGTTGATTTTGTCTTTGAAAACAACTCTATTGTAGAAAAGTTAGAAAATATGAACAGCCCGAAGAAAAAAAATAAAATCATCCATAGACCCATTACCCAGACAAATAATTACCAGTCATCTGTTGACAAAAGGCCTCTCAGTTCATTTCCTAAATTTTTACTTTCAGTAAAGAATTGGGGTCAAGCCTGGAGAGTATCTCAGCTACTGAGCTGGCCTTTGCGAGGCTCACCAGTCATTAAATCCTAGTGCTCAGGGATTCATGGCAAACCTGGCCTGGATCTAGGTGGGTGTTCACATCTAGCAGCACTATTCTGGTGGGAAGAGATTAACTGCATTATTAGCAGTGATGATGCTTTTGTTAGATAGATGTCAAACTAGGGTATTTCCACCTGGTTGAAGCAAGATCCTCTTAGTGGTCTGGTATCTGGAGAGGAAGGCAGAGAAAGGAAATTCACAACAATTAGTAATTGACCAGGGCTCCAGTTCCAGGGCTCGACTTCCCTGGTGGCTCAGATGGTAAATCGCCTGCCTACAATGAGGGAGACCCGGGTTCGATCCCTGGGTCAGGAAGATCCTCTGGAGAAGGAAATGGCAACCCACTCCAATACTCTTGCCTGGAAAATCCCACGGACGGAGGAGCCTGGTAGGCTACAGTCCATGGGGTCGCAAAGAGTCGGACACGACTGAGGGAATTCACTTTCACTTTTCTTTCCAGTTCCAGTGGCCAGTTGGCATGCAGAGTAGGAATTGGGCAAGAGGACAGCACACTTGGGGAAGGGAAAAATGTTAAGACTATAACTGTTTCAGCGTATGAGAGCCTATGGGATCATGTGAGGGCGCTGCATTCAGGACTTGAGGTGACAAGACCAATTTTAGCCCAACTCCTGTTTAGGATGAGCTGCTAGTGTACTGTCAAACTGAGTGAACTTTGTTAGAAACCAGGAAGACTTGAGCTGCCAGGTTGAAAGACTTAGTAACTGTTGATTTGTGGTGCTAGGGAAGGCAGGGACTGATAAATCCCAAATCTTTTGGAGTGCTGAAACCCCATACAATCTGTTTCATTTCATGACCTATATAACTGTGGTATGCCATATGTCTATATAAAATAATTAAGGCTAATTAAAATTAATTTTGGCTGGTGAGTATTTGAAGAGTTTCATAATAACTCTTGAGATGACTGGAGATGCTTTGGGATGTCACAAAAGGAGCATTTGCAATAACTGGGCTAGATGTTTAAGCCAGAGGTATGAGATGAAAGCTGGAAACAGAATGACAATTCTGTGGTTGAAAGAACACTGGAATAGAAGTTAGGAGTTGTAATCGTTGTGCCAGGAAAGTGATTATCTGAAAACAACAACAACCTGGTTTTGCAGCCCTTGCCAGTTTCTGTGCTGTAAATACCCCCACTGTGGTGGATTTTAAATCATCAACAGTTTTACTGTTGGCTCACATAATTCTTGAATAATTAATAATCACACTTTGGTAAGCCCAATGCAAGACGAGTCCAGTACATCTAGATCATCTTAACTGAGCTTCTAGCTAGCTTTGTGATGTTGACTAAATCATTTTACCTCTCTGGATCTGGTTTTATCACTAACCAAATGAAGTTGTTAAAATAACCTGTAAGGTCTTCCAAAGTTAACGTTTCAGTGACAGAGCTGTGTTATAGGGCAGGGCTGTGCTGTGCTGTGCTTAGTCACTCAGTCATGTCCGACTCTTTGCGACCCCATGGATTGTAGCCCTCCAGGCACCTCTGTCCTTGGGGATTCTCCAGGCCAGAATACTGGAGTGGGTAGCCTTTCCCTTCTCCAGGGAATCTTCCCAATCCAGGGATCTAACCCAGGTCTCCCGCATTGTAGGAGGATTCTTTACCATCTGAGCCACCAGGGAAGCCCAAGAATACTGGAGAGGGTAGCCTAGCCCTTCTCCAGAAGATCTTCTTGACCCAGGAATTGAACTGGGGTCTCCTGCATTGCAGGCAGATGCTTTACCAGCTGAGCTACCAGGGAAGCCCTTGGGGCAGGGCTAACATCATGTTATAAGCCAAAAGAGTTACATCAGATTTTCATGAATGTTATTGTGAGATATCGGGACACATAATTTGACATCTGAGTCTGTGTTGTGATCAACCATGTTCTGATTCCTGTGGTCATTGTGTGTGTCCTTTTCCAGTACCTCTTCCCTGGAGGATTAAAAATGACGGTGCGGTTATTAGTGAGCAAAGCCTCAAAGCCCACCAGTGGGGTAAGAAACCCCGACCCAGAGTCAGAGAATTCTACATTCAGCTGTCATGTCCTCGGTGTCAGTTGAAGGGCTGTGGCAAAGGCTTTTTCTTAAAAAATTAATTAATTAATTAGGCTCTGTCAGGTCTTAGTTTCAGCATGTAGGCTCTTCCTTGTGACGCATGGACTCCCTACTTGTGTCACTCAGGTCCAGAATGTGTGGGCTCAGTTGCTCCGTGGCCTGTGGGATCTTAGTTCCCTAACCAGCAATTGAACCCTTGTTCCCTGCCTTGCAAGATGGCTTCTTAACCACTGGACCACCATGGAAGTCCTCTGTGTCATAATCTTATAGCTTAGGTACCTTAGCCTATCTGATCATAAGATCAACCATGGACCATTAGTCCAGGCCTTCTCTGGACTAATAAACAGCATGACAAGTTAATTTGCTCAAAGATTTTTTGATGACAAGGACTATGTCCTTCATATTTATGTGTGTCAAATCCTGACACATAATAAGGACTCAGTAAGTGTTTGTTGAAAGAAAGGATAAACATCTGAGCCTTTTTAGAGCAAATTCTGAGTTTGATTTGTATTTTCTCCCAGCTCTCTTGAGCTTTAATTGATGTATAGCATTGTACACATTTAAGGTAGACAGCATGATGATTTGCTAAATTTTAAAATATTAATTCAAAAGTAGACATGAGCTTCTTTGTGTTCACCTGAAGAAATTTGTTTTTCAAATAAGAGAAATTATTTTCTTATTGTAATAGAAACTTCTTAGTGCCTTCAATTCAGTATTGAGCATTTAAATTTGCCTTCCATCTAGATAACACAATTGATACAGAATCAGAATTCAATGGAGAGAAATTCGAATGAGAAAAACCTAAACCAGGCATTTACTACCCACCAGTAAGTACTCTGGGCTTCTCCAGTGGCTCAGACTGTAAAGAATTTGCCTGCAATGCAGGAGACCTGGGTTTGATCCCTGGGTTGGGAATATCCCATGGAGAAGGAAATGGCAAACCACTCCAGTATTCTTGCCTGGGAAATCCCATGGACAGAGGAGCTGGGTGGGCTACAGTCCATGGAGTCACAAAGAGTCGGACACGAGTGAGCAACTAACACATACAGTGTGTACTCTGCCTACCTCAGCCAGTAGAATTAGCTCATCTCCTTTGAAATGAAAAGATAATACTTATTTATAAGGCATGCATAATTATATATTATTCAGTTCAGTTCAATCGCTCAGTCGTGTCCGCCTCTTTGCGACCCCATGAATTGCAGCACGCCAGGCCTCTCTGTCCATCACCAACTCCCGGAGTCTACCCAAACCCATGTCCATCGAGTTGGTGATGCCATCCAACCATCTCATCCTCTGTCGTCCCCTTCTCCTCCTGCCCCCGATCCTACCCAGCATCAGGGTCTTTTCCAGTGAGTCAACTCTTCGCATGAGGTGGCCAAAGTATTGGAGTTTCAGCTTCAACATCAGTCCTTCCAATGAATACCCAGGACTGATCTCTTTTAGGATGGATTGATTGGATCTCCTTGCAGTCCAAGGGACTCTCAAGAGTCTTCTCCAATACCACAGTTCAAAAGCATCAATTCTGCAGCGCTCAGCTTTCTTCACTGTCCAACTCTCACATCCATACATAACCACTGGAAAAACCATAGCCTTGACTAGACGGACTTTTGTTGGCAAAGTAATGTCTCTGCTTTTAAATATGCTATCTAGGTTGGCCATACCCTTCCTTCCAAGGAGTAAGCGTCTTTTAATTTCATGGCTGCAATCACTATCAGCAGTGATCTTGGAGCCCCCCAAAAATAAAGTCTGACACTGTTTCCACTGTTTCCCCATCTATTTCCCATGAAGTGATAGGACCAGATGCCATGATCTTAGTTTTCTGAACGTTGAGCTTTAAGCTAACTTTTTCACTCTCCTCTTTCACTTTCATCAAGAGGCTCTTTAGATCTTCTTCACTTTCTGCCATAATGGTGGTGTCATCCGCATGTCTGAGGTTGTTGATATTTCTCCTGGCAATCTTGATTCCAGCTTGTGTTTCTTCCAGCCCAGCGTTTCTCATGATGTTATTACCAACATTTAAAGGCATGCCTCACTATATATCGCTTCACTTTATCGTGTTGTTTTACAACCTGAAGTCTTGGGGCAAAGCTGTGTTGAGCAAGTCTCACGGCACCACCTTCCCAATAGCACTTGCTCACTTTGTGTCTCCACGTCACATTTTGGTAATGCTGGCTATGTTTCTTTTTTTTCTTTTCTTTTTCATTTTATGTGCTGGCAGTAGTTCACATTTTTCCATTGTGATCATATTTGTTATGGTGATCTGTGATCAGTGATGTTTGATATTACTATTGTAATTGTTTTGGAAATTTTTAGCAATAGAGTATTTTATATTTATTTATTTGTCTGTGTTTGGCTGTGTCAGCACTTAGTTGTGGCTCGAGGGCTCAGTAGTTGTGGGTTTAATTGCCCTGTGGCATGTGGGATCTTAGTTCCCCAACCAGGGATCGAACCCGTGTCCCCTGCACTGGAAGGCAGATTCTTAACTACTGGGACACCAGAGAAGTCCCCAAGGATTTTAAAATTAAGGTATATACATTTAAAAAAATTTTTTTATTTATTTATGTTTGGCTGCACTGGGTTTTTTTTGCTGCTCATGGGCTTTCTCTAGTTGCAGTGAGCAGGCTTCTCATTGCAGTGGCTTCTCTTGTTGCACAGCATGGGCTCTAGAGTGCAGGGTTAGTAGTTGTGGCACATGGGCTTAGTCATCCCATGGCCTGTAGAATCTTCCAGACCAGGGATCAAACCTGTGTCTCCTGCATTGGCGGGTAGATTCCCAACCACTGGACCACCAGCGAAGTCCTACAGTTTTTTTTTTAGACATACAGCTATTGCACACAATAGACTACAGTATCATGTACAGCATAACTTTTATATGCACTGGAAACCAGCAGATTCGTATGGCTCACTTTATTTCAGTGGTCCAGAATTGAACTCGGACTATCTCTGAAGTCAGACTGTGGTCCTTATGATGACCCTCCTAAGTTAAGTATAGTTATTCCTCTTTCAGGGGATCTTCCTGACCCAGGGTTCAAACCCACGTCTCCTGAGTCTCCTGCACTGGCAGATTCCTTAACACTGAGCCACCTGGAAAAACCCACCCTGTTATTCCTCTTTCAGAGAAGAAACAGAGGTTGAGCAGCCGAGCCTCCCGTGGCCCAGACAGGCGTTAACAACCCATAGGTGGCGCTCTTGTCCCCAGGCCAGGCTGCCTCTGGGCTTTTCTGCACTTCCTCTCCTTCAGGTCTCTGTTCTTTGTTTGCTGTGCGGGTTTGGATTCTTTCACACGTGCATGAGCCTGGCTCAGCCCACTACCAGGCAAACAGAAGCAGCAGCCTCTGACTGGGTTCTGGGCAAACACGCCAAGCCGGGTCTGGAAGAAGGAAGGAGCTGGGCTGTACTTTGCCCTCGTGAATCAGCCCATGGAGGCTGGGCAGTTAGTTGCAAAGGCAGCTGACAGGCTGTAGATCTGAGAGCCAGGTAAGTCTTGGTAGATGTGGCACCTGGACTTTGACAGTGTCTAGGAGGGGAGAAGACACTCCTGGAGCATGCGAAGGGAAGGTGGTGGCTGTCAGAGCAGGTGTGTGGGGACACTAGCGCCCTTGTGGGTTTTGTCTTGGCTGTGCTTGCTGTGTTGTCAAATTAGGAAAGGCAATATTGACCTTAGTGGGGCCAGGGAAGGTCATTTATGTGGATGTGTGAGTATGACTTGTCCCTGTGCTTGTAATGCCTTCATTTGGAGTATCTTAAGTGGTTTTCATTTGGGGTCCTTAATAGTAACCTGAGCCCTAACTTGCTGGAATTGATATCTCGGCAACAGAAATCAACTGGAGTTGACTTTGGCGAAGGGAGTGGGTAATGTGTCTTTGCAGTCAGAGAAGGGCTGTCTAGTGAAAATATCTGGGGATGGGGTGGAAGAGGCTTTCGTCTTCTTTTTTTTAAATAGATTTTTTTCTTTTGACGTGGACCATTTTTAAAGTTTTTATTTATAAATTTGTTTCAGTGTTGTTTCTGTTTTATGTTTTGGTTTTTTGGCCATAAGGCATGTGGGATCTTAGCTTCCTGACCAGGGATTGAACTCACACTCCCTGCATTGGAAGGCGAAGTCTTAACCAATGGACCACCAGTGAAATCCTGAGGCTTTCTTCTTGATGAGCTTCCTTGTGTCCATATGCTTTCAAATTCCATAGGCCTTCAGGAAAGACTCGGGTAGCCTTTCACTGTGTCTGGGGCATTTGGTCTTTGCTGGGATTTGCTGGAAAAGGCTCTCGTTACACTTGACTTTTTCAAGGAAGCAAGCTGACATGGGAAGGAAGGTGCAAGTCTTCCTGAGCTGTGATTATTCTGGAGGTAGAAGGCACTTCTGCGCCTTGTTCTTCTGTCGCATTCTGCTTACAGCTCTCTGCTCATAGCTGTGGATCCTGGCTCTGTGGCATTGGAGCAGAGTGACATCTTGATTTCAACACACACACCCTTTGACCTTTGCTTCTGATATTCATTCTTATATTGGGCTGGGAGTTTCAGGAGTGGGAGCAAGTTGTGGATCCGATCAGAACTTTTCAACCTAACGTAGTTCCCAAGGGAGAAGGAGCATGGGGTCTGATGGAGCCATGTATCCTCCTGACACAGGAGACTCCTGAGCAGCTCTAAGGGGTTATGGGTGCTTTTCTTTGGAGGCAGCTGGGTGCCGGTGCTGCTCTGTGATAAAGCAGAGAAGCTTGGAAGGTAACTCATCCTTGGGAGCTATATCCCAGTTTGAAGAATAAGTGGGGAAAACCAGTTTGATCCTGGGGAGACTTCCAGGTTTTAAAATCTCCAGGCAGGAAGATTACTGAGACACGGCTCTCTAGTTTGTCACAGAAGCAATCCCAAACCTGCGTCTCCTCACCTCCCTTGGACGAGGGGCAGGCATGGGCAGGTTATAGAGCATAGTTCTCTAAGACTTTCAGCATTTAGAAAAGATGTCTCTTGAAGTCACTTTAAGCTTCTTCTTCTTCTTTTTAAACATCTATTTATTTGGCCATGTTGGGTCTTAGCTGTAGCACGTGGGATCTTTGTTGCAGGCGCGGGCTCCAAAGCAAGCAGGCTTCAGTAGTTGTGTCACATGGGCTTAGTTGCCCCGAGGCATGTGGATTCTTTCTGGACCAGGGATCAAGCCTGTGTCCCCTGCATTGGCAGGAGGATTCTTCACCACTGGACCACCAGGGAAGTCCCTAAGCTTCTTTTTATTTAGGAAATCTTTTCAGCTACTCACACTACGCTAATCTCTATGTCTGATAACACTGTTATTTATTGAACCATTACTGTATACCAGGCATAGTGTTCAGCACTTTACATAAGTATCTCTAACTCTGACAGTGACCCAGACAGCTAATTATTACAGCCCTCATTTTATGGGTAAGGAAATTAAGGCTGGAAAAATTTAACTCGCTAATAAGTGGCAAAGTTAGGATTTTTTTTTAATTAAAAAATAATGTCTTTATTTATTTATTTTTTGGTTTTGCTGCGTCTTTGTTGCTGCATGCCGGCTTTGTCTAGTTTTGGAGAGTGGGGACTACTCTCTAGTTGCCATCCATGGGCTTCTCATTGCAGTGGCTTCCCTTGTTGTGGAGCACAGGCTGTAGGTGTACAGGCTTCAGTAGTTCCAACATGTGGGCTCTAGGGCATGTGGGCTTCAGTAGTTGTGGCATAGGGGCTCATTAGTGTGGCTCTTGGGCCCCAGAGTACAAGGGCTCAGTAGTTGTGGCTCACAGGCTTTAACTACTCCTCGGCATGTGAGATCTTCCTGGTGTGCTAAGTAACTTCAGTTGTGTCTGACTCTTTGTGATCCAATGGGCTGTAGCCTGCCAGGTTCCCCAGTCCATAGGATTTCCCAGGCAAGAATACTAGCATGGGTTGCCATGCCCTTCTCCAGGGAATCTTCCCGACCCAGGGATTGAACCTGTGTCTCTTTTGTTTCCAGAACTGGCAGGCAGATTCTTATCCACTTTACCACCAGGGAAGTTCAGAGTTAGGATCTGACCTGGGTCTAGCTCTGTTTAAAACCCACTTTATTTCTGTGACAACATAGGGCCTCCTGAATGACTATTTGTTGGTGGAATAGGTGAGTACACATGTCTTTAATTGGAATACTTTGAATTTTTTTGGAGCTTCATCTATTATTGTTCTCTCTCCCGGGCCTCCCACATCTATTGTTGCTCCAAATATACTTTAAAATTTTTATAACAACCTCAATATAATTGTCTAGCCTGTTATTTATTTCAAGTATCTGCTTGCGATTTTTTCAGATATCTCTGTCTCAGTGCCTGTGTGGTTTTGTTTTAGATAGAAGATTTTTGAGGACCATCGGTGCTTCTTTCACAAAACCTAATTAAGCATCATGCTTGGATATAGGCCTAAAATGATAATTTGTTTTCTTTTTGTTTTGTCTGGCAGGAAGTTAAAATAACTACACAGCCAACTCAAAACACTAGAGAAATTCAGAAGATCTAGGATGGAACCTTGGATTCCTCAGTGGCTGCCTCAGCCATCAAGGAGGCCCCCGACACCATCAAAGGATCCAGACAGAGGGCTTCAGAGAGATAGATACTATCGGCCTATTCCTCACTCTTGGCACAATGGAGAGAGGGTCCATCAAAGGCAAGACATGGACAAGAGCCCCCAGCCACAGCAGGACCCCAGGGCAGACCACCAGCAGCCTCACTATGCAGCCAGACCTGGGGAATGGCATCCACCTATGTCTGGGGTTGACTATTACGAAGGTGGTAATCCCAGTCAGTTGTATTCAAGGTATGAATTTAGAGCTTGGACTTGACCCAGATCTCCCAATGCTTATGAACAGATCGTTCTTTTCCGTCTTCCTTTTCCTTTTATTTCTCTTCTTCCTTTTCCTCCTCCTTCTACATTGACTTAGCTAAACCCTTTCCTCTCCCAGGCTGGATTTTGGTGGCTGAAAATATAGTTTATTTCCCTTTATTAATCCCTAGGGGAGCTTCTTAAAGAAGCCATCACAATGCAATTGGGTGTTGGGGGCAGAGGAGAGAGTAGAAAGAATGGTGAAATTCAAGACTGCAGATGAGACCCTCTTACTCTGGGATCACAAAAGGCAGGATTTGTAGACTATGGAAAAGCTTTTCCTATGGATGTCTGTAAAAAGTTCCTTATCCTCTTTCATAACTCTGACCCAGGGTTAGCACTGAACCCACCAGCAACATAAGAGTCCTAGTGCTTAGAACAGCACCTACAGTGTGATGCCTACACAGAAAATATATACATTGAGTGAATGAATGGGAACTTAGAAAAATCAGAGAGTGGATAGAAGCTTGTAGTCTCCAAGTTCAAAATGAAAAGGTCTCTGTGAGGTAATTCTGGGAGAATCTGGAGTTTCTACTCCGGCCTTCATATTTTATGTAATGTTGCAAGCCATCTATTTTTTACTTTAGCTTTTTCAGGTGAGATGATATTTTCCTGCCTCTAGGTTTAAGGTTGAAATTATGACAGCTATTGTAAAGAATTCTGTCCCTATGAAATAGTAAAGAATTATTAATTGATAAAGATAGTGTTAATTCTTGAAGGAAGGTCTGTTAAGGGTAGAGGCAATAACAGCAATGAGATTTAACATGGTCCAGTTTGACTTTTCCATCTATAATATGCATGGGAATTACAGTGGTGTATTGGGTACTTTACACAATTATCTTGGGAAGGGGTTTCCTAAGGTGATATCAGGGCAGGGTTTTCTTAGATAATATTTTGTGTTGTTGGATGTGTGTATTTGAGGAGTAAGAGGGATCATAAGGAAGGAGAAGAGACAGTTGGCTGTGGTTTTATTGTAAAAATTGCAGCCTTTTTCTGACATAATGATCCTATTCCTGCTCCGATTCTAGATTTTTGGTTGTAGGATGAACCATAGCTTTATAGCAGATTCTAGACGGGTATCACAGTTTTGTCCTTTGAAGTTGTTTTGTTTGTCAAGTCCTTCATTGTTTTTCTTTAAAATAAAAAAATCATTTATTTATTTGGCTGTGCCGGGTCTTAGTTGTGGCACTTAGGATATTTGATCTTCGTTGAGGTATGTGGAATCTTTAGTTGCAGCATGTGGGATCTAGTTCCCTGACCCGGATCAAACCCAGGTTCCCTGCATTGGGGGTGTGGGGTCTTAGCTACTGGACCACCAGGAAAGTTACTCTCCATTGGTTTTTCTCTTTGCTATGCTCATCCTTGAATGAGTGGCCTTCTTTGTGATTCTTTAGGTGGGGCGTTGAGGATCTCTATCAGAGCTATTACTCTCCAGCCCTAAGGGAAGAATATGCTTATGGAAGTTATTACTACCATGGACACCCACAGCAGCTTCAGGAAGAAAGAGGTATGGACTAATCTCCAAGAAGCCTTTGGGATGTTACCACTGGTCTGACAGGGCAGAGGCCCAAAGGGCCATGCTCAGAGCCTCATCCTAGGCCTCCACCACCACCCCCTCCCACCCCCACCTGCTTCTTTCTTGGTCAGATGAGGCCACAGCAAACACACTGCTGCTAGACGTCTTGAGACGAGATAGAAAAGAGTCATTTTTCTTTGTACATGTAGGAGTAGTTGATGGTACTGAAACTATTTCTATGTTATTAGTGTTACGGATAGTTTGTACTTCATCCATTTTTTTCTACTCCTCATTATAATCAAGATTATAGTCTCTCCCTGACCAAGTAACAGTGAAGTCAGTTCTTAACAGTGAAGTCATCGAGTGTGTGGCTGGGCTGTAATGAGTCTGACCATCACAGAGTGGCATATTTGTGCAAAAAGGAATTTATACCCTATACCAATAGTAAGGATTTAGGTGTGTGTTAATGGCAGCTTCTGACCTGCTAGGAAAGAGAAAAATCTGTTTCAGTACTGAAAACACAAACACACACACACACACACACACACACAGGATCCCCACTGTTGTACTATCCTATACAGTCATGCTGACTGGTTCAGAGAAGACTGAGGTTCATCTTACAGACTTGCACTGTTGGCTTTCACTTACCAACTTTATTCAATTTGGCAAATACAGTCAGCGCTCCGAATCTGCAGGTCTGCCTCCAACTGATGATCGAAAATATTGAAAAAAAGAAAATTCCAAAACTTAAAACTTGAATTTGTTGCTTGTTGGCAACTATTTACATAGCACCTATGTTGTATTTACAACTATTTGCATAGCGTTTATATGGTATTATTAGTATTAGAAGTCATATAGAGATGATTTGAAGTTTATGGAGGACATGCGTAGATTATATGCAAATATTACACCATTTTATTAATATATAAGGGACTTTAACTTTCCCAGGTCCTGAAACCAATCCCCTAAAGCATACAGAAGGATGACTGTATGTCTTTATACCTGCCATGCTCCAGTAACCCAGCTTTACAACTTGCTAGTATCTCCGAACTTTTAGGAATAGGAAGTGACCTGTCTGTGTTTTGTTTTCTCTGAGGGTGCAGTGCCAAGGCAAGGGAGTCCTTATATCTGGCAGGAAGATCATCGAGATCAAAAGTACCTCAACGATCATCAAAATGAAAACCAGAATAGTCCATGTGGAACAAATAGGGAGACCCAGTTCCAGTAAGTGTGAAAGGAGAGGCTAGTTCAACATGATTCAGCCAAACTCAGACTATGTTTGGCATATTTGATGTCATCTGGTACTGGCCCCTCATCTTCAGAAGCCCGTCTGCTTTTGTTCTGGCCACAGGGATGGAGCTCAGGCTGGCCCGAGTCAGCTGTTCGCATGGACCCTGGAAGGAGGGATTCTTAATTCTGAGCGGCAGTTCCCCAACCCTGCCTAAGTCCCCAAACCTGTGAGGTTTCTTGAGGTCCATCTTGAAGGAGGGCCTTAATTCTGTGTTGGCCTTGGAACAGATGTGGCCTTGCAGAAGTTCTCATGATTGCATCCTGCCTGGGGATGGGGTGCTTCTCCTCTGCCCGGTCCTCTGTCCTAAGAATGGGCTCTCCCCTGGGATGAGACGAGCAGGGAAGAGCATTTTGTACATCCACCCATCTGGTGCCCATAGGCTTTTCCCCTGCCTGAAACGCACCAACCCGCCTGCTCTGATTTAAGTCATTCTGGGATGTCAGGCCGCAGAGACCCAGCCTTGTCTGCAGAGTTTGGGGCCACTTCTAGTAACTGTACTATGAACCCCGGGAGTTCCTGTTTTTCTGGTTTAATAGACCGTGGCAGCACAAGGGAGGACAAGGCTTTTCCCTGTGGCACATGGGCCAACCCGACACCTGCCCACACTGCGGCAGAGCAGCCTCCAGTACAGAGCGGCTCAGCCTTGCTGGCCTGCCCCGGACTCCCTCTCACATGCTCCTGTCATTTTGCTGCAGATCTAAGAGTCGGAATCCTTATAAAGACAGTCCTGCTTCTAACTCTGGACAGGAGAGGCCTGGGGACCTGTTCATGGAGAGTCTGCTAACTGGGGCCCAGAAAAACAAGGTAACCTGAAGTGACACAGGGCTGGTGGTCTGTGATAGTGCATCACAGCTGACATCATCAGCAGTGGCAGGGCAGGGCCCTGGGGGTTGGGGGTCCCTAGTGCCAGCAGTCTAAGGGGTACCATTCCTCCCCTCTTGGCAGAGCCTCCATGCCCACGTCCTCCTTTTCCCGATTCCTGTTTTAATCTTCTGGGTCTGGGGCCCTTATCGAGCCCTTTTGCATTTTTTTTTTTTTTTGCCAAGTTAGCTGTCAGGAAATATCACACAAGTCACTGCAAGGTGGGAAAGAAAAGAAGTGCTATCGGTACCCCGGTGGACTAGCAATTTGGTTTACTCAGGAAGTGGGAAGTTGCTAGCATCTTTTAATTTGGGTATGAAAAGCAGAATTTGAAACCTTTCTTGACTCTTCCATTTCGCTCTTCTGAAATCTTACCGTGTGTACCAGTTGGGCTATGAAATGGAGCTCTTGAATTTTTTAAACTTTCAATTTTGGAATAACTTTGGATTTATGGAAAAGTTACAAGAGACAAGGTCTTAATTTTTGACATTCTTGTATTAATCTTCTATCCCTAGTTAGATTTTTATGATTTGGGGGTACAGTTTCTTCTGTATACCTGATACTTAACAGGGCTGGGCACCTATTAGGACTAACAGTAACAACAACACAATAACAGCAGTCATATATGAGTACAGTACTTTACAGTGTGGACAAAGAGCTTTTGTATCCATTGTTTGCATCTGTTTTACAACCCTCCCAGACTGTAAGTTCTGTGAATTCTTTTTTTAAAAATATTTATTTATTTGGCTGTACTGGGTCCTAGTTGCAGCATGCATCTTCATGGCAACACACAGGATTTTTTTTAGTTGCAGCATGTGGAATCTTAGTTGTGGTGTGCAAATTTTTAGCTGCATCATGTGGGATCTAGTTCCCCGACCAGGGATTGAACCTGGGCCCCCTGCATTGGGAGCACAGAGTCTTAGCCCCTGAACCACCAGGGAAGTCCTTTTATACCTGTATCCTTAGGGAAAGCATTGCACCTGGAGCATGGTAAGTGCTCATTAAACAGTTGGTGAATGAATGCAAGAGGTAAGTACTTGAACTATGTAGGGTATGTATGATTATCTACATTACAAATGAAGGTACTGAGCTTAGAGAGTCTACATCACTTGTTCAAGGTCACAGAGTCTGGTGTTAACAAAGCTGGGATTTGAAATAAAACCCCTTGACCCCAGGACCTGCACTCTACCCACGGGCCAAAATGAATCCTTTAGAGAGAACTGTCAGCTGAATGATCCCTTCTTTTCCTTTCAATATGTCCACATTCATTAGATTTATTTGAAAGTATGAATTTTGTTGCTTTGAAGAAACATTTTGGAGGACTGTCTTTCTAAAAGTACCTCTGATTCTTCCCATGTGTTCTTGTTGTTTTTAACTTCCAGCCATCACTGATGGAGGAGTCCAACCTTCTCTGGCAGCATGAGTCTGGTCTCACTTCCAGCAGCTACGAGCTCAGTCAGTACATGGCAGATGCTTCTGAGCTCTATGACCCCATGACTTCAGCAGTCTGGAGCCCAGTTCAGGCTGGTGGGTACTGACATGATTAAAGGAGTTGGCTGAGTCTGATGAGAACAGGGCTGGGTGGCACATCTCTTGGAAGGTCAACTTTACCTGGTATTTCCAAGAGTAGATCCTTTGTCTGCCTCATTTGCATATGTAGGTCCCCTGGGCAGAGTGGCCAGCTTTGGCTCCATTCCCCATCTTTTCTTTTGTACTGAAGACTGCATCATAGCTGATTCTTGGAAAGGAACACTGCCCATGGCCATCATCAGGTTGGGAGAGGAGGCCCTCAGAGGTACTGTAGGTAACAAGGGAAGAAAGTAAAGATCAGAGTCAGTTTGGGAAAGTGAAGGCAGGTCACAAAGGTCTGGATGTAGGAGATTTGCCCTGAGTATTGGGGCTATGAGAGCCAATCCCCAACCTGTCACCCTCATGAGAGTCTAGGCCTGGTACATTATCATTTGGACCCAACCATTAATTCCTTGAATTATATTCTTTTTTCTTTTTTAAAATTAATTTTTTATTGGAGTATAGTTGATTTACAATATTGTTATTTTCTGCTGTACAGCAAAGTGAATCAGCCATATATATACATATATCCCCTCTTTTTTGGATTTCCTTCCCATTTAGGTCACCATAGTGCATTGAGTTGAGTTTCCTGTGCTATACAGTAGTTTATCTTAGTTTTCTATTTTATACCTGGTAGTGTATATATGTAAATCCCAATCTATCAATTTATCCCTTGCTCCTTTCTCCCCTTGGTGTCCATACTATGTCTGTGTCTCTCTTTCTGCTTTGCAAATAGGTTCATCTGTACCAGTTTTCTAGATTCTACATATATGTCTTAATATATGATGTTTGTTTTTCTCTTTATGACTTACTTCACTCTGCAAGAAAGTCTCTAGGTCCATCCACTTTTCTGCAAATGGCACAATTTTGTTCCTTTTTATGGCTGAGTAATATTCCATTGTGTATATGTGCCATGTCTTCTTTATCCTTTCCTCTGTCAATGAACATTTAGGTTGCTTCCATGTCTGGGCTATTGTAAATAGTGCTGCAATAAACATCAGGGTCCATGTATCTTTTGGAATTATGGTTTTCTCCAGGTATATGCCCATGAATGGGATTGCTGGGTCATATGGTAGTTCTATTTTTAGTTTTTAAGGAACCTCCACACTGTTCTCCATAGTGACTGAACCAATCCACTTTCCTACAAACATTATAAGATGGTTTCCTTTTCTCTACACTCTTTCCAGCATTTTTTGTTTGTAGATTTTTTGATGATGGCCATTCAGACCAGTGTGAGGTGATATCTCATTGTAGTTTTGATTTGCATTTCTCTAGTAATTAGTAATGTTGAGCATCTTTTCATGTGCCTCTTGGCCATCTGTATGTTTTCTTTGGAGAAATGTCTATTTAGGTCTTTTGTTCATTTTTTGATTGGATTGTTTGTTGTTTTGATATTGAGCTGCATGAGCTCTTTATATATTTTGGAGATTAGTCCCTTGTGTATTGCTTCATTTGCAAATATTTTCTCCTATTCTAAATGTTTTTTTTTGTCTTGTTTATGATTTCCTTTGCTGTGCAAAAACTTATAAGTTTAATTAGGTCCCACTTGTTTACTTTTGTTTTTATTTTCATTACTCTAGGAGATGGGTCAAAAGAAAATCTTGCTGCGATTTATGTCAGAGTGTTCTGCCTGTTTTCATCTAAGACTTTGATAGTGTCGGCCTTACATTTAGGTCTTTAACTCATTTTCTGTTTATTTTTGTGTATATAGTGTTAGGGAGTGTTCTAATTTTATTCTTTTACATGGGTTGTTCAGTTTTCCCAGCATCACTATTGAAGAGATTATCTTTTCTCCATTATCAAATATTAGGTAACCATAGGTGTGTGGGTTTATCGCTGGGCTGTCTATCCTGTTCCATTGATCTATATTTCTATTTTTGTGCCAGTACCATGCTGTATTATTACTGTAGCTTTGTAGTATAGTCTAAAGTTAGGAAGCCTGATTCTTCCAGCTCTGCTTTTCTTTCTCAAGACTGTTTTGGCTACTCAGGGTCTTTTGTGCTTCCACACAAATTATAAAATCTTCTGTTCTAATTCTGTGAAAAATGCCATTGGTTATTTGACAGGGATTGCATTGAATCTGTAGATATCTTTGGGTAGTACAGTCATTTTCACAGTATTGATTCTTCTAGCCCAAGAACATGGTATATCTCTCTATCTCTTTGTGTTGTCTTTGATATCTTTCATCAGTATCTTATAGTTTTCTGAGTACAGGTCTTTCACCTCTTTAGGAAGGTTTATTCCTAGGTATTTATTCTTTTTGTTGCAATGCTAAATAGAATTGCTTCCTTAATTTCTCTTTCTGATCTTCCATTTTTATTGTGCAGAAATGCAAGAGATTTCTGTGCATTAATTTTGTATACTGCAACTTTGCCAAATTCATTGATTAGCAACAGTAGTTTCCCGGTGGCCTCTTTAGGATTGTCTATGTTTAGTATCATGTCATTTGCAAACAGTGATATTTTTACTTCTCCTTTTCCAATTTGGATTCCTTTTATTTCTTTTTATTCTCTTATTGCCATGGCTAGGATTTATAAAACTATGTTGAATGATAGTGATGAGTGCAGACATCCTAGTCTTGTTCCTAATCTTAGAGGAAATGCTTTCAGTTTTTCATCATTGAAAATGGTGTTTGCTGTGGATTTGTCATGTATGGCCTTTATTATGTTGAAGTAGGTTCCCTCTATGCCCACCTTCTGGAAATTTTTTTTTTTAATCATAAATGGTTGTTGAATTTTGTCAAAAGTTTTTTCTGCATCTATTGAGATGATTGTATGGTTTTTATTCTTTAATTTGTTAATATAGTACATCACATTGATTGACTGCATATAGTGAAGAATCCTTGCATCCCTGGGATAAATCCCACTTGATCATAGTGTATAATTCTTATAATATGTTGTTGGATTTGGCTTTATAGTCTGACATATTCTTAAAGGCCTGAATCTGACTTTGAGCATGTATTTCTTCTAATTATATGACCCACCCAGAATCTTATCTTGGTCCCAGGTGAAATTTGGAAAGAAATATGTCTGTGGAATATTTCTTATGTAAAGCAAAGCAGTGGTAGTAATGCTAACAGTGTCCACCTGTATTGGTTGGTCAGAGGACATCTCGGCAGCTGGTCCCAAGGAACCCATGAAGTTCTATGTCCCTCACATGCCTGTGAGTTTTGGGCCAGGAGGTCAGCTGGTGTGTGTGAGTCCCAGCTCTCCCAGTGATGGACAGACAGCCCTTGTTGAACTGCACAGCATGGAGGTAAACAAGATTCTGTGTCTCCTGAATGTCAGCACGTTACTCCCTGCTTCCCTTTGCCTGAGCCCTGGCATCTCCAGGAACAGAGTGCTCTTGGAGGGGCCTGAGCCTTGTACCCTGTGGATTGGTGTGTGTGTGTGTGTGTGTGTGTGTGTGAAGGAATGCGTGGGGCTCTTCTCTGAAAGAAGTAATGCTAGACTGATGTTTTACCTGTGATGCTGTTGGCTCGTATCCAGCAACTAGAGAGCTCATTTTTGTCTTTCTGCTTTCTCCATGAGGCCTTGAGCCACATCCTAGGACCACAGCTCTGGGTTCTGATACTGGACTCAACTGAGGAGTGGGGCACTGAGGGGACACAGTCTTGAAGACCAAGCTTGAGTTTTTTGTTCCAGGTTATTCTTAATGATTCCGAGGAACAAGAAGAGATGAGGACTTTCTCGGGACCCCTGATCAGGTAAATCAACATAAAAGTTGCCAAATAAGGGCTTTTGAAACCTATAAAATCTTCCTTTCCAAATCAGCATTTTGAGGATTTGGGCTTGGCTTCCTTGAAAGAAAATATCTGTCACCATTGGAATGGAATCTTTGTGCTACAAGTTGGAGCCACATGTGGCCTGAGCCATTTTGACAAGCAATTTGAGTGTTGAAAGGCAGAAAGAAAAATCAAAGGTTTAAAAATCTGAAATCAGTTCTATTTTACAAAGGCTGTGTGGTAGGAGGTTTTAATGTTCTGGGTACTTAATACTAGTTAAGCTGGTAGAAAAGTGGAGCGCAGCCTGGGAAATCATAGGCAAGTTGACCATATGGAAAACATTTTTCTGGAGAGATGTATAACCCAGTCAGCATGAGTTACTAGACAGTGTGCAAGTCTGCCCTCTGCAGGATTGAGCTAGAACTGCTTTTACATTCCTAGTCATGTTTCTGGTAAGTATTGAGAATGTTTTTTGTTGTGGAGAGGAGTTCAGGCTGGTGTCAGAGGTGAGATAATGCATTCTGAAGCCCTTTAAATATCATCACAACTATACAGATGGGTCCTTATCCTGAAGCTCCCCCCTCCATGAAAATCCCCAGGGTATTTTGACAGTTCCCTCAAGTAAAAATGAATTGTTGTCTCCATTTTTACACACAGGTGTAGCAATGTGGCCTAGAGTACTGAGCTGGGTGTTTGGACACCTAGGGTACTGATCCCCATTTGACTGACTTCATTAAATAATCTCAAGCAAATAATAATTCCTGTTTATTGAGCACTTTATATATGCTACACAATTGGCTAATTCCTTTTTGTATGAGGTAGACTTTAAAACAGTGTTTTAATAGAAGCATAGTTGATTTACAGTGCTGTGTTAGTTTCAGGTGTACAGCAAAGTGATTCAGTTATATATGAATCTGTTCCTTTTCAGATTCTTTTCCATTATAGGTTATTACAAGACATTGAGTCGGAGGTAGACTTTTTAAGAAATTTTATTTTGTTTGTTTATTTTAGCTGCACTAGGTCTTCGTTGCTCCACGCGGGCTTTCTCTTGTTGTGGCCAGCGGGGGGCTATTCTTTGTTCCAGTGCACTGGCTTCTCACTGTGGTGGCTTCTCTTGTTGTGGAACACAGGCTCTAGGCATGCAGGCTTCAGCAGTTGTAGCCCACAGGCTCAGTAGTTGCAGCGCCAAGGTCAGTAGTTATGGCACATGAGTTAGTTGCTCCACAGCATGTGGAATCTTACCAGACCAGGGGTTGAACCTGTGTGCCTTGAATCGGCAGGTAGATTCTTATCCACTGTACCACCAGGGAAGCCCTGGAGGTAGACATTTTAATCACCCCCTGTTTTATCAGAAAGAGCAGAGGCTCAGAGGAGATAAGCAACTTGTGTAGGCTGAGAAGTTTAGGCTAGATTTAAATCCAGGGTTGTCTGATCTCAAAGTCTGTGCTCTAACCTGCCACCCAAATAGTCATTTCAGGTTTCTGGGCCTCAGTTTCTTCCTCTGTGAAATGGAGACAGTGGATGAGAGAATCTCTGAGGTCCCGTCCTGTTCTATATGGAAACAACTGTCGTGTGACTACAGACTCACTGTTCCTATCCTGGGTTGTCCTGTTTCTATTACTATCTCAGTCCCAGCCCAGGCAGCGCCCTCACGCTGTACGAGGGGCTTGTGGTCCTGCCCGGGGGAGGAGTCTGTCCCTCACTCTTTGCTCCTTGAAATCCCTCCCTAGGGAAGATGTGCACAAGGTGGACATCATGACGTTTTGCCAGCAGAAGGCAGCACAGAGCCGCAAATCTGAGACACCAGGGAGCAGAGACTCGGCTCTACTCTGGCAGCTGTTGGTTCTCCTTTGTCGGCAGAACGGGGTCAGTTATCACCGCGGCCGGAGGATGGGCAGGTGCAGGGTGGACTGAAATTTAAATTTTCCTGGGAGAGAGAAGATTCGTCTTGGGGCATAATTATAAAAGGTAACATTAAATAAGCAACAAATGGCCTCAAGATAAGAAACTGCTGAGGTCAATGCCAGAGTGCAAACGCTAACTTTTCCCTGCCCTTCTCCACAAGCCTTTGGTTATTGCTCAGTTCTTGGGTTACTGCACCAAGCAGATAATACACCCATGAGAGTGTGCATATTTCTGGTCATCTTTGTGGCTCCTGACAGGCAGAAAATAGCCATGAGAATGAAGGTGGAGTTTCAACTACCACAATGCAAAAAGGACTGTCTTGTGTTTACATGTGCATCTCTTCCTGAAGAAGACAGGTGCTCCGGTGCCCCCCTTCTGCAGCCTGGGGTACCAATGGCGACGAATGGGATTCTCCCTCAGGGAATGGGATTCTCTTTGCCTTGCAGTCCATGGTGGGGTCTGACATCGCCGAGCTGCTGATGCAGGACTGCAAGAAGCTGGAGAAGTACAAGCGGCAGCCGCCTGTGGCCAACCTCATCAACCTGACGGACGAGGACTGGCCAGTGCTGAGCTCGGGGACCCGGGACCTGCTCACAGGAGAGATTCCTCCCAGTGTGGAGACGCCTGCGCAGATCGTGGAGAAATACACTAAGCTGCTCTACTATGGAAGGAAGAAGGCAAGTGCCGCGCCTGCTCCTGCTTAAAATGGTCCCGGCAGCCCTATAACTCACCCCTCCCCCAATGATATGAGTGACATATACTCATTTCATAGCACGTAAGTTCAGAAAGGTACAAAAGAAAAAGAAAAAAAAAAACAAAACCAAAGTTCTACCATTGAAAGATAATACCTGTTAACATTTTGATGTATTTGCTTCCAGTATTTTTTATGCATTTGTATCGATATTAAAAGTTAAATTACATTTACAATTTTTTCTTTTTTTTTCCCCTTAAGACTATGTGGTGAAATCCTCTCATGGCATTAAACTGTACCAATAGAAACTAGATTATATTCATTATATGAATGTATCATATTTTATGCACAATTCACTGTTGTTGAATATAGAGGCCATGTACAATTTTGCCATTCCCTGGTAGCTCAGTGGGTAAAGAATCCACCTGCAATGCAGGAGACCAGGGTTCCACTCCTGGTTGGGGAAGATCCTCTGAAGAAGGAAATGGCAACCCACTCTAGTATTCTTGCCTGGAAAATCCCATGGACAGAGGAGCCTGCCAGGCTACAGTCCACGGGGCTGCAAGAGCCAGAGACTTATCGACTAAACCACCACCAGCATAAATTATACAATTTGAAAATCTTGTTATATAAATCTTTGGATGATCTTTTTATTATTTTTTAGGATAGATTCCCAGAAGTGAAACTACTGGGTTAAAGAGTATGTAGTTTTAAAAGGCTCTTCACATATACACTAAATTAGTTTTCAGGAAGTTTGTTTACAAATGATACCTCCACCAACTATATCTAAAATATACATGTCAATACTGAATACTTTAATTCCACTGATGAAGTGATATTTTCTGTGTTTTTTGATATGTAAGTTAGACTTTGACATTTTTATAATACTTATTAAATTTTAAATAGAAGTATATTTGACAAAATTGTAAGATAAAGTGTGCAATGTGATTTGATATATGTTGTGAAAGGATTCCCCTCACTGAGTTATTAACACATATATCACCTCACATATGTCCGTGTTATTTTATACCCTGATTTTGAAGTTGAGCTCACATTTTACAAAAGTCTTAAGTGAAGTGAAGTGAAAGTCACTCAGTTGTGTTGGACTCTTTGATATCCCCCATGGACTGTAGCCCACCAGGCTCCTCTATCCATGGGATTTCCCAGGCAAGAATACTGGATTGAGTTGCCATTTCAGTTAGCTTAAATATTTGCATATATGGTTGAAATCAATTCGAATCAATTTAATTAAAAATCAAAAGATAAAAGGGATATAATGGGAGAAATGATGCTGTTCCCTGCTCCCTCCCAGCCACAAGATTTTTCCTCTCTGAAATATATGGAGGTATTTCCTCCACATATAATAATTTCCTCCCTCTTTGCCCTTATAGCATATTACACATCCTGTCTTCACCTTCCTTTTGTCATTTAATAAAATCTTATAGGAAGCACTGTATATTGGCATTGGTAAATTTTTTTCTGTAAAGGAACAGACAGTAAATATTTTAGGCTTTGCAGGCTTTGCTCTACTCAGTTCTGCTGTTATTGTGTGAAAACAGCCATGGATAATCTGTAAATAAATGGGTGTGGCTGTGTTTCAATAAAACTTTATTTATGGACATAGAAATTTGAATATATCACTTTCATGTGTAATGAAGCATTATTCTTTTTTGTTTTTTTATCTTTTTTCAATCATTTAAAAGTGTAAAAACTTTTCTTAGCTTGTAGGCTCTACCAAAACAGGCAGTGGGCTGAACTGAGTCTTTGGGCCACATTTTGGTGACTCCTGTTTCTTATTATATACAAATATCTCCCTCATTATTACAGCTACATAGGTTTCTATAGGTAAATTATAATCAATTTAATTGAACTTCTATAGATTAACACTTAGGTCATTTCTAGTCTTTTGCAGTTACAAATAATGCTGCAATGAATAACATTGTCATTTTGCCCTGTGGAGAGAATATATGTAAGGAAAGTTTGCAGAAGTGGAAGCTTTGGATCAAAGGGTATATGGTTTGCAATTTTGATAGATATTTACAAGCTGACTTTTTAGAGGTTGTACTGATTACCAATATATGAGAGTGCCTGCTTCCCTACACTCTCACCAGCCCAGTGTGTTTTTAACTTTTTGATATGTGCCAGTGTGAGAGGTGAAAAAAATGTATAGTAGTTATTTGCATTTTTCTTATTATAAATGAAGCTGAATATCCTTTAATCTGTGAATATTTTTGTCACTGATTTGCCACAGTTTTCTGTGGATTTTTGATACCCATATATTGATTTGTAGGAGCTCTTTACTCTTTTAGGATTTTCTGTCCGGAATCACTTTTTTGGGGTGATATATAGAAAGGCTTTTCCTGCTTCAAAATTAATTTATGAAAATAAAGTTGAAATACTTTTGTGATTTCATCTTTACCTTTAAATCTTTAATTGTGTGTGTGTCTTTGTATGTGATATTATCTTTTAAATGAGTGATAGGCATGATACTCAGTGAAAATGGGATCAACTTGTAGCATATATGTGTGTGTATATAGTCATTATATATTTAATATATATATTCACTATATAGTAGGGACTTCTACTTCACCAGTGATTCACTTATTCAATAAACATTTATGTAGCAGCCACTTCTTCTAAGGCATCAAACCCAGTAGGGGGATACAGAGATAAATCAGTGATGATCTCTTGCTTAAGAATAAGTAATGACCATAACAACAACAATAATAAAAGAAAATATTTTAAAAATACTTTCTATGTGCCAGATACTCACCTATCACCTTATATGCATTATCTCATTTATCTTCATAGAAACCCTCTAGTTTAGGTTCTACTCGTATTTTGTGTATTTATAAATGAGGAAAGTTAGCAATAAAGCCAAGGTTTAGGTTTAGGCAGCCTGGTACCTGAGCTTGGGCTTGTAACACCCACCACATCATCTGTCATACTATGACCCAAAGGTAGCAATGGGTAGATAGAGCACTGTGGGAGTTCAGGGTGATCTGTGCGGAGCTGGACTCCCCAATATTTTTAAAATCTTATATTAACACTTGACTAGGGTCTTACTTCTGGCATTGGGCAAGATTGATATCCTCTATATAAGTTTTCAATTCATCACTGATTCTTAAATTATATTTTTGGGGATGCAGATTTTTGAATAAAGTAGTAATTCTCTACCAATCAAAATGGTTGTCTGAGGAGGCCTTACAAAGAGCTTAGAAAAGAAGAGAAGTGAAAGGCAAAGGAGAAAGGGAAGGATACACCCAACTGAATACAGAGTTCCAAAGAATAGCAAGGAGGGATAAGAAAGCTTACCAGTATTTAGTAACTCCTTCTAAAAAATACTACTATGAAATAGTTTAATGTACAAAAAGATCAATCTTCTTTTCCCCCAAAAGAACATTTTCTTTTTTTTTTTAAGATTTTGCCTGGGTTTCTTTTTTTGTTTTTTCAAGTTGAAATATAGTTGATTTATAAAGTTGTGTTAATTTTTGTTGTACAGCAGAGTGATGCAGTTATACATATAGATACACTTTTTCTAAATATTGTTTTCTATTATGGTTTATTACAAGATTTTGAATATAGTTCCTGGTGCTATACAGTAGGAACTTATTTCAAAAAGAGTAATCTTAATGTCAGTTTTACTTCTACTGACTACGAGGCTGACTTTCCTAACTGATTGTTTAAATTTATTCTCTCTTCAAATACGGTAACATGGGAGATATTGGGATAATCAAATATATTTTCATTTGGAGGTGGAAATACCTCATTAGTAACCTCCTGTCCAAAAGTCAAATTATTTCAGGGACAGTAAGGAAATTGCGTGGTCAGTTACAAAGTTGTGTCTGACTCTTTTGCAATGCCATGGACTATAGTAGCCCACCAGGCTCCTCTGTCCATGGGATTTTCCAGGCAAGAATACTAGAGTGGGTTGCCATTTCATCCTCCAGGGGATCTTCCTGACCCGGGGATCAAACCTGCATCTTCTGTATCTCCTGCATTGGCAGGTGGATTCTTTACTAGTCAACTCAGATATAAATTAAACTCTTACTAAATAGTTTTGAAAATTAAATGAAGAGATAAATATGTGTATGTGTATGTTTTTTAAATCTGCAGCTTTAAATTGTCACCAAATTAATGGTGTGATTAATTTGGCATATGAAGTTGACTAGTTAACTAACAAGCACTTGATAGTTAGTAAGCACTCAGTTATAGTATTAGGTGGGGTAGGTTAATGGCTATGTATACAGGCTTAAACATAATAGCAGCCTTTTTCTCTTCAGTGAGAGTACTGGGCAGGTGAACAGAAGATGGGGCAGCCCCCCTCCATAAGTAACCCAAGGACTCAGCTGTCTGAGGCTCTACCACCTTCAACATAGAGTCTCTAAGGCTCCTGGGAGTCATCTGCATTCCAGCCAGATGGGGAGGAGGCCATGGAGAGTTGAGCATTGCGGGGGTTCTATGGGCCAGACCCAGAGGCTGCACACATTGCTGCCATTCCCATCTGACAGCCTAGAACTCAGCCACACCTCAGTGCCAGGGAGGTGGGAAATATAGTCCAGCTCTTGGCCCAGGAAGGAGAGCATGGATTTGGGTGCAGAACTAGGTGTCTCTGCCACAGCTGTTAATAAGCAGTTCCTCTGCTATGCCCTGTGAACACCATCTTGCAACTCATCTTTAGAGACTCGGTCCTTGATGTGAAATGCCTCTCTCGTTCTTGGTGCTTAGGCTCATGAAAGCATCGTGTGACATTTTCTCAAGAGATAAAGGTAACTGGTAACCATGTTTGTGGGGAGCTGATGAAATCATGGAATAGGTTCTGATAACATGAAGGTTGGAGACAGGGACAATGGAGAGAGAAGTACCTGCCAGCTGAAGCTGGTTCCCTGCTCTTTCTTTCTCACATTCACATGGGAGGCTCTGCGAGTCTTCCTGGAAGCCTGGCCTCTAAGTGCTCAGGGGGCAGCGGTACTCAAGCACCGTTGTTGGTTGTTGTGTTAGAGGAAGGTGAGCAAGGAGGTACTGAAGGTGATGTCTGTGTTTTCAGGAAGCCTTGGAGTGGGCCATGAAGAACCATTTGTGGGGCCACGCTTTGTTCCTCTCCAGCAAGATGGACCCAAGGACCTACAGCTGGGTCATGAGTGGGTGAGTCGGGGACTTGCATAGGGAGAGACCAATAGAGTGGAGAGACATCCCCTCCAAATGTGAGGGTGAAGGTAGGGAGAAAGACAAGATGCACTGAAGAGCCCCACCCTCCAAGCATCTTTCCAATTCTAAGTCGGACGTAGTATGTCTCTTCTCCAGATCCTTATAACCTAGGCACGGATACATTCTTTTTAGCTGCTGAGTTGAACAAAATGTTTTACTGACATTTTCTCAGGGTCAGAGCTTCCAAAGATTAAACAGGATTCTGCATTGCAGTAGCCTTCTCTCATTGGAAGAGAGAAGTTTCTAGAACTCTAGAGAGTTCCATCAGTGAGGGGGTGGATCACTTAAGGGTGACTGACAGAGTCTTAGGACTGAGAGTGAGTAACTCACTGCTTGGTGCTGCAGTGGGGGTGTGGGTGCTGAGAAGTAGGGAGGGATACAGAGGAGCAGGACTGTTAGCTGTGGTAGAAAGGGGTTTATAGGGCTGGAGATCAGACACGGAAGACTTCACCTAATGGGAGATGTCAAGACTGAAGGGATGCCCTTGGTCATAGTTTGCACTGGCATACCAGGACCTGGGTGCCAGGGGGCACTGGGAAGAAGGCTTAAACCAGAATGGGATAGGAATGGAGGTGTGAGTACCTAGCCAGGAGTTTAGAACAGGGGCAATGAAACAGTTAAGGAGACTCAGGATCAAACAGAGGTGGTGGGTGTAGCAGGTGCTGGGGTCAGCCCTTCAGGCTGCAGTCAGCATCTGCGGGTGTTTGGGACAGATGTGTAGCAGGGATGGGGTGGGGCAGGGGGCCCTCCCATAAGGAGCAGGCTTGGGTCAGACAGTGAGAAGGATGTTAAGCCAAAATTTATCTTCTTGTGTTGGTTAAAGCCTTGAAGCTACCTTCTCAGCTTGTTGTTTAGTTGCTCAGTTGTGTCTGACTCTTTGCAACCCTGTGGACTGTAGCCCACCAGGCTCCTCTGTCCCTGATATTTCTCAGGCAAGAATACGGGAGTGGGTTGCCGTTTCCTTCTCCAGGGGATCTTCCAACACAGGGATTGAACCTGAGTCTCTTGCATTGGCAGGCAGATTCTTTACTGCTGAGCCACCAGGGAAGCCTTATCTAATATTTAAACTGGCCGTAAATCCTGCTGGGCAGGGTTGGATAAGAAGAAGGACACCCCCACTTTAAGTTCGGTCTGTGGGGCTCACATCTGTCACACTGTCTGGAAGTCTGTTCTTCACCATGGCCCCTGCTCTTTATGACTCTGACCCTCAGTCTTCCCAGCAAATGGTGACCCCCATGTACTTCATTATGTTCAGAGGCCAGAATGGTGAGGAGCACTGAACTTCTACGAAGGGAAGCACTCCCAGCTCTGGAGGAAGGATGCTGTTAAAACAGCATTCTGAGGGATAAATTTCCTTTAGGTTTTGGAAGCGAGCATCCCACAACCCCGTGCTGTAGCATACATCTCTGCTACGGATTTCCGCCTTGGGCCATTGATGTTTGATGGGGCCCAGTGAATCGTGAAATATCTCTCTTACTGAGTATGCTTAAATCTCAAATCAGCCATAGAGCTTATTATATCCTTGTTAAGCAGATCCCACGGTTTGTCATCAGCAGGATCATTTCTGGTCCCTGCTCTACGCCTCTTCAGTTACTGAAAATGACTATTTAGTACTTGTGAGCAAAGGCACGAGAGACCCGGGTTAGCGATGAGCCCCCAAAAGCAGCACTGAGACTGTAGGCTTGGCCTGGAGGAGAACTGCCTCGGGGCAGTGGATCTTGAGTGTGGCTGGGGAGAAGGGGTCTGGAAAGAAGAGGCTCAGGTTTACTATTGGGCTCTCAGGGTTCATTGACTTTTGTGTGGCTCATCTCCGTGATGGACGAAGGTCTATAAAAATGGTTTGCTCAAGAGTTAGGGTGTCAGAGCTGAAGTGCAGAAGGTCTCCCCTGGTGGTGAGGTCTGTTTGGAGTATGTGGTGGGATGGGCGTCTGAAAGTGGGATGGAGCTGAGCCATAACCAAAAAGCAGAGAGAAACTCAAGTTTCAATAGAAGCCACTGCAAGGCAATGGGTTAAAGGTGCTCTTGATTGGGTCCCCACTGATGGTCGGTCCCCTCTCTCTGCAGCTTCACCAGCACGCTGGCGCTCAACGACCCACTGCAGACTCTATTCCAGCTCATGTCGGGGAGGATCCCACAGGCAGCCACGGTACCCTTCGTAACAGGAGCACAGCATCCTAAGGGTTTAGTGGGTGGGGACTGCTCAGGAATGAAGTGATGGCTTTAGAGGTGACAAATAAAATAACAACTGTCCCTTAACCACCTCCCATGTGCCTGGCCCTGTGCTAAGTACTGTGATGTATATTATTTCATTGAATGTGTGGAGGTCGGAATTATTATCCCTGTTTTGCAGTCATGAAAACTGAGATGCAAAAGTATAAAACGACCCAGGATCACAGAGCTAGGGGCAGAGGAGTCAAGATCGGTCCAGGTCTATCTGATTTCGAAGATCTTGCTCTTTCCACAAATCCACAGCTACCTGCTGAGTGAAGACTAGCAAGTGAAGCTGAGGCTGCCCTCCCCGCTTACCACAACCAGGCTTCCTTTCTTCCCCACCACTGCACGGGACTCTTCAACGAGGGACACTTTAGATTCTACAGGTCGTCAGTGTGAGATGTGGATCAGGAGAACCCTGAGGCCACCTTGATAGTTTTCCCATTATAAGAGACTTGATCTTTTTGTCCCAAGGTATTCCTTCCTTATTCTCAAAGTCCAATAATTTTAGTAAGATATATCTTGTTGTTGACTGTCTGTGTTGATTTTTGGGGGGATAGAGCACGCTCTTTTAATATGTGCATCCATCTCTTGCAGTTCAGGAAAAATTTCTTGAATTATATCCTTCAGTATTTGTTTTGTTCTCTTGTTTTGGTTTTCTTTTCAGGAACTCCCTCTATATACAAAATGTAATAGTTTATATATATATACGTGATTAATGCTTTCTTTTCTTCTTTTTTGCTGTGTGTCCCTCCTGTGTATCTCTCACTATGTTTTCATCAGTGTCTCTTGGTTTCTGTGTTATTTGAAATTTTGTCATTTTTATATATATATATATATATGTGTATATATATTTATTTATTTGACTGTTTCTGGTCTTAGTTGTGGTGCCTGGGTTCTTTGTTGTGGGAGTGTGGGCTTCTCTCTGGTTATGGTGTGTGGGCTCCAGAGCACGCAGGCTCAGTAGTTGTGATGTGTGGGCTTACTTGCCCCATGGCATGTGGGATCTTTGTTCCCTGACCAGGTATAGAACCCACATTCCCTGCATTGGCAGGCAGATTCTTAACCACTGGACCACCAGGGAAGTCCCCTCCATTTTTGTCTTTATTTCTTTGATTTTCCCCCCACTTCTCTCCTGAGCTTTGTAGGTCACATTTACCTCCTCCTGTTCTCCACCATCTCTTTCCTCTACTCCTATAACTTAGCTTTAGGCCCTTTCTTCATAAAAGAAATTGTTTCATTATTTTGCTTACATTCATGATGAAATATTTGATGACCATTCTTTGTTTGGTGGCATCATTTTTTTTTCTGGTGAATGTTCTCTCTACCTTCTTCCCTCCTTTTATCTTGATGGTATATTTGTACAAATTCTGTATTTGTTCCTTCACAGGCTTCATGCCTTCCTTGGACCAGTTATTTATGGGAGGTTTGAGCTGGGGAGATGCCAGGGCCATGTTCCAGGCCAGCTGGCATTTCCACACCACCTGGTATTTTCTGCGAGTGTCTTTGCTTCTCCCCAGCCGATGGAGATGGCTGTGGGATCCCCTCTGGGGCTCTCTCTCTGCCTCCTGAGCCCACCTCTGCTCGATCCCTTTTGGAAGCCTTTTCTTGTATTTAGAGGCTTGGGTTTTCGCTGACATTTAGTTTTAATGAAAACACACACTTTTGCTTTTTTGTCCTTCCTATTGCTTGTGGACAATTTCAAGAAAAGAAAAGAGAAATGCTGACTTTCATGCCCCTTTGTCAAATGAACTGGCTATATTAGAGCATGGGATGCACCTCACAGTTCTGCCGAGTGCATGTGCTCTGCAGTGAAATCTTACCATGTCACAAAACACTAAATGCAGGGAGTGATGTAATCAACAATGCACTGGTAGAGTTTGCTAAATGATCCCTGCTCTTGGGTGAGAAAACCAAGGAGCCAGAGGTGATGTGCCTATATGATATTTGACACCCGTGTTGGAGAGTTTCCTAGCATCATAGCAGCCAGTAAAAGGCTAGACTTGGTACTTAGTGTAAGAGGTGTAGGGGACGAAGCATGGAGACTGGAAAACAGAGATGTGGACTTCTGTCACAGGCTTAACCTAGATTCTGTGCCTCACTGTTGTGTGAACTGGGTCTTGTTACTTAGTCTCAGAGTCTCAGCTTTTCATCTTTGTGGGCATTTCAATGCCTAACGGAGTTATTGTAAAAATTAAAGGAGAGAAAATATCTGAATGTATTAATGACCATGCTTGGCCCATTGAAGTTAGTTAATAAGTGTTCTCTCTCTCCCCACCTCCATAGACCTGCTTTACAGTGATTCCCCACCCCCACCCCCAAATCACCTGGGGAGGAGACAGAAGAATTGCTTCTAAGTTTTTGTTCTTTTAGCAAGAGATTTTCTGTTGCTGGTTCCCTTAGTTCCAGCCAGAAAGAGCCTGGGTCACACGTTAAAATGGGGATAATAATAGTACTTAATGCATGTGATTGTTCATAGGAGAAATGCTTAGCACAGGCTGTGGCCCAGGGTCAGAGTGCAATAAGTGAGAACTGCTATTATTTTTGTGATTTATTATCATCATTCCTCTCATTCACACTGCTTTGCCCAGATAAACAAAGAGTATCTATAAAATGGAGTTGGATAAAGCATCTTTTGTTCTGTGGGATAATTACAAATACAATACCAAATAATTGCAAATTGTTTTGACCTCCAGATCTTAGCTATTACTGTCAATCTCCAGTTCTGTCCTTTCTGTGTAACAAATCGGAGGACAGACTGGTCTGCAAATCACCTCTTTTCCTCTGCTGTGCTTCCGTGTGTGTGTGTGTGTGTGTGTGTGTGTGTGTGTGTATTTACACCTACATGTAATTTATAAAGTGCAAACCAAGAGCACTATGGGCTTTACCAATCTTATTTTATCGTCAACAGTAATCCAGTCAGGTAGACATTATGATCTCGATTTAAGGGATGAAGAAACAAAGCTTCAAAGGCATTAAGAAAGTTGTGCAAGACGGAGGGCCCCTGTTGAATCCGGAGCCTGTGACATTGTTTTGTTTATTGCTATTTCCTCGGCCCTGAAATTCCCCGTCATTCAGGAGAAGGACCGCCCATCGTTCCTATGGGGCTTCCACCGCGTCCACTTCTCTGACTACCCTCTACCGCCCCCTCGTGGAGCTCTGCTGCCCCTGTATCGTCACTGGCGACTAACGCTGGCTGGGCCCGTTGGCCTGTTTTCTCACTCCTCAAGAGGCGATAGGAATTAGATTTCACGAGTTGTGGGAAGATTAAAGAAGGTGATGTGTAGAAGAGGATCCTGTAAAAACAGAGAACATTAGCCATTTGGTAAAATATTAAGGAGCCCAGTGTTCCCCTGTTTTCTTACAGGTTAATATGGACTCTTCTCACGAACCAAGGGTTTGTGATCCTCCAAGAAGGAAATGTATCAATATCAATTTTTTTCTTTAAATTTTGTCCCCAGCTATTGAGATTAGGGGCACCAGGATGAAATTTGAAAATTAGTGACTAGTATTGTGATTTTGTTTTTATCTACCTCCCAATATTGGAGAAGGAAATGGCAACCCACTCCAGTATTCTTCCAAGGAGAACCCCACGGACAGAGGAGCCTGGCAGGCTACAGTCCACGGGATCACAAGAGTCAGACATGACTTAGTGACTAAACCACCAGCCACCACTTCCCAATATTCCTGTGTATGTATGTATGTAATGTGTCTGCTTACCCATCCTTCTAAGAGTTTTGCTTTTTTAAAAAAGCAAGCTCAGAATCAATGAGTGGCCACACTGCAGGCAGCCTCATGGGCATTCCTGGCAAATCAGAAAATAGACAACAGCCTTCCTTAACCTATGTTCTGGCCGGGGCTGTATTACTCAGGCAATGTTCAATTTTTCTGCTGCTTTTCAGTGTTGTGGGGACAAGCAGTGGGGAGACTGGAGGCCACACTTGGCAGTGATTCTGTCAAATCAGGGTGGAGACCTGGAGCTGTACCAGCGCACGATTGTCAGCATGGGGGACACCCTGGGTAAGCAGAGACCAGCTCCGTCCCCTCCTCGCCTCTGTCTCCAGGCCAGCTTTAAACACCCTGTGCTTAGACTTAGGTTCTGTGTTGGGCCCGAGTCTATGCCTCAGGCATTTCTTTGACCCAGGAGCCTCAGTGTTTTGGGGGACAGAAAGTCCAGGGAGAGGAGTGTCCTTCTTGCCTTTCCGTTTCCCAGATTTCTGCTGTGAGCAAGTGCAGGCCAGGCCCCTGAGACTCCGGTGTCCCGCCGCTGCAGGAAGCTGCCCTGAGTGGTTGATTCCTGTGCCCGGGTCAGAGTCCCCAGCAGATGCAGTTAACACCTGGAGCATCTCCCCTACTGTTGTTGTTAGTCCCCCATTGACCCAGCTCAACCAGATAGGAAATTCTATTTTTGCCTGAGCTACTCTGGGTAACTGTGTAGTCTTTATTTCTATCATCTCTTTGTGAATGTGGCCTTTTAAACACTTAGGGGCTGTTGGATGTTGCAGATCAGTGGTTCTCAGATTGGGTCAAGGGACAGAATATTTAGAAAATCATTGCTTTGTGGCACTTTGTGAAATACTGCTCTGCTAAACTTAAAATAGCTACAGGTAAAGTTGTGCCCAGTCAAATGACAAGGTATTCAGCACCTGGGTAGAAAGAACTAACTTTTGTTGAACCTTCTTGGGTGCCAAGCTAATTACTTTGCCTACTTGAATTAACTCAGTGTTGAAGTAATGAAAAAGGTATGGGAGAACATTTAAAAACTGGGAACAATTTGGTAATGAATGTGATTTTTATGAGCACTGGGAAAAGTCTATTGTTTGATTTTAGCGGGGGAGGCATTAATGCCCCAGGAAGCCTAGTTTAAAAACCGCAGCTTCCAAAGGTCTGCTTCTCTGCTCAGCTGTAGGCATTTCTTACCTATTTCTCCCCTTCCAGAAGGACTAAAATGCTTAGAGACGTCCTCATCAAAAGTCCATTAGGGGGAATGTGAAATAGTGCCTTTTTCTGGCTGAAGAGAAGTGAAATGTAATGTCGGAGGGCAAAAACGGGGTGGGAGAGGGAGTGGGACTTGGGGTCTGTGACTCGTGTCACGGAGAGCTTGTTCTTTTATTCCCCCGAAGCTCTCCGCTCTGACCTCAGAGCTTCTCTCTAACCCTCTCCCCTCCCACTCGGATGGTGGGTCCCTCCCTTTGTGGGCGTGTTCCCTGACCCAGGCTTGTTCTCCGCCTACAGCTGGGAAGGGGCTGGTGGAGGCTGCTCACTTCTGCTACCTCGTGGCTCACGTGCCCTTCGGCTACTACACCGTGAAGACAGACTCCTTAGCCTTGCTGGGCAGTAGCCACAGGTATGCCAGCCTTCTGGGGGACAGGGAGTGGGGAGGACGTCTTCCAGGGGATTGGTTTATCCCTAGCTGGGTTTCGAGGCTTCATTTTTCCATTGTCTTTGGTGAAGTTGCAGCTACTGCTGATGGTTTTTCAGCACAGGTAGGCTCTGGGTTGAGATGCCGGGAAGAGTGCAGCGTCACACCGCCAGGGGTCCTCAGGCCCAGGCCTTGCTCCCGGAAGTTGCTAGCTGGTGCCTGTGGGTTGTATTGTGCCCCTCTGGCCACTCGGTGGCGCCATGGCTCCATGACCAGAGACTGACTCTTGGAAAAGGCTAATAACGAGCGAGCGCGGTGGCTTGAGGCTCTGCGTTAGGCAGCCCTGGACCTATTCTCAGAACCGGCCTTGGGCAAAACCTGCAAGTGGAAGAAGTTTGTGTTTCGCCCCCACATCTTACACTGACTTGACACACAAGCTACTCAAAGTCAGGCCTGTCACTTATTCCCTGCTGGCCATAACATTAGACTTCTCACATAGAAGGACCTTGATAAGCCCCTGGACAGTGAATAAATGGATGAAAAGACCAGATTGCTCTCTAGCCACGCTCCACATTCTGGATCTTTCTTTCTCTCTCTCTCTGTGATAGTTAAGATTTCCCAAGCTCTTACATTGTGCCTACCAGCTGTTTTATTTGCACCATTTCCTTTAATCACTACAAGTTTACCCTGTGAAGAAAGTATATTTTTAAGCTTCACTTTATAGAGGAGGGAAAATGAGGCACAGAGAGGTGGAGTAACAGGTCTAAGATTGTACAGCTAAAGTGGAGTCAGGTTGGCCTTGGAATCCAGACTGTCAGGCTTTTCTTCGTAGAAGTGCATCGTAGAAGTGCATCGTCTCATGACCTGTCTGTCAAGGTCATGGTCTCTGATGGCACGTAGTTAACTTGTCAAAGAAGCCTGTCTGGGCCAGATGTGACAAATAAGCGAAATGGGTTATGCAGTGTCCCAAACCCTTTTGGCACCAAGGACTGATTTCGTGGAAGACAATTTTTCCACAGATTGGGATTGGTGGGGGGGAAAAAAAACTCGTATGGTTTTGGTATGATTCAAGTGCATTACCTTTATTGTGCACTTTATTTCTGTTATTATTACATCAGCTCCACCTCAGATCAACAAGCGTTAGATCCCTGAGGTTGGAGACCCCTGGGTTAAGGTGTCTGTCTCCTGTGTACTATATGAGGATGTTTCTGGAGATCCAGCCCTGACCCCAGGGGAAGCCCCAGTGATTATGGTTTCAGCCCCCATGGCAGCTGTTTTGGGGCCCGTGGAGACTCTGAGGGCCCCCCAGATCACATTCATTCAGCCTACTTTCTCACTGGAATGAGCGTCCAATGTAGGGACTGTCATTTGATTTTTGGCTCTGCGGTGCTACCCTCGCTCTTCAGGGCCTTCTTTCTTCAGTGCTCCCAGAACATCACATGGCTCCCTCTTTCCTTCTCTTTTGCTCAGGCTGGGGTGACCTCTCCCAGACACCCACTCTGGGCTCTCAGGGCACTAAGGCTGGTGCTCAGCATGCTTACGGGGGGGACGCAGTGCCCCTCTGAGCTGGGCATGAGAGCATCTTGCCTTAAGTAACCCTCCAGGAAAGATGGCAGGAACCGCCCCCACTCCCTGAAGTCCCCCCGCTTGGCCCCCACCTACCCCCAGAGCCTTTGGGGGACACGGATTCTCCGTCTTCTCTTGGAGCTGCCCCAGGGATCAGCCCAGGACAGAAATTCTGCCGTAAATGGATGCAGCTGGTGTTTGGCTGTCTATGAGTGAAATCTGTCCCCCACCCGCCCCGACCTCAAACTCTTTTATTGTTATTCCCTGGTTTTAGTCAAGAGTTTTTGAAATTTGCAACAACTGAGGCTATCCAGAGGACGGAAATCTTCGAGTACTGTCAGATGCTGGGCCGTCCCCGATCCTTCATCCCTTCTTTCCAGGTAACTGAATGCTCACGAGGCCTTATCTGCATCTGACGGCTGTGGGCGGCTGGATTCTCAGCCTTGCTCTCTGGCATGTAGTGGCTAGGCTAAGTTCATCCACTGGACTTTTCCTCATGAGCTGGAGTGTGGGCAGGGTTAGGATTTCTTTCTAGGTCCCCTCAAGGTCTCCGTTTTAAGATAGGAAAGCAAAACTTGGCAGCAGCCTCTGTGCTGCGAGCTCCTGCCTCCCTCCTGACAAAGGAGAATCAGGCAGGCCCCCCTGGGGCCCCACCTCCTGTCTGCAGCTCCTTCAGCTCTTCTGTCTCCAAACGGCTCCATCTTCTCCTCGGCTCCACGGTCATCCTGCCAGGAGTGGCCCCCGGTTGCTCACTATTCTCTCTCTCCTCTGACCTACTGCTCCCATCTCTCTTGGATGCCTCCATCTTTAACTCTGGAATTCCTCCCTGCTCTGTCCTTTGGCCCCTGTCCGTCCTTCTTTCCCTCAGGGCTGCAGGTGTGTAGGCAGCATCCATGTCCAGGTTCTAACCTGTCAACCTCTCTACTGGATACCCTGGTGTCCCCTTTGATCCCCAAAGACTTCTTCAGTGATTGTAGTGGGAGTGTATCTGGTGCCAACAACACACACACACACACAGACCACCACCACCAAACACGAAATAAAGGCTTGGAAATGAATGGATTACTGTCTATAGGGCAGTGACCCAGTTAGTATCTTCTGTAAGAGTTTTACCAAAGATCCATCTTTTCCAGTGCAGCCCTGCCCAATGAGCTTGTTTGGGTCCATGTAGGTCTTCAGTCTCTATCTTTTTTTTCTGTAGTCATCCCACCTCTCAGCTGTCTTTGGACTGATAGCAGTGAGATTAGCTGTTTTTAGGGAATGAGTTTTACACACCTGACACTGTGCTGTGATCGTCTGACTGTGTGATTTCTAATTCTGTGAGGCAGGCATGATTACCCTCTTTTTGCAAAAGAGATTCCAAGGAGTTACATGCTATTGGCTCACATCTCTTGCAGAGAAGGTGATGGCACCCCTCTCCAGTACTCTTGCCTGGAAAATCCCATGGATGGAGGAGCCTGGTAGGCTGCAGTCCATGGGGTCGCTAAGAGTCGGACATGACTGAGTGACTTCACTTTCACTTTTCACTTTCATGCATTGGAGAAGGAAATGGCAACCCACTCCGGTGTTCTTGCCTGGAGAATCCCAGGGACAGGGGAGCCTGGTGGGCTGCCGTCTATGGGGTCACACAGAGTAGGACACGACTGAAGCGACTTAGCAACAGCAGCAGCAGCAGCACATCTCTTGGGTACCATTTGCTCTAGAGACTTTACATGGATTATCTCATTGAATCTTTACAACAACCAAGGGGTAGATTGTAGTATCATCCCCATATTAGAGTGAGGAAACCGAAGTGCAGAGAGGAGGTGGGCAAACTAGCTTCATGTTCCATACCCAGCATAGAGTTGGGGTTTGAACTTGGGTCTGATTCCCAGCCCCTTTGTACTCCATCTGGCTCTGTCCCTCGTGCTTCTCTGAACCCTTACCTGTATCTGTCTGTACTCTCCATCTTAGCCTTGAAGCCCCTTGCACCAGAGGCATTTTTTTTTCTTCTTTTACCTGTGCCCCTGGCGCCTGGTCCTCTATCCCCCACACACCAGGCTTCCCAGAGATACAGGCTGCCTGATAAAAAGTGAAGAGGCTGGTGCATTTCCATGGTGACCAGTGCCTAGAGAGACTCAGCTGATGTGCCTTCTACCCCATTCTCTGCAATGACGGAACTGCAGGCTGGGTTTGGAACTGTGCCTATACACAGATAGAATGCCCTAAATGTTGCAAGGCCCTCTTTAATATTTGGACCCGGAGTTAGAGGAAGCTGGCAGTCCATTGACTTCCAAGAAGTCTTATCTCCACTTCTCCCTTTCTGGCCCTGCTCCTCTTCGCAGGTGTATAAGCTCCTTTATGCTTCCCGTCTGGCAGATTACGGCCTCACGTCCCAGGCCTTGCATTACTGCGAAGCCATTGGCACAGCCCTCCTGAGCCACGGAGAGAGCAGTCACCCTGTGCTATTAGTGGAACTCATCAAGGTGAGCTTCTCAAAGGGTTCTCTGCAGGTGTGTTATCTTCAGTGTTCAGAGAAAGCTATTGTAAAGCGGCTCAGGCCCCGTTTCATCTTCTTTGAACATGCTATAAAATTGGAGCCCCTGGCTGTCTTTGACCACATATGCATGCCCAGATGTGATAAGCAGAGGCCTGACGCTGCATAAAGAAGGATGCTATGGGTGGGAGGGGTGGGGGGCGGGAGTGGGTTTGAAATAGGGGGACTGGAAACCAGGCGTGTGCTGTGCGAAGAAGTCATTCTTGCATCTGCCTTTTTGGTACAGTAAAAATGCATGTTATGGCAAACCATTCTAATTATAAAAGGCTGGGCTTAGAAAATATATTTTAGTGATTAAAGTGGGAAATGATCCTTATTAAAATGCTTTTAAATGCATGGAATATTTTATCACATGTGAGATACATTCAAAAAAGAGAAAAAAACATCAACTTTTAGTTCCTGGGAAAGAAAACAATCAGGCAAATAGTTGTTCCAATTAATTGAAGAAAAATCCATTAGCTGAGAGTAAAAAGGCAGCCTACTGTCAATTTTTGCTTGGCTTTAAATGAGGCCCAAGTGTTGGATTCTGTAGCCAGTAAAATCTGTGCTACTGAGTGCCCTTAATGGCAAATTTCTGCCAACAGGATGATGATTGTAGGCAGCTCAGGAGCCAGAAGGGAGGAGTAGGAAAGTTTGGGACTTAATGATGGGATGTTGTTGTCGTTGTTTAGTCATTAAGTTGTGTCCTACCCTTTGCGACCCCACGGACTGTAGCCCATCAGGCTCCTCTGTCCATGCGATTTCCCAGGGAAGAATACTGGAGTGGGTTGCCATTCTCTCCTCCAGGGGATCTTCCTGACCCAGGGATCAAACCCGCGTCTCCTGCATTGGCAGGCAGATTCTTTACCGCTGAGCCACCAGAAAAGCAATGAATGAATAGTCTTGCAACATAAGCAGTCCTTCGACCGGCAACATGGGTGTCACCTCGTGGGGGGCTTGTTAGCAGTGCCGGATCTCAGGCCCCACAGACTTCTGGGATCGGAATGAGCATTTTAACAAAATCCCAGGTGGTTCCTACCAGCTCTGAAGTTTGAGAAGCACTGCTCCTGAGAACAGCTTTGCAGAGACATAGAGCAGAGTAGCAGTTTCTCCTCATATTTTATTTAGTATCGAACACCAGGATGGTTTAACTGTTTATGTTGTGATTAGAGGAAGTTATCTGCTGAATTTGCTATTCGGCAGTTCTTTGTCATCTGATTTACAACTGAGCAAAGGCTTGCTGTCTTCTTTTTTCTTACTGCTTCTCCCCATGGTCCATTTCTCCTACTTCTCTCCCTCCTTTTCCCTCTCTTACCATCTGGAAACCGGGCACAGCTGGCGGAGAGACTGAAGCTGTCAGATCCTCTGGTTTTAGAACGCCGCCGCCACCGAGGAGACAGGGACCTGGAGCCGGACTGGCTGGTGCACCTTCGGGGGCATCACAGGGAGCTGCAGGTGAGGGGGGGGACGGTCAGCGGGGTGGGCCTCTGCTCCCCTCTTGGCTCCTCTAGACACAGGGTAGGCAGGCACTGACGTTGGCAAGTCCCCAACACCGTGGAGGGCTGTGGGGTCCTCTGTCCCCAAGGAAGCACGGCCTGATGGGGGAAGGGGTAGCACTCAGCTTCCACCACTGCCCACCCCCTCCACTAACGCGCTCCCCTCCTGGGTGGAGAGGTTTTCCTGTGTTCCCCTGTGAGACAGTGGGACCCTCTCCCGAGTCACCCAGCCAGCCTTCTCTGCGGTCCCAGAAAATACATTGTATGACCGTCAAAGCTTCCGTCTCTCTCTGTGAGGAACAGTGGCTCACAGTGGCCGGGTGTCACTTTCATGTAATGTAGGGCAATTGCTTAAAAGACTTCCGGACCTTTCTTTTTTTTTTTTTTTGGTTCTGACAATTGCAAAAGCGGCTGGTAGTAATTGTCACAGTAATTGGAACAAGGCCTCCTCCATTTCCTTTCTTCCTCTGTCGCTGAGAAAGGGGCAGGTGGATTTTTTTTTTTTAGACACACGTGGCCCTTGCTTCCCCCATGTGCTGTGGGCCCTGGGGCCCATGGTTTAGTTCCTTCCTCTTGCCCCTTCCTCTGGGAGGGGAGGATGCCCTGGCCTCTGCCTGCTGTCTCTGAGCAGAGTTGGGAGGTAGGAAGACCCGCGGATCCCCCGCTCCCAACCCCTCACAGCCCCCACATTCACCTGAGGCTCCCTTGCCTCATCACTGCTGAAGTTGCTTGACTTCATTTCAAATCATGCTTCCTTGTTCTTGTTTTTCTTTGTGTCACCTAAGAGGATTTTACTTTATCTTAACAGCAAAAGGAAGCAGGAGACATTGGGGGTCCTCACTCTGCTCAAGCGGTTATTTCAGAAGCCAGAAAACCCCCAGGTACCTAAACTAATGAACTGAGTGTGTAAACAGCTGACTCTCGGGATCTGATTATAGGAGATAACCTAACAAAAAACGTTCCCCCTTCCTTGCCTGGAGTGCCTTCCTCGCCCGTGTCAGTCTGACCTGTAGTCCAGGTTTCTCTCTACACAGCCCCGCCGGCCACAGCCTTCCCTGACACTTCTGTGTCCGCGTTGTTGAGTTTTTGTTTCACATTCAGGCTTTAATCATGTTGTTGCTGGGTTGTTATGTAGTTGCTTCACTAGTGTCAGTACCATCTCCCTAGGTGGATGCATTTCTTGATGCCTGAGGTGGTGGATCATCTGTATTTCTTGTTAGTGGTGGGTACCTTGGAAGTGCCTATGGTGTTTGAGCATCAGTTGCCGCACACATGAATTAGGCTTCAAAGTGTTTTCAACAGATCCCTCCTTTTCCCTTAGGATGCTTCAAGTGTTGGGCTGGGCAGACATTATTATCCCAGTTAACTCCATGCTGTTTCCCCAAATAGCGCTCACTGGTGGGGTGAGGACGGGGTCTCACGGCTTTGCTTCTGGCTGGTTCCCAGCCTTTTGTACCGCCTTTAGGGATGATTTAAGGGGATAGCAAGGATGGGCAGGCCTTGGTCTCTGTTTCCCAGTTTTGCTGCTGTGTCCCAGAAGCGGTGAGGGGAGAGGGATGCGGGAGAGCAGGCTGGGTGCTCCTGAGTGGTCACTTCCCCTGCAAAACAGCCATGTCTCCTGTCACCCTATCAAGCGGGTAGGTCAGCCGACCTCACTAGTTCCATCATTTGGGCCAACCGTTGTCCACGTCCACAGTCCACACCTTGGTCTGTCTCGTCAGCAGCACAGCAGAGCCAGAAACAATGTCACCAAGTCCCCTTCCTGGGCCAAAGCTCTTTATCTTTCAAAACAAAGCCATCATTTCTGTAGTCTGGTTTGGATTTTAAGTTGAAACTTTCTAAGTTCCAAGTGCCCCAGTCCATTAGTAAATCCATAAAAAAAGTTTATCCAAAAGCTAAAAAGTGTGGAGTTAGACTAGATGGTCATTTCTGCCATCCCAACCCTCTGGTTTAAAAGACTCAGAGATCATACAAGCGGTGAGGGATATAGTTTTGAAAACTCGAAGTCCTAAATGGTGGGAGGTGTCACAGCCGCTGCTGTGTTGTACTTGTCACATTGATGGCCACGTCAACTGGCCTGTCCTCATCACTGCTCTCCAACGAGCAGGCTTGTTCCAGGTGTTTCGTCTGCACAGAGGCCACATTACAGGTCTCACCTCTTCTTTGTTCGTGTCCTTAGAAAACAATTTATATCAGGATCTTTCTGGACCTCAAGGCAACTCAGAAGCCTATGGTGACCGCTCAGCTCTGTGGCCAACTCCGGAGCAGTCGGGCCCAGCCCAGCCCAGCCCACAGCAGCCCGGCTCCTACCCAACAGGTGGAGGTTCCGGGCAGTTGGGGGTCCTGGTGCCTCTCTACTCGGTTCCTGAGACCCATCTGCTGGGGACCGGTGGCAGCATGGCAGTGACAGGGGCTCCCGGAGGAAGAGCCTGGGAGGAAGGCCAGCAGATACACCTGCCCCCTGGTAAGAGCTGCCAGCAAGGCAGCGAGCCTTGGGTGGGGAGGTGTGGAGGGGAGCAAGCAGAGGAGGGCGGTGCAGGGGCCAGTGTGAGATGTGGGGTGGGAGCTAGTGAAGCCCTGGGTGGTGGGTGTGCACGTGATTGAGGGCCTCCGGGTGTCAGACCTGGGCTGGTAGCTTCGCGTTCATTCAAGGGAGACGGCTCTCTCCCATTCCAGCCCGGCTCTCTGCTGGGACAAGCACAGCACAACCTCCAGCAGCCGCTCCGGCCCTCCCTTTGGATTCCGTAGTTTCCAGGAGAGAGGCGGTAGAAGGCGAGACAATGCCACTGGTGCCTCCAGCTGCAGTTTAGGCCAAGTCCTCTTTCTGAAGTCATCCGTGTCAGGGGCTACGGGCAGAGGCTCCTGCTTCTGTCCTGTCCCATCAGGTCTTGGACAACAGGGGCCGAGTGTGGGTGAGCACTGCTGAGTGATGCCAGGGAAGTGCTGGAAGCCAAACAGAAGGATCAGATCTTAGACCTTCTAAGATAAGGTCCTGTCCAAGATGGGAGGCTCACACAGAGGGGAAGGCTGGGAGGATCCCTGTGATCCAGCCTGACGTGGCTCTCATTTTCAAGGTTTCTGTGGAATGATCTTGGTTTGGGGTGGAGGTTGGGTGAGTGACATGTTCTGGGGTGGCCAGAATTAAGAGGCTTTTGCAAATGGACCTCATATTTATTTTGAGGCACTTGGGGCTATGTGCTCAGAGCTCCAGCCACTTGGCAATTAGGAAAGCTGACTGTGTTCCCATTACCCTTCTTTAGGATAGAAGGGAAAGACCCAACTTCATATCCTGATTTCTGTTGTGTTTTGTGCCATAGAAGAGAACACAGTGTCTTCAGAAACCCTGCAGCATCCTGATGGGCAGAAGGCTGTTTCCAGACCCCAGGTGAGAGGACAGAGTCCCCAGATGACACCACCCACTCTGAGCAGTGGGTTTCCTCCAATTGCCCCAGTTTCTCAGCCACATGCAGGCACCTTCCTGTACCTTGCACTGGCCCTTTCTTCCACATTGCACCTTGTTTCTTTCTACACCAGATCCTGAGAGGTGGAGAGGAGGCTCGTTCTTATTCACATTCAATCCTGCCAACCTGTGTCTGTGGGGGCAGGACTGGGTTTACCTCTGGTCTCATACATCAGCCCCCTCCAATGCCCTCTTCTTGCTGATACACTGAACACTTGCTGTGCTCTGTGCCATCATGTAAGACTCTTGATATTTCTATCTTTAACATTTTTACCTTGCTCTATTTCTGAGAAGGACGTTTGGCAGCTGTGTCTCTTCTCTTCAGGTCTTGGAGGTAACCATGTCTAGTTAGTTATCTATCGGGCTGTTGAATGAATGAATCCCTCCTCTACTAACAGGCATTGCTGGTCCAAATTTAAGATACTCTCTAGCTTTGCCTGGTTGGAAGTGATGTCATAGAACTATCTTGAGTAGTAACCAAGCTATAGAACTTGAAACTTGTTTTTCCTCCTAAATTAGTGCTTTATTGTTATACAAAATCTGAAAAACAGAGAGAAAATGTCATATATAGTGTCAAACAGACGTCACTTAGAATCTCATAGCCAAATAGTTTATTTTCTTCCAAATATTTTTTCTATGTACACATTTCTCATGCTATCTGAAAGCAGAACCTTCCTATGAAACCTTTCATAAGTCTAAATGATGTGAAGGGAAGAAGCAATTACCTCAGTACACATCTTGCTAACAATGCACGAAATGAATTGAGATGAAGCACAGATGCTCACAGGTACGGTTCAAAGCCATGTGAGATGCTGAGTGTAGTTTCTGGGAAGGAACTTAGTGGGGCCAGTCTCACTGCTTGGGATACGAGCTGCCTCTATAATGGCTCCTACAAAACAAACGCTGAAAGCTTTTTGCGCTTTCTGATTTTTTTGGTAAAAATCCTCTTTGGATTTTTTTTTTGTCTTGTTAGTGAAAATAGGTACTAATGTCAGTCTTTGGTAAAAGCAAAGTTGTATGATACAAACTTTCAAAAAGTGAAGGAGACCGGTCTATATGTGTGTATATATATGTGTATATGGGCTTCCGAGGTGGTGCTAGTGCTAAAGAACGTGCCTGCCAATGCAGGAGACTTAAGAGATGTGTGTTTGATCCCCGGGTTGGGAAGATCCCCTGGAGGAGGGCATGGCAACCCACTCCAGTATTCTTGCCTGGAAAATTCAATGGACAGAGGAGCCTGGCAGGCTACGGTCCATAGGGTCACAAAAAGTCGGACATGACTGAAGTGACTTAGCGCACATGCATAAATGTGTATATATATATATATACACATATATGTGTCTTTAAATGGTTGAGAACATATGTAGATGAAGCCTTATTTTCTATTTTTAACACTGTAAAATGAGATTTTCCATGTCATTCTTAAATATGATTTTTAGTATTGGTGTGATAAATTCACTGTATGGAAACATCATTGCTCATGCATTTATTCATTCACAAATACTGAGATCCTGCAGTGTACCTAGTCCTGTTATTGAGGCTGGGGATACATAGGGAACTAGACAAAGCCTGCCTTCATGGGGCTTCTGTTCAGTAGAGATGACTGCAAATAAACCACTGTACGCTTGAGGGATGTTCCTTTAGATGGTGTGGGAGGGAGTGCATCTCTGAGCTCAGCATGGAGGGTGGACATGAGCCAGGTGAGTATTCAGGGAACAAATGTTCAAGGCAGAGGGCATAGCAAGAGCAAAGACCCATAACAAGATTGAGCTGGTAAAACTGAGGGAGCGTATGGGCTGTATCTAGATAGAGGGACGAGGGCACTCCGTGGTGGTCCAGTGGTTAGGACTTGGCGCTTTCATTACTGAGGGTCTGGGGTCAGTCCCTGGTTGGGGAACTAAGATCCTGCAAGCTGTTCAGTGTGGTCAAAAAAGTAAAAAAAAAAGTGAGGAGAGGGCTAAGAAGCAAGACCAGAGAGACAGAGAAAGGCAGGATCATAGAGGGCCTGGTAGGCCCTGGAAGGAGCTTGGATTTTAATTTGTCTTTACTACTTTGTTAAACACTTCAAGTGTTTCTCTTTTCCTTTTCTTTTCTACTCTTTCTCCTTACTCCTCCCTTCCCTTCCCCTTATATGTAAACCACAATGATGGACATTCTAATATATAAGCCCTTATGTATTTCTTGAATTACTCAGTTAGGAGAGATTCCTAGAGGGAAAGTCAGACTGCTTGGGTTTGAATCCTTGCTTTGCCCTTAACTAGCTGTGTGACCTTACACAGGTTGCTTAACTTTTCTGTGTCTTAGTTTTCTCATATGTTAAATGGGGTGATAATAACAGTACCTACCTAACAGGATAGTTGTAAGGATTAAATGACTTGCTGTATATAAAATGCTCAGAATACTACTTGGTACACAGTAAGTTCTATACTCATTAGAATAAAAAATGAAACTTTTTCTATATTTGCCAAAGTGTTTTTTCTAAAGGTTATACCAATTATCTTTTTCTGAGAGTGCAAATTGTAAATACAACTCAAAAGGACAAATACTGTATGATTCCACTTATACAAGGCATCTAGAATAGGCAAACTCATAGAGACAGAAAGTGTAGAGGTTCTCAGGGGCCAGAGGGAAGGAAAAATGCAGAGTTGGTTTTAATAGGAACAGTTTCTGTTGAGGTTAATGAAAATTTCTGAAAATGGAAAGCAGTGATGGTTATGCAACAACATGAATATTCTAATACACTGAACTGTACGCTTTAAGTGGTTAAATGGGTAAACTTTATGCAATGTATTGGGTTGGCCAAAAAATTCATTTGAATTTTTCCATAAGATATTACAGACAAACCTGAGCAAACTTTTTGGGCAACCCAATATATTCTACTACACACACAAAATTAATACAAAGGGATGTGGGTGTATTTTACTCCCCCCTGGCCCACAGTTCATCTTGAGCAAGTCAGCTAGGAAGTAAGGTCTGGGATGAGTTAGATTCGGTGGTTGTCACCTTCCCTGTTCTTTGCGTTCAGGAGTTCCCTGAAGGGTGTTTCCTGGTTCTCTTCATCTCCAGTGGAAGCATTCCATACCCCTGCTCCAGGCCTTGGCATAGTTCTGGAAACCTGATGCTCCTGGGGACTAGTAGCACAGTGGCCCAAACCCTGTAGGATTAAGGATAATCTGAAGATTGAGACTGGGCTCTGGCCTGTCCTGAGACCTTCAGCAAGTTATTCCTCATGGCTAAATCGTGGTTCCCCATCAGTCATATTAGATCCTGTAAGGCTATCCCCGCTGATTTATCAAGAAGGTCAGGTGAGGGAGTACGTGTAAATGTGCCTTTGTAACCTGTCAAGTGCTATAAAGATGTTACTTTTCTTTTCCCTAATTCCAGGTGCCACTGATTCCCAGAGCTCGAAGTGTTTCTGAGAGTTCCACTGTATCAGTCAAGGAGGACGAGGAGGAGTCCTCCGATGAGGCAGAGAAAAAATCTTCCCAAAACACCGTCCAGAGAGAGAAGCTCGGAAACGTGAAGGAGAATGCAAAGGTGGAGGGATCTTTTTCTTCCCAGATGCTGGCGCACAGCTGGGGATCTGGGCTCTTGTGGGGTTCCCTCCTCTCCTGTCTCACCACCATCACAGTGAGGGGGTGTTAATCTCCACTCTACAGACCACAGAACTCCCTCTCTCTCTTCCAGAGCTCAGGGTTTGGCTGGTTCAACTGGTTCCGCTCAAAGCCCACCCACAATGCGTTCCCCTCTGCAGACGAAGACTCGTCTGACAGCCCGGACTCTGAGGTAACCTCGGGTGGAAGGTTGTGGGGGGCTGGGCAGGGAAAACTCCCTCTTCTGTGGCCCCTTCTGAGGAAGTTTCCTCAACTCCAGGAGGGCCCGGAGCTGGCATCTCCACCCTGGTCTGGATGAAACTGGTTTTGTGATGGGAGGTTGTGGGAGACGGATTGGTCCAGTGAGGGGAGAGGCAGATGACGAAAGGCCTTACAAGTTAGGATATATAATTTTAACCTTCGAGAGCCAGCAGTGACTTGGATTATTGAGCAGAGGAGTGGTATGAAGAGAATGGAGTTTGGTGGAGAGGAGGCCAGCCCTAGTTGAGGGTGGAGGCCGCCATGTGGGCACTGCAGGAATGCAAGCAGGTGGCATGGATGTGTTGACCATCAGTGCCACCCTCCTTTCTCCACTAAGCAGGAGATGCCCAGGGCAGCGTCTCCACCTCAGCCCAGCCCAGGCCTCTCACTGACACCTTCCCCAGATCCCCAGTCTCTGCTGGGTGCTGGTGCCTTCTCCAGGGAAACAGGTATGCCAACCTCATGTCCTCTGGGCCCTCTGTGATCCTCTCTGCGCTCCCCAGGGGTGGGTGGAGGAGCCTTCTGGGAGTGGAGGCTCTGCTGTCCTGAGTAGTTGGAACACCCCTGACTCATTGCTTCCTAGGTGGAGATGAAGTCCGAGGGTCAGCGTCTGGTGCGGGGACAGCTGAGGGCCTGGGGAGTGGAGGCTTGTCGGGACCTGAGGTGAGCAGCCCACCTGTGTGTGAGCTGAACTTTCATGGGGGCTGGAGGTGCTGCCCTGTGAGGGCCTGACTTGTGGAGAGTATAGAGAAAGTTTCTGTAGTAGTTTGCTAGAGCTGCCAGAACAAGATGTCATAAGACTGTGCAGTTTAAACACCAGACAAGTATTTCCTCATAGTTCTGGAGGCTGGAGAGCTGAGATGGAGGTGTCTGCAGAGTGGGTTTCTCCTTGGCTTGTAGACGGCCATGTTCTCCCTGTGTCTTTATGTGGTCTTTCCCTGGTGTGTGTCTATGTCCGAATTTTCCCTTCTTACAAGAACACTGGTCATAATGGGTTAGGGCCCACTCTGATGACCTTCTTTTTTTTTAAATTAACTTTTATTGAGTATGGGGCTTCCCTGGTGCCTCAGATTGTAAAGAATCTGCCTGCAATGCAGGAGACGGGCGTTTGGTCCCTGGGTCAGGAAGATCCCCCGGAGAAGGGAATGGCCACCCATTCCATTATTCTTGCCTGGATACCTTTACAATGTTGTGTTTGTTTCTGCTGTACAGCAATGTGAATCAGCCATAAGTATACATATATCTGCTCTTTTTGGATTTCCTTCCCATTTAGGTCACCATGGAGCTGTGCAGTAGTTAATCACCTCTTTAAAGACCTTGTCTCTGAATACATTCTGAGGTGCCTGGGTTAGGACTTCAAGACAGGAAGTCGGGGGCAGGAACATGAGTTAGCCCATCACTGCTTCCTTACATGATGTCTGGAGAGTGGCCTCAGGACTTTCCTGGCAGTCCAGTGGTTAAGACTCTGTGCTTCCAGTGCAGGGGGCACAGGTTCAATCCCTGGTTGAGGAACCAAGATCCCACATGTCACAAGGCGCAGCCAAAAAAAAATTAAATGAAAAAAGGGAATGTCCTCTTTCCCTGTCCCCAGTAGGAGCTCGAGTTCACCAGTATCCTTTGCAAGGATTGTGATAAAGCCTTGACTAATTGTCTAGTATAGATTTCATGACAATTGCTAGGAAAACAATTTTATTTCTTGGGGCCTGGTTATGGTACTAATATAGTATTTTAGGCCTTTCAAGGAATACGAGGTTACTTTTTATGATGCTATTAGTACATTTTTTGTGGCCGTTTCTTCTCACACACCAGCACCTGAGCCTCTGCAAAGCTCTCCCAGGCCCCGGGGGTAGCTGTGCCCACTGGAACTGTTTGTTTAACTCAGGATTTCCTGAGCTCTATCACATTCGCATCTTTCTTTTAAAAATTTTTTAAAATGTATTTATGATTTGTTTATTTTGGCTATGCTGGGTCTTTGCTACTATGTGGGCTTTTCTCTAGTTGCAGTGAATGGGGGCTCCTCTCTAGTTGCAGTGCATGGGCTTCTCATTGCAGCAGCTTCTCTTCTTGCAGAGCACAGGCTCTAGGCATGTAGGCTCAGTAGATGTGGTGCACAGGCTTAGTTGCATGTGAAATCTTCCTGGACCAGGGATGGAACCTGTGTCCCCTGCACTGGCAGGTGGGCTCCCATCCACTGCATCACCAGGGACTGCATCTCTTGACCAAAGTTGATTCTCAGGGAAGCCCCTGACATTCTAGAATCCAAGAAGTGGTGACTAAGAGGATTTTCTATTATTTTCCATCACAGGGTGTTTCCACTGAGCTCTACTTCAACGCTGGGGTTCTGCTTCCCCCACCCCCCGTGAAAGGGAGTGTTCCTCTCTACAACCCATCTCAGGTTCCCCAGGTAAGGAGGTCCTGAGGGAGAGGGGTTCGGAGCATGGGTTCTGAGTGAAGGAGACCAGGTTTATAACTTACTGATAACAACTTACTATGCCTGAGTTCTTCAGCAATGACTAACCTCTGTAAGTCTCAGTTTCTGCATCTGTAAAATGGGGTTAGTAGTAACTACCTCACTGGATAGTTGTGAGGATTAAATCAGAGTATGTATGTGAAGGCTCTGGCACTCTGAAAATGCTCAGTCAGTGTCACTATTATTAATATTTCTCTTGACCTTTCATAAGTCTTAAGACTCAAGAGAGACAGTTTGTGTCAGTGTTAATGGTGTGGTTGCACCAGCGTAGTGTCCTGAGGGTGAGGGGATCATTGCAAACTTTGGTGAAACTAAACTCCTTGCTTCTGCATGATCTGAGGCAGACTGCTTGCTCGGATGTGTTATTGGCTTCTCTTCTTTATAAAATCGAATTTCTTTCTCCTTATTTAAGAGGTAAAGGTGCTGTGTGAAAGTGAATGATGAGAATACCACATAGGAAGCCAAATGCTCCTGAAGGGTTCTAGACTTTCAGGATGCCTAAGCTCAATCCAGCCAGTCAGCCCTCGGCAGAGTCACGCTTGGGGTTATAACCTAGTGCTGTGCTTGTCTTCTTCCAGCTCTCCACGGTTACCAGCCTGAACCGGCCAAATCGCCTAGCTCAGCGCCGCTATCCGACCCAGTCATGATGAGAAGGACCACCCATCCCAGGCTGGTCTCCCTGAAGCATAGCTGTTACATTGTTCTTGTTAATTTCCCAGCCCCTCTGCCATATTGGGGCCCCAAAGAGGGTTGTGCTAGCCAGTTGCTTCCACTGGGTATGGAGAAGGCAAGGGGACAGGGTCTCCCAGGACACAGCTCAGTTCAATCTCTTAAGATTAGCTTCACAGTGATGGTGGAAATGACGTCTTCAGGTGGAAAAGCTGGGTTTAACATCAGACTGGAGGGAAGTGGAATGCCGTGGTGGCAGCATTGAGGACGTGGCTGTAGATCCTTGGGAAAATCAGGGCTTAAGAATTCCTCTGCGGGAATTGAAGATGACACCGCTGGACTCTGCAGCAGCAATTACTTGGGGAGAGGCACTCAGATCAATATTCTAGATTAACTTTGACTCCTTCCACAGCCTTAGTTACAGACCAATTCGTGGCTCTAGTTAGCAAAGGATTTTTGAATCTTGGAAACTTGATCATTGTTTCCTGTCATCATTCTCTCTTGGATGACATTTCGGCAGTTTCCTTCTTGGTTTTGGTTTGTGCACGTTTTTTTTTAAATGTGGTTCAGATTAATTATATTTCTCTCACTTTCTTAGCTGGTCCTATTTTTTCACGTTCTGGCATCTGGCTATCAAGTTAGATTGCTGTAGGCATCATATTGTCATGGTAACTACTGAACCTAATGATGCAGATGGATGGAACATCAGTGTAATAAAGGATGGAAAATGTTCCCTAAAAATTCACCCCTTCCATAAGAGGAGGATTGAGTGTCTGAGATTGTTAATACTTCCCTTCCTCCCTCAGGCCTTTGTAAATTCATGTTCAGAGGGTCAGAGGAGCCTGAGGGAGGAAGGGGCCATCTCAGAAATTTCCATTTCTCCTTTCAAACCCCCAATAGGAATGGCTCTTGCTGTTTTGTCAGATTTGTTGAAAATTGCTCCTCACAAAGAACATTTCTTTGTATGTGTAATTGTACATACAGGTTTTGTACTTTAATGTACTACGGTTCTGATGTTGATAGCGATTAAACCAGATAATTTTATAGCAGATGCTTGTCTCTGGCTGATTTTTGCAGAGGGAGAGTGCACACTGCGTGGTCTCTTCCCTGAGGTCTTTCTAATAATGGTTTCATTGGGTGATAAGGTGCAGACAGCTGGAAAACGCCTTTAATTAATGAAGAATCTAGGGACTGATCCTCTTAACTTGTCTACCGTTATTTTTATGATTTAAAAAAAATGAACAAACCCTCCTCTCATGAAAATTAGTTACTCCGTTAACTAAATGTTGCACATTCTGTCCTCTACGACGTCTATTCATCTCTCAGATTAAATTAGGAAATGCACGTGTAAGTGTTTTGTATCTAGAAGGCCCTCAGTGACTGCTGTTCCTTTTTTTCCTGAAAAGACTGCAGCCCCTTCAGTTCGGTATGCTGACACCCAGTGGCGGTACAGTGTCAGCAGTTTGTGAGTTTCAGAGGCACCGAATTGTTTAGACTTGAATCCTGGCTCATCCACAGTTCACCTTGTAATCTTGAACAGAGTTATCTAATTGTTCTTGTCTTCAGTTCCCTCTTCTATAAAATGAGGATAATAATTACTATTGTAATTATGATAATTATAATAGTACCTACCACCTAGGACCCTGGAGGAGGGCATGGCAACCCACTCCAGTATTCTTGCTTGGAGAATCCTCATGGACAAAGGAGCCTGGCAGGCTGCAGTCCATGGGGTCGCAAAGAGCCGGACATGACTAAGCACATGAGGCATCACATACGGGAGTACAAGAACTGAGTCAATCTCTTAAAAAAGTACCTAGTACATGCTACACATTATATGTGTGTGTTTCTAAAAAATTGTTAGTATACAATCTATTAAGTAAAATTGCCTTAATCTTGTAGCCTACCAGAGTAAATGATTTTTATTCACTTAAAAATTTTATTGAAGTATAGTTGATTTATAATGTGTTAATTTCTACTGTACAGCAAAGTGATTCAGTTATATATATATGTGTATGTTTACACACACACATTCTTTTTCATATTCTTTTCTGGATAGTTTATCACAGGATATTGAATATAGTTCCCTGTGCTGTACAGTAGGACCTTGTTGTTTATCCATTCTCTGTATAATAGTTTGCATCTGCTAATCCCAAACTTCTAATCCATTTCTCCCCTACCCACTTCCCCCTTGGCAATCACAAGTCTGTTATCTATGTTTGTGAGTCTGTTTGTTTCATAGATAAGTTCATTTGTGTTATAAATTCCACATATAAATGATATCTTATGGTATTTGTCTTTTTCTGATTTACTTCACTTAGTATGATAATCTATGTCCATTCATATTGTTTCAAGTGGCATTATTTTGTTCTTTTTTATGGCTGAATAATATTCCATTGTGTATATATACCACTTCTTCCTTATTCATTCATTTAGGTTGTTTCTATGTCTCGGCTATTGTAAATAGTGAACACTGGGGTGCATGAATCTTTTTGAATTATAGTTTTCTTTGGATATATGCCCAGGAGTAGGATTTCAGGATCATATGGTAACTCTATTTTTTAGTTTTTTGAGGAACCTCTATACTGTTTTCCGTAGTAGTTGCATCAACTTACATTCCCACCAACAGTGTAGGAGGGTTCCCTTTTCTCCACACCCTCTCTAGTTTTGGTTGTTTGTAGGATTTTTAATGGTGGCTGTGCTGACCCGTATAAGGGTGATACCTCATTGTAGTTTTTATTTGCATTTCTTTAATAATTAGTGATGTTGAGAATCTTTTCATGTGCCTGTAGGCCATCTGTGTGAGATTTTTCCTTCTTGATGCAGGTATGTAATGGAAAGAATAAATTGAAATTACTTTTCAATAGGTGTCCTTAAGACTAAGCTGGTTTCTCTCCATGCATCCCGGCTGCCACCAATGTTAGTCCGTGTGACTTAGTGCCCCCAGGAACAATGACATAGGGGAACTCCTATCTCATAAAAAGAAGCACTTTAGAGGAAGGAGTGAGGACCTAAGAGGAAGGCAAAGATCCTGTGTTTTTTCACTTCTGCCTCCTGTTGGGATTATTCATGGCAAACCAGTGACTAGTCAACAAAGTAGGCCTTGAGCTTAGTTACTTTCCAGGCATAGGAAGTATGCAGCAGCGGACACATTTTCTGAGGGGAAGATCAGAGGGTTTTATGCATTAGAAAGGGAGGAGGCCGCTGCACTTACGCTAATTCGTGTCTGGAAGCTTGTACTCTAGCAAAGTCAGAATGCATCCATTCACTGGTGTGTGGTTGGTTAAAACAAGTCCTGCTGTTCATTGGTCAGGAAGGAACCCTCAGTTGAGCGCAGTAAGGGTCTGATAAACTGGGGTCACTCAAAGGTCTTAGTAATTTATCAGCTTTTATTAGTGGTGGTGATGGTGGTGAGGTTGCTAAAGGTCATGATTGTTTTAGAGCTCTAGCTGTTAAAACAAGTTGTGGTGAAACAAAGCAAATGCAGCTCTAAGAACAAGGTATTTTTTTCCTCCTATGTAGGTAGAAGCTTGGGGATGTAGAAAAGGCTGTGCTAGAAATACACTGCCAGGAACAGGGAGCCTGAGAACACTGGGGCTGGTGGCCTGTTTCCTCATCTACAGCTCCTGGGAGGCTCCAGGCCTCTGCAGGCCAAGAAGCTGGCTTTGGCTTGGGAGCTGTAGCATCCTGGCCTTGGGGATAACCATGGTCTGAGGCAGAGCCTCTGGGTCCCTGCATCCTGGTGCATGTGGGAGTCTTGCAGGCAATGATTGTGTACCAAAGGTCACAAGGGACCCGTTGTGCCCCAGCAGATGCCAAGTCAGGGCTGGATCAGACCAGCCACCTGCAAGGAGAGAGGCTGGCTGTGTCAGCCACAGACCTTCTTTCTCATTCTGGGGAGAAGAAATAAACAGATCTTTCTCTCTTTTAAAAAAAGCCTTACCCAAAGACACTCTTTAAAAGGGAAGAGACTGAGATATTATTAATTGGCAAATTTGTTTTTGCCCCACACTCCTCAATGGGGTGTGAACTTGGAGGAAGAATAGTTATAGGAAATAAAGAAGCTACATTTTCCTTACAAAACAGAGTGGTAATGTGCAAATTTGCAATCCTGCTATATACATATAATTTAATATTTATACGGAAACATTTAAACCTAATGTTCAGTAATTTGGAAGAGAATAAACCGTTAAATTCCATTTAAGTGTCTTTATCACATATCACCATTCCTGCCTTCTGTCTAATCCACTTATGTGGCTATAAAACTGCAAACAAGCCTTGCTTCCTTAGTCACCTATACAGCCTCCTCTTTCAGCCCTAACTCAAGCTTCAGGTTGCTCAGGATCAAAGCCTCTGCTAGCTTTTTTATTTTTTTTACCCTAGAAACCGCCTTTCTCTTTGGTTTCTTCCTCTGAGCCACCAAGAATAGGAAGAGACTGCCTCCACGTCTTCACTAAAATCAGAATATTTTCTTCCCAAGAGGAAATATGCAAAATGCTCCTGAGCTTGTAAAGAATAATAGGTGTGTAATTTGGGTCTCTCCACTCACAGGGGTTTTTCTGACACTTTCTCCACCGAGAGAGTGGAATGGAAGTGCCTTTTCCCCTCTTGTTTTTGCCATCTTAAGCTGGAAATTGCATATGGTGTGGTCTGCATATAATAGGATGTTAGGTACTTTCCTGAGATTGCCTCAAACATGACCCCCAACACTGCCTTCTCTCATGAAGTACTTATACCAGGTACTGTTCATTCAGATCCTTCAGAAATGATTTCTTAATGAGATTTAAAGTTATTTTGAATGAGGATTTGGAGCATGTTCAACAGTTTTCATTGCAGTCTCACTTAGTAGAGGAATCCGCTTTCCATACTCTCTTTTTATATGTATCTCCAGGTAATGGTACTTCAAGGGAACTAGGTCAATAGCAGTGTAACTCAAACTTGACTAACCCATGCAAACTGCTTGTTATTTTAATGTGAGATGCATTTCTGGTCTTTATCCAACTTAGAGCTGATTCAGTGTCCCATTTTTAAAGAATCTCTAGAGAGGAGGATTCCATGGCTTCTCTTGAGGTTTCAGTGTAGGGTTTCACACTCTCAAACGTTAGGAAGGTATTCCTAGTACTTTATACCCAAATTGCTCATGTGGCTCTTTAAGACTCTCAGCTAGTCCTCAGCGGAGATGGAGAACAGCTGCTCACCACCACCTGTGCCTGGAACTATTCCACGTTTTGGAAGCCCATTAAATCATGTCTTAGCTTGTGAAATGAAGGCTTACAAAAAGGGGTTTTCTTGACCAGAGTTGGGGATTAAATCAGCTAAATGTTTGGAATCTTTTGGTAGCTATGATGACCAGACATTCTGCATTGCAATAACAATAGTTTTGTATTTATTGAGTACTTATGTAATAGGAGTGGAGCGAGCCTGCAGCCGTTAGTCTGTAATTGTTATCAGGAGACCTTGAGCGTGGCCAGCAGTCAGCCTCCCAGTGGTCCTTGCGGCAGAGAGTGCAGATTAAGGCCTTCTCCCCGGGGCCCTCTAGGCCTTCCAGCCTCCGGGCTGGTGGATGAGCTGGGAGGCCTGGGGACAGGCTGAGGGCTGGGTCCTGAAATGCTCCCGAGTCCTCACCATGGCCAGGCACAGGCCTGGAAACAGCAGCGAACCTTTTCCGCCAACCTACAGTCCACGGAGGCCTCAGCAACTGGAGTGTATGGACACGGCCTTTAAGGTAACAGCTTTAACCAGTTTCTCTCCAAGTTTCAAAAGCTGGTCCAGCTTAGATCAATTGTCACCTAGAAAGTGGCCAGAGGTCAGGGTTAAGTTGCAAGGACATTGTACTTCAGAGTATCTCTGTGGTTGGGGCTGTTCTCAAAGAGGGGCCATTGTTGTGAGCTGGGGATTAACGTGAGTGGTATTTGCTACAACGTGTATTCCTATTGGTTCTGTACGAAGGATTCTCTCCAGTTCAGATGAAAAGCCTGAGGTGCTGGCTGGGCCCTGGGCATCTGGCTCCTGCAGTGATGATGGTGGCTGGGCAGAGTCTGGGGACCTGGCCCTGAGGGCACTGCCAGTTCACTACCCCTCTTCAGCCAGGCCTGGGCACTGGCGGGAGGACCAACACTGGTGCTGGACGAATTCTCCTGGGTAGGATAACTGGCCCGTGCAGGGACCCCTCCTTGTAGCCAGGGCCTGGACCTCAAACCCTGACATTTTGGTATTGTTTGGCCTCACTGTGGGTTGGGCACAGTTACTTGCATTTGATAACACTTTGTGTCAGACACTATGACATACACTGTGTGTGTGTGTGTATGTATGTGCTCAAGTGTGTCCTATATAGTAGTATTGCAAAGCTTTATTAATGGGGAATCTGAAAACTCAAGAGAGAGTTTAAGCAATTTGTCCAAGATCATGGAGCTGGGATTAGACTCCAGGTAGTCTGGCCTCAGAATCTGGGCTTTGAGCTACATTGTCCCTGGACATATGTACATTTATTTGTTCACTTATTCATCAAATATTAATTGAATGATGTGTTAGGATTTGCACTGCTTTCCCATCAAGAGGGTCTTCTCTAAAAATACTCATAGTCTAGTGAGGGAAACCAGAGAAGGAGATGGCACCCTACTCCAGTACTCTTGCCTGGAAAATCCCATGGACAGAGGAGCCTGGTAGGCTGCAGTCCATGGGGTCGCGAAGAGTCAGACACGACTGAGCGACTTCACTTTCACTTTTCACTTTCATGAATTGGAGAAGGAAATGGTGACCCACTCCAGTGTTCTTGCCTGGAGAATCCCGGGGACGGGGGAGCCTGGTGGGCTGCCGTCTGTGGGGTCGTGCAGAGTCGGACATGACTGAAGCGACTTAGCAGCAGCAGCAGCAGCAGCAGTGAGGGAGACAGACACATGAACACAGAAATTACTGCTTAATGTCAGAACAGTTGTACTTAAAAATATATTCAAAGAACTTAATTACCTTGATATCTTTAATAAGGAGTTTCATCTATTTATATAATTTAAGAGCTAATATAATATGTAACATGTTCAAATGGTACCATCTATTGTTGGTTAAGATCAGGGTGAAGTTTATTGCTAGTAGGTAGAATAGCAGATTCAAACTTTTGGGCCCAAGTGTAAAGTGGCATTAAGCTGCAGGGGGCGAGCATGGAGCCTGAAGGAACAAGGATCGTGGTTGCACTGTGATGACAAGGACAGGGAGCAGTGGCATGGGAAAGGAGGATTGTCTGATTTAGATGTGCCAGACTGCCATCACAAAATACCTGCTTGCTTCTTCCTGCCTTTTCCAGGATCCTGAGGCTGAAAAAGACCGACTATTGCAGTGGAACTCTCTTAGGGAAGGGTTCAAGGTGAGGAGTGCGTGTGATTTATGTGTGTGTCTCTTTTTACCTTTTTTTCTAGACTTTTATTTCCTCTTCACAATTACTGCCTATCTGGAAGACAGCCTCTCCTTTAAGCATCTTCCAAATGGCTGATGGTATGTAGCTATTCATGGAGTCCTATTTACCAGAATAGGATATGACAGATCGTAGGTCAATAAATCCAGACTTAGGGCTAGAAAACTGTAGCTAGGATGTTATGTTCCCCTAGTCTGGCTTCTTGGAAATCTGGATTTTTAAAAGACTTGTCTCTGAGTTCTAAAAGTCCGTTTTGGAACACAGAGGATGATGAACACTGTTTCTTTTTCACTGTCCTTGTGTTCTACAATCATGATTTGAGATCACAGGGAGATCTCATTGTCCTGGGGTAGACATAATTTGAGTTGGGGGCTATAAGAATTTATTTCTAATACTTCTCTGAATATTTGGATGAATACTCATGAATTGGGAACAAATCATAGCCTTACACTCGTGACTTCTTTATGTAATTTTTCAGCTGCTTCTCCTTGAAGACAACAACAAACCAGCCCCAACCTCACAGATGGTGTTAGTCATCCTGATAATACACCTCAGTTAATATCTCAAAGTCGGGATCCAGCTATACTTGCTTGCTTTGTGCAACAGGTACTTGAACAACAAGCTGTAGATACATTGACGTTTGCTGGATCAAATTAGTTTTTAAATGTATTGGAGTGGCTTGCTATTTGAAGGTAATTGATGTTAAAACCCTAAAATAAAAAAATGGTTTGCAAAGAAAATGTTCACTTCAAATGAATCACTCAGTTTATAGAGGCTGACTTTGTGGTCTTGGAGAAGATACCACAGTAAGAGAAGACTTCCAGTTCTAGGCTCACATCTCCCACTAGCTAAACTGGTGATTTTAAGTAAATTAATTGAATTTCTCAGTGTCCTCAAACTTCTCAGCTAAAAACTTGGATTTGCTCATTCAACAAATAAATTAGGACCTCTCATGGAATGGATGGGCTTCCCTTGTACCTCAGTTGGTAAAGAATCTGCCTGCAGTGCAGGAGACCCGGGTTCGATCACTGGTTCGGGAAGATTCCCTGGAGAAGGAAATGGCAACCCACTCTAGTATCCTTGCCTGGAAAATCTCATGGCCAGAAGAGCCTGGTGGGCTGCAGTCCATCGGGTCACAAAGAGTCGGGCAAGACTGGGCAACTAACACTTACTTAAACTTATGGAATGGATAGGTGAAAAAAAGGATTAGCTCAAAGAACTCATGGACGGGATGGGAAACCAAGTGAACAAGTATATTTCAAGATAGTGATTGCTCCAGAAGCTAGCAATGTGCTGCAGAGGGCCCTGATACTGCCTTCCAGGGAAGGAGGTGACTGGAAGATTCTCGAGGAGGTAACAATCGATGAAAAGACCATGGACTGGAGAGGTTAGTCAATTTTCCTGTGTGTAGTGTTCAGTTACTCAGTCACGCTTGACTCTTTGCGACCCCATGGACTGTAGCCCATCAGGCTCCTCTGTCCATGGGATTTTCCAGGCAAGAATACTGGAGTGGGTTGCCACTTTCTTCCTCCAGTGATTGAACGTGCAACTACTGCATCACCTGCATTAGCAGGCGCATTCTTTACCACTAGTGCCATCTGGGAAGCCCTTAATTAAAGTCTTGATTTCCAGGCTGATGGTTTTTTCCTCTATGAGAACATAATTTAAAATATAAAGCTGTTTTATTAGTGTATCGAGAGTGTGTCTGTAGTAATAAAAACGTCAATAATAATAACTAAGATTTTGTGCTAGGTGTTGTTACTTGAGTTCACATGCTTACATTCATTAAATTCTCAACATAAATGAAGCAGGTATTTGGAAGAAATTAAACATGGAGTTCAAATAACTTGGACAGCACTGCACAGCTGACAGTGGAGCTCAGAAAGCATTGTGCCAGATGCTTCACGTATGTTATCTCATTTAATCATTAAGATAACTCAGACCAGGTGGCTTTATTTAGCCTCACTTCACAATTGAGAAAATGAAGGCACAGAGAGTTTGGGTAACTTTCCCAAGATCACACAGTATTTTGGGGTGGGGGGGGGCTCGGATTTGAACCTGTGCAGTATGGCCCCAGAGCCTAGACCCTTACCTTCTGTTCACTTAGTTTAAAGTGGTTGACTCTGTCCTGCAAACTTGAGCAGGACCACTGAACGTTATCCCCAGTCTGACACTTCTGTCTCATCTAGGGTGAATCTCTGTTCCTCTGTTTTCCATCTGTAACTGAGGAACATTACTCATGATCTTAAGTGTTTAGGAATATGTCTGTGTTTTCCATTCGACCTGTGACTCCACAGGGACAGGGCTGATACAACCTACCTTTATATTTACAGAACCTTTCACAGTGCCTATGTCTAATAGGGGCTCAGTATTCAAGGTAGACCTGAATGAGTAATTTCCCACTATGAGTACTTGAAAACTGTTCGTAAGAAAATATTTACAAATTATTTCTGGCCTAGAGGTTTGCCATGCAGGGTCATCCTATTGTTAGAATTTGATCCATCTCGGGGAAGATCTCCTGGAGAAGAGAAAGGCTACCCACACCTGGTGTTCTTGCCTGGAGAATCCCACAAACAGAGAAGCCTGGCAGGCTACAGTCGATGAGGTCCAAATAATTGGACACGACTGAGCGACTAATACTCACTACATCTTTAGGAGTTGAGACAAGTCTCAGTACATAGAAAACACTCAAAAAAAAAATCCATAAATGATAGCTTAGTAAGGGAGACAAGGGGTGCAAATGAGAATTATCACAACTTTTGGGAAACTGTCCATGGGAGAGGTGATAGAGATTGCTAGGAGGGGGAGCCCAGGCTCCTTGCAGAGACCCCCAGCAGACAGCCTTCATGGCAGCTGATGGAAGGGAGGTACCCGCTTGAGGTCAAGGCAAGTGGTATTCTGCACTGACAGCTCCTCATTTGACCCTCAGAGGTGCTTATTTCTGGCAGAAGCATTTTTTGGTTTTAGAAGGCACTTCACCCCCTTTATAACCTGTGTAATTGCTATTGAGATGCTTTGCTCGGTAGTGTCTTAATTAGGTCAAATTTTATACCAAGAGCTTTAACTTAGCGCTACATTTGCAATTCTAAGACCCCACCCCTACTCTTGGCACTGCCAGGAAACACTCACATTTTCTAGACGTGGCAACATCCCGACCTGGAGCTTGTTTTTGCATTCTTGCATGCAAATACAGCATGGGGTGGGGGTAGGGGGGAGGTGGGGATGGGAGCCAGGGGAAAGGAGATATGTGTGTCAGGAGAATCATGTAAATGCTTCTAGAGAGGAAAGCCCATTTCTAAGTTGCCCCGCTCCAAGTGCTGCCTGTATGGAGATTGTTTGGATAATTGCAGGATCCGAGGCTGTTCGTGTTTAGTTAAATTATATAGTCTTGCTCTCTGTGGGTTTTACAAAAAGCCACCTTTTTATTATCTGCCTTTCATCAAGCAGAACACACCCCTAGAGTTACACCCTTCCTCTCCCCTCCACGCCACCCCAGTAATGAGAAGGAAGCCATCTGCCAAGAAAACAAACACTATATAAAAATTACACAAATACATAATCCCCAACCCAGAAGGGAAGGAGCAGCTGCCACCTGGTCCAAACAGAAAACAGCTTAATATTTATCCAGAAGAGAAGGTCCCCCAACCGGCCGTAATTCCTCTGTGGGGTGGGGGCGGATGAGGGGAGGTCGGGGATGGGAATCACCTCCAAGTTCTGGGTCTAAGTAGGGACACACTGGGAATCGGTTCATTAAGCTCAGTGTTGCTGTCCCCTGTCCCAAGGTGCATTGAGGCGGCCATCAATCTGTCACTGGAAAGGAACTGGAGGAGGGAGAAAGCAGGCAATTGGAAATGAGGATCGCTGGACTTTTCCTCCAGCAGGGAGTGTGGCTAGAGAAATATGGAGCAGGGCCATCCCCAAGGTAAGATAAACAAGGGGCTTTTGCCCTTGGCCTTGGGGAGTGGTGCCTGGGAGAGATGAAAATCTCTGCCATCACATTTCAGACAAGCCTCTTTCCTTACTCCTGATCTGCTTTTGGGTCGGGGTAAAATTTTACTCCCCTCGCCTGAGAAGTGCACTTTCCAACATTTCAGTCAACTCAGGGCTTGCACTGATTTATATATAACTTGTATCTAATTCCTTAATCAAATGCTCTCCAACTGAATAGAAATGCAGTTATTAGGAACTGTGCAGTGCATGGAAGCCAGGCAATCTTCCGTTTTATTGATAAATCAGAACGTTGAAACAATGCTGCCAAACAACATGACAGTTCTTTCTCAGGAAGAGGCAGCTTACAGGGCTGTGTAAATCAGAAGTGCCCTTAAACTGTGGTTGGGGAGACATGATATGGCAAAATGTCTACCAATAAAGTGGAGTATTACAGCAAATTACCCAGTTTATACATGCAGGCGAAGCTTCATTTCTCGTGCCATGTTCAAGAGCCAGTAAAGCTTGCAAATGTGATGGGAGCAACTATTTCTGCCTCTGTGCAGCTGTTTATCAGCAGCTTTTTAACACATTTTCACATATTAATGAGGTGGCATAGCAGTTCCAGAATTAGAACAGTGGGATGTATCATTGTCTGGCTTATCTGAAGATATGCCTGCTGTCAGCATCATTGCCAGGGTGTGTACCATGGAAGATGGAAATTTCGGTGGATGAAGCAGGTGCACGTAACCTCTGCTTCCCTGTGCCTCCAACCCCCTCTTCTCTGTACCTTCACTGGCCCTGGCACTGCTATTTTCAGCTTTATCTTTTTGTTTCATTTTTTTTAAATTTAATTGAAGTATAATGGTCTTATTAGTTTCAGGTAGAAAGCAGAGTTTCAATATTTTTATAATTATAAAATAATCACCATGATCAGTCTAGTTATCACCTGTCACCATACAAAGTTATTTTGATATTATTGAGATATTCCCCATGCAGTACATTACATCGCTGTGACTTATTTATTTTATAACTGGAAGTTCGTACTTCTTAATCTCCTTCGCCTGTTTCACTCATCTTCACCACCCCCTCCACCAACCATGGCAATCACCAGTTTGTGCTCTATAAGTCTGCTCCTGTTATGTTTTTTTTTTTTAGATTCCACATACAAGTTAAATCAGATGGTATCAATATTTGTCTTTTTCTATGTGATTTAATTCACTTAGCAAAATGCCATCTAGGTCCATCCAGGCTCTTTCAAATGGCAAGACTTCATTCTTTTTTATCATGAGTAATATTCTATTGCATAACTATATCTATATCCTATGTGCTTTATCCATTCTATTGATGATACTTAGGTTGCTTTCAAATATTGGCTATTGTAAATAATGCTGCAATGAATATTGTTTCATGACTTGTGTGTCAACACAACTTGAAACTTCTTTGCTTCTCCATTTTCTAAAATAATCCCTGATGTTTAGTAAGTGGTGGTGGTGGTTTAGTCTTTAAGGCGTGTCTGACTTTTGCGACCCCGTGGACTGTAGCCCACCAGGTTTCTCTGTCCATGGGATTTCCCAGGCAAGAATACTGGAGTGGGTAGCCATTTCCTTCTCCAGGGTATCTTCCCAACCCAGGGATCAAACCCATGTTTCCGGCATTGCACGTAACCTCCTGCATTGCTGGCAGATTCTTTACCACTGAGCCACCAGGGAAGCTCTGTTTAGTAGGTACTCTGTAAATAATGAATGAATAAATGAGTGGGTTGGTGGATGGATGAAAGTCTTTGTTTCCTCAGAGACTAACCTCTGCAGGGAGCCTACCTGTCATTATGGTTTCAAGGAGCAAAACAGGTATGAGGCATGGTTTTCCTTGAATTTGCCTACAAACGGTAAAGTGGCAAATGAGATCTCTGAACTAACAGCCATCAGAGAATTTACAGAGCATTTAACCTGGAGATTTCCAAACACAGCTGGGTCCAGAACACTGCAAACTTTTCACCAGTTTTGTTAGCCTTTACTTGGCAAAACAAAAAGATCCTAAGCCCCCCGCATTTTGGGAGGATGAAGGGGGAAGTTTAATTAGTCTGTGAAATCCCAAAATCTGGACCCATGGTTTAACTCATCTCTGTCTTTTGAAAAAAAAATTCACTGAAACCACTATTGGTTTTTTTTTTAATTTTTTTTTTAATTGAAGAATAATTGTTTTACAGAATTTTGTTGTTTTCTGTCAAACATCAAGATGAATCAGCCATAGGTGTACATATGTCCCCTCTCTCTTAAACCTCCCTCCCATCTTCCTCCCCATCCTACCCCTCTAGGTAGATACAGAGCCCCTGTTTGAGTTCCCTGAGACATACAGAAAATTCCCATTGGCTATCTATTTTATATATGATAATGTAAGTTTCCATGTTACTCTCTCCATATATCTTACCTTCTCCTCCCCTCTCCCCAGGTCCATAAGTCTGTTCTCTATGTCTGTTTCTTAATTGCTGCCTTGCAAATAAATTCATCAGTACCATCTTTGTAGATTCCATATATATATGCATTAGTATACGGTATTTATCTTACTCTTTCTGACTTACTTCACTCTGTATAATAGGCTCTAGTTTCATCCACCTCATTAGAACTGACTCAGTTGTGTTCCTTTTTATGGCTGAGTAATATTCCATTGTGTAAGTGTACCACAACTTATATTTCTATTCATCTGTTAGTGGACATCTAGGCTGCTTCCATGTTCTAACTATTGTAAATAGTGCTACAATAAACATTGGGATACATGTGTCATTTTCAATATTTTGGTTTCCTCAGGGTATATACCTAGGAGTGGGATTGCTGGGTCATATGGTAGTGAAACCACCCTATTGGCTTTAAGTGAGACACTGGGCTGCTTAAAAGAATTAGCTCATTTCAGCAAATGATAAGATGCCTGAAGCCCTGCAGGCTCCTCTCTGTCTTGACTCTTCAGAGTAGGGGTCCAGGCTGGGCCACATGAGTCATGCAGGGATGCCATCACTAGGCTATAGGAGTCTTTTTACATCCAGGTCAGTCCCTGTAACGCAAGCACAGAAGCCAACACACTGATGTCTAATACATTTTCTTCTGCTCCAGACGTAGTTGCTCTGTCTTTAGATGGAACATATATGTGCTCCAATCATGTAAATACAGAGCTCCTCTATGAGCTACAAGAATTCTAGTTGGTATGAAAAAAAAAAAAGACTCTGCACAGACGCATCTGCTCAATCACATCTCCTTTATCCGAATCCCTGAAGTTCATCCTGTCTATGTCACACAGTACAATAGCCCTTCGTTTTCACATTGTCTTCTGTGCTGTTGATTATTCACAAGTCTTATCTCTCCTAAAGAATGAGAATACTCTATTTGAATCCTGTTATTCATTGATAAACTTGTTTTTGTAAACAGTCTTTTTTTGGAGGCTGTTGGCTGCTCACAGTTCTATATACGTTGGAGAGATCAGAGATTCTGTCTACCTGGTTTCCAGCCCTGGCCCTGTGGCTGATGGATGACAAGTGTACGAGTGGGAACTGAAACTTGCAGGACCTGGATCCCTGTCACTAAGAGGGAAGAACAGTACTGACCTACCTCATGCAATGAAGTGTCATATGCATTAACTGCCTAATGATGCTAAAGCTCTTTGAGCATGTAAACGTGAAACATTATCATTATGGTTAATACTAGTCTCCAGGTTGTAAGTTTTTTCTTCCCTCAAAGAGGAGAAGCAGGAAGATTATTGAAAGGAATACTGAATAGAAGGCTACAGTTTGTTCTTAAGTCATGACGGACTTCGATCAGAATGGTGTAAACAGTGAGTATGCAGTCTTGAAGTCCTCAAGATAATTATTTCTACTTCAGGGCATGAAGACTTCTCTTTTTCCTCCTCCCATCAAGGGAAAAAGAAAGAAAGAAAAAGCTTGGAAAGCTAATGCTCTTAAAATATAAGATGATTTGTCAGGTTTGGAAATAGTGTTTCCTAAAACTCTTGCTACAAAAGAGGCCAAACTGAGTAGACAGAGCTGGACTCAGTCTTAAACATCTTGCTATGGAAGGACCCAGAAGCAGAAGAGGCTACAATGAGTTTTTAAAGCCCCTCCAATAATTTTTTTATTCTAGAATTTCAAGAGAGAAAGGATTCTTGGAGATCTAATAGCCTTGTCCAGTGCCCTTTCCATTTGTGACAGGCATTGGTGAATTCCCAGTGGTATGTCTCCTACCGCTGTTGTAACAAGTTGCCACAAACGTAATGGCTTAAACCAACATGAATTTATTATCTTTCAGTTCTGGAGCCCACAAGTCTGAAAAGAGTTTTAGGGACTAAACTTAAGATGTTAGCAGGGCTGGTTCCTTCTGGAGGGTCCGGGGGAGACTCTTCCTTGCCTCTCTCGGGTCTAGTGGCTACCCACATTTCTTGACTTGTGGCCACATCATGACAATGTCCACTTCCATCATCACATGGCCTTCTCCTCTCCTCTAGCAGTAATCTCCCTCTTTCTCCCTCTTATAATGGGCCTTTTGATTACATTGGACCCACTTGGATAATCCAGATATTCTCTCCATCTCGAGATTCAGGCCAAGGGAACAGCGAGTGTCAAGGTCTCAAGGTACAACATGCTTGATGTGTAATAACAGCCATGAAGCCAGCAGGCTGTGGGTGATGGAAGGGGAGGGAGTAGAAGGAGAAGAGCTCCCTGAAGCGTGAAGGCAGATCTCATAGGATGTAGGGGTCAAAGTAAGGACTTTGGTCTTTAAGTGAGAGGGAGACTGCTGTTGGGTTTTGAACAGAGGAGTGGCTGACATGATCTTTACATTTTTCAAGGATCACTTTGGCTTCTGGGGGGAGACAAGACTGGATGAGGGACAGGAGGCTCTTGGAATAATCTAGGCAATAGGTCATGGTGGTTGGATCAGGTGGTGGGAAGTGCTGAAATTCTGGGTATATTCTCAAGGTTGAGCTGTTAGAATTTTCTGATGGATTGGCTGTGGGGTGAGTGAAATACAGGAGTAAAAGTTGACTCATAGGTTTTTGGTTTTAACAGCTGAAAAATGGGGAAAACTGCAGGAAGAGAGATGTGGGGAGAAGATGGAGAGCGTGGTTTGGACATGTTAGGATCTGAGAATTACAAGTGGAGATGTGCCAAGCCATGCAGCTGGATTTGCTAGTCTAGAGTTCAGGGGAGAGGCAGGGGAAGTCTTCAGGAAATAAATATCAAAACCTATAACATCTGCTTACTTGTTAAAGGACAAAGGCCAAACCCTTTAATATGACATTTAAGGTTTTTTATGGGTTGATTTCAGCCTCATCTCTCACTGAGCTCCTATACCCAATGCTTCAGTGATTGATGTTTTTCAAAACTCCTTGCCCTTTCCAGCTTCATAGTCTCTGGCTCGCGTTGTTCCCTTGGCCTGGAAAAAGTACCCCTCCCTTGCCATCAGAAGCCTGTTCAGCCTTCAAGTCCTGTGAGCCTCTTCTGATCACTTTAGCTGAAATCCATCACGCCCTCCTCTGTGCTCCCAAGTAGACAGACGATGCATTCTCCCTCTGCCTGATTTCTGACTACTTGTGTTTTTCTGTATCCCCACTGGATTGTAGGTTCCCTGAGGGTAGGGAAGGACCACGGTTTGTTGGTCCTTATATCTCTAAGAAGTCTCCAAGATGGAGACAGGCAGGGGTGAGATCCTGAAAATCGGAACCCTCAGTCCGTCAGTTTGCCACTGCTGGTTTTGGGACATGAAGGACATGGCCAGACAAGAGTACACTATTGATGACCACATGGTGTTGGCTGAAACCCCCACATGGAACTCATAGCCCAGGGAGCTGGATTCTCCATGTGTGAGTCACACTTTCTTCTTGGTCTCCTGAAGAGCTCAAGGACGAGGCTAAAAACTGGCTTCCTTGGTCCCATTCTATACCCAAGCCTAGACCACTGTGTGAAAGCAGGAGGGCATGGACAACTGAATCGAACAGGGAGGTGGTCCAGGGGAATACAGCCGAGAGCAGAGCTGGCATAAGTTAACCCCTGAGGCATTGAGAGATGGCGCAGGGGGTAGGAAGCCAAAGGCTTAACTTCTTGAACTAACCAAATTCGGGAACACAATCTGAAAATTAAATGAGGGACTAGATAGGAGAGCAGAGAGCAGGGCAGGGATGCAAGAGCCTTTGACTTGTTTTTTTTTTTTTTAAATAATTAATATTTTATTTATGGCTATGCTAGGTCTTTGTTGCTGTGTTGGCTTTTCGCTAGTTGTGGCGAGTGGGGGCTACTCATTGCTGTGGCTTCTCTTGTTGTGGAGCATGGGCTCTAGGGGGCTTGGGCTCCCATAGTTGTGGCTCCTGGGCTCTAGAGCACAGGTTCTGTGGCTGTGGTACACAGGCTTAGTTGTTCCTCACTATGTGGAATCTTCTCGGATCAGGAATCGAACCTGCGACTCCTGAATTGGTAGGTGGATTCTTTACCACTGAGCCAGCAGGGAAGCCCTGACTTGTTGTTTATTGCACAGACTATCCCACCCTGCCTTTTGGCCCAGTAGTGCTCATTGTGGTGGCTTCTCTTGTTGTGGGACACAGGCTCTAGTGTGCTCAGCTTCAGTAGCTGTGGCTCCCACACTAGCGGACCTCCTTCTTGGCAGTGAGCTGCAAGGAGGAAAGTTTGATGCCCACCTGCAGATGGAGCCCACCCCCACATCTGGCCCTGATTTTCACCAAGAAGGTGTTGAGTAAGGTTTCACTGAACTTGCTGAATTGGCTAAACTCTCAGGAATGCACGTGTATTCCCAATGGAAAGACTGAAGGGTTACTTTATGTCAAAGATAGCAAGTGACATAAACATCTAAGGTTTTCCTGGAGTCCTAGTATAAGGCACAGTGCAGCGTAGCGGGTCAGAGTGAGGGCTCTGGGACTGTGTGATCGCCGACAAGTTAACCTTCCAGGGCCTCAATTTCCTCATCCATAAAGTGGGAGTAATGATATTTCTCACTTCATAGTTTTTTTTTTTTTTTTTTGCATTGGTTAAACAAGTTAATACTTAGAGCTGGGCATATAGTGAATGTTGGGTATGTTTCATTATTTTATGTGTCAGTTAATTATAAAATGTCAGAGTTGTATGTTAGAGGATATGTCTAGGTCTGTGCTTTAAGAAGGTTTAAAATTTCTGAGGAAGATTTAGATTTTTATCACACTGTCCATCTTTACCTGAATAGGCAGTTCATATCCTGGCAGCAAAAACGACTCTTCTTGTCCAGAGGGACAATCTTACGGGAGCTGGTTATGGGACTGTTATTTAGGCAGCTGCTTTTTGGCGTGATCCCAAGTGAAATGTTTGAGCTGGCTCTTCCCTCAGGCTCCAGAAGTCACCTGGCTAATGTGAACTTCAATGGTCCTGGGATGCTCAGCTGAAATCCCTGGCTTGTGTCATCCCAAGCAGGTGTTCTGAGACCGAAGGGACAGTAATTGGCAACAATGGTTGTTGGAAGGTTACCAAGGACCGACTGGGAACATTCTCATCAGGGTGTTTGTGTGTGTGTGTGTGTGTTCTCTCCAGATAGGTGAAAAGGGTCTTGCTGCATGCATGCTCAGTTATGTCTGACTCTTTGCGACCTTACAGACTGTAGCCAGTCAGGCTCCTGTATCCATGGAGTTTTCCAGGCAAGAGCACTGGAAGGGGTTGCCATTGCCTATTCCAGGGGATCTTCCTGACCCAGCGCTTGAACCTGCATCTCTTGTATCTCCTACATGGGAAAGCCCCAAAAGGCTCTCACTAGGAATCTCTGAAGCCATATTTTCTTCTGAGCTTTCCTGGCTTTCATTGTTCAGAATTTCATTTCTGTCTTGGTAGTCTGAGGATCTTTTCAATACAGCCTTCTGCTCTTTTTCTCCCTCCTACTAATATTGTCCGACCAGTTAGAACTGTGACCTGAGAATCCTCAGAAGCCTTTCTGATGGTGTTGTTTTAATGCTGTTACTTACCTTTTTAAACTGCATTTCCCCCCCTTCTTATGAGGATCATCCTTGAGCAGTGAAAACTCTTCATGGTAAGAGGTACCTGGCAATGGCAGAGGGCGCTCTTAGGTAAACAAAGACTTTTGTTTTGCTGTCTGGTTAATGAAACCTCCCCTTTCCCCATATTCCAGTGTCAATAACACCGGTCACTTTCTGGATTCCAAGAGGAGGATTTACTTTTGAAATCAGAAAAAAAATCAATGCTTAAAGTCTTCTCTTTTTTTGGAACCCTGTTTATTTAGTTGGATCACTTATAATCTTTTATTCCCTGTGATAGATTTTACACCGGAATATTCATTCAACAAATATTAACTAAGAGTCTGTTGGGGCAAGACCCAGTTCTAGCATTGAAAGGAAATATAAATATGATACATTTCTATCTCTCTATCTATACATATGCGGAGAAGGAAATGGCACCCCACTCCAGTACTCGTGCCTGGAAAATCCCATGGACGGAGGAGCCTGGTGGACTACAGTCCATGGGGTCGCTAAGAGTCAGACATGATACTCCAGTATTCTTGTCTGGAGAATCCCAGGGATGGGGGAGCCTGGTGGGCTGCCGTCTATGGGGTCGCACAGAGTCGGACATGACTGAAGCGACTTAGCAGCAGCAGCAGCATCTATACATATGACATAGATTATATTCTAATAACAGGACATGACAAATGCCAAAGTGGGGGATCGTGTGAAGAAAATGTTGAGAAACAGTGTTATAGGACCTCATGACTTTAGCTCAGTTTGTTACAAAGAAACATTTTCTTTTTTTCCTCTTACAGGGAGGGAATAATTCTGATGTCACTGAAATGTGTGAAGATTCATCCTTCCCTTGAGGATATGTACATTCAAAGGGAGTGGTCCACACTTAAACTCTACCCAGGGAATTGTTGCTCATGGCCCACGAACCCTTTGGGATGTACTTTGTGGCTGCCTGTGGGGTCCTATGCTCTCTTCTGAGAGGGGGCAGCTTAGTGTGTGAGGCAGATCCAGGTTCTACCTTCTGCTTCTCCACCTGCTGTGTGCCTTTGGGTGAGTTACTCAACTTCTCTGAACCTCAGTTTGATTGCCTGCCAAACAGAGATAGTAGCACCTCTCATGATGTAAAAATTGAAATGAATTCATATATGTACCATACATGGTAACTAGAAAGTGTGCAGTTCATGTAAATTCCCTTTATTCTTATACCAAGATTTACATTTCCTTTTCCTTCTCTTTTCAATTTCCTTTTCTCTTGTAGTAGAGGTGAATGCCCGAATCACTTCAATTATTCTCTCTGGGTTCCAGGCATAGCTGAGATTAATATCAGCTAGAACTTGAGCATCATTGCCAAAACATGAGCTCCTTAGGCTGACACGTGGACCGCATGAAGGGACTTTTTTCTCAGTGTTAGGTGATGCTAATTGCCAGCTGATCTGAAGCCAGAGTTGCTTTCCTTTGTTTAATAATTTATATCTTCTCTGAGAACACTGAGCTAAAGTTTAAAACTACAGAAAGTAATGATTTATCTAAATGCCAACAAAGCTAAATGCAGTAAAATCACCCAGACTCCCTATGTGGATTGCTACTCATGTGCCACCCCGAACAGCAGGTGGTATTTGAGGGAGTGTTCGTGTGGACAGCAAGAGAGTTAAGCTCCTGAGGTGTTAGGTCTTGGTGCAGCCTCGCTCTGTAGGTGTCACCAGCTCAGGCTGGCTAAGATGCCAGTAGGACTCATGGAAATGAGTGTATTACAGTCCCGAGGCCTTCCGCATAGGGCTGCACTTTATTTCCATTTATTCTTTCATTAAGCATTTATTGAGTACCGACTATGTGGCAGGTCATCTGCTGGGCATCGTGCAGAGTCACAGAGCTGGAGATGACCTCTCTCAAGCCGCTCACTCAGTCTGGTACAGAAAATGTCCATCAGTGGTCAGTTACCCTGTCCTTCCCCCTCGCCACCCGTGCTTCCCAAGTAGCAACAGAGTGACAACCTCCTCCAGTACTTTTCCTTCTTTGTGGCATTTTGGGAGGTTTGGGACTTGGGGAGGGTGAGGAAATAAGACTGGAATAACAGGAATAACCATTTAAAGCAATTGCAGTGTGCCCAGAATAGCACTTGTTGTTTAGTCACTCAGTCGTGTCTGACTCTTTGAGACCCCATGGACTGCAGCGCGCCAGGCTTCCTTGTCCTTCACCCCTCCCACAGCTTGCTCAAACTCATGTCCATTGAGTTGGTGATGCCATCCAACAGTCTCATCCTCTGTCATCCCCTTCTCCTGCCTCCAGTCTTTCCCAGCATCAGGGGCTTTTCCAATGAGTCGATTCTTTGCCTCAGATGGCCAAAATATTGGAACTTTAACTTCAGCATTAGTGCTTCCAATGAATATTTAGGATTGATTTCCTTTAGGATTGACTGGCTGGATCTCCTTGCTGTCCAAAGGACTCTCAAGAGTCTTATCCAGCACCACGGTTTGAAAGCATCAATTCTTTGGCACTCAGCCTTCTTTATGGTCCAACTCTCACATCTGTACGTGACTACTGGAAAAACCATAGCTTTAACCATAGCTTTGACCATAGGGACCTTTGCGGGCAAAATGATGTCTCTGCTTTTTAATATGCTCTAGGCTCATCATAGCTTTTCTTCCAAGGAGTAAGTGTCTTTTGGGCCTTTTATACCTAATATCTCATTTAACAGATCTATCCAGAAGGAAATGAGATTTATGATCTATAGATGGGAACAGATCTGGAATTGTCAGAAGTGTTCCTTCCTGATCACAAAGAGAGATCCACTTTCACTTCGCAATCACACAGTTAACAAAGATATGTCACTGTTTGATTGTGGTTTGATTTTGTGGAAAACTCGGTACCCTAAGCTGACTTTGATGGCTCAGGTATCTAAGGAAACCCTATCCTTTATAAGAAGGCTATGACATCTGTCACTAAGGTGTGGCCAGAAGATATAAACATATTTTTGCACCTTTGTTTTCCTCTAACCAGAAGTCTTGGAGAAGGCAATGGCAACCCACTCCAGTACTCTTGCCTGGAAAATCCCATGGATGGAGGAGCCCGGTAGGCTGCAGTCCATGGGGTCGCTAAGAGTCGGACACAACTGAGAAACTTCACTTTCACTTTTCACTTTTCACTTTCATGCATTCGAGAAGGAAATGGCAACCCACTCCAGTGTTCTTGCCTGGAGAATCCCAGGGACGGTGGAGCCTGGTGGGCTGCTGTCTATGGGGTCGCACAGAGTCGGGCACGACTGAAGTGACTTAGCAGTAGCAACCAGAAGTCTTTTCCCCTACATGTACCTGGCTGGCTCTCCCACCTCCTTGGCTCCCTTCTCCAGCAGCTCTCTCTTAGCACTGTTGTTACACAGAATGCCCCTGCTCCCTGGCATTCCTTTTTTAAAATTTAATTTTATTATTATTTTTTTGGCCATGCTGAGTCTTCGTTGTGGCATGCATACTTTCTCTAGTTGCAATGCAGCGGCACTTTTAATTGTGGGGCATGGGCTTAGTTGACCTGTGGCATGTAAGATCTTAGTTTCCTGGCCATGGATTGAACCTGCATCTCCTGCATTGGAAGGCAGGTTCTTAACCACTGGACCACCAGGGAAATTCCCTGCTCCCTGGCATCTTTTCTTTTAAAAAAGTTTAATTGGAGGATAATTGCTTTACTATGTTGTGTTGGTTTCTGCCATACAACAGCACAAATCAGTCATAATTATATATATGTCCCCTCCCTCTTGAGCCTTCCTCCAAACCCTGGTACCACCTCTCTAGGTCATCACAGACGCCATACTGGGCTCCCTGTGTTGTATAGCAGCTTCCCACTTCTTGCTGTTCAGCTTTTCTCCATAGCACAGATAGTCATCAAACAGAACACATTTTACTTCTTTTTTCATTTGTCTTCTCTTTCTGCTTATGAAAGGCAAGTTCCATGAGGCCTGACAGTCTCTCCATTTCTGTTTCCCTGCTGCAGTCTCAGCATCCAGAATAGTACCTGGCCCAGAGCAAGTGATCAACAAATATTTGTTGAATGAATCAGTGACCTGATGCTATTAATATTGGGAAGAAATGACTTCATGTAGCCTAAGTGTAGAGTGAGGCCTTTCCTACAATGAACAGGATCAGGAAATGTACCATTCATTCATTGATTCATTCATTCAGCAGGTATTTACCATGCAGTTAAGTTGTGCCTGGCACAGTGCTGGGCTTTGGGGTAACGAATGTAATGAGACATGGTTTCTACTTCCAGAGAACTCAGTCTGTTGAGGGAAATGGACCCATAAATAATATTAACGGTGATAATGATGATGGCTTGCATTTAATGGAGTGTACTACAGGCCAGGTGCTGTTCTATGTTTAGGTGTATTAACTCTTCTAATTCTTAAGACAAAATGAGGTCGGTATGACTCTTATGCCCAATTTGCAGATGAGGAAACAGAGGCACAGAGTCCACACATTCTGAAATGTGGATGGCGTGTGTGACAACAGCTTGCATTGTAACTGGGCACTTCCTTAGAGTGGAGAGGGGCGGGTGGGCAGCTCTGAGAGGCTTATGGGTAATAATCACTCTCCCGCCCCCATTGACTGGTTCTTAGAGTTGATGGGCACGTCTCCTTCCCTCACTTCAAGCCTCGCCGCTCTGGACCTAGTCTTCCCTGAGCTCTCAGCAAATGCTCTCCTTCTGACCCTCATGACCCCCTGTTCTTTTGCTCCTGAGTCTGTAGGCCTCTCCAGTGTTCTAGAGCAGCAGGATGGCTCAGCCCAGACCTCCCAATTTCTCACTCTGTGCTCTCAAATCTGTGCCCTCAGACACCTGACATCGGGTCCTGCTGTCCTCTGGGGGAGGGGAGACACTGTGACCATTCCCCAGATTCTGCTCGCTCTGTGGGCGGTGGGGTCCACGAAAGCCCGCCTTCATCAAAAGGGTCTTTTGGGAGTCTCTGAAAGGAGAGTGCAACACTCACCCCCCTCACCTTGTCTGCTCTCCCATCAGTCCCTTCTGAGCCTTGGGTGACCACCCTTTGCACATCAAAACTCTAGGAGGTCACTTATCTTCCTCGCCTAATGATGTGTTACAGAAAACAAGCTTCCATTACTTGCAAAAGTGTGACGGGAACATGAATATTAATAACTCCCATGGGTTTCCTGCAAACATCCATCACTGCGGCTTAGAAGGCTTGTTCAGGGTTGCTTGGCATGGGGGTAACTGCTCAGCAGAACAATAATAAAGCATTCATGAACCCAGCTCAGGCGGAGCGCTTTCTGGGGCTTTGAGCTGTCGTGTTCCTGCAGGGCTGAGGTGGGGAAAGAGCTCCCTTTCACCTGGGTTTCAGCAGGAAGATGCTTGGCTTTGGTTAGGGACAGGACTTGGCAGCTGCACCAGGACCCCAGTGGTGCTACATCGGGGCTTTCTTTTGATCAAAAGGAAAGTTCTCTTTGGTGACAGCATCTTGGAGAGTGGGTGCATTAGATTTAAGCTAAGTCAGGTTGGAGTGATGCTAGAATCCAGAGCTGGTTACAGCATAGATTATTAGAACTTCCAGGCTCAGTGTCATCTCTGAATACATGGAGGCCACAAAAGGCAGGAGAAAAGTCAGTAGCAGGGCCAACAGTAGAGAATCTAGAGAGGATCATTCCTTTGGAGAACCCTTGAGCAAGGGCCATCGGGATAATGTTGCCTTTGTCCTACCTTCAGGGTTTCCTAATAAAGTCTGCTGATGTAGTTTTCTCTGCAAAAGTCCTTTTCTCCAAGGAGTCTTCAGGTATGTACTATTTTCTGCTCCCTGGGTCTCTGGATGCCTATTAGGATCTCAGGGTTGACTCAGGCTGTGGTAGAGCTTCTAAGTTTCCCATCTCAGGCAGCACTGTTCTAGTAACGAGTGCTCCCAAGATCTGAAGGGAATTCCTGGCAGAGCTGGAGAATGGTTAGATTAAAGGGAGATGGGGTTGAGAAACATAACGGCTCTGTTTCTTGGGTTCTGTTGCCCCAGGAACCCCATGTGATCTTTAGGGTTTGAGCTCCTAGTTTGATGGCTGTTCGAGAACATTATAGCCTGGGTCCCCTAGTTGAAAATTACTGTTGAAATTTATTTTAATGTATACTGTGTGTGCTATATTTAAATATTTGTTACTATTGTTCAGTTGATAAGTCATATCTGACTCTTTGTGATCTCATGGACTACAGCACCCCGGGCTTCCCTGTCCTTCACTATCTCTCAGAGTTTGCCCAAATTCATGTCCATTGAGTCTGTGATGCTATCTAACCATCTCCTCCTCTACCACCCTCTTCTCCTTTTGCCTTCACTCTTTCCCAGCATCCGGGTCTTTTCCAAAGAGTTGGCTCTTCATATCAAGTGGACAAAGTATTGGAGCTTCAGTTTCAGCATCAGTCCTTCCAGGGATTACTCAGGGTTGATTTCCTTTAGGATTGACTGGTTTGATTTCCTTGCATCCAAGGGACTTTCGAGAGTCTTCTCCAGTACCACAATTCAAAGGCATCAATTCAAAATTATTCATATTTCTAGCTTACAAAAATAAAACAAAAATTCATTTGGGTTTTCTAGAGAAAAATGTCTTCTTAGGTAATTTCAATGTGATTAGGGTAGCATCTCTTTTGCTGAACTTTAGGTCAATAATTAAATCTACAGTGTTAATGAAAATGCTCATTTTCTTGAGTAGCAGCATGCAAAATCTCTCTGCTGCACAATTAACTGTGGTAGGGAAATTTCTGCCATTTCTTCTAGCTGTCAGATTTTCTTGTAGGTGGAATTCTATTGTCTTGCATCAGAACAGGCCATGCACGTGAAAGTTATGGAAACAGCCATGGCTTTCTTCCTAATATGCTTTATTGTAGGACATCATTGCCCCACAGAGTTCTGACATTGGGTGTGTTGAATCACAGTGGCCTCTGCCCAGAGATGTTTATCTGGGAGAAAGTCTGGTATCATCATGGAAGGAATAAAAAGTTGAGGCCAGAAGATCTACAAAGTGAATGCTCACTCTAAAATTTGCTGGCTATGTGATCCTGCCCTTTCTGAGCTTCAGTTTTCCCATCTGTAAAATGAAAATAAAAATAACAACTGCTCTTTCTACTTTATAAAATTATCCTGAGGATAATATGAAACCCTTTTATGGGTAATAGTTTTGAAGACTGTGTTGCTAAAGGGTTGTTGTTTTTGTCGAATATTGTGTAGAAATAGAGTTAAACTTTTTCTAAGAATACTCCCAAAACACTCTTTGAACTATTGTAAAGTGGTTGCCAGGCATGTGCAATAAAAGTGTATAACATAGGAAGGCTTCTTTTCCAGTCAGAAAGGGAAAAAAATTGACTTGGTGATTATAGCATGTAATGTTGACTATTTAACCAATCTCTATTCTCACATCACTCCTTTCTCCTTTGTAAACGAACCCTGATTTTGTTATGTGTCCACCCTCATCATGATTGCATGTTTCAAGGGAGGCAGGCTTTAGCCCAGAAGCAAGCCGAGATTGGTCTAAGCCAATGGTCCCTAAACTTTAATGGGCATCAGAATCATGCAGAGGGCTTGTTAAAACACGAGTCACTGGGCACCAGCCCTCATTTAGTAAGTCTGGGTGGTGTCAGAGAATTTGCATCAAATGATGGTGATACTATTGGTCTGAAGACCAGGCTTTGACGGCCACTGTCTGAGCCAATCCTGGTGATCCCCTCCTCCTTACCAGTTGTTGTTGTTCACTCGCTAAGTCACATCTGACTCTTTGCAACCCCATGGACTGCAGCACGCCAGGCTCCCCTGTCCTTCACCATCTCTCGGGGTTTGCTCAAACTCATGTCCATTGGGTCGGTGATGCCATCCAACCACCTCATCCTCTCTTGTCCCTTCTCCTCCTTGATGGTTAGTGGTTAGGTATAGATACATGAAGCAACTCTTCCCAATGAGATGTGATAAGTCTGCAGGGGGCTTATGGGAAAGGGGTTCTCACTTTTCAAATGAGACACAGAGAAGAGATGGCTCCTTTTCCACCTCTGAACAAAGACTTTGAATGGAGCACCTGGGACTGATGCAGATATTCTTGGACTATTAAGGGAGCAACACTAAGGACAAAGTGGACTCTCTGAGAATGACCAATCATTTTCGGCACCAGGGGCCAGTTTTGTAGAAGACAATTTTTCCACACTCGAGTGGGGGTAGGGATGGTTTTGGTTTCGCCTGACCCTCACCTCCTACTGTGCAACCCAGTTCCTAACAGGCCATAGACCAGTGCCATCAGGGACCCTTGATGCAAAGCGCCTGGGTCCTTAGTGATGTCCCTAGGCTACCCAATTAAATATGGAGTTGCCTACCTTATTTGTTAAGTCATTTTGAGTTGGAGTTCTCTGTTACTTTCAATGAAAGACAACTTAATTGATAAAACAATAATGTTAAAGTTTCTTTTCTGTCATGAGCACAGTGGGGTAGGTTATGGGACAGGATCCCTGAGCCTTACTGTGGGCAGTGCAAGATGCCTGGCATTAGAGAATGCACTCAGCCGTGAACCATGTACCTTCATTAAGGCCTAAGTATTAGAAGAAGGTTTAGGAAGAACCAGTTTAGGAAGAGCTGGAGGTGGTGAGCAAGTCAGGGTATGAGTAAAGAGTTCCCACCCAACCTGGGAGATGTGACCATATGAGAACAGGTTGGGTGCACGTGGTGGAGGAAAGGTATGCTTGGTGTCTTAAGAATAGCAAACTTATTAGGATTTTGCGGTCTGATAGGTGGGAAGGTGAACACAGGATTGGAAAGAACGCTGAGGAAGGGTAGACTAAGAGGATTAGAATTGGAAAGCAGAAAATAAGCAAGTGTCAGAGGGACTTGGGAGCTTGTATGCTGATTGAAATATTATGTCTCCAAATGATACATTATTATTATTATTTTTTTTTACTATTTTAACACTAGTAAAGCTATTCTTGGGCTTCCCAGGTGGTGCTAGTGGTAAAGAACCCACCTGCCAATGCAGCAGATATAAGAGATGCAGCTTTGATCCCTGGGTCTAAAAGATCCCCTGGAGAAGGGCATGGCAACCCACTCCAGTATTCATGCCTGGAGAATCCCATGGACAGAGGAGCCTGGCAGGCTACAGTCCATAGGGTTGCAAAGAGTTGGACACAAATAAAGTGACTTAGCAGGCACGCATGCAAAGCTATTTTCAGTTAAAAGACAACATGGGTTCCTGAGGTGGACTTTATCCAATGGTTAGTATGCCATCAGGTCCAGCCTGTGATTTCACGATAATTACTAGAACTCTCTTTCCCTCAAACTCTAGGATTGTTGCAACTGGTTTCTTCTAGCACTGGTGGGCCTGATCTGTGACCTATCGGTGTTTATCCCATTTCCTTCATGTTACTTACCCGAATGTCTTCAGTGGGCTGCCGCCTACCAACGCTACCTGCAAACATTACAGGCTGTGGTTCTGCTCCTGCTCCTCTGTTCTGTGCCAGGCCCAAGGGTCCTTGCCCTCAGCACTGGTGATGCAACAATGAAAAGAGAGCCTTGATCTCAGGATGCTCAGTCTAGGGCAGCACTGTCCAGCATAAATAAAAGCCACAAGTGTAGTTTTAAGTTCTCTAGTGACCACATTAAAAAAAAGTAAAATGAAATAGTGATATTAATTTTAATAGTATATTTTGTTTATTCCAGTGGTTATCAACCAGGGGAGATTTTGCACCCTGGGGGCATTTGGCAATGTCTAGCAATGTTATTAGGCAAGTTTTGGTTGTCACAACTGGGAGTGTGCTGGTGACATTTAATGGGAAGAAGCCAGAGATGCAGCTGAATATCCTACAATGTACAGGGGACAGCCTCTCACAGCAAAAAGCCAGGTAGCACCAAATGTCTATGCTACTGAGGATGAAAAATCCAGATTTAACTCAATACATCTAGAACATTTCATTTCAACGTGTAATCAAATGTAGAAAACTCATTAATTTGATATTTTACATTTTTAAAAATTCTAGGTTTTTAAGTCTGATGTGTATTTTACACTTACATCTCAGTTCAGGACAGCCATGTCCCAACTACTCGATTGCCACGTGTGACTAGCAGCTACTGGACAGGCATAGGGGGTATGTAGTCCTAGTCCAGGAAGCTCTCCATGGCCCCAGTTTCCTGGGCATAGCAAATACAGTGAGAGGCAAAGTCCTAGTATCTTTGTGAGATGGACTTGATAAGGAATTAGGATGAAGGATTGCATGGGGTCTCTCTGATCATTAAACTAGGTAAGAATGCAAACACATTCAAAACAATGGCTATCCAGCCTCTTGCATTATTTACCTGCAAAAATATCATCAAGAGGTTGTAATTTCTTATTCCCTTAAGGCAAAGGTCAGCATACCCCGTTGGGAAGATTACGAAGGTGGTAGCTTCAATGCAGCTCTGAGGATTTAGATATTGATCACTGAGGCTTTCATGCAGTCAAAACAAACAACCAAGCAACACCCTTTGCCTCTTCCAAAACACCCTACAGTCTTTCCCTTTTGAAAAATGAGAAATAAAAGGGTTTCAGGTTAAAAAGAAGGTGATCGTGTAGTAATCAGAGATTTAGAACCATCCAAACTGACCTTAGTACAACATGCTGTACTTGGTAATCCCCAATTTGAAGGCTTCGCAGTATCTCATTAGTCTGGAGTTGCAGTACAGATAACTCTGTATTGAGTGAGTAATTAAATGTGACACAGAAGCAGGGGAATGGATTAGCAACACATCCAGGGGTTCCTCTGAGGGGGCCTTTCCTGCCTCTGCCTGTGAGGGAAGGTGTAGAGAGGCTTAGCAGAACTCCTGCAAGGAGGATCCTGGTGAAAGGCAGAGTGAGATTTCTCGTGTTATCTGCAGGCCAGGGCAACGTGCCAGTCAGTGTGAGGATAGGACCTTTTGGAAGCAAGGCCTCGTCTATGAAGCGACAGGGTCAAGTCAGTGGTGCTGCTGGTCTTTTCTGGGCTAATTATGGGAATCCATCCTCAGCTTTTCTGAGCAAGCTGTTCATTCTGTCTTTAGTAGGGCAAGGACCTGCCATGTTTACTTGAAGTCAGAGTGAAGAATACTTCCCATTCTTCCAGGACCCTCGAAACCAGAGCGTACCCGACACAGCCAGGCTTTGTCTAAAATGAATAAAGATAAAGAGAGCACTTTCTCATTTTTTACAGTGTCAACATGACGCTTAATTTCATAGAATTGAAGGTTTGGAGAGGGACTCATGTAGTTTACTTTTCTGCTTCCAGGAAAGCTGTCATTCAACTTTCTCACACACCTGAAAATCCACCCTAATTTTTCAAAGTCCACCAGGGAAGAAGGTTTAAAAAATCTTTTTGGAAACATTCAGCTTCTCTTCAGCCCTCAATGAACATATATAGAGCACTGGTTCTGAGCAAGAAATTATTTAGGAGCCAAGAAATTAAAGGAAAGAGAAGACAGCTTCTCTTTTGAAGGAGCTCATGAGAGAGACATGAAAAAGCAGGGGGTAACAAGTGCCAAAGGAATGGCACAGCCATGAAGGCCTGTAGGAGTTGAGAAGAGGAAACTGATGCGGGGCTGGGTGAGGTGAAATTCCAACCCCATTGGTCTTCTGGGGTTGGATGGAAGAGAAGGGCCTGGTGTGAGGAAATGCCATCTCACGCTCTCCCGTCACCCTTTTAAAATCCAGTCCCTGCAATGTGACGTCAGCAATGCAAGGCAGCACAGGTGCAAGACAAATCAGGCTCAGTCCCAGCCTCTAGGAACTCAAAATGGACTAAAGCAAATTTTCAGATCTTCCATAGACACATGACTCTTGCTCACTCATTTAACAAATATTTACTGGTCTTCTGTTCTGTGCCTGGTCCTGTTCTTGATACTGAGGATACAATGGGAAACAAGACAGATTTAAGTCCTGCTTTATAAAGTTCATGGTGTAGAGGGGTGGGAAACAACAAACACATAATTACAAGTGTGATAAGAATTATAAAAGGGGGTAATACATGCTTTGGGAGTATATATCAGGTATTCATCTGATCTAGGAGAGAAGGCTTCCCTTGGAAAGTGTTGTTTAAGTTGTAATAGGAAAGAACAAATCTGACTCCATGTTGGATGTTTCTTTTACTTTAACCTTTTTGTTCTATTGCTGGGTTTCCCAGGTGGCACTTGTGCTAAAGAACACACCTGCCAATGAAAGAGACATAAGAGATTAGGGTTCGATTCCTGGGTCGGGAAGATCCCCTGCAGGAGGGCATGGCAACCCAATCCAGTATTCTTGCCTGGAGAATTTCATGGTCAGAGGAGCCTGGCGGGCTACAGTCCATAGGGTTGCAAAGTGTCAGACATGACTGAAATGACTTAGCACACACATACACCTTTTATTGCTACAAGTTAAGAATGTTGCCTATAGCTTAAAATATACAGGATAGCCCATTCTCAAGCCTCTGACTTTTAAGGGGATAACACTTTCCCGTTCTTACAGAGGCAAAAAGTTGCAGAATGGAGAATTTGTCTTGTAGGAAGTTAACAGGGACATCATGCAATGACCTACATGGACAGCTGCAAGAACAAAGGATTCTGACACTAAGAAGTTTACAGTAACCAACTACATCCCCTCCCCTTTTAGTATAAAAGAAGCCTGCATTCTAACTTGGGGAAGATGGTTCTTTGGGACACTAGTCCGCTATCTTTCTGTTTGCTGACTTTCCAAATAAAGTCATTATTCCTTGCCTCAACAGCTTATCTTTTGATTTATTGACCTGTTGTGCAGTGAGTGGTATGAGCTTGGACTCTGCAACAAAGCCAACATATGAGTGAAGAACTGAGTAAACAGATGAAGGAGGAGAGAGGACCAAGGGGAGAAGAATGTGCCTGTCATAAGGAAAAGACTCCAAAATATCCAAAGTGGAGAGAGTGTGGTGCTTTTTGAAGAACAGAAAAGTGTCCAAGACGGTGGCAGCAAGGATGGAGATGAAGCCCAAGAGTTAGGGCAGGCCCATCCTGGGCTGGAACATGACCACATGTGCTCTGGGCACAATGGCCAAAACAAATCAAAGCTGAAACAAACATCCTGTCTTGTCTCCCAGTGACGTGAGAGCAGGGGAGACTGCCAAATTGCACAATTTCAGAAGACTGGTGAAGACCCTGTGCATCTTGTCTAGGAGGGTCTCTGCCCAGACCCCTGCACTTGCCACCTCCCCTCCTGCCCCACCAGCCTCTGGACTCAGGACTCATGGATGCCCTCCACCTCCAAGCTCTACTCCACTGGGCCCTGTGTTTCTTGTGACTCTGGAGGAATTGCTGTGAGGCTGAGTTCTCAAGTATCTGGCACCCGGTCCACTCAATGAGTGTGTATTTCTGCTGTGCCAGGAGGGGTACCTGGTATTTGGTTCTTCCTTTTGCTGAGCTAAGCCCCAAACCCCGAGGAGGCTCCGAGCAGCAGTCTCTATATGCCACTGAGTTAGTTCATCATTGGACTCCTGCCTCAGTTTCCCTGCTTAATACTTCCAGGTACCTTCTGATGCTGGAGGTTTGTCCAGAAACTCTAGTCCTCAGTGTTTACTGAGTTCCTGAAACAGTGATGGAGTGCCTGGGATGGTGTTAAAAACAAAACAAAACAACACACCAGAAGAACTGGACCGTGATCACATACATTCAAGTGTTGGTAATAATTTAATGTGTTGAATTATCATTAGTATTTTGAAAATGTGAAAATCATCTTTTTCATTACTTCAAAGGAGAAGATGATTCTTATTATAAATATGACACTTAAGTAATTTCATCGTTTTTTAAAAATTTTGATCTTGTAGGTGCCAACAATTGCTTCTTTCTTTTTCCAGTTGACAGATAGCAGTTTTAATATTCATTACATTTTTTATGTTACAAAATCCGCATGAGGTAAAAACTGGCACTGGTTCGGGGATGGAGTTGAGTCCAAAGTTATTAATTTGACACTGAAAGCATCTCGCCATTCAGCTCCAGCCTCCTGCCACTGCTTCTTTCCACGTTCACCACCCTTAGGCTATCTCCTCTAGGTTTGCGCTCAAACTGTCCCGTCTGCTTGAAATGTTCTTCCCCTTCCTCTTCACATGCCATCATCCTTGTCTGTGAAGACCGCTTCTCCTCCATTTCCATTGGCTTGCCTGTTTCCTCTCCCAGCTCTGAATTCTTCCTCTACCCCAGTTACTCATTTTCCATCTTCTTTATAGTTTCTTTCACTTGGACCCCTGCTCAGACTTGTGTTCATATGAATCAGCTGTGTATAGCTAATATTGATTTTTGAGATCTAGCCTAGAAATCTAATAACAAAATATCTTCCTGATTGTATAATACAATTAAAATAGTTTCTTTTTAAATTGAGGAAATATGGAAAGTATGAAGATCACAGGGCTTTCCAGGTGGTGTTAGTGGTAAAAAACATGCCTGCCAATGCAGGAGACATAAGAGATGAGGGTTGGATCCCTTGGTCAGGAAGAACCCTTGGAGAAGGGCATGGCAACCCACTCCAGTGTTCTTGCCTGGAGAACCCTGTGAACAGAGGAGCCTGGAGGGCTATAGTCCACAGGGTCACAAATAGTCGGACACGACTGAAGCAACTTATCATGCGTGCACGCATGAAGATTACAAGGGCTTCCACCAAAAATGGAGGGATGGTCAAGAGTGCAGGCAAGTTACTTAGCCTCTCTGAGCCTTAGTTTTCTCCTCTGTGAAATGGAAATGATAAACCCTGTCTCATTGGCTTACTGCATCAGTTGACTATTATGTGTAAAATGCTCAGAAGAGCTTCTGGCAAGCAATAAGCACTCCATACTTGGTAACTATTGTTATTAAAATAATCATGGTAACATTTTCAAACTCTTAATTATACTGTTATTTCTATTAAAAGTACTTTGCAAATTCCAACCAACAAGCTTTCAGGCAAAATTCAGATCCATTCCATTTTCAAGCTGTGGGCTGCTGCTTCTCTCAGGGCAGAGAAGTGACCTGCTTTCCATCCCAGAAGCATTCACAGGTGTCACCAGGAAGTGGAACAAACATACTTGACTCTCCTGTCTGAGCCTTCAGATCGTGTGCAGCAGCTGAACAGTCACTTCGGGGTGAAACCAACAGAAGGTGAGGGTTCAGTCACTTGACTCAGTAACAGGTGCTGTTTATAGCACTCAAGCTCTTTCCTGGAATCGTTTCATGTTTGTGACATGCACCATGTGTTAAGAGTGCACACATTCTACGTTTGGTCATAACACAACAACCAATGGTTGGCATAGCCTTTGGTTTAGACAACCAGATGGAACCCCCTGGGTTGAGGGTGAACTCCTCCTTATCTTACCCAACCTTCCTCCTTGTACCACGAAGGCTGTCAGGATGGCTGCTCACATCCTGTTAGAAAGAATTACCATAATCACTAACGGGTAGTTAGGGACAACGTTCCAGTTTAAAGACTTTCATGGGCCGTGAAAGCTAGCAAGTAAATAATCGTTTATCAGCCCATCACATAGAGGATGCCACATGGAATGACATTTCCAGCACTTCAAAATGCACAGAAGCCATATATCATAATGGGACATAAAAGTTACGTGCGAACAGGCTGTAAAACTGAACAACTGTTTACCTCAGTGAAGGTTTCATTTACATGCCCTCCGGCAGACACTTAAATGTGCTTCAGATGGGGCTGAGGATCACAGCTTCCAGCAGAGCCTGGATTAAGCGGAGATGCTTTGGGTACATACATCGATTGCAATGTGATTTCAGAGACTCCAGTAAAGGCCTTTCTAGCTCCCTCCAAAACTCACTTTGCCTGTTTAATGCTTAAAAATCTCTTGGAATCAAAACTTTATAATCAATCACAGAAAATTTAATTGACAAGTTCAACATTGGATTCAATATGAAATACCATGGAAGGCACAAATAGCCAACACTTATAGCACTCTGTTCTTTGTTGAGTACTTCCACATGTGGAACCTTCTTTATGCTCCAACACTCCAGTAGGTTGAATCATTGCCCCCAGTTATGAGCCATGACCTGTAACTTAGAGAAGTTCAGTGATTTGTCCAAGGACACATGCGCGTCCCATCAAGGCTGGGACTTGAATCTGATGTTTCTAAAGTTGTCTCCTTAGTGCACTTTCCACAAGAGCAGGCTCTTATATGAAATACCCTACAGAGGAAGTCCTTGACTTCGATTTATACCACCCCGAGAGCCAGTTTTTAAAGGTGGAGCTGCAGATGAGAGAGTTGGGTCAGCGGTCTTCCTGGGCCCTGCTCAGCTGGGGCAGGCCTGGAGGTCCCCTCCTCTGTGATGCCCCCTGCCCGCTTGCCCTGCCCAAGCTGACGGGGGAGTGTACACACACTTCCTTTAAGCTTCGCTGAGTTGATCCCATTCCACACTTGCATTCCCTGCTGGGATTGGAGCTCTGCTCTGATGCCTAATCTCCTTGGCCAAAGTCCTGGAAACTGGCTACCTCCTTGCTGGTTCTCTGTCCCTCTGCTCCTAACCTCAGCCGAGGTTTTGTTCCTCTGCACAGACTTGTCAGGACTGGCTGCTGATTGCAGTTTTCTCTGACTATTATAGGAACTGCCAGTTGTTCATTATTCCTTCGTTCATTGAACACATTTTTATAGAGCACCCAGGACAGAAAAGATACAGTTGAGAGTCAATTCTTCTCAGTTCTCAAGGTAACCCTAATGAAGCAGGAACTTGCCACATACCTTTAGAGACTGTGTGTGTGTGTTGAGTTGCCTCAGTCGTGTCTGACTCCCTGTGACTCCACAGACTGTAGCCAGGCTCCTTTGTCCATGGGATTCTCCAGGCAAGAATTCTGGAGTGGGTTGCCAGGCCCTCCTCCAGAACTTTAGAGACGATGTAAGTGCTATTGTTGACTAGCTCACCAGATACCTTAAAGCTGGGTCTTTTCCCTCTGAATCTCTGATCATCTACTGTCAGCCACAAGAACTGATGGCTTAGTGGGGGCACTGAAGGGGCAGGAGGTGAGTCTGGATCATGGTTGGGGTCAGAACGTGGGAAATGGGTTCCAGGAGACCTTTAAGACACCATGGGAATTAAAAAAAAATTTTTTTTATCAGAGTACAGTTTGTTTAACCCACTACAGTATACTTGCCTGGGAAATCTCATGGACAGAGGAGCCTGACAGTCTACAGTCCAAGGGGTTGCAAAGAGTCAGACATGACTGAGTCACTGAGCACAGCACAGCACACATACTTGCTTGATAATGTTAGCTTATGCTGTACAATGAAGTGAATCAGCTATATGTATACATATATCCCCTCCCTCTTGGGCCTCCCTCCCTTTTCCCCTCCCACCCCTCACCCCTTTAGATCATCACAGAGCAGTGAGCTGGGCTTCCTGTGCTATATAGCAAGACAGCATAGGAATTTCTTAGTATCAACACGGTCTGGCTGGCCCTGGCTCCAGGTGAGTCTGTGAGTGATCTGCTGAATGACAGTCGATGAGCCACAGAGGAAGTGGGATAATTTGTAGAAAAGGGTGACAAGGAACGACCTTCAGCATCTTTGTTTAATAACATTACCTTCACAAGCTGCAATCCTTTAGTCTCACAGATACCAGCGGCAAGACTTGAATGAATTTTATCTGAATTTCTGCTTTATTTATTTCCCTGCTAGCTTCATTTCTAAAATCACCTTTGCCGAATGACAACTCAATCAATTCAATAACATGCAATTTTACACAGTAGGAACCTATTCCCATACCCCTCTTCATATTTAAAATTGTCGGCTGCTTCCTTGAATAGCCTATGTGTGTTTCAAAACCAAGTTATTTTCATCTCCAGACCCCCGAGGTGGAATGACGCTGTGAGATGGACAGCGGCCTGACTTGAGGTTGAAGATGCTCTCCTCGTCCCTTTCTTTTCTCACATGCATCTCTCATTCATCACAGCCTGAGCTGCCAGCTCACGTTCAATTTCCCATCAGTTCAGTTGTGTTAAGGAATCATCGGCTTGATGGGCTTCATTTTAGAAGCTTTCTGAGATGCTTGGCTTTTTCTTACTTTGTTTCCCCTGCTTCTTGGAATCTTGCCAGAGTAAATGAAGGTAAAATGAACACGTATATTTTGGCTTTGTTTTCCAGGGCCGGATAAAGTGATGGACAGGATTATATTACTAGAGGAATTAAGGAGGAGATGGGCTGCACACATTGGTTGATCCACAGAGTCTGTGAGTAATGAACTGGAAAAAAAAAGCGGCTGATTGAAAATTTGAATCATTAAAAACTTTGAAATCAACAGCTTCTTTTAGAATTTCAATCTTCTGTGATTTGCTTAGAGTCAGTGCGGCAGTGGTCTGAGCCGTAGGCCACATTGTCAATCACAGTGAGCAAGGTTTGCTCAGGGCCTCTGTTGTTTCAGAGATTAAACACTTAAAAAAGCTACAGTAACTCTTCTAGGGCACTGGCGTGGTCATCATGGTATAGTACTCCCTGGACTTTCATTGATTTAGAATTTACATTTCCATTATTTGCAAATGACCCTCCAGGTTCAAAATATATTATAATTTGTATTCTTATTGAAGCATGAATCAGAATTGCGCTAGCTGGCTGGGATGCTGGGGTGCAGTGGTGGATTGCATGGCTGGCCTAATGCTTTGCCCCTCACCGCTCAAGGAAAAAACATTTTTCACTTTTTGTATATACATATCAAGGGGGAAATGATGTGATATAGTAGTTCTTTGTGAGTTGAGGGGATTCATAGGGATATTGGAAAGAATTACTCTTGAGTGTCAGGCTGTACTGTCGGTATGTCTTATTGTAATGAGATCAAGTACAGCAATGCTTTTCTCATCTGTGGATGACTTATCTGGACATTAAGAAATAACTTATTTTGTAATCAGCCTGTAAAGAAAAGGGCTGCTGAGAAGACAATATAGATGTTCCCCCATCCATCCACACTAAAACTCATGCTCTTAGCTCAAAGGTGATCTCCTCAAGCCCTCATCCAGAACTGCCCTCTGCCCTTTTTGATTTAGATTTGACCTCAGGTGCAAAGAGTTGAACCTAAGATGCTCATGGCAGCTACATCTTCTTTGTGGCTCAGATGGGCTAGTTTATTTCAGTATTTTCCACCTTCATACCTATGCCTGTTAGCTCCTTCATATCTAGTAAACATGCAACATGCATACTCATATGTTTAGACTATATTATGAAATGTATGACATTTAGATTTATATAATAGTATTTCAGTATATGTTTTTTTTCTTTTTACTGTTTCTACTCAGCATAATTTTTCAGGATTTATCCATGTTGGTAAATGTGCATGTGGTTAGTTCTTCGCTGCATTGTCTTCCAGAGCATGTGTTCACTATGTTTTGCTTGCAGTTCCAGTTTTAGATGCCACTGTTGGCTCAATGCTTTGCTGCCACAGTGCTGTGAAGACCATCCTTTTCAATGCCCGTGTACGGTCCTGGGTAAATAGTGTTCCTGGGGTGGTAGCACTAGAGTCGGATTATAGGTTATAATATAAGGGTAATTGAACATTTCATCTCACATGGTATTTTCCAGATGGCTGTTCTACCTTTTTCTTCTGTAGGAGTGGACTAAGCTTCCTGTATCTCCACATTCTCATCCATATAAATTAGCATATTTCTGGGTATTAGTGATACAGAGCATTTCTTCATATATTTATTAGTCATTTGGATTTCTCCTTCTGGGAATTGTGTAATCATATCCTTGTCCATTTTACTATTGGGATTCCTGTCTTTCTCATCAATTTGTTGAAATTCCATGTGTATTTTAGACATTAATTTTTGTCAGTTTTAGCTGATGCAATTTTCTTCTGGTATCTTTTGTTGAAGGAAATTACTTTTTATATGACAAATGTTTTATTTTGGAAGAATTTGAGATTTACAGGAAAGTTGTAAAGATACTGCAGAGTGTTCCCGTATTACCTTCTCCCTAACGTTAGCATGTTATTATTTATTTTTAAAATGTTTATTTATTTATTTGGCTGCCCCAGGTCTTAGTTGCAGCATTCAAGATCTTATTTGTGGCATACAGGTTCTTTCAGTTGTAGCAGCAGGTCATATCTAGTTCTCTGACCAGGGATTGAACCCAGGCTCCCTGCATCGGGAGCATGGAGTCTTAGCCACTGGACCACCAGGGGAGTCCCCCTAATGTTAACATAATTTTTGGCATATTTGTCAAAACCAAGAAATAACACTAGCTTAAGCTGCTGCTGCTGCTGCTGCTAAGTCGCTTCAGTCGTGTCCGACTCTGTGTGACCCCATAGACGGCAGCCCATCAGGCTCCCCTGTCCCTGGGATTCTCCAGGCAAGAACACTGGAGTGGGTTGCCATTCCTTCTCCAATGCATGAAAGTGAAAAGTGAAAGTGAAGTCGCTCAGTTATGTCTGACTCTTTGCGACCCCATGGACTGCAGCCCACCAGGCTCCTCCATCCATGGGATTTTCCAGGCAAGAGTACTGGAGTGGGGCACCATCACCTTCTCCGCACTGGCTTAAGAACACTAAATCACAGATTGATTCAGATGTCACCATTCTTTCCTTTGATGTCCTTTTACTGTTTCGGGATCTAATCCAGGATACTGCATTGCTGTTAGTTGCCATGTCCTTAGTCTCTTTTGATCTGTGCTAGTTTCTTAGTCTTTCCTTGCTTTTCATGAGCTTCGATGTTTTGAAGAGTACTGGTCAGGTATTTTGTAGACAGTCTCTCAATTTGGGTTTGACTGCTGTTTTCTTATGATTAGCCTGGGCTTACACATTTTTTTTGGAAGAAAATCACAGAAGTAAAGTACATTTCTTATCACATCACATCAAGGGGTACATAATATCAACATGACTTATTACTGGTGATGTTAATCTTGAACACTTGGTTAAGGTGGTATCAGCCAGCTTTTCTCTACTGTCAAGTTGAGTTTTTCCTTTCCATACTCTGTTCTTGGAAATGAGTCAGTAGGTTCAGCCCACACTCAAGGGGAGGGGAGTCAAACTTCACCTTCTGGACAAGGAAGTAAGTACATATGTTATTTACAATTCTATAAGGAAGAAGAAATCCTTAGTTGTAATATAATCAAAAATTGCCAATTTTTCACCATATGGCTTGTGCTTTTGAGGTCTTGTTTCCTATCTGAAATACCACAAAGATATTCTTCTATACTTTCTTTACATGCACACATCAATATAATGCTCATCTTTAATATTTAGGTTTTTAATCCATCCAGATTTTACCTTTATGTAAGGTGTGAAATAGGGTCTAAGTTAAAATTTCCTCCTTAGGTTTTTTTTTTTTTTTAACTCAATTAAACTGATTCTTCCCCCACTGATTTATCATGTCAGCTGTCCATATATCCAAATTTCCAACTTGGAACCCTTTCTGGGCTCTGTTTTGTCCTATTGGTCTATTAGTCTGTTATTGTGCCAGTACATAATAGAGTTATACTATGGCCTTATAGTATGCCTTCGTATCTGATAGGGCAGGTATTGTGAATTGAATGGTGACCTCCAAAAAGATATGTCCACATCCAAATCCCTAGAACCTGTGAATGTCACTTTATTTTGGGGTAAAAGTTGTTACATATGTAATTAAATTAAGATATTTGAGATGAAACGAGCCTGATTACCTGGATAGCTCTTAAATCCAGTAGCATGAGACAGAAGAAGGAAAACACAGACACAGAAAGACACAGAAAAGAAGGCTGAGGTGAAGACAGAGACAGAGACAGAGATTGGAGAGATACAGCCACAGGTCAAGGACTGTGAAGGACTGCCCTCATCCAGCAGAAGCTAGCAGAGGCCCTGTGCAGATTCTACCTTAGAGCTCCCAGAGTAAGTGTGGCTCTGCCAACACCTTCATTTTGGACTTCTGGCCTCCAAAACTGTGAGAGAATGTATTTCTGTTTTTTTGAGCCACCCAGATTTGTGGTACTTTGTTACAGACTCCTCTGTCCATGGGATTTCCCAGGCAGGAATACTGGAGTGGTTGCCACTCCCCTCTCCCGGACTGAAGCCCTAGGAAACTATAAAATACAGTAATTACCTGCTTCAGTTCCTTGCTTTTCAAAATTCTCTTTTATTTGTGGATGCTTATTCTTCCATTCTCATTTTAAACAGTTTAATGAGATGTTTAAAATAATCCTACTGAAATTTGGTTCATAATTCCATTAAATGTATAAATTGATTTGGGGGAGATTTTCCATCTTTACAGGATTAAATAATCTTATCTTTTAGTTGCAGCAGCAGCTATCTATTATCTATTAGCATTGGGTTATTTTCCCCTTTAATATGAACTTATGTGACCTAAGGAAGATTTTCTCTATAAAATTCTCATATATTCTTTGTTATTTCCAAACAGCAACAGTTGTGCTTTTCCCTGGCAATCTTCCTGTCTCATTGCACTGGCCAAACATTGAGGGCTATATAAAGAGGCTGCAGTAATAGTGAGCATTTTTATCTTACTCTGGTGTGAAAAGGAATGCATTTAAAACATATTGATTACATGTGAGGTTTCCTGTGGGTGTTTTGGTAGACCTTCTTTCTTCTTTAGCAACTTAAGGAATTTTTTTCTATTTCTGATTCAAGGGGTTGGGAAAATAGACCCCACATCTTGATAGGAGCAGATGCAAAGCTATATTACAAAGGTCCTGGACAAAGTGATAAGTGGAAAATTGTGACCATTTTTGTGTTTTCACTTCCACAGGGTAAGTTACTAGCTGTATCTTGCATAGAGAATTTATAGTTGGAAGACAGGTGGGGAGTTAGGGACTTCTTAGTTATGAGAGAAGTATCTATGACTTAGAGGTTGGTGTTGATGAAATGAAACTTTTAAAAATTGAAACAGGGATGACAAAGGGGCAGAATACTGAAAAAAACACCAGTAATGTTTTGTGAAGTGTTTTTTTTCCCTTGTTTGGCCATGTGGAATGGGAGATCTTAGTTCCCCAACCAGGGATCAAACCCATGCCCCTGCAGTGGAAGTGTAGAGTCTCAACCACTAGACTGCCAGGGAAGTCCCCAAGATTGTTTTCAAAAAGTGAATTCCCAATAGGTACAACCATCAGCTTCATCACAAATTCATCAGCAAATATTTGTTGTCATTATGATAGACCAAGCACTGTCATTGTGACTGGAGGAGTACAAAAAATAAGACAGTTTGCCCTCAAAACACTTTCAATTTATTAGAATTAGAAAGATACTGCAGTCCCTCAAAGAGGGCCGATAATGCAAGATAAAATGTGAGAGACTTGAAAAGACAGGCTCAAAGAGATAGCAATAATGCATTCATCTCTTTAAAGAGATTAAAAATTTGAATATATCTTCAATGATACAATAAAAACCAGTGGAGGAGATTCACTTTTCATAACTAGGCCACAAAAGTATTTGAATTCCAAAAGCAAGAGATGTTTATATTAAAATTTATTCACAAATGACACCCTACTAAGTAAATTTCCTAGAGATTTGAAAGAATTAGTGTAACTTTGAAAACAGCTTCCCATGGTCTGACTCTGTGAATTAAATGTAGGAGACCTGAACAGGTTTCCATATCTGTACTGGAGTCCCTCCACTTACAAACCACTAATAACAAAACTAACTTGAAGCATGTGTTGACATGAGAATTAGCTAGTAGAAACCACCGTGGAAATCTTAAGTTGCTGTGAAACTAGCTCAATAATGGGCGTTGGCTTGCCTCCAGTTGCTTCTGAAAGGGAGAAGGAGTTCGATGACAGTTGAGTGACCATTTAACCTGCTATTCAGGCAGCTTGCCTGGCAGGATGCCTGGTGATAAACAGAAGAAGAAAATTTACAGAAGACAAAAGTAGGAGCAGCAAAAGAGATCAGATACTCTGCTTCTCATCCCGGGCACTGCAGGCCTTCTGAACAGGACAAGTCTTTGTTGTACAGGACTGCTGTGCTGAGGGAGTTTGGCACCTCCTCTGGTTGAACATCAGTAAGGGTTCCCCAGCAGCTCAGTGGTAAAGAATCCACCTGCTATTGCGGAAGACGCGAGAGACACGGATTCGATCCCTGGGTCAGGAAGGTCTCCTGGAGAAGGAAATGGCAACTCACTCCAGTATTTTTGCTGGGAAATCCCATGGACAGAGGAGCCTGGTGAGCTACACAGTCTACGGGGTTGCAAAAAGTTGGACGTGCCTGAGCACACACACCCTCTGTTTGAACATCACTGAGACAGACAGCTAGGGGCCCTTAGGAAACAGTGTTGCCAGGGGGTTTAGAGGGAGCAGAGTCTGAAGATGGCAGTTAATGAAGAAAGTGAAAGGTTTAACAAGAGTGGCAGCCATATTGTAGTATTTGAGGGGATTTCAGTCAAGTTAATCCATTTTGTGCAGGGCTTCCACACTATTCTCTTTTTCTTTTGGCCACACCATATGCTTTGTAGGATTTTAGCACCCCAGTCAAAGATTAAACCTGGGACAATGGCAGTGAAAGGCCTGAATCTTAACCACCAGGCCTCCAGGGAACTCTCCTAGACTATTTTCAAAAATTTGCTTTCATCACATCATGGCTCTGTTCTAAAGCCTGCGATGACTCCCTATGGCTTACAAATGTAGAACATATTCCCAGGCTTGACATTTGCCTTCTCTCCAAAACTCATTTTCAACACCCATCTTCCATTATCTTAAGTGGACTTTTCCAGTTCTAGTTAACAGAGCCCGACAACAGAATTTTGAATGGTCCTGAATGATCAAGATGGGAAGTAAATAAATGTTGGTCTCTTGTGTTTCCAGTGGGGTCAACACCAAGGCTTTGTCTCTGTTGCTCTGAAGTTGCTATTTGTTAACAATAGCATTCTCATGTTGCAGGAGTTACCTTTCCCTTTGCAGTTTTCTAATTTAAAATCACCTCTCCAGTGTTGTTCTGATCACAGTCCTTCTGTCTTGACCACAGACATTTGTCCTATACCCAAGTCTTTGTTTCTGTGTGTTTCCGCACCTCTTTCCTCTGTTCTTCTTTATATGGACTGTCATTTCCAGGAGACTGAACTTCAGTAGTAGATACTTCAGTTAGATTCAAGATCTATTGCTAGCACTCCCCACCCCTGCCAGTTATTTGAGGCTTCATGGTCAGAAATTGTTTTCTTTGTGACCTAGTTGGTGTGATAAAATTTTTATTTAGCATTGTCTTAAAATTAAGTTATCTGTAATGTTGCACAGAAACCTGGTGTATAAATCCAAATACTCTTAGGATTTCTTATGCATAAATCAAAACTTGATGTTTCATTTATGACAGAAATCTGGGACTCATTCATCTCTGTCTCCTCTCCCTTTTCTTCCTAAGCAGTCCCTAGTTTGATGACCTACACTCTTAAATAGTTCTGAAATTAAACAGAAACTCTCTCAATTCTACTGACAGGTCTTTAGTTCAGATTCTTACCATCTCTCACTTGGATTATTATAAATAATCACTAAATGTTCTCTGCTTCTAGATACTTCTCCCTTGCCCCACCTACCCTCTTACTTCTACCTAAATTCAACTTTTACCATGTTACTGCTCTGCTAGAACCTTTCAATGTTCCCTCTTTTGTTCCAGGATAATATTCAAAGGACTTTAGACCTTCCATGGTCTAGTACCTGCTAATCTTCCATATCATTTCCTACCCCTCCTCCTCACCCTGTGTTTGTGTGTGCCCAGTCACGTCCTGCTCTTTGTGGCCCCACAGACTGTAGCCTGCCAGGCTTCTCTGTCCTAGAAATTTTCTAGGCAAGAATACTGGAATGGTTGCCACTTCCTGCTCCAGGGAATCTTCATGACCCAGGGATTGAACCCAGATCTCCTGAGTCTCCTGCATTGGTAGGTGGATTCTTTGCCACCATGCCACCTGGGAAGCCCTCTGTGCCCTCCAGTGGTGCCAAATGACCATAGTTACAAAAAATGCACTGTATTTTTTATGCTGATATGCTTTTGTGGGGTATTTTTTTATTTTATTTTATCAAATCAGTTATTTGGCATGAATCCCCAAAGAGATTCTCCCTGCCTCAGTAAGGTTAAGAGAGAAGTAGGTTATCATATCCATGCATCTTTTCTTTTGGTGGAGGTAGGAAGGACTCTGTCATTTTTTATTATATTCTTTATTATTTCTAACTTAATATTAGTTTTATGTGAGTTCTCATACTATTTAAAGCAGTGAAATTCCCCCTCTCTTTTCCAGTCTCTCCCTAGAAATTTATAGTTGCTGATTTTTCTACTAGGTATTATTTCAATTATAGGAATTTTTCACTAATACCCTTCCTTAGCTTTGGCACTTTTTCTAGCCTGACATTTTTAAAAAGTAATTTTTATTGGAGCATAGTTGCTTTACAATGTTGTGTTAGTTTCTGCTGTACAGCAAAAAGAGTCGGCTGTAAGTATACATATATTCCCTCTTTTTTGGATTTTCTTGCCATTTAGATCATCACAGTTCCCTGAGCTATGCAGTGAAGTGAAGTGAAAGTTGCTCAGTCATGTCTGACTCTTTGCGACCCCATGGACTATACAGTCCATGGAATTCTCCAGGCCAGAATACTGGAGTGGGTAGCCTTTCCCTTCTTCAGGGGATCTTCCCGACCCAGGAGTTGAACTCAGGTCTCCCGCATTGCAGATGGATTCTTTACCAGCTGAACCACAAGGGAAACCCAAGAATACTGGAGTGTGTAGCCTATCCCTTCTCCAGGGGATCTTCCTGACCCAGGAATCGAACTGGGGTCTCCTGCATTGCAGTTGGATTCTTTACCAACTGAGCTATGAGGGAAGCCCTGAGCTATGCAATAGGTTCTCATTAGTTATCCATTTCATAGATAGTATCAATAGTGTATATATGTCAAATCCCAACCTCCCAATTCATCCCTCACCCTTTCCCCCCCCTTGGATCCATACATTTGTTCTCTATGTCTGTGTCTCTATTTCTGTTTTGCAGATAAGATCATCTATACCAATTTTTCTAGATTCTACATATATGCATTAATATATGATATTTGTTTTTCTCTTTCTGACTTACTTCACTCTGTATGATGGTCTCTGGGTCCATCCATGTCTCTGCAACTGACACAACTTCAGTTCTTTTTATGCCAATATGCTTTAAAAATGCTATTCTTTTGTTAATGACTACTCACCCTTCAAGATGCCTCTCTGGAGTCACCCTCTCCTGGCAGAATTTCCTGATTTACCTGGCTGGTTGGATGCCTCTTCTGTGTTCTCTACGAGTTCCTCGTGCATTTCTCTGCCTTAGCATATATCACATTACATTGAAGTGATCTGTCCAGCTGCCTGTCTTCCTCTCTTGACTGTAACCTGAAACCTAAAGTCTGTCTCTGAATCATCCTCATATCTGCAGCCCCCAGCACAATGCGTGGCATAAAACTGATGCTCAGTAAATGTTTTCTGAAAGGTTGAATTCAAATTTGTAAACTTTCCGAGTAAGGCCAAAGAAAAGGGTAAAGTTGAGAAATACCTGGTAAGTTGAGGTGATACTGACAAGTCAGACATTTCAAGCCAAAAGTCATCAATTTTTATGATCTCTCAACAAACGGTTGGGTCAGATGATTCCATTTGACCTCTGACCTTCCCCCCTGCTGACCTGGGAGAAGTGAAGGCAGTCTGCTGAGTGAAGCAGATGTAGGATACTGCTGAGTGCTGACTTAGCTTCATCAGAAGATGGTGGAGAACAGTGCTTGTTATTGAAGGCTCCAGGGAATCAGTCTTCTCTTGCCTCAGGGTTGGTACTGCTGAAGGCTGAAGGCTGTGTGTTTGTATGCGTGTGCACCACATGTGGGCACATGGTGGTCATGACGACAAACAGGGTGTTTTGAAGAAGCCCCAGGGTAAACAGGGAGCCATCTTAATCAGCCTGATTATGAGACACCTGAGACCTTGGTGATGATGAAAGGCTTTATTAATTCTAACAGCTAGTATTTTATCGAATACCCACTGTGTGCCAGGCAATATTCTAAGTGTTTTGTGTTCATTAACTCATTGAATCTTCACAACCGCCCCAGGAAGCAAGTCTTCATTTTAGAGATTAGGAAACCAAGGCTCACAGAATTGAAGTGATACACTCAAGATTACTCAATTAAGAGATGTTAGGGGCAGGGACAATCCCGGGAGCAGGGCTCAGGAGCCTAGCTCCGGGCTAACTGCCTCAACTATCTCATCCTGCTGTCATGTCATGAGCCAGAGCCAGTGCTGCTCACGGAGCCTTGTCAACTAGGGATGACAAGGGGGCATTGATCTTTGAAGGGATGCGGGGAGTCCCACCTGGTGGGCTTTTGGGGACACAGGCAGCTGAGCTATAGTCTGAGGGAAAGTCTCAATGGGAGCATATGTAGAACTGTGATCTGTAGGGGAAGAGCTGTAACCACTGGCCAGACAACAGGCTCCCACTGCACACTCTAGTCCTGGTTAGAAGTTGGACTGAAGGCTGGTAGAGTGAACCCACCCTATGAGCACCCTTGCAGTAGAACCTGCTGGGGCTGGAGGTGGCAGTGGAGTAATTCAGCAAAGATCAAGAGGCTAAGTGCCAAGATCTGGGCTGGGAATCTACATACGTTGACTCTAATACTCACAGTGACCCTGCAAGGTGGATATTCACTCTGTTTGCCGATAAGCAAACAGTCTCAGGGAGGTTAAGTAAAGAGCCCAACTTGCAGGATTAGTCTGAGCTGAGGTTTGAATCTGGTTCTACTTGACTCCAAAGCCCGTCTTTTTGACCCATAAGTCCTGCCTTTCCTGTATAGTGCCTGCTTTTTTTTCTTTTACTCTTTTCTTTTCCTCATTCTTTCTTTCTTTCTTCCCCTCCCTCCATCCCTTCATTCCAGAACTTCCTTCTGGATCATTAAAGGAGAGCTGTGGCCTGTCTACAGAGTGGGGATATTTCCCCTGGATCTGGGGCAGCATGATAATTGGGAGAATGGTGACCCACCCCATAAAAATTCACTGCTATATTCATTTTTAATCCCTAGGTGTCTGCAGTCACAATTCACCTCAGATTCTGTCTTTGTCATTTTTCAACTTTTTCACATGCCTGGCAAGTTGGTGTGTGAACAAAAGCTGAGTATGCAGCTCAGGGAGGGCCCAGCACTCCCTGTGGGGCTGGAAAGAGGATTCGTGGTGCAGCTATGGCATACACAGCCAGCTGGGGGCTGTGAGGCTCAATTGTGGAGACCCCCTGTGAGTCAGCCAGAGCATGGAATCCTGAAGGCCAAAGGCACTCATAGCATATTGCTGAGTTGGACAGTGATGAAATCAATATTTTATGCTCTGGAGTCATGTGCTTGTTGAATAGGGTGGAGGAGAGACTGAGAGATATGAAGTCCTGCAGGAATGGAGACCATGTGATATGGGGCTGAAATGAGATGATAGAGAGGGGACGGGAAGTCAGGGGCAGATGGAAAAGGCATTAAGATGCTACAAAGAAGGAGTAACAGAACGTGCTTGATTGTGGGCAGTGATAGTGCCATGGGATGAGAAAAGTAAAGCATCATAACAGAACTGGGGAAATCAGAAATGGGAGCTCATTTGGGGAGAAAAGGGTTAATTTTAAACAGTTTTTAGCATTTGTTGATTTTTAAGGAGGTATTTTGAAAAGGATTGGTTGGAAATGCCTCCATCCTTGCAGAGACCATCCTTGTCTTTCAGAAATGTCTTTCAGTAATTTGAGAAATGTGAATCTCTTAGCCATCTCTTCAGGACTCCTGAAGACAGAGATAAGCCTTCTGTTTCCAGTGATCATGGGCCCAGATGAAGCCAGCCTCAGGATAATAAACCAGGTAATTATCTCCATCCTTGCTATGACAATAATGGTGTCAAGGCAGGCAAAATTCATCAGAGGCAGCTTCGTTGGCAAGCCTCAGGGAGACTCAAGATAAAGGAACTGATTGTCAGAATCCACCGCTGCAGTGTTACACCAGGGGGGTGTAATGATGGCCGAGGGCCACATTGTGCCTCCAGAGTAAAGAACTGTGGAGATGAAAAGGAGAAAGACACCTACATCCTTGCATGTTACCCCACCAAGTCTGCGTGGATGGTCTGGATCAGTAATTAGAAACATAGCGCAATAAATATTGAAAGAAACTTCTGTAAACATTCTAGAGGACAATGAAATTAGAAATAATAAGCAGATGGGCTTTTATTCAAGGCAAATCATGCCAGATGGACTCAGTACCTCCTTTTTTTTGGATAAAAGTACAAAGTTGGTGGATGAAGGGAAAATGGTACATTTGATGTCTTATGTTTGAAGATGGTTTAAAACATTTGAGTCTTCCAAGAAGTCTGATTTGCAGAATTGGCTCAGAATGCCTGGAATAGAAGCACATACCTGACAAAAAAAAAGTTAGATAAATGCTGCTAATTGGGCAATAGAAAATGCTGGAACTCTGGACTGGTAGGATAGCCTCAGGAGTGGTCTTTCAAGGGACCATTGAACTTTGGAGCCTGAAGGGACCTTAAAGATTGTCAGTTCCAACCCTCTCATTTAAGGATAAGGAAACTCAATCAAAAGGAGACTGTGGCTTCACACAACCAAGGCTAGAACAAGGGTGACTTGACAATTAGTTCTGCAGAGTGCCAAGTCTGCTCTCTACCCAGCATCTCTCTTATCTAGGAAAGGAAATCAATATGTTCAAGTACATTCTGAAAGGATTCTGAAAACAAAGATGAGATTATTGGGCCCCAAGCAAACACATGCGTATGTGTATGTTCAGTCACTCAGACGTGTCCGACTCTTTGTGACCCCATGGACTATAGCCCGCCAGGCTCCTCTGTCCACTGGATTCTCCAGGCAAGAATACTGGAGTGGGTTTCCATTTCCTCCTCCAGGGGATCTTGCCAAGTCAGGGATCAAACCCGTATCTTCTGTGTCTCCTGCATTGGTAGGTGGATTCTTTACCACTAGTGCCACCTGGGAAGAAAACAAAGCCTGAGACACAAATCTGTTTTGTCAAAAGTTTTACTTCCATTTTCGGTTCGAAGGATTTGTTAAGAATAGAAACCACTTGTTACACACACAATGAAAATGTCAATATTTAAGAGAGGATTATTGGACTTGATTTCAATATACAGTCTTTAAAAGAAAACAGAAACAGTAGAGAGAGAGATTGCATCACCAAATTGGGTTGAAACCTACATCTAGACTTGAACAGCATTGGGAAGTCCCGAGAAACAGCAATCTGGAGTCCCAAATGGAAGAGGTCCTGGTTGGTACATCCAACTCACAGGTGAGACTTCACATTGCAGTTTTGGGGCTCCCGCTTATAACCTTAGGCTGCAAATGTCGTCATCTGTTTGCATGCAAAATGCAGCTCTGGTTTTTCTTTAGCTTTTACAATGCTGTTTGTTTCACCTTGTGAGTCATAAGATTTTCCAGACCCTGAAGAACTGACCAGGTCCTTGGGGCTCCAGAAATTCCAGGACCTTCTCCCTTTCTTATCTAAAATGCCGCTTGGCTTGCTAGTAACAACTGGTATGCTTGCAGGCTGGCACACAGTCCAGCCAGGGTCAGAAGTTAGTCAAAGGCCTGCTCTCCTACTTCTGAAGCCTGAACAAGATTACCTCCATTAAATGTCCCTAACAGGATCACGTCCCCTGAAGAGGGTGGGGGCCTCCCACAAAGTGGAGATGGTGGTTGAGAAACAACTGGGAAGCTGCACTCCAGGCCACACTCCTGAGATCCCTGCGTGGTATGCAGGTCACTTTCAGTGGCACTAAGTCATCATTGCTGTGAAGCAACTATTGCCCAAGTGAGAGAATGACAGAATTTGAGGAGGTTTGGTGACTTGTCCAACTAAGGTCCAGCAGCAAGCTTGGAGCAGAGCTAGGATGAAAATTCACATCTTCTGATTCTGGTCAGGTTCTCCCTCACCCACGTTTTGCCTTTAGTAAAATTCTGATGGAGGCCCAAGCCTGCCTGACCCTGTTATTCCTCCAGAAAACTCCCTTCTTCCTCTGTCAGGCCCTTTCTCAACTTGTCTTTCTGCCCTTATACAGTTCCCCAGAAGCCTAGCTTAGCCTTCCCGACTTCACTGAATTCTCCTCGTTCTTCCTCAAATTGTATTAGCCTCCTTTCCTGTTTCTGCCAAGTTCTGTGCTCAGCCTTCTGTCACCCTAAAAACGAACTTCCCCCATTGCCTTTATAGGTGATGGTTTCATCTCCCAAGTGTGCTTCCTCATTTAAAACACAAAACACACAAGAGCACCTAGTATATTGTGACCTACAGGGAAGGAGCATGTCTGAGCACCATCGAGTCAATGCCTAAGAAGTAGACGCTCTGTGTTTGTGAAGAGGACTGTGGGCTGGGAATTTCCCTAGAACCCCTCTCAATAGTTCTCCCTTTCTTATGCAGAGTAATTTATTTCCCCCAAACCCATATCCAAGCACCCTATCTCTACATATTCAACAGGGGACCCTGCGATTATAAGGATTAATCTTTTGGTGGGTGGCAGGTTGAATGGGTAGGGGATGTTAATGAGTAATTTTGTTTACTTCACACATAATTTTTATCCACGGAAGATCCCAGAGTGATCTCCCATCCCTCTGCCATGTGGAGACACAGCCAGAAGGCAATGTCTATGAATTGGGTTCTTACCAGATACTATTGGCACCTTGATCTTGGACTTCCCGGGCTTCAGAACTGTGAAAAATAAATTTCTGTTGTTTACAATCCACCCAATCTGTGGCATATTGTTATGGGAGCCTTAACAGACTAAAACCCCATCCGATGAGTACAGTATTTTTATTTTATTATATTTTTTCTTTTATTTACCTTCCATGCAGGGTGCACAGCAGTAAAGAAATGTGCCTTTTCCTCTTCCACATGGAATGTGAGCTATTGGAAAGAGCACTGTCTGGGCATCACTAGACTAGATTTTTATCCTGCTTCTGCCACATGGGAGCCTTGGGCATGTGTCTTAACCTCTCTGTGCTGCAGCTGCTCCTGGGTCTGTTGAATTCAGTGCACTATGACCTCCCTGAAGGCAGGAAATATAGCCTATGTTTCTTTATAATGCCTGACACAACAGGAACAAATTTAGTAAACATTTGGGAATCTCACCTCTCAATGTTGCTGAAACACATCATCGCACACATCCATCACTAACAAATAGCCCTCAATACAATGCCTTTCATTACTTAATCTAATCACCATGATTCTGCAACACAGTTATTATCACTGTTTTGCAGAGAAGAAAACTGAGGTAGAGATAGATTAAGTGATTTACTTCTTTGCTTGGTTGGTAGCAAAGTTGGGATTTAAACTCAGGTCCATCTGCCTTTGTTCTACTAATCTGTAGTCAGGATCTATGCTCCTTGTGTACTAACAATACAGTTGCAAAGGGCTTTTGACTTTTTAAATGTAACAATCAAGAGGCTTCTTTGCTCTAAGACACAATAAGACGCCACAGATTCTGAAAAGGAAGACTGGCGGAGGTGGGAGGGGGGGATATCTTGTCCTTGAATGGTTTTCTCCAGGACTGTCCTTCTGAGGCTCCACCTTCCCCCAATACTTGACCTGATTGACCTTGACTGGTAGGCAGTTTCAGGGTTTGCTTCACTTCTGGGTTCAGATGCTCTATTTCTTTCGCTCAGCTAGAGAATTTGGTGAAGTTATTGAGCCCTTCTATGTGCCACACATTGTTTGGGCCCTGAGTATACCCTATGAACACGATGGGGCTTTTCTGTTTCTTTTAGGGACTTACATTCAAGCCAGGTAGCTGGAGAAGTAAACAGGCAGTTTCTATGAGGAGGTGATTATAGGGAGCTGCGTAAGTTCATGGGGTCACATATGGGGCCTCGGGAGCTGGGGAACGCAGGCAGCAGGAAGTGGCCTCTGTGTAAGGACCACGGGAGGAACGGTAGGCTAGCCTGGGGTAGGACAGAAGGAACAACCTAAACAAAGCCCTGGAGGGTAGAATGAGCATTTTACATTTAAAGACTAAATTTTGCATTATTTTCTTTTGATCCAGAGCCACAGTATTTCAGGAAAAATCCCCCCTCCCCCCACCCCCCATGCCCCAGTTGCATTCTGTAATGTCACTGTACTTGTTTTCTGGCTCTGAGGTCAGATAAACCATCTCCTTCTCCAGTTCCTTCTGGTGGTGTTTGCTGGGGTCCAGGCCTCTCAGGACTCCTGGAAGAGGTCATTTTGGTAACTGAAGGGCTCAATGCCACACATGCTTCATATAAAATTCAGCCTCAAAATAAGCAATATTACATCTGAGAGCTGTCAGTGTATTTTCTGGCATATATTTTTTACTCAGTGACAAGTGGGTGCTTAGAAGCAGGTTATGATACTCAGTTTACACGGTTTTTTGTTTTTGTGTTTTTTGGTGTATAAAATGCATGTAGAACATCCCAAGTGGCTTTTCCTCAGTTATGTTTCTTAACCTTCCCATGGCTAATAGTAAGCAAATTCTATTTTTTTTTTCTCTTAAATCTTTCTTTGCAATCCCTAGTTGAAAGTTTGTCTTTTTTCTTTTTTTTGGTACTTCTTTGATAGGTTTGATTAATGTCTTTAGAAAAAGAAAAGATTAGTTTTTCTTACCCCATAATTAGCATTACTGCAGAGGGAGCCAGAAGCTGGAGCTGGTGGAAGAAAGCCTGGGATTGTGGCTTCATCTCCCGTGTGTATGACCCCCCACCTCCACAGGGAGCCACAACAATGGGGCAGCCTCGCTTGTGTTCAGTCTTCAAGTCTCTCCTCTCACTATTTTTGCAGTTAAAGATAGAAATCCCTCTGTTTTCTCATTTGCTAGGAGAGGTCTCTCCAAACATCCTGCCTATCCTAAAGCAAATCTACTCACAATGTGAAATATTGCATGAACAACTTTTTCTGTTTTTTTCTCTCCCCCCAGGTTTTGCAAAGTAACACTGAAACCAACTTCTGCAGTGGAGTGAATCTGCCCAGGGGATATTTTTTACCCTGAATAACAATAACTCCCCTAAGAGTGGAAGTTTCTCTTTTGCAGAGCTATATTATTGTTATTTGGGACTGATTGACTGACTGTCAGTCTTTTCTGCCAGAAACAGAAATGCTAATCAAGCTTCAGCACGATGGGACTGGGGACTGACTCACACGTCTCTATATCGCTCAGATCCACGTGGACAATGGTTTTGCTAAATCTCATTTTTGTAGGTCTTTCTGGAGATGTGGCCTGTAAGAAGCTCTAGCAATCTAGAGAATGTTGTTCTAACTGAGCTCATTGTAGTACATTTTTCACCAAATTACATTAGCATACAAAACTTGGAGTATTGATTTCTTCTTTACTTGTTGTGGTTTCTGGGCAGAAGTCCAATTTATAGAAGCAAAGAGAACATGCACACACGAGTTGAGATTCATCTGTTTGTTTATTTGTTCTTTATTTTAGAAACCTGGGACCTGATTCAGAGAGGTGGTATGACTTTGTACTCTGATTTTCTCTACCTCACACCTCCATTAGGCTGCACTCAAACCTTCCATGGCACAGGCTTTATGTTTTGAATCCAAACTAGAGAGGGAGGAGCAGTCAGGGAACCATTTGCCAGGGACAACAGAATACCTGCCTTTTGCTAAATACCTACTGGATGTCAGGCAGTGATGACCCTCTACTTACAAGATCTCTTCTGGGATATATCCTCATTTGACCGATAAGGAAATTCAAGCTTACTGAGGTTAAGTGACTTATTTCAGGTCACCTAGAAGCAAGTGCAAGATGAGTGGCTGTTCACTTTAGAAAACAGTCTGGCAGTTCCTCAAAAGGTTAAACATAGAGTTACTGTGTGTTTGTGTGCTCAGTCATGCCCAACTCTTTGCAACTCCTTGAACTGTAGCCCCCCAGGCTCCTCTGTCCATGGAATTTTCCAGGCAAGAATACTGGAGCGGGTTGCCATTTTCCTACTCCAAGGACAGAGTTAACATATGACCCAGCAATTTCATTTTTAAGTATGTCCCTAAGAGAAGTAAAAATATATGTCCACACAAAAACTTATACACCAATGTTTATAGCAGCATTACTCATAACAGCCAAAAAGTAGAAACAACCCAAATATTCTTTAACTAGTGAATGAATAAATCAAATGTGGTCCATTTGTATAATGGACTATTATTTGACCGTAAGAAGAAATGAAGTTTTGCTATAGGCTGAGCCTGGATGAACCTTAAAAACATTTCGTTAAGTAAAAGAAGTCAGTCATGAAGGAACATAGATTGCATGACTCTGTTTATACAACATGTCCCGAATGTAGAGAAAATAGATTAGTGGTTGCCAGTGGCTGTAGGGAGAGCGCTTGGGGGCAATGGAGAGTGACTTATAATGGTTCCAGAGTTTCAGTTTTGGGTGATGAAAAAAAATCCCCCGGAATTGATTCTGTTTGCCTCTCAATTGCTTCTAAATTCTAAATTGGCTTTAAAATTGATTGTGATGATAGTTGTACAGCTCTGTGAATATACTAAAAATCACTGAATTGTACACTTTAAATGGGTGAGTGGATGTGAATAATATCTAAATAAAGTTATAAAATAATCAATGGCTACTGCCCACGATGCTTATAGGGAGAGGTGATACCATTCAGATTGGGGAGTAACGTGAGATGTTTCTACTGACAGAGACTGAGGTACCAAACAGCAAGCAGCAGCATCTAGCTTTTAAAATATTTAATAAGTTCCTGACACTGTGCTCAGCACCTTATATATGATATCTAATTTCATCATCATGCTAACCCCATGAGCTTTGTGTTACTTTTACTCTCATTTTCTAGGAGGAAATTGAGATTTAGACTCAGTAATTTTCTCAAGGTTGCCTATCTATTAAGTACTATAGCTGCCTCTACTAAATAAAAACCTTGGAAACAACTGTGTTGATTTATCCAACTTCCAGCAAGGTATAGTAGTGGCTAAGAGAGGAGAATCTGCAGCTAGATGACCTGGATGTGACCCACCCTCTGCCTCCTAGGTCCTGTGTACATGTGAGCAAGTTGCTTAAAGTCTGTATTCCAGTTTTTCCTCTATATAATGAGATAGTAAAAGTATTAATCACATAAGGTTGGAGATTAAATGAGACAGTATATGGGAAGCATCTAGGACAGTGCCTCGCACATAGTAAGTGCTCAATACATGTGAACTAATATACAGCCACTGGGGAATGGGAAGACAGGGATGAACAAGTCGCAGCTTGTGGCTCAGCTGCAGTCTAGTGGGGAAGGCAAGTACAGACAGAACTGAAATTGGGGGTGACGGTGGAGCAGGCGGGAGGCAGAGCAGAAGCACAGAGGCAGAGTGACTGCTGATGTACAAGGGCCACTCTCGCTTGTGGTCCTAGGTCTAGGTCCTAGGTCCTAGGTCCTGTGGTCCAAGGTCTCGCTTGTGGTCCTAGGTCGCCTTTGGTCTTCTAGGCTCTGGTATGAGAGTGTTAGCTGCACTCAAGGTTTCAGGCATACGTAAGAATCTGGTTGGGGAGTTTCATGATCATATTTTTCCTGACAGCTTGGTAAAAATGTAACATTAGGAAGGGTAGAGCAGAGAGTAGAAAAGGTCTTTTATTTGGGCTTCTTGAATATTTACCATTAGATCCTTAGGCTATTATAATAGAAATTTAATCAGGAGATGAAGAGTCTTAAAAGGAGAGTCCATTAGGCTTGTTCATTCTCGATATGGGTGTTTCCCCCTATTCAAATCACATGAACCTGAGGAATATGTTGGAGGTTCCCTATTCATTGAGAAGCATGAACTGAGATTTATAAGTAAATATATATATGTTACATCTAAAAGTTGAAAGAGAGAGGGAGAATGAATTCACAACAGAAAATTAGGCTTCCAAGTATGAAGGGGCAGAAGGGAGAATCAAGTATATGGAGAAACTGTTTGATGCACGTGCTTCTGTTTTAGTTCCTCGCAAGGCGTAGTAGGCCTTCAACAAATATTTGTCTAATCTGAATAAATAGATGGTTTATATTCTAGTTCATACATTGGGGATGACCTCTATGACCTTCAGATTCCAGATTTAAGTTTACTCTCTAAGTTATTCAGAAAATCAAGTGATAAGTGAAACCACCTTTGTCAGGCATTCTCTTGGCTGTCCATCCTTGCAAAGATGGCCCGGGAGGGCCTGGAGGCCAATCTGGTAACCCACCCTGGCTGCACTTTAGAATCACCTGGGGAGCTTTTGAAACATGTGGCTGCCTGGTTGGGCCTCAACTCAGAACAATCAAATCAGACTCCCTGGGGGAGGAGCCTGGGTGTTGGCAATTATCTTTTCAAATCCTCCCCAGGTGATTTTCATAGAATTTGGGGGTGAGAAGCATGGGCCTAAGGCGTCTGTAGATGGGAAGGGCGGGTGCTACCTACCAGAAACCTTGGTGTGTGGTTGACCAAAGGCATAAAACCACAAGTCTATCCTGAAGGAGGGTGGAAATGTCCATCACCCTTCAGGGTGCCAGGGTTATTTTCCAGAGACCTCGCTAAGCTTGGAGTGAAGACATCCCCACCCAGGGTCAGGGAGGAAGCTGGAAGCTTGGCTGCAGAGAGGTGGTAAGCTGTGGTAACTGGAACAGGCACTGAACTTTCAGCGGCCTCAGTGCTGTAATTTTGAGATTTCCTATAACCTGAGACTAGGTACCAAGGGGAGGGTAGGTGGGAGGGGATGGGCCGCCCCAGAGGTGGTCTCCTTGGAAGCGCTGAGCTGGGTCCGCGGAAGGCTCCACACCTCCCGCGAGGGAGGCAGCATCCTCTGGAGACCCGGCTCCCACAGCAGCGCCGGCTGCACAGCTCTCCGGGACTCGCACTGTCGCTCTCTAACAAGCCCGTTAAGATGATCAAAGAGTCACTGGAGAGTTCTGGGGGCCTCTGGAGAGTTTGGAGAGTATGTCTGTGACCACGGGAGCATATACATCTTGCCCTGAACCGAACTGCCGAGGGACGATCCGCTTGTAGTTTCAATGGGGCCAGACTCTCAGTTAGCCAAATAGCTCTGAGTGCTCCCTGGTTAGCAGAAGCATCCTAGAAAAGATACCTGGTTTCTAGAGACAGCGTGCTTCCTTCAGGGTCTAAGCTTTCCTTCATCAAAGGATGTTGTTGGGTCCCCTGTGGAGTTTGGGGATATCAGGGAAAATGTAGGCTCCAGGAAGGAAAATTTTTATTGTTCTTGAATCGGGAGAATTAGATTATCAGTGTCAACCCTTCTCCAAAATGCATTTGCACTCACATTGCTCTCTGCTGCCTTCTCCAGAATCTCTCTGCAGCCCGCTTCCAACCACACCACATCCCCTTCCTCTCTCCCTTCCTCCTCCCTCCCAAAGATTCTGTCTCAACTGTCCCCGCTTGATAGAATCTTGCACAAAGGTGTATTTATTACTGACCAGCTTCTTTATCTTGGATAGTATGTCACAAGTAGTCAAGACTATTGCTCTTGAAGGCAGTTTCACAGATTTAAGATGAAGAAACAGTATCCATATAGTTCCAGAGTCAAGGAAGTGTGATAGCCAGCCAGTAAAAAGAAAAAAAATAAGACTGTTGGAGAGTGGAATTTTACTCACTAGAGTCTGCTTGGACTTTAGATATGAAACATTTGATTTATAGTTTCTATTTCACGCTGATAGAAAACTCTGCTTACCCTTATTGGAAGGTCGAATGTGTTGGGTTCTCTAGCTAAGGTAGTTGTTAAAATTTATTTCACATTCAAGGAAAGGGGTGCTTGTTATTCACCACATTCCTATTTTAATTATGATTTTCCTGGCACCATTTTTAACAAGAGGAACCGAAGGCCTGCAAGGAGTGATTTCCCCTAATCATTTCTTAAGCCCACCTTCCCCCCTTCAAGGAGCTGCTCCAGCTCCACAGATGAAACGCGATGGAAGACTGAGCGATTACCTGGTGGATCTGAACAGTGTGGAATCAGCAGTCAATTAGAATAGTTCAGTTGTGAAAATTCTTTTCTCTCCCACCTTCTTTGCTCTAGAGAGTGATCATCTTAACTCCTGTTGCTCCACCCACCCTGACTTGCAGCTCCTTCCATCCTCCTCTCTACTTGGGTCTTAGCCAGCCCCCCCCCCCCCCCCTCCCCCCGCCTCCAGCCTAACCCTTATCTTCCATGCCTCCTGGGAGAGGGAGTCCTTGTGTTTGTCCTTTCCCAGGTGAGTGGACTCAGAATTGAGCCGCCCTTAAATTCTCATGGCATTTCCCAGGTGTGAGCCCACATCCCCTTTGGCCTCTGAGATTGTGCGGAAGGCTTCTAGAACTTCCCTTGTCTGAGACTCTCTTTGCGCACCCTGTGGGCTCCATGGACTTTTCCATTGATGCTGGTGCTGCCTGTTCTTGCTGGCTTCCCTCATGAGGGACAGAGGTCTGTTCCTAGCCTGGTGTGAGGAGGGGGCCTGCTCCCAGGCACAGACCTCAGGTCCAGGCACACGGCCCCACAGGCTTTTTAGAAACAGCTGTGTCCCCTGACAACTGGCACCTCCAGGGACTTCCTCTTCACCATAGTGTCAAGCACTTGCTTGTGTCTTGGTTAGAGACAGCCAATCCCATATTTTGTTGATCCCCGACTGTCAGCCACATCTTCACCACAGCAGCTATCTGGTTATAGGTCTTAAACAGGTCTCCTCTGGCATTTCTTGCTGGCAATATGAGCACCGTGTGTGTGTATGTGTGTGTGTTAGTTGCTCAGTCATTTCCAACTCTTTATGACCCCATGGACTATTGTCTGCCAGGCTCCTCTGTCCATGGGATTTTCCAGGCAAGAATAGTGGAGAGGGTAGACATTTCCTCCTCCAGAAAATCTTCCCAAACTAGGGATCCAACCCAGGTCTCCTGCATTGCAGGTAAATTCCTTACCATCTGAGCCACCAAGGAAGCCTGCAAGTCACCATACTAGATACTTATTCATTTATTCCTTCACTTAATACTGGATGATGGGCACTAAGAGTTAAACACTATACACATCTTACCCTTAAGGAATATGTGTTAGTTTGCCAGGGCTGCAGAGTACCACAAACTGGGTGGCTTAACAATAGAAACTTATCCTCCATGGTTCTGGAGGCTGAAACTCTGAAGTCAAGGTGCTGGCAGGGTGGATTCCTTCTGAGGCAGTGAGCAAGAGTCTGTTCCAGGCCCCTTTCCTAGACTCGTTGATATCATCTTCTCCCAGTATCTTCACATTGTCTTCCCTCTACACATGGTTGTGACTGTGTCCAAATTTGCTCTTTGTATAAGGACATCAGTCATGTTGGATTTGGGACCCACTCTGCTCTGGTATGAACTCCTCTTAACTAATTACATCTGCAGTGACTGTATTTCCAAATAAAGTCAAATTCTGAGATATGAGTGGGCGTGGTTGGGACTTCAACATACTGCTTCTGGGGGGCTCAATTTCACCCATAGCAGTAAGCATGATTTTATGAGGGCAATAATGGTAATAAGAGGTGTGTGTGTATATATCTATATATCTATACAGATATCGGTTCAGTCGCTCAGTCGTGTCCAACTGTTTGCAACCCTATGGACTGCAGCATACCAGGCCTCCCTGTCCATTACCAACTCCCGGAGTTTACTCAAACTCATGTCTATTGAGTCAGTGATGCCATCCAACCATCTCATCCTCTGTCATTCCCTTCTCCTCCTGCCTTCAATCTTTCCCAGCATCAGGGTCTTTTCAAATGAGTCAGTTCTTCGCATCAGGTGGCCAAAGTATTGGAGTCTCAGCTTCAGCATCAGTCCTACCAATGAATATTCAGGACTGATCTCCTTTAGGATGGACTGGTTGGATCTCCTTGCAGTCCGAGGGACTCTCAAGAGTCTTCTCCAACACCACAGTTTAAAAGCATCAATTCTTTGGCGCTTAGCTTTCTTTGTAGTCTGAGTCTCACATCCATACATGACTACAGGGAAAACCGTAGCTTTGACCAGACAGAACTTTGTAGGCAAAGAAATATCTCTGCTTTTTAATATGCTGTCTAGGTTGGTCATAACTTTTCTTCCAAGGAGTGTCTTTTAATTTCATGGCTGCAGTCACCATCTGCAGGGGTTTCAGAGCCCCCCAAAAATAAAGTCTGCCACTGTTTCCACTGTTTCCCCATCTATTTGCCATGAAGTGATGGGACCAGATGCCATGATCTTAGTTTTCTGAATGTTGAGCTTTAAGCCAACTTTTTCACTCTCTTCTTTCGCTTTCATCAAGAGACTCTTCAGTTCTTCACTTTCTGCTGTAAGGGTAGTTTCATCTGCATATCTGAGGTTATTGATATTTCTTCTGGCAATGTTGATTCCAGCTTGTACTTCAACCTGTACATTTCCCCTGATGTACTCTGCATATAAATTAAATAAGCAGGGTGACGTACTCCTTTTCCTGTTTGGAACCAGTCTGTTGTTCCATGTCCAGTTCTAACTGTTGCTTCCTGACCTGCATACAGATTTCTCAAGAGGCAGGTCAGGTGGTCTGGTATTCCCATCTCTTTCAGAATTTTCCACAGTTGTGGTGATCCACACAGTCAAAGGCTTTGGCAGAATCAATAAAGCAGAAATAGATGTTTTTCTGGAACTCTCTTGCTTTTTCAATAATCCAACAGATGTTGGCAATTTGATCTCGGGTTCCTCTGCCTTTTCTAAAACCAGCTTGAACATCTGGGCGTTTACGGTTCACGTACTGCTGAAGCCTGACTTGGAGAATTTTGAGCATTACTTTACTAGCGTGTGAGATGAGTGCAATTGTGCGGTAGTTTGAGCATTCTTTGGCATTGCCTTTCTTTGGGACTGGAATGAAAACTGACCTTTTCCAGTCCTATGGCCACTGCTGAGTTTTCCAAATTTGCTGGAATATTGAGTGCAGCACTTTCACAGCATCATCTTTTAGGATTTGAAATAGCTCAAGTGGAATTCCACCACCTCTGCTAGCTTTGTTCATAGTGATGCTTCCTAAGGCCCACTTGACTTCATATTCCAGGATGTCTGACTGTAGGTGAGTGATCACACCGTCATGATTAACTGGGTCGTGAAGTTCTTTATTGTATAGTTCCTCTGTGTATTCTTGCCACCTCTTAATATCTTCTGCTTCTGTTAGGTCCATACCATTTCTGGCCTTTATTGAGCCCATCTTTGCATGAAATGTTCCCTTGGTATCTCTAATTTTCTTGAAAAGATCTCTAGTCTTTCCCATTTTATTGTTTTCCTCTATTTCTTTGCACTGATCACTAAGGAAGGCTTTCTTTTCTCTCCTTGCTTTTCTTTGAAACTCTGTATTCAAATGGGCATATCTTTCCTTTTCTCCTTTGCTTTTTCTTCTCTTCTTTTCACAGCTGTTTGTAAGGCCTCCTCAGATAACCATTTTGCTTTTTTGCATTTTTTTTTCTTGGGGATGGTCTTGCTCCCCGTCTCCTATACAATGTTAACGAACTCCATCTATCTTTCATGAGGCACTCTGTCTAATAAATCTAGTCCCTTAAATCTATTTCTCACTTCCACTGTATAATTGTAAGGGATTTGATTTAGGTCATGCCTGAATGGTCTAGTGGTTTTCCCTACTTTCTTCAATTTAAGTCTGAATTTGCCAGTAAGGAGTTCATGATCTGAGCCACAGTCAGCTCCCAGTCTTGTTTTTGCTAACTGTATGGAGCTTCTCTGCCTTTGGCTGCAAAGAATATAATCAACCTGATTTCGGTGTTGACCATCTGGTGATGCTCATGTGTAGAGTCTTCTCTTGTGTGGTTGGAAGACGCTTTTTGCTATGACCAGTACAAACATATATATGTATATATTTTTTACAGTGGACCTAGTGAGTGGGAGATTAGTTCTCTTCACTTTCCAGAGCAGACACACCCTCAAAGCAGCTAATATTTATCATGTGGTAACTATGTACCAGGCATGATTTGTATCTCCTGAGCATATCCTACGTGTTGAACACTATCCAGTGATTTATATGCATTGACATAACCCTGAGAAGAAACTGAGGCCCAGAGAGGCTAAGTAAATAGCCCAGCTTCATACAGTAAGGGATGAGAAGCAGATCAGGTATATTTTATAGGGACTGAATCACTTAGACCTTTTATCCCCCACCTCCCTGTAGCACCAGGCTCTAATATTAAGGATCTCGCTATTGTTTTAGATCTTGCCCCTCACAGGGTGTGGCTCACAGAGATTTACCCTGTGAGGCAGCTCTCTGAGTCAGGCGTGCAGAAGCCCTATTGCTCCAGGCTGTTCATCCTTGTGAGCAGAACCTCGCTCTTTTGGGCCTTTAAAATAGGCACCTCCCATCCATCTCAGGTTCTATTGGTTACCTGTGCTGTATCTTTAAAATATAGTTCTGCTCATTTGCTAACTTGCTTAGTGCTTCTCTTCCTGATAGAGTATAAGCCCCATGAGGGCAAAGAACCAGTGTTACTGGTACCTAGCACCCTGCCTGGACCACAGAGGCTTTACAGAAAGACCTATGGGTAAATGGAATCTGCTACAGATAAAGCAGATTTCTTTGGAGGCTTCTCCAAAATGAGATTTTGCCAAAGCGCAGGGCACAAAATGACTCTAGGAACTCTGGGAACTCATATTAGATAATTGAGTAAAAATGAGACACTTAAAGTGTCCTCGCTGGTCCCTGGCACAGCTGTAGAGGACACTGAAGATATGACTCCTTGCACCAAAGTCTCATTACAGCGATTACTGATAATTATCATCCTAAGTGGAGCAGAGAACCTTTCTACAGCTCTTGCAGTGTAGCTACAGGTTTCATTTTCACTTAAAGTATTGATTTCCCTCCCAGAGCCCATCCACATTTTCTCTCCTAACAGTGGTCCTCTCCTGCTGCTTTGTAGGAACAGGCTGTATGTTTGAGGCACACTTGACTGGACTGAGTTCATGTGGAGGGGAGTAATTTATGGACTAGGCACCGCTGAGGTGGTGGAGTCAGGGCAGGGTGCTGGAGTTGGAAGGCCTGTGTTCTTACCCCGGGATGCATATAGCTCATAATTTATTTTGAGATTGGGTGTCCTCATTTGAGTAAAAAGGATAAAAGAATTTCTGTCCTGCCTGCTTCACAGACCATTAGGGTTCAATTAAGATAATGCACAGAAAGCATTATGACCTGGCGTGTGTGTGTGTGTGTTTGTGTGTGCGTGCGCACGTGCTAAGTTGCTTCAGTCGTGTCCAACTCTTTGCAACCCTGTGGACCTCAGTTCTCCAGGCTCCTCTGTCTATGGGATTCTCCAGGCAAGAATACTGGAGTGGGTTGCCATGCCCTCTTCCAGAGCATCTTCCTGACCCAGGGATCAAACCTGCATCTCTTATGTCTCCTGCATTGGCAGGTGGGTTCTTTACTATCAGCACCACCTGGGAAGGCCTGATGACCCAGCATATACACATGTAAAGAGTAATTACCTGACAGCAGCATGGCAGAGTGGAAAGAACAGGAGCATTGATATCTGATAGATGGGCTCAAATTCTACTGCTTATTAGCTGTGACTTAAATTATTGAAAAATCTCTGTGTTTCCATTTTGTCATCTGTGAAATGGGAAGAATAATATCAACTTTACATGCATATGAGGGCTGAAGGGAATGATAGTTGAGAGGCTCTTGGCATTTGTTTTTATTTATTTATTTATTTCCCTAAGGATAATTTTTATTTTATTTATTTATTTTTTAATTTATTTATTTTAGTTGGGGGCTAATTACTTTACAATATTGTAGTAGTTTGTGCCATACATTGACATGAATCAGCCATGGGTTCACATGTGCTCCCCCTCCCGAACCCTCCTCCCACCTCTCTCCCCATCCCATCCCTCTGGGTCATCCCAATGCTCCATCCCTGAGCATCCGTCCCATGCATAGAACATGGAATGGTGTTCCGCTTCACATATGACAATATACATGTTTCACGGTTATTGTCCCAGAACGTCCCACCCTCACCTTCTCCCTCAGAGTCCACAGGACTGTTCTATGCATCCGTGTCTCTTATTCTGTCTCACATATAGGATTACCATTACCATCTTTCAAATTCCATATACATGCATTAGTATACTGTATTGGTGCTTTTCTTTCTGGCTCACTTCACTCTGTATAATGGGCTCCAGTTTCATCCATCTCAATAGAACCGATTCAAATGTATTTTTTTTAATGGCTGAGTAATATTCCATTGTGTATATGTACCACAGCTTCCTTATCCATTCGTCCGCTGATGGACATCTAGGTTGCTTCCATGTCCTGGCTATTGTAAACAGTGCTGCGATGAACATTGGGGTACACGCTTCTGTTTCAATTCTGGTTTCCTCGGTGTGTATGCCCAGCAGTGGGATTGCTGGGTCATATGGCAGTTCTATTTCCAGTTTTTTAAGGAATCTCCACACTGTTCTCCATAGTGGCTGTACTAGTTTGCATTCCCATCAACAGTGTAAGAGGGTTCCCTTTTCTCCACACCCTCTCCAGCATTTATTGCTTGTAGACTTTTGGATAGCAGCCACTCTGACTGGTGTGTAATGGTACCTCATTATGGTTTTGATTTGCATTTCTCTAATAATGAGTGATGTTGGAGGCTCTTGGCATTTAGTAGGTGCAGTAGTAATAGTTTTCCCATTTGTTTTACTTTCTAACCTAGGTAATGCCCTTCTATCAGTATTATATTGCTGTCATAACAAATTGCCACAGAGTTAGTGGCTTATAACAATACAAATTTGTTATCTCATTGATCTTTAGGTCAGAAGTCTAGTGGGCTTGGCTGGTTTCTCAGACTGTCAGACTGAAATGAAGGTGTATTGGCAGGCTCTGGGAGATGATCTGCTTCTAGGCTCATTCAAACTGTTGGCAGGATTGAAGTACCTCTGGTTGTAGGGCTGAGGTCACCATTTCCTTTTTGGCTGGTGGCTGGGGAGTTGTTCTCAACTTCCGGAGGTTGCCCACATTGCTAGGCTTATGGCTCCCTTCCTCCATCTTCAAAGCCAGCCATGGCTGCTGGACTCCTTATATCAGATCATTCTGACCTTCTCTTCTGCCTCTCTTCCCTTTTTAAGAGCCCAAGTGATTATGTTGGGCCCACCCAGAAAATCCAGAGCCCTATTTTAGGATCAGTAAACGTAAATAGGTCCATTTTGCCATGTGACCATTTTGTGACAGTTTAACAACAAAAGTTTCATGGATAAGAGCATGGACATCTTTGGGGGCCTTTATTCTTCTTACTACAACCCTATGTTGATATCCTATTGCTTCATATGTATTAACAATGTCTCCCCAATAAGATCTAATATTCAAGGTACTCATTCAATGCCTGGCATAGAGTGAGCTCTTGACAAATATTAGTTTCAATTTTTGCTATTGATAAGCAGATGGCAACAAGTCTTTTAATTTTTCCACCAGTCCTAACATATTCACCTGGCTGAGGGATATATCCTTTACTCTCTATCTTCATTATCTCTAGAAAGTGTTTTTGGTCACAGCCCTTGCCCACTAGGCTGGGTTCAGTGCCAGTCCTTTGTGTTAATGCATCATAGGACTTAACCTTGTTTAATTTCCCTTGCATTTCTCCTTATAATTCTTCCACCAGACTCTCAGCTTTTTGATAACAGAAACTAATATTCTTACTTGTATCATTTGGTAGAGTTTCTGGTATACAATAGATGCTCAATAAATGTTTATTGAATACATGAATGATGAGAATCTATTACACACTTAAAAATAATTGATAAAATAATTACTGGTGGGAATGCATCACTTGTACAACATAGATATTGAAACACTCAAGGGGAAATGTATGTACCTGGATGCTGTACTTTCAAAGAGAATTGTTTTTACCCAGAGGTTTCTTGAAAGATAAATATAGGTTATGTTTGTGATTCTCTAGGCAGATCTTGTGGAGGAAGGCAGTACTGAAATTGCTGCTGACTTGTGGTAAAAATGGCTTGAAATTTACTGAATGATTTTGCCACTTTTTTCTCTGAATGCATCAGAGAACAAACAAATACAGAATTGAAATCAAGCCACATCAGCTTGGCTTACTTCTCATTTGCTTACTTACTGGGACTTATTATATCTAACAGCAAAATTGGACCCTAGTGTTGTTTCTCTTGGAAATTCTAAGTAGCTCTTCCTTCTGCTTTTTCCCTCCCACATGTCGAATGCTCATTTTCTATCCATTTTGTGAAGTGTCTTAACAATACTGCAAAGAGACAGTGGTCAATAATGATCAAATAAGAGCAATGTTCATCAGTTCATTGCATAATATATTTACTGTTGCTGTGTGTATGTTTGTTTTCAGTATTTTAAAATTTTGTCTATTTCGGTTTGTCACATTGATTCCAGATCAGCCAGGAGGCTGGCTCTTCTTCCCTGGGCCTGAATCCGTTCACAGCTATTTTGAGCTTGGCTGGTCCTTTTGCAGTAATTGCTCCCACTCAGAGACTTGGGTCTTTTGATATTTATTTTTAGGTTCAATATAGTCACCATTATTTTAAAGGAACAGTTTTATTATGTGAAACAAACAACCACAAATAAAAAATTGGAGCCAAATCACAGGTCTCAGGACTCAGATGAGGAATAAAGAAAAATTGTGTAGAGCCATAAATGCTTTCTTCACAGTTGTCCTTCTATTGGGCTGGGGCACATTTTCTGCCATCACAGACCAGTGTTTGGACATCAGATTATGGCTTGATATAATAAATGTGCTTCCCTCTAGTGGAAGTCTGAGAATCCTAGTTTCCTTTGGATTCAGTGCTCCATTTTGAAATCTCAGTCCAGCTCAGTGTGTGGCTTACTTGTGTCACTGAACAATTTTAGTGAAGTTGGTTCTTAAAGGGCACCACTTCTGGTTGATCACTCATGCACAATTACTTTCAACTCAGCAAATGTTTATTGAACATGCCCTGTGTACCAGACATCAGTCAAGGTACTTGATAAATACACAGAAATCTAATACATGGTTCCTGATTTCAGAAGCATATGACTTTGTAAAGAAGACAAACTTATACAAGAATAAGTAGAATGGTAAGCTGACTCTGTGAAGTTCTACAAATCCAAGGAATTTTAAGTGCTCTGTATGTAGTGGTATGGCCAAAGAGGGTTAGGACTTAGTACTGGACAAATGGTTGGCTCAATGCCTGACTCAATGGTGAGTGTTTCATAGTGTGATATGTATGATTGTGAGAAGGTTCTGTAATTAGAACATGGTCAGTGGTGTCAGGAAGGGCTACATCCAGAACCTCAATGGCATCTTCTTCTCCTGTCATACTCTGACCATTTCTAGAACCATGCTGGATGACATCAGCACAGCATAGTAGGTGGTGGCATGGTCAGGAGCAATACACTGGCAAACCATCCAGCAAGACCGTGTCCATTAACAGACATGATAGGCTGATGTGCCACACATAGAAGTGCTATGCAAGCCTATATATGTGTATGTAATGGCCCAGCTTGCTGAGTATGAAAAGTGGGCACTAGGGACCCATCCATACCAGCAACTTAGGGAGGAAAAGGAGGAGGTGGGAGATGTGGGTAGAGTGGTCATGCAGGAGCAGTCATTAGGGTTTGGGTTGTCACAGGGACTCTGACTTCCATTCTAAGTAGAAGGGGAAGCTATGGCAGGGTTTTGAGGAAGGGGTGCTGTAACCTGTTAAAGTTTGTGAAGTAGTCAGCCTGAGTGTTGGATTGAGAATACACATCATCAGGGAAGGACAGAAGCAAGGACACCAGTTAGGAGGCCCTTGGAGTAATTCAGGTGAGGGATGATGGTGGCCTGGATCAGGGTGGGGATTGGGGTTATGAGAAGTGGTCAAATTCTGGATATAGTTTGAAATAAGAGCTGATTGAATTTGCTGATGGACTAAATATGGGGTATGGGAGAAACAGAGGAATCGTGAAGGGTGCTAAGATTTTTGGCCTGAGTAACTTGAAGAATGAAGTTGCCATGAGCTGAGCTGGAGAAGCCTGAGGGAAGAGGTTGAGGGAAAATGAAAGTTCAGATGTCTCTTAGATAGCTCAGTGGAAATTGTGAGCACTCAGTCTGGTGTTCAGAGGAGAGGTGTGGGCTGGAGATGCAAACTGAGAAGTTGTCAGCATAGTACTTAGAGTTTAAAGCTAGAAGACTCTGTGAGGTCACCCAGGGTATGACCATTGGTCAGGAAAAGAGAGCCAAGTACCTGAGCCATGAGATTCATCTAGAGTCACACTTGAGTTCTCAACTCTGACAAATCCCAGAGGAAAGGAATAGGTTGAATTTGTCTTTTCCCAATTTATTTGACCATGGAGCCCTCTTTCCTTCTGTGTGACTGTAGAATTGCTGTTTCATTGAACACATTTTTGAGAAGGTCACATTAGGCTTCTTAGGGCCATCAGGGGAGGAACTTTCTATGATCTACTAAGGAGTTTGGACTTTATCTTCCAGGTGGTGGGAGATCACTGAGGGATTTTAAGAGAGGAAGTAACAGGATGGTATAGTTTTGTGGCAGTGTGGAAGGTAGTTTCGGGAAGGGAGTCTGAGGGAAGAAGATAAGTGAAGAGGTGATTGCAGTAGCCTAGGTAAAAGATGATGAAGCCCTGAAAATGGCCTTTGGGAAAGGAGAGAAAGATTCAGATGAAATGAATATCTAGGAAGTTTAAGATCTATAAAATTTGAAGAGCAATTAGGAATAGTATGTGATGAAAAAGATTCTATGATAACCCTGAGGGTTCTGGCTTAAATAGGATTTTCTATAATTACCTATATCCCTTAGAGAGGTCTATCAATGCAAGCTACAAACCAGCATTTCATGTAACTAACTTTTATTTTTAACATGTTTCCAGTTATATTTTATTTTACAAGGAAAAAAATGGGAATCAATTTATTGCCCAAACAATGCTGCCTTTTTTGTCATTCATAAAGTCATACTTGTTTTACTAATACAAAAAATGCTTAAAAATGATACTTAATAGAATGAATGTAATTGATCCATTTGAATGTGCTGGGAATTATGATGGTATTTTCTTTAACATTAAAAGTTATGTTTTTGGAATTGGTGTGTTTTAATCTTTTGTATACATACTGCAGATTTAAAAAGGAAGCAGATTATACTGACCAGAAAAACATTCCTAGGCCTTTCGTTAAGGACCTTGGATGTATGCCTGGGCCCTGTTTTCCAACACTGATAAAAAGTGGGAGACATTCCAGTATTGCTTATTTTGATTGTTCTATTTTGAGAATGCTGGCTGAGAAATGCTGGCATTCCTCTACCTACTTCATGGACCTTGGAAAGAAAGCATGCTTCTTTATGGTAGTGGAGGCATGTCCACAGCCTTTTAAATAACCTCTTGCCTGCGATGGTGGCATCTCCTGAATAGCTTAGGCTCTAAAACCTGAATTGAAGAGGACCAAGTTGTTTAGGGTTATGCAAATGATGAATAATGTCATATCTTGACTACTAATGAAGCACAGAAAAAAGACCTTCAGGTCAACACCTAAGTAATTCTTCAGAAAAAAAATGAACATTTTTGGGGGGATAGTAAATATCTGTTCTGTTTAAAAATATTTCTGGTTTTCTTTCCTCTAGGCACATATTGTATTGAATCTCCTGATCTGCATTTTAAAAGACTGGTCATGTGACTGATTTCAGCCAATGAAATGTAAGTGGAAATGATGTGTATCGCCTCTGGATGAGAGCCAGTGTGTAATTTGCTTTATTTCCTTTCCATTGTCATGTTGCCCAGTGATGCTTCAGATGATGGAGGCTCTATTAGGTTTTGTTCTTGAGTAAGGCAATGTGGGGATGGGTGCCTAGAGGATTTGTAAGCTTAATTGTTTTAAGTGATTGAGATTTGGGGCCTGTTTGTTATAAAGCTCATTCTGACTAATACACTTGTAATCCTTCATTTACATATTTAAAAATACTGATTATATTTTCTGATTACCATATGCTCATTGTAGAGAGATTTGAAAATACAGAAAAACACAAAAAAGAAACAAATATTCACTGAAATCACGTACATAGAAATAGTTTCTGTTAATATTTTGAGGTATTTTATTTCTTTCTCTCATATATTCACATTAAGAAAATTGAGATCACATTATATATACAGTACTTCTTTTTTACTTCATACTATAGCAATAGTCTTTAAAATATAGAAATAATCCTGTATAATATTAATTGGTGAAGGAATGTTGTAATCTATTTTTTATATCATATAATTTAGAACAAAGTTGTATTTTATTTTTGTACTTTTTCTTTCTGTAAATAACATTCTGGTGAAATATTTATATCCATCTTTGCTTGGATTGCTGCTTATTTCCTTAGAGTAGATCCTAGAAGGGGAATTATTGGGCCCAGGAGTGTGCATATTTTTTTTTATAATTTGCTACATATTGCAAAATCTCCCAGGAGAAAGGTTGTACCAATTAACACTCCAGCAATGAGAGATGGGCCATCTTGCCACCCCTGTTGAGTATTAGAATTCCTTTTAATCTCTGTTAATTTGATAGGTGAAAATGCTATCTTGTTTTATATTTGCATTTCTCTGATTACAAGTGATGTAGAACGTTTATTTCATATGTTTATGAGTCATTTGCATTTTTTTCTTCTGGGAATTGTCTAAATGGATTCTCAAGTCCCCCTAACGCCCAAACTGTTAAACAGAAAGCAACACAGGAAACCAGAAGTGCAGTTCTGTTGCCACAGAGCCTCAGCACACGTTTTTTGAAGCGTGAGCGCATTGAACAGGCTTCTCTTATTCCCTCTCATCATGCTTGTTTTGATTATTTTCTCCCCAGTCATCTCTCTCCACAGCCCATGTCTCCCTCAAGCCTTGGTCTCCCTCCAAGCATCTTATTGCACCAGGTTGCAGTCATGCCTAAACCTGAAATTGTTAAGAGGAAAGGACAAATGTGATCAAAGTTAGTTTTGAGTGGAAGAACATTATTGTGGAAAAAAAATCCCTGAAGCATCCCCCTGTGAAGGTCCCTCCCTACCAACTGATATGTTCCCAAAGCAAAGAGGTGGTGGGCACATCCTCTCCTAAAGGGTCAATGATTAACAGCACAGCCTGCTTCTCTGGCTTTAGGCTCGAATCTACTGTCCCTGGTGATAAAGCTTAAATTTCTCTTCCTGGAAGCATTCTTATTTATTTCATAGACATTGCATTACCCTCGATTATCTATTTGCTGCTTTTAAGAAGAGAGAAGAAAGAATCTAAATTTCCCCAAAGTGAGTGTTACTTTTTAGCTACTGTGAGATAAAAGACAGATTGAAATGGAGCCAGAGGGACCTGCCCTTCACCCTCCATCTTCATCGGAGTTGGAAGCTCACATTGGTATGTCAGGCAGCAGCTGGCAGGCTCTTTTATCATCATTAATTGTCCGCTGAGTTGTCACAAGGAGAGACTAGAATTCGAGTTTAATTACATCTGTATCATATCTGATGAAGTTCAGGAGATTCTGGTGGTGCAAAACAGGCATGGGCCAGTGATGTGCCAAGGATATTCTGCGAAGCAGAAACCATGTGTATCCTTGAGGGGGGAAAAACGTGAATTAGCTGAATTCTGAGGGAAGTCAGGCGTTATCAAGGCTGGACAACTCTCGTGAGATATGGTGATGGAGAAGATGGCGGAGTGGGGGGGGAGCTGCTGACAGCACTGAGCTGGTTAAAGGTGATTTGATTTCTGTGGAGCAGGTGTAGGGGGACTTTTCCGGGAACAAAGATTCATCCAAGGAAATTTGCTTGTCTTAATGGACAATAATCTACTGCCAGTGAAGGAGCAAAGACATATGTTTGGTTTTCTTTGAAGAAAATACAACAGCACTCCCTCCCATTTCTTTACTTCAGATTGTCTCTGATTTCGTTCTGGAAATATGTGCTCGTGTAGAGTGTGGCTTAAGTGACAAACTGGCTTTGACTAAAAGAAGAACTAAACTAGCAGCTTAACAGAAATGGTTCAGAGTAGGTGGCATGGGAGCTGAGTGTATCTGTAGCTCATCGTTTCACGAAAAGTCAACAAGGGCCAAGAACCTTCATCACACTGCGGCAATGGCCCTTCTGCCTGGCTAAGCCGTACAGGGTCTCATTCTGATCTTGTATCAGTCCTTATGACCTTCTGCTTCTGGTGCTTTCATTATTGACTGAACCTTCTGCCTCAGAATAAAGTTTTGGCCTCTGCTCTGTTTCCCTTCATTGGGGCATGGATTTTGTGCTTCAGATTGTGAACCACTAGGCTTCATCTTAACTATCACTTTCTGGAAGACAATCTGAAGCTCTTTTAAGAGATAGCTCTTGTAGAATTAAGTGTTTTCAAAGAATCATATCGATTGGCCATCTGGCCCTCTGCTTTTCAAAAGGATAATTTTAGTGTGACTCTCATATCTTAGGAAGAGCAATTTATTTTAGTCCTTAGGCCCTCTTTCAGCATTAAAAAAGAGTAGATCATATAAATGCAACCTGAAAAATCTAAAAAGAATAATTATATATGGGTGTATGTATCTCTGTACACAGTAAAAGGGCTTTGCCTACATTCTAGATCTCCAGTAAAGTGTTACGGTCTTTTATGTTAGGTCTCTTATACAAGTCACTAAACTAATCTTTGTTCTGATTTTTATAGTCAGGTACAAAACTGGTGGTTCCCTTGGTAAAGAATCTGCCTGCAATGCGGAGACTTGGGTTTGATCCCCGGGTTAGGAAAATCTCCTGGAGGAGGGCATGGCAACTCACTCCAGTATTCTTGCCTGGAGAATCCTCATGGACAGAGGAGCCTGGCGGGCTACAGTCCATGCGGTCACAAAGAGTCAGACACAACTAAGTGATTAAGCACAAAACTCACAGAGGTAAGTTTGGAAAAACAGGTACATCAAAATCAGAGCTCTCAGAATTTAAAATATGTTGATAAAGTATAGATATATAAGAGATTAAAGCTGAATCCAAAAACATGTATGTATACCCACACACACAAACACACACACACACATATATATATGCATGCTCAGTTGTGTCTGACTTTGTGACCCCATGGACTGCAGCCTGCCAGGCTCCTCTGCCCATGAATTATTCTGACAAGAATACTGAAATGAATATATATATATATATATGTATATATGCCAAAATTTTTATGTGATTGTTAAGTTTCTTGAAGTCAGAGGTTCTATATTTGTATTTCTATACAACAACACCAGGGTACTAGAGACAGCGTAAATGCTCAGTAAATATGTACTAAATGTATAGAGTATTTATTGAGTATGTTAAGCAGCTGTTATAGTTACCATATGCTCTGGTGGGCTAATCATGTTAACTGAGATGTGGACAGAAGTAGAAGTAGGTGTGGTGCACTAAGATCAGTCAGCGAAGTTGCTCAGTTGTGTCCGACTCTTTGTGATCCCATGGACTGTAGCCTATCAGGCTCCTCCATCCATGGAATTTTCCAGGCAAGAGTAGTGGAGTGGGTTGCCATTTCCTTCTACTGAGCTATTATTGAGTGCATTCCACTTTACAGAACTCATCAGGGCTGCCCCTGAGGTCACAGAATGGAAGCATTTGCCTCAGGGCTTGGTTGTACTACAGGGGCAGCTAGCTGGGTGTAATTCACGAAGGCCTCTGATAAAGGAGAAAGACATATATACACGTATGACGATGAAGCAAAGTCAGGTAATAGTCACTTTCTTTGTCTCCCACTACTTTTCTTTTCTGTTTTTTTTAATTGCAGTATAGTTGATTTACAATGTTGTGTTAATTTCTGGTATACAGCAAAGTGATTCAGTTGTATACATATATGTGCATATATATACATATATTCTTTTTCGGATTCTTTTCTATTATGATCTATTATAGGATATTGAATATAGTTTCCTGTGCTATACAGTAGCACCTTATTGATTCTCTGTTTCACATGTTGTAGTTTGTATTTGCTAATTCCAATTTATCCCCCCTCTTTGGTAACCGTGCATTTGTTTTCTATGTCTGTGTTTTTGTAAACAAGTTTTTGTTTTTGTAAATTGTTCCTGTTTTTGTAAATAAGTGCATTTGTATCATTCTTTTAGATTCCATATATAAGTGATATCTTAACGATATTTTTATTTATCTATCTTCACTTAGTATTATCATATGTCAGGTCCATCCATGTTGCTGCAGATGGCATTATTTCAATCTTTTTAAGGCTAAGGAATATTCCACTGTATGTATGTACCTCATCTTCTTTATCCATTCATCCATCAGTAGGCACTTAGCTTGCTTTCATGTCTGGGTTATTATAAACATGCTACTATGAACACTGGGGCTCATGCATCTTTTCAAATCAGAGTTTTCTCCAGACATATACCCAGGATTGCTGGATCATATGGCAACTCTATTAGTTTCTAAGAAACCTCTTAGAAAGGCAGTTTTCCACTGTTGCTGCCTTTCCAAGTCCTTTCTATGGGATTATTTTCTCCTCTGTCCCCCAGAGAAATACAGGCAGGCCCTATCACTCTTCTGTCCAAACCAGAGCAACACAAATTGTTCTCCCATCACTTCAGATCACACAACATCCTGTTAGGATGGTAATGAATGTATCTAGTCCCATGATATAGTTAAAACTGATTTCATTTAAAAATAACACTTTCCCTTTCTCCCAGTTCACTCTCATTCCAGGCAGAAAACCACGGTCAAGGAAAGGAAATGCTGTTGACTTCTCCCTCTTCTCTCCTCACTGGTCGTTTATAATCCTCCTTCCACATTCTACCAACTCTGGGCTCTGACTAGGGAGACCATACACCCTATGTACTTAGGCTAGTCTCCTGGGACCGAGTTATTAATACTGTCCCCTCGTATCAGGGTTCTCCAGGGAAATAGAGCCAATAGGATATTACATATATTATAAATTATAATTCTCTCATGCAATTATGGGTGCTGGCATGTCCAAAGTTTGTAGAGCAGGCCAGTAGGCTGGAAACACAGGCAGGGTTTCTAGGCTATAGTCTTGAAGCAGAATTCCTTCTTTTCTGGGAAACCTTGGTCTTTGCTCTTAAGGATTTAATAGCTGAATGAGCCCCCTAATAATTGAGGGTATTCTCCTTTACTCAGTGTCAACTGATTATAAACATTAACCACAAAATACCTGCATGGCAGGATCCAGGCTAGTGTTTGACTAAGCGACTGAGCCCCATAACCCAGCCAAGTTGAAACAGAGTGAATGCTTGCACCTTCTCCTTCACAGAAGCCTCTCTGTATGTAAAATAAATCACATGGCCACTCCAGTCATGGAAAGGAGAGGAGATAAGAACGTAGGAAACTTCTCTCTTAATGGCACCTCAAGATGGCAGATATTTAAGCCTGACTCTTGCTCTTGGGGCATTTTTTTGATTCTTTGGAGAGGTTACCTTCCCTTCCTCAACACTAGGGAACTCTAAGCTTGGTTCCCCACAGGGCACTGGCAGCTCAAATCTGGTAGTCAGGACTTGGCCCCAAGGTAATGGATTTCTCACTTTGCTGTCAGACCAGCAGTAAGCCCAGTAAACCTTTGAGGTGGGAGTCAGGCGTGCACACAAGAAGCACATATTAGGCTCTCCAAGGAGTCTTTCTGAAATATCTTGTCCTATGTGTGAGGTGAGGGCTGGAGCCACTCATCCCTTATAGTGTTATTCGCTTAGTTGTGTCTGACTATTTGTGACTCCATAGACTGTAGACTGCTAGGCTCCTCTGTCCATGGAATTCCCCAGGCAAGAGTACTGGAGTAAGTAGCCATTCCCTTCTGAAGGGGATCTTCCTCACCCAGGGATAGAACTCATCCCCTGCATTGCAGGCAGATTCTTTACTGTCTGAGCCACCAGTGAAAGTGTTAGTTGCTCAGTTGTGTCCCACTCTGCAACCTTATAGATTGTAGTCTGTCAGCCCCCTCTGCTCAGGGATTCTCCAGGCAAGAATATTGGAGTGGATTGCCATTCCCTTCTCCAGGGAATCTGCCTGACCCATGGATCGAACCCAGGTCTCCTGCATTGTAGGCAAATTCTTTACCATCTGAGCCACTGATAGATTACCATCTGAGCCACCAGGGAAGCACAAGAATACTGGAGTAGGTTTCCAATCCCTTCTCCAGGGGAACTTCCTAACCCAGGAAATAAACTGAGGTCTCCTGGATTACAGGCAGATTCTTTACCTGCTGAGCTACCAGGGAAGCCCTAGGCCACCAGAGAAGCCCATCTCTTATTACACAATTTTATACACACATACACACATCTTACAATCTTATACCTTTGACATGAATGAAAGGATGGAGGGTTGATTAGTTTTAGTTTATTCCTTTGAAATTCCTCATGATGGCAAAGTGATATCTATGTTTCAAGATTTTAGCCTCAAGTCCCATTTTAGTATCCTGTACTGCTGCTGCTGCTGCTGCTGCTGCTAAGTCGCTTCAGTCATGTCCGACTCTGTGCGATCCCATAGACGGCAGCCCACCAGGCTCCTCCGTCCCTAGGATTCTCCAGGCAAGAATACTGGATTGGGTTGCCATTTCCTTCTCCAGTGCATGAAAGGGAAAAGTGAAAGTGAAGTCGCTCAGTCGTGTCCGACTCTTAGTGACCCCATGGACTGTAGCCTATCAGGCTCCTCCATCCATGGGATTTTCCAGGCAAGAGTACTGGAGTGGGGTGCCGTTGCCTTCTCCGAGTGTCCTGTACAGAGGCACACAAAAATACATACCTCTGTACATTTGTCTATAAATATTATTAGTCCACAGAACTTCCAGTAACAAAAGTGGGCTGGGGAATTATGCCTCACACTGCCCTTCTTTGTTTTCTGTGTAATACTTTCTGGATGTTTATTGTGACCTCATTTTGCCAGCAGATAGTGGTGTGTGTGTGTGTGTGTGTGTGTGTGTTTGGAAGTGGTGGGGAGAGGAGGGTAGCATATGACTCTCCAGAGAGTAATTACTCTGGGTCCTCATATTCTTCTGGGTTCAACCCTGGGTCTCACATCAGACAAGCTGTATGGATGCTCTGTAAACCAAGAAGTAGGGTGAATGCTCCTGCTGGCATCAGCCTTTGCTACAAAGGCATTTAAAACAAGGCCCGAGGCAAATGGGACATCAAATAGCCCTAGTGCTCTTATAATAGCAAAATATTGAATATTTAAAAGGTAAGCAGGCTTGAAATTTGTAATGGAAAGAAAATATCCCTTTAAGTCATTAAGGAGTATGAGGAACCCTAGCCTTTGAAAAATAGTTGGAAAAGTTTGAAGAATTCATAAGTCAAAAGAAGCTGGGTTACATTCATGAATATGCAGAGCTTTGAGTAAAAAATAAGGGCCAATTCAGAGGTCCATTTAAGAAAGTGACCAGAGCATAGTTAAAGTAACTGGCTTCATAGCCAATTTGGAATTCTGCCTCTAGGAAAATGGTTACTATGTGATATTCACAGACAAGCCAGGGAAAATGAGCACATGAGTTAGCATTGAAGAAGAACATAAGTTGAGGTGGTTAAGAGGGCAGGTTCTTGAATGAGAATGAACAGATCCTGATTCAGCTTAAATAATTTATGATCTGGGTGGCATGAGGATACCTGTAGAACTTTCTCTACCTTAATTTTCTCACCTTGTAAATTGGTGTCTATCTCACAGGGTGGTTGTGAGAATGCTAGCTTGATACATAGTAAGTGCTCATTAAACACATTGTTATTGTGCTTAGAATTTTTGTCTCCTAGAAGCACCAGAAGTCTGATATGAAGATGAACATTTCTGATAAAAAAGAGAAGACAAAACTCAGTTCTACCAGAGAGTAGTTCAGATTTTCTGTTGAATGGATTTGATTATATAGTCACCAAAATAAATAATTCATTCTGTTTCAGATATAAAAGAGAGAAAAGTATGCCAAAGAAAGTGTTTAATTCCACAAATAGAGGGAATGACTTTCAGTTTGCTCTTGTTTCTCAGTGTTTACATTACTGAATCTCTTTTCTCCAGAAGAAACAAAAAATTCCCCAGAAGTTGTTTCATCTTCTGATTATATTGTATTATATTGATTTATAGATATGCCTATTAGAGACTCAGTTCTTCAGTCATAAAGATATGACTCATATTAATTAGAACAGAGTGTGTGATATAACCAAGACACCCCAAGTCCCACTGTTGTATATTAACAGAGGTTTACCCACCCCTTGGACTACAGCATGCTGCTACAGCTCTCCTGAAGGATTTCCCTCCAGAATTGAGGTAGTAACCTGGTACCATTTTATCCTGTGGCTCCCATGTTTGCTATGGCCTTTTTGATGTCCTCCACTGGATCTTGAGTTTCCCCAACTGATAAGCAATGATATGATATGAAGCTGATAATGTGAGATGTTCTATGTTCAGCTTGGGGATGGCAAACATTATTTATTCCCATATTCTTTTCACCAGAACCTGGTCACATGGCCCCAACCTGACCACAAGGGAAGCTAGGAAATGTAGGTTTTCTATATTCCCATGAGGGGAAGGAAGGACTGGAAAGCATTTTAGTTCATCTCTATGCATGACTTTTGTTGATGTGACATTAGAGTTTTTTGTACTTGTAAGCTTTTATAGGGTGGGTTGCAAGAGGTTTGTTGGGAGATCTTAGCCACTAGATCAAGGCAAAAGCTTCTTGAACTTCAATGTGAATGTGTGCATTGATCTACATAGTGGAGAGGACTGCTTTGAGTAGGATGGCCCTCAATCCACTGGGTAGGTAGAACTGATTTTTGCTTACATAGGTCAAGATGCCGAAGAAGTGGCAGGTACCATATGTTTGCTTGATAGCATCAGGGTCCTTTCTGACATATTCCAGAAGATGTTGAGACCTCTTTCCTCTGGCTGATCTAATTTAACTTGATGTTAACTTGATATTGCATATCTTCTCTGTTTCCTCTCTAGAATTTCCCTTAATATGCTTCAATTTTCACATCTAAGTCTAGATCATCAAAATGTCCTTTGTTCTGTCTTCACTCATGGATTCATACATCAAACAGTTATTGAGCATCTACTATAAAGAAACAAGAAAGTGTGCATGCTAAGTCACTTCAGTTGTGTCTAACTCTTTGCGGCCCCATAGACTGTAGCCTGCCAAGGTCCTCCGTCCATGGGATTCTCTAGACAAGAATACTGCAGTGGGTTGCCATGTCCTCCTCCAGGGGATCTTCCCAACCCAGTGATGGAACCCGGGTCTCTTATGTCTCCTGCATTGGCAGGCAGGTTCATTTTTGGCTATATCTTCAGGTAGTAAGGTGGCTTTTTTCCAAGGGGTAAAAGCTTTCATGAAACAATATATTCGATCATAGCCATTCATAGAAGCAGAACATAGTGTCCTAAGGTAATAATAATACTATATGTCTGCAAACTTCTCATTTAGGTAATTCACCCCAGAAGGGGATGGGCAAATATGGTAGGCTGTTGATCGGCTTTGAGAGAAATAACTGAAGACTGCCCTCACAAAGTTTTCAAATGGCAGTTGAACTGTATGATGGTTGTTTTGTACTGTTTTGGGCAAGGCTGGCTTGCCTGTGACCCTTAACATCTCTGTGTCTTTGTTTCTTCAGCTCAGTCAATGTAAGTTGGACCAGATAATGACCGTAGCTCTCTTCAGCTTTTAGAGTCGATCATTTGTCCTTTCTGTCCTCGAGCACTCTTAAGGTTCTCCTTATTTCTTCTTCTCCCATGCCACAGTGGGAGTCTAAGGAAAAGCAATTTTACTTAATTTTAATGTCCTCTGAAGTCAGATGTATTAGGAAGACAAATCTGGGGGGTGGTAAATCTTCATCCCAAAGCTAAACACTATGGTGCTGGCAGTCAGATCAAGCACCAACTTAACACATTGACTGTGCTCTGTGAGGTTTTCGCTAAAGGTAATAGTTTCATTTCAAGAGGGCATGATATGACCCGTGGTATTTTCACATTCTCAAGAGTAACAAGCCATGAAAACACAGGGTTTATTTGTATGTATGAGTTCCAAAAATCATCCTTTGATTTTGCATGCTAGGAAAAACATCAGGCTGGGGCTATGTTATCAAAGGATCATCCAGGTTATTGTTCAAAATGTAGAATTCTGGGCTCCACCCCATAATCATTATGGTCAAGTATCTGGGATAGAATCCAGTAATCTGAATTTCTGACAAATTCTCTGGTTTGGGAGCTTGATAAATGTTTGGCAACCTCTAAACCACTAACCAAGTCACAGAACTGTCCTCATCTGTAGAAGGAGAATACTGACACTTATTCTTTGTCACACAGAATTGTTGCATGGGTTAAAAGGATAGCATTGATCCAAGGATTTTACTGAATGAAAATTCCCTGTGAATATAACTGAGTTGTTACTGTTGGGGCAAAGCCTAGTCAAACTACCATCTTGTGCTTTTGCATTTTCTTGAAAATGTCTCAGGTCCCCCTCTTCTCAGAAGCTTAGTTAGGCCAGGGTATCAGCATGTGATGCATTCCTTCTGGACCCCCTGCTTTAGACAAGTTCATGTCAACTGCTGCAGCTCCAAAGTGCATGTGGAGTTAACTCCAAGCTAGGCTCCTTTTGTGAGCTTGCAGGTTTTAAAGGGGATAGTGCAATGTTCTCTTCTGTTTGTCAGGGACAAACAAAGCTATTAGCTCTAAGTCTAGGGAAAGGAAAAAAAAATCACTTTTAATATTGTGCAACCAACCCTAAATCAGGGCAATCTCTCCCTCATTGCTGGCTAATATCCAAGCCACAGTGAAAAGCTGATGTTTTTGTTTAGAATGGATTTTTGTGGTGTTTATAAACCAAGACTCCTTGAAATTTTCATTAGGAGGATCATACAGTTCACCTCTTGTCCTGCCCTTTCTCCTTTCTCCTGGAATAGTTGAGTGATTTTGAAAATTCTCAGTAGTTTAATTGATTAGTAAGGAGAGTTCATTGTGAAAGTCACCTTTTGCAAAGCAGAACTGAGATTGACACACAGTTAAGATTCTGTGACCTTAAAGGATGAAGAACAAGGAATGAGGAGAAAATGACCTTCCTTACAGTCCCGGATGTGTGAGGATGAGGAGAGCAGTTATTTAGGAACACAGTGCTGGCACTTTGCTAGGCATGGAAGATGCATTATATCATCAAATCCTAACAATTTATAATCCCATGATGTACATATTATTATTACTATATTTATAGGCAAGGAAATAGAGGTCAAAGTGCTTAACTTGCTAATAGGTGGTAGAGCTAGGATTATTCCTGTGTAACAAACCATCCTAAAGCTTAACGACTTAAAACGATAATCATGTATTGTTGCTTGCAAGCCTGTACAACCAGTATCGGCTGACAGGTTCTGTTGATCTGGGTCAGGGTCAGCTAATCTTAGTTGAGCTTGTTCATGTATTTGCAGTCAGTTCGCCAGCTGGCCTGTGTGTGTGTGTGTGTGTGTGTGTGTGTTTCTGGCTGACTGGTTTAGGATGGTTTCCCTTGTGTGTCTGGCAGTCAGTTGACTGTTGACTAGACTGATGAAGCTGTGACAGGTTGTATTTTCCAAAGATGACCACAGTATATCTTTATCCCACGTATTTTTTTACAATGTGACATTGCAGTTTTCTCATCTTTGTCCCTTTCCTTTGAAACTGGACAGGCCTTTGAGACTGCTTTGACCAATAGAAGGTGTCAGAAGTAATGCTCGGCCAATTTCTAGGCTTAGACCTTGAGAAAATGGCAGCTCCCACTTTCTTCCCTTCATGGCTTTGCTCCTGGAAGTTACCTACAATGCTGTGAGGTTGCGGAGCAGCCACTTGGAGGGGCCACGTGTAAATGTCCAGTCCACAGTCCCAGCTGAGGTCCCAAATGACAGCCAGCAGACGTGTGAGTGAGGGAGCCATAGATGACCCCAGCTCCCAGGTGTCTGGTCCCCTCAGGCCCTTGAGCTGCCCAGCTGATGCCAGAGGGAGAGAGATGAGCTGCCAGGGCCAGGCCCTACTCAAAGTGCTGGTTTGTAAGGAAAATAAATGATAGCTGTTCTAAGTCACTGAGTTTGAGACACTTTGTTTTACTGCAAAGGATAACTGCAGTGGTTATCAGGAATGTGTCTTATATGATCCAGCAAGCTAGACTGGGCTTGTCTGCAGAGCGGTAGTGGGGTTAAAAGAGAGAAAGTAGAAGAAGCACAAAAGGTCTCTTGAGGCCTGGGCTCAACACTGGCACATTCATTTCCAGTGCATTCTGTCATGCAAAGCAGATCACAAGCCAGCCTGGTTCAAAGGAAGGGGAAAGAGACTCTGCTTTTTGGTGGGAGGAGCTGAAAAGTCACATGCAAAAGTACTCAGATGAAGGCAGATGAAACCTTGTGATAATTTCAGCAGTGTATTGCATTACACAACCCCCTGAGCCTTGGGGACAATTCAGGTCTGTAAGAAAGCTGAAGTGACACTTAGAAACACAATGATTGTGTTTCATGTAACAATATATAGAGAATGAGGCCTGACTTCTGGCAAACTTGACCATATAGAATGTCATTTGCAGGAAAAGAAAGTCAAGAAAATAGCTCTGACCAAGCTCATCTACTTCACCAATGGCACAGGTGTGCCATTTTCCTCCAGGCCCAGTGGAGGAGGAAGGAAAGAGAACAATTTTTTTTAATTGAAATATAGTTGATTCACAATGTTGTGCTAATTTCTGTTGTACAGAAAAGTGATTCAGTGTTATATATATCTATATATATATTCTTCTTGAAATATTCTTTTCCATTATGGTTTACCCCAGGAGATTGGATATAGTTCCCTGTGCTATAGAGTAGCAACTTGTTGTTTATCCATTCTAAATGTAATAGTGTGCATCTTCTAATTCCAGGGTCCATCCCTCTTCCTCCTCCCCCACCCTTGGCAGCTATAAGTCTGTTCTCCCTGTCTGTGAGTGTTTCTATTTTGTAGATGGGTTCATTTGTAGCATATTTTAGATTCCAGATGTAACTGACATCATATGGTATTTGTTGTGTTAGTCACTCAGTCGTGTCTGACTCTATATGACCCCATGGACTGTAGCTCTCCAGGTTCTTCTGTGAAGGACAGTGAAGCCTGTGCTGAAGTGACTTAGCATCTCGTTGTTGTTCATGACCTAGCAAGTTAACAGAAACAACAACGTAATGGCATTTATCTTTCTCTGTCTGAATTACTTCACTTTGTATGATAATCTCTGTGTCCATCCATGTTGCTGCCAGGGGCATTATTCCATTCTTTTTTATGGCTGAGTAGTATTCCATTGTATACACATACCACATATCCTTTATCCATTCATCTGTGTACTGGCAATAGGTTGTTTCCATATCTTGACTATTGTGAATAGTGCCGTCATGAACATAGGAGTGCACGTATCTTTTGGAATTATAGTTGTATCTGGATATATGCCCACGAGTGGGATTTCTGGATCATATGGTAGTTCTATTTTTAGCTTTCTGAGGAATCTCCATATTGTTTTCCATAGAGGCTGTGCTAATTTATGTATCTACCAACAGTGTAGAAAGAGGAAATGGAACAATTTTATTTCCTTATGCTGCAGAATACATAGGACATATATCAAAACCTGATTTACATTCATTTATTGATTTGAGAAACATATATTCACTGTGCCTATTAAGACGCTGAAGTATTGTTAAGGCCCTTTCTGGGTCCAAGATCATGAACACTTACGTCTGAAGATGGGTTATACTGGGAAGCCAGGTTTATTGGGGAGGCAAATGGCATATTTTTGTTAGCTCTGAAGTAGGTTTAGTGACTCCTGGTAGAGATCTGACTGTGGGAAAGTTCCAACCAGTTGCCAAGTTACTGGGCCAGTCCTCTGGCCTGGAAGCCCCAGGCATCTTTCAACTTCTGACCAAGTGAATGGGATTCATTTCAGTTCACTGCTTCTTAAATCAGCTGATAGTTATGGAGCACCTCCTATGTTCCAGTCATATTGTGGGTGCTGAACACATAGAGATAAAATAAGATCTGGGCCTTGCTTCACAACTGTTCATGGCCTTGAAATAAGTCAGTGAACTGATTCTTACCATACGGGGTGCTAATTACTATGACCAGCCAAACAGGTGTAAACAGGAAGCACTGGAGAAGGACAGTGAATGGAACCCATGAGTCTGGAAACCTCTGGAATGAAAAGGAGTTACATAGAAGAAGTGGATACCAGTAGGTTAGGGGAACAGCAGGTGCAAGGTTCTGGAAGCAAGGAGAGTCAGGATAGGACAAAGAGCCCAGAGATGTGTGCGAGAAGAGCAAGAAGCGAACTCATAGAGGAGGGTAGAAGCCAAGGGAAGTGACACAATTGGACTTGGTTTTAGGAATCAGAAATATGGAGAATTTGTTCAAGGGAGAAAACAAGACCGAGGAATTTTGAGAGAGATTTGTGATAATCCAGGCCAGCAGTGATAAGGGCCCCAACTGGGACAGTAATCATAGCACTGAAGTAAACTGAAGTATAGTTGATTTTTAAAAATTAGAGTGTAGTTGATTTACAATGTTGGGTTAGTTTTAGATGTATAGCAAAGTGGTTCAGCTATACATGTATATTCCTTTTCAGATTATTTTCCCTCACAGCTTATTACAAAATATTGAGTATAGTTCCCTGTGCCACACAATAGGTCCTTCTTGGTTATGTAGTTTATATATATAGTAGTGTGTATATGTTAATCCCAAACCCCTAAGTTATCCCTGAAGAGGGCATTTTAAGGATGTACTATCATGGTACTTGGATTAAGGGGATGGAGCATCAGGGGAATCCAGGATGATGCTCAGGTTTAAACAGGTGGCTGATAATGGCCATTGTCTGACACAGGGCACATAAGAGGTTGAGCAGGCCCAAGTCAGGATGATGCTGAATTTGGCTTAGAACATGCTGTGTTGGAGGTCCAGTGGGCATCTAGCCTGACAAAGTGTACCCTGAAGAGTTCATGACTGTTTCCTGGGTTGTTTCAGTTTCTTTCTTCTCCCTCTCCCTGCCTGCCTCCACCTTTAACTCCCCTTTGCCCTACAAAAATAAAACCTCCAAAATAGTGAAAAATGCATTTGAAAGAGTCTCTCTGTTCATATGGAGTATTTATTGTACAAGTCTCCACCACTTCCTGGGTCATGCAATGTCCTGCCTTCAAAGACCTCTAGGTGCAGAGTGCATTGCTTACACATTTCATAAATGACTGCTTATACAAAATGCTGTCAAACGTTAGGATGAACCCACTCCAACCTCACTTGAATGCACAACCTGAAAGTGGAGGTGTGGGTTGGTCTGTAGGGCATTTTGCATCTGCCCCAAACCTAAATCTATTATACAGTGCAAGAAAGTTACCTTCCCTGACTTTATAACACTTTACAGTTTACAAGTTACAACTCTAATTGGGATTGCACAACAATCACCTCAGGTCTGTGGGAAGGATATTATGCATTCCATTTTACTGATAAAGGAATTGAAGTAAAGAAAGTTGGTGACTTACTCATTGTAGTAGATCTGGAACACGAACCCAGGCCTTTTCCTTTAAGCTCAATACTCTTTCTGCCCTGGCATCTTGACCCTCTTTGTGCAAGAACAGCTAAGAAATGAAAGAGCTTGACAGGATCTGGAATTGGATCCTGGAAGCAAACATGGTACAAGCTGGCTTAGGGGATGTCAGCTGTCCCTACAAAAGTGAGCCTTCTCCATGATGTCCCGGGTGGTGCCATTGGTCAGAGGCTGTTGCATTTGTCTGCTGGGCCCTTTACTGAGGTTGTCTGGTTAGAGTCGTCTAGTTTGAACTGTCACTACAGTTCCTTTTGGGAGTGCTAATTCATATGAATATGTATATTAAGTATATATACATATATAAACTTTCTGCTTTTATGCAAAGGTATTGTTTTTCCTTGTCACATCATATTTCTTTCCAGCTCAGTAGCTGGTGAAGCTCAGGTACCACTACTCAATCAAGAGCTAAGGTTCATGTCTGAAACTGACAAAGTGGTGTGCAGCTTGGCCCTCTTCACTTACAGCCTAGGTCAACAGGGCTAGAGATGTGCCGAAGGAAGAACAGGGGAAAACATCTCACATGTTTTGTTTACTTGCTTGATAAGTTGGTGTGCCACCTGACTGGCAGAAGGAGTTTGAGAGAGGGTATATTTTAAAAGGATATGCATAGATATTTGCTGGAAAACTACATTCCCCAGTGATGTGATCATAAAAGTATTGCCCAATGACCAATCTCTTATATAGTACAAGGAGAGGTAATGAAAATATGATTATAAAGGACTTTAACGTAAGATTAAGGACGCTCAAATGTAAAAAAGAAAAATATATAGAAGCGAAAACTCCTAAAAAATCATTCCCAAGGGCATTCTTTGAATAACTGATGAGACATATTAAAGTCATTTGAAAGATACAGCACCAATTTCCAGCAGGAACAAATGGAGATATTCTCATGAGAATAAGTGACGTTCTTGTTGTTCATGCTGGGGAGATATCCTCTTCTGTTTAGGAAATTGACAAGTGAGAGTGGCTTCCTGGGCTATATTTTCCTGTCCAGTGGCTCTCTCAGAAACTTGGAGGTTGAATATCACTTGGCAGGCGGTGGGATGCTCAGCCAGGAATGAAAGAACCAAAAAGCCTGTCTTCCTTTAGCCACGGGCCAGCTTTGTGCTCTCATCCCAATTTCTTGTCGATCCATTCTTCCAAGCAGGGATATCATCGGGATACCTGAAAACAGTGTGGAGGAGGGACATGAACTGGAGGCGTGGTAGCGTCAAAACCTTAGCAATGTTGTCCAAGAAAACCCTCGGGGAAGGAAAAAGCAGAAGCCATCAGGGTTCCTGGTCACTTCTCCCTGAAGCCCTTTTGGGTTGACACAGACCTGGGCAGTAGCAGGAGACAGGCCTGCAGTTCTTTGCAGCCCATGGCCCATGCTCAGGAGCCCCTGCTCTGGTCTTTTGAAATTCCAAATCACACCCTCTCCAAGAGGATGGTTGGAGTTCTTACGCTGTCTTCTATAGTTTAGCTTTGTCATAATCATATGGGAAATCGTTCATTTGTTGGGAGGCAGTATGGCTTTGGGAAAAGAGCCCAAACTGCCACCAAAGTCCCTAAGTTCAGACCCTGTTGCTGGCTGAGTGACACTGAACTAGTTGGTTGAGCTGTCCAGAGTAGTTTCTACACCTCTAAGACAAAAATGAAATGATTGTACATGGAAAATTCCTACATTAATGTTCACCTACAATCAGAACTCCGACGTAGCTATTATTATATAAGCATTATTATTAGTAAGTATTGTTACTGCTTTCTATCACTGTGGCTGTCAATGAGGCTGGATGGAGGTAGAAGTAACCCCTCCTTCCAACCCCACCCCAGATTCCACAGTGGAACTTGCTTCCTGATTTATCCTAATGCTCTCCCCTGCCCCACCCCACCCTCATGGCACATCCTCACTGCTGGACCTCCCTTGGCAATTCCTTGAAGGTGGTATTTATACTTGTCTCCTTAATAAAGATGATCCCCCAGCTTCCTGAATGCACAGCAATCTGCCTTGCCAGCCTGTCCAAGATGTTCCCAAATATAAGTGCTGCCACTCATTTCCCCTCCTACCCTTTCCCAAGCTCCATGTAAAGCCATAAACAGTGTGCGATAGAAGACTTTTTAGCCAGATGGTATAATAATAATAATGATAATGATAAAAATGTCATAATAGATACTAATTACAGAATATCTACTATGTGGTTAGGTATTTTCTAATTTCATTTCGTTGAATCCTTATTGCAGTCTTTTTGGATGCTAAGAGCATGCTTGTTCCATTAAATGTTGACCAATCTGGGGGCCCAATCATCTTGCCCTTCTTCTATACCATTCATTCTTAAGGATCCCCAAGGCCCAGAGTTTCAGATCATTTATTCATTCAGAACCAGCTAAGGAACCACAAAAGACAGCAATTAGTCTGATAGTAACAACTGGTTTCCTTTCTCCATCAATCAACACCCCACAGCCTATTGAACAAGCTAGGTGTATCCTATAAGTAATACATCTTATTATGGAGGAATCCCAAAGGTTCAGTACTGGGTCTCGGCCCCCCTGAGTTTCTCTGTGACTTTTAGTGGCTCATCCAGGCTTTAGGCAGCAGGTGCTGGCAGGGAGGGTCTGTGAAGAGCAGGAGAGGTTCTCCTGGGTGAGGATCTCAAGCCTTACCTGGGCCTGATCCTGGGAGTGCTGCCTCCTTCCTTAAAATTTGTTCAGGATGACAGCTTCTGACTGGGTTATACTCATATAGTAGTAATCAGGAGAGAGAGGAAAAAATGAAGATGTGTTCATGTGTGTGTGTGTGGTTGTGTGCGTGTTGGGGGAGGGATATGGAATAGGGCATGACCACTCACATCAGTGTTCTTGCCTGGAGAATTCCATGGACAGTGAAGCCTGGTGGGCTACAGTCTATGGGGTCACAAAGAATCAGACTCAACTGAGCGACTTTCACTTTTCATGGAGAATTGGGCTGCAGATAGGTGACCAATCATCCCAGTTTGCCTATGTTTGAGGAGTTTCCAGGACACAGGGCTGTTACTGCTAAAACTGATAAGGTCCTAGGCTAACCAGAATGGTTGGCAACCTTAGCTATAGGAGGGGGTAGAAGTTAGTTGTTATTCTGAGGGATAATGCACTATTGTGGCTAATGGTTGGCCTGACTGGGTTCAAAGTCTAGCTCTTCCTGGGCAAAACAGACCCTGTGCCCCAGTCTCCTCATCTGTAAACTGGGGATGGTAATGGTACCTAAGTCATGGGTTGTTGTGAAGATTGAATGACACACCGAATGTCAGGTCCCTGATATACACAAGTAACTGACAGTCACTGTAATGTTCTCTTACCTGGCAACACAGCCCAGTTCCACGGGTGCTCCTTTCTGAGTCTAGTTGACCCAAGACCCTATGAGACGCCCTGTTGTCAGCGTTTGGTACAAAGTGCAGTCTGATCTGTGCTGCACAGCAACTTCTTGTAGGGTGTTTGTTACTCTTGGAGGGCTTTTTGCCAGACTGAGAGCTCTGTGGGGGGTGGGGGAAACCAGGGCTGTTCCAGGATTAGAATATTTCCAAAGACAGAGTCTGGTTCTAAGCACAGACTGTGATAAATTTCATAACCCAGAAAGGGGGCACTTGAGGTGTCAGCAGGTAGACAACCCATGTCTCCATTAGTTAGTTAGTATTAGTGGCTCAGTTGTGTCTGGCTCTTTGCAACCCCATTGACTATAGCCCAACAGCTTTCTCTGTCCATGGAATTTTCCAGGCAAGAATACTGGGGAGGGTAGCCGTTCCTTTCTCCAGGGGATCTTCCCAACCCAGGGATTGAACCTGGGTCTCCTGCATTGCAGGCAGGTTCTTTACTATCTGAGCCACCAGGGAAGTCAATGCCTCCATTAGCCCCCCCCTCTTTGAAGAAGGGGTATGGGTGGGGGGAGGAGAAGATAGGAAGGCAGAACTCTAATGAGCTGCCTAGAAACACTGGGGTCAGTCCTGCGGAGACACACCAGACCCTTCTCATCATCTGATAGTCACGCTCTGATCACATGCACATCTAGACACACACACTTTCTGCTGGTTCAGCAGCCTCCAGAAGGCAAGATGTAGGGCTTGTTTTTCCTGAGTTGCCTGATCCTTCTTCTTGTCTCCGTTAGGTGTGCAGACACCGCAGACCTCCTTCTCTGCATTTCTCCCAGTGCCTCCTTCTGCCCGGGTCCTATTCCACGCCTGGCTTTTCTTCCCTGTGCTTTGAAGAGTGGGGACCCTGCTTTGTAGGATAACAAATAGAACTGTCAAACACATCAGTGCTGCCGCCTGCAAAGATAAATGGGGCGACACGTGGAGCAACCTCTGTGGATCCTGGGGCCCCAGCAGGAGCTGACACTGTGACAGATGGGGGGATGAGCGGCGCTGACACAATTGGGTCACCTGAATGTCGAGGGGTGAGGGGGGTGTCTGCTCCTCCGTTGGCTCCCCTCCCCTCTCTACCTTACATGTGCTGTGTTGCTGGAGATCATAAAGAGATAGTAGGCAGGTCACTGCTCCTCACCAGCCTTGTGCATCTTCCCTGTCAGCGGCATGGGGCAAGGAAGCAGGCTGTCTGCAGAGCATCCTATTATCTTAAGGGTGACAACTGCGTTATGTGCAAGGAGAGCCAGTCCTGAGCAAAGACCAGGGCAAAGTTTGTCTTCATCCCTCAACTTGGTCTTTTTCCAGATCCACCCTGCTTGATGCTTTCTCATCAGTCCTTTTAGCAGGCTATACTCATCTCTGGTTCTCACCCAGGAACCCCTCCCAGGCCTTGCCAATTAGCCCATGCAATTGATTTTTCCACTCTTTTCATATCAACATTGCATCCTGTGTTCTGCTTTGTCAAATATCAGAAAGATATCCCACTGATGACTCCCAAACTTCCCTCCTTTCCAAACAAGATACACATCAGCACATTCCCAGTGAGGGGCTGGGCTGGATATTCCTGAATCCCTGAAGGAGGATGGCCTACAAGATTTGAAACTCTATTCCAAAGGGATGCAAATGCCTGGCAGCATTTAGGGACAGAACTTCTGAGTGGTAACTGTTCCTTTCCAACTTCCTCTTTTATTCTGCCTAAAGAGAAGCTTTCCTTTGCTCACAGGTGCTGTTCTCAGCTGAGGTCTTCTCTGGGTCTCTGACTTCAATATCCATTGCTGATGGGCTTGCCAGGGCCCCAAGCAGTTCCACTCTAAACATGTAGTCGGGATCCATTCTCTGTTAAACTATGTGCTGACTGCTCTGAATTGGGGGGCACAGAGGGGTGGCTGTAAAGATAAATAAGCTGGAATTTGTCACATCTGGGGACTCACAGTTGAGAAGAGAGACATGTATGAGCTTTAATACAAGGCCAGCCGTGAAAAAAGAGTTAATAGGGCAGAATGAGGACAGGAGGAGGAAGACTAATCTTGACTTGAGAGGAACAAGGACATACTCAAGGAAGAGGTGGGTTTTGGAGATGAAGAGGATCTGGACAGGCTGAAATGGTGGGGAAAAGACTGTGTAGAGAGAGGAATATGAATTCACACAGATGGGAGATGCAGTCTTCTGGGGTCTGGATTTGATCAGACATGACTGGGGCACATCAAAAGTATTTGTGTGTGAGTGTGTGTGAGAGAGAGGGAAACAAAGAGAGAGAGCAGAGAGGAGAGGGGGAGAGAGTGGTTGGGAGAAAAGATTGGATACAGCCTTAGGGTCTGTATTTCATTCTGTATTCAGCTTTGGATGGGAAGACAATGCTTCGCTTCTTTACTTTCCATTTCGCTTCTCACTGCAAAATTCTCAATGGAATTGGATGCTGCTCTTAGTAATAAGTAAGGAAATAAACATCACACAGTTCTGTTGGATTTTCCAGAAAAACCGAGGGTGATAGGCAGTAGGGAAAGAAAGGACAGAGGGGAGAGACTAGTATAGAGAGCCTTTGAGTAGAATGAATGCTGCTACTGCTGCTGCTGCTAAGTCGCTTCAGTCGTGTCCGACTCTGTGTGACCCCATAGACGGCAGCCCACCAGGCTCCGCCGTCCCTGGGATTCTCCAGGCAAGAATACTGGAGTGGGGTGCCATTGCCTTCTCCGAGAATGAATGAGCTGGTACCAATTACTGAAGCTCTTTCAGTTTCCCTGTCTTAAATGGGGATAACATATAATTCCTGGCCATATGTGGGGATAATAATACTTCCCCCATAGGGCTGTTGTGAGGCTAATGGAGAGAATGTATACAAAATGTTTAGTACATTACCTCTCAATACCTGGTGGCTGTTATTATGACTATCCCTCTGTCTCCTGACCCATTTTAGCAGGCAACAGCTCTCAGACACTGTTAATGGGTGGCTGTATAAAAAGAGCACGTGGTTTGTCCACAGGAATGATGTTGCTGAGGGATGCTCAAAGTCTAGATGATGAGGAGACTTAACAAGATCAATACCACTTTTGGAAAAGATTATATGCTATACTAGGCAGCAAATAGACCATTGAAACTGGATTTGGAAGGCATTTATGGAGTCTATTAGAGATGGTTAAACATACCAACACAGAGAAAAATAAATAGTGGGTTACACACACGCAGCCTGCTAGTACTCTTTCTCTTTGTGTGCCCTTTTTTTTCTCCCTTCCCCTCTCCTTCCCCATTTTCAGGTTTAGGTAAGTAGGACTGATCAAATAACTCTTCTGAGCAAAGCTGAAGGAGGAAACAACGTGGCATCATGGCTGTGCTTATCTAGTCATTTAGAGGGTGTGAAATTTCAGGAGCCGAACAGAAAAGTGATGTTTCTATTTACAGCGGGCAGTGAATGAGTTCTCCCTGATTAATAAGCTGATGGGTTTTCCAGAAATAACTGAAATCTTTTGGTTAGCTTTTTAAGGTTACTAGTGAGCAATTTAGTGCACTGGTGCAATAATTTCGTATTCTCTAGTGGCCTGAAATAATTAGATTATTTTGTGGGATGAATAAATGAGAAGTTAACTCACTGGCATGGATCATTGTGGTAACATGATTTATTTCTTGTGAAGGTGAATGCTCTAGAGTCTTGACCTTACAGATGATTGTTTTGACTCCCTCCCCTTTCTCATTTATAATATGTTTTGGGGTCATTTTGTGAGGGAGGCTGCAAGTGGAGTGGGAAGAGCATATGGACTTTGGGATCAGCCAATTCTTGATTCAGTTTTCATGAGGTATGTGACCTTGGGCAAATCACTTGACTTATCAGACCCCTCTTTCCACTAATCAGGAAAGGAGTGGTTATAATACTTACCTTATATGAGAGGCATATGAATTAAGCCTGTTACTGAAAGGAAAGCATCTAACACAGCTTCTAGCCCACATTGGGAACCAAACAAACATTAGATTCCTTTTAGTCTTTCTCCCTACCGTATTATCCTAAAATGATTAAAGGATAAACATCCAGCACATGAATTAATGGTGATTCTGATCATTTGTTAGGTTATAAAGAACTGCCTTGTAAAATGCTTTAATGAAGATGTTTATTGAGCCTGTTCTTTTGGATGAAGGGAACGGGGTTTAGCATTTTGCTTTATGGCCACTAACGACCCAATTCAAGGCACAACCTCTATCTTCAAACCAGCCAATAATTAATATATAAAGTTTAAACAGAATCTTGATTAGGGAAGTGGTTTTGCATTCCCCTCTGTTACGGCAGCGTACACAGTGGACATTCTGCAGCCCTTAGATAAAGCACAGAAAAGAAAAACACTGACAATTGAATAGTAGTTGGAGGTTAGAGAGCTGGTAGAGGTTTGGTCAGTTGGTGAGAAGTACACCTTGCTTTTCACACATTTGCTAACTTTTGAATATTTGCGGACTACCCAGTCATGCTGGGTTCAAATGACATAATTTAGCAGCTTTGGATGGAGGTATGTGCTCTCAGTTCCTTCTAGAGCATTACAGCATTAGAATTCTTAATACTATTTATTCCAAGCCTCAAATCTGCGTATCACTTATCCGCTGAATTGAACAAATTGAAAGTGATCACATTTAGGAACTATTAGTGGGAGGTTGGTTTTTCCTCCTTTTTAATAACATTGTGAGAGCAAACGGGGTTCAATGCTATTCCTCACATCCATCCTACCTCCCTCCACACAAATGAGCTCAGTTGGAGGTAGGGTTTACTGACATTTAAATGAGCATATTTGGCTCACTGTAGCATGGATCTAAATGAACACTGCTTTGGTGCATTGAAACTTAATGATTTCCTCTGCATCCAGGTGAGGCAGGACTGTTGCAGCATTCAGGTGGGGATGAAGACATATGGAACACAAATCTTCCAGCCAAGAATTAATATCTTAATTATATCATAGGTTATTTTGATATTGGGATGTGGAAACTTTAGGAATGTTCTGCTGAGCCTGGAAAAGTAAAACAATAGCTACAGAGGGGTTGAGGGGGTTGGAAATCAGGAGGAATGCCCAGGTGAGATTATTGAAAAGACTAGTTTTTGCTTATGGCTTCATGATCTCTCTTTGGGGACTAAAGACACAACCCATTTGGGATTTGGTGATGGAGCTTAGATTTTCTAAGGGAAAATCATGGAAACCAGAGTTCATTCCCTGTAAATGCTGGTCAGTCATGGCAGACCTCCTTCCTCAACTCCACATGCCCTCCAGCCATTCTCCCATTTCTCTGATATTCTCTAATACAAACTGCTCCGAAGAGTTGTCTAAATACATTGTTTCCATATCTTCATCTCCCAATCTCCTGTCAACCTACACAGCTCAAGCTTCTGACTTTGATTTAGTCCCTAAGTCGTGTGTACGTGCGTGCTTAGTCACTCCAGTCATGTCCGACTCTCTGCGACCCCATGGACCATGGCCCGCCAGGCTCCTCTGTCCATGGGATTCCCCTGGGCAAGAATACTGAAGTGGATTGCCATTTCCTTCTCCAGTGAGAAAGTATGAAGTGAGTGAAGTCGCTCAGTCGTGTCTGACTGTTTGCGACCCCATGGACTGTAGCCTACCAGGTTCCTCCATCCATGGGATTTTCCAGGCAAGAGTACTGGGGTGGGTTGCCATTTCCTTCTCCAGTTGGTGGAACTCAATTTTGCCGAGATCACCAATGACCTGCCTGCTCCCATGTCCACTTTCTTTTCTCATCTTGATGACCTCAAAATATATTGGGGGCAATCTTGACTATTTTATCCTTCTTGAAACAGTCTCCTTTCTTGGTTTCTGCAGAAATTCTTTTTTCTTGATTCTTCTCTGACCTCACTGATGCTGCCTCCCCGGTCTCCTTGGCTGTTAGTTTCTCTTCTACCCAAACACAATATGTTGAGGTTCCTCAGAGCCTGGACTTGAATCTTCTTCTTTGCATCTCCAAAATTTCCTCCTAGCTGATCTACCCTGGTTTCATGTATTTAAATGCAGTGTTTACAATGATGTCTCTGATATTTGTATTTTCTCTCTCAGCCTCTCTTCTGAGTTCTAAACTTATAAATCCAGCTGTCTCCTTGACATTGCCACTTGCATACATTCTCAACTGAGTAAATCCAGAAAGGTACCCTGGGTACCTATTTTCCAAGTCCTGAATATTATGTCCACCACCAAGTCCTGTCAATCCAACATCCTGCAAATACTTTGCTCTATCTGTTGCTATGCTTAGTCATGGCCTACATCATTTTTCAAGTGGACTAGTACAACTGCCTCCTGATTGGTTTTTCTTCCAGCACCTTCCCTGCTCAGCACTTACCTGTCAAGTGTACCATGCCATACTTGCTCTGGCCCTTTCCTCTCTAGTCTTTTCTTACTATACATTCCTCCTTATTCACCATGCTATAGTCATGATGCTCTTCTTTCTGTCCCTTGAGCATACCATACTCCTTTACACATCAAGGGTTTTTCACATTCTGCCCCCTTTGCCTGGAATGGTAATTTACATCTCCAGCTTAATGGCATTTATTATAGGCCAGGCCAGTTCTAAGTGTTTTTCATGGATTAATACATTAAATTCTCATATCACCCACACAAGATAGGAACTGTTATTCCTCTGTTTAACTGATGAGGAAATTGATTCGCATTTACTCATCTGAATGTTCTTTTCTCCTTTTTATGTGACATCTCCCTCTTGTTTTTTAGATCTTATCTTAAATAACACTCTTTGAGGATGCTTTCTTTGTCTTCCCTATCTAAAACACTATTTTCAATCTCAGCTGCTTGTTTAGACTGTTATAGCATTAACTATAACTTGCAGGGTTTTTGTTTGTTTGTTTATTGGTTTACTTGTGCTTTTGTCTGTATGGACTGAGATTAGGTCTTTCTCACTCACTGCTATATTCTTGTGGCTCAGAATGGCAGCAGACTCTTAAATATTTGTTGATTGAATGAACGAGGGAATGAATGACCACCTAACTTGGAACTTAGTTGATGAGGTAGGGAGAGGGAAGGAAAAGGGGTGAGAGGATATGTTGTGTGGCAGCACCAAATGAGTCATAGACCTGATGTCCTTGTCCACATAGCTTTATCCATTCCATCCTAGTGTTCCTGAAACAACAACAAAACAAAGTAAACAAACAGAATGAGTGAGAAAGAGCTTAAAGAGGAGAAGAAGGATTACTTATGTATATTTCTCTGATCATAGCCTAAGCACTAAAGTAATGAAGACCTACTGGGTATATATTTAGTGGGAGGGAGGAATAGACAAAAGCCTGGAAGCAGTAATCAGAGTTTGAAGGAATGACTATAGCAGTCTGTCTGGGTAGAGGATTTGAATGGGAAAGATAATTTCAGGAAATCAGGTTTGATCCCCGAGCACTGGCTTAGGGAGTGTGAATGTGAATCACTGAAGGTAGAAAGCCACTGAAAATCTTTGTACCATTAGTTTTGGAAGTACCAAGACTCAGGAATTTGAAATTACCAAGACTCAATACATTGTAGACATTAAATATTTGGCCTTGCTAGTATGTAAGCTATGAGAAGTGAGTAGGTTATAAGAATGTATTTCCTCTGTGTTACTTACCGTCCCATCTATGAGGACCCACAGTTTCAGTTCCAGTAAAGCTATGTTAGATAACATTAGCAGATAAGTGATCTTGTAGCTAATTGTAAGAATCTGGACATCAAATTTAGATGATTTAAATAATTATGCAGTTTTAATTTTTATTTTTTGTCTTGTATTTCTAAACAGTATCACTCCCTGGCTTCCCTTACTATCAGATGTTGATTATTTTAATGTTGTTATCTTCATTTTTATTATTCTGTATTTTGCATATTTTTGTAATTTTCCACTAATACTTTTTGGTGTAAGAGAGTTAGCATATACACAAGAGACAGTTTTCATAGGTTTAAAAATTTTGGGGGGTGAATTATTCTTGCTTCACTAGCATAAAGGTGATAGTATTTATTTAGCGTGGAATTGGTGCAGGGGTAATTGATTGTATCTTTTCCTCTAAACTAACTTCCTTTACCCTTGTGAATCACGTAGTACTCAAAAGAACCAAACAGGATTCATGGAGAGGAAACACTGCCTTAACAGTGTAAGGCATAACAATAACCCTGCCTTAACTTTCATGAGACTTGATGCAGACAGTACTAAAAATTCTTGGGGAGTAGCTATCCAATCTTAAAAAAAAAATAATTAAGTGGTCTTGCTGCTGTTGCTGCTGCTAAGTCGCGTCAGTCGTGTCCGACTCTGTGCGACCCCATAGACGGCAGCCCACCAGGCTCCTCCGTCCCTGGGATTCTCCAGGCAAGAATACTGGAGTGGGTTGCCGTTTCCTTCTCCAGTGCATGAAAGGGAAAAGTGAAAGTAAAGTCGCTCAGTTGTGTCCTACTCTTCGCGACCCCATGGACTGTAGCCTACCAGGCTCTTCCGTCCATGGGATTTTCCAGGCAAGAGTACTGGAGTGGGGTGCCATTGCCTTCTCCATAAGTGGTCATAGAGGAGGCTAGATTCTCAACCAGGCTTTCTATATTCTGCGTGGGTATCTGTTCAGAGATTTGACAAGCTCAGGTATTAGCATTTCCATTTCCAATTTCCCTTTTTTTTTTTTTCCATTTCAAGGGAATGTTAGATTATATTTAGATCTCTAAATGTGGTCCAAGGATCCTTGTGAGGTCCATAAGATCTACCAGTGGGTCCATGAAATCAAAACAATGTTAAAAATAATAAGACATTATTTGATTTTTCCACTTCCAGATTCTCATGTGTACAGTAGAGCTTTCCAGAGGCTATGAGATATGATATCACAAGAGATTTCAATTGGAGCAGACATGAGATTCTTGTTACTTTCTTTAAGCCAATATCTTTTTTAAAGATATTGGAAAAACTGCAAAATAATGTCATTATTTTCACAAAAATTCTTTTTACTGGAAAAATATAATTAAAAAATAAAAATGTTATTTATATTAACATATGTTCAATGATATTTAAATGAATCAATAAATCACTGTTTTAAACATTTCTTATTTAAAATTTTGAATATGGTAAATATCACGAGTATTAACAATTCTTCTGGAAAATGTAAAAGAGATGCATTAAACAAAAGCCTTTTAGGGTCCTTAATAATTTTTAATAATGTGAAGGGATACAGAATCTCCAAAGTTTGGTAATTACCACATCAAAATGACTAGTGTTACTAGTAGTAACTTTTTCTTTGTCAACAGGAGGGACACCGAAGAATAAAGAAATAGAACACCCAGGTGATATTAGTGAGGACATTAGAGTGGGGCCAGGCTCACAGCAGGCGAGGTCTCTTGCAGGGGGGAGACCAAGACCTGCCCCAAACCTCTCTATATCCCCTGTGTCCAGCATTATATGTAGCACATGAGAGCAGCTCCATACAATCTGGATATTGAACAAGCTAATGAGTAAGTGATAAAACACAGCTTATTCTCCTGATAAGGGCATTTGACATGGTATACGAGGTCTAATTAGGGCTAGGCCTGCCATCCACAATTGAGATGAGCTTTTATTCAATTTTCAATTCATCCATTTATTCAATGGGTACTTATTGAGCACCTATTATGTGCCAACTGCTATGTCTAAGTCACATTACATCTTCAATTTTCTCATCTCTGTAAAGGAAACTCAAATAATCTGTGAAAACCCTTCTAGCAATGTCTTCCTCTGGATAATACAAGAGCTCTCTCTTTGTCTCCCTTGGATAAGCTAGCACAGGGAAGAAGATAACTTTCCTCAGGCAAAAAAGTGTCGTCTGCTTTAAGTGCTGCTGCAGAAACTTTCGAGGCAGATGGTTGACTGCCTTGGCATTTTACAGATAGAAACGGTCAAGTTTGGCAATGGAAAAATTTAAATTAGAAATCAGCTAGCTCAATCTTATTTTCTAGAATTTATTCAGTATTAAACTCTAACTGAATAATTTCAATTTAGGGAATTTGGAAACCCTACCAGTGTCTCTCCCTTTGCAGAAAGATGATGATCAGAAGTCTTTTGTGAGACTCAGAGATTTTCTGCAGTCAGTGCAACAGGAAACTGTGTCATTGTCCTAAAATGGGTCATGAATTTTGAGAGAATGAGTAGTCACTTGTCCACAACTTCCAGTCCAGCTCACAAAGTCTTAAGTGTTCAAGCTCCATGGGCCTGTTTCTTGATTACTTGTATGAAGAAGTTCCCACGTGTATTTGTCAGTTTTCATTAGATTATGTTGCAGTAACAAGCAACCTGTACATCCCAGTGGCTTACAACGAAAGTATATTTCTTGATTGCATTTCATACTGGCTGTGAGTCAGAATTACACTGCTCCACACCAAATAACTTCTTCCTTTAAGAATCTAAGTTGAAGAAACAGCCACCATTTGGGATAGCTATTACAATGAAAAATGAAAAAGAGATGTGGACAAATCACACAACGGTTCTTATGCAGAATGTGGCATTCAGTTCACATTCAGTTGGCCAATGGAGAAGGCAATGGCACCCCACTCCAGTACTCTTGCCTGGAAAATCCCATGGATGGAAGAGCCTGGTAGGCTACAGTCCATGGGGTCGTTAAGGGTCAGACACGACTGAGCGACTTCACTTTCACTTTTCCCTTTCATGCATTGGAGAAGGAAATGGCAACCCACTCCAGTGTTCTTGCCTGGAGAATCCCAGGGACGGGGGAGCCTGGTGGGCTGACATCTATGGGGTTGCACAGAGTCGGTTTGGACGCGACTGAAGGGACTTAGCAGCAGCAGCAGCAGCAGCAGTTGGCCAAAGCAAGTCTCAGGGAGGCTGTCGTCACGGTCACTGGGGGCAGGGGAGATGCTCCTCTCATAGGGGGTTTCTGAAATCACCTGGCAGTGGGCAGGGATGTATATTTCTATTACAAAAGGGAGAGTAAACAGTTTGAGAAACAATAACACGATCTAGCAGACCATTCTTTGCAAAATATTATATAAACAAATTCCTTTCTCCATTCATTTCATTTTACTTTATGACAGTTAAGAAGGAAAGAGAATCTTTCTGGAGTTCATGAACTTAAAAGATATGGGACTGTTAGAGCATAGTTTAGGGACTTTCTTGGCATCAGAGATGAGTCTTGCTTTTTCTGCCATGGACTTAGAAAAATAGAGGAAAATGAAAGAACCAAAATAAACATGTTCTCACTGAGAGCATCTCAGTGGTGCTGACAAGGGGCCTCCTTGTCTCTGGCATTCTATAATAGAGATAGTGAAGAAGAGATCTGGCTACTACACATTGTCTCCTTCATTTCTGTTTCTACCTGTAGAAACCCCACCTGTCTAACCTCTGACCTGAGAGTATGAGCAAGGGCAACGCCCTGTCACTGAACTCTACCGGTGAAGATTCAAGAAAAAATGCCTGAAAATGCAAAATGTATTCTTTATCTTCCTTCCCCCACTCAAATTCTCTAATGTCTCCTCTTCTATTTCAATTTACACCATTAACACTTTGCACCTGGACTCTTGTAATAACCTCTTTGGTTTCACTGACTTCCCATTTATACTGTGGTCATCTAGTCTCCCCTTGAGTGATTGCTCTAAAGTATACATGAAACCATGTTACCACCCTGTAAAATTATTCCCCAGGGCCTACTTCTTTGAGCCACAATTTCATTACCTGAAAAATGGGAAAATAATATCTATTTTGTAGGGATGAGTGTGAGGGTAAAAGGAGATAATACATGCAAAGTGCCTAACACAGACTCTCAATAAATGGCAGCTAATAATGATGATTATGATAAGTAACATGACAATCCCAATTTGGCTCCGCACCCCCCCCCTGCCATCCCCACCCGCACTGTATGCTCTCGTTTGTCAAATGATGCTTAGTTCCCTAATCGGCCACCCTGCTCTTCAGCTTCATGCCATTGCCCAGGAATTCCACATCTGGAATGCTTCACCTCACTCAGTTCACTCGGGTCCCTCTGCTTAGACTGAAGATGCAGAAGTACCTCACTGGCTGTGTTACTCCTGTCCCTCCAGGAGAATGAACTGTTCCCTGCACTGCCACCCTTGAACCCCTGTATTGTCCTCTTTTATATTCCTGTTTGTCTTTTCTGCTAGAGTATGTGTCCTCCGAGGACAAAGACTCTGCCTTAGTTACCTCTACAAATGGGCCCCGTTGCCTGGCATGTTCTAGGTTCTCAAAGAAACGACAGACTGCAGGAAGGCTTTGAATCAAAGATAGATTATGATCAAGCAAAGGCCATGCTCAAATTCTAAGCTTGGAGTGGGAAACCAGAGAGCGGGTCTATATCCTGTACTGTGCGGGGGCTCAGCCCAGCCTTGGGTAAAAGTGGCTTTGGGATATATGCCTTTAGGAAGATAAATTTATCATGAAAAAAACAAACCCTGAGTTAAAAAGACCTCCAGATGGGCTTTCTCTTGATATAGTAAGTAGGTCCTTTATAGATCCACTCCTTAGCATCCTAAATCTTGAGATGTCATGCTGCTCCTGGGGTTAGCCAGTTGCCTTAGGCTGAGTAGGCGTGTGAGGATAAGATTAAGCAAGTAATTATATTTGCTTGCTGCACACACCATTGTTTAGCTAGAAAAATTAAATTCTTATTCAAGCCTCTCAGCATGCTTAATAAACGCTTCAGGTGCATAGAACCGTGTGTGAGGCAGGAAGGAATAAAGCCATTCCCTGGGAGTGACACATTTATTAACCTCACTGAGTACTGCAAGCTTGGCTGGTCAGGCACTAGGTGAACCTGGCAAACATGGACGAGTAAGACCCCCCCACGGCACTCCTGTTCTTCTGTGATACAGTGTAGCTGGGAGGACAGAGCTCCTGTTTCAGTGCTGGGCAGATCTGGGTTCAAATGCCAGCTCTGCTGCCTTGAAGCTCCTTACCTTGGATCTGCTACTTGTTACTCTTCTCATCCCAGGCTTCTCAGTTCAGTCACTCTGTCTGAACCACCAGGGAGGTCCCAAGCTTGTTATTTTTTTTATGGTAAAACATACATAACATGAAATTTGCTGATTTTTCCATTTTTAAGTTTGCAGCTCAGTGGCATTAAGTACATTCACAATGCATCTACTTTGATCTGACGTATGAGGAGGTATTTTTACACCTCTTCTTTCCACAGATGAGAAAACTGAGGCTCTGAGAAGTTAAATAATGATGACTCTTTTAAGATTCTTGGAGTTAAACATGAGAAGCTATTATGATTTTCCTTTCAGGACACAGGCCAGAAAACCCTATTTAGACCATTAAATTGTGTCCAACTCTTTGTGACGCCATGGACTATAGCCCACCAGGCTCCTCTGTCCATGGGATTTTCCAGACAAGAGTACTGGAGTGGGTTGCCATTTCCTTTTCCAGGGGATCTTCCCGACCCAGGGATTGAACCCCGGTCTCCCGCATTGTAGGCAGACGCTTGACCGTCTGAGCCACCAGGAAAGTCCAAGGAGGGAAGGCAGAGAATGGAAATTCTAGATTAGTTCATTCTTTTTTTTAAATTTAGAGAACACTTGATTACTTTCTGTAATCAAACCACATAGATAAGACCTTACATATTTAATACAGTGCATTACCCCTGTACAAACAGAAAAAATTGGTTTAACGTTTCTAGACCAATATGCTGTTAATTTCTGTACAATGCCAACCCAACATGGTATAACTGGGATCGTTTGTTGTTGTTCAGTTGCTAAGTCAAGTTTGCCTCTGTGACCCCATGGACTGTAACACGCCAGGCTTCCCTGTCCTTCACTATCTCCTGGAGTTTGCTCAAAGTCACGTCCACTGAGTTGGTGAAACTGTCTGACCATCTCATTGTCTGCTGCCCCCTTCTCCTTTTGTCTTCAGTCTTTCCCAGCATCAGGGTCTTTTCCAGTGAGTTGGTTCTTTGCATCAGGTGGCCAAAGTAATATTTTTTCCAAAGTTGACAGCACAACTAAAGTTTCCAAAAATTATATATATATATATATATATTTATATAAAAGGACCAATAGCAGTATGTTATGCATCAATAGCAGCAACAGCTTTTCCGGGTTCTGCAGTCATCTGAGAAGACTTATAGAGACATCCAGCACATGCCATTTAAAAAAGAAAAGTAAAAAGGAAAACCCTGGAATAAAGCAAAGTTCCATTCCTGTTGTGCTACCTGGCACTACTTTTTAAAAATTGGCTTCTCAATCATCATCTAGAAAGAAAACATTCTAGAATAACGTCATTAAAAACAGATCTGATAAAGCACGGTCACTACTACGTATCATGAAGCAGGTACGAGGCATTTTGCATTCACAGAGGTATGATACAATTCTGTTAAGAGTCCTTAGGCTTCCCGATGCATTAGCAGAGATGCCTGCCTCACCCCATGGAGGGAGTGGAAACACACAGCACCCCGAGACCCCTGCCTCCGCTGTCCTGCAGAGGTGGGTGTCCAGGCCCCAGCTTTGGTGCCGACCTCTAAGGCTGACCGACTCCAACCACAGCTCCGGGGAGGGGGAGGGGAAGGAAATGAGTTAAGTCTGTCTTCAGACGCGTTGGTATTGATTCTGTCAGTTTCTTGCTGCTTGCTGACAGGAGATAGATGGCTCATAACGCAGCTGGGCACAGCACATTAGATCTCCGTCTCGGGGCTCCTAAATCATTTCGAAATTTTAAATTCCCTAATCAATATTTTATGGCGAGCACGAGACAGGGATCAGGCCCGCTTCTCTCCAGGGTGTGTGCTCGCACATGGAGTCCTGGTGGAAGTGAGTGGATAGAGGGGTCCGCCCTGCCTGGGAAGGACTTCTGGCTGGATTCTCCTGAGGGCAGTCATTTACCACCGGCCAGGACCAAGGTGCCCTCACAAGTCATGTGGTCCCAGTGACCGCCTTTAAAGGGGAAGAAGCCTGAGAACAAGAGAGGAAGAGGTTGGTCCTTAGTCACCTGACTTGTAACAAAACTGAGACCAGAAGTCAGGTCTTCTGACTTCCAGCCCGAAGTTCTTTCTGTGAAAGCATGCCTAGAAGAGTGCCTGGTACATAGTAGATACTCAGCAAGTGTTTGTTCAGCGTTAAACAAATGTTAAAACTCATAAACAGCCAAACTTTGAGCGAAATGAATTTTTGTACTTTTTAAGCTCTTAGTAAGTGTCAGCATCTGTTCTAAGTTCTACACCTGTAAAATACCAGTCTGTGCTCACGATCCCATGAAGCAGGGACTATCATTTTCCCCATTTCACATATGGCAGAACTGAGGCTCTGAGAGGTAAGTGGTTTGCCCAAGGCCACAGAACTGGTGAGTAAGGAACCTGCATTGAAAGCCAGACATTCAGGCTTGAGACCTTGTGTCTTAGCCTCTGTGCTGTGTTGGTGCCCCATATAGACTGGGTTTGCTTTCATCAGTTGTGTTTAGACCCATATCCAATGTGCATCTGTGTTTCATCCCTTGAAAGAGACAGAAAGAAAGAAAGAAAAGGACTTTGGTTTTGTAACCAGACAATGGCTTCATCTCCTAAAGAATCCACCTGCAATGCCAGAGACCCCAGTTTGATTCCTGAGTCGGGAAGATCCCATGCAGAAGGGATAGGCTACCCACTCCAGTATTTTTGGGCTTCCCTGGTGGCTCAGGCAGTAAAGAATCTGCCTGCAATGTGGGAGACCTGGGTTCAATCCCTGGGCTGGAAAGATCCCCTGGAGGAGGGCATGGCAACACTTGCCAGTATTCTGACCTGGATAGTCCCTGGCGGGCTACAGTCCATGGGGTCCTAAAGAGTTGGGTACCACTGAGTGACTCAGCGCAGCAAAATGGCTCAAGAAGTAAGCAATCAGCCATCTAATCCAAGACTTTCAGAGCTGATGAAAGTGAGGGCCAGACTTGAGAGTGTTTAGAGGAAGCAGCAGCTTGATGGGGAGGACAGGGCCCTGGTTTTCTGAGGCTTGTAGCAGAAAGCAGGCACTTGATGAAGAAATTTTGGTGATTCTTGCAATCAGCAGGCCTGTGAAGTCCTGCAATAGAGAAAGGAAAAAAAAAAAATCCTCACAAGTTCCACTGGCTCACAAAGACTTCCCCCCTAGATCTGGTCCCTTCCTGACTTTTTCGCCATCTCTTCCCCTTGCTGCTCACCGAAACTCACAGTGCTGTAGGTTCCTGCTTAGGCCCTGCCTTGCTACCAGATGTTCTCTTGGCCTGAAATGCTTGTCCACATAGTTGTCCCATAGCTGGCTCCTTCCTGTAATGTGGATCTCAATGGAAAACACCAGCTGTTCAGAGAGGCCTTCCCTGTTCACCCAGTCGAAGCTGCCTATTAGACCAGATGCTCCTTGAGAGCAGGAAACTTCCTGCTGATGTCTAGGACAGCAACTGGTACATGATAGGTGAGGAATAAATATCAGCACAATGTAAGAAGGGTAAGTTCTTTGAAGAGGGCCCCTCAGATGGTCAGACAGAGCGCACAGAAACTAGGAGAGCAGGGTAGGAAGGGAAGGGAAATTATAAAAAATTTCATGCCTGTGAGTGACCAGCCCCTGGGTCAGGGATCTCACTCCCCCGTTCCCAGGGAAGTTCATGCTAATTTCGTCTTCTTTTTTTAAAAAAAAGACATTTATTTGTTTATTTATGACTGCACTGGATCTTTGTTGCTGCTGGTGAGCTTTCTCTAGTTGTGAATGAGCGGGGTCTACTCTCTAGTTGTGGCGCATGGGCTTCTCATTTCGGTGGCTTCTCTTGTTGTGAAGCACGGGCTCTAGGGCATGTGGGCTTCAGTAGTTGTGGTGCATGGGCTTAGTTGTCTCATAGCAGGTGGAATCTTCCCAGACCAGGGATGGAACCCATGTCCCCTGTAATGGTGGGTGATTCTTAACCACTGGACCATCAGGGAAGTCCCCATGCTACCTTCTGATGGCTGCAGAGTTCTTCCTTATTTGGGTGTGAAACCTGACTCCACTGCTTCTACCCATTCACTGGTTTTTGTTCTTTTATTTTATTTTTAATTGGAGGATACTTACTCTACAATATTGTGATTGTTTCTGCCATATGTCAACATGAGTCAGTCATAGGTATAAATACGTCCTCTCCATTAAACCACTCTCCCACCTCCCTCCCCATCCCACTCCTCTAGGTCATCACAGAGCACCAGCTTTGGGAGAAGGTGTGGAGAAAAGGGAAACCTCTTGCACTGTTGCTAGGAATAAAAACTGATGCAGTCATTCTAGAGAGGAGTGTGGAGAGTCTTTAAAAAACTAGGAATAAAACTAACCTATGATCCAGCAATCCTACTACTAGTCATATACCCTCAGGAAACCATAATTGAAGAAGACATTGCTCCCAATGTTCATTGCATTCACTGGTTTTGATCCAAATCCTGTGGCTGCCTGAAAGCCAGGCTCCATCTGCAAAAAGCTCTTGAGACCCCAAGAACTCCACCACACTGGGGATACTGTACCGGCCAGGAATCAGAGGGAATCGTGTCAGGTCTGAGCTGCAGGGATTTGATGATATACCACATACAGTTGAGCTGTCAGAGTCAGCTTGCTCTTCCAAGGGAACATGCAGGGAATTCTGGGTCAGCATCCTCTGAGAGCCGTAGGAGGTTCTGCCGAGAGCCAGGAGGGAAAGCCAAGGACTTGGCTGTGTTCCTTTTAAAGAGTCTTATTGCAAATGCTGGGGAATCATCACACTCTCATCCATTTTCACGTTGTCTGATGCATTGCAGAGCCCTTTCAGGCGTATTCTTGAATGTTCTCATCAATCTTAAACAAGATATCTGAGACAGGGATCACTGCCTCTGGAGAAGGCAGGACTTGCTGAAGATACTCTGCCTGTGACCTCAGGACTATCTGCGATTACACACAAGTTGTGCTTCTCAAAACTAAGCATGTGTAAAAGTCACTTGTAAAGTTTGCCAAAACACAGATCCCCAGAGATTTGGATTCCATGGGCCTAAGGTGGGTCTAACAAGCACTCAGATGATGCTGATGGTGGCAGCACTGGTCCAGATGGTCCCACCCTGACCGGGTGGCTGTAGTTGACTGTCACACCACTGCCTCTCTCTGAACTCTGGTAAATAGCAGATAACGCAGAAAGCATGCCACATATGGTATCTCATCTGATCTCAGAGTGACACATGAGATAGCTACGGTTATCATTCACATTCTGCCGATGAGAAACTGAAGGTTCAAAGAGGTCAAGTCACTTGTCCGACACCCCTCGTTCTGTAAGTGGCTGAGTCCTAGTTTTGCTGGACTTCAGAGCAATGGATTTAACCACAAATGGCATTGTTTGTCATGATTAAGGAACATGGCAACTGCTTCCTGGAAGTCAGAGGGATTTCGGGCTAACTAGATCTCCTGTCCTCAATGGAAGAAGGGCCTTGCTTCCCACTGAGCTCTAAGATGAAAGCTGAGATTTCTTGACTTTAGGGAAGTCAAAACTTCTTTCCAGGAGTCAAAACTATCCCAAGAGCTAGTTGCTCTTAGTTCTTAAGGGATCAGATCCAACCCACAGGATCACTTTAAACTTCTATGAAGATCCAAGTGCCATTGTCCAGGGTAGAGCAACCCTGGGCAAGAAAGCCAAACAGATGTGTTGTGGGAACCTCCCACCTGTGTGTTCCTCCTTTCATGCTGCTCCCTGCCCTCCCCAGTAGCATTTTGGAACTTTCCTGCATTTTGGTCTTTTAAACTCAATAAGAGTTGTTAAACTCTCAAAATGGAAAGGTTAGCAACTTTACAAATAACTCCTCCCATAGGCCTTTGCATTTTAAAGAGTCTTGAGAGAGAAAAGCAACAATTAAACAATTGAATTCATTTCTAAATGTTTCATTTCCGACATCACAATGGGTAGGTAGGACTGACGATTTGAGACCCGGGTCTTCCTCTCTTTCCTCCGAGTACTTCATGGCACCAAGCACATCTGCTGTGCTGTGATTATTGTGGGGCTGCCTGTTTCGTGATTGCCATCTCACTGGATGATAAACTCCACAAAGAAGAGAGATTTTCCCTGCTCTGCTCTTATTGTTGCTCAAAACCAAGACCTGTAGTGGGTTTGAAGCTTAGTCACAGCTCAGATGTGCTCAATGTGATGCTGTTTTTCTATAACTGTCATTAGCCATCATTTTTTGCTATTGTGGAAAGACATTCTTGAGAATTAAAGGTAGCTTAGTCAAATTCTGTCTCAATTTGTAGTCTCTTTTAACTAATTAGGCAGTCAAAACTCAGGTATCGTAGAATTCAAAAACTTGTCTTTTATCAAGTGTTCTTCTCTTGTCTCCTGCCTGGAATGGTGCCTAATGCAGGAACCACAGAATCATGGAAGCAAGAAGTGGGAAGATTCCTGTCTGGTTTGTGTTCTGGCTTCTGGTCCTGGCTGGCCTCTGAGCTGGTGTAGTTGGTCTGTTTGGTTTGGGGATGTTATTCTCACTGCATTGGTTGCCTCAGTGTCTGTGGCTAATGTAATATGTGGTTTGTCTTCCTGGTTCAGTCCAAGTGACTGCTCACTACCCACCCAATTTGTGTCTTGACTCAGTTCTTGCTAGCCACAATGATCTTCTGAAATTGCCAGGGTTAAAATTTGTGTGCATGTGTGTGTGTTGTGGGATGATACATCTCCTCTGATGGGGGCTCCTTCTTCCCACTTGGGATGATGGAAGCAACCCCCTGGAGGGGTGCCTTGGAAGGGACAGGCAGGGTCTGTAATGCGAGTGTGGAGAAAAAGAGCGAGCTGGGCATTCAGGCAGAGAAAAGATTTATTATAGGAAGAAAGAAAGTGATTGGCTTTAGAGAAAAACCAGTGCTTTCCCTTTACAGCTGACTCTTATTATATCCTATCTATGGGAAATTGTGCCCCGAAGGGATGGGGGGTCTTAGTTTATCTTTAGCCTGCAGCTGAGGTCTTGTGGTCACGTGGTTGGAGATGTCTCGTGGTCAGGTGGTTACATAGTCTTGAGAAACTGACATCAGCAGGGAAAAATAGGATATCACCTTAAGGAAAAAACAGGATGCCCACCAGGGCAATGTGGCCACTGTGACTTCATTCCTTGTTTGTCAGGTCACCACAATGAGCCATTTTTAAACTATATGCTATAAGCCCCTTGCGGACTCTAACAGGGTCCTCTCAGGACACTCACTCACATGTAATTTAATTTCCTCAATGTCATTTTCTGTGATTTTCCTTGAGTTTCTTCTCATCTAGTAGGGGCAAACTGTTTCCACTTCATCTCTCCCATCCTGCCTATTCTGTGGAGTCCAGAAAGACTTTTTTCATTTTCTCAAGTGACTGGTTCTTGCACTGAAAATCCTGGGCTTTCAAGATTGTTGTCTTTTCTGTGAATTAAAAAAAAATTAAATTAGAATGTCAAAGCCCTCTTCTTCTTCTTGGAAAACTTAATTCCTTGTTTTCTCTTCCACTCTACCCCCAAGCCATGGATAACTGACTCTGAGTATAGAAAGCTGGTGGGCAACACAAGCTACCAAATTACCAGGAATGAAAAATGCATAGAAAAATGCTTCAAAATATTATTCTGTTTGATGGAAGACACTAGTGTTTATGGAGTAGACATTGGTAGCATTGACTAAGAGTAAATTCTGGACTAACGTTAAGGCTCATTCTGAGGTCCTTTGAGCCTTGGAATATTGAGTATATGAAGGTTGATTGGAGACTTTAAGATACCACACACTAGGGACAGCCCAGAATAATGTGGTGATGATTATGACAATAACATTTCATTTTACAAGTATTTTCCCTACAGACTATTTTATAATTCATCCTTTATTTTATTAAGCAATATATTGTGTGAGGCATAGTGCTAGGACATGTTCCTATGTGAGGAGACAAAATTTATTAAATCGGCAGTGTTTATGAATTTCCCTCTTTCTCTAGCCCATCAAAAAGAATCTTGTTATTTAGTCCAATTTTCTCCCGCCACCTTTTTTTCCCCCCAAACAGAAAGGATTCTTATTTGTCGAGAAAGAGCTTAAGTTAATGTAGATCACACAGTGCTGACAGGGAGGGCAAGAAGATGGGGAGGACCGTCTTTCTCTCCTCCCTTCTCATGCCTCCTCCTTCCTCCCTTCTTTTCCCTTTTCCTTCCATTCCTGCTCCCTCCACTCTCCTCCCCTTCTTCTGTTCCTCTTCCCTTCCCCTTCCGTATATCCTCTCCCCTCCTGGGCATTCTCATCAAGGTTTTGGGTTTCTTTCCTATGGGACTAGCCAGAGGTGATGACTCCCAAAGTCTGGACTCAGGCTAGGGAGAGCCAAGAGCCTACACTTAGATTCCCAGCATGAACTTGATGCTCAGTTAGCTCCATCTGAATTCTAAGACAGGCTGGAACCTGGGACCTGGGACACTTGGCTGCAGTGCTTGCACCTGGACAAACATCTCCTTGAGCAACAAAATACAAAGCAATTATAGGGGACTAAAAATAACTGTGTGCATATGTAGCTGGGACAAATTTGGGACAATAGGATACAAAAGGTCCAAAAAACCCCAATCGCCATTTCTGAAGAGTCAAGAGCAAAAGCAAGGTACTGAGCACGCCTCCTTAAACTCAAACCACCTAAACCAGCACTTGGCCCAGCCCCTGGACCCACCCCCTATGCTCACCCCATATAGGGACCGAGCTCACCCCTCACCACCCCTGGGGAGTGAGCAAGGGAACCTGTTACTTGTTCTTGCTGCCTCCTGCAGCTGCAGGAGCCTCAATAAAGCCTTGTCTGAATTTCTTATCTGGCCTCTTATCAGTTTCCATTGATTGGGGAAAACCGAGAACCCCATTGGGTATCAGTTCTACTGTGGTGGGACCGAACAGTGGCCCAGTAATCGGGGTTCCTCCCATCCTAGTGTGCCATTATTTCTCGCATGCCCAGCTTCCTCGGGAACTTCCTGGGTAAAGAGGGATTGTCAGGTTGGAATTTAGGCCATCATGTGTCACCCCCTGGGGATCACAGATAGTGAAGACAAGGGACCCAACCCTCCAGGAGGTCCCTGTGCAGCGGTGGAGAGGGACAAATGCATGGGAAAGGACAGCATGGTAGGGTCACTGCTATTCTAGGCGTGTGTGCCAGGTGCTGCTGGAGCACATGGAGGGCATCTCATCCCACCTGACCGGGGGAGGCTGCCTGGACAAGGGATGTCTAAGCTAAGAAAGTGAGAGCCCTGATAGAGGCAGGGGAGCAAGCAGCTGTGCTGATTTGTGGAGTAATCAGATGACAGTGCTGAATCTAGGCAAGCTGAGTAGAATAGACAGTGGGATTCCAAGCAGAGACAGAGGAAAACTAGGACTGAGGATCAGGAAGGGGAATCAAGAGTAGGAAGTGCCTGATGAGAAGAGCCGACTCATTGGAACAGGCCCTGATGCTGGGAAAGACTGAAGGCAAGAAGAGAAGGGGCGGCAGAGAATGAGATGGTTAGATAGCATCATCAACTCAACAGACATGAACCTGAGCAAATTTTGGGAGATGGCAGAGGACAGATGAGCCTGGCATGCTGCAGTCCATGGGGTTGAAAAGAGTCAGACATGATGTAGTGAATGAACAACAATCTCCTCAAGGGTGAGAACTGGAGCTGGGAATGGGGGTGAGGCCAGGATTGGGGAGGAGAGAGGAGCACAGAGAGTCAAAGGCTAAGCCTGGGAATGCCCCAGTTTTAGGGCTGAAAAGGCAGAGGAGCTAGATAGAGAATCATTTAGAGAGCCAGCTGGGAAATCCTAGCAACCTGATCAAAGCATCGCCAAACCCTGGGTCCTCTCACAGTCCAGCATGAGAGTGTGCAGCCCTTACCCCTTTGTGTTGCTGGCCTTATAGGTGATGTTCACCACAGCTACCATCTCTCAAGGGAGTACCAAGCAGCAGGCACTATGCTAAACTAATGTATATATTATCATCTGAATTTCTTAGAATTCTGTGCAATAAACATCAATTTTCCCATTTTACAGATGAGGAAACAGGTTCAGAGAGGTTAAGTGACTTTCTTAGGGCCCCTGTGTCACACAAGCTGGATTATAACTGGAATCCAAACTTTTAAACTTTATGGTAAAGACTGTTGTTGTTCAGTTGCTAAGATGACCCCATGGACTGCAGCCCGCCAGGCTCCTCTGTGCTCCACTACCTCCTGCAGTTTGCTCAAATTCATGCCCATAGTGTCGATGATGCTATCTAAGCATCTCATCCTCTGTCGTCCCCTTTTCCTTTTGCCTTCAACATTCCCAGCACCAGTGTCTTTACCAATGAGTTGGCTCCTCACTGTTTTTATCGTTCAAAAGGGCTATTGGAAGTGCAGCATTTCCTAGGAGCTTGCAGCAAAGCAGAGTCTCAGGCACCATCCCAGAATTGCTGATTCAGAATCTGCATTTTAATGAGTGAATTAGCCACACATTAAAGGTGGGAAGCTCTGCTTCAAGATACATCCACGCATCTCGTACCTTCTGACCTTGTATCAGGGGTCCACTCTGCTCCTGATTCTTTGCCTCCTGTGCTCTCTTACAGTCCTTCTGTTCCGGGAAGATGTGAGTTGGGTGCTGTGTGCTTTACTTGGTGGCCCTCCTCTGCTCATGGTGATTAGAGTTTGGCTCTGCACTTCAGTTTCTCAAAGGGATGGTTTCTTACAGGAGTGTCGGCATGAAGGAGAGTCAGCTTTTCCATGGTGACGGTCTGTCCCCGGAGATCTGGCACTGGGCCTTGAATGTACTGCTCCCCAACTGTGCTCATCAGATCACTGTGATCCTGTTATTCTCTCTGAGCACACATGGAACCACTGAAGTTTGAATCTCTCCCCACCTGGCTCTCCAGTCTGCCAATCCCTCCCCTTGCGTGGATGTTCCCCATAGTCTACTTACAGGAGAGGAAGAAACTCAATAGCCATTGGCTGCTGGGCTCAGTTGCTGATTGACATGAAGTGTTAGTAGCTCAGTCACATCGGACTCTTTGCTTTTAAATGTTAGTGCACATCAGAATCAGCAGGTGGGCTGGTTAAAACACTGGTTTAGTAGTTACGAGGTGAGGCTAGAGCATTTGCACTTCTCACGAGTTTCCAGGTGATGCTGCTGCTGCTGCTGCTGCTACAGGCCATGCTTTGAGAACCACTGCCCCTCTGGACCCAAAGGGGTAGAGAAGTGCAGAAAACAAAGCACTCATTGTTCCCATCCCCTCAGCCTGCTGGGCAGTGCTGCTGAAATGCCTGTGGCTTGCTTTTTGCTTCCTGGACATTATTTCACAGGAGAGCAGAGGTCTGGCTACTTGCATCTGTTTCAGTTCAGTATCTCCTCTCGTCTGGGTAGTATGTAGGCTGGTCCACTGCCTTAAACTCAGGAGGGTCACCTTCTAACAAGCTGAGGATTTAAAAAGCATACAATAACACAAACAAAGGACTAGAAACTGAAAGCATGTTGATTTATGGGCACTTCTCAGGAACTAGTAATCCAGTTCAGAGAATGAAAAAACCTTGGCTCATCCACCCAACTAGAGGGCTTCTCTGAAATTCATGAGATTTGCACAATAATAGGATTCATCATGTGCCTTTCCCCAGAGTTCTTGCCTTATTGTGTAGCCAAGCTTCCAAACAGAGTCGACTTTGAATTTCCATCATGGAACATCAAGCATGTTTGGGAGAACACTAGGGGTCTATCTACATGCTAACCCTGTAGGCACTCTGGCAGTGAGAGGCACAGTGTACAGAGCATCAGGGCTAAGAGTGTGAGGCTGTGGAGTGAGATAGAGCTGGTTGCGAATGCTGGCTCTGCTATTTAACAGCTGAGTGTCCATGAGCATATTACTTAACCTGTCTGGATTTCATTGTCTCCAGAATCAAGGCTGATATAAAAAATATTTAGCCAACAGATATGGCATGAGCATCAGCCAGTCAGAATGGATGGAGGCCAAATCAGAAGCAATGCCAACTGTAAACAAGCCAGAACCAGGGTGGAGGACTGGCTTGCATTTTCAAATATGATGTGGGTTCCATCTGTGGTTTATCTCTGGGCAGTAAGGAGGGTGTGTGTATATGTGTGTGTGTGCATGGGGGTATGTCCGCACACGCACACTCAGAGAACAACAGGAAGCCTTCCTGGGAGTGAGACCACCTGGATGTTTCAGGGTCGTGAGAGATATCTCTTTTGGAGGCCTTGGACCATATTCAAATTGGCCAGTCCTACCCTCTTTCCACAATCTGGTTGGTAGCCAGTGGGTGTGAAGCCAAGAATGAGACAAGGTTCTGTGGGTTGATTCTTCTTATTCTGCTATCTTTGGAAAGAGGCAAGGCCAGATTCCTATTATTGCTCTAGATATGGAAAAGTACAAAAGACTGCATAAAGGCCTCTCTCTCCAGACATGGCTGGGGGGACCTGAATAGTCCTTGCCCTGGTGTACAAGCATTTGTTGATCTGCTTTATATTTTCTGGGGAATAGGACGATGTACCTCATGGGCTTGAATTGAGAAGCAAACAAGATAATAGGTATGAAACACCAGGCACCCAGCAGGAGCTCAATTAACAGAAGCTCTATGTTGATCTTCTAGGCTGTGTGCCTAGTGCAGGAGCTCTGAGGCTCAGGGGAGCTCTGTCCACTGCCAGAGAGCCAGAGAGCCAGGGAAATTTCCTGTGATGTTGTATGGACCTAGTTCACTGATACCTAAGTGGGTCCTTATGGGAAACTTGTACTGAGCATTAAGACAGATGAGCTATTTGTTATGCAGGGAAAGTAAGTAAAAGAAAAGTACTGCTGAGTTCTAACAAGCAGTGGGGAGAAGGTCTTCCTGTTTGGGGCCTCGTGAGAGTTTCAAGGTTGGTAGCAGTAGTGTAACCCCAGTGTGAATAGCTTGGCAGCTCAGAGGTCAGGGCACAGCTGGCAATGAGGTGGATGACTGGGTCAGTGTCTGTGAGAATGAGGGAAGGTGACCCCAGGGCAGATGATGCACACCCCTATGTCATTCTCAAGGTCAGCTGTGGCCCTTGACGCCTCTTACAGGGCCATATGGTAGCCATGAGTGAGTGAGTGGGAGGAGGAGTGTCTCTGCTCCAGTTCTAGGGGAAACCAGGCTGCTGTAGCCCCCGGAAGACCCAGGATGAGGCAGTGGATCTGCCACGGGACAGATGGACATGCAGATTTAGAGCCTTCCATTGTCCATGTGCTCTTCTAGACTGCCGTTGTCCAGGAAACGATGACTGACTACGTCTACATCTTTGGGTATTACACCTTGTGTCTCATTCCTTGGTTCTCTCAGCCACTATAGCCCTCACCTTACTCTTGGATTAGTTTTAAAGTGGGCCACCCCCTCCTCCCTGAAACTCTTTTGTCTTATCTATTTATTTATGGCTGCATTCAGTCTTACTTGCAGTGCACAAGCTCTTCATTCAGGCATGCAGGCTCTCTCATTGTGGCATGCGGGCTCCAGAGCCCCTGGACTCAGTAGTTGTGGCATACCAGCTTATTTGCCCTGCAGCATGTGGGATCTTTCCAGACCAGGGATCGAACTTGTGTCCCCTGAATTGGAAGGCAGATTCTTAACCCCTGGACCACCAGGGAAACCCCTCTCTTTTGTCTCTTGAGTAATGTAATTTTCTTTCTCAATCGACCCCCTACTTCTAACACTCCTCCTTGGAAGACTCTTTCTTCCTCCTGCATCTTTGTTTTGGGGCTTATTCTCTCTCTCCAGGTAACTGCATCTGCATTCAAGAATTCAATGGTCCCTGTGCATGAGCCTGAAATCTCCATCTCCAGTCAGGAGCTTGTTCTTTAGTATTTGCACCTGTGCAGTCATGCAGGGCCCCAGGCTCAGAAGGGCTCTGCATTTGATGGAGTGCTCTGCTGTCACCATCTTAAAACTATAAAGGATTTAACAATAAAGGACTGTGTATTTTTATTTCACACTGAGGCCCATAAATTATGGATCTTGTCCTGTTGCCATCCCCACAACACGATCCACATGGCACAGTCCTGACACTTACTAGGTTGTGTTGCAGTCGCTGTGATCCGTCTGCCTCACCCACTGGCTGGTGGGGTCCTTGAGACCGTGTCCCATTCATCTCTAATCCTTAGCCCCCAGGGCAGAGAGTGACACATAGGAGGATGTGGATGGAGTTAATTCAGGGCTGTGAGTTTTATCTCCTTAGTCTGGGAGAATTCCCTTTCCCTTTCCTTCTTTCCTTTTTTTGTTTTTTAAAATTTATTTAATTGGAGGAAAATCCCTTTACTGCCTTTCCCTTTTAAAAACATTCCCCACTTGAAAAGCAGTTACCAGAAACAGTGAGCTCCAGTTTTACTTATTATTATTATTATTTAGTTTGGCTTTACAATCTAGCCTAACTCTATTTACTTCTGGGGGCATCAGTTGACTTATCTGTGAAGTGAAGGGCGTGACCAAACTTCAACACTCAAGGGGCTTTTGGGTTGTAACTCTCCGAGCCCCTCCATCTCTCTCTCTCTGTTTTGGGCCGCTCCTTCAGAACACTTAAGAATCCTCATCCTTTATACTCCTTTAAAAAAAAAAACAAAATGAACAACTCACCTTCTCTCTCACTATACCTCTTTTGTTTTTCATCAGGAAAGGCAAGGCCAAGCTCTTCACTCAGCAAAAGCAGTCTTTGTTGACATTTGGAGGGAAAAAAAATGAAGAGAAAAGTCAAAGATCCTTCACAATCTTGGTGTTTGAATATTTAAAGGCTCTGAATGCTAGAAATGTTGACAGGTCCTGTGTCAGCTTTCATTCTGATCCCTAGGCCCACTGTTCACTCTCCAGAAACAAAAGTAGCTCACTTCAAGGGTCCCTGTGCAGAACAGATTTGCTGGTAAGCTTTTCTGCCTGCCTGGCCTTCCCCTGCCCCCACGGCTGCCTGACTGACTGCTTCGATGCCAGAGTTCTCAGAATGCTCCTCTCCAGGGTGTGCTCTGGGGACTCTGGGGGGGGGGGGGGGCGCTGAGGGAGTAAGGCGGGGGGAATTGAGTTGGGAAGAGGACCAAGGCAGAGAACCAAGCAGAGCTGGTTCTCAGGGACCCCTCTCTCATTTCTACCATTTTTACTGCTTTTCTATTTAAGCGTTCTGGGTAAGAGGTGACTGGAAGAAAAGGGTTGCAATGCTAAAAAAAAAAAAAAATGCACGAAAGCCTCTGTCTATGGATCTGGGATCAAATCTCAGTCTGGGAGCAGGGCCGTGGCTGGCTAGACTGACTCTGTGGCATGATTCTTGTCAATAAGAAAGAATATAAATTTTTTATGCTTCCTGTTCTTTCTCTCAGCCCAATTATAATGGGGAAGTAGGGTTCCTGGACTGATCTCCTCACCTGCTTTCCCTGGCCACAGGCTGGGTATTGGCTGGGGCTCCAACTCCTTGGCAAAGGCTAGGACGGGATGGTTGATAATGTTGCCATAGATGTTAAATGGCCAAGGAAACTGCCTCTTCACCTGAGGGCCTGGATCCTTGCTGAGAGACCATGCCCAGAAGGACTGGCAAGGATAGGTGAAGGGACTTGATGGCTGTGGACACCCCTGTCCTCCAACCCCCAGACCCTAAATATATTATTTTTTTTCCAGAGGGTCTTCTGGTAAGCCCAGCCATGGAATGCCATGGAACAGAGGGTGGCACGGGATGTAGAGCTGAGGTGACATGGAAGTCTGGAGCCCACCACACCTGGGATTGGGTCCCAACTTGGCCGCCTAGCTCGCTCTGAAGTAACTCCATGCCCCTTTTGCTATGTTAGATCCTGTAGGGTAAAAGAAATTTGCATTCTAATTAGGGAGAAAAAAAATTCAACTTTTTGGCTGGTAGGCAAGTTTTCTTAGCTTCTTCACCTCCAGCTCCCAAACAAGCCAGAGAGAAACCCAGAAATTGAAGAGGAGAAATTTGGCACAGTATCTTTCACTGTGCAGGAAGATTGGGAGAGGACAAAGGCTGTTGGCAGAGAAATTAGTTCAAAATTACATTAATAGGAAAAATATGTCTCTGTAGTAGCCCTCTTGATGGATTTTGGCAGGGAATGAAACCTTACAGTTTGAGATGTGTCTGGTATGTTTAGATACATATTTGGGGAAAGAGCAAATTGCAAACTGGAATGGTAGACCCTGAAACCTTCCTCCCCCACATGGACCCAGAGGGCCCCCCCCAGACATGCCCAGCAGCAGGAACTGGGGGCAGAGGAGACCCATCTTTGACTCATGACAGAGAGCAGAGCCAGAGCAATTTAGGAGCTACCCACGAGGACTTCGGAGAAGGCAATGGCATCTCACTACAGCACTCTTGCCTGGAAAATCCCATGGACAGAGGAGCCTGGTAGGCTGCAGTCCATGGGGTTGCAAAGAGTCGGACAAGACTGAGAGACTTCACTTTCACCTTTCACTTTCGTGCATTGGAGAAGGAAATGGCAACCCACTCCAGTATTCTTGCCTGGAGAATCCCAGGGATGGGGGAGCTATGGGGCTGTGAAGCAATGCACAGCAGCAGCAGCAGAGGACTAACAGTGGTCCCCAACTTTTTGGCACAAGGGGCATGGAAGACAATTTTTCATGGACAGCGGGTAAGGGATGGTTTCAGGATGAATCAAATACATTACATTTATTGGGCACTCTGGGGGCTTCCCTGGGGGCTCAATGGTAAAGAATCCACCTGCAGTGCAGGAGCTGTAGGAAACATGAGTTTGATCCCTGGGTCGAGAAGATCCCCTGAAGGAGGAAAGTATTCTTTTTTTTTTAAAATAAATTTATTTATTTTAGTTGGGGGCTAATTACTTTACAATATTGTAGTGGTTTTTGCCATACATTGACATGAATCAGCCATGGGTTTACGGAGCAAAGTATTCTTGCCTGGAGACTCCCATGGACAGAGGAGCCTGGTAGGCTACAGTCCATGGGGTTGCAAGAGTCGGACATGACTGAAGCAACTTAGCAGGCATGCATTGGACACTTTATTCTATTATTACACCAGCTCCACCTCAAATCATCAGGCATTAGATCCTGGAGTTTGAGGACCCCTACATGGAAGACTCATCTGGGTTCCAGGGAGTGTCCATGTGCAGGCATAATGGGAATTCACCTCAGAGAAGGGAGGGTACCTCGAGGTGGCCAGGATGTCTCAGGAAACAGGAAGGATTTGAGCTGAGCCCTGGAGGACCAAAAGATTTTCATAGACAGGTAGAGGGGGTCAGTGAGGACACTTCAGGTGTAAGGCTGTGTGGTGAATAAGCTGTGTTTTGGTTCTAGCCTCCACTGCATCCTCTTGTGTCCTTTACTGGCTGCCCTCTCCTACCCCCAACAGGGCTTCTGAGCCCATTCATGACTCAGGGACCTGGCAGCGGCCATGGGCCCATCTCCTTGCCCACAAGGCTGGAGCATTTACTCAGGTCTGGGACTAGCCCTTCTTGGGGTCTGGAGGCGATGGCAGACAGCCCTCACCCTGCCTTAAACATATACGCAGCGGAAGGTGAATTTCACATTTCCAATTATGACACAATCTGCTCGATGTGGAAGTGGGAGCCTGTTGACTTTAACAGCCCAGCTGTTCCTGTCTTCCGGACGGTAGTGAAAATCTCTTCCGAGCAGAGGGGCGAACAGTCTGAAGTTCTGACGGGAGTCCTCCCGGCTGCCACAGAAGAGCAGTTTGTTATGGAAACGTGGCCCTGGGGGCCTCTGTGTTCCTTTCCCGTGCGATGCAGATGGGACCACCAGGCCCGGCTGTGCTGGGAGCTATTTCCTAAATGTCACAATTCTCTGAGATGAGTGAGTCCCATATTTCTTACGGTTTCTTAAAGCCTGTATTACAGAGCTGTCATTTGTTTGGGCTTTCTACTAGCCTCCTTCCCTTCCCCCTTCTCTCTGTCTTACCCTCCTTATGAGGATGTGGAGGGAAAACCCTCTATTTCTTTCTGCTCGTCAAACTGTGCCCTGCCTGCTTTCCCCAAGGCTCAGTCCTTCCTCTGATCCCCGTGCATGGCTGCCCTCTCCACTGGAAGGGACAAGCCCTCTTACCACCAGGGTGTTTTCCGAGGGGGCCCTTGAACCTGCTCTTGGCTCTTGGGTTGTTAACTTCTAATTGCCTTTTAATGCCTCACCTTCTTCTATCCACCTTTTGAATCCCATCACTCGTTTCCAGCCTTGTAGAAGAGGCTGTCTCACAAAATTAATTGCAAAGCAATGGAAAATGTAAATGTAGTAGAAAATATGATGAATCCGTCTTCTGAGACTAAAGTATGGTTAAAAATGGTTTATTCATTTTTAGCTTAGTCCTCTCTCTGATGAACAGCTAAGCTGGTATAGCTTCTTGGGCTTCCTGGTAAGGGTCAGTATGAATGCTCTTACTGTTGTTCACATCTGAGGTTTTACTGTAAACCAATGAATGTAATTTTTTTTTTTTTACATAAATATACCACAGTTTTGTGAAATGGAAAACTTCTTCAATGTTATCAACTGGTAAGTACTTTACACATATCATTTGTGTGTTTAGAATTGACAATGCAAAGGTTTTCATCAAAATTTCATCTGAGTCTGTTCATAAAAAATTGACATATGTCAGAAAGTACAATATTTCAGCATCTAAGTTATATTTGCAAAATGGCTTCTTAAATATGGAATGGCTTAAAAAGTGTTTGTCGGATCATAAGTTCTGATTTTTAGTTTCAGAAACTATCACCCTGGTAACCATACCCTCATGCCCAGGGTGCTGTCATTGCATGCAAACATTGATCAGACTTTAGGATCAGTTTGTATGTCATACAAGAAAGCCACATTCATCTCTCCACTGTCACCTTCATATTGACCCAAAATGTTTCTACCTGCTTTCCTCCAATGACTTTTGACTGTCTAACCTTCAGATATGAAACTTTCTTATAATGAAAGGTATTGAAACAATAGCTACAGGCTCTGAATAGGATTCTTAACGAGGATCTCAAAAATATTCTAACAGTTGTAGCACTGAAAAGAGAGACTCTGTCCCAAAGGATCCACTTTTTAAAGTTGAAGTATAATTGCTTTACAATGTTGTGTTAGCTTCTGCTGTACAGTGAAGTGAATCAGCTATATGCATACATATATATTCCCTCCATCTTGGACCTCCCCACTATCCTACCCGTGTAGGTCATCACAGAGCACTCAGCTGAGCTCCCTGGGCTATATACAGCAAGTTCCTACCATCCATCCATTTTACACATGGTAGTGTTGTTCTTGTTGTTCCATCGCTAAGTTGCATCTGACTCTTTGCAACCCCATAGACTGCAGCATGCCAGGCTTCCCTATCCTTCACTATCTCCTGGAATTTGCTCAAATTCATGTCCGCTGAGTCAGTGATGCCATCCAACCATCTTACCCTTTGTCACCCTCTTCTCCATGTATTTAGGTCAAACCCAATCTACCAGTTCATCCCACCTCCCCCTTTTCCTTCTGTATCCACACATCCATTCTTTACATCTTCATCTCTATTCTTGCTTTCTAAACAGGTTCACCTGTACCATTTTTCTAGATTCCACATATATGTGTTAATATACCAACCTAGATATATGTGTTAATATACCAACCTAGATAGCATATTTAAAAGCAGAGCATTACTTTGCCAACAAAAGTCCGTCTAGTCAAGGCTATGGTTTTTCCAGTAGTCATGTATGGATGTGCGAGTTGGACGGTGAAGAAAGCTGAGCACCGCAGAATTGATGCTTTTGAACTGTGGTGTTGGAGAAGACTCTTGAGAGTCCCTTGGACTGCAAGGAGATCCAATCAATCCATCCTAAAGGAGATCAGTCCTGGGTGTTCATTGGAAGGACTGATGTTGAAGCTGAAACTCCAATACTTTGGCCACCTCATGCGAAGAGTTGACTCATTGGAAAAGACCCTAATGCTGGGTAGGATTGGGGGCAGGAGGAGAAGGGGATGACAGTGGATGAGATGGTTGGATGGCATCACTGACTTGATGGACATGGGTTTGGGTAGACTCCGGGAATTGGTGATGGACAGAGAGGCCTGGCGTGCTGCAATTCATGGGGTTGCAAAGAGTTGGACACGACTGAGCGACTGAACTGAACTGATACCAACAGGTCCATTTTGAAGGACATGGTTATTGGACTGTGGGCAGAGGAGATGTCTTCCCCTGACTTCATGTATCTATGTGAAGAGCTACCTCTAGAGTAGCATTAATGGTTAATCCATGCCTCCTGCTCTCCACCCAGGGGGCAAAGAATAACTGAAACTAATGGTGGACTCTAGAGCCCAGGCTCAATAGTTGTGACGCACAAGCTTATGGCATGAGGGATCCTCCTGCATCAAGGCTTGAACCCTTGTCTCCTGCATTAGCAGGCGACATCTTTACCACTGAGCTACCAGAGAAGCCCTATCATTTGGTTTTAATCTCCAGGGGATGAAGAAAGAGGTGTTATTTATTAGCCCTTTAAAGCATCATCAACTATGTTCATCTGGCTGTGTAAATTTTTGTTGCTTTTATGAAAGCAGCTCCTTTGCACTATAGTTATATCTGATGTAGTAAAAAGTTAGGAACCACAAGAGAGGAAGTCTTCCTTGGCCCTATCTCTTTATTTTATTAACTTAAAAAATTTCATCAGGAAATATGGAAAAAGAGGGAAATGCCCATTTCCTACTTGTGGAAGAGAGTTGTGAGCAACTCCACTTGCTCTTGATAAAAGGGGGTGCTTTCCCCCCCACAATAGGTTATTTTTATTTTATTTTACTTTTTGGGAAGGTTTAATGTATCATTCTAGGGGAAGTCTTCCTTCATTGTGATAAAATTATCCTGTTTCTTTTTAGAATCGATGGAAATGAACAACTCTGCTGTGATTCTAATTTCCTCCCTGACTAGAAGCTTATACAGGGCACGGCTATGCTGTTCAATGTGATCACACCTTCTTAGCTGCTGGATGTTCTGTTGTTTCTCCATGCCTTCTGAGGCTCAGGCGTGGTTGTTGGAGACTGTTAGGTGGAGGTTTCTGGAGAGAGGCCAAGGGATCTTTACCCCTGAGAACCAGCATCACAGCTAAACTCTAGAAAGATGCTCTTTTCTTCCTGGTCTCCTTGCACCCATCTGACCCGAGAGCAGGGAGAACTTAGCTCACCTGTCCTTGGGGTTTCGTCACTGGGGACAGATGTAGACCTTCTCCTCCTGGTGTGTATGTGTGTTTGTGTGTGTGTGCGCGCGTGTGTGTGTGTGTGTGATCTGCACACATAGAGCTCTACTAGCATCTGCAGTTCTGACCTGGACACTCTGAAATGGGCCTCCAGGCTTTCAGTAGGCCCCACAATGGAGAAAAATCTCACCAGTTCTACAGAGTCCCTGAGGCTTTCCCCATATTCATCCTGGTGCTTTTAATATCCAGTAGCTCCTTTGGTTGAGAATTAGAGATACATTGGATATAGAAATGTGGCAGGGAGGGGGTTGGTCTGGGGGGAACTTTGTGTGGTCAAACTACTCTCTTTCCAGAATCCTCTTGACTCCATCCTTGTCTGTCCCCACAAAGCAAATATCAGTAGCATCATGGTTTATAGCTCACCTTGGAGACCCCAGGCACCTGAAAGCTGGTTTGTCCCAGGTGGAAACAAAATGTATCAGGCCCTTCAGCAAGGGCTAATGTGATTGATGTGCAATATAGCCTGACCCCTTCTGAGCCTGGGCCTTGTAATTTGGCCAGGCTTCTCTCTCGTCTCGGTGCTCATGGGAATCCCTTCATACATAGTCCAATCTAGTTTCCCTTTGGGCTTTCTCTACCCAGTTCTGAACTTCTGGCTTCTTTGCCTCTTGTGGTCTCTGAACTTCAGTTTGAATCTCATCTTTTCTGGGGCTCTGTCTTGGTTGCCCCTCTAGATCTTGTCTCTAGAAGAAGTGCCCTCTATAGAACCCTATCCCAGTCCTGGACCCTTGGCTGATGCCCTCTCTGGGTGGTGGAAATCAAACAGGTGCCTGATGTCAGATGTGATAGAACCTGAAGGCTGACTCAGGGGAGTTTTGCTTTGAATAAGAAGTGACCCCTTCTTATTAGCAGAGGGACTTCTCTGGTGGCTCAGTCGGTAAAGAATCTGCCTGCAATGCAGGACACCTGGATTCGGTCCCTGGATTGGGAAGATCCCCTGGAGAAGGGAATGGCTATCCATGCCAGTATTCTTGCCTGGAGAATTCCAAGGACAGAGGAGCCTGGTGAGCTACAGTCCATGGGGTCACAGAGTCCGACAGGACTGAGTGACTAACACTTTCATGTTTTCTTATTAGCAGACCTGGAATTGCGTGGTCATATCCTATGACATTTCCAGAGCAGGTTTGGCAATAATGGTGTTTTGGATACCCCAAACTGTCTCCAGTGTTTTTACAACTTTCATGAAGTTCATATATATTTCTCAAAACAAAGTTATTTTAACTTTTTATTGAGAACAGAGCAGTAAGTCAGAAAGCAGGATGAGCAGGAAAAGAAGTGGGATTGTCAAACAAAGCAGAGACAACTTCGGTAAGATTCCTTTCTGTCCTACTGTCCTTGTCTCTGTGCATGTGAAAATTAGGCCAAAAGAGGCTTAAGTAGAGAAAAAGGATTTTAATAGTAGAGAAGAATTGCCTCTTGATGTTTTCTTTTCTCCCTCCTCGAATACCAAACCAGACCCATAAGTCTGGGTGTTTAATTTCTGTTTCTAGGACACAGAAAGGAATTTAGAGTTTTTAGAGCTATAAGAAAATGAGAAGTAATTTGATTCAAACCTCCTGTTCTATAGATGAGGTAACTAAGGACCAAATTAGTGAGCTGAGCCAGTTGAGTCTGCAGTCTGTTGGTGACAGGTATGGAACTCAACACCAGCCTCCTGACTGCCTGCTAGTTCTCTGTCCACTTACGTCCCTTCATGTTCAGAGGAGGGAAGGGAGGCTGGAGAAGTGGAAGAAAGTAGGTCTCAACATCCCTGCTCTCAGTGGACAACAAGGATGCTGAGTGGAAGCTGAGAGAGAAGACACACAGGAAATCAGTTAAAGTATGGCTTTGTGCTTTTCAATGTCAAGCTTAGGTCAGCTGGTTGAGAAAAATGCAGAACTCGTAACTAGGTGTTCTCTCGATTTCTCTAAATTTTGCAATAGAAGGTATGTAAGTCATATGTTTAAGGCAGTATCCAAAAACCTCACAGAAGCAGTTATGAAATATTTTGTTTTACTGGCAATGGGACAAAAAATAATTGGGCATTAAATCAAGGAAATGGGGAAAAGGGAGCTGCAAATCAAGGGAAATGGTGGAAAATTAGGTCTTAGTGGAGAGAAATGTGTACATATGAACTGCTTGATGTTTCAAGGAAAGAAAGATAGTCCTGTAAATCTCCCCCTTTAACCTTTCAAATGTGAGGACTGAGTCGTGCTTGCCTGTTGGTGTTTGGGGAGCCATCCACTTTGCTAAGCAGGCAGTGGGGTGGGGCTTGGCTTCTCCCTGTCCCATATTGTCAGAAATGGAGAGTGACGATTTAGAAGTAGCTCTTCTCTGTTATGGGCTTCCCTTGTAGCTTAGCTGGTAAAGAAACTGCCTGCAATGTGGGAGACCTGGGTTCGATCCGTGGGTTGGGAAGATCACCTGGAGAAGGGAAAGGCTATCCACTCCAGTATTCTGGCCTGGAGAATTCCATGGACTGTATAGTCCATGGGGTCGTAAAGAGTCAGACACGGTTGAGCGACTTTCACTTCACTTGTCTTTTATGCGCTTCCCAGGTGATGCTAGTGGTAAAGAACCCACCTGCCAGGAGACATAAAGACATGGGTTCGATCCCTGGGTTGGGAAGATCCCCCAGAGAAGGGCATGGCAACCCACTCCAGTATTCTTGCCTGGAGAATCCCATGGATAGAGGAGTCTGGTGGGCTACAGTTCATGGGGTTGCAAAGAATCAGACATGGCTAAGCGACTTAGTACGCATGCATGCACTTGTCTTTTAAGGGGCTTCCCAGATGTCTCAGTGGTAAAGAATCCACCTGCCAATGCAGGAGACTCAGGAGATGCAGGTTCAATCCCTGGGTCATGAAGATCCCCTGGAGGAGGAAATGGCAACCCACTCCAGCATTCTTGCCTGGGAAATCCTATGGACAGAGAATATGGCTGGCTATAGTCCATAAGGTTGCAAAGAGTTGGACATGACTGAGCGACTGAGCAGAGCAAAAGCCCTTATCTTTAATGGGAGTTTGGGATCAAATTCCTGGGACTATCACAACCTCTGCATTTCTCTTGCCTCTGACTGGACAGAGAGTGACCTCAGTCTCTTGGCAGCTTAGAACCAGGGAGATAAGCTTCCAAAGGCCTTTGCTGGAGTGCACTAGGGCCCTGCCACCAAGCCACATAATTTCATTAGATCCCACTGAAAGCGTGCCTTATTATCGGTCTCCTCTATATGTACTTTCTATAAATTATAAATTAAAAAATAAATAATAAACACCTTTTTAATTGCATATCCTCTTTTTTTTTTCCTCTTGTCAATTAAAGCAAACTTGCAAAGCTGCTTAACACAAAAAAGCTACACAGCCATCAACTCTTGTTAGATGTGGTGCAAGCCGTTACACTGATTTTCCCATAGCTGCAAGGATTAATCACAGATAATCATCACAAAAGTATCACACCCATATAAATAATATAAAAATAGCAAAATGCCCAAAGTGGAACCACTGACAAAAGAAGAAAATCACTTAAACATGGATAGCTCTGACTTATCACTTAGGGGGCAAAGGAGAGGAAACAGAGAAATCTTAATGCTTGCTCTTGAAAAATCCTAGATCTGGTCCATTTGATGAGGGATGTGGGACCAGGAAAGTAGTGGAGTGATTGACTGGCTCTGGGATGGAGGCAGCCTTTATATATTCATTTTTTGAATAATTTATTTATTTATGATTGTGCTGGGTCTTTGCTGCACACAGGCTTTCTCTAGTTGCTGCAAGTGGGGCTCCTCTCTAGTTGTGGTGCACGGGCTTCTCATTGTGGTGGCTTTTCTTATTGTGGAGCAAGGGCACTTGATGGTTACCTGGCTTGGGCAGATGCAGACTCAATCGGCATCTTTTGGTTCCTTTTTGAGTGGATCATTTGAGGAACAAGGGTGTAGGGCACTGGGTTAGGTGAGGAGATGTATTCATCTTTCTACTATGACCTTAGGGTTTCATGAAGGGATGGAGGTTTGAAGCCAGTTTCAAAGCAAGAAAGGCACTTGCCCTGGGAAGAGGACCCAAGACCAAAGGGACCACCACCATGTGTGAAGAATGAAGGTAGTAACATAATTGTGCCATCTTAGAACCAGGTGTTGGTGATGGGACAGGCAGGCTAAAGCTCATGGGTGCTGGTTTGAATATTGTGCTATCAGTGTTTGAGGCTATCATGTGTACTTTCCTTGCGTGGAGTAAAATGAAGTGGAGCTTGGGTGACATCTCAGCAGGTTAGATATGCTGAGGTCTAAAATGTTTCTCTTCAGATTGGGGATGAGAATACTGCTTCTGTTCTGGCTGAATTGGCTCGGCATTTGGGATTACAGGGCTTGTCCAATCAGTAGCTTTTATGAGCACTTGAAAGCTAACATTTGAAAAGGAGAAGGCTTAGCTTCCCTCCTGCCTGGTCTTCCCAGCACCTGGGTGAAGGGTTTTACACGTTGCCTGTGTTGGGATTCACAGCTGGGCCGATGGGGACCAAGCCCCAGGCCACATCCCAGAGTCCCCAGTGATCACCCGGCCCTCCAGGAAGCCGAGACGGGGCATCTCAAGCTGTTCCGCATGTTGCTCTCCATTGTAACCTTCAGGTGGTTATTCCCTTCCACACTCTAAACTCCTCTCTTGCTTTGCTTTGGAATCATGAGGATGTCAGTCCTCAAGATGGTAAGACGAGGTGTCTGCGGGCTAATGAACAGCTGTGGGAAGATAATTAATGCTCTCCGACCTTCCTTACAGACTTTACCACCTCGCTGCAGCACAGCCAGCAACATCTGCGCTTCCTAGCAGCTGAGCTGTAAAACACTCTTCTCTACTCTTCACCAAACAACTGTCAGACGGGCTAGCACCCACATTAAGGGGAAAACTTACAAAACGCTACACACGCTGCACTATTCCCAAGATACAGATGTTGAGTCTCTCCATGAGAGAAGAGGGATGAGAACTTTGGGACGTATTTGGTTCTGGTGTGGACGTGGAGGGAAGGCAGAGGTGGAGGCCAGGAGGACCAGGGAGGAAAAGGCTTTCAGTCCTTTCTTCCAGGGAAGGTTGCTGAACCTGCAGGCTCTAGAGCCAGCCCAGAAGTGCTTTGTCAGTCACGAGGGGAGAGGGTGGGGTCATCTGATACTTCTTAGTAGTCTCATACAGAGGCAGCATTCAAAGCAATGACTAGACCTGCCCAGGCACCATGCAGAGGAGACCTTTGTTGTAAGGACTTAGTATGGCCATACTAGTGTGCACTTTCTACATATCAGACCCGGTCTCATGTTCCATAACCTCTATTCAACCTCAGACATAGTATATTATTTAAAAAATTTATTGGAGTATAGTTGATTTATAATGTTATGTTAGTTTCTGCTGTACAGCAAAGTGAATCAGTAATAGGTATACATATACCCCCTCTTTTTTGGATTCTCCTTTCATTTAGGTCACCACAGAGCACTGAGTAGGGTTTCCTATGCTCTGCAGTTGTTGTTGCTCAGTTGCTAAGTCACGTCTGACTCTTTGGGACCCCATGGACTGCAGCATGCTAGGCTTCCCTGTCTTTCACTATCTCCCAAAGTTTGCTCAAATTCATGTCCATCGAGTCAGTAATGCCATCCAACCATCTCATCCTCTGCTGCCCCCTTCTCCCACCCTCAATCTTTCCCAGCATCAGGGTCTTTTCCAATGAGTCAGCTCTTTGCATCAGGTGGCCAAAGGATTGGAGCTTCAGCTTTAGCATCAGTCCTTCTAATGAGTATTCAGGGTTGATTTCCTTTAGTATTGAGTGGTGTGATCACCTTGCTGTTCAAAGGACTCTTCTCCAACACCACAATTTGAAAGCATCAATTCTTTGGCACTAAACCTTCTTTATGGTCCAACTCTCACATAAGTACATGACTACTGGAAAAACTGTGACTTTGACCATAGGGACCTCTGTCAGCAAAGTGATAGCTCTGCTTTTAAATATGCTGTCTAGGTTTGTCATAGCTTTCCTTCCAAGGAGCAAGTGTCTTTTAATTTTGTGGCTGCAATCACTGTCTGTAGTAATTTTGGAGCCCAGGAAAATAAAATGTCACTCTTTCCCCATTTTTCCCTTCTATTTGCCATGAAGTGATGGTACCCAATGCCATGATCTTAGTTTTTTGAATGTTAAATTTTAAGCCAGCTTTTTCACTCTCCTCTTTCACCTTCATCAAGAGACTCTTTAATTCCTCTTGACTTTCTGCCATTAGGGTGGTATCATCTGCATATCTGAGGATGCTGATATTTTTCCCAGCAATCTTGATTCCATTATATGTTCTATACAGTAGGTTCCCATTAGTTATCTATTTTATATATAGTAGTTCAAACATAGCAAAATTTACTGAGTACTTATTACACCAGAAATGGTTTTAGGAGATTTTGATAACTTCACACACGATGAAAATGCTTTAACAATAATGTCAACTTCCCCCCTCCCCCCAGTTTATAAGTGCTAATTTGCATGTTTACGACTGAGTCTCAGCTGCATTTGCAAAATCTCAGTCTCTTTTTAGTCTCACCTGCCCACGCTCAGCCCCCATCCACGTCTTCCTGGGCATTCCCAGGGGATGTCTCATCACTGATCAAGGATGTGCCTCTCATGTTCTCCTGATCCTAGCTCTTGATGTTGTCTTTATCCACAGGACCCTGAAGGAGGGTATCCTGAGGCTGGTACCTTCCCGACTCAGGTATTGTCTTTTGATGCTCTCTCCTGACATTGCTATTAGTACTTTACTATACATTAGTGTCATACCTTATCCTTTGTGCCCTAGAGTGGCACTGGAGTGTCTGGGGTATCACAAATATTCCTGTGAAAAACAGCTCCTTTGCTTCTGCTTGTGACCCCTGTCTGTATTAGGCAAAGCCCAGCTGGAAATCTTACACATAGGATCCATTTATTTCCTTACTTCTTTTATGCCTCCATGGATGGAGCCCTAGTCTCCTCTCTTAGCAGGCCACTTTCTCCCCTTGCAAGTAAGTACCTGGTCTGTGTGGTGGCCATGCAGCTCAACTGGCCCCACACAGGCCCTTTTTGACCTCATCCCACCGTTGAGTAATTCAACTAACACCAGGTCTCAAATTGCCTGTCCAGGGGATGTTCACTGGTGTTACAAAGAAAATGACATGGCATGGTGCAGATAAGGTCTAAATAATTTTGAATCAAAGCAGAAAAAGACTTTCTACCAAACAAACTTGAATAGCACCCTTGCTCAGAAGAATATGGAGACTGTGCTGGTTAGAGAGACCACAGCCATGGAGCTCAGGATGGGAACTTGATGCTGGAGGGTTAAAGAGGCATAGCCAGCATTTTGTAGAGCTGAGAAGAGTGGCACCTTCTTAGAAATGAACTGAAGTCAGTTCTTAAAAGGCTATTCTCTGGCCAAGTGCTTAAGACAAGACTAAAACTACATTTCAGCCTCAAGGAAGCCATAAAGTCAGAACCATGTGGGACCATCAGGAAAGGGCTCAGGCAGGCCCAGGGCTCGTCCCTGCCTACAACTTATCACAGATTCTTCATCAAGAATGCACAGGAGAGAGACATTCATATTCACTGCCTCTCTCTACACATTCTTAATAAATCCTTAAAAAATCCTTAATAAATCCCCAAGTTAAAAACTCTTTGTTGTTGTTTAATTGCTAAGTCATGTCCAACCCTTTGCAAGCCCATGGACTACAACCTGCCAGGCTCCTCTGTCCATGGGATTTCCCAGGTAAGAATACTGGAGTGGGTTGCTGTTTCCTTTTCCAGGGGGTCTTCCTGACCCAGGGATGGAACCAACGTCTCCTGCATTGGCAAGCAGATTTTTTTACCACTGAGCCACCTTGGAAGACCAAATACTTGTTAGATGTTGCTAAAATAGAAACCCCTGCCCAGACAGGATATGCTTGACTAATGGAGTTCAGTCTTTGGTGCCTAGACTTTTTAAAACTGATCTATTAGAGAGGCTTAGTTCTTTCTGAACCTATCAAGTAGTCAGTCTTCATTATCTGATTTAACCTTCTTCCTTGATCTATGGAATCCATTTGTTTTGAGCCAAGAACAAAAGCTCTTCATGATAACTGCCCCGGGGGAAAACAGAATAAAAGCCCTGACCCTTGAGTTTCTCATAGTTTAAAGGGAGAAAGGAATGAATGCATTCTTAGTCACTTGGTCATGTCCAGCTCTTTGTGACAACTCTTTGTGACCCCTCTTTGCGACTGTAGCCCACCAGGCTCCTTTATTCATGGGATTTTCCAAGTAAGAATACTGGTGTGGGTAGGCATTCCCTTCTCCAGAGGCTCCTCCCAACTCAAAGATCAAACCTGGGTCTCCTGCATTACAGGTGGATTCTTTACTGTCTGAGCTACCAGGGAAGCCCAGAGGGAGAAATGGACAAATCCATGGCATAGGGTGTGAGGGTTGGTATACAGGAATGCATAGAGGCAGTCAGAACTCATAGAGGAGATGCCAGCATCACATTTGGTAGGGGTGGCTGAGGGGTGGGGTTTAGGAAGGCTTCAGAGTGGTGGTAACTCCAGAGCTGAGTCTTAATAAGTGAAAGGGATTCTCAGAGCAAACAGTCGGTATAAAAATATGAAGCCTTGGGGAGCATGATGCATCTGAAGAACTAACATCAATTTGCTATAGTTCAAAATTTTGATGTGAGTATATTGGGGCTAAGTTAAGAGATTTGGCAAGAAACCAGATCACAGAGGGCCTTGGAAGTGAAGGTAGTCATGCTAAGGAGACCATAGATTGTCCAAAAAGCAACAGGAAACCGTTGACTGATTTAGTATGGGATTGACATGTTTAGAGTTGCCTTTTAGAGTGTTCACTGCCCATTTGAGCTCAAAGTTTAACAATAGCTGCATCATTCATTATTAGAGGTGAGATGGAACTTGGTCTTGAAGGCAATGGTAGAGAATCAATAGAGTAGCTGTGATTCTTGGTTTCTTCATGGTTTTCCAAAGAACACGGAAGAGAAGGTTGAAGGTGTGATTGGACAGCTACAAATCCTACAGAATTGGTATCTCAGAGGCTTTGGTGGTCTGTTCTCAGTTTACATATTTTGAGAAGCTCCAGCCTGGAGAGTTTTACATGTGCCCATTTTGGACAAAGTGAGTGATTGAAGCATAATGTCGAGGAACCTTAACTCTTTGTCCTTGGAGAGCTATCTTGGTCTTTGCAGAGGACATATGTTGACATGGACTGAATTCAACAGTGTGAGTGAGAAGAAGAGGGGGCTGCTGGTTGGCTTAAGACAGTTTCACTGGCTGCTCAGCTAATACTGTTCTCAGCCTTACGGATTTCAAGTTTTTATTATCCAGCACACCATTATTTGGACAGAAATAATACTTTTTTTTTTTCACACCATGTTATTTCAGAAAATTTGATGTATTCCTCCACGGCTCTACCTGCCTGGAAAATGTTTTTCTAAAGTCAGGCAGAAGAAAACCTACACCAGCGACTGCTGAAAAGTGAAATGCCCGCTCTTCACAATGCAATTACCTTGACAAGTATTTCTAATTGCCACTTCCCTTCCTCCAAGCCCTCCTTTTCTTCAGACATTGTGAATTTCTGGTAATCTTGGGTTATTATCACACTGAGCTGCTAACCTGAGTCTTGACACTCCTCCTGGAGACCTATGTCAGAAATAATTATAGCTGAGAGAGGTGATTCTTCCTTGGTTATTAGCAGTTGCTGCTGTTGGTATCTAACATTGATTAGCAATTTGGAACACCACATTCCTTGGACTCCTACTCTGATTTTGGTTCTTCTTCTGTTCCTTGGAGGACAGAGCACATTGTTCTTCATTTCCTTTGCCTCTGTTTGCCCTTGTCTCTGTCTGTGTGTTTTGAGAAGTTCCTTTCATGCTCCACTGATTTATTTACTTCTAACGTTATTTTCTGCTCTCTTGTTTTTCAAACCATTTGCGGTTTGTGAGGTTGAGAGACTTTGCCTTTTGGAATTGAATACTGGGTGTGGTTGTGGGAGTTCTGGGAGCTGAGAACGCCCATTCAGGGCCATTTAGCACCCAGTAACCCAGGGCTCCGGGCTTCCTTGGTGGCTCGGTGGTAAAAGAATCTGCTTGCAATGCAGGAGATGTGAGCAAGGCAGGAGACGCGGGTTTAACCCCTGATCCAGGAGAAGAAAATGGCAACCCACTCCAGTATTCTTGCCTGGGAAATCCCATGGACAGAGGAGCCTGGCGGGCTATAGTCCATGGGATGGCAAACAGTTGGACACAACTTAGCGACTAAACACCACCAACTAACCCAGGTCTCCAGCAGCAGCAATAGAGAGGGTAGAAGGAAGAGGCGAGGCTGGATTGAGCAGGAGTTGGGAAAGGAAGGGGTTGCTGCCTGCACAGATGCCTGCTGCCAAGAAGCCTGCTTCTTTCCTTTCAGACAACCTTTCTCCTGTTTGTTAGCTCGGATTGCTATGGGGTGGGAGATAGGGGGTGAAGTTTATAACCATAGCTCTGAAAGGATTCTCTCTGCTTTGCATGGTGCATGAAGGTGCATATCCTGCCTAATTAAATATCACCCGTGTTCTGAAGAGGCTGTCTTTTGTGTGGCTGCATAGAGTCAAAAGAACTTCAGGAAGGAACATAGGGCAATTCCTCCTCAGACTTCTAGCTCTGCTTCCTTCTTTCCTTCCTCCCCCCTCCCTCTCTTTCTTTCTTGGATTAGCTGAACGGAAAATTAAAATTAAATTAAGATAATTTCTTTCCTGGTCTGTTTATTCTTCTTAAGATTTACTAAAACCAGAATCACAGTCCCCAAGAACAGTTGACCCTTGAACAATATGGGGTTAGGGGCACTGATTTTCCGCACAGTGGAAAACCTGCAGGTAACTCACAGCTGGCTCTTTTTATCCATGGTTCCTTGGCACATGCAAATTCAGCCAACCCTGGATCATGGAACCTGGATCATGTAGTATTTCCCACTGGAAAAAAAAATCGAGTATAAGGAGACCTGTGAATTCACGTTTGTATTTTTCAAGAGTCAGCTGTATAATATGGGTGCTTCTGTGCTATAGTGGGGGCTTCCCATGTGGCTCAGTGGTAAAGAATCCACCTGCCAATGCAGGAGACACAGGAGACATGGGTTTGATCCTGGGGTTGGCAAGATCCCCTGGAGAAGGAATTGGCAACCCACTCCAGTTTTCTTGCCTAATGTGGTTGCTGTGGTTGCTGTGCCTAAGTATGGAGACTCTTCCATACTTCTGTCCCTGGATAGACACAGTTTCTTAGACTCTGGATCCCAGCTCTTTGAAAAGGCAACTGTCCTAAAGTTCCCCATGTAATTGAATTTACTATAGCATAGGATTAAATGGCCACTGAAAGTCTAGGATCTCAGTGTAACAGCCTCATATGACATATAGTTTATCTACTCATTTATTTTTCCATCCAGTAAACCTATATTAAAACACTTTATCATGCTGGGTGATAATCTAAGCATCATTGATATTTATTGAGAATCAATTATGTTTCAGGAACTTGTACACCTATTATTGGAGTGACTCTGTTGCACAGAGCTTACTAACATAGACTTTGAACTTGAACAGATCTGTTTGAAGTCCCAGTTCCATCAATTGACACATGTGTGACTTTAGTCATATCCACTAACTTCTCTAAGCCTCAACTTGCTTATCTGTGAAATGGCGATTATATTACTTCCTACCTGGCAAAGTCATTGATAGAAATAAATGACTTAATGCATATTAAGTGCTTATATTACCTGGCACAGCATAAATTTACATGATCTTTTCTCATTTAATCGTCACAAAATCCAGAAAAATATGTTTGATTATATTGTAATTCTATTTAGAGGACCCAGTATTGCATATTTTGGAGAATTTTATCCAAGATTTTAGAGCTTTAAACCATGATGTTAACACGGCTTCATAGTTGAAGCAACTGAGATGCAGAGAGGTGGTGGAATCAGGGCCCCACCCCAGGTCCCACCGACTCCCAGGACAGGTCTCCACTGAGACTTAACATCCCCCCCTCACTTACATTATAATCTTCATGGCCATCTGGAAGGAATCTCTTTGAACTGTCTAAGAGTGTCTACCACTTACCAATGTTAGAATCATCCCTCCCTTGTTTGAAGGGTGACTACACAGTTCATATTTTCCAGACCATTTTCATCTCTTCTCTGTGTGCACTTTGGGCCTTCCGTCCTCATTAACACCTCGACCAGAAAGGAAATGTAAAAGGAAATAAAACTTAAGCCATGCAGTTTTGTTCTTTATTAGCAGCTCTGTTTTAAAAGATCTGGTGGATGGGGAGGCTGACTTTTAACTACAGTGGAGTTCTTTTTTTTTTTTTTTATAGTCACAGATTTAAATTAGCTGGGCTACCTTTCTGGATGTTACTGTGAATAGATGAGAGTTGTTTTTCTGAGCCAAGGTGGGCCTGTGGTCACAGAGACCCCTGTCTGCCCAGCCAGCACCTCTGGCCTTTCCAACTCTCCACCCTTTCTACTGGTGCTCCCTTTATAGACACTGCACTGGGGGCTTCTCATTTTGCATCAGAGACAGAGAGGATTCTCTTCAAGGTCACACATTTGTTAGGGCTACCATGTTTCATGGCTGGAAGGAGGCCTAGATTTGTGCAGGGTGGTGGCCCTGGGCTGATTGAATTAGAAAAACGCAAAACTGGAAATCAAAACATGTCAGACATTTCTCTTCATTCTTTTTATGTTTTAAAACCTAGTTCACTTTCTAGCTATACCACATACTCCTTGGAGAGTATAGCTTTCCTTGGGGTCTCCCCACTGCTTGTTATCTGGTCTACATTCAGCCGGGGCCTGGAAGGGTAGTCTGGAAGCCAAGCCTCTGTCAACCTTGTCAAGTGGAGTTCCTTCTGTTGGTTTTTGATCTTGTGAGTGTCAGCAGAATACAGTCCCCAAATCCTCGTGCTCTTTTGGCCTGCCCCAGTTCTTAATGTCTTCTTCCCTGTTTATCACAGAACTCCGACATATCCTTTTGTCTTTTATCACCTAAGAACTTTCTCCTATCACCTGACTTCTAGCAACCAAGTATGGGCTGAATTTTAATGGTGGATATTATGCAACCACTTGGGAACTGGGGATGGCAGCTTGGCTGAATAGCTTCAGTTTTCTCATCTGTAAAACATGGGGTTATTCTAAATGGCACGCATGGTCACATTTGGTACTGCTTTCCTATAATCTTGTCAATACTTGTTTTAGGAAGTTCCTCTTGAGATTGACAGAGCCAAACTGGAAATCAGGCAACTTACATATAGTCTAATATTTTTATTAATCACATGATTTCAAATTCTATATCTCCTTTTTCTCCCCCCAGAATCTTTTGTTCAAAGTCTTTGCAATATTGTGAGAAGAAATGGGATACTGTGGGTTGAAACTCTGAGAAAGCTAGTATTATAAACCTAAGGCGTTACTACTAATATTTTGAGATTTCTCTCACGTAATAAAAGAAGTAGTTTATTTGTTTCTTATTTGTTTTAAGAGGCCCCAGGTAATGCTCCCTCCCCCAGAATTTAGGGACACTCTTTTCATGATATATGCTTTGAGTTACAAATAATTATTTTGTAATGAAAGATTTTGCTATAAGATAGTTGGAAATTTTTGATAAATTTAGATTTTTTTTTCATAAATAAGGAGGTCAAATTCAAGAAAAGTGATATGTTAGAGGAGAAAGTGTCAGAGGTCTTGGACTCAAATCCCAACTCTGTAATCACTGGACTATAAACCCCTTGAGGGTAGGACTCTGTCTCCCTGGCGCCCAAAACAGCACCTAGACAGAGCCCCTGGGGCCTGAGGTGCTTCATAAATATAATAGATGTTTAATAACAAGTAGAATAAAGAATGATACATAAAATAATAGAAATGAAAAATAACTGGGTGAACTTGGGCACTGTGTTTAACTTTTCTTTCATTAATGCTAAAACTGAAGACTAGACTCTAGGTGAGACACAGGATAAAGTGGCCCTGCTTTTCAGGAGCTGGTAGAGTAAGAAGAGAGAACATTCCTTCTTCTTATCCTTTAAGCCATTTTATTTCTTTATTGGAATATAATTACTTTACAATGTTGTGTTAGTTTCTGCTGTACAATGAAGTGAATCAGCCATATGTAGACATACATCCCCTCCCTCTTGAGCCTCCTTCCCACCCATCCTCTAGGTTATCACAGAGCGTGGAGCTAAGCTCCCTATGCTATACAGCAGCTTCTGAGAAAACCATCCTTCAAAAATACCCATGTACCCCAATGTTCATTGCAACAGTCTTTACAATAGCAATTAATAGGACATGGAAGCAACCTGAATGTCCGTTGACAAATGAACGGATAAAGAATATGTGGAAGATCCCTTCTTAAGCGATCAGTGAGGCTGACTAGATGAGGAAAGGGAAAAGGGCATTAGCGTTACTGCTGGCTATTCAGAGGAATGTGAGAAGCTCCAGGGACCCCCAGTCCTGTGAGTTCCTGGGAAATTGCTCCACAGAGCAGCAGAACTTCAGGTAGGGATTTCCCCCTTTCATCCCTGTTTGTTTCTATCTTACTATCCTCTATCACTAACACGTAGAATTCATCCTACTGAAAAGGCCTGAGCCTTCATTTCTTTGGAAGTCCTCTGCAAGCAATGACTTGTGACTGGCATCAAAGTGCTGTATTCTGTTGGGTATTTAAGACATCTCATGGGGATATGCAACCTGGCAGGTTTAGACTGAGGTGCTCACATTCTTCTGGCCCTCTCTTCCCCTTTAAAGAAACCTGAGTGTTTTTATTTGAGTCAGTCTGCTGTTCCCAGGGCTTCCCAGGTGGCACTAAGGGTAAAGAACCCACCTGCCAGTGTAGGAGATGTAAGAGACTTGGGTTCAATCCCTGAGTTGGGAAGATCCCCTGGAGGAGGAAATGGCAACCCACTCCAGTATTCTTGCCTGGAGAATCCCATGGACAGAGGAGCCTAGTGGGCTTCAGTCCATACGGTCAAAAGAGTTGGACACGACTGAAGCAACTAAGCACACACACATGCTGTTTGCACCAAGGTTTGGGACTGATAGGTTTTTAATAGTTTGAGAAAGAGAAAATGCAGAAGTAAGAGAGGTGAGTGGGTTGTCAGAACGGAAAGTTTTGGGGGCTGAGTCTTGGGGAGAGATAAAAAAGGAACCGTGCTATGTTTGAAGAGGGAGGAAGGAAGGAAGAAGGATTTAGGGATGTATAGCCTGCTGGGTGTTGCTGCCCCAGCGTGGAGTTCCAGGGAGGGAGACCTAAAGTCAGTACCCTGCGTATTGGGGTAAGGATTTGGAGAAGACCCTTTGGTGAGCAGTGAGAGCCCTCCTAGGTCATGGGGGGACCTTGTAGGTTTGAAATGGAATCCTCAGCTTTTCCCATCAGGAGTATTTACATTACTCTGCTTCTCAAGAACCATAAATGTACTGGAAAAAATAAGTGAGCAAACAGGTCCCTCTCTTCAATTTTGGGAGACAGCCATGCTATATGAGCTTAACAAATATATTTTAAACTCTGCTGGGTTTCTGATTACAAAAGTCACGCTTGTTCATTGTAGAAAATACAAAAAAAAGCATCTAGAAGAACACAAATATCACCTAGAATTCCCCTTCTGAGAGATGGCCACTGCGAACAGTCTGTTGGTGGACTGTGCAGTCCACACACACTGTTCTTTCTTTTTTTTATAAATTTATTTATTTTAGTCGGGGGCTAATTACTTTACAATATTGTAGTGGTTTTTGCCATACATTGACATGAATCAGCCATGGGTTTACATGTGTTCCCCATCCTGAACCCCCCTCCCACCTCCCTCCCCGTCCATCCCTCTGGGTCATCCCATTGCCCCAGCGCTGAGCATTCGTCTCATGCATCGAACCTGGAATGGTGTTCTGTTTCACATATGATAATATACATGTTTCAATGCTATTGTCCCAGAACGTCCCACCCTCACCTTCTCCCTCAGAGTCCATAGACTGTTCTATGCATCTGTGTCTCTTATTCTGTCTCGCATATAGGGTTATCGTTACCATCTTTCAAATTCCATATATATGCATTAGTGTACTGTATTGGTGTTTTTCTTTCTGGCTTACTTCACTCTGTATCATGGGCTCCAGTTTCATCCATCTCAATAGAACCGATTCAAATGTATTTTTTTTTTAATGGCTGAGTAGTATTCTATTGTGTATATGTACCACAGCTTCCTTATCCATTCATCTGCTGATGGACATCTAGGTTGCTTCCATGTCCTGGCTATTGTAAACAGTGCTGCGATGAACATTGGGGTACACGCGTCTCTTTCAATTCTGGTTTCCTCGGTGCACACACACTTTTCTAACAAACAGGATGATCATACTCATCATTTTGTAACTTGCTTTTTCACTTAACAATAGATTCTGAATATTTATACATGTCTTTATATATCTAGACTTCCCAGGTGGCTCAGTGGTAAAGAATCCACCTGCCAATGCAGGAGAGTCAGGTTCCATCCCTGGACTTGGAATATTGCCCTGGAGGAAGAAATGGTGACCCGCTCCAGTATTCTTGCCTGCAGAATTCCATGGACAGAGGAGCCTGGTGCACTACAGTCCATGGGGTCTCAAAGAGTCAGACAAAGACTGAGCAACTGAGCACACATGCATGCATTATGTATTTGCTCTCAATGTGATTTTTTAATGTAGGGCACTGACTCTCAGCTGGATCTTCATGGTTACTGATGTGACTGAGTAGATCAGGGCAAATATGGATTCACCAGGTTTGCTCTGGTCCACGTGGAAGTTATCTCTGTCTGGTCTCTGCCTCCCTCTGCTTTGCTCTGTCTCAGAAATTAAAGGGACACGACTGAGCATGAGTGTGATGATGATGACCTTCTTCTCAAGGCGAAGAATGCTTCAACCCTTCTCTTGATCACATTCCCTTCAAAAAACTTGCTTGTTCTCCCCCAACACCCCAATGTTTTTCATATTTTTCGTGACCATGGTTATATCCCTAGCTCAGACCCTTAATTCTTCCCACTTAGTAAGCCATCATAAGAGAGTTCTTATTTGTCTTCTTAGGCTTCCCAGGTGGCTCAGTGATAAAGAACCCACCTGCCAATGTAGGAGATGCAGATTTAATTCCTGGATCAGGAAGATCACCTGAAGAAGGAAATGGCAACACACTCCAGTATTCTTGCCTGGGAAATCCCATGGACAGAGGAGCCTGGCGGGCTGCAGTCCATGGAGTCACAAAGAGTGGGACACGACTTAGTGACTGAGCATGCACATACTGATCTTCTACCCTTCAGAGTCTCTCCTCCAACCTGTTTTACAATTGGTGGTATATTAATCATATTAAGCTACAGCCATGGTCTATCCTCTACTCGAAATCATTTAGTATCTTCCCGATGCTATCTATGTCAGGTTCAGACTCCCTAGGCTGGTGTCCAGGGTCTTTTTCATATGGCCTCTTGTCCCATACAATGATGGAAACTTTAACCTTTCTGTCTCTGTCTTCCCACCAAATTCATTTAGTCATAATCTCCTATGGATTCTCCCATGCTCTTAGCTCAGTGGTTGGCCCTCCTTCTTTCTACCCTTTTGTTCCTGCCTTCGCTCACACCCTGCTAATCCTCTGAACCAGAGGAGACTCTTCCCTGGCTTTCCTGCTTCCAGCCCTCCCCCTTCTACATTGCTCATCACACTACACACAGAAAGTGCAACATGACCATCATGCACTCCCTTAAAATCTTTAATGGCTTCTCATAGCATCTGGAAGAAGTCCCTAATTTCTTAGCATAACCTAAGCCTCTTCCTGATGTGTATCCTCCTATGTCCCTTTATCACCATTTTGATGATAGTTTTTGTCATGCGACATGTAGAATCTTAGTTCCCTGACCAGGGATTGAACCCACGCCCTCTGCATTGGAAGCATGGAGTCTTAACCACTTGACTACCAGGGAAGTCCTTGATGTTGATCTTGAGTCTCTCTGAGTGCCTTCAGTTCCCTGTGTGCCCCCAAAGTGCAGTCTGGTCCTGTATGCACTGCCCCACCCTCTCATCTCCTCACCTTCCTTCTCCGTGCCCCTGGGTTTAGTATTCATCCTAAGTGCTTCCTCAGCTCCTTGTTCTCCCTGGTACCTGGACTCCAATCACATCACATTATAACTGACTTTTTACTTGTCTGTAAAGAGACTTCAGCTCCTTGAGGACAGAGATGATTTTTTATTTGTCTTACTATTTCCCTAACAGCTGATACAGGGGATACAGCAGATTCATTTAGTGATGTTTGGTGTATGAATGAATGGATAAATATCCTAAGATTATGTAGTGATGCATCAAGCATTCAGACACAGAGGCAATGGGACAGTGGGTGCTGATGGTCCTTCTTTGACAATGCAGGCAAAAGGAATTTGATAAATAGTTGTATATAACACACAATTCCCATGACTGCTCTAAGTCTTCATCCCTCTGTGCTTGTGGCTGTTGATACCTATGCTGTTTCTAGTCTTTACAATCAGGGTTTCTTTAGGTGTTTGTGTGTGGATTGTGGCTGGAACACTGTGCTGTTGGCTGTGATCCTGGGGATGGGGGGAATCTCTGTCTGGGAATCCGAATAAAGTCATGACTAACACAGGATCACTTTGACCTTTGCCTATGATTTGATAATGATGGCAGGAGCAATGATGATGATGGTGATGATGGAAAACACACAAAAATTTTACCTATATCAGGTTTAGGCTGGGATGTGAGGGATGCTTTTATTCCTTACTGATCACAAGGCCCATCCCTAGTCTACAGTAAGCTTGACATGTCCCTGGTATAAGCCACTAAACACTATGGAGTTGTTTTTGAGTCTCTGTGTTTTCATTCAAGGTTTACACATAGAAACATTCAGATTGCTTTGCCCTTCCTTTTAAGATACTCTAGCATTGTTCCGTTGCATTTGGATCTGAGATTTTTTTAATGGCCTGTGAGGTCGGTGATGGAATTCCGGTTAAGCTATTTCAAATCCTGGAAGACGATGCTGTGAAAGTGCTACACTCAATATGCCAGCAAATTTGAAAAACTCAGCAGTGGCCAAAGGACTGGTAAAGGTCAGTTTTTATTTCAATCCCAAAGAAAGGCAATGTCAAAGAATGCTCAAACTACTGCACAATTGCACTCATCTCACACGCTAGTAAAGTAATGCTCAAAATTCTCCAAGCTGGGCTTCAGCAATAAATGAACCATGAACTGCCAGATGTTCAAGCTGGTTTAAGAAAAGGCAGAGGAACCAGAGATCAAATTGCCAACATCCGCTGGCTCATCAAAAAAGCAAGAGAGTTCCAGAAAAACATCTATTTCTGCTTTATTTACTATGCCAAAGCCTTTGACTGTGTGGATCACAATAAACTGTAGAAAATTCTGAAAGAGATGGGAATACCAGACCACCTGACCTGCCTCTTGAGAAACCTGTATGCAGGACAGGAAGCAATAGTTAGAACTGGATATGGAACAACATACTGGTTCCAAATAGGAAAAGGAGTACGTCAAGGCTGTATATTGTCACCCTGCTTATTTAACTTATGTGCAGAGTACATCATGTGAATCGCTGGGCTGGAAGAAGCACAAGCTGGAATCAATATTGCCAGGAGAAATATCAATAACCTCAGATATGCAGGTGACACCACCCTTATGGCAGAAAGTGAAGAGGAACTAAAAAGCCTCTTGATGAAAGTGAAGGAGGAGAGTGAAAAAGCTGACTTAAAACTCAACATTCAGAAAACTAAGATCATGGCATCTGGTCATATCACTTCATGGGAGATAGATGGAGAAACAGTGGAAACAGTGGCAGACTTAATTTTTTTGGGCTCCAAAATCACTGCTGATGGTGATTGCAGCCATGAAATTAAAAGACGCTTACTCTTTGGAAGGAAAGTTATGACCAACCTAAATAGCATATTAAAAAGCAGAGACATTACTTTGCCAACAAAGGTCCATCTAGTCAAGGCTATGGTTTTTCCAGTGGTCATGTATGGATGTGAGAGTTGGACTGTGAAGAAAGATGAGTGCTGAAGAATTAATGCTTTTGAACTGTGGTGTTGGGGAAGAGTCTTGAGAGTCCCTTGGACTGCAAGGAGATCCAACCAGTCCATCCTAAAGGAGATCAATCCTGGGTGTTCATTGGAAGGACTGATGTTGAAGCTGAAACTCCAATACTTTGGCCACCTCATGCAAAGAGTTGACTCATTGGAAAAGACCCTGTTGCTGGGAAGGATTAGGGGTAGGAGGAGAAGGGGATGACAGAGGATGAGATGATTGCATGGCATCACCGACTCGATGGACATGAGTTTGGTTAAACTCCGGGAGTTAGTGATGGACAGGAAGGCCTGGCGTGCTGCAATTCATGGGGTCGCAAAGAGTTGGACACGACTAAGCGACTGAACTGAACTGGACTGAAGTCGTACCATGATCTGAATCCTGCCTGCCATTCCCACTCTCCTTTCTTCCTTAATCACCCCGTTCCAGTCACTCCAACCTTCTCTTTGCCTCTTCAGCATCTCTTCTTGTGCCATTCTCTCTGCCTGGAATTCTCTCCCTTTGCTTTTTGTGTGACTGATTGCTTTCTTGCTTCAAGTCCCAGCTTGGTAACCATGACCACCCTTCCGAGGAGAGCCCTCCACTGTGCACTATCACTGTGAGTGTCTCATTTTCTTCATAGCAGTGCTCAATAGCTATAATTATGAATTTATCTTTAGATATACCTATTGCTACTCTTCAAATCTAAGCTCTAGAACTTACTAGCTGAATGACCTTGGGCAGATTATGTATCCAACTTTCATCCCGTCATCTTCATCTGAAAACATATTTTTCTTGAGAGCTATTACTCTGCTGTTTATTTAATAAGGATTTATTTCAGCCTCCCAACAGGGGGGCACAGAGAAAGTACCCAGTTGTCCAAGGTCACACAGTAGCTAACGGCAATGCGATTTGAACACATTTAGTCTGGTTTCAGAGTCCATGCTTTTTACTGCTTTGTCAGGCTAAGTGCAAAAGTTCCTGGACTGTACCAGTGAGAAGCTTCCTCTTGAGCCCTGCAAAGTTTTCTGTGAAAGTGTTTTGCATCATAGCTGGGGTATTTACCAGCTTTCTAGATCCATCTAGAATACCTGAGTTCCCCCTCCACCCCCTCCTACTCCGCCTGGCCTCACTTACCCTTCTTGGAAGCAAATGTGGCTTTAGTGTTCCCCTGAAGGCTGGAAACCAAGCCCCATCTTTCAGGGTGGCCCTGATGAGGTAGAAGCAGGGCCCCCGCCTTTATGCACTGGTAGCAGCTTTTAGACAAATATGCTGTGTGTGCTCCTGGCTGCGTCTGCTGCCTACAAACAGCCAACTACAAGGAATTCACTCCGGGTTGATTCTCCTTTTCTTTTCCTCCACAAAAGGCAAGAACTGTGCAGAGAGGAGAACGTTTACTCTGAAAAGAACTGTGACGTGCAGAGCTGGCCTTACTGTTTCACAGATCAGTTCTGAGGACTCAGGAGCCTGGTGGCAGGGGCAGGGGGCTTGGCCCAAGAGGATGGAGGCACCAAAGCCCCTCGTTCCCTAATGGTCCTGCCATGAGCCTCTGACCATGGCATGAGAGGTGCTGCTGACAGACAGGCTTTGCCTCCCGGCTGCCAATGACAGATGTCATCACACACAAGCCCACATTTCCATTTCCAGAGCTGTCTTCTCCTTTCTTTTATGAACAGAGTGTGTTGAAGAAGGCCTGTAGGGATTTCTTTGAGCACCCTGCCTAGTTGATGAGCCCCACCTTTGGGGCTTTGCCTGTGGTAGCTGTGCTCCTCTCGATCCTTCATTCTACCAAATACGTCCCTGTATACCAGGCACGCAGCAAAAAACTCTTAAATGAGTATATAACCCTCAGTGCCTCTCAAATGACCCTAAGCAGATCTCCTCTGCAGGGAAGGGCATCATAAAGATAGGAGGTGGTGTGAACAAAGACACAAGATCAGGAAATTGTGTATGCCATCAGGAAATCATAAGCTCGTGCGTTTGACCCAAGATAGGATGCAAGTGAGGAGTGTATGGGTTATTCTTTTGATGCCCTCAGTATCTATTTTTTTTTTTTAATCTATTCTTTGCCTTTCTTGTCCCTGCTCTGAGGCTGACTTCTGTGGTTCAATCGTATGGGCTCCCTCGCCCTGTGTTTTGCTGTTGGAACTGACCAATAGAAGGCCCGGCAAGCCATCAGATGTTGGGAATGAGAAAAATTCATGTTGTTTATTTTCTTTCTTCCTTCCTCCCCCTCCCAAGCTGGCTGAGGTTCTGGCAGAACTGCAGTTCCTCAGTCCTCTAGTGACACTTGTGTCACGGGCTCACCTTCCTTCAGCGTCAGCTCTCCCAGGGATCTGGTAATACCATTCCTACTCCTTGCTCCTTCAGGCCTAGTGGAAGTTATGGCTTCTTATCAATTCCTGGTCCCTGCGGGATTCACCTTCCCTGTGTGCTGTGCTGTGCTTAGTCGCTCAGTCATGTCTGACTCTTTGCGACCCTATGGGCTGTAGCCCACCAAGCCCCTTTGTCTGTGGGGATTCTCTAGGCAAGAATACTGGAGTGGGTTGCCATGCACTCCTCCAGGGGATCTTCCCAACCCAGGGATCGAACCCAGGTCTCAGGACTTGCAGGTGGATTCTTTACTGCCTGAGCCACCAGGGAAGCCCAAGAATACTAGAGTGGGTAGCCTATCCCTTTTCCAGGGGGTCTTCCCTACCCAGGAATCGAACTGGGATCTCCTGAATTGCAGGTGGATTCTTTACCAGCTAAGCTACCAGGAAAGCCCTCACCTTCCCTTGCTGGTTCTCTAATCCCTATTTGCACCTGTATAAACAGTCCCCTGACTGAATTCTTTGTAGTTGAACCCTTTAGCGAATGTGCCATCTATTTCCTGGTGGAACCCTGACCAATGCAGAGAACAGTGGGAGACTAGGCTAGAAAGATGGTGCTTAGCTAGATTTTGGAGAACACTAAGGACTATGTTCAGGATTTTATATTCTTTTGATCAGGCTACTTGGAAATCATTCAGTGTTTCTGAACACAAGGGCTTGAGTAGAGGTAGGTGGCAACAGTCAAAATGAAAAGCAGCGAATGCAGGAGAAGGTGCAAAAGTGAAGAAGTGATGAAGAGGCCGGATCACTGGTTGTGTGAGAAATGGAGGAGGAGACTTTAAGGTTGGGTCCATGTCTCTAGGACCAAACTAGCAGGAAAGTGCCATAGCAGAACTAGGAAGTAGAGGGGAAGTCACTGTTACAATTGGTTGAATTTGAGAATGCCTCAAACCTTCATCTATAAATTGTGGTCATGGTTGTCAGCCTCGGAGGGACTGTGGTAGTGTCAACTAGTTCATCAATCACCCCAAGCCTGTTACAGCTCAGAAAATATCACACGGAGATGCTGCCTTCTTGGAAAAAGACTACTTAGTAATCATGAAAATAAAATTTTGATGTCTTTGAAGGTTAATCCACAGTGACCATCTGGGGTTTGCTAGATAACAATGACATCTCAAATAATTTTGTAGATGTGGTTTTTATTTAGAATAGAGATGAGGAGGCAAAATACATCAGATGAGTACACCTTGGGGGAATGAGGGCTACTGAGCTTAGAGAAGGCTGTGGGGAAAAGAGGTTCATTCTGACAGTGCCAGAGGCAGCTCTGAGAGTCATGAGTGGAGGTGCTGGAGCTTCTACTGATAACGTAGTAGCAGCTTCTATGGATTGATTCACTCTGCCCATTGGTGGGATGAGCTTCCTACAGAGTGGTGAATGCCTGGTCCTGAATGGGATTAATTTGAAGCTTGATGCTTTCTGGTCAGGGACTTTGTGAAACGACTTCCTTATTGGGCTATAAATCAGGGTGAAGAGAGTCACATCCTATTCCATTTCCCTCAGCTCCCGCCCAGTGACCCTCATGATTACTTCTCACCTAAACACAGATGCAGAGGTGGGTTAATGGCCACAAGTCTACATCCAGCAGTGTCCAGGGTCATGGCCTTTCATTGTAGGAATGTTCTAGAAGGAACTGACAGGGGAAAGAGCAAATGGAAAACCCTTCATGGGTCAGAAGTTGGTAATACTCTTGTTGCTGTTGTTCAGTCACCAAGTGATGTCCGACTCTTTGCGACCTCATGGGCTGTAACCCACCTGGCCTCTCTGTCCATGGGATTTCTCAGGCAAGAATACTGGAGTGGGTTGCCATTTCCTTCTCCAGGGGATGTTCCTGGACCAGGAATCAAACCTGAGTCTTCTGCATCTGCAGGCAGGTTATTTACCACTGAGCCACTAGGAAAGCCCCATGATAATATCCTGTTTCCTATCAATTCAGATGAACAGCATGAGTTTAATTGGTCACCCATGTGGGTGGCAGATATGCAGAAGAGAGAACAAATGTGCTTTGATTCCCTAGTGGTTCCACCAGCTGGGGAGTTTCAAAGATGACTTTTAAAATCTCAGTAGAAATGGGACAAAGGAAATGTGTTGTGAGGAAAGCATGTCTGCAATGTAGAAAGATGGCAAGTGAAGAATTTCTTGCTAAGTGGGGGCAGAGAAGAATCTCTTTAGGTCAAGTGGTGTTAAAAAGATACATGCTTACCAAGAACCCTAATATTGTGAAGGAATTCAGAGATTTTTTTATACCTCAGTCTTCCATTTGATAAATCATACATATATTTACAAAGGAAGTTCAATTTACAAACTGACCCATGTGCATTTTATCTTATGAGGAAGGTATGGCAATAACTGTTTACCTGATGAGCAAATTGAGACTCAGAGAGGCCAGGTTTCCTATTCAAGGTCATGTATATGATAAAGAGATGAGCCAGGCTTTGACCATTAACCTTCTAGTCTTCCTGGTGGTGGTGGTTTAGTTGCTAAGTCATGTCCAACTCTTTGTGACCCCATGGTCTATAGCCCAGGCTCCTCTGTCCATGGGATTCTCCAGGCAAGAATACTGGAGTCGGTTGTCAGTCCCTTCTCCAGGGGATTTTCCCCACCCAGGGATTGAACCTGGATCTCCTGCGTTGCAGGAGGATTCTTTACCAACTGAGCCACTGAGCCACTAGTCTTCCTACCACATCGTAATGGTGGATAGATTATGACCAACATTTATTTTATGCCAGATGTTGGGCTAAGCACTTTACCTAGGTTATCCCACTCAGTCCTTATAACAAACTCTGTTTTCCATATGGAAACAGAGGGTGCTCCCTCCAGCCTCTGGCTCTACTGAAGTACAGACTGCAGTTCAGTGTCAAGGTTGTTACAGGCTCACCTTGTCTCTAAGACTAGGATGAAAGAGAAAGGTCAGCATTCAGTTCAGGAGAGTGTATGCAAATCTGTGCATGAACAGGGTATGTATGTACAAAGAGCTTCATACTTTCTCTAAACTGCCTTCTAGCTACCTCCACTTGGTTATACTCCTAGAAATGGAAATATTCCATTTCTCAAACTAAACTCATTAGCTTCTCCCTAACATTGTTCCTCCTTTTGCCTTCTCCACCTTGTCCAGCTGCATCACCCAGGCTCAACACTGGGTATTTGTGTTGAAGACCTCTGGACTCTACTTCAACAGAATTGCTCACGGCCGTCCCAGTCTGTCCAGTCCCACTGCTGTGTCTCAGGTCACATCTACATTACCTGGACTTTAGAAGTCAGTGTCTAGTGGGGACTCTTTCCTCCTATTCCATTGTTCCATTCCTCTCTCAGTCCACCCTTGAGGTCATCTCATTTTATTTTCCAGAAACATGGATCTCATCCAGTTGTTCTCTTTCTTCAAACTCTTCATTAGCTTCCTGTTATAGTCATTTTTTCCTCAGGTGTGAATTGAGCAACTGCTAAGTGCCAGATGCTCTATTAGTGCTGGGTACAGCAGAGTCAACAGAACAGCCGCAGAGCCCTGTCCTTGTGCGAATGGAAAAATGTGTGCTCTTCAGCCTAGCATTCAAAGCCATCTGCAGTTTGGCTGAACTCATCTTTCTGGCCTTTGTCATCTCTCTGCTGATCTGCAGGTAATATCTGTATCTCTTGTCATCCTGTCAAACTGGGTATCATTAGTGTCCTTTCTTTGTGCCTAGTTGAGTGGTTGCCTGAACCTGGAGTTCCTGCTCACTTGTCCAAATTTCCTGTGACCTAACTCATCTGTATCTCTTTCTTGAATTCTCTCCAGACCCTGCTCCGGCCTTAACAACTCTGGTCAGAATTAGTGTCACCTATACAGTGAGCAGTGTTTTTGTACGTAATGGTCATGTTCACAGTCTGCATTATTTCTCTGCATGCCTGTCTTCTCCTTATACTGAGATGCTTAAGCATCCTTGAGAGGAATGACTCATCTGTGCTTGTGTTCTTGGGACTTTGTTCAGTGCCTGGCACACAGTAGGTGCCTAATAAATATCAGCTGCTTCGAAATGGTTAGAAGTGGAAGTTCTTAATGGTACTTCCCACCCTGCCAGCATCTACCACCCCTTTAAGAGCTCCTTAAACAAGCTTACTGGGGCTTCCCAGGAGGCACCAGTGGTAAAGAATCCCTCCCTGCCAGTGAAGAAGTAAGAGATGCAGATTCGATCCCTAGGTTGGGAAGATCCCCTGGAGGAGGACATGGCAACCCACTCTAGTATTCTTGCCTAGAGAATACCGTGGACAGAGGAGCCTGGTAGGCTACAGTCCATGGGGTTGCAAAGAGTCAGAAAGACTGAAGTGACTTAGCACGTACGCAACAAGCTTCCTTATACCAATAAAAGATGTCCTTGTATACTGGTGTACAAGTGCAGGAAGGCGCTCGTCAGCCTCTAGGTGGCAGTGTTACTGTGCTCAAAGTAAGGTCGTGTGTCAAGTCGGGAAATCTTCTCAGGTGCCTTAGGGCACCTGCCTTTCCACTTCCTCCCTCTCTCTTTCCCTTCTCCTTCTCTTTCTCTCTCCCTCTCCTCCTCCCATCTCCACTTCTACTCATCTATTCAGTCTCTTCATAGGTTTTTAGAAACATTAAGATGCCATTGTAAGGACCAAGGCAGATGTACAAGGTCTCCTGGAGACGCAGCCTCCTCCCTCACATACTTGGTGTAGAATTTTAAATTTACTTCTGATACATTCCATTTAAAATTTTGAAGATGTGGATGGGTTATGCTTTTCAGAGAGAGGGAGATACAAAGCAGTTGTTTTTAGAGGCAGCCAAGGAAACAATTCAAAATGGCCCCACACTCCTGGCTGGGTGTGTCAGGGTGCTGGGGGCTGAGGGAGCACCTGGCCGTGCTGGGCAGACCTGAAACAGGCTTATCCACCAGGATTAGGGAGGCTGTGTCAACAGAGGGTGTTTCAGGTCAACCCAAGATGAGGTGGCCTGGCAGAGTTTGCTGGGGACCCACCTCAGAAGAGGGGAGAGGGCAGGAGGGTGACGGTGGCAGGGCCCAGCTGGGTGGAAGTGGGCGGCTGGGAGGAGGGCTGGGAAGGCAGGTGGGCTGTGCTCTCTGGGGACTAATCCATATCTCTGTGTGCCTGTTTTTCCATCGTGCCCACTGTTTGAACAATTCAGCGTTTCAAAGTGGGGGTGGGGATGGAGGAGGAGGGAATTAGTAATTTAAGCATGAAAAATGTCAGTTCGCCTCAGAGCAGACTGCCTTTCTGTGCCCTGGCTCCTTTTGTGTGGTTTGGATTTAGACATATCTGGAAGATCATTTGCCCAGGACTAATAGGGAGGCTCACGGTGCTGCTTATTAGGAGAGATGATGGGACTTCCTCTCACTGCGAGAACACAGCGGCCTTGTGCCACTGCTTTCTATTTTTTGTCACCAAGAAAACCTCTCTCTCTCTCTCTCACACACACATACCCCCCTCCACAAACTCCCTGGATTTCCACTCGTAAGTTTGTCTTTGAAACAATTAAAAATCCATTTGTCTTCCTCTAAATCTCATCCTCTTAGATTCTTTTCCTGCCATAGGTTTAAGGTCATTTGATTTAGCAGAGAGGCCCTTTTGTGTGCAAGCAGTTAATGAATCCCACTCTTTCCTCCTGCCAAATTCCTTAGTATCTTTTACTTTCTAAATATGAAGTGTGTTTTCTGCTAATTTCTCCTTTGAGTAGCATGCGTTTAGTTATCTGTGACTTTGGGGATCCCACTGTTGCTGTCATTAAAAAATTGGGGTACTGCTTTAAAAGAGGTTTAGGACTTTACTTGATTTGCTGTCTCCTTATAAAAACATGTTCTTTTACGGAAATCTTTGTTTTATTCTGTCCCCAATTCTCTGATTGGTGCCATGGAGCACTGCTGCACTTTGGGTATTTGGAGCCTCACGGGTGAGGTACCATGTTTTCCTGAACCTGGTTGGAACTTGTAGCCCTGTTGTCTGCTGGAGAGTCAGCCTCTTCTCCCTCCATGCTTTAAATATGGGGAAGAATGAAGAGAAGAATCTGTCAGCTGGGTCTGGAGTTCAGCCACAGTCTTTAAAATTCTGCAAAGTTCTTTCAACAAAACAATATATTTTTTTCTTTTTACTTGCCTTCTCTGATGGGCTTCCCGGGTGGCTCAGGGGTAAGGATCTGCCTGCCACTGCAGGAAAAGTGGGTTTGACCCCTGAGTTGGGACGATCTCCTGGAGGAGGAAATGGCTACCCACTCCAGTGTTCTTGCCTGGAGAATCCCATGGACAGAGGAGCCTGGCGGGCTACAGTCCATGGGGTCTCAGAGTCGGACACAACTGAGCACACACGCATGTCTTCTCTGATGATTTCTCAAATCTGCTCAAACTGCTTTGTACCTGGGCTGAGGCTGGCACTTCCTGTAACTCTTTGCTGAGTTTTTCCTCCTGTTGTCGGATTCCTTGCAGCTTCACCAGTGAGCATAAGGAAACTCATTGCCTACCCATGCGAGGTGTGCAAAGCCTGCTCACTGTGCCCCTCTCCACTAAAGATTTCTAGCAATTTTCTAAAAAAATGGCTATGATAGAAAATGAAGCTGTTCAGGAAAAGAAACGATGGCTCCAAGGGCACCCAACGGGCTGAAGTGTGACTGTGGAAGTGGGATCAGATTGGCTTAGTGGTTGTAGGTGGGTTTGCAAGTTGGTCAGATTTGGGTTCTAATCCCTAGTCCTTCCTTAGCCTCCCCAGGCTTCCTTTCTTTATCTGAATAGGGATAATTATAGTACCCCAAAAGGTTATCCTGAGGATTACATGACATAATACAGGCAAGTGCTGGAACATGCCATGTGCTCAGGGAATGTCATCTGTGATCTATGATTAAGATGATGACTCTTAAGGCTGGAAGGTACCTTAGAGATCAACTACCATCTCTTCCAGCTGAGCTGAGGCTCTCAGGCAGCTGTCCACAGTCTCTCAGCAAGCTGGTGACGGCAGCTTCTGCTAGAAGGCAGGTCTCCTGACTCCTAACCCAGCACGCTTTCTCCTGCAGTTACAAGCCCTATACCTTCCACCCTTTTCTGCTGATGGCAGTGGGTGGTGACACACCAGTTAGGATTACACAGTCATTCATCCAATCACTATTTATTGAGAAGATGCAATGACAAGAATATATGGATCCTGTATTCAGCAATCCTATTGTGTCACTAGGGGAATAAATTAGGCAACAGTAACTAAAATTCAGAGCAATATAATAGGAGGGCTTCCTGGTGGCTCAGTGATAAAGAATCTACTTACCAATTCAGGAGCCGTGAGTTTGGTCCTTGGGTCAGGAAGATCCCCTGGAGAAAGAAATGGCTACCCATTCCAGTATTCTTGCCTGGGAAATCCCATGGACAGAGGAGCCTGCTACAGTCCTCTCGGTCACAAAAGAGTCAGACTTAATGACTAAACAACAGAACAATATAAGAAAGTACCTTGGAAGGCAGAGAATAGAGGCTACACAGAGCTGAAGGCTAAGGTAATACTCGGTGAAAACTTATTGGGCCCCTGTGACATGCTAGGCACGATGGAACATATAACTTTAAGAGCAGGAACTGTCTCTGATTTATCTTTGCATACTCAGCAGCAACTAGCATGGGCAAGCAAGTGGTAGGTAGACAAGAAATGTCTGTAGGGGAAATGAGTCACCTAAGTGCTCTATCTTCTATCATTAGTTTAGGATCATCACGAGGACTAGCTGGCAGGACCACCATTTCTGCTGCTTCTTCCTCTTCTGCTTGTTCAGTACCCTTGGGTGTCCACAGCAGGACAGCAACTCTCAGAAGTTAGCCCTGTGGTGGTTGCCATAATTGCTCTGCCTTAGGAAGGACTCTGCGCTAGGTGTCTGACTTCCCCTGGGGGGCCATTCTCTCCTTTCCATCAAAGCCCTTCCCATGAGGTGTCCTGCACCCCATGCCCACAGCACTCTGCGCTATGCCGGTCTGATCAATGGTTGCATTCCGTGGTGTTATTGCCCAGCTTGGCTGCTTTGTCAGCAAGTGAGCTGAGAGGTGTGTTCTGATTTCTAGTGGGTTATGCTCCTTTGGCTGGAGGGATCAAGAGCACCAGTGTGGGCAGATTTATTCCTCAAATAATCCTCCCCAGACACCTTCGTTGGCTGTCTTTGTGGAACAAATAGATATTGTCAGCCTTATTGATTTGACCTTTCCTCCTCTCCTGGTGGGCAGAGTCTGTGTCCTCATCACTCCTTTCTCTCAGGAGCGGTGAGACACATTAGAGCTATTTCTAGGAAACCTATGCCCTTCCCTTCAGCATTTTGGAGAAGGAAAAACATTTTGACATGAGTACAAAATAATGTAGTTGTGATACCCCAGATACTCTGCTTGTGTGGCACACTGGAGTTCATGGAAAATAATTTGGTGGGCATAATTTTAGTGTGGGCTTTTATTTCTGATGAGGGTTCCTTCTCTGCTGGGTTGGGCTTTTCAGTGGTTTGTAGACGATACACAAAGGAGAATATTCTGATTTTTTGCTCATTCTGCAGTAGGGTAAGGATGAAGGGCTCAGAGAACCTTCTTTTAGTCCAGTAGTTAGATTGCTGCTGTCAGTGGCATTGTATGTTCCTCATGTAGTGGGTGGGGGAAGGAAACAGGCTCAGAAGTGTTAGGCTTGGGTAGCACAATCAATTTAAGATTTTTATGTTTATTTGCCTTTTTCTTATGAAATTATGGAAGATTCTTGAGAGTCCCTTGGACAGCAAGGAGATCCAACCAGTCCATCCTAAAGGAAATCAGTCCTGAACATTCATTGGAAGGACTGATGCTGAAGCTGAAGCTCCAATACTTTGGCCACCTGATGCGAAGAACTGATTCATTGGAAAAGACCCTGATGCTGGGAAATATTGAAGGTGGGAGGAGAAGGCAGGAGGAGAAGGGGATGATAGAGGATAAGATGGTTGAATGGCATCACCAACTTGATGGACATGAGTTTGAGCAAGCTCTGGGAATTGATGATGGACAGGGAAGCCTGGTGTGCTGTAGTCTCCATGGGGTCATAAAGAGTCACATATGACTGAGCAACTGAACTGAGGTTAGAGAAAAATCAGAAAATGACATAAACAAGATCAAGAAAGAATTATTAAAATATCACAGTGCTAACAGCTTACAGATACGTATCTTTTTTGACTTAGCATGGCCACTTCTCAGGGTCAGAGTACAGAAATGGCATAACTCCTTCTTTCTATTGAAATAAAAATCAGAGCTGCTTTATGTGAACTGACGTTAATTATAAAAATATCTTGTATTTGTTTCTTTTATTGGAATTATAAAATATACTTGTTTATCATCTTATTTAATCTTATAATGACCCTTTGATTTAGGTTGTTCTCATCCTTGTTATAATAACCTCCCCACCCCAAGACTCAGAAAGGTATAGTGACCTTCTCCAATTAATTTTTTAAAAAATCTGGCCACACCACGCAGCATTTGGAATCTTAGTTCCCCAGCTAGGAGTTGAGCCCATGTCTCCTGCATTGAAAGCACAGAATCTTAACCAGTGGACCACCAGGAAAGTCTTGACTTCCTCCAATTAAATAGCAGGTAAATGGCAGATCAGGGATTTGAACTGAAGTTAATTTCAGAATTAAAGTTCAATTTACGAGATTCTAGAGACCTCATCATTTTATAGAGCCCTGTGTATCAGTCAGTGATTGCTACAATAATGCTGTGTAATAAACCACCTTAAAGCTCAGTGGCTCTCAACAGATATGTATGCTGTCACTTACATGTCTGCAGATGAACTGTGGTTAGCAGATTTGGCCCTTCAGGTTGGCTGTATTTGGCTTAATCCTGTGTCTTGTGTTCACATCGGTTCCATGTTGTGTTTATCCTGAGGACCAAATAGAAGAGGCTCTTCTCAAGGCAGAACAGTGGAATACAAGATCTAGGATGAACCACATAAGCACATTGAAAGTCCTTGTTCCTACCACGCCTGGCCATAGTCCTTTGGCTAAAACAAGTCACAAGGCCAAGTCCATGCAATGAGGAAGGTTATAATACCTACAACAGGAGGGGAAGGGAAGTGAATAAGATAAGCCATCACAATCTGGCGTCTTATTCGTTGCTGTTTTGTATGCAAAATATACTTATCCCCATCCCAACACTCTGAGATTACTCACCCTCTCTACATCAGGTTTGACATCTAAGAACTTGCAGTTATACCAAATCCTGATATGGCTCCTATTGACTGAGACATTTATGAAATAAAGAGACAAGTTATTTGCTTTCCAACCATGTTAACAGGAACAGAATAAATTCAATAAGCACTCCCATGCCTATCCACTTCTGAAGAGACCTTTAGAGATTACACATTTCTTTCTGGATCAGTAAATTTTCCAGCCTGCTTTCTTTTGATTTTTTTGATGTGGACCATTGAATCTGTTATAATGATGCTTCCATTTTATGTTTTTGTTTTCTGGCTGCGAGTCATGTGGGGTCTTAGCTCCCTGACCAGGGATGGAACACATGCCCTCTGGACTGGAAAGTGAAGTCTTAATCACTAGACCACCAGAGAAGTTCCTCAGCCTGCTTTCTGCTTATAGAGATTTGGGGACAGGAGATCTTTTGGCATCTCAAACAGTTAGTCCCAAGTTGATAATATTTTACCAATGCAGATGTTTCAGAAGTTTTGTGTCTCCCATGTCTGATTTTAGTCAATTCCATGTTAGTTACACCTACAACATTAAAAAATTTTGAGAGATGCCTCCCTCTTGAGACTAATTTTAGCTACCTTGGGTTTATTAAGTGTCCATGGGATTATGCTTTCTGTCTTTCTGGGAGCACTTTGTTCAGCTGAAAGGAACTGATAGGCACCAATTCAGTCCTTTCAAAAGTTGTGACAAAGGATGTGAGAACTGCACCCTTGATATAGTCTTTTTCCTGAGGCTGATAAGATGGTAAAGTGAAAAACAGTTGTGAACCCCTGGAAATTCAGGGCTTTCTATATTCTCTCTCAGTTTTGTTGGCCAGCTGCTCAGTTTCTTTTCAAACTCAAGTTTGTCTTGCAAAACCTTATCCAGCTGGTAACAACCAAATTGTACTATCAACGTTCTGCCCTGACACTCTCTTTCTCAATGCTTCAAGTTCATTAGGCACATTTTCTATCTTCCAAATTATCCCAGATGAGTTTTGCCAAGGGCTTCATCACTACATAACATGGATGGCATGTCTCTAGCTCTCCATAACGGTTTCCTCATCATCTGCTGCCTAATCACCAAACTACAGTAACATGTTTTAGACTGACATGATGGCAAAACTGCACTTCTGCTCAAAATTTGTGTTGCTTAACTATTGTCACAATAATACTGCATTGTAATCTACCCCCAAATGAGTTACTTACAATAACAAGCACTTATGCTCAGTCACCTGTGTCCTGGATGATTGTCATTCAACTGATTTCAGCTGACTTCAGTTAATGACCCTGTCTTAGGTTGCAAATTAACTGATGTTGGCTCCAGGCTAGGTTTTGAGCTCAAGTCTTTCCTACCTATTTCAGCCTAGATTGTAAAGGGGCAGCAGCAGCTTGGGGATAAGCTCTTTTTATAGTATTATCACTGAGTGCTAGCCCAGTCCAACTACACATGTAAAGGTTTCTTCTTGCATCATACCCACCAACATCCCACTGGACAAAGCAAATGACATGACCAAACCTCACATCAATGAAATAGGGAAGTATACTCTGTCCACAGTGGGAAGGGGAAGGAATGACTTTTTGGATGATTTCATTCAGGTGATCACCCTAGGATTCACTTTCAAGATATTGATGTCAAAAAGAGAAAGGAAATGGATATTTATCAAATGTCTTACTCCAGGTATCTGGTTTTTCAATTTATTCCTCACCACAGCTCTATGACCAGTTTCTGACAAATGGGATGCAAATGGTGTGTGAACTTTTGTATTGTGTCCTTGAAAGAAATGGGCATGCTCTCTTGTTGCTCCTTTCTGTCTCCTGATGGCTGGGACTTGAAGAGCCTATTAGATCCCAAATGAAAGCCACACATTGTTGATGGCAGGCTGCTTTCTCAGTTCTGGATTATTATGCGAATGAGAATCTTTGCTCTTGTTTAAGTCATGTTAAAAAAAGAAATCTTTGTTACAGTAGCTTCATTGTAGTTGTTCAGTCACTAAACTGTGTCTAACTCTTTGCAACCCCATGAATGGCAGCATGTCAGGCTTCCCTGTCCTTCACTATCTCCCAGAGTTTGCTCAAACTCATGTCCATTCAGTTGGCGATGCCGTCCAACCATCTCATCCTCTGTTGTCCCCTTCTTCTCCTGCCTTCAATCTTTCCCAGCATCAGGGTCTTTTCCAATGAGTCAGCTTTTCACATCAGTTGGCCAAAGTATTGAAGCTTCAGCATCAGCATCAGTGCTTCCAATCAATATTCAGGGTTGATTTCCTTTAGGATTGATTGGTTTGATCTCCTTGCTGTCCAAGGCACTCTCAAGTCTTCTCCAGCACCACAATTCATAAGCATCAATTCTTCAGTGTTCAGCCTTCTTTGTAGTCCAACTTTCACATCCATACATGACTACTGGAAAAAAACATAGCTTTGATTATACAGACCTTTGTTGGCAAAGTGGTGTCTTTGCTTTTTAATACTCTGTCTTGGTAGGTCATAGCTTTTCTTCCAAGGAGCAAGCATCTTTTAATTTCATGGCTGCAGTCACCATCTGCACTGATTTTGGAGCCCAAGAAAATACAATCTGTCACTGCTTCCACTTTTTCCCCACCTATTTGCTATGAAGTGATAGGACTGGATGCTACGAACTGTACATAATACTTTTAGATTGTTACATCATAGGGGAAAAACCATCCTGTTTAAACCACTGCATTTTGGGGTGTCTTTGTTAAAGGAACATGGTTGGTTTCTTAACAAATAGAGATTGTTATACTACCCTTCATGGTGGTTGAAGGGATTAAGTGAGATAATGTGACAAAACCCCAGAACCTAGTAGACTTTCTGAATAATTTGTAATAGTAATAATAAGATACTAGACACATATGTAATTTATATAAATGTAAACAATAATATATAAAATACAATTAATATAAATTTAATTATTATAATAACTACTGATCAAGTTCTAGACACAGTCACTGAAGATTATTAGCTCTAAGAAACTGTCAATTTTAGTTCATAGGGAACCCCCTCTTTCTGCTGTCTCCATCACCTTCCCTGTAGTAGCTGCCTCTATCATCTTCAACTGTAGTCCACTTAGACTTCAACTAGTTTGTCTATAAGTAGTCCTGAGAATAGTGAAGAGCTGGAGGTATTTAAGTGGGAGAACTCAGGCCTTGAGTGAGATATGCTGAGTGCAGTTGAGATGTTTCACTGGTTTCCGAAATGAAATAGTAGAAGTGCTGTGTATTTTTTCCCCTTCAAATCACAGAGTCTAGATTTTTAAATTATAGCTCAATCCCTGCCAGACCACTCTCAAGTTCATATAGGTAGTTCAAGGAAAATTCATCACCATTTCTGGAAAAACAGCCTTACATTTAATAGTCTATGGACAGAAGATCAATAATAGTCTCTATGCATAAGTAGAATAGTATATTTTCATTATATATTCAAGGTTTATGGAGAGGTGTCATGAGACTGGCAAAAAGAGTGGCTCTCATGCCTCAAAGAAAATCTGTCCTTTGTTCCTTAAGTAAGCATTTATTGAGCATTTTCACAAGCCTGGTGCTTCGTTAGGGATATAGAAATGAATGAGACGTATTTTCTACTCACAAAGAGCTCACTATCTTGTAGTTGCTAGAAGGCAATATATGTCATGCTTAAGAGCATGGAGTCTGGAGCTGGTCTAGTTGGGTTCAGTCTCTGGCTCTGATGCTTAGTGGCCTTATGACCTTGGCAGTTCACCTAAGTGCTTTGTGCCTCACTAGCTTCTTCTGTCATTGTGTTAGTCACTCAGTCGTGGCCAACTCTTTGAGACCCCAAGGACTGTAGCCCACCAGGCTCTTCTTTCCATGGAATTCTCCAGGCAAGAATACTGGAGTGGGCTGCCATTTCCTTCTCCATAGCTTCTTCTGTCATATGGAGATAATAATGTATTTCTTTGGGTGGTTAAGCATTCATGCATGCATGCTCAGTCATGTCCAAGTCTTTGCAATTCTGTGGACTATAGCCTGCCAGGCTCCTCTGTACATGGAATTCTCAAGGCAGTAATACTGGAGTGGGTTGCCACTTCCTCCTCCAGGGCAACTTCCTGACCCAGGGATCAAACCTGAGTTTCTTGTGTCTCCTGCACAGTCAGGCAGATTCTTTACCACTGTGCCACCTGGGAAGCCCTTTAAGCATTAAGTCAGTTAATACAGGTAAGGCACTTAGAATACTGCCTGGCACATACTAAGGTGGCACATTCTATGTTGGCCATTATTATCCACTGGACTGTAAGCTCTGTGAGGGCAGGGATCTTATCTGATTTTCTCACTGCTGTATATTTAGCAGCTAGCCTAGAGGCCGGAGGAGGCTTCCCAGGTGGCACAGTAGTAAAGAATCTGCTTGCCAATGTAGGAGACACAGGAGACGTGGGTACAAGCCCTGGGTCAGGAAAATCCCCCGGAGGAGGAAGTGGCCATCCACTCTAGTATTCTTGCTTGGAAAGTCCCATGGGCAGAGGAGCCTAGTGGGTTATAGTCCATGGGGTCATAAAGAGTCAGACATGACTGAGTACACACACATACTAGGGCCTGGAACCAGTAAGCATTCAGTAAACATTTGTTGATTAATGAGGTGGTGCTAGTGGTAAAGAACCCGCCTGGCCATGCAGGAGACACAGGAGATGTTGGTTCCATCCCTGGGTCAGAAAGATCCCCTGGAGGAAGGCATGGCAACCTACTCCAGTATTCTTGCCTGGAGAATCCCATGGACAGAAGAGCCTGGTGGGTTGCAGTCCATGGGGTTGCGAATAGTGGGACATGACTGAACAACTTAGCACACACATATTCGATGAATGAATTGAAGAAAGTAGGGAAAACCACTAGACCATTCAGGTATGACCTAAATCAAATCCCTAATGACTATGCAGAGGAAGTGACAAGTAGATTCAAGGGATTAGATCTGATAGACCGAGTGCCTGAAGAACTATGGACAGAGGTTTGTGATTGTATAGGAGGCAGTGATCAAGAGCATCCCCAGGAAAAAGAAATGCAAAAAGGCAAAATTGTTGTCTGAGGAGGCCTTGCAAACAGCTATGTAAAGAAGAGATGTGAAAGGCAAAGAAGAAAAGGAAAGATATACCCATTTGAATGCAGAGTTCCAAACAATAGCAAGGAGAGATAAGAAAGCCTTCCTCAGTGATCAATGCAAAGAAATAGAGGAAATCAACAAAATGGGAAAGACTAGAGATCTCTTCAAGAAAATTAGAGATACCAAGGGAACATTTCATGCAAAAGTGGGCTCAATAAAGGACAGAAATGGTATGGACCTAACAGAAGCAGAAGATGTTAAGAAGAGATGGCAAGAATACACAGAAGAATTGTACAAAAAAGAGGTGATGGAATTCCAGTTGAGCTATTTCAAATCCTACAAGATGATGTGAAGGTGCTGCACTCAATATGCCAGCAAATTTGGAAAACTCAGCAGTGTCCGCAGGACTGGAAAAGATCCATTTTCATTCCAATCTCAAAGAAAGGCAATGCCAAAGAATGCTTGAACTATCGCACAGTTGTACTCATTTCATATGCTGGCAAAGAAATGCTCAAAATTCTCCAAGGCAGGGTTCAGCAATATGTGAACTGTGAAATTCCAGATGTTCAAGCTGGATTTAGAAAAGGCAAAGGAACCAGAGATCAAATTGCTAACATCCGTCGGATCATTGAGAAAGTGAGAGTTCCAGAAAAACATCTATTTCTGCTTTATTGACTATGTCAAAGCCTTTGACTGTGTGGATCACAATAAACTGTGGAAAATTCTTCAAGAGATGGGAATACCAGACCACCTGACCTGCCTCCCGAGAAATCTGTATGCAGGTCAGGAAGCAACATTTAGAACTGGACATGGAACAACAGACTGGTTCCTAACTGGGAAAGGAGTACGTCAAGGCTGTATATTGTCACCCTGCTTATTTAACTTATATGCAGAGTACATCATGAGAAATGCTGGCCTGGATGAAGCACAAGCTGGAATCAAGATTGCCAGGAGAAATATCAATAACCTCAGATATGCAGATGACACCACCCTCATGGCAGAAAGTGAAGAAGAACTAAAGAGCCTCTTGATGAAAGTGAAAGAGGACAATGAAAAAGTTGGCTTGAAACTCAGCATTCAGAAAACTAAGATCATGGCATCTGGTCCCATCACTTCATGGCAAATAGATGAGGAAACAGTGGAAACAGTGACAGATTTTATTTTATTTTTTGGCTCCAAAATCACTGCAGATGGTGACTGCAACCATGAAATTAAAAGACGCTTACTCCTTGGAAGAAAAGTTATGACCATCCTAGAGAGCTTATTAAAAAGTAGAGACATTACTTTACCAACAAAAGTCCGTCTAGTCAAAGCTATGTTTTTTCTAGTAGTCATGTATGGATGTGAGAGTTGGACTCTAAAGAAAGCTGAGTGCCAAAGAATTGATGCTTTTGAACTGTGGTGTTGGAGAAGACTCTTGAGAGTCCCTTGGACTGCAAGAGATCCAACCAGTCCATCCTAAAGGAACTCGGTCCTGAGTACTTTTGGAAGGACTGATGCTGAAGCTGAAACTCCAATACTTTGGTCACCTGATGCGAAGAACTGACTCATTTGAAAAGACCCTGATGTTGTCAAAGATTGAAGGTGGGAGGTGAAGGGGACGACAGAGGATGAGATGGTTGGATGCCATCGCTGACTCAATGGACATGAGTTTGAGTAAACTCTGAGAGTTGGTGATGAACAGGGAGGCCTGGCATGCTGCAGTCCATGGGATCACAAAGAGTCAGACATGACTGAGTGACTGAACTAACTAACTAACTAACTAATGTGATAAATGATATAATGAATATATAACTGAATATATTGGCATTCAAGGTTTCTGTTCCTGCAGATCCTCCATCTTGCAAAATGTTTCATTGAGCACTTACTATGCTTTGACTCCATGTTGACTGATTTCATTTAGCTATCCATAAGTTTTATGAGTTATGTATCGTCAACACAATTCACAGATATGGAAGTCAAGGCTCAGAGAGATAAAACGACTGGCCTGAGTTTACACAGATGCTAATGGGCACGTTCAGAATTTGAACAGAGCACATTGCTGCTCAACTGCTGGAGCTTTTGAACTCCTGCCCTCTCCTGCCTCCTGATGTTCTGTAATGGGCAAGCTGTTGGCACCATCTGTACTCTCACACGCACTGCCCTGTGTTTCCTCATGCAGGTGCCCATCTACAGTATGCAAAGGGAACTGAGCACATTGGAAAAGGTATCTTGGCTGCCACGTGCTCTTCACATGGTTTACCAGCTGAGAAGTGGAGAGCGAGCTTTGGCTCTGAATGCTGACGGGCTCATTGCCATGGCGGCTCCTGTCTTCCTTCATGTTCAGGAAGCAGAAGATGCAGTTGAACTTGGAACTGATGTGTCTGTCCCCGTCTTTATTTACCCAGGACAGCGCTCTATCACAGGAGCTCCTAAGTGTCTGACAAAGAAGAAGGCATCTCATTAGTGCCTGGGAAGTTATGGGGTGGGCAGATGGTGGCTGTTTTCTTCTTTTCCTGAACAGAAACACAAATGTCTCAGAGAATGTCGTGGAAGCTTAAATTCTGGAGACTTCGGTAGCCAAGGCAGAACAGTCCCTCTCTCTGTCCCTTTCTTTACCTTTTGTTAATCGTAAAACCAAATGCTTTCTAGCCTCTTGCTGTCAAGTTGGTATTTACAAGCAGTACAGTCCTATCAGGTCAAGGGAGAGCCGCAGTTCCTAGATGTGCCTTGATATACATTCTTGACTTAGCAGCTGTCCCAAGCCCTGTGTGACTAGATGAGTTGGGTGAGGGGAACTGCAGGTAACCTGGTACCTTTCATCATTGGCAGGGTTGTCTGTACATAACAAGGTATCATATAGTGTCAGAAAACTCTAGTCAATTAAATCTAGGTCTTTCATCTTCAGGAACCAATGTCTGGAAGAACTGTGATTTGATTGTTTAATAATATCCTCATGTTGGACGGAAAATAATAATGACGATAATAGTAACCACGATGATAACAACAGATAATATTTACTGAGCGCTTCTGTGTGCCCACACTGAGCTTAAGTGCTTGGCATGCACTATCTAATTTAGTCATCAGAACAATCTTATGAGTGTTTTGTGTAACAAAAATTAAACACCTGGTATCTGCTCTTCATTGTTTTAGGCATTTGGGATAGATCAGTGAGCCAAACAGCAGGGAAGAATAAACAGCAGATGAAATAATTGAGTTATATGGTATGCTAGAAGGTGATGAGTGCTATGCAAAAAAAAAAAAAAGTATAGCAGAGATGAGGGTATTTGGAGTATGCGGAGGGACAGTTTGCCATTTTAAATAGGGTGGTTGTGGGGGAGGTGACGTTGGATGGAAGACTTGGAAGATACGAAGGGAATGAGTGCTGCAGAGAACTGGGGGAAAGGGGAACCAGCAAAGGCCAGGGGTGAGAGCATGCTGGGTACTTAAATTTTTATATTTCATCTCTATTTATTTTTATTTTTAAATTAATTTTTATTGGAGTATAGTTGCTTCACAATGTCATCTTTCTACTGTACAGCTGTTATACTGTATAACAGCTATAGTTATACACATATCCCCTCTTTTCTGGATTATTTCTCCATTATGGTCACCACAGAGCATTGAGTAGAGTTCCCTGTGCTATACAATAGGTTCTCATTAGTTATCTATTTTATTTCAATCTCAGTCTCCCAGTTCATCACTCTCCCTCTCTCCTCCTTGGTATCCATACATTTGTTCTCTATCTTTTGCTTTACAAAAAAGATCATATATACCGTTTTCCTAGATTCCACATATATCATGCTGGGTACTTTTGAGAGCAGGGGGAGAGATGTGGCTCAGTGTGGAGTGAATTGGAAGAGGGGAGAAGGAGATGACACCAGAGAGGTAACGGAGGGTGCAGATAGGGGAGGAATATAATGAGGCACCCTCAGAGGGTTCTGAGCAAAAGAATATGATCTGATGTACTCTGGCTATTGTGGTAGGTGATTATCATTCCTATTTTATAGCTGAGGAAACCAGGGTTTAGATGGTTCACCTGTCCAAGGTGACAGAGCTAGTAAGTGCAAGAGCAGGACAGACTTCCAAGTCTACCTGATTGCAGATGCCATGCCTCTAAGCACTACACTCTATTATCTATATTATATGATCAACACTAATTTCCCCGCTAATAGATGATTTCCATTTGTTCTTCATAAGTCTTCCCTCTCCTGCCCCTGCCCCTCTGCTCCTTGCCCAGCCAAGCTGAGATGTGGTGGTGATTTTTGTTCAGTCTTGTAAAAAACTTTCACTTCTTGCTATCAATGCATTCCCACTTGCGGTTGTTTATATGCAGATTCATTTCATACAAAGACAGAATATTGTCAAGTTCCAGCTTTCTCTTTTGTTAGCCCACTAAGGGAGTGGTGAGTGTGTGAGGACCGTGTTTCGGTCGGTGGGCACCTTGGGATGAGCAGAACAATTTCAGGCATTGGCCACTCTTAACATCCTCTTCGGTGGCCTAGAGAGTTGATGGCAGAGGGATCATAGCCACTCAGTGGGAAATTGGGGCTTATTTCATTCCTCTTTCCTGAAACTAGGCTTCTGTCTCAGTAGGGGCCCCTTTAATGAATCAGTTAAGGAGGGTATTATTATTGGATGCTGTTTTCAGCCCAATTAAAACCTTGCGACGTGTCGGTTGTGATAATAAAAGTGAGTTAAATCTCAATTTTTCTTTATTAGGGTGTTTATTGGAAGATTGAAATGTTCATTAGGTGGAGTAAAGTCACACATCTGTCTTTTGCTCATCAGAAGCACAGTGGAAACTATATTGCACTCAGGGTTAATGTGGTGGCCATTTTTTACATGTATACATAGAGCTGAGTTCTAACTCTGCTTCTGCTGCAGGTAAAAATATGTTTATCAGGTTCACAACTCAACTCAGGGAACTTTCTTTTGCCTCGTGTAACTGTGGAAAAGCTGACCATGTTTGCTTGTCTAGAAGTAAGATAATGGGTCAATATTTGCTATATTGATGAGCCAAATATATAAAGTTTGTGGAGGACAGAATCTCATGTCAGATTTTGTGACTAACACAGAAACTAAAAACCACAGATTTTGTAAGCTTTATAATTTGGGGCCATAAAAATTTTCCAACATATGGAAAGCACACGAGGAGCAAATTATTGACACCCATATATCCCTTCCAGCCTTATGAAATCTTAACATTTCCCTTATATTTACGTCTACATTTTTTTGTTAAAACCTTACGGATTTAGGGACTTCTCTGGTGGTCCAGTGATTAAGACTTCATGCTTCCAGTGCAGGGGGCATGGGTTAAATCCCTGGTTGGGGAACTAAGATCCCACATGATACGCACATGGCCAAAAAAAAAATCAACAAATAAAAAGAAAACGTTGTAGATTGAAAACTCCCTCTTGTGAAGTCTTCCCTGACTCCATTATCTGTCACTACTCGATTTCCAAGGGTTAACTATCCTCTGAATTTATCACCCCATACAGGTTTTTATACCATTACTCTATACAATGTATGTGTGTATTTATAATAATACAAGTTATTGTTTTGCTTGCTCTCAAACTGTGCATAAATTTTAGCATATAGTGAATATCTTATGTATATCTTTCTATAGCTTACTTTTATTCATGCAATATTTTGTTTTTGAGATTTATTTATGTTGACATACAAAGATTAAGTTTATTTGCTTTTGTATGTATATTTGTTTACCTCAATTAACTTATCCATTCTCCTATTGATCAACTTTCAAGATATTTCTAAATTTTCCTGATTACAAATAATATTGCGATAAACTTCGTAGTATGTCTTTTGGCTCACGCTTGCAAATTCTAGGCTAGAGTTTTTGAAACTTGAAAAAAGGAAGAGATGCACTTTCCATCACAAATGTAGTACATGCATATTTGCCTACTCACGAGTACACACCCCACAAAGGAAAGTTTTGTCAAACTGTGTATTCTTACTTCCATGAAGCACTGTGATATTTACTTTGATTTCTATTCTGTTCTGTCCCGTCTTACCCCATCCTTTCCTGTCGTATTCTATTTATTCCTTTTCCCATCCTTTTTTCATTTAAAAAAAGTGCTGACTGTGATTCACTAAATTGATTTCATGACCCAGGAATGGGTCATAGACTGGAGTTTAAAAAACACTATTCTATGATATATGACCAGGAAATAAGAATTTTGAACATCTTGGATTTTATTAAATATTGAGAAAATACTCTCCTAAGTATGTACCCTTTATTTTAAATTTTTTGGATGTTTTGCTTTAGGAGTGCCTGTCTTCAGCAATAACAGCTGTATTAAAAACAAATTCCAGTATGATGTTCTCTGATGTTTTATTGAGAGCTTAATCTGCACATACACACCACACAGTGATATATTTGGACTTACTTTGACATTTTTATTTTGTGTTTTTATCATTCTTTCCCCTTGTTTCTTTTATTTTTTGTCTTCTTGCCATCTGCGGATTGATAAATTTTTTATACTCTCATCATCAACCCCTTAGTTTTCCTCTGTTGGTTTGGAAGATAAAGATGGTAGTACTTTTTGTTGATAGCTCTCCCCAACCTTAATACACACTTTACTATAAGTAATTAGTAGTAATTTCAAGTTGTTAAGCACTTTTATCCTTCCTTTGAACATAATATGGACCTACCATCCTTTTGAATTGAGTTTAACTATTGCATCATGTCATTGCGGTCTAAAGTTTAGCTTTACTCTTTTTTTTTAACATATAAAAATGTTTTCAATTTTTATAGCCAGTAGTTAATTAAATTTATCAACTGAAATTATTTTCTGTTCTCATTTTTTTTGTTTCTTGCATTCTATGCTTTCCTTCTGAACTCACTTTTTGCTGAAGTACATCCTTTTGTGCGAGTGAGGATATATATTTTGTTTTTCTTTTTTTGTGTGTGACTAAAAATTACCTTTATTTTGTCCCTACTCTATTTTAACAGTCTATAATTCTAATTTAATGTTTATTTTTCCTCAGCATTTAGACGTAACTCCATTGTCAATTATCCTCTTTGTTGCGAGCAGTGTGCCGTCATTTTAATGTCATTCCTCTGTGGGCAGTTTGGCTTTTCTCTCTGGGGTTCAGAGGCATTTTTCTCTTCTTCTTTTCTCCTTGAGGTTCCACAGGTTTGCTAGTGTCAGAGGTGGATTTATCTTTATGTTTCCTGCTCAGTAGTCAGAAGGCAGACTTGATGATTCTTGTATTATTAATTCTGGAAAATTCTTCGTTCTTTAACTTCTGGGACAGCACTAGGTATCTCTCATTCCATTCTCTATGTTTCTTAACTGCCTTTTAATTTATACTTTTGTTTTCTCTGTGATGTTTTCTGAGTGAATTTCTCTCTACAAAAAGTTTTCAGCATATTAATTGTTTCTTTGAATGTCCAATCTAGAGTTTATCCCACTATTTGAGATTTAAATTTTGCGATGTCTCTCCTTTATAAGATTCCCCTCCCTAGAGTTACTGAGGTATGATTGATAAATGCTAATCATATAACCTGTAAGGTGTACGTTGTGACTTGATACAGCTACACATTATAAAGTGGAATGACCATCACAGTCAAGCTATTGGGACCGTCTCGCTCCCATTTGGGTTCTGTAGTTTCATGATTACTTACTCTTTAAATGGAAGTTGTGACTTTATTACTTTGAGTTATGTACAGGCAACTTTTTAAAAGTCTTTGTCGGAGAATGACACATATACACTACTATGTACGAAACAGATAACAAATGAGAACCTATTGTGTAGCACAGGGAACTCTACTCATTGATCTGTGGTGACCTGGCACCCCACTCCAGTACTCTTGCCTGGAAAATCCCATGGACGGAGGAGCCTGGTGGGCTGCGGTCCATGGGGTCGCTAAGAGTCAGACACGACTGAGTGACTTCACTTTCACTTTTCATTTTCATGCACTGGAGAAGGAAATGGCAACCCACTCCAGTGTTCTTGCCTGGAGAATCCCAGGGATGGCGGAGCCTGGTGGGCTGTCGTCTATGGGATCGCACAGAGTCGGACATGACTGAAGCGACTTAGCAGCAGCAGCAAAGGGGAAGGAAATCCAAAGAAGAGGGGATATATATGTATATATATAGCTGATACACTTTGTTATACAGCAGAAACTAACATAATGTTGTAAAGCAACTACACTCCAGTACAATTAAAAAAAATTCTTTGTCAGACTCTTTCATAAAGGTAACTTAGTCTGGGATGAATTTATGTTCAGAGAGTGATTCTGTTGACTGTTTTTCTTAGCATTAGATTTCTTGTGTTTGGAAATTTTCGTTTTCTGGCTAAATATTGATGGTTTCATCTGTCTCCCTCTCCTTCTCTCCCTCTTTCTCTTTGTCTCTCTGTGTCTCCTTTTCCCTCTTTACTCTTTTATTTTTAAAATTATTTATTTATTTATATTTGGTTACATTAGATCTTCACTGCTTCACGCCCACTTTCTCTAGTTGCTATGAGCAGGGGCTACTCTTCGTAGCAGTGCACGAACTTCTCGTTGCAATGGCTTATCCTGTTGCAGAGCACAGGCTCTAGGCACATGAAGCTCAGTAGCTGCAGCTCAGTAGTTGTAGCTCATGGATCTTAGAGCACAGGAGCTCCAATAGTTGTGGTGCCTTAGCTTTAGTTGCCCCACAGCAGGCGGAATCTCTCCAGACCAGGGATTGAACCCATGCCCACTTAACTGGTGGGTGGATTCCTTCCACTTTACCACCAGGGAAGTCCACCCCTTTACTCTGTACTCATCTTCCGTGTCCAGTGGCTTTGCCATTCATTCTGCCTTGCTTCTGCCAGTTCAGGTTTATACCCACTGGAACTCTTGTTCTGAAGTGATGTTGGTGACAACACAGATCCAGTCACTATGTCATGAGCTACTGAGTTCAATTTCTGATGGAGAGGATGTATCTGGTCTTCTAGCCACTTTGGTAGCTCTGGCCAAAGGGAGGTTGTGGGACAGGGAAATCTCCCTACCAAACTCTGGGCCTGAAGTCATGAGCACTCTTCTATTCCTCTGTCTTGATGGTCAACTCCCTGGCCACCTTTTTTGTACACAGACCCAGAATCCAGCAGGCTGCAGCTTTCGCTCCACTCACCATTTTGTCTTTCTATTCTATTTTTGGATCACAGAAACTTTATTTTGTTGTTGAGCTTGTCTCTTTTTACTTTTTTTTCTATTTTCATGTTTTGCTTTATTGGGAAGTGTGTGGAACAGAGAGTGTGTTGCAAAGTGTAAACTCTCTGTGCAAGCTTGCCCAGGAATGATTGGCTTTCCTTTCATGGTCTTTCTCTGTTTCCTCTTCTCCCAAGTTAACTCTTCAGAAGAGCTTCCAATATCCTCTTTTTCTTGTCAAATCTAAGAACTAGATCTATTTGCAAATTAGTTCATTTTTTGTCACCACAAGAAGCCTGGTTAACATTCCTACATGTAGTTACTATTTTTTTTCTTGTTGTAAAAGCTTTTATTCTCCTAGCAACTTTCAAATACACAGTGTAGCATTATGAACCGTTGTCACCTTGCTGTACAGTACGTCCATTTTTGATTGCTTTTTTTTATATATTGAATTGTTGTTGCAGTTGTTCAGTCGCTAAGTCATGTCCAACTCTTTGAAACCTCGTGGACTGCAGCACACCAGGTTTCCCTGTCCTTCACTATCTCCCAGAGTTTGCTCAAATTCGTGTCCATTGAGTCAGTGAAGCCATCTAACCATTTCATCCTCTGTGAACTGTTGAATACTATTATGTTTTGATTACTATGCTTTGTAATATAGTTTAAAATCAGAAAGCTTTGTTCTTTCTTCAGTATTGCTTTGACTATTCAGGGTCTTTTGTGGGTCTATATAAATTTTAGGGTTAAAATTCTTAGAATTGTAATCTCATGCTCACCTTTCTTTTTGAACTCTGATGTGGGCTATGTGCCGCTTCTGAATAGACTGGCCTGAGAGCTTCAGGGTTCTCTTGACTCATTTAGGTTGGTTTAGGCATGTGAACTCTGGGGTTTAAAATGGGTCTGAATTTCTAGAGTAACTAGTAAATGGCTGTGAGGTCTAAACTAAGTTAAATGAATTCTATGCCGTAATTTTCTCATGTGTAAGACAGAGATACTAACTAAACTGGTCTCAAGAGGTTACAGTAAGGATAAAGTGAGATAATGCCTATGAAGTGCTTAATTTGGTTTCTCGGTATGTTAAGCACTCACTAAAAATGGGAGACTGGCATTGACATATACACACTACTATATATAAAGTGGATAACTGAATAAGAACCTATCATGTAGCACAAGGAACTCGACTCAGTACTCTGTGACGACTATATGGGGAAAAAAAATCTAAAAAAGAGGGGATATATGTATACATATAACTGATTCACTTTACAGAAGAAACTAATACAACATTATAAATCAACTATACTCCAATGAAATTAATTTAAAAAATAAAACAACAAAAGTGATTGCTCTCATAATTATTCCTGTGTTTAGTTGCTCAGTCATGTCTGACTCTTTGTGACCCCATGGATTGTAGCCCACTAGGCTCCTCTGTCCATGGGGATTTTCCAGGTATGAATACTGGAGTGGGTTGCCATGCCCTCCTCCAGACAATCTTCCCAACCCAGGGATCGAATCTAGGTCTCTGGCGTTGCAGGCGGATGATTCTTTACTGTCTGAGCCACCAGGGATTTCCTACAAATAATCCTGAATATAATCCATCAGGATGGGAAGGTTGCTAGAAAATTATTCTGAATGAAAGACAGGGGACTGTAAGGGACCATTGTGAGGGCACCAATAGAGTGAAGATAATTTAGGAAAGAGACCACAAAGTAATAAAGGGATGCCCTCTGACGCATTTTTCTCTTAAACTCACTACAGCTTTTAGTAACTCTCTTAATGTGAATGCCTCCTTCAAATTGCAAATACAGCAGTTAATAGGAAAAATGATGACATTCTAGTTCTATTGGGCCAAAGCCTGAAGCTTAAGTCTAGAGGCAGCTGAGTTACTGTGGAAGGAGCCTTGTTCTGGGTAATGGAGACCTGGGTTTGATTTTTGTCTCTACTTCCCTGGATTAGTCATGCCACTTCTTTAAGCTTCAGTTTCCTTATCTGTAAAATGTAAATGGTAATCCTCTTTCTTAGGGCTGTGTTGAGGAAGAAATGAGATAATGTGTGTGTAAATGCATGATACCTAACAGATGCTCAGTGATTTTTATTTTTTATTATTTTTTTTTACAAAGAGAGAAATCAAAGGGATTTAGTGACAAATGCCCCAAACACTGGCTCCTTGGATCCCAATCTCAACCCACATTTGTGTAACTCTAGTTGGAAGCCAGCACCTCTCCACTTTTCTCTGCCTTGCCTGCATTCTTAGTCATGTCCAACTCTTTATAACCCTTTTGGACTGTAGCCTGCCAGGCTCCTCCACCGATGGGGTTTTCCAGGCAAGAATACTGGAGCAGGTTGCCATTTCCTTCTCTAGGGGATCTTCCTGACCCAGGGATCGAATGCCTGTCTCCTGTGTCTCCTGTGTTGCAGGCGGATTCTTTACCCACTGAGCCATAGGAAAGGTTTCTGCAGGCAGGAAGCAAGGAGGGGCGTTGTGACTTGGTAAAAAACCTGTGACAAAGGTGGTGGAGCCCTATATGACATTTGTATGACAGATACTGTTGTGAAGAAAAATGACTTTCTGGGTTGCATCAGGTTTTTGATCATTCGGAAGTGGACAGTCTGAAGACATGTATTCAGAGTACTAGGGGTTGGGACATGTGGCTGATAATACTATCGCTCTCTTTGATTTTTTTTTTCTTTTCCTCCCCCAATGTCAGACTCAACTTGGAGGCTTCTCAGCACTGTCCCTTGTAGGATTATTTTTTTTCCATCCCTTCCCATACTCTCTTCTGTTGTTTAGTCACTAAGTTGTGTCTGACTCTTTTGTGACCCCATAGACTGTAGCATGCCAGGTTCCTCTGTCCATGGGATTTCTCAGGCAAGAGTACTGGAGTGGTTTGCCATTTCCTTCTCTAGGGGAGCTTTCTGACTCAGGGGTCAAACCACATCTCCTGAATTGGCAGGTAGATTCTTTACCACTGAGCTGCCCTGGAAGCCCATACTCTCTTGTACCTTAGCATGATCCTGGTGTTTTTTTCTTTCAAAGCTTCTCTTTCATTCTCTTTGTGTTTAAGAGTTTGCAGGGTATTTGGGTAAAGGGATAGACTCTCATCAGCATACCATGAAGGGTTCCTGTCATGGCCAATGAGTCCAGAGAGTGTCAGAGTCTTATTCAAATATTTTTTCCCTTTCCACTTTCCTTCTGATTCAAGTGTCCTCTCACTGCAGTACACTGCGTGGTCTTATTCCCAAAGAAAGTTCTGTGACCCTAATTCAACTCTAAACATAACCCTAAACTTCCTTGAAGAATCTTCCACATAACTTCTAAAGGTAAAAAGTACAGTTTTAGTAGGGATGCTAAGGGAGGGGCGTCAACACAGTTCAAAATTTGGGCACTGTTTGAAAAGAGAATGATTGAAGAACATTATTGAAGAAATTAAGGCATTCATGTCTATTCATGCAAGAGAGAAATCATCAAAATGAGTGCTTCCCCAAATTGGTCATACAGCAGAATAGTCTAGGACCTTTTAGACTCAGATTCCTGTCCCTACTTCAAAATTACTGAGTCAGAATTTCTGGGAGATGGGACCTGGAAATATGGATTTTTATCATGGGTCATTGAGCAGGGCCCAGGTGATTCTGATGCAGCCTATTGTGAAATACTGGATGAAATGACCCTAAGACCTCTCATAGTGAGTTGGGAATCTCAACAGAATCTTAAACTTGGGTTAATAATTTCAAAAATATTTTTGTCAAAGGAAGGATGAGTTGGTTCAAGTAATATCCTGACATCTCACTGAAGGATAAAGGTCTTAATTCTCTAATTCATTAAAAACCACCCCCAAACCTAATAAAAAACCCAGCCATCCATATTTAAGCAGACCATGAATAGAACCGAACTCGCACACCAGCAGAGTCGGGGGAGAAGCTGGTTGCTTTTTGAGGGTAGGGACATGGATGATGAATTTATTTCACATGGTAGAGCAGTTGTCCTCAACCTGGCTGAATATTAGAACCACTCTCCAGAGCAACTAGGTCAGAAGCACTGGAGATGGAGCTTGAGTGTTGATATTTTTAAAAGAGCACCCCCAGGTGATTCTAGTGTGTAACTATGCTGAGAACCACTGCATTAAAGACAGAGATGTGCTCAGGGGAAAGGATAGAAAGGCAGGCTGTTAGAGCAACACAAGTGAACCTTCCCTGGCTAAGAATAGCAGCTCCTTTCTCTTTTAAACAATCAAGCTGGGTGGGCTTATTCTCTGGAAACTGAGGAGATAAGGCAGGTACTGAGAGGAAAAAGGAGTGAAACAGAACCTGATTTGCACTTTAATTTGGAAGAAAGCTAGATATGCTGAATGGTTCCCCGCCCCCGCCCCCGCCCCAATATCCTAAAATGTATCCATGTCTCTATTCCCACCAACATCTCCTGGACTACCAAGTGAATGATGCTGATTTAAGCCTAACCTCAAAGAAACCAAAATAGGACAATATTTATAATAACCATATTCTGGAGTTCTTTTGATGAGGCTAACCTGTGAAGTAGGCAGGCTGCAGGGAACCTTATTCGTTTCTTTCTTTTTTTTTTTTTTTGGCTGCCAAAAGCTTTATTGTTTCCATGTGTTCCACAGCTGGGTCCAGGGCTCCAGGGTCTTTAAAAAGCTGCCTGGTGGCTGCAGGGAGAGGCTCAGGTGGAAGCCTTGATACAGGGGGATGCAGAGGACCCCCCCTCGCCCCCACCCAAAGGCTGCTGGGTTCCAGAGGCTCTGGTTGTGTTTGAGGGTGAGCCTTGGAGGAGATCCTTATTCGGCCCAGCCTGAGGCGGGGGCGCCAGCCTGCGGGGGCCAGTCAGGTGGTTGCCATCTTCTTGATGAGCTTCACCTCCTCATCTAGGGAGTGGTTCATTTACTGCATGCAAGTTCACATTCATGGTGTACAGTGAGGTCAAAGAAACGGAAACATTGGAGTTTGGAGCCGAAACGTTTATTGCAGGGCCCTGTAAGGAGAAGGGTGCTTATGCTACCCACCCCCCAAAAAACCCAAATTCCCTGAAGGCTTTCAAGAAAGCATTTTTTTAAATTAATTTTTTTTATTGAAGGATAATTGCTTTACAGAATTTAGCTGTTTTCTGTCAAACCTCAACATGAATCAGCCGTAGATACACATATATCCCCTCCCTTTTGAAACTCCTTCCTATTTCACTCCCAATCCCACCCCTCTAGGTTGATACAGAGCCCCTATTTGAGTTTCCTGAGGCATACAGCAAATTCCCGTTGGCTACCTATTTTACATATGGTAATGTGAGATTCCATGTTACTCTTTGCATACATCTCACCTTCTCCTCCCCTCTCCCCATGTCTGTGAGTCTATTCTCTCTGTTTCTACATTGTTGCCCTGTAAATAAATTCCTCAGTACCATTTTTCTAGATTCTGTATATATGTGTTAGAATACGGTATTTATCTTTCTCTTTCTGACTCACTTCACTCTGTATAATGGGTTCTAGGTTCATCCACCTCATAAGAATGAGAATTAGAATTCACATTAGAATTAGAATGTGACTCAAACACATTTCTTTTTATGGCTGAGTAATATTCCATTGTGTATATATACCACAACTTCTTTATCCATTCATCTATCGATGGACATCTAGGTTGCTTCCATGTTCTAGCTATTGTAGATAGTGACTGCAACAGTGCAAGACAACTCTCTCCAGTGAGCATCTTTTCATGTGTTTGTTAGCCATATGTATGTCTTCTTTGGAGAAAAATCTGTTTAGGTCTTTTGCCCACTTTTTGATTGGGTTGTTTGTTTTTCTGGCATTGAATTGTATGAGGTCCTTGTTATTTTGGAAATTAATCCTTTGTCAACTGTTTCATTTGCTATTATTTTCTCCCATTCTGAGGGTTGTCTTTTCACCTTGCTTATAGTTTCCTTTGCTGTGCAAAAGCTTTTAAGTTTAATCAGGTCCCACTTGTTTACTTTTGTTTTTATTTCCGTTACTCTAGGAGATGGGTCATAGAGGATCTTGCTTTGATTTATGTCATCAAGTGTTTTGCCTATGTTTTCCTCTAAGAGTTTTATCAGGAAAGCATTTTCAAAGGCCAGGTTGGGCAAATAGATGGGGAAACAGTGACAGACTTTATTTTCTTGGGCTTCAAAATCACTGCAGATGGTGACTGCAGCCTTGAAATTAAAAGACAATTGCTCCTTGGAAGAAAAGCCATGACCAACATAGACAGCATATTAAAAAGCAGAGACATTACTTTGCCAACAAAGGTCCATCTAGTCAAAGCTATGTTTTTTCCAGTAGTCATGTATGGATGTGAGAGTTGGACTATAAAGAAAGCTGAGCATGGAAGAACTGATGCTTTTGAACTGTGGTGTTGGAGAAGACTCTTAAGAGTCCCTTTGACTTCAAGGAGATCCAGCCAGTCCATCCTAAAGGAAATCAGTCCTGAATATTCATTGCAAGGACTGATGCTGAAGCTGAAACTCCAGTTCTTTGGCCACCTGATGCGAAGAACTGACTCATTTGAGAAGACCCTGGTAGTAGGAAAGATTGAGGGCAGGAGGAGAAGGGGACGACAGAGGATGAGATGGTTGGATGGCATCACTGACTCAATGGACATGAGTTTGAGTAAGCTCTAGGAGTTGGTGATGGACAGGAAGCCCTGGCATGCTGCAGTCCATGGGATCACAAAGAGTCAGACACGACTGAGTGACTGGACTGAACTGAGGAGTTGGGGGGATATTGTAGGGCTTGTGATCAGCCCATGCACAATTCTCTGGCTGATGGTGGATAACAGGGCTGAGTCACAGGGGTTACCAGTATCAGTCCTTAGGCTCCAGAAGGCCTGGGGTTTATGTGCTCATGGGCCTCATATAGTTAATTTCCTCCACTTGGTGGTGCTTTTTAGCACCTGAAGAACTCAGGAAATACACACGTGGTACTTTCTACCAGGTGCTTCAGGGAGGAGCTACGGCAGAGAACGTGGGGGAGGGATCTCACCTGGGAGGGCCTCATCGGATTCTGCTGGGTTACATAGTTCTCTGGCAAGTCAGAGAGCTAGGGGTCAGTCCATGCAGAGCTCAGTATGCAGACCCTGAGAGGCCTGGTTCAAGTTCTTCTCCAGGGCCACCATGTCTTCCATGGTGTCCAGGGCTTTACCTCATTCATCTTGGGATGGTGTTGCTCTCAGTAGAGCAAGAGCAGCCTCTGCACTGGTTTTGTGTTTACAAGAGATACTGGGCACCCTCAAGCTTCTCCTTGGGACTCATGGAAGAGGTGGTCCAAGCCTTCTGGAGCCCCACTGGTGCAGTTGTAATAGAAGCCCAGAGAGAGAGGTATGTGTAGGAGGCGCTCAGATACAGCTTGTCTTGGCAGCTTTTGGTGGCCTGGGAGCTCATGGTTGGTTGGTGATAATGACAAAAGCTGGTGTTGGCTGGTGCTGGAGGCAGAGGACAGCTGAGAGCTTGCTTCTGGAGGTTGCGTCTGGAAAGGAGGTTATAGAGTATGGTCACAAGCTGCAAAGAAAGGGAGTCCCTGGGTCTGTTTTGTCCCAAAGCTGTTGAAGCAAGAGGCAAATCCATGGGAGTGCCAGTCTACTGCCTTATCGTTAGTTTTGGGAGGAAAGAAATAGGGAAATTAAGGGAAGTTAAGGAAATTGGGGGAGGCAGGGCTAAAAATAGGGTTGGGGGTCTGTTGAAATACATTTCTAGGCCCATGATGGAGCCACTTCAGCCTGGGGTAGGATAAAGATAACCTTCTTGTCCCTGAAAATACTGCTCCTGAGCAGAAAAACTAAGCCTGTCCCCCAAAGCTAAGCCTGCTCTCTCCACACAAAGTGACCCCAGCCAATCGTATTTTCTGTTTCTATCTTTCTTATAAAAGCTTTCTGCCCCATCTTGCAGTTCTCTGAAAAAGACCACCTACTTCAGGAAGTATTAAAGCTTGTTTTAATACTTTTAATAAGCTGTTTCAATTAAAAATCTAAGTTTTTTGAAAATCATTTTCTTCTTAACAGCTCCTGTTGATGAGTGAGCTTGGAAGCTGACTGCTAGCAGCACCAGTGAGGCACCCATGCGCCCTTTGAATTCACTGTTCTTCTCATCCTTACTGAGGGCCCTGGTAAGTCACTCTTGGATCTGAACTCTGCTTACACTGTGCGCAGTTCTCCTATCTAAACAGCTTTATTTAAAAACATGTATATTGTTTCTGGAAAAGTCCTGCATTTCTGTGAAGGTTCAGGATTGCTCTATGGGAAGTCCACAATGGGTGACAGCTGTTCGGCAACTTGCAAAGCCTAGGTGAGTTGACAGCATACGCTGCTGGGGGACTTAGGAAAATACATTCGGAAAAGAAATTGAGGCTGTTTTGACCCTCAGTCTAAGTAGGCACAAGTCAAAGTATTAAAAACCATCCAGGCATCTGCCACCACAAAGAAATCTATGAAAGGAAGGAAAGACCTATTGCTAATGGCAGTCTCAGAATGCAAAACCTTTTGATGTTATGACAACTTTCTCAAATCAGTGTTTTTTTTTTTTTTTAAATTGAAGTGTAATCGACATTATATTAGTTTCAGGTATACAACATAATGATTTGACATTTGTAAACATTGTGAAATGGTCACCACACTAAGTCTAGTAATGTCTGTCATCTTACATAGTTAAAACTTTTTCTTGTGATGAGAACTTTTAAGATTTACTCTTAGCAACTTTCAAATATGTAATAGAGTATAATTAACTAGTTACCATGCTGTGCATTATATCCCTATGACTCTGTATGACTTTTATAACTGGAAAAGTTTGTACCTTTGCTTCCCTCCCAACCATTTCTCTCCCCCAACCCCCACCTCTAGCAAATACCAATCTTTTCTTTGTATCTATGAGCTTGTTTTTTTCTTTTTAGATTTCACATATAGGTGAGATTACACATTGTCTTCTTCTGACTTTATTTCACTTAGCATAATGCCCTCAAGGTCAGCAATATGTCATTCTTTTTCACAGCTGAATAATATTCTATTGTACACACATATACCACATTTTATTTATCCATTCATTCATTGGTGGACACTTAGGTTGTTTCCATATCTTGGTTTTTGTAAAAAATGCTCCATTGAACCTAACCTGTGGGTGCAGATATCTTTTTGAGTTAATGTTTTCCTTTTCATTGGGTAAATACTCAGAAGTGGAATTGCTAGATTATATTGTAGTTCTGCTTTTAGTTTTTTTTGGTTTGTTTTGTTTTTAGTTTTTTGAGAAACCTCCATATGCTTTAATATAGTGATTGCACCAATTTGCATTCTCAGCAACAGTGTACCAAGATTCCCTTTTCTTCTCATTCTCAAAAACACTTGTTACCTCTTGTCTTTTTGATAATAGCCCTTCTAACAGGTGTGGGTGATATCTTGTGGTTTTGATTTTTATTTCCCTGATTAGTGATGTTGGTCACCTGTAAATCTATTGAAAAACTAGAGCCTGAGTTCTTTATATATTTTGGATATTAAACTATATTTGATATGATTTGAAAATATTTTCTCCCATTCAGTAGGCTGCCTCTTCTATTTCAGTTAATTTTTGTGTATGGTATAAGATAGCGATTCAGTGTCACTCTTGCATGTGACTGAGTTTTCTGCCTCTGCTTCTAAAAAATTCTGCATTGATTCCAGCTTCACTCACCCATTTTAGCTGCTAATCCTAATCCTGTTTCTGCATGAGGAGGCAGAAAGGAATTTCTACCACCCTTTCTTGGCCCAGCATAAGCCTCAACTTTAGGGTTGTATAACCCTCAATGAGAGTAGCAGCACCAAAGGACAGCCTTGGGGGAGGTGTGGGCAGCACCCTTATCATGGTGAAAACTCTAAGCTGCAGCAAAAGCAAGCAGTGTGCTTGTCTGGCAGTGCAGCCTTGACACAAGTCACACGGCTTGCTGCCCCTCCCCAACCCCACTATATAGACGTTCTGGAACTTTTACTTCTCCAACTCCATTATCTCTTTCTCTCATAAGCTCCACTGTACAAAGGCTGCAGCGAGTGGGCAGCTACTCTTCCTTGTGGTGTGCGGGCTTCCCCTTGCGATGGCTTCTCTTGTTGCAGAGTGCAGGTTCTAGGGCATGGGCTCGTGGTCTTAGTTGCCCCAAGGCATGTGGGATCTTCCTGGACCAGGGATGAATTCATGTCCCCTGCACTGGCAGGTGGGTTCTTAATCACAGGACCACCAGGGAAGCCTGCAGCGTGCAGTTTTGTCCTTATTAAATGCTGCCTGCTCTCCTGTTATGTCCTCTCCCCCAAATGGCTGCACACGGGGCGGGGGCAACTTTTGTCTCTGACGCAAAGCCCAGCGTGGTAGGTAAGGCACCTGTGCTTGCTAGTGGCACGGACTTCCCACCGGTGCCTCCCACCTTCTCCCATTGTCTCTTCCATCTCTTGCTTCTGGTCTGCAACAGCACAACGTTCACTTCTAGGGGAGAGATTTGACCTGAGGAACATAAAGACCTAGCTGAGAGGACAACGTGACCAAGAAAACGTTCATGACCTGCTGAGTCACCGTCATACAACATTGCGTTGTGACAGCATGAAGGCTCGGGTGTGTGTGTGTTGGGGGGGAGGTGGCAGAAATCATCTTTCTCTTTTTGAAGGCACAGTGGGAAGGAGGGTGACTGAGCTGAGGATGTACTCTGGGTTGGGGTCAAGCTGGCTCCATGAGTGGCCACTCAGAAGCGTGGAAGGTTTGCAACCAAACCATCGCCTCCAAACTGGAGTTCCCTGAGTGTCTCAGAAGAAAGGCTGCATTAGCAGGTTTGGAGAGGGAGCAAAGATGCTAATGAAGCGTGAACTGGCTGCTTTCTGCAGAGCCTTCTGGGCACCACGCCACCATCTCGCTTTCTTTCCTACCCATTTATTTATTTATATTCATAATTAATGGAAATTTCAACTCCCATTAGATCAGGAGGAGTCAGTAATAAACAGCCGGAGCATTAGGCAGGCAGCTCTGCTGGGGAAGGGCAGAGGCTCCTCTGCCTGCTCCCAAATTCCGGTCACATGACTGGCTTGAGTTCAGGGAGAGAAAGTTCATATGCTGGTTCTATGTGTGAGAGCCAGGAGTCTGGGTCGAAGGGCCACTGACTTCCCCGGTATCTATGAGTTTCTTTAGGCATCATTGAGACTTTCCCTATTTAGCTCTGTTGGAATCAGGCAACCCAGGTTTATAGCCTACCTAGCTGTGCAAACTTGGGCAAGTTAACTAACCATTCTATGTCTCTTTCGTTTCTATTAAAGTAATAGTACCCATTTCAGAGGATAGCTATGGGTCTTAAATGAAGTCAAGAGTGTGAGGTGCTTGGCACAGCACCTGGTTTGAAGTGAGTACTCACTGGATGTAAGCTGGAACCCACATGTGCACATATCAACACGGCTCCCCTCTTAGGAACCTCAAACAGTCCAGAGGAAGATCCTTCAGGGAGCAGGCCTGGCAAGCACCCTCTTTCAGGAATGTCCCAGACAGTCTTCTGCTCTGGGTTCTGGCATCTGATTTGGAGATGGCAGTGTGATCTGGGTTAGGTGGGGTATTTAAACCCCTGAGTCTGGAATCTCAGAAATATTGTCATCACTTATGAAACTTGAAAACCTCTAAATGGGTCTAATCCAGGGCTCAATGTTAACATGGGTCTTAGGCACAGTCAAAAGGCCATTGATGAACTGACATAGTAGAGTCATCGATCTGGAAGAAGTAGTTGATATCCCTTAGCAAGAGGAAAATTCCCCAGCTTGGCTTAAACAGAAGGCTTCAGTGGGCTCCCAGATCATGAGGCTGAGAGCCCCAAGGAGACAGGGCCAGGAAAGGGAGTGATTATAGAGCTGCTATCTGATGTCACACCTGCTGGGTTTGGCTCCTGCTCCACAGCTTACTGGCATCTAGGACAAACTTTATAACCTTTCCAAGCCTTAGTTTTCTGGCATGAAAAGTGAGCGTGATAATAACAGTGTTATTTTCATGGAGTTACTGAGAGGTTGACATGAGATAACATACAAAGTGATTAATAGAATGCCTGGCAAGTTCTCAGAACTGTAAGCTATTATGATTAGGTCTGTTTTATTCATCCCTCTTTTTCAGTACCTATCACAGTGTCTGGTTATAGTAAGTACTCAATAAATAAGTTGTTAGATGATCAAATGGAGAATGTGAGACTTGAAATAACTCCCTAGGCTTTTGGCCTTGCTGACCCTGTTGGAGGGTCCCATCAGATGTCTTTGCATGCCACTTCCAGATCAACACACAGGGGTTCTGTGCCAGGTTCATAGAGACCAGTGTGCTATTTCACCTGAAAGAACAAACTCTCTTTCCTCTTTCTTGAAAGATGACATTCTATATTGACAAAAGAACAAAGTAGCCAACATCCTGGGTATCTCTGGAGAGGGAAAAAATTAAACTGCTGTGTTTGAGTTAAATTACCAGCACCTTTTTGGGTAAGAAGTATCCACTAGTTATCTTGGCTGTGTTACTGGATTTCATTTCTAAAGGAAAGGGGCAACTCCAAAGTGAGTAAGACAATAGTTGGTATTAAGAAAGAACTGGAGCACAATTGGGGAAGAATTGTTATTCTATTGGGTAAACCTGTGCTCTCTGGTCACCTTGACCACCTCATTCACTTTGCAGCTCACCTAAAATTGGATAGGACACAGCAGAAACAGAAAAGGTCCCTGGAAGGACAGAGCAGATGGATGTGGGGGAAGGGGTGACTTCCACACCAAGAAAGATGAAATTTTCCATTCTGAAAGGAGCAAGGGAAAGGAGGGAGCCCGCTCTGAGGTGGCGAGTGTAATGAATGGGAATCAGCCAGCCAATTGCAAGCTCTGCCTTGCCCTTTCCCCTCTTCAGAGAAGGAGGCAGCACTCCACGAAATTAAAAGGGAGCAAATTTAGAACTGATGAAAGGAAATGCTCTCCACACAATGTATAATTAACCTATGAAGGAACCTAACCTGCTCACTATTAACTGAGGCAAGCGGTTAGCTGGGCTTTCAGAAAGTTGGAAGAATAACAGCCATGTGGGCAGTTATGCTGGTTAAGGCAGCAGTTCCCAAGGTAATTCATCCTCTGCCTCCAGACACGAAGTGACAGGCAGGAGGAGGAAAGGCACCTCCCCTGGGCTGCAAAAGAGGGAAGTGAGGCTGGGCATTTAGTGGTGAGGATGTTGGTACTGTAAGAGGCTGTGGGGATGCTCCAGGGAAGCAAGGAGACTTGACTGAGATCAGATGGCCTTTTGGTGGTAGAGCCCAGGGGGCCAGAGTTCTCAGTCAGGAGTGTCTTGTAACAGTATGTGGCCCCAGGAGGGTGTCAGGGTCCTGGCACCAACTCTTGCTTCTGCCTTGCCCTTCACCCTCTCCTGTGCTCATGGCCCAGTTAGTGGGAAGGGTATGGTCAGAATCCATGCCTGGGAAGTCATCCGGACACAGTCCTGGGCAGGAATTCGGACCCACTTTTTTAAAAAAAAATTAATTTATTTATCCATGTGATAGCAAGTCTCGCACAAAGAGCAAAGTGACTATACAGAGTAGAGTAGAACGATGCTTGTTTTTAGGGAAGAGGTTGGTATTAACTGGCTTCCCAGGTGGCCCAATGGTAAAGAATCCACCTGCCGATGTAGGAGTTCGAATCCCTGAGTTAGAAAGATCCCTTGAAGAAGGAAATGGCAGTCTGATCCAGTATTCTTGCCTGGGAAACCCATGGACAGAGGAACCTGGTGGACTATAATCCATGGGGTCATGGAGAGTTGGACATGACTGAGCATGTATGCACGCTTGGTATTAACTGTTCAAATGTCATCCTCATTTCTTAAATGTATGACTTTGGGCCCTTAATCTCTCTGAACTGTTTGGTTATCTTACTAATACCTTCTTCAAAGACGTGAGGGTTAGATGAGACAATATTGAAAAGCATTTAGCATGTAATGGTACGTGGTAACCAATCAAAAACTGGCAGCTAAGATTATTATTAGAACTAGAATTAGCTTGAGCTGACCTCATGCTACAGGAGAAACCTTTTTGATTTATTGTCTATCTCTTTATTCTCTCATTCACTTAACAGATACTGCTTGAACACCTAATATGTACTGTTTTAGATACTAAATATGCAATGGTGGATGAAATATGGTTTCTATCCTGTTGGAGCTCATTAATTGGAGGAGACAGTGGTACAAAAAAATTCAATGCTGTGTGACACGTGCTGCTTTAGAGGTGGGAATCTATCTTGTATTGTGGAATCATAGGAGGACTTTCATTTGTTAAATATTAAGCACTAACTATCTGTTAGGCTCTGGTATAGGCATTCATCAAGTTCAGTTCAGTTGCTCAGTTGTGTCTGACTCTTGGTGATCCCATGGACTGCAGCACTCCAGGTCTCCCTGTCCATCACCAACTCCCAGAGTTTACTCCATTGAGTAAGCTCAATGGACGTCCATTGAGTCGGTGATGCCTTCCAACCATCTCATCCTCTGTTGTCCCCTTCTCCTCCTGCCCTCAATCTTCCCCAGCATCAGGGTCTTTTCTAATGAGTCAGCTCTTCACATCAGGTGGCCAAAGTATTGGAGTTTCAGCTTCAACATCAGTCCTTCCAATGAACACCCAGGACTGATCTCCTTTAGGATGGACTGGTTGGATCTCCTTGTAGCCCAAGAGACTCTCAAGAGTCTTCTCCAACACTTTAAAAGCATCAATTCTTCAGTGCTCAGCTTTCTTTATATTCCAACTCTCACATCCACACTTGACTACTGGAAAAACCATAGCCTTGACTAGACGGACCTTTGTTGGCAAAGTAATGTGTCTGCTTTTTAATATGCTGTCTAGGTTGGTCATAACTTTTCTCCCAAGAAGTAAGAGTCTTTTAATTTCATGGCTGCAGTTACCATCTGCAGTAATTTTGGAGCCTTTCATCAAGTTACCAGTCAAGTAAATCCCACCCTCAGAAAAGTGACATGCTGGAAAAGCATTCTATACTTACTGGGAATTCCAGAGAACCTTCCAAGAACCTGAGTTTACACTGACAATGCAATCCACTGTTAAACACTATTTACTACCAGACAACATTCTGAACCACTCAAAGGTGGCTCAAGGCAACTTTTATTGTCTTAGGGAGAGATGTTGGTCAAGAAGCCCTGGAAAATAAAGTTCCTGGAAGACAGCCAGAGTTCTTCTAAGAATTTGAAGGCCCTTGGCCCTCCCTCTTACATTTGAGGCCTTATTCTAGAGTTTATCAAACATTCCAAGGATATGATGTGATGTGAAATATCTCCATACTCCCTGGTAAATTTATCTTTTCTTTTGCTGTGAAAATTTTAAATTATTTTCTAGTTTTGATTTGAATATCATTTATGATGATTTTTAGAAATTATATCCATATTCAAGAATTCTCATGGGAAGAGAAGACCTTAAATGGTTGTCTAGTATAATGACTTTTTTGAACAATTAATGAAGTTGACAGAATATTACATCTTGTAGACATTCAATTAAACAATAATTTCAGTGTTATACTTTTTTTGTATTTGGAGCCACTTTAGTTTTTTAGGTCCAAGACATTTCTATAGGCATTTGAGAGGCTCTTAAGCTGGAGGCTGGTGTCTCTGGATGGGAGAGCCTTAGTGTCTCAGGCAGGCCAGCTCTGACCTTTTTCCTCAGCTTTGAGGGCCCCTGAAGATGATCTGATGAGGTCTATCTTAAGATGCTGTTAATGAGCCCCATTAGAGTAGATTTAGGGCAGGGTAGGAACTGTGAGGCAGTTGTTGGGGAACTGTTTCCCCGCATACCAATGAAGTTTGAGTTTCTTTTGGATCCTCTTCTTTCCTATTTATCTTTCCCCTGTTCTGCTTCTCTTCATCCTCGCTCTTTAACCTTCTCTCCTGACTATGGCTTTGTCCACCAGGGGAGCAGCTCGTGGCTCCCCTAGAGCCCCCTCCCCACTCTGCAAGTGCTGCTGAAGTCACTTCTGGCCCCAGTGAAGGCATCATGGAAGGAGGGATGGCTATAAACCCAACACCTACAGAATTAAAGACAGTTATGGAGACACTTTTGATTTCCAGTTGATTAAAACTGGAAATACAAAGTGGTTGCCATGTATTTCTTTATTAAACTAATGTCCTAATGTCTTTTTAGAGTTCAGTTCAGTCGCTTGGTCATGTCTGACTCTGTGACCCCATGGACTGCAGCACGCTAGGCCTCCCTGTCCATCACCAACTCCCAGAGTTTACTCAAACTCATGTCCATCGAGTCGGTAGTGCCATCCAACCATCTCATCCTCTGTCGTCCCCTTCTCCTCCTGCCTTCATTCTTTCCCAGCATCAGGGTCTTTTCAAATGAGTCAGTTCTTGCATCAGGTGACCAAAGTATTGGAGCTTCAGCTTTAGTATCAGTCTTTCCAATGAATATTCAGGACTGATTTCCTTTAGGATGGATTGATTGGATCTCCTTGCTGTCCAAGAGACTCTCAAGAGTCTTCTTAGTGAGAAATGAGTTGCTGAACTTTGGTTCTTGGTCAGTTTTACTGAGTGGAGAGACTGCTGAAACTTGCTTGTTAGATTGCTTAGAAGTATCCTTTGCCGCTATTCTGTGCAGAACACCCTTCTGCTGTCTGCCTCATGGCTGCATCCCATATAGCTCAGTGGCAAGTCACCTCCCGGGGAGCCCATCCTTGACCTCCCTGGAATGATCTGAGCATGCCTGGTGCTTCTCCTGGCCTTAACATTTGTTCACACACCCATTAAAGTGATGCCTGTCTCCTCTTGTAATGGTTTGTTTTACTGACACGTCTGACTCCCACTGTAAACTCTGTAGGCAAAGGCCTTGTCTGCTTCCATTTTGGTATCTTCAGCTCTCTGCACAGCAATAGGCATGCAGTAGGATCTAAAGCAATGAGATGACTGATTGGAAACTTGGACCCTTCTTGACATGCTGATTTTTGAGTCCTTTTCAACTCTGTCTAGCCAAGTCAGGAAAGACTGCATGCTTGGTCTATCTTCAAGAAGTAGTCATGTTGAACATCCACTTACTCCATGGTGTCCCTTCCCCCAAATATCCCCAAACCATAAATCATCAGACCTAGCATCTATCACCACAATAGATATTTTAAAAATTGCAATAAAGAAGCTAGGGTGCAAATAGGAATAAATACCTCTAGCTGTGGAAGTGAAATAAATCAATATCTCTTCTCTGTGGTCAGAGATGCTTAATAGGCAGAGATCACTGCCAGAAATGTGTTTAGCAGGTGGTGAGGGCAAACTTGAGCTCCAGGAATGAATCACGCAACTGCTTTTCTCATCTTTGAGTGAAATACCTTTTTTTTTTGGCATTAGAAGATGAATATAAGTCTGTATCCACAGGATTTGATTCTTGTCTTGCTTCCAGGACCTGGAGGATGTGAAGGGCTGAGGGTCACTGACCACTTTCAGCTGGGGTTGAAGGTGCTGGTTAAGGCTCTTCCATTGACCTGGGAGGCCCCATCACCAGCCCCTTCAGTGCATCATCTTATGCACCATGATCTGATTAAAATAGGATAAAGTGCCTGCTGACACCCCTGCCTACCTTCCCAATCTTGTTTTCAAAGTCCTTTCCAGGCACTTCTCTATCAGGTCCTCTGCTCAGGCCTTGCCAGGCTACTTGGACCTTCCCTGCATGCACCTTATGTGTTCTTCCCACCTACTTCTTTATGCTTCTTTGTCAGCCTGCAATGTCACTTTGCCCTGCCTTGCCCACAAGGCTTGCTCTTCAAACCTCAACCCTAAAGTCAATGCTCCCCTGACTGGAAATTCTTCACCTTCCTGAAGGAGCAAGTTTCTCCTTAATCTTTGATCCTGTATGACCTTATGTATCCCTTAATTATGGATCTTAACCACGTTCTGTCATAGTTTATTTTTACAGTGATTATAATAATTAATCCATCAGCAAATCCTGACAGCACCACCTTCAAAATATATCTGAAACTTGACCACTTCCTACCACATCTGCCTCTGCCACTTTGGTGAGAACCACCATTTCTCATTGTAATTGTTGAGATGCCCTTGACCTGCCATCCTTGTCTCTTTGTGGGCCTCCTACAGTGTACCTTGCATGTAGGAGCTGGACGGATTCTTTTAAAAGATGAATTAAGTTCCATCATTCCTCTGCTCAGAACCTTTAGTGCTTTCAGAGTGTTTTAGGGTTCTCCAGAGAGACAGAACCAGTAAGATGTGTCTATATGCAAAAGGAGGCTTTTTTTTTGTTTTTGATGAGTCTTCTCATTGATACAGTATTGTTTTATTTATTCATCTTATTTTTGGCTGTGCTGGGTCTTTATTGCTGCACGCAGGCTTTCTCTAGTTGTGGCAAGCACGGGCTACTCTCTAGTTGTGGTGAGGTGGCTTCTCTTGTGGAACATGGGCTCAAGGGCATGCAGGCTTCAGCAGTTGCAGCGAGAGGGTTCAGTAGTTGTGGTACATGGGCTTAGTTGCCCAGTGGGCAAGTGCGATCTTATTTCCTGGACCAGGGATTGAAACCATGACCCCTGCATTGACAGGTGGATAACCACTGGGCCACTAGGGAAGTACCAGGAGATTTGTTATAAGGGATTGGCTGACAATGAATGTGGCAGCTGGCAAGTTCAGAATCTGCAGTGTGGGCCGACAGTCTGGAGACCTAGATGGGGCAAGGATACAGATGAAGTCTGAAGGCAGTCTGCTGGAGAATTCCCTCTTGCTGGGGGTTACTAGTCTTTTTGTTCTATTCAGGCCTTCAGGTGGTTGGGTGAGGCCCACTATATTATGGAGGGCAGTTGGCTTACTGAAATTCACCAATTTAGATGGTGCATGTGTGCTAAGTCACTTCAGTTGTGCCTGACTCTTTGTGACCCTATGAACTGAAGCCCTTCAAGCTCCTCTGTCCATGGGATTCTCCAGGCAAGAATACTGTGGTGGGTTGCCATGCCCTCCTCCTGGGGATCTTCCTTACCCAGGGATCGAACCTGTATTTCTTATGTCTCCTGCATTAGCAGGTGGGTTCTTTACCTCTAACGCCACCTGGGAAGCCTGATTTAGATGATAATTTCATCTAAAAATACCCTCCAAGTTGACACGTAAAATTATCTATCAGGCCATGTCACTTGGTCCTCACCACATTCCCACCTGGCCCCTGGCTGAGTGAACAATCTCTGGGTATCTCTCTTGTCTGTCCTTATGTTCCAGCCATGACTGCCTTCTTGATGCCCATGGCACATTCCTTCATCAGGGCTCTTCTCTCTGTTCTCAGAGCTTAGAGGAATTCTCCCCTCCCAGATGGTTGCATGTCTTTCTCCTCCTCCTTAATGTCTGTCTATATTCAAGTGGCACCTTCTTAGAGAGGGCTTTCCTGACCTGGTTTTCTCTCATGTTTTTCCCTTGGCCCCTGTCACCCACTAGTGCTTTACCTGATTTATATTCTTCCTGGTCCTTCCCTGACTTTGAATCATGCATTTTTCATTCATTTTCTGCTCCTTTATCTAGAACACAAGCTCTGTGGGAGCAGGAACTTCATCTATTTTTGTCACTGCTAATACCCCCAGCACCTAAACAGATGCCTAGCACACTAGAGGCACTTCACAAACATTTATTGAATGAATGAATATACCAAAAATATACTAATGGCAAGAGACCCTGGTTTGATCCCTGGGTCAGAAAGATCTCCTGAAGAAGGGATATACTACCCACCCAGTATTCTTGGGCTTCCCTGGTGGCTCAGATGGTAAAGAATCTGCCTGCAATGCAGGAGACCTGGATTTGATCCCTGGGTTGGGAAGATCCCCTGGAGGAGGGCATAGCAACCCACTCCAGTATTCTTATCTGGAAAATCCCCATGGACACAGGAGCCTCATGGGCTACAGTCCATAGGGTTGCAAAGAGTTGGACACAACTGAGCAACTAATCAACTTAATATATATTAATTGCTTCCTATTCTTTTTTATGTTTATAACAACCTATGGGGTAGACTCTGATCTCACACTAGACTGATACTAGACTGCAAGATCTTTGAAGACTGCGACTTTGATGGTCTTGTTCAGGGCTGTATTCCTAGCACCTGGAACATAACATGATCTCAAAAATGATCAGTAAATGAATGCATGAACAAGGCACCATTTAACAGACAGGAGATTGAAGCATAGAGAGGGGAAGTGACTTGCCTAAGCTACTCTAAACAAATGCAAGAGCCAGGATTTCAACCTGGATCATCTAACCTCATTACACAACCTATGATGATGTCTGTTTCCCACTCCACTGGCTGAGCTCTGTAAGGATGACAACTGTGACTTGTCTATCTTAATTTCTCCAGCTCCTGGCTTAATGCTGGCACTAAATAATTGCTTATGAGTAGAATGGCTCCTAGCATCTGTTTATTCATCTTCCAAGCTCTTCCATGATGGAGGGAGACCCTGAGGGCTCAGCGGTCAGAATATCTGGTAGGTGATGTTTCACTTAGCTTTCTAATGCAGGCATAGGTAAAGAACTCAGAATTTGTCATGAAACAGACCCAGGTCCTTTACTTCTGGTGGTGTGAATTTGGGCCTCCGTTTTTCTCTCCACACTACAGGGATAACACTAGTGTCTACTTCCATGTCCATGTGTAGAGCCTTATTTTATGTTGCTGGAAAAGGGTGTTTGCTATGACCAGTGTGTTCTCTTGGCAAAACTCTATTAACCTTTTCCCTGCTTCATTCTGTACTCCAAGGCCAAATTTACCTGTTACTCCAGGTATTTCTTGACTTCCTACTTTTGAACTCCAGTCCCCTATAATGAAAAGGACATCTTTTTTGAATGTTAGTTCTAAAAGGTCTTGTAGGTCTTCATAGAACTGTTCAACTTCAGCTTCTTCAGCATTACTGGTTGGAGTGTAGACTTGGATTACCATGATATTGAAAGGTTTGCCTTGGAAACGAACAGAGATCATTCTGTCGTTTTTGAGATTGCATCCAAGTACTGCATTTCGGACTCTTCTGTTGATTGTGATGGCTACTCCATTTCTTCTATGGGATTTCTGACCACAGTAGTAGATGTAATGGTCATCTGAGTGAAATTCACCCATTCCAGTCCATCTTAGTTCACTGATTCCTAGAATGATGACGTTCACTCTGGCCACCTCCTGTTTGACCACTTCCAATTTGCCTTGATTCATGGACCTAACATTTCAGGTTCCTATGCAATACTGCTCTTTACAGCATCAGACCTTGCTTCTATCACCAGTCACATCCACAAGTGGGTGTTGTTTTTGCTTTGGCTCCATCCCTTCATTCTTTCTGGAGTTATTTCTCCACTGATCTCTATTAGTATATTGGGCACCTACCGACCTGGGGAGTTCATTTTTCATTGTCCTATCTTTTTGCCTTTTCTTACTGTTCATGGGGAAACAGTGGCTGACTTTATTTTTTGGGGCTCCAAAATCATTGCAGATGGTGATTGCAGCCATGTAATTAGAAGACGCTTTCTCCTTGGGAGGAAAGTTATGACCAACCTAGACAGCATATTAAAAAGCAAAGACATTACTTTGTCCACAAGGGTCTGTCTAGTCAAGGCTATGGTTTCTCCATTAGTCATGTATGGATGTGAGAGTTGGACTATAAAGAAAGCTGAGCACCGAAGAATTGATGCTTTTGAACTGTGGTGTTGGAGAAGACTCTTGAGAGTCCCTTGAACTGCAAGGAGATCCAACCAGTCCATCCTAGAGGAAATCAGTCCTGAATATTCATTGGAAGGACTGGTGCTGAAGCTGAAACTCCAATACTCTGGCAACTTGATGGGAAGAAACCGACTCATTTGAAAAAAAACCCTGATGCTAGTAAAGATTGAAGGCAGGAGGAGAAGGGGACAGCAGAGGATGAGATGGTTAGATTGCATCACCGACTCACTGGATGTGAGTTTGGATAAACTCCGGGAGTTGGTGATGGACAGGGAGGCCTGGCGTGCTGTGGTTCATGGGGTCCCAAAGAGTCAGACATGACTGAGCAACTGAACTGAACTACTTCCATGGATTGATTACTTTAAGGGTTAACTGAAATAATATATGTAAATCATTTAGCTCTGAGCCTGGCACACTTGGATTGCTCGACAGATGCTAGCTTTTATCATTTGCTGACCTCTTTGCTCTGAACTTTGCAGCACTTTACTTGGTGTGACACTTCTCAGATATCATAGTATATCCTTTACCTCCTGGGGAGCCTCTGGGACACTGGGCTGGATAGACACCATGCCTTGTACTTTTATGTTATTCCATAGGTAGGCTGAGAGTGGTGCTTTGTGCCTCATAGTTGTTCAGTACTTAAATAAATCAATTTATTCCTACAGCTCCTGTAAGAGAGGTCTATGTCACCAGATTCTGTGTTGATTCCATGAAAGTCCAAGGCAGGTTTCAGCTGATGAACTCGCGAATTTTTGTCTACACCAATACCCTAGGGAATTTTGAATTGGATGGCAGTGGTTTAGGTGCCCTGAAAACAGATTACAACTGTATGTCTTAGTGCATCCCTTCAAAGTCCTGTCAGCCATTTCTTTTTATCCAGGAGAAGAATCATAGTAATGTGAATGTCAAACAAAAATACTGAAAAATTCTGCTTGGCCTCAATTTCTAAACACTTGAAGTTCAAGCCAGAGCACCTAGAATTCCAAAGGAATCTAGGTCATAAAGTAAACCAAGTGATATGGGTAGGGGGTCGGGAGAAATAGGAACCAAATACTGGATAACATGGGCACAGAAGGAGATATTTGAGCAGAGTTCTGAATGACAGGAGAAACCAAGCCATGCACATCTAAGGGGGAGAAGAGCAACCAGGCAGAAGGAACAGCAGATGCAAAGGAGCTGAGGCATCGAGTATTAAGTGTGTTTGAGGAACAGCAAAGAGACCAGTGTGATAGGAGCTCAGTGAGTGAAGGGAAGAAGTTGGAGATGAGCTGAGGAATCAGGGGGCTGGTTCATCCAGAGCTTCACAGGCTGTGACAGGGAATTTGGCTTACACAGTAAGTGAGGTGGGCAGCCACAGGGGGTTCCAAACAGAAGAAAGACATCACAGAATTTACATGATTTACTTTTCTAAAAGATCACTCTGACTGTTTGGTGGCTTGCAGCAGGACAAGAGCAAAAGTAGGCAGACCAGCTGGGAAAGCTGTTAAGTTTGAGTGACAAAGTATGGAAGTCATCAGAAGTGGGGGTAAATAGAAGTGGTTTATTTTGAGACATATTTTGAAGGTAGATCCCGTAGAACTTGCGGGTGGATTAGAAGTGTTTGAAATGACATACAGGATAAAAGGGGAGATTTTTTTACTGTTTTTTTTTTTCTGGAGCAACTTACTGAATGATTTGATATGTTGAAATGAAGAGTACATGGTGAGGAAACAGCTTTGGGGGGACAACTGTGGAAATCAATCAGTTTTGGATATGTTAAATTTATATATCCCAGTGGAGATGTTAGATAGAAAATTGGATGGAGATGGTGCAAGTTCAAGGGGGAGAACAGAGATAATGAAATCATCAACAAAAAATGGGATTTATTTCTGTCTTTTTTCCCTTTATTAATTGAAATATAGTTGACTTATAATATTTCATGTATACAGCATAGTGACTCAATGTTTTTATAGATTATACTCCCTTTAAAGTTATTAAAAAATAATGGCTAGATTTTCCTGAGCTGTAAAGTATACCCCTGTTGCTTGTCTATTTTATATGTGGTAGTTTGTGTCCCTTAATCTCATACTCCTGTCTTGCTCCTCTCCTATCCTCTCCCTATTGGTAACCATTAGTTTGTTTTCTATATCTGTGGGTCTGTTTCTGTTTTGAAATATACATTTATTTACTTTTATTTTTTAGATTCCTTATATAAGTGATCAGTTCAGTTCAGTCACTTAGTCTGTCCGACTTTTTACCACCCCATGGACTGCAGCACGCCAGGCCTACCTGTCCATCACCAACTCCTGGAGCTTACTCAAACTCATGTCCACTGAGTCAGTGATGCCATCCAACCATCTCATCCTCTGTTGTCCCCTTCTCCTCCTGCTTTTAATCTTTACCAGCATCAGGGTTTTTTCAAATGAGTCAGTTTTTTCCCATCAAGTTGCCAGAGTATTGGAGTTTCAGCTTCAGCACCAGTCCTTCCAATGAATATTCAGGACTGATTTCCTTTAGGGTAGACTGGTTGGATCTCCTTGCAGTCCAAAGGACTCTCAAGAGTCTTCCCCAGTACCATAGTTCAAAACCGTCAGTTCTTCAGTGCTCAGCTTCTTTATGATCCAACTCTCACATCCATAAATGACTACTGGAAAAACCATAGCTTTGACTAGATGGACTTTTGTTGGCAAAGTAATATCTCTGCTTTTTAATGTGCTGTCTAGGTTGGTCATAACTTTTCTTCTAAGCAGCAAGTGTCTTTTAAGTCCATGGCTGCAGTTACCATCTGCAGTGATTTTGGAGCCTAAGAAAATAAATTTGTCACTGTTTCCATTGTTTCTCCATCTATTTGCCATGAAGTGATGGGACTGGATGCCATGATCTTAGTATTTTGAATGTTGAGTTTTAAGCCAACTCTGCATATAAGTTAAATAAGCAGGGTGAGAGTATACAGCCTTGACGTACTCCTTTCTCAATTTGGAACCAGTCTGTTGTTCCATGTCCGGTTCTAACTGTTGCTTCTTGAACTGCATACAAATTTCTCAAGAGAGAGGTAAGGTGACCTGGTATTCCCATCACTTGAAGAATTTTCCACAGTTTGTTGTGATCTACACAGTCAAAGGCTTTGGCTTAATCAATAAAGCAGAGTAGATGTTTTTCTGGAATTCCTTTGCTTTTTCAATTATCCAATGGATGTTGGCAATTTGATCTCTGGTTCTTCTGCCTTTTCTAAAACCAGCTTGAACATCTGGAAGTTCATGGTTCAAGTAGTGTTGAAGCCTGGCTTGGAGAAGTTTGAGCATAACTTTGCTAGTGTGTGAGATGAGTACAATTGTGTAGTAGTTTGAACATTCTTTGGCGTTGCCTTTCTTTGGGATTGGAATGAAAACTGACCTTTTCCAGTCCTGTGGCCACTGCTGTGTTTTCCAAATTTGCTGGTATATTGAGTGCAGCACTTTTAGAGCATCATCTTTCTAGGATTTGAAATAGCTCCACTGGAATTCCATCACCTCCACTAGCTTGTTCATAGTGATGGTTCCTAAGGTCCACTTGACTTCACATTCCAGGATGTCTGGCTCTAGGTGAGTGATCACACCAACGTGGTTATCTGGGTCATGACGATCTTTTTTTGTATAATTCTGTGTATTCTTGCCACCTCTTCTTAATATTTTCTACTTCTGTTAGGTCCATACCATTTCTGTCCTTTGCCCATTTTTGCATGAAATGTTCCCTTGGTGTCCCTGGTTTTCTTGAAGAGATCTCTAGTCTTTCCCATTCTATATTTTCCTCTATTTCTTTGCATTGATCACTGAGGAAGGCTTTCTTATCTCTCCTTGCTATTCTTTGGAACTCTGTATTCAGATGGGTATATCTTTCCTTTTCTCCTTTGCCTTTAGCATCTCTTCTTTTCTTAGCTATTTGTAAGTCTTCCTCAGACAACCATTTTGCATTTTTGCATTTCTTTTTCATGGGGATGGTCTTGATCCCTGTCTCCTGTACAATGTCACGAACCTCCGTCCATAGTTCTTCAGGCACTCTGTCTATCAGATCTAATCCCTTGAATCTGTTTCTCACTTCCACTGTATAATTGTAAGGGATTTGATTTAGGTCATACCTCAATTGTCTAGTGGTTTTCCCTACTTTCTTCAATTTAAGTCTGAATTTGGCAACAAGGTGTTCATGATCTGAGCCACAGTCAGCTTACGGTTTTGTTTTTGCTGACTGTATAGAGATTCTCCTTCTTTAGCTGCAAAGAATATAATCAACCTGATTTCGGTATTGACCATCCAGTGAAGTCCATGTGTAGAGTCTTCTCTTATGTTGTTGAAAGAGGGTGTTTGCTATGACCAGTGCGTTCTTTTGGCAAAACTCTGTTAGCCTTTGCTCCTCTTCATTTTGTATTCCAAGGCCTAAATTTATGTGTTATTCCAGGTATTTCTTGATTTCCTACTTTGCATTCCAGTCCCCTATGATGGAAAGGACATCTTTTTTGGGTGTTAGTTCTAGAAAGCCTTGTAGGTCTTCATAGAACCATTCAACTTCAGCTTCTTCAGCATTACTGGTTGGAGCCTGGACTTGGATTACTGTGATATTGAATGATTTGCCTTGAAAACGAACAGAGATCATTCTGTCATTTTTGAAATTGCACCCAAGTACTGCATTTCGGACTCTTTTGTTGTCTGTGAAGGCTACTTCATTTCTTCTAAGGAATTTTTGCCCATAGTAGTAGATATAATGGTCATCTGAATTAAATTCTCCATTTAATTCTAGTCCATTTTAGTTCACTGATTCCTCAGATGTTAATGTTCACTCTTTGAATCTCCTGTTTGACCACTTCTAAGTGATAACAAACAGTATTTGTGTTTCTCTATATGACTTCTTATTTGGGCTTTCCTGGTGGCTTGGGCTTCCCTAGTGGCTCAGATGGTAAAAGAATTCGCCTGCAATGCAAGAGACTTAGGTTCGATCCCTGGGTTGGGAAGATTGCCTGGAGGAAGGTATGGCAACCCACTCCAGTATTCTTGCCTGGAGAATACCCATGAACAGAGGGGCCTAGTGGGCTACAGTCCCTTGTGTCACAAAGAGTTGGACATGACTGAGCAACTAAGCACATGAGACTTATTTCACTAAAAATAATAGTCTAGGTGCATCCACATTGTTGCAGATGGTAGAATTTCATTCTTTTTTATGGCTGAGTATTATTCCTATGTATCTCTGTGTGTATACACCATATCATCTTTGTCCACTCATCTGTTGGTAGACATTTAGGTTGCTTCCATATCTTAGCTACTGTGAATAATGCTGCTATGAGCATTAGGGAATATTTATCTTTTTGGACTAGTGTTTTCATTTTCTTTGGATATATACCCAGCAGCGGAATATCTAGATCATATGGGACTTATATTTTTAGTTAAATGAGATTTAAAGCCATAGGAGAAAATGAGATTATCTGGGAGTGAAAACAGGAAAGAGATGAATGACAAAGTCTGTCTTGGGGTAATTCAGTAGTTAGAGGTTGGAAGAGAAGCCACAAAGGAGACCGAGAAGTAGCAGTGATATTGGAATAAAAAGAAAACATGAAGAATGTGGTGTCCCTAAAGTCAAGTTAAGAGTCCATTTTAAGCAGAGAATGATTACCTGTGTCAAATGTCTCCAGGAGGTAAAGGTGAGCATTGAGAATTGACCCCTGGCATCAATACAAGATACACACAAGAATGCTATTAGAAGCACTGTTTATTTTTAGCAAAAATATCCAAGCATTCCTAAATGTCTCTCAGTAGGAGAATGGGTAAATATATTGTGCTGTGTTTGCACGATGGAATTATGTTCACCTGACAAAAATTAATGAGAGTCACATGGATGAATCACACAAATACAGTAATAAGAGCAAAAATGGAAGAATCTTTATAGTTGAATACCATTTATAAAGTTGAAGAATGCAAAACAAGCATATTGCTTAGAGAAACCTACATACTAAAAGTGTAAAGAAATATGTGGAAGTAAAAAATAAATTCAGGATACTAGTTACTTGAAGACTGGGAGAAGAGGAAGCCACCCAAGAGGGATACACAGGGGACATCCGACAATATTGATGATGCTCTGCTTTTTAAGCTTGGTGGTGGGAATGCAGATAACCACTGAATTATTTATACTTTTCATATAATCTAAATATTGCCTAAGAAATTGTAAATGAGAAGGAAAACAATAATTTAACCGCTGAACTTGTCAATGAGGAAGTCATTTGTGACCTGGATAAAAGCAGTTTTGGTGATGTGTTTATGAACAAGCTGATTGGAGTGGGTTCGAGAGAGAAAGCGGGGGAGGAAGTGAAAATGAGGCAGACAGACAACTGTTTAAAGAAGTTAAAAAAGGAGCACAGAAATGGAGTGGTGGCTGGAGGGGGTTTCGGATAAAGGAGGATTTGATTGACAGAGTGACTCCATATGTAAAATTTTCCGAGGCCAACTAATGGATCAAATTAAAATATAGTTTGTTTATTTAGCATTAGCAGATAAAACCTCTTGGTTTCCCTTTGGTGTTTAAGCATCTGATTTGTTCATTAGCATCTTCACTAGAGAAGGAAGAACTCAGATAAGTATTTTTTTTTTAATTAAAAAATTTTAAAATAAATCAATTACTTTGGATCCTGGTGAAAATAATTTAGTAAAAGCCAACTGGGGAGGCATTGGAAACAACTCATATCAACGAGGTTTGGAATTACTCGTGGATTAATATAGATGGAGCATTGAATAAAAACATTGCACAGGCTGCAGAAATTATTTCAGATGTTTTAGAGTGTGTGGTTTCTGGTATTAGGAAGGTCATTCAGACTGGTGCTCAAAGGCCACTTGGAACTGTAGCTTTCAAGAAAATTTCTTGAAGGTGGAGAGGCTTTTCAAGTAATTGTTGTTCTGTATACAAGACCTGTTGCCAATAAGGAATGGAGCCTGTGTTGCTGGGCTGGTTATTGTTGTTTTTCTAGTAGCTGGTGTGGATCTGTGAGCATCCTCTTACCCTGTCTCCTGAAGCTCATTTAGACCAGGGATACCTATGAGCAAGATTATGAACATAATAATATGATACAGATTATACTGAGTATCATTTACAAAGAATCTGTTGTGTGCCATGCACTTTCCTAGGCATCATGGCCCATTCCATTAAAGTCTTACAACCTCCATGCAAAGTAGGTTTTATCATTTCCATTTCAGCTGGGGAAACTGAGGCAGTACAGAGTTCCATAGATATTAAGTTCCGGGGCTGGAACTGGAACCAGGCTAATTCTGTCCTGCTCTAATTTTCTGTGCAGCCTGTAAGGATGGCTGTGATCAAGCCCGTGGCATAGATTCAGTCTCACCCCCTCCATGGGATGGCAATTTCTGACTAGGAAGGCCAGTCTTCTTATTTCATGGTGTTTGTGTTGCTACTGGACAGGAGGCAGTATGGATGGAAGTGGTTATTGTGGGAAATAGAGCAGCACGTCAGTCAGAAGTTTTGAAGCTCTACGATGAATTGGGAATAAAACTGTAACAGCACATTATGAGCCCTTTGACTTTATAAAACATCCTGTGTTTCTAAAACATCCACAGCAACTGTTGTTGTTCCATATTATTTAAATGAGCTGGTGTCCTAGTTTCAGGAGGAAGAGATTTTTTTTTCCATCAAATTTACCGTACATCTGTTTAAAGGATGTGGCAACAGTATGTATAAATCTCCAATCAAAATATTACAGAACAGCCAATTTTATGATATTAAAAATGTATGGCCAGACACAATGTGCTGGAAATATGAAATAACCATGTGATGCCTTTTCTGCTCTGTTTATATTGGACTGTTTATTCCCAAATTAAATCTTGTGTAAAAAATATACCAGACAAAAAAGGAGTTAAGCTTGGCACTGAACAATTAAACTGATGCTATAAAAGTGTGTCTGTATAATACACCAACATGGCAGATATAATTTAATAGCTATAGAATTTTTTGTTATATCTTAAATAGATTTTGAAACATTCAAATTATATATGCCATTACATATAATGACATTTTATGGGTATTGGATAATATAGAAGAATTTTAAAGCTCCTCTAGTAGAAAAGTCTTCAAATGTTTTATAAGTAACAGGGGATCTGCCTTTGGAGGACATCTAGTGCTAATTGATACTTTGTTTTCTTTGGGGTTAAGATCCAGCTTGACTTCTATATAAGCAGACTAATACCTTCAGATTTTCAAAATTTGAGACAACATCTTCTTTCATGGAATACCATCGCCACCACCACCATCAGACCAACACTGAGATTTATGATTGCCTTCTACACGAGTACAGCATTAATCAATTTCCATATAATATTTAATCCTCAAAGTGGCCTGTGAGGTGATCCTTGTTAATTCATCTTATAGATGGAGAAACTGAGGTTTAGAAGGTTAATTAACCTGCTCTAGGTCACACACCAAGATCTCTGCCTCTGAGAAGCTTGATGTACGTAGCATTGACAATTCACAGCACGGTTTTAGCAGTATCACCTTGGATGGTTCTCACAGCCTCTCTGCTGTAGAGAAGGCAGATGAGACATACCACTCGAAACAGTCAAGTGGCTCTCTCAGGGTCACCAGTGGTGAAGCCTGGCCTTTGGATTACAGACTAGTGTTTTCCATCAAACTTTACAGAAAGCTTCCATGTGAAAGGAAAGCCCTGTATTGATTGGGCCTGCGATGCAGCTGCAGGAGAGAGATGAGGATGGAGATGGGGAGTGGGGGATGGTGGGGGGGATTCAGAGAAAATCATTTTTGCTTTCTCTGTTCTCACAGAGGTTTTCTTTGCCAGTCTGAGGCCTTACATCTGATTCTTGGAAAGTGAGAGATTGCAAGCAGGAACCCAGAATGTAGATTTCATATAAACCCTTTGTGATGCATTGGGAATACTTTAAAGCACACTTTTAGGATGAAGAGTTTAGAGTGAGGTCCCCTGGGGTGTGGGAGATGAGGGAAGTGTCCCCTCTTCATGGACCAGACTTCAGTTCAGAATGATGCTGGCATAGGAAGACTTGTGGTGGGACTGTGCCCAGGAAATGGCTCTGTTACTGGGGGGAGGGTCACATGAAGGGCATGGTGGCCAAGGTTGCTGCTAGGAGTGGAGAGGGGAGGAGACACAGGGCTGGCTGCAACAGGTGATGAAGGCACTTTGTGGTATCCTGGGTCCTTCCAGAAAAACCTGGGAAAGTTTTGGCAAGGTATGGCCTTACAGCAATAATTCAAGACATACATGTATACACACAGGCTTCTCAGGTGGCTCAGTGGTAACGAATCCACTGGCCAATGCAGGAGACGCAGGTTCAATCCCTGGGCTGGAAGATCCCTTGGAAGAGGAAATGACAACCCACTCTAGTATTCTTGCCTGGTAAATCCCACCTACAGAGGAATCTGGCAGGCTACAGTCCATGAGGTCACAAAGAGTTGCACACGACTGAGCAACTGAACATGCACACAAATGCATGCACACACACACACCCCCACACACACCTTTGTACCTTGAGAGAAAGAAAAAACATGTGTGGGAAACAGATGGGAAGTGAGTTCAGGGTGACAGAGGGTATTAGAAATGGACAGCAGCAACATAAGGTCAGAGACGTGGGTTGTTTCTGGGATATAAATCTCAGGTGGGTAAAATTATTTTGATAGGCCATCGGCATTACTTGAAAGTTTGTGAGCAGAGTAGAAGGGGGATCAGAACTCAGCTTTAGGAGAATGAATCAGGAGGTGATGTAATAGATGTTTTAGAGTGGAAAGAACCTAACATGTGAAGAGCGTGGTGAGGAGCCTTTGCGTAATACCGGGATATCCCATTTAGCACAGGGCATAGGTTTCTGAAAACGGGAGTGCTTGCCGGAGTCCAGCTCCAGCTGGTCCAGGGGTTCCCTCAGGATGGACGGCGTCGGCGAATGCGAATGAGAAGACACAGCGAGTTTCGGTGTTTCCAAGTGTCTTCTGGCTTTATTGTTTTTTAAGACAGCTTTTATATCTTTAGTTGTATTTTTTAAAGAATATAGGCACAGCAGATTATGACAAAGAAGGAATTCATTAACTGAAAGTTTTAAAGCAAAACCTGTTTTTCTAAGAGTTGATCAGCCAAAACACTTTTGTATCAGGCACAGCAGATTATGACAAAGAATGAGTTCGTCAACAGAAAGTCTTAAAATAAAACCTATTTTTCTATAATCTATCTTACGCCTTGAGCCCAACAAAAAGGAATGTGGTGCTATAAAGTCATGGTACAGCAAGCTGAAACAATGTAGTACAAAGGTCAGTTCTTAGCAAAAATCACCGGCTAAATTAACAATCATCTTATTATTTGTATTAAGGCTAAACTTTTATTTCTATAAGTTTTTAACTATTATACTTTCATTACGCAGGCTAAATACGTTAAGAGCAAAAACATAGTGAGTAAATATAGACTAAATAACAGTTTCATAAAGCAATATTTCTTATATTTCCTAACAAGCCTTTTTCCTACGAAGAGCTCCGTACCTATTGGGGCTTTTGTGTGTTAGGCTTTCAATGCTGTTTATTGTTAAAGGGCAGTCATGCACACTAGCTCCAAAAGCACAGGTACATTTATTAAATAAACCAATATGCCATCAATAAGAATTTAGATTAATATACTCCATATCCTAGACAATCCCATCAGGGTGCCACCGTTTTTTAGGGGCCTTGTCGATTGAGGTTTTAGATTGATCTATATTGGAAGAGAATCAGGAAAAGGCCTTTTACCTAAGTCATAGAAAATAGGAAGAGGTCTATTGTAGCAAACATCAGAAAGACAGACATCATCTTTAAGGTGAGCGCTGAGGCAGCCTTCCGAGAATCCCTGAGGCCTGAGAAGCCGTGCTCAATCAGTCCTGTCCCTCATGACACTGTCATGGGTGGGATCTCATGGGCTGGCTCCCAGCAAGTGCTAATTGGATTGGTTCTGTAAAGACTCTATATAGCAAAAGAGTGATTCAAACAATGGGTCATGGAGTATGAGAACCACTGGAGAGAAGAGGGAGCTGAGGAAAAATGGGTGACCTGGGAGTCTCGGTAATGGGGAAGAGCTGGTATGATGGAAGAAACTGGGGCGGCTGGAAGGAAGGAGGGAATGTGTGTGGTTATGAAGCACACTCTTGGGAGTGAAAGAGTTGCAGGTGATGATAAGGAATTGGAGAGAGAAGGGCTTTGGAGGTTAGAGAGTCAAAGAACTCAAGAATCAGGGTGTTTGGGACCGATCACAATGGTGGCAGACAAAGTAAAGATCCTGAAGATTTCAGGGAGTGAAGAACAGTGTCCATGAGGGCAGTAGATCACAGAGCTGAAGATGGTGCCGTGTGCTGCAGGCAGATGGTGCTGGGCTTTTTTTTTTTTTTCCATCTTTTTAAAAAATTTTATTTTCGCTGGAGCATAGTTGCTTTGCAAAGTTGCATTAGTTTCTACTGCACAGCGAAGTGAATCAGCTATGCATATAGATACACATTGGTTCAGTTCAGTCGCTCAGTTGTGTCTGACTCTTTGTGACCCCATGGACTGCAGCAGGCCAGGCTTCCCTGTCCATCACCAACTCCCGGAGTTTACCCAAACTCATGTCCATTGAGTCGGTGATGCCATCCAACCATCTCATCCTCTGTCATCCCCTTCTCCCCCTTCCCTCAATCTTTCCCAGCACTAGGGTCTTTTCCAATGAGTTGGCTCTTTGCATCAGTTGGCCAAAGTATTGGATACACATATCCCCTCTTTTTTTTGGACTTCCTTCCCATTTAGATCACCACAGAGCATTGAGTGGAGTTTCCCGAGCTATACAGTAGGTTCTCATTAGTTGTTTATTTTATACACAGTAGTGTCGTTGTTCAGTTGCCAAGTCCTGTCTGACTCTCTGCAACCCCATAGACTGCAGCAAGCCAGGATTCCATCCTTCACTATCTGCCAGAGTTTGCTCAAATTTATGTCCACTGAGTCGGTGATGCCATCCAACCATCTCATCCTCTGTCGCCCCATTCTCCTCCTTCCCTCAGTCTTTCCCAGTGCTAAGGTCTTTTCCAATAAGTTGGCTTTTTGCATTAGTCGGCCAAAGTATTTGGAGCTTCAGTTTCCAATCAGCATCAGTCCTTCAGTGAATATTCAGGGTTGGATATTCAGTAATGTATGTATGTCAGTCCCAATTTCCCAATTTACCCCACCACCCCTTCCCCCCTTGATGTCCATAGTTTTTTTCTTTGTATTTCTGTTTTGCAAATAGTATCACCTGTACCATTTTTCTAGATTGTACATACATTGTGTTAATATACGGTATTTGTAGAGATGTGGATGGACCTAGAGACTGTCATATGGAGTGAAGTCAGAAAGGGAGCTGGGCTGTTCATGTAAGAAGGTGGAATAATGTCTGAGAGGTGCAGGTAGGATGATTCTAGACCTGATTCCCACTCCTGAATGACAAGGGGTGTTGGGCGATTGGGGAGCTTCCACTTGTGATGTTACAGAGGAAATAGGGTGACAGCCGTGTGCCAGGATAAGAGAGTGAAGGGACATTCAGTGGAGAAGATAAGGATGTGAGGAATTTGTTAATTAGGGAATGGAGATTCCAGACAACAGGGGCAAGGACTGAGGAGAAATGTGAGTGCTAGAAATTGGATCAGGGTGAAGAAACACCAAGCCATTAGGGAACAAGGGAAACAAAGAGGATAAACCACTAGATGGGCCTCAGGTTAGGAAGGCAGAGTCATGAGGCTGCATGTTTGCCAAGACGGCAGGTCCTGAGAGTCTGCTGAGGGTGAGGTGCTGGTGGCCCCCAGGGCTCATCTGCAGCCTGATAGGGGGCCTGGACCCTGGGTGGCAGTAGCATGGAGGGGTTTCCTGCAGGCTGGCATGCTCTGAGTGCGGAGACAAAGTTGGGTGGGCAACATGCTTTGAGCTATTGAGCCTGTATACCCAGCTCTGGCAAGGCAATTTTGCTAAAAAACAATCTGTCACCTCCACCATAAACCCGCTCACATGGCTCTACCTTCCCCTCATCCTAAAGCAAAAGTGCTGAACATAGTTTACAACCCCCTCCCCAAACTGTCCCTTCTGGCTCCCTCTTAGGATCTCCTTTACAAATCATGTTCCAGCCATCCTGAGATGCTCATAATTTCCTCAACATATTCTGCAGATTTTGATTAGAAATCTTTCCTTCTTATGCATCTTTCTCTGACCTCTATAGACCAGTGGCCTCACTGTGGCCTCCATCTCAGGGATCTGCTCTTCCAGGATGCCTTTCCTGACCACCTAATGTTGAATCAGATGCCTCATCTCTCATAGAATCTCTGCTATTATCAATGCCCTCTTATTACCTCTATCGTGGGATGTGATCTCCTTTCGATAGAAAGCCTTCACTAACAGAACTTGCCTCTGAGAACCTTTCTAGGCAGACTCATATCTTATTCACCATCACATCCTCAGCATCTTTCATGATACCTTACAATAGAAGACTGCACATTAAGTATTCAGAGAGTGATTGAGATAACAGGAGCTGAATTAGGTCAGTGCTGGAGGGAAGAAAATGAAGGCATGGATTCTAGAGTCATAGGATTAGAGAACTGGCAAGAATTAGCAAATTTATAATGTTTGTGCATGTGTCTATGTACACTTGTGAGTTTAGTGGAGAAGAAAGGAAGGTCTCAAAGCCTGCCTTGGGGTTTTGAACCTGGGTCAGAGACAAGATTGAAGTATCATTAACAGAAACAGAGGGGACAAGTAGAGACGCAATGTTGAAACAAAACTGTTGCTTTCAGGACTGAGGCTCAGGTAAGATACACAGATACAGAGAGACGACTGAAAGTGATAACCTTGGGTAGAAGGTGATAAATTCAAATTAATGAAAATCAAGGGAGGAGAGAGACAGAAGTGACTGGCTAGGTTGTAATGGAGGAACAATCACTGGAGATTCATGCTCTTCTCTTCAGGCATTTAGTAGAACAACAAAACAACATCATACTATTATTATCCTCCTTAATACATGAATACCACAGACTCATATTTAGGCTTATTTTTTTAAAAAAATACTTATTTGGCCTCGCTGGGTCTTAGTTGTGGCATGTGTGATCTAGTTCTCTGATCAGGGATTAAACCCAGTCCCCCTGCATTGGAAGCTTGAAGTCTTAGTCACTGGACCACCAGAGAAGTCACCCTAGGCTTATATATATTTATATATTTATATATTTATATTTATATAAACATGGAATCTAAAAAAAAGATACAAATAAACTTACTTATGAAACAGAAAGAGACTCAGAGACATAGAAAACAAACTTATTGTTACCCAAAGGGGGGATAATTTAGCAGTTTGAGATTAACATATACACACTACTATATATAAAATGCTTCCCTGGTGGTGCAGTGGTAAAGAATCTGCTGTCAATACAGGAGAAGTGGATTCGATCCCTGGGTTGGGAAAATCCCCTGGAGGAGGAAATGGCAACCCACTCCAATATTCTTGCCCAGGAAATCCCATGAACAGAGGAGCCTGGTGGGCTATTGTTTATGGGGTTGCAAAGAGTCATACATGACCTAGCGACTAAACAATATCATGTATGAAATAATCGACAAGGACCTACTTTATAGCACAAGGAGCTATGCTCAATATTTTGTAATAACCTATAAGGGGGGAAAGAATCTAAAAAAGAATACATATATAAAACTAGGACTTCCTTGTGGCTCAGATGGTAGAGAGTCTGCCTGCCAATGCAGGAGACTCAGGTTCGATCCCTGGATTGGGCAGATCCCCTGGAGAAGGGAATGGCAATACACTACAGTATTCTTGCCTGGAGAATCTCATGGACAGAGCTCTGAGCCTGGCAGGCTACGATCCATGGGGTTGCATAGAGTCAGACATGACTGAACGACTAACACTTTATATGTATAACTGAATCACTGTGCTGTATACTTGAAACTAATTTGACATTGTTAATCATCTATACCTCAATTAAAAAAAATTAGTAATCTCTGTTACCTCCTCTCAGCCTCCTCAAAATTTTATGAAGTATGTAGGGTAAATATTATTTTCATTTTGTGTATGAGAATGAGACATGGTGATTACGCTGTCGGTAGGAGCAAAACAGACTTCAGAGTGGGGCTCTTAGTATCCAGCTATGGCTCATTCTCCTGGACTACCCTGCTTCCCTCAGAGAGGGAGGGATTAGATTTCTCAAGGGTATAGCAGACCTCCACTTTATTCTAGTTTTTAGCGTACTGGTGTTGGAAGTAACACCTGTGTGTCTATGGCTCTCAGGTCTCCTCTGCAGCCCATATCATAGAGAGAAGTTACTCTGGCAGTCTGCCACTCTGGTGGCATGTGGCCATTTGTAACTGCAAGGTTGCAACTTGGCCAGCAGCCTCACAATTTCATCCTTGAGTTCCTTCAGACCCTTGGGTGGTTGCCATCCACTCCTGGTAATTTATTTGTTTCTAAATTTGTCAATTAGATCTAAAGCATCTACTACTTGACCACCACATTTTCTTTTCCCTTAATCCCTGTGTTCTGAAACGTAATTTGTGACTAAGAATTTCTTTAGCATATTTCTTAGTAAGTACTTTATAAGTATAGTTGTAGTTTAAGTAGGACCACGACTGAATTTATATTGGCTAAAGACTCAGAATATTTATCTGTTGAAATTTATATCTAGATAGAAAGTAGGGAGAAATATTCCTCTTCTCTCATCAAGAGTTGTGGTTGAGGTTGGGATTGCATAGAAAAACAGTGATCTCTTACTCATGGTTGATATTTACCATCCTTCCCTCCCCTCCCCCTGGCATCTCCTTATCCCTGTTATTCTCATCCTCCTAAAGAAACAGTTATGAAAAATGTTTACAAATGGTCTCCTGAATATCAAACCTAAATAGCTGGCCTCTCTTTTGTTCTACTGGGATTTTTGGAAATGTTGGACACATATTTCCAGGCCCAGATCCTAGGATCCATTCTTGATTCTTTTTTAACTCTTGTTTTCCTTATATTGTTGATGATAACATGTAGTTTTTCTTTTTTAGCTTGTTAATATGGTTAGTTGCATCGACTGATTTTTTTTTTTTGAATGTTGAATCAACATCGCATTACAGGGATAAATTCTTCTTGGCCATGGTTTACTAACCTTTGTATATATTGTTGAGTTGTTAAAATTTTGTTTAGAAGTTTCAGGAGCAATTTCATCTGTGCTCATGAAAGATTTTGTTTGGTCATTTTCTGCGTGTGCTTTCTTTGTTTTGGGTATCAGGATAACATAGGTCTCATAGCCTCAGGTGAGAAGTATTTCCTCCTCTGAAATTTTGAGGAATTTGGTTTAGAATCAAACCAAATTATTTCTTTAGTGTTTATTAGAATTCACTAGTGGAGCCATCTGGACCTGGGTGTTTTCTTTTTGTGAGGGCTTTTAAATACAAATTCAATTTCTTTAATAGAGACAGGTCTAGTCAAGGGCACATTTTATTGTTACTATTATTTTTAAGAGATTATCCAGATTTTCTTTTTTTCGAAATTGAGTGCAGTTGATTTACAATGTTAGTTTCTGGTATACAGTTAAGTGGTTAAGATTATAGATAGATAGGTATATAGATATGTGCTTGTGCTTAGTCGCTTCAGTCTTGTCTGACTCTTTGTGACCCTGTGGACTGCAACCCACCAGGCTCCTCTGTCCATGGGATTCTCTAGGCAAGAATACTGGAGTGAGTTGCCATGCCCTCTTGCAGGGGATCTTTCTGACCCAGGGATTGAACTTGTGTCTCCTGTATTACAGGTGGATTCTTTACCACTGAGACACCAGAGAAGATATATATATATATGTATGTATATGTATATGTATATGTGTATATATATATATGTATATATATGTATATGTATATGTATATATATATATATATATATATATATATATGTATATGTATATATATATGTATATGTATATGTGTGTGTATATATATATATGTGTATATATATATACTTTTTCAGATTCTTTCCCATGATAGGTTATTGTAAGATATTGAATATAGTTCTCTGTTCTATACAATAGGACCTTGATGGTTATTTAATATGTAGTAATGTGTATATATTTATCCTAAACTCCTAATTTATCCCTCCTCTACCCCCTTTGCTCTTTGGTAACCATAAGTTTGTTTTCTATGTCTCTGAGCCTGTTTCACAAATAAGTTCATATGTGCCATATATTAGATTCCACATATAAGTGATATAATATGGAATTTGTCTTTCTCTGACTTCACTTAGTGTGATAATCTCTAGGTTCATCCATGCTATTGAAAATAGCATTACTTCATTCTTTTGTATGACTGAAATAGTTCCACATCTTTTCTATCCACTCACCTGTCGATGGACATTTAGGTTGTTTCCATGTCTCGGCTAGAGCTTCCTTGGTGGCTCACTAGTAAAGAATCTACCTACCGATGCAAGAGACCTGGGTTCTACCCCAGGGTCAAGAATATCCCTTGGAAAAGGAAATGGCAACCTACTCCAATATTCTTGCCTGGGAAATCCCATGGGCAGAGGAGCCTGGGGGCTACAGTCCATGGGGTCACCAAAGAGTCGGACATGACTTAGTGACTGAACAATAGAAACAATGAAACAGTAAAACAATAAAAACAGCAACGGCACCATATCTTGGCTCTTATAAATACTGCTGCTGTGAACACTGGGATGCGTGTTGCTTTGGAATTAGAGTTTTTGTCTTTTCCAGATATGCACCTAGGAGTGGGATTGCCGGATCGTACGGCTGCATCGTAAGGAACCTCCATACTGTTCTCCATAGTGGCTGTACCTATTCACATTCCCACCAACAGTGTAGGAGGATTCCCCTTTCTTTACACTCTCCAGCATTTATTTGTAGACTTTATTATGATGGCCATTCTGACTGGTATGAGGTGATACCTCATTGTAGGTTTGATTTGCATTTCGCTGATAATTACCAACGTTGAGGGTCTTTTTGTATGCCTGTTGGCCATCAAGGCTGCATATTTATTGCTGAGTAGGGTTGATAGTTTGTGTCTTTCAAGATGTTTGTCTGTTTCTTCCATGTTGTTGATTTTCTATGTATAAAATTATTCTTATTATCCTTTTATTACCTATAAAATCTGTAATAATGTCTCTTCTTAGACTCGATATTGGTATTCATGTTTTCTCTTTTTTTCATTCCTTCTGCCCAGTGTCACTGGAAGGTTATCAATTTTATTACTTTTTTCGAAGAACCAGCTTTTGGTTTCATACTTTTTATGTTTTCTTTTTCCTTGACTCCTGTTTTGACCTTTATTATTCCTTGCTTGTGCTTATTTTGGGCTTAATTTGCTCTTCTCTTTCTAGTTTACTAAGTTTAAAACTGATGTAATTGATTTGTGACTTTTATTCCTTTCTAACATAGGTCTTTAGTGCTATAGATATCCCCTTAAGTACTATATTAGCAGCATCCCATGATTCTGGTTTGCTGTGTTTTCATTTTCATTCAGTTCAAAATTCTTTCTAACTTTCCTTTTGACTTCTTATTTGACACATGTGATTTTTTAGAACTGTGTTATATAGTATAGAAATATTTGGGGAATATTTTCCATATATCTTTCTATTATTGATTTGTGATTCCATTGTGGCCATAGACATACTTTGTATAATTTGAATCCTTTAAAATTTATTGAGATGTATTTTATAGCCCAGAATGCTTTTTTAAAATCAGAGGGATTAAATTTTGGGGGATCACATTTATGATGGTCAGCCAGCAATGCCCTGGTTAGCAATTTACTGCTTTTCAGCAGGTGACATCCAAGTGGCCCTCTCCTTATAAAACTCCCTTACTTCCTCTCTTCATCTTCCCAACCTTTTGTATCCCTCAACTCAGAGAGGTCTTTCCCAGGGCAAGCCTGAAATTCACTTGCTTTATTTGATAGAATGGAAGGGGGGAGGAGTGTGGAGTTAGGCTGAATAAAGTCAGAAGAAAGGACACAAGGGCAAATAAAGAAGTAGCCCAAGGAAAACTGAACTGTGACTTTAAGAGACATTTCATTCTGTAGCTCACAAACTGACTCAAGGCAATTTCAAAAAATATTTTGAGCAATGGCAGCATTACTGGTTGAAGAGTTGTAGCCTTGGAGATTGCTTTGAATGACAGTACTCATTTGGATGTGTGAGGTCCCCGAGTGCTTTAGAAAAACATTAATCATTATTTTTTGCTAAACATATAATTATTTTAGTGAACATTCCAAACTGAATGCAGTACAAGCATGAAACAATTTTCCTCTCTGATTGTTGCTTTCCACTGAATTTCGTCCAACCTTCCTTCCTTAGAATGGTATCATAGATGTTTTCCCAGAGCTTTGTGATCATTTTCAATTATTAAAAGTCCAGTACAAAGAATCCACCTGCCAATGCAAGAGATACTGATTCAATCCCTGTGTTGGGAAGCTCCTCTGGAGGAGGTAATGGCAACCCACTCTAGTATTCTTGTCTGGGAAATCCCATGGACAGAGGAGCCTGGTGGGCTACACAGTTCAGGGGTTGCAAAGAGTCAGACACGAGTGAGCAACTAAACAACAACAGACTTATTTAAATTCCTGTCCCATTTCCTAGACTGACCATGGTGGAGGGATCTACTGTGAGGATGAGACCAAGACCCTCCTTTGTAGTCTTTTTATCCTCAAGCAGGTTGGAAAGAGGGACTGAGATGAACAGACAGACACATAGCACATATTCAACTATTGCTTATCATCCTGCTCAGCTAAGGCCTGTAGAGAAACTGGAATAGCCTGCCTACCGGGAAGCTTGGCATCATGCTTCCCAGGTGAACATCTGCTTCTCCAGTTGTGTTGATGAGCTGCACGTGGGTAGAATTAACCAAGGTGACCTGCAAGGTTTTTCCTTTTGACCTACAGGGATCTCTCATATTCTTAACGATGACAGTGGATGTTTAGTCAGCTGAACTTGTATTTGTCTCTGTGCCTTGCTGTCTCCCCCTCATTCATTTGTTACTTGCTCAAAATAGTCATCAGTAAGCAGATATTCAACAGGGGAAGAAAGGGCACTTTCTTTTTTTTTTATTGGGTAGTTTTTTTTTTTAATTATTTAATTTTTGGCTGCACAGTTTCTTTGTTGCTGTGTGAAGGCATTCTCTAGTTACAGAGATCAGGGGCTACTCTTTGTTGCAGTAGGGGGCTTCTCGTTGCAGAGCACAGGCTCTAGGGTGCGGGCTCAGTAATTGCAGCACTTGGGCTTAGTTGCTCCCAGGTATGTGGGATCTTCCCTGACCAGGGATCGAACCCTAGTCCCCTGCATTGGCAGGGAGATTCTCAACCATGGGACCAGCAGGGGAGTCCCTACTTTCCCTTTTCTGCTGATATCCTCAGTCTCTAAAAATACTTCCCTTCGAGTCCCTCTATTTGTCATGGAAGATGATAAGGGAAGGGGAAGCCCATGTACTCTCTCCTTTAATGTAACAGTCTGTATGGGCTAAGTTCTATCACTGTAACAAACTCCCCAAAGTCTTAGGAGCTAAACACAACCAAGAAAAATCTCTTAGGTTACTAGTCCATCGTAGTTGGTAGGGAGGTTCTGATCATCACTGCCGACATAGAAGCTACCATTTGAATGGTGCCAGCCACTGTGTCAGGGAGAGAGAAGAGCTCTGGAAGGTCTCACACTGACCATTTGCCATTCTGGCTGAGAATGACTCGTGGTCTATAACTAGTCACATGGTCCTATTTTAACAAAAGGGTCAGAATATGCAGCTCTACTGTGTGCCCCAAAGCGGAAAGAACCATAAAATTCCACTGACAGCACTAGTCGCCACCATGTCGGTCTCCATGGAATGTTGTCCAGTGGTTTTCTCTCTCCACTCACATATCCCGAGTCTCCTGTTCTCATAGATAGTTGGGAGGTAGGGGTGGCACACAGGTGGGTGAGGCCAGGGTTAAGGCAGGCAGACTCTTATTCCACCTATTGTCATATACACATTTATAGGCATATGAATGACACCTGCTATCAAGCAAAGTTCAAGAGTACTTGTAGGGATGGAAAACTTTGGGTTTGTAGATTCTCCCCAACACAGGGCTATTTGAATACAGCCTCCATTATACATTATAGTTATTTGAAAAGCATTGTATGAAAAACAATGTGGCAGAGACTAAATGGATGAGCTTCAATGTAGACAAGATCTGGTTTATACATGTTAAGACCCAGGCATGTTCTATATGCTTCTCTGGTGGCTCAGTGGTAAAGAATCCACCTGCCAATGCAGGACATATGGATTCAATCCCTGGGTCAGGAAGATCCTCTGGAGAAGGAAACAGCAACCCACTTCAGTATTCTTGCCTGGGAAATCCCATGGACAAAAGAACCTGGCAGTTTCAATCCATGGGGTCGCAAAGAGTCAGACATGATTTAGTGACATGTTATTTAGTTGGACATAACTAAATAACAACAAAATGTTCCATATAAGCTAAGAGTCAATGTGAATCCAAGGGCTGTGTTGAAACTATAAAACTTGGTGAAATGGTAGTTTAAGAAAGCTGAAATTCTTTATACTTTACAAATACCTGACTGGTAAATAGTATGATTGCAGTGTCTAGACTTGTGACAGGGATTTCTATTGAGAAAAGTGGATAAGAGCAAAAGTTAGCAAGCAATGACTGAAAAATCCTTAAGCCTTTCAAATTTTTACCACCTAAACATGGTGCTTTTGCAGCTTTTAATTTGTTGTTAACATAAAGCCATTATGTCATTTCTCCCTGCCAGGCATCTCCTTATCTTTTGATATCTTTGTTCCAGGATGCTTTTTATGTAAAAAATGGGCTTATTTCTTGAATCTCCCCAAACCAGTGTAGCCCACAGTCATTTCTCCCCTGTTTGAACCGCTGCCATCAGAGCCACTGCCACACAGCTGTTCCTTCTCTGAGCCCCAGTGGCTGAACTGGGTGGTAATTTGAGAGCAGGGGCCCACACTGTGGCTGAAACCCTACCTTGTAAGGACCTTACTGATGTTAGAACAAGTGAAGGACAAAAGAGGCTCTGTTAGAGGTGTTTGGGAGCTAACAGGATTGTGTGAAGGACCGTCGTTCTGCTCTCTGAGGCATATTTTTACTATAAATGAGACATTTCAGTAACATTTTCATTTTTGGTGGTAGAGGGAGAATGATATGTTGGTTTTGGAATCTGGGTCTTAGACACACGGATTTCAGCTTCTGGGCTGCACAAGTCAGCTCAGGAAAGATAGGTGTGGGGGAGGAGAAACCGAACAAGCCTTAATCCCTTCCAATTCCTACATTACAGTGTTTCAGCAAATATTTTGCAAAAGGATTTTCTGGATGAACTTCAAACTGAAAGAGGTTCACTTTTGTGACTCAAAGAGCTGTGCAAATGATTCTTTTCTCTTTAAAGGAAATGAACATTGTTTCAAGCTGACATTTAAACCTCTATTCTCTTACTGGTCTGTCACATTGCTCATATGTTTTGGTCAGACACACTTCCCAGAAGAAAAGGATATTTATAGGATTGTAGGAATGTAGAGTCCTGGTATCTGTCATTTTCTGCTTATATAAAAATTCAAATAATAGGGCTCAGAACCCTGACCAGCTCCTGCCTCTCATGGATTTGGTAGCTCCCATGGAAATAGCAATTTAAAAGATGAATAGGGTTTCAATAAGAATAACTCTACCTAGAGATCTTTTCAACTCTGTCTCCTCTTTTTGCCTGGAGTCTGAGACACTAAACCCAAGGGTTGTTTGAGACAGTTTGGGATTTCTATTCCATTCTATTGCTCACAAAAATACATTGGCTTTTTTCAGGCTACATTCAGAAAATTTCAGGCTACATAGCCAGATTAAAAAATATACTTTATTATTCTTATTGTTGTTTAAAAAATATTTTTGGCTGTGTCATGTGGCATGCAGAATCTTAGTTCCCTGACCAGGGATTGAACCAGTGGCCCTTGCGTTGGAAGTGCAAGTCTTAACCACTGGACTACTAGGCAAGTCCCATAACCAGACTTTTGGATCTGTAAGTGCAGTCTGCGTAACAAGGAGTCCTTTAGTGTACCTGTTATAATCGCAGGAGTCTAAATCAGCAGTCAGCAGACTACAGACTGTGGACCTCATCAGCCCACCAACTTTTGGTGAACAAACCAGGAACATAGCCCTACTTGTTCTTTACATACTGCCTTTGGTTGCCTTCTTGCTATAAAGGCAGAGTTGAATAATTTTAACAGAAAATATTTTGGCTGAGAATCTTCAGGAGGAGACTGCTAAAGTAATTATTCTTCTGACTTCGTGAGCGTTATTACATGAGTCTGAGAAGGGCCCTGTTAGGTTTTATTTTATCCCCATCTCCAACCTCCATTCCCTTCTTTCCCAGAGGCAATTATCTCCTTTTAAAATGTGTATCATTTTGTTTAAACATGTTCTTAAAAACTGTTTTTGTTTTGTGTGCATGTAGTTTTGGTATTTGAAAAGCATATATATTTTATACTCTTATTATATTTATGACTTTTCCACTCTTCTTTTTGGTGTGTGTATACGTGTCTACTGCCCCGAGCATACAGTGAGCATCCTCCACATTTAACTTACCTTCATCCCAGTGATGGACGACCAAGTTCAGGCCACTGTGCACAACCTACTAGGTTGTCACCTGCACAACTTCATGAGCTGCCACTGACATACCCTGCAAATAATTTACAGTGAACATCTTGAACATAACCTTTGGACCTGTGTGAAAATTCCTTTTAGTATATAATCTAGGAACAGATTTGCCAGGTCATAAGGTATGTGCATTTAGTTTTGTAAGTAATGCAAGACTGTTCCCCCTGAAAATACCATTGGTCTCTATTCCCCCCAGCAATATAAAGGAATTCCAATATACATGTATTCTCTGTCCCAATACTTGGCATCATCCAGTTTTCTAATGTTTGCCAATCTAATTGGTATAGAGTGAAATCTCAGTGTTGTTTTAATTTGCATGCTTCTGACTACTGATGCGTTTGAGTATCTCTTGATATGCTTCTCAGGTTTTCGATTTCCTCTTTTACAGTTCAGTTCAGTTCAGTCGCTCAGTCGTGTCCGACTCTTTGTGACCCTATGAATTGCAGCACACCAGGCCTCCCTGTCCATCACCAACTCCTGGAGTTTACCCAAACCCATTCCATCGAGTCGGTGATGCCATCCAACCATCTCATCCTCTGTCGTCTCCTTCTCCTCCTGCCCCCAAACCTTCCTAGCACTAGGGTCTTTTCCAATGAGTCAACTCTTTGCATCAGGTGGCCAAAGTATTGGAGTTTCAGCTTCAACATCAGTCCTTCCAATGAACACCCAGGACTGATCTCCTTTAGGATGGACTGGTTGGATCTCCTTGCAGTCCAAGGGGCTCTCAAGAGTCTTCTCCAACACCACAGTTCAAAAGCATCAGTTCTTCGGCGCTCAGCTTTCTTCACCGTCCAACTCTCATGTCCATACATGACTATTGGAAAAACCATAGCCTTGACTAGACGGACTTTTGTTGGCAAAGTAATGTCTCTGCTTTTAAATATGCTATCTAGGTTGGTCATAACCTTCCTTCCAAGGAGTAAGCGTCTTTTAATTTCATGGCTGCAATCACCATCTGCAGTGATTTTGGAGCCCCCCAAAATAAAGTCTGACAGTTTCCACTGTTTCCCCATCTATTTCCCACGAAGTGATGGGACCAGATGCCATGATCTTAGTTTTCTGAATGTTGAGCTTTAAGCCAACTTTTTCACTCTCCTCTTTCACTTTCATCTAGAAGCTCTTTAGTTCTTCTTCACTTTCTGCCATGAGGGTGGTGTCATCTGCATATCTGAGGTTATTGATATTTCTCCCAGCAATCCTGATTCCAGCTTGTGTTTCTTCCAGCCCAGTGTTTCTCATGATGTACTCTGCATATAAGTTAAATAAGCAGGATGACAGTATACAGCCTTGACGTACTCCTTTTCCTATTTGGAACCAGTCTGTTGTTCCATGTCCAATTTTAACTGTTGCTTCCTGACCTGCATACAGGTTTCTCAAGAGACAGGTCAGATGGTCTGTTATTCCCATCTCTTTCAGAATTTTCCACAGTTTATTGTGATCCACACAGTCAAAGGCTTTGGCATAGTCAATAAAGCAGAAATAGATGTTTTTCTGGAACTCTCTTGCTTTTTCGATGATATGCAAAAAAGCAAAATGGCTGTCTGAGGAGGCCTTACAAATAGCTGTGAAAAGAAGAGAAGCGAAAAGCAAGGGAGAAAAGGAAAGATATTCCAATCTGAATGCAGAGTTCCAAAGAATAGCAAGGAGAGATAAGAAGGCCTTCCTCAGTGATCAATGCAAAGAAATAGAGGAAAACAACAGAATGGGAAAGACTAGAGATCTCTTCAAGAAAATTAGAGATACCAAGGGAACATTTCATGCAAAGATGGGCTTGATAAAGGACAGAAATGGTAGGGACCTAACAGAAGCAGAAGATATTAAGAAGAGGTGGCAAGAAAACACAGAAGAACTGTACAAAAAAGATCTTCACAACCCAGATAATCACGATGGTGTGATCACTCACCTAGAGCCAGACATCCTGGAACGTGAAGTCAAGTGGGCCTTAGAAAGCATCACTAAGAACAAAGCTCGTGGAGCTGATGGAATTCCAGTTGAGCTCTTTCAAATCCTGAAAGATGATGCTGTGACAGTGCTGCACTCGATATGCTAGCAAATCTGGAAAACTTAGCAGTGGCCACAGTACTGGAAAAGATCAGTTTTCATTCCAATCCCAAAGAAAGGCAATGCCAAAGAATGCTCAAACTACCACACAATTGCACTCATCTCACACGCTAGTAAAGTAATGCTCAAACTTCTCCAAGCCAGGCTTCAGCAGTACATGAACTGTGAACTTCCAGATGTTCAAGCTGGTTTTAGAAAAGGCAGAGGAACAGAGATCAAATTGCCAACATCCGCTGGATCATCGAAAAAGCAAGAGAGTTCCAGAAAAGTCTATTTATATTAGTTGCCCATTTTTCTAATGGAGATGCTCTCTTCTTGAATTTACTTTGCTGTTCTACTTTCTAGATATTAATTCCTTACAGTTTTAAGTACTGAGGATGTCTGTCTTCTAGTTCCTGATGTCATTCAATGCATGTGTTGATATACGGCAGAAACAAACACAATATTGTAAAGCAATTATCCTCCAATTAAAACTAAATAAATTTAAAAAAGAAATAATTTTGTTGCTATATAATTCATTGAGTTATTGTTTTAGGATTCAAACTTCGAAAATTTATTTAGAAAATTCTGTACTCTTACATCACGAAAATATTCTTCTATATTTCTTTTATGTGGTATTAATTAGGGATACCATTTTATTTCTCTCTAGCAAACCAATTTCAGCCAAATGACTAAATAATTCTTTCTTCATTGATTTATAGAACTACTTGAGTGTGTATTATAGTCCTATAAGGGCTTCCCCAGTGGCTCAGCAGTAAAGAATCTGCCTGCATGCAGGACACATGGGTTTGATTCCCGGGTCAGGGAGATACCTTGGAGAAGATAATGGCAACCCACCTCAGTATTCTTGCCTGGGAAATCCCATGCACAGAGAAGCCTGGTGGGCTACAGTCCCTGGGGTCACAAAAGAGTTGGATACAATTTAGCGACTAAACAACAAAGCATAGTCCTATAATGTCACAGATCTCTGAGTTTTCTCTTCAGTTCCTTGGTCTATTTACCTGTTTTTATTTTAATGCCAGAGTTATTAAAAAAATTGTCATCTTATAATGATATTTTGCGGGACAAGTCCTTTCTATTTAGTCTTCTCTCTTAACAACGATTTGTACATTAATAGAGAGTTTTCCTTATACATGTTGTTGTTCAGTTGCCAAGTTGTGTCTGACTCTTCATGATCCCATGGACTGCAGCATGCTAGGCTTCCCTGTCCCTCACCATCTCCAGGAGTTTGCCCAACTTCATGTCCATTGAATTGGTGATGCCATCCAACACCTCATCCTCTGTCTTCCTATTCTTCTTCTGCCTTCAATGTTTCCCAGCATCAGCGTCTTTTCCAGTGATTCAGCCGTTCGCATCAGGTGGCCAAAGTATTGAAACTTCAGCATCAGTCCTTCCAAAGAGTATTCAGGGTTGATTTCCTTTAAGATTGACTGGTTTGATCTCCTTGATTTCCAAGGGACTCTCAAGTGTCTTTTCCAGCCCCACAGTTCGAAAGCATCAATTCTTCATTGCTCAGTCTTCTTTACGGTCCAGCTTTCACATCCACACATGACTACTGGAAAGTCCATAGCCTTGACTATACAGACCTTTGTTGACAAAGTGATGTCTTTGCTTTTTAATACACTGTCTAGGTTTGTCATAGCTTTCCTGCCAAGAAGCAATCATCTCTAACTTCATGACTGCAGTCACCCATCCACAGTGATTTTAGAGCCCAAGAAGAGGAAATTTGTCACTGCTTCCACTTTTTCCCCTTCTATTTGCCATGAAGTTGTGTGACCAGATGCAGTGATCTTAGTTTTTTTTTTTTAGCATTGAGTTTTAAGTCAGCTTTTTCACTCTCCTCCTACACCCTCATCAAGATGCTCTTTAGTTCCTCTTCACTTTCTGCCATTATTGTGATACCATCTCCATATTTGAGATTGTTGATATTTCTCCTGGCAGTCTTGATTCTAGCTTGTAACTCATCCACCCTGGCATTTTGCATGATGTGCTCTGCATATAAGATAAATAAACAGGGTGACGATAAACAGCCTTGTCATACTCCTTTCTCAATCCTGAATCAGTCAGTAATTGCATACAGGGTTCTAACAGTTGCTTCTTGACCTGCACACAGGTTTCTCAAGAGACAGATAAGAAGTTCTGATATTTCCATCTCTTTAAGAGTTTTCCACAGTTTGTTATGATCCACACAGTCAAAGGCTTTAATGTAGTCAATGAAAGAGAGGTGGATATTTTTCCGGCATTCTCCTGCTTTCTCTATGATCCAGTGAATGTTGGCGGTTATCTCTGGTTCCTCTGCTTTTTCTAAACTCAGCTTGAACATCTGAGTTCTCAGTTCATGTAATGCTGAAGCCTAGCTTGGACAATTTTGAGCGTATCCTTACTAGCATGGGAGATTAGTGCAGTTATTTGGTGGTTTGAACATTCTTTAGTACTACTCTTCTTAGGAATTAGGGTATGTTTATTATGTTTCATGGAAATTTGACTTAAGATTTTATTTGATTGCTTTAATTTAAATATTAATTTGGAAGTAATCCACATTTTTGACTATTAAATCATCCTATCCAAGAGCATGGGATCTCTTCATTTATTTATTACATGCACATTATCCTCCTCTATGTCCTTTGTTTGTGTTTTATGTTGTTTTTGTAGAGGTCTTGTATACTTTCAGTGATGTTGACTTTTAGTTACTTTGTAGCTGTTCATATTGCAATCGGTATTTTTCACTCTTTAAAATGACACTTTCAGTTGGGTTTTACTAGTCTAGGGACATTTCTTTGACTTTTGTAGGTTGATCTAGTATCTGGCAGCTGTTGATTGTGTTGATTTTTCTAGGTAGATTATCACATTTACGTAGAAGACAATTTACCATCTTCCAATCCTTACACCTCTTATTTTCTTTCACTTTCTTTGCAACATTGATCTCTTATACTAAGTTAAATTAGTAGAGATGATAGAATACATCACCATAGGAGTAACACCATATCAACTGCTTTTTCTGAATCAATTGATATTATTATACAATTATTGTTTATTGATATTTTATAATTTATATATAGTTATACATATTTAATTACAATATAGTGGATTTACAATGTTAGTTTCAGGTATACAGCAGAGTGATTCAGTTATACATATCTATGTATTTTCAGATTCTTTTCATTATAAGTTATTATAAGTCATTATAGGATATTGAATGTAGTTCCCTGTGTTAATCAGTAGGTTCTTGTTATTTACCTACTTTCAATATAGTAGTACATATCTGTTAACCCAAACTCCTAATATATTCCCCCCTTTCCCCTTTGATAACCGTAAGTTTGTTTTCTATGTCTGTGAGTCTATTTTATAAATGAGTTCATTTGCATAATTTAAAAAGATTCCACAAATAAGTAACACCGTGTGATAACTGTGTTTCTCAGTCTGGCTTACTTTGCCTAGTATGATGATCTCTGGGTCCATCCATGTTGCGGTACTTGTCACTATTTCATTCTTTTTATGGCTGAGTGGTATTCTATTGTGTGTGTATGTATATAATACACAGAAATATACACAAACACCACATCTTCCGTGTCTTGGCTATTGTAAATAGTGTTGCTATGAACATTGGGGTGCATGTACCTTTTTGAATTAGAGCTTTGGCATGTTCAAATATGTGCCCTGGAGTGAGATTGCAAGATCATATGGTAACTCTATGTTCAGTTTTTAAAGGAACCTCATTATTGTTTCTCTGTATTTTTCTTCATTCTGATCATGATAAATTATGTTGTTAGATTTTTTGATGCATCCCTGGTTAATTTCACTTGAGCTTGATACACGTATATCATTGTTGATTCTGCTAGCTTCTATTTTATTTTGTATCTTTGTATTGAAATTTATAAGTGAAATGACTCTAGAATTGTCTTTTTTTATGTTTATCTAGTTTCAGAATCAAAATTACATTTTCTCATAAGATGAGATAGGTGAAGTTTCCCTCTTTTGTTGTTTTTTAGAAGCAGTGCTTAAAACTGGAATTCATCATCTCTTGAGAATTTTATAGGACTCTTCCATAAACTATCATGCTAGTTTTGGGATAGAAAAGTCATTGAATTTATTTTATAGCTCTTAACTGGTTTCTTTAAGCTCCCCAAATCTTGTTGCTATAATTTTGACAGTTACAAGTTTTTAGTCTTTTATTCATTTCATCAGTGTTTTCAAATATACTCACCAACAGCTATTTCTTAATGTCTTTCTACCTTACTCCCATCCATCCATCCTAATTTCATGAGGAGGGCGTGCAACGTTCCTCTTTTTTTCCCTTGATCAGTATTGCCAGAGATTTATATTTTATTTTCATTATGAGATGAGCAAATTGTCTTTTGAATTTGTTAATCTTTCATTGTGCGTGTTCTCTATTTCATTGATTTTTGCCCTGTTATAATTTCCTTAGTTTTCATTTCCTTGGGTTTGCTCTAAGGCTCTTTCCCCAACTTATTTAGTTACATGCTTAGCTAATTTACTTTTAACTTTTCTTATTTCCTGATCATTTATGTAAACCTATAAATTTTTCTGTAAGCATGACCTTACTAGTGTCCTGCAGAATTTGACAAGTGGTATTTAATTATCATTCAGTCCTGAATATTTCTAAATTTCCTTTACCACTTCCCATTTAACCCAAGAATTATTTGATAAAATGTGATCTCATTTATATAAAAATGTAAATTATCCTTTTGCAGATAATTTCTGTTTCATTGTTGTTGAAGTCTGATATTGTTCTTCAGTAATATATTGAGATTACTTTAATGATCCAATATGTGGACTATTTTTGTAACTAGGATGTGATAAAGACTATATTCTTTATTTATTGTTCCCATATATATTCTTCATATACTTAGTGTGTGTGTGCTCAGTTGCTAAGTTGTGTCTGACTCTTTGCAATCCCAGAGGCTGTAGCCCTCCAGGCTTCTCTGTGCATGGGATTTCCCAGGCAAGAATTTTGCTATCCCCGACTCTTCCCTCTAATAACACACAATACATCAGCATGTTCTTATGTTCTTATTTTTGTCTCCTTACCTTCTTGGCTGTTAATTAGGACCGACAACAGGGTTTTGTGATGTGTAAATATCCAGCACAATTCAGGACACAAAATAAGCACCTGATGATGTTGTTCCTTTTTCTCCTTTAAAAGAAGTTTGTTTCCTTTAAAAGAAAATGTTTGTCTACTGTCATCCCCAAACTAATGTCATTAACGGAAAGTTTTTCTGCTAAAATCATCAGTATCAATCAATTCATTTATTGAACTCCTATAAGGTGTTATAGCACATAAAAAAAGAAAATGACACATGTACATCTGAAGAACAGTACCTCTCTGCTGTTATTTAACTGTGACACATAAACAAGTTTGTGGCAGTCTATATGACTTGGCTTGGGGCTTCCAGGTGGTAACAGTGATTAAAGAACCCACCTGCCAAGGCAGGAGATGTAAGAGACAGGTTCGATCCCTGGGTTGGGAAGATCCCCTGGAGGAGGGCATGGCAACACACTCCAGTATTCTTGCCTGGGAAATCCCATGGGCAGAGGAAACTGGTGGGCTACAGTCCATAGGGTCTCAAAGAGTCGGCCACAACTAAGTGACTTAGCATGCAGATGACTTGACACATGTAAAGCATGGGTATGAAGGCATAGAAGACACAGACCGAGCTTTAATTCCTCTTTCTCTTGTCCATAGGGTCTTCCTTTGCTTACTCAACAATGGTCAGATTAGAAATGTTTAAAATCCCTCATCATGGCATCTAATTATGGTTGAGATTTAAAAGCAAGTGACTGCTATCTATTTTAATAAATATATTTTTTGTGAAAGATGTCTAGGATAAGTTTCTTCTTGTAGCCTGAGGATTCTAATAGATACAGGGATTCTACACCACATATTGGGTTTTATAGCTTAGAGTGTTCTGGGATTTCTAACACAGGTTGGAACTCTCACTCATACTCACTGTAGTAGCTCCCTGGAGTTTTTTTAGTAACAAGGTGCTAATTTAGTAATAGCCCTGAGCATTTGTGAATATCCTATTATAGATATTTTATAAGCATTAACCATTTAATCCTTTACAACTGGAAAGGTCGATGCATAATCCCAATAATTCACTTGGGGAAACTGAGGATCTTCAATAACTCACCAAAGTCCGGTAACTAGCATAGGACAGAGCTGGGGTTTGAACTTGTCTGTGCTGACTCGGGTGCTTTTCTTCCTTTCACTGTACTGCAGCTGCTCCAATATGACTTCGAAAACCAGAAATGAGGGGAAAACTCCAGACACACCTCTGAATCTCTTTCTCTTACTTCAACCCATTGTAAGGGGCTCGCTTACACACCTTACCAAGGACACACATACATGGCTAAAAGGTCAGCACCCATCAAAATCATTTCACTTGTGATCTGAAATCCTACTGAAACACTGATCTCCTGAGAGAGGTAATGCTGGAGGGTTATGGCATTTCTTGGTTTCTTGATTACAATTTGGCCTATATTTCTTTATTTGTTTTTCTTTCCCTGGTGCTGAGGTAGAGGACGGGGCTGGGGGTAGGAGCTAGGCAGGGGAGGCAGGTCTGGCTTTACTTTTATTGGTTGTGAGGACCATGAAGAGCTTAAGAGAAGCAGGCTTACTTGCTAAAGTTTGTTGCCAGCACTGCCTCTCGGGAGGTAGTGGGTGGGATGCGGGGAGGCTTGGGCTGGGACAGCCTTGATGGGTGAGGAGAAGATGCTGGGGCAATTGATGAGAAGAGGCCACTCTGTTTCTGTTTATTATGAATCATTTCAAAAAGGTAAAGGCAAGAGACAGAGACCGTAATGGTGAAAAGGAGATAGCACAGCCCGGAGCTCAGGCTCAGCTTCCCAGGGCATCTCCATCTGTCCCAGGGAGGCTAGTGACTGCTGTCACTGACTCTTGCTCCCAAAGCCAATCTCTCTCTTAAGAGGCTCCGAATCTCCCAAGAACCAAGGAGTGCAGTACATATTCCTGAAAGTCACAGTGACAGGTGGGAATGTAGCCAAATGCCCTACACCATCCATTTATCATTCCATGTAACGGGCTGCTGCTGTGCACGGTTCCTGTGGGCCAACTGTCCCAGCCATTTCCTTAGTATCCCCACCTTCTTCGGGGAGCTGACAGTTTTACCTTGACCGACCTTGGGGTGGGGTTGTGAACAGTTGCCAAGAAGTGGATCAACTGTGTCAGAGAGTCTGCCTAGTGTTTTATTTGTGCTACACATACAGAGTAAACTCATTTCATTTCCATGAAAACTCTTCACTGAAAGTTAGGTATAATTTTCCCTATTTTACAATAACTGAGGTCTAGGAAGTTGTGAGTTCCCTAAGACTCCTCAGGATGAGTAAGTGGTAAGAGTGGGATTCAAACTCATCTTTGGGTCCTTGTCTTCTTTCTGGTGACATGGATCTCTCTCAGCTGTGCTGTTCACCCCATTGAGAGGACAGCCCCTCCCTAGCCCTTTAGAAATGTGAACAATAATGATAATGATGAACAAGGATGGTGATCATCCCAGCAAGAATGAATAAACCTTCCATTGAAAGCTCTTGGAATTTGTTTGAATTTCCTCTTGTCTGAGTTACAGATATTAATGAGCTGCTAGATCTGGACCTGGTGTGCCTTGATAAAAGAACTTATTTTTAGTGCTTTAGCATTTAAAAGGATCAGTAATAATTTCATGCTTATAATAACACTAAATAAGGGCCTGTATTTGTCTAGCATAATTGGAAGAAGCAAAGGAAAGGGGAAACAGTTACTTCCAAACAAATGGCATGACTGCTTCTTGCGAGAAATTGGAAGATAGAGAAACTCCCTGATGAAACAAACAGCCGGGCTTTAATTATCCTCCACAGAGAGCATTTCCCACAGACCAGAGATGGCCTTTAGGAACACAAAGTCCCACCCAGCTAGGCTGGGAGTGTGTGGGTGGCTCTGGGGGTGAGAAGGCGGGGCAGGGTTGTTTCAGTTAAGGAGTGATGCTGTCCATGAACAGCTTACTTGAGTTGCCTTAGGATCGGAGAGAAGGCACAGGAGTGCTGGTCCTTCCCTTTTTTTTTTTGATTGTCTCGGGGATGATTTATTGACCTGTCCTTTTGTCTTTAACGTCACTATCTTTGAGGCCTCTGAGAACACGGTAGCTGAAATAAAGAAGGATGGGAGAGGGTTAAAGCCTAGGATGTAGTAAATGCACTACTCTCCCAGACTTCCAGATCAGCCCAGGGTCACTAAGTCTCATCCCTCCCTTGCTCTCTGCCCAGAGTCTTTTTGTTGAGCACCCTCCTTACACGTAGCACCTGGGCCCCGCCCTCTCGTGGCCACACCCCTTTCGTGGCCACACCCCTCTCCCCATAATCTGCACCCAGTCCTTCATTTGCCAGTCTCTTTCTCCCACAGTAAAATTTTTTGCTCTCTTTGTGCATTTGCATTTCTGCTGACTGCTAAGATCAGTTTAATTTCATGGGTGTCATTTCCTTCAAGAAATCTCTCTCTGAGCAGCAGCCCATCGAATCCCCGATAAAACATATTTTCCTACGGTAATGATTTTATGGGCCCATAAGTCATGAATTTATTATGATCTCAGCTCCTGCTGCTGATTGCTGTAAAATGCAAAGTAATTAACAGTGAGCGGTAGCAGTTATTCCCACCTGGTAACGTGTTCCTTCGTTCGCTGATGGGTTTGATTAAAGTAATGACTAAAGAGTAAAGCCCCGCTGTAAAATATTAGCATGATTAATACTGTATCCTAAATAAGAAACAAAACTAGCGGGCACGGTTGGAGAAATTAAAAAAAAGAAATGTATACACACAATCCTTCCTCTTCCACCCTCTCCCCCTCCCTTAAGCAGTTGTTCTGGCTCATTTAGGGTAAGTCTTGGTTCCATTAAATAATGTATGGCTTCCAAGGCTAGGGGCTGGCTAACAGAGCATGTTGCACACTTTCCATAACATCTTAAGTGCTGGTGTTAATTTTTTCCCCTTTCCTCTTTGATGTGCAGAATGGAGATTAGATGGCAATGTACTTTGGACTACAGCCTAGATATCAGTGACAGGGTCCCCTTCATTTCTGCATGGGGCATGGGTCTTCATGGTCCATTTGGGACAAGAGCAAAAGGAGCTTTGGTGACTTTGCTTCTCTCCTTGACTAGCTGGAGCCTGGATAAAGCTCTGTGGGAGTTTAGGGAAAGGATTACTAGAGTGATCCCCAACCAGAGAGCTACAACTGAAGCTGATGACCTTCAACTTTACCTTTCGTAATGTTAGAAAAAACCTCTAGTGTTGGACTGTTCTGTGGAGAAACATATATGCCTTCTCAGTGCCTGAACACTTCAGTGTCCTTATTCCTAGTGCTATAAAGAGGTACAACTTTCTTGAAGCCTCACTTTTCCTGAAGATCGAGTTGGAGGTCCTCTTGACTGTGGGATTGGAGGCAGTTCTCTGTGTGGAACTCCAGAGCGTCTATACCTCTCAACTCTGAGGAGAATTGAGGGACTCAACAAGGCACAGCCCTCCTGAAGTAGCTGTGGGCAGGTAGAGGTTGACCGGGGGCTGAGGGTGAGCTGGAGGAGATGGCCTGCTGAGGGAGGTCTTGTAGAAAGGGGAGAGGTATGCGTTTGCCTTCCTCCGGTTTCTCTGAAATTAATTTCACACCTACCTCTGTGGGCTGGGGGAGAGAGAGGCAGAGAGATATAGGAATGTGTGTGCAGTAGGAGGACTCGCAAGCATTTGACTCAGGAAAAATTTAGGAGCATCTTTGTTGTGAGAGAATTGCTTGGCCAAGTGTTGAAAGACAGTCTCTGGGGAGACAAGAGCCCATTTCTTTAACTCATTGTGAGTGCGTGCTAAGTCTCTTCAGTTGTGTCAACTCTTTGCCTTCCCTATGGACTCTAGCCTGCCAGACTCCTCTGTCCATGGGGATTCTCCAGGCAAGAATATTGGAGTGTGTTGCCATGCCCTCCTCCAGGGGATCTTCCCAACCTGGGGATTGAACCCATGTCTCTTATGTCTCCTCCATTGGCTGGTGGATTCTTTACCACCTGGGAAGTCCCTAGATGCCTATTATATGCCAGGCATGGGACTATAGTCTGTGTCATTAAGAAACTCCCAGGTTAAAAACTCAACTAAGAGAGAAGATGATAAAGAAAACCTCATGGGCAAAAGCATGAGTAAAAGAAGAAATGGGGACATTGGGACTCTTGGTCACCATGAGGGGCTGGAGAGAGAAAGCCACACTGATGCATAGGGGACAGAGGCGGATGACAGGTGGTCCACTTTGTGAGTTTGGAAGGGAAGAGACCGTCTCTTATGGGAGCGGTGGACATCATTTTTCTGACCCGTAGCCACAGAGAGCATGGAGAATTGTGCCATCAGTTTACACCTCTCCTTGGTTTAGGGAACTTTCTTGGTGGCTCAGATGGTAAAGAATCTGCCTCCAAAGCAGGATACCTGGTTTCCATCCCTGGGTCAGGAAGATCCCCTGGAGAAAGAAATGGCAGCCCACTCCAGTATTCTTGCCTGGGAAATCCCATGGAGAGAAGAGCCTGGAGGGCTACAGTTTATGGAGTCTCAAAGAGTCGGACACAACTAAGTGACTTTCACTTCACTTCGCTTCTTGGTTTAGAAGAGCTCAAAGCACTTCAAAGTACAAGATCCTTGTTGGAGGAGAAGTGATGGACAGATGTATGTGGAGCCTTCTTAATGATTTGGGGCCCTATTTCTGAAGAAGGAAATGATTTGTTCAAAGCTGCTCTTAGTAAGGGGCTGGTGTGAGGTCAGACCCCATGTCTCCCCCATTAACCAGTCATGCCCATTTGCTTAATGGATTATGCTTCAGATGCCAGGTTTCTGGAGGCCATGCTGCCAAGCTGACAGGCCACCTAACTGGGTTTGAGCAAACTACAAACAATGGCAATTTTCACAGCTCTGTTGTGAGTCCCTGGAATAATATCACACTGGCTGCCTGGGAAAGAATCTGACAGAAAGGCATCAGATTTTTTTTTTTTTTTTTTTTTTTGCTGCACTAAAAACGACAGCTGCTTCCAAAGTGCAAGGTATTTTCCTAATCAAGGATGAAGCTGCGATGAGGTGAGGTTGGGGGTTAGGTGAGAGTAAATCGATCTCTAAAAATACTTTTTTCCTCTTCTCTTCCCTTCTTACTAAATTAAGGAGAAACCCCTTGTTGCATGATATTTCAGAAATAATACAATAGACATGTGCCTTTCTGCCTTTACTCCTGGAGCCCTTGCTTCTCAGGGGTAGAGGAAGGAAGAGTTATGGGGATCGAGGTGCTGGCAACCGGGAAGATAAACGCAAAGCCCTCCCTCTCTCCACCGCTGAGCAGGTCAAAAAATGATTGCGTTGGGTGTGAAGGATTTATGTCTGCCGTGAGTCAGTCAGAGTGTCGGGGTAAATCAAGGCTGACATTTTTAGCATCTGGGAAAAAAAAGCAATTGCATTTTATGTCTACATTTTGCTCGGCTAATCAAGGTGCGGAAGAGACAGTCTGCCTGGGGAAACTTTTCCACTTTTTATTATTTAGGTAGGGTTTGGTTTGCCCCATAGAAACACGAAGCAAATCTATAAAGGCCTCAGTTTAGAGTCAGGAAGAAAGGAAAAGGCCCTCCCTGTCACATTTGATTTGGAGAGAGAAGTTGGCAAAATGTATCAATGGCTGAGGAAGGGGATTTGGGGAGGAGCTGGACATGGGGGGTGTCTGAGCGGTCTTACAAACAAAGAAGTGAAGAGTCATCTTTGCTTGATGTTTTTAACCAAATGAGCCAGCTGCTAATTGACCACTTGTTAGTCCTTTAACTGAAGCAACCAGTGAAATAACTAAGTAGATGAGATGGAGCTGTTGAAGCAGTTGATGTATATTGACATAGTTCAAAATCAAGCCACAGTTAATGTGTGCAAGGGGAAAAGAAAAACGAACAAATTCACTAGTCATATTTCTTTTTAGCTTTTCGTTTTCAAGGCTAATTATTGGTTTATCTAAGTGCTTTGCCTTCATAAATAAGAATGTATTTGGATTTCAAAAGTGTTCTATTTTGCACCAGGGACTAGATTCAGCAAATATACTTTCATATGTTAGTGGATAGTAATCACGATAGCTAACTTTTCATGAGAGGGAGGGATTTCTCATCAAATCTCCTTTGCCTCAGGAGAGGGTTACAATCTCTGTTTTACAGCACGGGAAACTGAAGCTTAGAGAGGTTGACTCCTATACTTGAGGTTGTATCTGGCTCTTCCGAGCTGCTGCTGCTGCTGCTAAGTCGCTTCAGTCGTGTCCGACTCTGTGCGACCCCAGAGATGGCAGCCCACCAGGCTCCCCGTCCCTGGGATTCTCCAGACAGGAACACTGGAGGGGGTTGCCATTTCCTTCTCCAATGCATGAAAGGGAAAAGTGAAAGTGAAGTCGCTCAGTCGTGTCTGACTTTTAGCGACCCCATGGATTGCAGCCTACCAGGCTCCTGCATCCATGGGATTTTCCAGGCAAGAGTACTGGAGTGGGGTGCCATCGCCTTCTCCGTCTTCCTAGCTAGTAAGAGCTAAAAGGTTCTATGAACAGGGGCAATTTTGCCTCCACAACCGTCATCCCTAACTTCTATGTGTGCTGCATAAGAGTTGATCTTAGCAGAGATCCACAGTTATACTAACAGTGTTCGGACCAAGAGCTTTTATGAAAACACACCTCGTTAATAACTAGATTTTCCTTTTCATGGCCCTGAAAAAACTTGGGAGACAGCCACAGGTACTGAAAGTGTGAGATGATGATGATAATAGCTAAAATGTGTTACTTCCCTGATAGATCAGTGGTAAAGAATCTGCCTGCCAATGCAGGGGATGTGGGCTCAATCCTTGGGTTGGGAAAATCCCCTGGAGAAGGAAATGGCAACCCATTCCAGTATTCTTGCCTGGAAATCCTTATGGACAGAGGGGCATGGTGGGCTACAGTCCATAGGGTCGCAAAAAATCAAACATGACTTAGCAACTGAACAACAACAACTTGCTTATTTGTCATATGCCAGACACCATGTTAAGCTCCTTATACTTACTTACTCACAGTGTCCATAGTCCTAAAATGTGACCCAGTTATGAATCCAAGCTTCAGATGAAGAAATTGAGGGCCCAAGAAGTTCAGAAGTTTGGAAAATTTCCATGCATTTAACTAAGAAGCCTGGATAGGAAGTCAAGAAAACGAGATGGTGTCAGAGCCCAGTACTGCTAGGTCGTGCTAGTAATGGCGTGGCCAGGCCAGGATGTGTTTGGGTGAGACAGGAGTGTTGGCAGCAGTTCATTCATTACCTTTCTTCTTGTGTATGTGGGTCCTCAAACGATTACTTTGTGGTGTCTGATTTAAGAGACTTCTAAGTTTTCTTACAAACAATTAAAACTCTTGGGACTTCTCTGATGGCTCAGATGGTAAAGAATCTGCCTGCAATGTGGGAACCCAGGGTTTGATCCTTGGGTCAGGAAGATCATCTGGAGAAGGGAATGGCTACCTGCTCCAGTAGTCTGAGTTTTCTTGCAAACAATTAAAACTCTTCCTTTATTAGCACATATTTAGTTTAAAAAGAAAGGGTCAATAAAACTGGAAGAAAAGAAAAAAAAAGTTGCAAAAGAGGACAAAGAAAATAGTTGTCCATCCTAAAGGAAATCAGTCCTGAATATTCATTGGAAGGACTGATGCTGAAGCTGAAACTCCAATACTTTGGCCACCTGATTCAAAGAGCTGACTCATTTGAAAAGACCCTGATGCTGGGAAAGATTGACTGCGGGAGGAGAAGGGGACAACAGAGGATGAGATAGTTGGATGGCATCACTGACTGACTCAACAGACATGAGTTTGAGTAAGCTCTGGGAGTTGGTGATGGACAGGGGGACCTGGCATGCTGCAGTCCATGGGGTCGCAAAGAGTCAGACATGACTGAACTGAACTGAAGAAAATTCTATCCAAGATTTCAATCACTGCTTCCCTTCTTAGGGCCCTAGGACCCCTAGATGTCCTAGAAGGGGGTACAGGGACCTTAAAGTTATCTTCAGTATATCAAAAAGTCAAACTAAAATTGATTTACAGATAATAAGGCATCTTAGTGTAAGTCAAACAGCACGTTCACGGAGTTATATTTGCTCAGTGAGGTAATGCTGATTATTGCATACTGATTGTTCTTTGATGAATAAAGATAGGGGAATATTCTTTAATAAAGGTCGTCAATTAGACAACAAATATATTAAAAAATAAGAAACCTCATAAGGAAAAGAATAAAAAGTCTTTGGTGATAGAAAGCCTAGGAGCTCCTGATACAAAGGTTATTTTTTCTTTTTGTTCTTTATGGCTTGACTATTTGTTGGAAATGTTAGCAAAATAGCTTTCAAAGCCCAATGAGATAATTTATGTAAAGTGTTATGCAAATACTAGCTTTTTTGTTATTAATATTAACAGTGATAGTCATGATAATGATCTTGCTGTGGAGCAGGTGAAATTGCATCAAGAACCTTAATTTTAAAACTTTTCCTGAGTAGAGATTTGTTCTCTTTTATACCAAATCTTGTGTTAGTGCAGGTGTACCCTGTATGGTGTGTGCTATGTGCTGCCGTGTGTGTTGACTACATGTGTCACACTGTATGTGCATGTGCAGTGTGTACACACACACATGCCATGGTTTTGTGAAAATGCTGTAGCCCCCACCCCCTGTGTCTTATTGTGCAGCTGCATATTACAAAATTCTTTGAAAACGTATTTGAAAGGGTGATGAAGCATTTGGGTTGTGCTGTGGGTTTTCACTCCCAAATTTTTGCCATTAATTATACAAACCTCCCCACCAAATCCTCCTAAGGAGGCTGAAGGGTCTGGGAGAAGCTAGACCTGAGAATCTGGCCGTCTTTATCTGGGGCCTGTGCCTCTGAACACAAGGTGGTTTGAATGTCACAATGAGGCTGTGAAACTGGTGTCTCAGGTACGCCTCCAGCACATACCACTATGGACTTGACTTAATGCTTCCTTTTTAACTAGTTGTTTTGATGTGCTGTGGAGACAGTCTGAGTCACACTATTAATTGGGCAGAGATTAGCACATAATCAAATCACATCTGCTTAAAAAATAGTCAGAGCCCTCTTTATTAAAATAGAATAAAGTGTAAATTGATCTATAGCGATTGGACTCTGCGCTCCTGGTTAAGAAAAGGGTATTGAGTGGAATGAGATCGGTACCTACTCTAATCTTTGTTATCAATCTCTTCTTAGTCTGTCTCTGTACTTCCTTTTTCTTATTTCAAAGAAAGCCTTGATAGTCCTCACACAGCTCTCTGAGCTTTAGTCTGTCCACACCTTCTCTGCCTGCCTCATCAGTTCCTTCCACTGCTGCCTCACTCCAGCTCCAATTCAGGCACATTATTTACCATCAGCAGGCAAAGAGGCCTCCTGAACACCCCAGTTTACTCTGCGTGTTCACTTCTTACTCTAGATCTCTCCTCTGCTTCTCTTTTTAAATTTAATTGTTAATACTTGACCACGCGGTGTGGGATCTTCGTTCCCAGACCAGGGATCAGTCCTGCATTGGCAGCAGGAAGTCTTAACCACTGGGCCACCAGGGAATTCCTTGCTTGTCTCCTTTGCATGAAGTTAGCTGTCTTCTCTTGATCTAGTGTGGGTACTTCTGGTCTCTTCCCAGTATCTAAAGCCATAGGGCATCCCTCCCCGTCACCTACATGCATACACGAGCAAGTGTGTGTGTTCTAATCCATGAGGGCCCACTTACCAATCATTGTTGTTTCTTTCTTGTTCTGAAGCTCATTATTTATTACTCGCCTTTACGTAGACTAGGCCTCTTCAACACCATTTTTCACAGTGTACTAAAAATTTTGCCAGGGACTTAAAATAATTCCCCCCGCCATCTTATTATTTCTATTATTTAGATTGACCAGGGTGGGCAAAGACAGTGCTTAGTGATTTCTCATGAAGAGGAAGCACTACCAAGGTCTCCAGGGCCTACAGGTTCACTGGGTTAGGCATTCAGTTAATAGGGGATATGAGTTGATTTGAATCAGTATTTTTCTTCACAGCAATCTTGGCAGCTTTAGGGAGCTGGAGCATGGGATAAAATGGTGGCTGAAAAGACCATTGCTATCCACTTCACAGCACAGCAAAAAAGTGAGAAGGTTTTAGGCTTTTGAGTGTGACATGTATGCAAATCCTGACTCCTGTTGTTTTACCTGTGTGACCTCTAAGTCTCAGTTTCCTAACCCATAAACTAGGAATGGTGATACCTACCTCACAGGTGGTTATTAGGAAAAAAATGAGATGATATGTTTAAAGCCGATCACAGAACACACTGCAGGTCCATGGATGTCATGGGCTAAAGTAGATTATCAGAGAGATGGATATCCTTGAAGTGAAAGTGTTACTTTCACTCTCAGTCATGTCCAACTCTTTTCAACCCCATGAACTGTACTACCAAACTTCTCTGTCCATGGAATTCTCCAGGCAAGAATACTGGAGTGGGTAGCCGTTCCTTTCTCCAGGGGATCTTCCCAACCCAGGGATCAAACCTGGGTCTCCCACATTGCAGGCAGATTCTTTACTGTCTGAGCCACCAGAGAAGCCCTTTGGGGCAATGTAAAGCTTAAATTATTAACAAAGCCATTCCTCAAATGAATTCTGAACACTGAAAACAGATGAGCATAGAACTGCCGGAAATGAAGTTCCTAAGGAAAGCATATCCTTACTGCGAGCTGAGCCCTGCACTTCCTGGGATGCTCGGGGGACTTTGCCCCTTTGGTGGCAGGGAGGCAGAAGACAGTGAGCTATCCCAGCTCATTTCTCAGCCTTCGAGCAGTGCCTCAGGTGGTAAAAAGACACAACTCAAATCTTTAGAAGTTGGGAGAAGAAACAGGAGAGAAGTCTCTACAAAGAACCGAGAGTCAGAAAGAGACTTAGGAGAGCTCCAGAAGGGTAACTTAAGAGAAAATCAGGTGCCAAGGTCTGAAGGTGAAACATGGGGGGTAAAAGGTGCAAACCTTGAGGCACTAGAAGGAAGAGTCAAAATACCTGTACCTGTTAGAATTCTGGTCTAAATCAATAAGATAATAGGGATACATGAAGAGTCTTTAACTTCTGATGCCAGTTACAGAGGTATAGTGCTGTGTGTGTGTGTGTCTGTGTTTATATGCATGTGCACATACATGCAAAGGATGGTAATCCTCCTTGTAACAAATATACTGGTTCCTCCAAGAGTGCCCTGGGTCCCATTCTTTCTTGCTTTCATCTTCAGGTTTTTGGTTTTCTTCTCTCTCCAGCATCATCCGTTTTTCATTTTCTTACTGCATCATACGTATTTTCCAAGTTAAATCAAAATGAAGTCCTCTTTTGATTGCTTATTTGCTCTAACCAAAACCTCAATTCTCTGGTACCCTTTAAAATCAAATTTCTTCTAAAAGTTGTCAAATTGTGTTTTAATTATGTCCATTCATTCTTCAGTTCCCTCCTATATCCTGAAGGTGGCTCAAGGTCACTGCCAACTTATTCATTGTGCCATCCAAGGGTCAGCTTTTCAGTCTTCATCTTCATCAGTCTCCTAGCCACCCTCTCCAGGGCTGGCCACACTCTTCTTGGCATGGTTCTCCCTTTCCTTCTGTGATACCACTTGTTTCCTGGTTGTCCTTTCCCCCTCTATTTCCTCCCTTCAGTATAGGCTCTCTGAGTGTGGCTATGCTCTAGGGCTTGGTTCTGCCTCTTCTCTCCGTGCACTTATTTCCTATGTGATCTCTTCTACCCTTATAGCCCTAAATGCCCTCTATATGCTAATGATATACATTTATGTCTCCAGTCCAAAAATCTCTTCTGAGACTCAGACTCATATATCTACCTGGCTACCTGACATCTCTACTTGGATATCTCACAGACATCTCAAAAGAAAGATGTGAAAATGGAATTTTGCATTTTCCTTGCACACCTGTTCCCTTTTCAGAATATCCTCTCCCCATAAATGATGCCACCATCAGTGTACTTGTTTAAGCCTAAAGTCCTCAAATTATGAACAGGTACTGCCGTATCTATTGCATTCATTTTTTCAGTTAGCATTTATAGTTGATTCTCATTATCTGAGGCAGTTATGTGCTATGAAGTTGCTGAGAATACCAGTATAGTGAATACTGAACCATTGCTCCTAGGGAGATTACAGGCTTAGGTTCCTCTGAGCCTCTGGTCAAACATTCTTGCCAACTGCTGAATACATTCCATGTGTGTTTCTGTTCAAAGACAACTTCTTTTATGTATATTGTTGATTTATCAACACTGTACTCATGGCCAACAGCACTATCACTCTTGACTGAATGAGGTTTATCTAAAACACATATTTTCTCTATAAGGTACATCACAGCCTTCTTGCACTTAGGAACACTAGAAAGCACCTGAGCATTATACTTGGGGACCATATTAAGCAGCAAGAGTACCTATGAAAAGCACACAAATGCAAGAAAGTGGCACAGAGTAGACAAGGAAAAAGATACCTCTATACAGCATGAGAGCTGAATAAGAAGGTGGAACATTGCTTTATGGGCCATCAGCTAGGAACACGTGTGTCAGGCAAATCAAAATTTTCACCTGTCAGAAAATATCTGTGAATGAGGGCATCAGTGCCACAAGTATCAATTTGGGGGTTTCATTTAGTGAGTAGATGAATTTGCACATATGGAATCTGTAAATAATGGAGTCCAATATATTAATATTTATGTACCAGATGCTATGCTAGTGAAGATAGACTGCTGAGCAAAACACGCATGGTCTCTTCCATGGAAGGTATTCATTCTGACTCTGGAGTATGTATTTTGAACCCATCTGCTTTTCTCCAGTTCCTCCCTCAACTACTCTAGTTCTTACCACCGATATTTCTCATTTGGGCCATTACTTATTAAGTAACCTCCTTCAGTTTTGCCCCTTCCAATCCCTTCTCCCAGCATGGACAGGATCATCCTTTCAAACATGAATTATGCCACTGTTTGCATTTTATCCATTAATGACTTCCCACTCACCTGTCTACTGTGGCAGCAGTCTAGCTTACCTCTACAGTCTCATCTCAAACCACAGCCTCCCTTCACTCGTGTTCCCACTACACTGACATCCTTTTGGACACTGTGTGGGCAGGTTCTTTCCTGCCTCTGAGCCTCTGCCCATAACTTTCTCTGTCTGTGCCCAGATCACTCAGCACACTTTGGTTCATCTCAGGTTGAATACAAACTCTCTCCTTGCAGAAAAACCTTCCTTGAACATTAGGTCTGCCTTGTTAGTCTCCATACAGATAGACCTTGTTTTTTTATTTTAAACTCCTTGTAACATATTTATATTTTTCTTTCTTACTAGTTTACTGTGTCATCCCTACTAAACTAATTCCATGAGGACATACACCATGTTTTCTCTGCTTAGTACTCATTCCTTGTATCTAGCACAGTGCCTGGTTATATTAATCACGTAATCAATATTATGAATGAATGAATTTAGTGAATTACTAAATGAATAGCTTTGAGTGTCAAAGGACCACTGTATATAGGCTTGTACCAGCTGAGGTAGAGAAGTCCCAGTATTGTCTTCGTCCAAATTTCTCTTGCTATTTCCAGTCATCCTAGGCAGCTACATTCTATATTCTAGTTCCTTACTTTGGATTTATAATTTAGCATTTTTTAAGCTCCAGTAGTCCATCCTCTAATAAGCAGAACCAGATATTTGCCATAGCAGCCTACCTTCTTGGAGCAGGTTCCCAGTGCTCACTGCATCACCATGGTCCTAGAGAGTATTCCTGATGCTCTCCTAGCCAGTCAGTGCCCCTGTGGTCCTTGCATACTCACCAATATATCTGGTTTACATTAGGTCCTCTCACAGGTGAGCAAGAGCTGTCAAGGTGACTGCATCTTCTGAACCATCATCTGAATCTAAACTGCCCTGTTTATCATCTGTGACCCTAAAACACTGCAAATTGCACAAAGGAGAACTGATGTCAATTTTCAGAAAGTCCTCTTTGGACCCAATATAAGGAAGAGCTTTTAAAGTTGGCTGATTGAGTAGGTAGTGAGCACTCAGTCCTTTGAGGTGCTGACAGACTACTGTCTGGAATGTGGAATGGGGATGATTGTATCTGATGAGTCAATAATCTTAGAGACTTCAGATTCTGGTCTGTGGACCACCCATGTCAGAATTGTCTGTGGATGGTTGCAGAGCAATGGGGTTGAGTAGTGCACGGGACAAGCTGCACATCTACACATGGTGGCCCTGGTATGTTTGTTAATAATCATTTTCTGGACCCAGCCCCAAACTTTGACATAGGTGCTCTGGAGGATGCAACATGGAAAATCTCTGAAGCTTGAGCATTCTGGCCTAGAGAGTTTCTAAAGCTGTCTCCCACCTTCAGATTGTGGCCTTGTAATCTCATATATTCAGCATCCATTCAACAATTGTTGATGGAAAGCTTCTGAGTGTCAGTCCTGGTTCTTGGCTTTAGATATTGTGGTGATTAATTTTATGTGTCAACCTGGTTAGGCTATGGTACCAAGTTATTTAATCAAACACTTATCTAAATATTCCTGTGGATGTATTTTGTAGATGTGGTTAACATCTATAATCAGTTTAAGCAAAGATAATATGGGTGGGCCTCATCTAATCAGTTAAAAGCTTTAATCGCAAAATAGCCTTTTTGCAGAAGAAATCCTGCTTCAAGGCTAAAGACAAGAGACTAAAGACTTCAAGACAAAACTCTTTTGCTTCAGCTTCCAGCCTGCTGGTCTGCCTTACAGATTGTAGGCTTGCCAGGCCTCACGACTGCATTGTGAGTCGTGTCCGACTCTTAGCTCAGTCGTGTCCGACTCTTAGCGACCCCATGGACTGTGGCCTACCAGACTCCTTCGTCCGTGGGATTTTCCAGGCAAGAGTACTGGAGTGGGGTGCCATTGCCTTCTCCTAAGATGGCTCTAGTAGTGCTTAGTTGCCTTTAACTTCATTCAAAACAATTTTGTTAGATTGTATTGTGACAGCTGTCCTATCAGCTTGCATTTTAAAAATCTTATCAAAATTGGTGACGTTTTGTGGTGCCATTTTAATGAAGATGGAAGAAAAAAGTAACATTTTTAGTGTATTGTGCTTTATTACTTCAAGAAAGGTAAAATGCAACTGAAATGCCAAAAAAAAAAAATGTGTAGTATATGGAGAATGTGCTGTGACTGACAGAATGTGTCAAAAAGTGGTTTTCAAAGTATTGAGCTGGAGATTTCTTGCTGGATGTTGCTACAATGTTTGTGGTAGACCAGTTGAAGTTGATAGTGATCAAATTGATACATTAGGTGAGAACAATAAATCGTTATACCACTTGGGAGATAGCTGACATACTCAAAATATCCAAGTCAAGCATTGAAAATCATTTGCATCAGCTTGGTTACGTTCCTCACTTCGATGTTTGGGTTCCACATCAATTCAGTCGCTCAGTCGTGTCTGACTCTTTGTGACCTCGTGGACTGCAGCACGCCAGGCCTCCCTGTCCATCACCAACTCCGGGGTTGCACATAAATTAAGCTAAAAAAATCTCCTTGACCTTATTTCTTCATATGATTCTCTACTTAAATGTGGTGAAAATGTTCCATTTAAAACAAATTATGATGGGGAATGAAAAGCTAATACTGTACAATAATGTGGAATGGAAGAGATTGTGGGGCAAGCAACATAAAGCACCACCAACCACACCAAAGGCTGTTCTTCATCCAAAGAAAGTGATATTGTGTACATGGTGGATTGGAAGGGAGTCCTCTATTATGAGCTCCTTTTGGAAAACCAAATGGTTAATTCCAACAAGTACTGCTCCCAGTTAGACCAACTGAAAGCAGCACTTGACAAACGTTCAGAAGTAGTCAACAGAAAATGCATAATCTTCCATCGGAATACCACAAGACCATATTTTTCTTTGGCCAAGCAAAAAAACCGTTACAGTTTTTTTAAAAAAAAGAAAATTAAAAAAACTGTTACAGCTTGACTGGAAAGTTCTGATTCATCCTATGTATTCACCAGACACTGCACCTTCAAATTTCCATTTATTTCAGTATTTATAAAATTCTCTTAATGGAAAAATATTTCAGTTCCCTAGAAGACTGTAAAAAGCACCAGTAAGAGACTCTAAAAGGTACCTTTTGCTCAAAAAGATAAAATTAGGAGAAGATGGAGTTATGCAGTTTCCTGAAAGATGGCAGAAGGCAGTGAAACAAAATGGTAAATATGTTGCTCAATAAAGTTCTTGGTGAAAATGAAAAATATATCTTTTAATTTTTACTTAAGAACCAAAGGAACTTTTTGGCCAACCCAATACTTCACAATAAAAATATATCTTCTTTCTTTCTTTCTTTCTTTCTTTCTCTCTCTCTCTCTGCTTGATCCAGACATGGAGCAAAGAATGAAACAGTCTCTTATCTCATGAAGCTTAAATATTAGGGTCCACAGAGGACTATTATGTTTTCAGCGGTTTAAAACTTATTTAAACTTCTTTATGACTCAGCATTTATGGAGAAGGCAATGGCATCCCACTCCAGTACTCTTGCCTAGAAAATTCCATGGACGGAGGAGCCTGGTAGGCTACAGTCCATGGGGTTGTGAAGAGTCGGACACGACCGAGTGACTTCGCTTTTACTTTTTACTTTCTTGCATTGGAGAAGGAAATGGCAACCCACTCCAGTGTTCTTGCCTGGAGAATCCCAGGGACGGGGGAGCCTGGTGGGCTGCCGAGTGACTTCGCTTTTACTTTTTACTTTCTTGCATTGGAGAAGGAAATGGCAAACCACTCCAGTGTTCTTGCCTGGAGAATCCCAGGAACGGGGGAGCCTGGTGGGCTGCCGAGTGACTTCGCTTTTACTTTTTACTTTCTTGCATTGGAGAAGGAAATGGCAACCCACTCCAGTGTTCTTGCCTGGAGAATCCCAGGGACGGGGGAGCCTGGTGGGCTGCAGTCTATGGGGTCGCACAGAGTCGGACACGACTGAAATGACTTAGCAGCGGCAGCAGCATGACTCAGCATATGATCTGTTTTTGATAAACATACCCCATGCTTGAAAAGACTATGTATTGTGATGTATTATGCAGCTGTAAGGTCAAGGTGGTTGAATGTCTGGTTTACATCATCTGTGTCTCTCCTGATTTTTTGTCTAAGAGTTTTATTAATTGTTGAGAGATGTGTTAAAATCTCCTCTATGTAGTGGAATTGTCTATTTCTCCTTTAATTCTACACATTTTTGGTTTTTTGTGTTTTGTAGCTCTGCTATTAGGCACATGCCACATTGTTGATTGTTACATCTTTTGGATGATACAGACAAATTGCTCCATTTGTCATTTTCAAATGTCCTTTATCTTTAATGTTACTTTTTGTCTTGAAATCTATTTTATCAGATACTAAAATAGCCACTCTGGACTTCTTTTTACTATTTGCTTGTATATTTTTTCCATCCATTTACTTTCAACCTATCTATAATATTTATTTCTATTTCAAGTGGAATCTCTCATAGACAGCATGTAGTTGGGTGTTGATTATTTTAATCTATTCTTTAAATTTCTGACTTATATTGAAAGGTTTAGTCCATTAAATTTAATGTAATTATTAATATTGTTTGGATTTGGGGCTGCCTTTTATTGTTTTTCCTTTTCTACACTTTGTTTTGTTCCTTTGTTTCTCCTTTCATTCTTTCTTTTGAATTAAATAAGTTTTAGAATTCCACATTAACTTATCTACTAAACTCCATTTTAAAAAGATTTTCTGTGGTGGTTCTAGGAACTATAATGTAAATTCTTAACTTTTCACAGTTAAGTAAGAATTATTATCAAACAAATTCAAGTCAAGTGTGGAAAATTTGCAACAGTATGGGTGCATTTACCTCCCTCTACCATGACTTTATGTTATGGTTGTCATATGTATTAAATCTATATAAACCTTGTGTTATAGTTATATAAGTCTCTATATTGTTTTTTAATTAAAAGAAAAATGGTATTTTATATATATGTATATATTTTCTATTTCCAATGTTGTTTATTCCTTCCTAAGGATCTGTTATTATTTTAGACCAAAGAGTTTCCTTTACAATGTGTTATAGTGTATTTGCTGGTGATGAGTCCTCATTAAAAAAAAAAAAATCAGAAAATGCCTTAATTTTGCCTCATTTTTGAAGTGTAATTTTGCTCACCATGGAAGTCTGGGTTAACAGGTTTTCTTTTGGCACTTTAAAAATATTGTTTCATTATCTTTCGACTTATAAAATTTTCAATAGGAAGGCTATGTAATTCTTATTTTTTGTTCTTCATTTAGTATATTGCTTCTCTCTGTTTGCTTGCAAGGTTTTGCATTGGTTTTTACAATGTGATTTTGATATATATATAGACATGGTTTTCTTTATAATTATTTTACTTAGTGTCTTGAGATTCTTAAATCTGTTTGTCATCAAATCTGGGGAAAATTTGGTCAGTATTTCTTCAAACATCATCTTTTGCCACATTATCTTACCCCTCTTACTCTGGCAATCCGATTGTGTCCAATTATACATTAGATGTTCTGATATTTTCCTCAGCTCTAGTTTTTTATTGTCTCCCCCATACTCTTCAGATTAGATAATTTCTATTGATCTATCTTCATGTTCCCTTTCCTCTGTCATCTCATTGTACTGTTAAACCCATCCTGTGAATTTTTAGATTTCAGAATCTGTTTTTTACCTGGTCCAAAATTTAAAATTAAAAAAAAAATTCTCTGCTGAGATTTCCCTTCTCTTGTTCATTGTGAGCCTATTTTACTTTATAACATTGAACATAGTTATAAAGCTCCTTAAAAATCCTTCTCTGAAATGGAATCCTTCTATTCTGTTGATGGTGCAGCATTCTGTGAATTGGTGCAGCCACTATGGAAAACAGTATGGACGTTCATTAGGAAAACTAAAAGTAGAATTACTGTATGATCCAGTAATCCCATTCCTGGGCATATATATGGAAAAGACGAAAATTCTAATTTGAAGATACAGGTACCCCAATGTTCGTAGCAGCACTATTTATAATAGCCAAGACATAGAAGTAACCTAAATGTCCACTGAAGATGAATGGATAAAGAAGATATGCTGTGAGGGTGTGTGTGTGTGTGTACACATGATGAACTATTACTCAGCCACAAACAAGAGTGAAATTATGCCATTGCAGCAACATAGATGGACCTAGAGATTATCATATTAAGTGAACTAATCAAAGAAAATATATGCTGTATTATATGTGGAATCTAAAAAAAATGATACAAATGAATTCATTTACAAAAAAGAAACAGACTCCAAACTTAGAAAATGAATTTATGGTTACCAAAGGGGAAAGGGGGTGAGTTTGGGATTAGCAGATACAAACTACTGTTAGAAAAAGAATAAACAAGAAGGACCTATTGTTTGAAATGGAAAAGAATCCAAAAAAGAATATGTATATATGTTTGAATATGAAAAAGAATTCGTGATACACACACACATGTATCTGAATCACTTGACTGTACACCAGAAACTAACACAACATTGTAAATAAAATGTACGTCAGTGAAAATAAATGAAATCCTTCTCTGCCAGTGGCAACATCTGTGCCAATGTGTTAATCTCTGATAACTTCTTTTCTTGCTTTTCAAATTTTCATGGTCCTTAGAACATCAAATAATTTTTATTTAACCCTCAACATTGTGGCTTTTTTGTTGTGGACACTCCAGATTCAGTTATATACCTCTGAAGAATGTTGACTTTTTGTTTTAGCAGGCAATTAATTTGGCTGGATTTAAACAGAAAATTCTGTCTGTTGGCCAACAGTCAAGTCCAGTTTTTATCCTTAGCTGAGCTGCTTTTGAGTCTGGCTGGCACTGCATAATTCTTTGGTGAGCCAGAGATTTGGGTAAGGTAGAGTTTGTGTACAGGATTTGGCACTCCATCTCTCCGGCCATTTTCTTTCTGAGATTCCCTCTTTCCAGTGGCAGTAGTTGCACCAAACTCTATCTTCTGAGTCTTCAGGTCAGAAACATTGTTGTTATGTTTTGATTGGTTTAAACTACCTTATATAATTCTGCCTCTTCTTATTATTGGAGTATAGTTGATTTACAGTGTTGTGTTAGTTTCAGTCATATAGCATGGTGATTTGGTTATATATGTATATGCGTGTGTGTGTATACACACACACACGCATATACATATATATTCTTTTTCAGATTCTTTACCTTTATAGTTTATTATAAGATATTAAGTATGATTCCCTGTGCTATACAGTAGGCCCTTGTTGGTTATCTGGTTTATAATAGTAGTGTGTATATGTTAATCCCAAACTCCTAAATTTATCCCTCCCTCTGCCCTTTTTTCTTTGGCAACCATAAGTTTGTTTTCTATGTCTGTGGGTCTATTTTTGTTTCATAAATAAGTCGTTTGTATAATTTTGCTTAGATTCCACATATAAGTGAAATCATACGTTGCCTTTGTCTGGCTTACTTCACTTAATATGATAATCTCTAGGTTCATCATGTTGCTGCAAATATTTCACTCTTTTTTATGTCTGAGTAATATTCCATTGTATGTATGTACCACATCTTCTTTATCCATTCATCTGTTGATGGACATTTACGTTGCTTCCATGTTGTGACTATTGTAAATATGTGTTGTAATGAATATTGGGATGCATGTATTTTTCTGAATTATATTTTCCTCTGGCTACATCTAATTCATTATTAAAGTTGTGAAAATGGGAAACGCATTTCATGTAACTTCCTTCTTCAAAGTCTTGTTGCCCCTCCGAATCTGACTGCTTTTGTTTTTCACTATCTAGTCTTCAGGTTATATATTTTTTTTCTTTTTGGATTTTTATCCAGAGTTTACAGTTGTTATCTGAGGGAAAATTGGTATGATTGGCACATAGTGTTCCCTGGCCATAGTGGAGGTAACACTCTGAAAATTACCTTGACTTTTGGACAGACATAGCTCCCAGCCCTTGTGAAGCACGTGCCTCTTAGAAGAGATGGAAACAAAGGATGGAGCCAAGCTTATGGCACGTCCATCTCAGAGGAACAGAGGCATGGTCTAGTAACATGTTGCTGACCTTGGTGTCAGGTATTTAACAGAAATTAATGAAGAGGGAAGCATCTCTGCCACCTCTGTGTGGTAGTAGTTGAGGTTAGAAGAAAGAAAATGCTTGAGCTTGGCAGACAGAGTGACAAGAATCAACTCTGCATACAACTCCATGGTCTGTGACAGTGGGTACAAGTTACCTAAAATTCCTCATTGGAAAAATAGATGTAATGATTCCTCTCCTGCCTGGTTGGTTGTGTAGGTTCAAAGGATAAAGTGCTTAGGGGCCCACTTACAAGGTCCTCAAACTGTTTCCTCCTCTTTGAACTTTGGGAAATGGCCTGCCTTTGCCTTGAAGTACACATCTCCTCATGTGATCTTGGGGAGAATTGAAGTTAGGTCTGCCTCCCAGGTGTATACAAGGGACAGCAGGATTTCACTGGGTTCCAGAGTGAATTTTTATTAAAATTGTGCTCAGCTGTGTCTGACTCTTTGTGACCCCATGGACTGTAGCTCACCAGGCTCCCCTGTCATTGGGATTTTGCAGGTAAGAATACTAGCATGGTTGCCATTTCCTCCTCCAGGGGATCTTCCTGATCCAGAGATCGAACCCACATCTCCTGAATCTCCTGCACTGCCAGGCGGATTCTTTACTACATTAAAGAGAACCATACAGTAGATGAACGTTGTCTTTGAAGTCAGCGATCTGGTTTGAATCCCAGCTTTGTTAATTACACACAATGTAACTTGGGCCAATTGATCTCTCTGAGCCTCAGTTGTTTAAAACATTCTTCATCGAGTTTTATGAAGGTTATATGGAACCACACACATAAGGCTCCTATATCATCCATCAGGGCCTTATACAGACGAAGTATTCAGTAGATGTTAGTTATTGTCATTATCACTGTTGTTTTCTAAAAATGGGGGCCAATGTAAAACCGTTGGGTTATTTATTCATCTTTGGCTGCACTGGGTCTTCGTTGCTGTGTGTGGGCTTTCTCTAGTTATGGTGAGTAGGGCCTTCTCTCTAGTTGTGGTGTGTAGAATTCTCATCACAGTAGATTTTCTCGTCGCAGAGCTTGGGCTCTAGGGAGCACAGGCTTCCATAGTAGTTGTACGTGGGCTCAGTAGTTGAAACTCCTGGGCCCTAGAGCACAGGCTCAATAGTTGTGGCACATGGGCTTAGTTGCTCTGCGGCATGTGGAATCTGCCTGGACTAGGGATTGATCTCTGTCTCCTGCGCTGGCAGGTGGATTCTTAACCACTGGACCACCAGGGAAGTCCAGTCATTGGTTTTTAAAACTGGGAAAGAGTCACTGGGAAGAAGGAGGAGCCAAAGAAGGTAGTGGGTAAGTGTTGGAGCAAGTCTATGAAATATTTTTTATAAGCAGGGAGTGTGTTTTGACAGTAAGGCTAAACTTCCCATGGGGAAAAATTAACATGGGAAAACTGTGGAGTTTTGCCCTTGAAACAAGTCAGGCCCACTGTGGGCCTCTGCCTCGAGGGCTAAAGATGAGATTAAATATTTAATGTCCATTTATAATTAGGTCCTTAAGGGTCCTATGGAGCGTTTCACTGACACAGACATTTTTATCTATTTACATTTCCAGTTCTATGGGTAAAAGCATTGATCCTACAGTCCAGTGTGCTTGTGTGAAATGATAGTTTATGAGCAAAATCATAGCTCAGTTATTCAGCATTTGCAGATTTAAGGGATGGAGGGTGGCCGGAGAGTCCTAGAGGATCAGATTGTAGCCCTCAGCCAGGACTGGGGTTGAAGGACGCATAGCATATTTTCATGTTGTTGTGGGAGTGGATAGCACGTGGAAGCAGAAATCATCCACCTTATCTTGAACTGCTATAAAACTCCATTTGGATGAGCATTCCTCTAACTGCTTAATGACTATTTGCCATAGATCACCTGTTTGCCTTCCGATACTGCAACTTCACATCATTCTCCACAGTCCTCCTTAGATCTGCACCTAAATGTTTATTCAGATTTACTGTTTGCTGAATTGTTTTGGTAAGAGAAACAGGAGAAGGGTCAGGAGAGTAAGATCACATCTAGAGGAACAGCCAGCCCTGATAGCTGGAGGAGGCATTCAGAGGGCCAGGAGGGCTCTGCATCCTCAGCAGGAGGAGCAAGGGACAGAGGGAGCGGCAGGTGAGCCCAGCGCAGCCTCCAGGGCCTGTGAGTGGGAGGGACCAGCCTTCAGCTGCCCCATCTTCCTAAGCAAGGGGAGTCACTGGCAAATATCAAGCTTGAAGGTAACAAGCTGGCCTCAGTAGTCTCAGTCTGTCCACATGATTTACTGATTTATTTGACTTATTTAAAATATGTCTCCAGCTCTGGGGCCTCTGGATCTACTCCAAGCCACTACCTGACATTTAATGGAAATCAGAGATTCCCTTTTCAAGGATGGCAGGTCAGAAGGTTGATCCTAAGGGGTCCTAGGGAGGAGAAGCCCTGTGGTCCTTTGGACTGGAAATTGGGGACCAAGCCATGAACTTACTGTGAGTCCTTGGGGAAAATTTCCTTTTCATGTCATGCCTCAGCTTTTCCATTTTGTAATATTCTTCTTGGCATCCACCTTTTTGCAGGTGAGGATGGGTGCAGGGTTTCTGGGAGATACCTGCCCTCCCTCTCTCCCTCCCTTTCCCCAGGTAACCAAGTTGGTAATAGAAAAATTTGGTCCCCACTCTAGGCTTTTGTCCCCTCTTATGTTTCCTGTCTTATCAAAGGGCCTCACCGTTCCCTTAGTGAAAGCATCTTCTGAGGTCCCATCTCTCCCTCCCCAACCTCTGCCCTCAGTCACTCATTTACTCTTGTTAAGTCTACCTCATGTATATTTCTAAAATATATTTACTTCTCCAAAACTCCACAGCCACTCACTTGGTTCATACCAGAGTCATTTCTTGCCTCAGGGCAAGAATCTTAATTAATTAATCTTAATCTTAATTCTTTTCCTTATTTCCAACCTTGCTCCCTGTACCCCTTACTCTCCCAACCCAAATGACCTCCTGAAATGTGAACTGCATCCTGTTGGTTCCTGCTTAAAACCTGCGAGTTGCCAGGTTAAGATCCAAGCAGTTTGGAGAATACATGCTTTATTGTGTTGGTTTCTATCATGCATCAGCATGAATCAGCCTTAGGTATACATGTGTCCCCTCCCTCTTGGACCTCTTTTCTGCCTCCTACTCCAACCTACCCCTCTAGATTGTCACCGAGCACCAGGTTGAGCTCCCTGTGTTATACATCAGCTTTCCTCTAGCTATCTATTTTACATATGGCAGTGCACATGCAGTGCTATTCTCTCAATTTGTCCCACCCTCTCTTCTCCTCTCCTCATTGCAAACACTTTGGATTTTAAAATCCCGAAGCCTTGGATCGGTCTCTGTTGATGCCCCTTTCTTGTTTCTTGATGTTCCCTCTGCCTCTGGGCACTCTTCTCCTCTGACTCTCCCACTCTATCTTCCTTACTCCCTGGTTTCCCTTACCTTACAGGTTTTCATTCTGATATGACTTCCTCAGGGATGTCTTCCTTGAACTTTCAAAGCCGGACACAGTGCCCCTCTCGTGTCTGTTTATATCCTATGCTCCTCCTCTCATACAGCCCTTCATCATTACAGCAAGTGCTTCTGACTCATCTGAACTCTTCAACAAACCATGAGCCCTGTGAAGGCTGGGCCACACCAGCCTGGCTTCACCTCCTTATGTCCACCCCCTAACACCTGCGTGGCACAGAACAGGGGCCTGAGACATATTTGTTAAATGAGTAAATAGAAAGAGTTACTCAAATATCAGTTCTGTTTTTTTGAGTGGAGGAAATTTGTTATTAATTTAAAGAAGAACCATATGAGGACATTTTTATTCCAAAAGGTCATTGACCTTTCTCCAACACCTTGAGTACTTTTACAGGGATAGGAAGGAGATGAGATTGGTCACTTACTCCTGCAAATGTTGTCTGGAAGGCCTGCCATGTAAGATTGGCTGCTAGTTTGTGGGGGTCCAACCTTGCAGGCAGAAAATGGCTTTCAAGAAAATTCAAAGTCTTACAACTTCTCATTTGCTTATCTGGTAGGCCCAAGAGGAAAGGGTCTGGGAGAAATGGGCCCTCAGTGGGCCAGGGTGACCTTTTAATGTCTCTGGGCCACTGAGTTCAGAAAGAGTCTGGCTGATCCTGCTCGCCCTGACAATAATGCACAGGGAGTGAGTGTTGAGCCTCAGAACAAGCCAGCAGCTTGGTTCCTTCTGTTTCTGGATGATGAGGCTGGGCCCTCGGGCTCCTGACAGCCTGCCAGCATGGGTCTCATCCACAGTGTTTGATTGCTGCCCTGCTGCTGGGAGAACAGAAAACAGTGGTGTGTCAGCATGGAGGAGAGGCCCACTGGGAAGACAGGATTGGAATAGAAAACTTTATTCTGTCACCTGATTTAAAATCAAGGGGACATGTTGAAATCATAGGAACTAGATTAAAGGAAATATCTCTGCCTCTGTTGTGTACTAGAGACCTGGTATAACTGTGGCAACAATATTTTGGGTTTTAAAAAGATCTTTCTTCCCTAAGGTGTGGGGTGCTTTATTGTCTATCAACAGACTTTGAGTTGAATGGGTTCTGCCAGAACCTCAATTCTGATAACTGTAACACTTATTTTTTAAAAATTATTACTATGGCACCTGAAATATGAATTGACAAGTCATCTGTATTGATATGAACAGAGGGCTAGACAGGGTTGTGCGTGTGTGTGTGTGTGTGTTTTAAATTACACCATTAAATATTAGATGAAATAGGGTATACAATGAATAGATGGGAGCTAAAGAAGAAACAATTTTGCACAAATCATTACAATTCAGTTGTGGCATTGCTTGGAAATCAAGGCCAGATCAGGCTTTGAAAAAAGGGAATAATTAAGAGAGGAAGTTTCTCTCTTATGCACAAAGACACGTTTCTTTTCGGAAGAAAGTCTTCCCTTGTTCTTGAAAGCCATCACCAATGAGTAAACATGAAACATGTAAAATAGTTTCATATGAGGCCATCAAAATGACTGAAACTTTGTTTCTGGGTTCTTGGCACTGATGAAATTGTCTCTACTTTGTTGTTGTTCAGTTGCTAAGTCATATCTGATTCTTTGCAACTCCACAAACTGCAGCATGGCAGGCTTCCCTGTCCTTCGCTATCTCCCAGAGTTTGCTCAAACTCATGTCCATTGAGTTGTTGATGTTATCCAACCATCTCATCCTCTGTTGCCCGTTTCTTCTTCTTCCCTCAATCTTTCTCAGCATCAGGGTCTTTACCAATGGATCTGTTCTCCCCATCAGGTGACCAAAGTATTGGAGCTTCAGCATCAGTTCTTCCAATGAATATTCAGGATTGATTTCCTTTAGGATTGACTGGTTGTTCTCCTTGCAGTCCAAGGACTCTTAAGAGTCTTCTTCAGCACCACAGTTATAAAACATTAGTTTTTGGCACTCAGCCTTTTTTATGGCCCAACTCTCATTATCCATACATGACTGCTCAAAAAACCATAGCTTTGACTATATGGACCTTTGTCAGCAAAATGAGGTCTCTGCTTTTTAATACACTGTCTAGGTTTGTCATAGCTTTCCTTCCAAGGAGCAAATGTCTTTTAATTTCATGGCTACAGGCACTGCCTGCAGTGGTTTTGGAGTGCTCCCCCCCCAAATCTATCACTGTTTTTGCTTTTCCCCCATCTATTTGCCATGAAATGATGGAACCAGATGCCATGATCTTTGTTTTTTGAATGTTGAGTTTTAAGCCAGCTTTTTCACTCTCCTCTTTCACCCTCATCAAGGGGCTCTTTAGTTCCTCTTTGCTTTCTGCCATAAGGGTGGTGTCATCAGTATTCTGAGGCTGTCAATATTTCTCCTGGCAATCTTGATTCCAGCTTGTGATTCATCCAGCCTGGCATTTCATATGATGTATTCTGCATATAAGTTAAATAAGCAGGGTGACAATGTACAGTCTTGACATATTGCTTTCCCAATTTTGAACCAGTCTGTTGCTCCATGTCTGGTTCTAACTATTGCCTCTTGACCTGCATGCAGGTTTCTCAGGAGACAGGTAAGGTGGTCTGGCATTCCAATATCTTTAAGAATTTTCCACAGTTTGTTGCTATCCACACAGTCAAAGGCTTTTGCATATTCAGTGAAGGAGAGGTAAACGTTTTTCTGGAATTCTCTTGCTTTTTCTATGATTCAACGGATGTTGGCAATTTGATCTCTGGTCCCTCTGCCTTTTCTAAATCTAGCCTGTACATCTGAAAGTTCTCAGTTCTCCTATTGTTGAAGCCTAGCTTGAAGGATTTTGAGCATTACCTTGCTAGCATGTGAAATGAACACAACTGTACTGTAGTTTGAATATTCTTTGGCATTGTCCTTGTTTGGGATTAGAATGAAAACTGATCTTTTGATGAGTTTCTTTTTTTTTTAAATATACTGACGTGTTGAATGCAGCATTTTAACAGCATCATCTTTTAGGATTTGAAATAGCTCAACTAGAATTCTATCACCTCCACTAGCTTTATTCATAGAAATGCTTCCTAAGGCCCACTTGACTTCACACTCCAGGATGTCTGGCTCTAGGTGAGTGACCACACAATCATGGTTATCTGGGTCATTAAGACCTTTTTTGTACAGCTCTTTTATGTATTCTTGCCACCGCTGCTTAATCTCTTCTGCTTCTGTTAGGTCCTCACCCTTTCTGTCCTTTATTCACCAGGGAAGTCCCTGTCTCTACTTAGACTTTTGTAAATAGTGTGATTACAAATAGTGGGAACCAAGGTAGAAAAAAAGGCAATAAGCATTTATAATGTTTCAGTGAAGCTGTTTACTATAGAAAACAGAAAACAATTAATGAAACAGTAAACCTATATATATATTTAGGTGCAGAGCTAAGGAACATTCTTGAGAATGACTAAGTTATAATACTGGAAGGCACATAAGTGATCTCCTTGATTGAGGAGAGAGAGCTGGGAGTATGGGGAGGCCAATGTGATTAGATTTTGCAGGACAGAGTGTTCTAAGGAGAGACTTGCATAGAGCGCTTTGTAGATCTGCTTTGTGGAACACTTTGGAGAATCTCTTTGTGTCTTCAGATATTAATAGATACTGGTCAGCACATACTTTTAAGGAAACTACCTGAAGCTGAGATAAGAATAACTTAAGAGGATTAGAGGGAACAGTATCCAAAACTCACACAAACTGGAACTATATCCAGCTCCCACCAAAGTGGAAAATCTCATAACTCATGGGATATCAGCAAGAGAAGTCTGAAGGGTCCTGCTCCAGTAGTGGGTTGAAATTAGTACCAAACTAAGCACTGCTCTGGTTCTACCTAGCAAAATTATATATATAAAAGGCCAGAAAGAATCAAACGTTTCCAAGTAAATCAGTGGTGAAGCAGAACAAAACTCAAGAATATTAATAGAAGTACAACAATATCCAGAACCAAATAAGATAAAAATCATAATTCTAGCATTCAATAAGAAATTAAACAGGTCTGCAAAGAAAGGTGATTTATAATCAGAAAAATCAGTCAAAACTAACTGAGAAATGGTATAGATGACAAAATTATTAGATAAATACATTCTATATGCTCAAGCTAGAGAAAAGATTGAGTGTATTAAGGATTGTATAATGGAAAATATAAAAAAGAACTTCTAGAGAGAAAAACCACAATTTCTGAGATTAAAAATACACTAATGGCAAATTAGATAATGCAAAAGAAAAGGTTACTGAACATGAAAAGACAGAGTAGAAACTATTCAAAATGAAACAGAAAAAAAAGACTGGAAAAAATAATGGACAGAGCATCAATTAATGTGGTATACTTCCAATATCCTAGGATATATGTAATTGGAGTCCTTAAAAAGAGAACAAATCACCAAAATAATCTGAAGGCTTAATGGCCAAAGTCTGTCCAAATTTGATGAAAACTATACACCTGTAATTCCAAGGCTCAACAAAAGCCCAATAAATGTGAAGAAAAATACACCAAAGCAGATCATAATCAAGTTGTTTATAAATAAGTGATAAAAAGAAAAATCCTATAAGCAGCCAGAGAAAAAGATATCTTATGTGTAGAGGAACAAAGTTAAAAATGATAATAGATTTCTTATTAAGCAATACAAGAGGAAAGGCAAGCAGCATTTAAAGAACTGATGGAAAACAACTGTCAACTTATAATTTTATACCCAGAAAAAATGTTTCAAAAGCCAATGTTAAATAAAGATTGGTCAGATATACTTAAACTGAAAAAAACTGGTTACCAACATATTCTTATTACACAGAAGAAATTCTTCAGGCACAAGGGAAATGATATGGTGGAAATGTGGATCTACACATAGGACTGAGGAGTATTGGACAAGGTCAATATGTGAATAAATGTAAGACTTTAAAGAATTGTTTTAATTTGTTTAAAAGAGCATGATCATTTAGAGCAAAAATAACAATGTATGTTAGACTTTATAACATAAAGCAAAATGTATGACAATATTATAAAGACTAAGAGAAAAATGAAATGTGGTTGTTAGGTTCTTTTACTATGTATGAAGTAATATAATATTACTTGAAGATAAATGGTGATAAGTTAGAGCTATATTTTACATGAACCTTAGAGTCACCATTGAAATAATACTGCAAATGATTCTAGCTATTTAAGAAATCCAACAAGGTAGATAATATGAAATCATAAGGGATGCTCAACTAATCTCAAAGTAGGGGTGATGGATATTATCTTGTTTGTACTATATAGATATGACAAAATATATCAAATTATAGATTTTAATAAGTGCAGTTTATGGCATGTTAGTTTTACCCTAATAAAGCTGTTAAAAAAGATAAGATGAATTTAATTACTTAATATATCTAAAAATATTTATTTTAAGTAATAAAATATTCCATAGTTCAGATTAAAGTTCCAGAAACACCTACACATACATGATTTGGGGAGAGTAAATTAGAATTATAGAAGTTGTGGCATTTACAAGAGCAAGAAGATATCTTTGTTGTTTAGTTGCTCAGTCGTATCTTGGTCTTTTTGACCCCAGGGACTGTAGCACTCAGGTTCCTCTGTCCATGGGATTTCCCAGGCAAGAATACTGGAGTGGGTTGACATTTCCTTCTCCAGGTGATGTTCCCAACCCAGGGATGAACTGGGTCATTCTCCCTGCGTTGCAGACGGGTTCTTTACCACCGTGCCACCAAAGAAGCCCAGAAGGGCTTCTAATTCTAATTGTGGTTGTTAGGTTCTTTTACTATATATGAAGTGGTATAATATTGCTTGAAGATAGATGGTGATAAGTTAGAGATACATATATTACATGAACCTTAGAAACCATCTAATTCTCCTTCCCTATTTCACTTATATAGAAATGAAGGTTGAGATACATAATATGAATTACTCCAACGCATCACCAGTCATCCAGGGTGAGAGTGAACAATAATAATAAGAAGAAAGAAGCCAGTCTTTACTCAATTTGTTTTCCTTTGGCACTCCCCAGGTGTAGATCTCCATGGATTATAGGCAAAAGTGTATCCATCATTGTGTCCCAGGAGAGGGAGAGGACAGTGTTTTGACTAAGATGTTAGCAACTCAAGCTAAGAGTGGAACAGGACTACAGCTCCTGGGATTAGCAACTGCTGCATTATATATTTAGAGCCAGCAAGGTGCCTTGTTAGTGGTAATCATGATCTTCTAGAATTCTTTAAGTAAGCAGTGGCTTCAAAGACCTAGGGTATTAAACTTCAAAAAAAAAAAAAGCACATTTAGAGAATTAATCTAATAAGTATGATGCAGAGGGAAGAGGGAAGAAGTATTAAAGTCTATAACTAGATGGAATTTTGAACATCTGAATAGACTCTATAATTAAAGCATAGTGGATTACAATTGCTTTGGAAAAGAAGATTGGAGATTGCTTGCTCTTTGCAAAGTGGATTTACAAAGGGTGGCTTAAAAACCTGTGAGCAAAGAAAAATCTGACTTGGAAAGGAAAGGGGCAGGAGGGAATCAAATGAGGGTACAACTCAAGTTAGGGCAGCCGAAGAGCAGGGTGAACTAATGTGAGCAAATGAGGGTGAGGAAGGCTTTCCTGAATAACCAAGAAAAGAATGGAGGCAAGGGAAAAGAGAGGGTGGCTGATGGATGAAGACGATTATGAGACTAAAGGGGACTTTGAAGGTCGCTGAGGTGCCCCTACATTCCCCCTCACCCCCTCTGCTAACTCCACTTTAGTAAGAGGAATGAAAATAAACGTGGGCACTTAACAGGCCATGAAGACTCCTCCGAGGAAGCGTTTGATAACAAGCAGGGAAGGAAACATGTTACAACTTTAGCCTTCCATTTGGAAAGCGCCTTGCTAATCAAAACTGGAAGGCAGTTCAGGATAGAGCTCACTTTAGGAGAGTTTTTGGTGTTTGTGTAGAATTGAAATAAACTGAGAAAAATATCAACCTTTGGAAAAACTAGAAACATCTTTGTAACGTCTGCCAAACCTGATGTCAGTGTTTTGCAGAATAGTGGAATCGATTTGTACATTAAAAAAAAAAAACCTATAAAATTCTAAAGAATAAATGTTATTGTAGTTGTTAAATAGCCCAAGTGTTTAGGTATTTAGATTAAGCAGGTCATGCTCTAACTCTCTTAAGCAAAATTACAAAGAAATGGGCTATATGGTGTGAACAGGAGAAATAAAGTGCTCATAACCCCCTCTTGTAATAGAGCTGTGGAAATAAGTCCTGGTTGTCATTTTCTACGCTTAGGGCTTTAACGAATTTGGGCAATAAGCCCAAATCTTTCTCCACATGTTGAAACAATAGACATCTACCTGCTTCACTTGATATCAGGAAATCTATGAATCCTGCTTACTTGATGCACTTGCCTTTTACATTTCCCAGGAGCTTGGGGTTCTCAGGTATCGCCCTTCGTTGGATGAAAACATCCTTTCAGGCTAAATGTAGTTAGTTATATTACCTGGAGGAGGTAAAATGCATTGTCCTTCAATACTACTTAATAGAAGGATTGATTTGGACTGATTTTCTTAAAGAATAACCAAGATATAAAGGTTTAAAGAAATAATAAGAGCTAACACTTATTGAGTGCCAGTTTCCATGCTATTTATTCACACAAGATTATCTCATTAATCTTCTGGCCAATCCTTTGAAAAAGGTACAATATATTAATAATCCCACTTTGCTGATGAGAAAACAAAGGCACTAAGAGATTTAGATAGTAGCCCAGGATCAAAGAGCCCACGAAGAGTGGAGCTACTGTTTAGAAAGGTGCAGGGGACAGAGTGCTATAGAGAAGAGAGGGGGGACTTGTCAATAGCAAGGGGATCCAAAAACCCCATATCCCCACTTCTTATGAGAAGTATCCTCTGACTTTCCCACACTGTGGTTGATATCGTTATGCTCCCATTTTATGGTTAGATTGTGTATACCCCAAATTCTGTGATTCTACAGTTACATTAGAGAGTAGAGTCCTAGGAGAAAAAATTAAGGATGTGTGAATATTGATGGGAGTTGGGGAGGAGATTGAAAAAGCAATACAAGAGGAAATGCAAGTGAAACAATGGGAGAAACTGCGAAGTTCAGAGAAGCTCAAGGGCTTCTCTTGGTGGCCTCACTTCCTTACCCATTCTGGCAGTGAATTTTCTACTGCTAAGTGAAATCCTTTCTCAGAAACACAGGAAAGACCTTGTTATCAAACACATTTGCCCTGAACCACACTAATGTATCATCTCCAAATCTCTATGCATTTGTAAACCTTTTACCTTGCTGTAGCTCAGGGAGGAAGCAGATTGTGGATATCTGTGTGAGGGCTGCGAATAGGCTTGTGTGACCAAGACTGGGGACTAAGGTTAGGAATGGGGGCTGACAGTGAGTCAGGCATGAAGAGGAGGCTTGAAGGGTAGCCTGGAGGCTCATGTCCTCACTGCTTTTAGTAGCTCAGCCAGAAGCTGATTAGCTGAGTTAGTTCCCTGGAGGGACTGGTTGATAGCAGCAGCTGATCCCTTTAGTCCTCAAGTTCTTGTCATGCAATCAGCTAGTTGTTCCTCAGCACCCCTACCTCTTCCATTTCCTATACAGTTTTTAGTAGTTTGAATTCTTGAATTTAAATGTTTAAATTTGCATCCTTCTTAAAATTTTTTTTAATTAGAGTATAGTTGATTTACAATGGTGTGTTAGTTCCAGATGTACAGCAAAGTGAATCAGTTATATATACATATATATTCCCTGGTGGCTCAGATGGTAAAGCGTCTGCTTGCAATGTGGGAGGCCCAGGTTCAATTGCTAGATTGGGAAGATCCTCTGTAGAAGGAAATGGTAACCCATCCCAGTACTGTTGCCTGGAAACCTCCATGGATGGAGGAACAAAGTAGGCTACGGTCCATGAGGTCACAAAGAGTCAGACACAACTGAGCGACTTCACTTTCTTTCTTTTTTTTTTAAGGTTCTTACCCATATAGGCCATTCTGTAGTGTTGAGTGGAGGTCCCTGTGCTGTGCAGCATGTTCTTGTTGCATGCCAAGTCGCTTCAGTCATGTGCGACTCTTTGCGACCCTGTGGACTGCAGCCCACCAGGCTCCTCTGTCCATGGGATTCTCCAGGCAAGAATACTGGAGTGGGTTGCCATGCCCTTCTCCAGGGGATCTTCCCCACCCAGGGATGGAACCTGCATTGGTTATGTCTAACCTCTATTGACAGGTGGGTTCTGTACCACTAGCACTGCCTTGGAAGCCCATGTTCTTATTAGTTACCTATTTTTTTTTTTTTTTTTTTTGGCTTTGCCACATGGCAAGTGGGTTCTTAGTTCTCTGATCAGAGATGGTGTCCACGCTCCCTGCAGTGGAAGTTCAGAGTCTTAACCACTGGACCACCAAGGACACCCCTATTTTATATTTAGTTATATATATATGTGTGTGTGTGTGTGTGTGTGTGTGTATATATATATATATATGTCAATCCAAATTTATCCCTCCCCCACTTATCCTTGGTAATTATATTTATTTTCCACGTCTACAACTGTACCTCTTTGATATTATGTAAATAAATTCATTTATACATTTTTTAGATTACACATATAAGTGATATTATGTATTTGTCTTTCTGTGTCTGACTTACTTCACTCAGTATGACAACCTCTAAGTCCATCCATGTTGCTGCAAATGGCATTATTTTGCTCTTTTTTTATGACTAAGTAATATTCCATTGTATATATGTACCACATCTTCTTTATCTACTCCTCTTTTGAAGAACATTTAGGCTGCTTACATGTCCTAGTTATTGTAAAGAGAGTTGCCATGAACATTGGGGTGCATTTATCTTTTTATTAACTTTTTCTTTTTTATTGGTGTATAATTGCTTTACAATGTTGTGCTAGTTTCTGCTATATAACAAAGTGTATCAGCTATATGTATACATATATCCCCTCCCACTCCACCCCCATCTCACCCTTCTAGGTCATCCATCACAGAACACTGAACTGAGCTGTCTGTACTATACAGCAGCTTCCCATTAGCTATCTATTTTACACATGGTAGTATATATATGTCAGTCCTACTCAATAGAAGACTGATGCTGAAGTTCCAATACTTTGGCCACCTGATATAAACAGCCAACTCATTAGGAGGGACCCTGATGCTGGGAAAGATTGAAGGCAAAATGAGAAGGCAGCAGAGGATGAGATGGTTAGATAGCACCACCAACTCAGTGAACATGAATCTGAGAAAATTCTGGGAGATAGTGAAGGACTGGGAAGCATGGTGTCCTGCAGTCCATGGAATCACAAAGAGTCAGACATGGCTTTGTGACTGAACAACAACAAATATTTCAATCTTACTTGCCCAGTTTGTCCCACTCTCCTCTTCCCTTGCTGTGCCCACATATCCATTCTCTACATCTACATCTCTATTCCTTCCCTGCAGATAGGTTCATCTGTACCATTTCTCTAGATTTCACATTTATGCATTAATATACCATATTTGTTTTTCTCTTTATGACTCCACTCTGTATGATAGACTCTGGTTCCATCCACATCACTGAAAATGATCCAGTTTAGCTCCTTTTATGTATGAGTAATATTTCATTGTTTATATGTAGCAAATCTTTATCCATTAACCTGTCAATGGACATTCAGGTTTCTTCCATATCCTGGTAATTGTAAATAGCAGTACAATGAACATTGGGGTGCATGTATCTTTTTTGAATTATGGTTTTCTCAGGATATATGCCCAGTAGAGAGATTTCTGGGTCATATAGTGTTCTATTTTTAGTTTTTTTAAGGAATCTCTGTAATGTGCATGCATGCTCAGTCATGTCTGACTCCCTGTGACCCCGTGGACTGTAGCCTGCCAGGCTCTTATATCCATGGGATTATCTGGGCAAGAATACTTTAGTTGGTTGCTGTTCCCTTGTCCAGGAAATCTTTCTTATCCGGGGATTGAACCCATGTCTCCTGAATTGGCAGGTGAATTCTTTACCACTTAGCCATCTGGGAAGCCCACTGTTCTCCATAAAGGCTGTATCAATTTACATTCCCACCAAGAGTGTAAGATGGTTCCCTTTTCTCCAAACCCTCTCCAGTATTTATTGTTTGTAAATTATTTGATGGCCATTCTGACTGGTATGAGGTACTACCTCATTGTAGTTTTTATTTGCATTTCGCTAATAATTAATGATGTTGAGCATCTTTTCATGTACCTTTTGGCCATTTGTATGTCTTGGGAGAAATGTCTATTTAGATCTTCCCATTTTTTGATTGGGTTGTTTGTTTGATATTGAGCTGCATGAACTGTTTGTATATTTTGGAGGTGAATCTCTCACTGGTTGCTTCATTTGCAAATATTTTCTCCCATTCTGAGACTTGTCTTTTCATCTTGTTTATAGTTTCCTTTCCTGTGCAAAAGCTTTTAGTTTAGTTAGATCCCATTTATTTATTTTTGTTTTTATTTTCATTACTCCAGTTCAGTTGCTCAGTCGTGTCCAACTCTTTGCACCCCCATGGACTGCAGCACGCCAGGCCTTCCTGTCCATCACCAACTCTCAGTTTACTCAAACTCATGTTCATTGAGTTGGTGATGCCATCCAACCATCTCATCCTCTGTCATCTCCTACACCTCCTGCTTTTAATCTTACCCAGCATCAGGGTTTTTTCATTACTCTAGGAGGTGGGCCAAAAAAGATCTTGCTGTGATTTATGTTGAAGAGTGTTCTGCCTGTGTTGTCCTCTAAGAGTTTTATAGTATCTGGCTTACATGTAGGCCTTTAATCCATTATGAGCGTATTTTTGTGTATGGTGTTAGGGAGTGTTCTAATTTCATTTTTTTACATGTAGCTATCCAGTTTTCCCAACACCACATAGTGAAGAGACTGGCTTTTCTCCATTGTATGTTCTTGTCATAGATTGACAACATACATGTCATGTATGTCCTTTGTCATAGATTGGGTGACCATGGGTTTATCTCTGGGCTTCCTATCTTGTTTCATTTATCTGCATTTCTGTTTTTGTGTCAGTACAATACTGTTTTGATTACTTTGTAGCTTTGTAGTATAGTCTGAATTTAGGGAGCCTGATTCCTGCACTTCTAATTCTCTGTTTCAAGATTGCTTTGGCTGTTTGGGATCTTTTGTGTTTTCATATAAATTATAAAATTTTTTATTTTAATTCTGTGAAAAAATACCATTGGTAATTTAATAGGAATTGCGTTGAATCTGTAGATTGCTCTGAATAGTATATTCACTTTCACAATAATCAATAATATTGATTATTCCAATCCAAGAACATGGTATATCTCTTCATCTGTTTGTGCTATCTTTGATTTTTATCAGTGTCTTATAGTTTTCTGAGTACAGATATTTTGCCTCTTTAGGTAGGTTTATTCCTAGATATTTATATATATATATATTTTTTTTTTGTTTCAATGGTAAATGGGGTTGTTTCCTTAATTTCTTTCTTTGTTAGTGTATGGGAATGCAAGAGATTTCTGTGTATTAATTTTGTATCCTGAAACTTTGAGCTCCAGTAGTTTTCTGGTAGCATCTTTAGTGTTTTCTACATATCATATTATGTCATCCACAATCTGTGACAGTTTTATTTCTTTTCCAGTTTGTATTCTTTTTATTTCATTTTATTCTCCGATTGGTATGGCTAGAGCTTCCAAAACTGTGCTGAATAATAATGACAAGTGTGAGCATCCTTGTTACGTTCCTGATCGTAGAGGAAATGCTTTCAGTTTTTCACTATTGAGAATAATGTTTGCTATGGGTTTGTCTTATATGGCCTTTATTATGTTGAGGTAGGTTCCTCTTTCTGAAGAACTTTTATCATACACTTCATCATGGTGTATTATCTTTTTAATGTGTTGTCGGATTTTGTTTGCTAGTATTTTGTGTAGGATTTTTGCCTCTATGTTGATATTGGCTTATAATTTTCCTTTTTTAAAATATCTTTGCTTTTGGTATCTGGGTGATAGTTGCCTAAAAGAATGAGCTTGGGAGTGTTCCTTCCGCTTCAAATTTTTGGAAGGATTGGTGTTAGTTCTTCTCTAAATATTTATAGAATGTGCCTATGAAGCCATCTGGTCCTAGATTTTTGTTTGTTGGAAGATTCTTAATCACAGTTTCAATTTCATTACTTGTGATTGGTCTATTCATATTTTCTGTTTCTTCTTTGCTCAGTCTTGGAAGTTTGTACCTTTCTAAGAATTTGTCCATTTTATTGTTATATAATTGCTTTTAGCAGTCTCTTATGATCCTTTGTGCTTCTGTGGTATCAGTCGTAACTTTTCCTTTTTCATTTCTGATTTCCTTGGTTTGAGTTCTCCCTCTTTTTTTTCTTGATGAGTCTGGATAAATGTTTATCAATTTTGTTTAACTTCTCAAAGAACCATCTTTTAGTTCCATTGATCTTTGCCATTGTTTTCTTCATTTCTATTTCACTTGCTTCTGATCTTTAAAATTTCTCCTCTTCTACTAACTTTGGGTTTTGTTTGTTCTATCTCTAATTGCTTTAGCCATTTTCTACACATTTTTAGAAGCTTATGGGAATGAGTTCTTCATATTGGAGCCTTTTCTATGGTGTACTAAGTTGTATTCCACTCAGAAAGCACTTCCTATTATGGGAAAAGAATGGAAATCTGTGCACTTGGCTGCTTTCCCAATGAGCTTCTTGAAAGAAATATTTTATGTGGCACAAGTGGTGGTGTTTCTTCTATGCCCTTTGCAGATCTGGACAATGATGAACCAGGTGAGCAGTGCTCGGGGGGGTGGTGCCCATAGAAATCGAAGAATGGAGTGTGCAGGGGAGAGGGTGCTCAGGCACGATTTGAGGGTGCCTTCAGTCACATCTATAAGCACAGGGCTCAGTCCTGACTTCTCAGAGGTAGCTGGATGATTTCTAGGAGAAACGATCACTAAGTAACAAGGAAGTAGAACCCAAGCCAATGCAAGGACAATAGGAGCCTAGAAACCCAAGTTAAAGCACAGGGCAACAGGAGTTTGCAAACAGAAGTAAGCAGGTAGGGATGCACACAGTGCTTGAGGCTAGAAGAAACTCGAATAGCAAACAATCCCTGGTGTGTGATACCTGTGCTCAGACCAGGCCAAAAAGAGCTGACAGTGTACAGGGCAGTTTCCAACATGGGAAGGCAAGGATCTTTGGTCAGGGCTTGAGTCTATTTACAGAATGTGGGGCAAGGGATGAGGAAATGCATGTCTGCACAAGGTATCAAAATAGGCAGAACCCAGGGTCAGGCTGAACTTGCCAGGAAGGCCAGAAAAGAGGTCAGCTCTTGAGGTGGTCTGGGCAGGGCCTGCATCATCTAGACAGGACTCAGACCCCCAGAAGAGGGTCGCAGAAACAGAGAGCAGGATGTGGTGTTATCTGAGGTCAGCTAAAGGATATTGACAGCTCAGCAAACTTTCAAGAAAATAAAGAGGTTCAAGTGAGATGAATCAGAAAATACCCAGGAGAGCATTAGAGGTGTTTGGCTCAGAGTCCCCTGCCCCATGAGATCTTTTCTTCTGAACAGTATCTAGAAACCCAATTGCCCCTTCCTCAGGGTTTAGCCCAGAGGCACTAGAGGACCTCTTCTGGCTTAGGAAGCTCTGTGTCTCTTGGGGAGGAGAAGGGAGGCAATTCTCCACATTCACCTTGGTATATTGGAATCTGAATTTGGAGGGAAGTCGTGGTCTTTGAGTGAAGTTCTGTTGGGGTGTTTATTTCTGGACCTTTTGGGGTTGGATGCTGCAAGGGTGATGATCACCCTGCAGCAGCTTATCTTTCCAGTTTGAATCTTCTCCTTTAATATTCAGTCCCTTTCATTTTTCTGTGAAGAGGTAGGGATCCAGTCACGTAAGCCCTGAGGAAAAAAATAACATTAGTTTACTGATTTATTGACTCCTTTGCTCATTCATCCAGTAAAGGCTTATTAAAAACCTATGAAGCATGGTGCTCTGGATACAATGGCGAACTTGTTACGTGTAACCTCTGCCCTCCAAGCTCCCAAGCCCTTTCTTGGAGGGCTCTCTTGCCCTCCAAGAAAGCAAGATACAGAAGTAAACAGCAATCATATGACTGTGTTATCAGTGGGATATGACACATGAGTGCTGTGGCACTACAGGCAAGAGGCATCTAACTTTGACCTGGAAGATCAGGGAAGGTTCTAGGAGCTGGTTAGTGTTGGTTTCTGAAACTCTCCTTAGTGACTGCACTTCCTCACACATCCTGGTACTGAATTCTCTATGCCTTTCTGCATGAAACTCACCGTATAAACAGGCAAGACTGTTGTCATTATACATATTTACCTGAAACACACTAATGTATTATTTCTAAGGCCCTGTATATTTGTAAACCTTTTATCTCTATTTGTGGAATGAAAGATTACTTTCTGTTCAAAGAAATTTCAGGATTCGGCAAATGGATATAATGGGTACTATTTCTATATTTTTAAAAAATTGTGAGCAGGCCAGAATACTGCTAAGTAAGTAAGCACATGGATTTAATCAGACCAATTTCTTCTATGTACTCTAATATGTCATCGAAATTAAAATTCCAAACTGGAAAAAATATTTGCAGCACATGTGATAGATAAAAGAATTCTCTCCTCAATGCATAAAGACTATTTAAAAACCATTAAGGAAAAAGACAAACAGCCGTGTAGAAATACTGGTAGAGGACTTGAAAAGACAATGTAGTTCTGTTAATTTACGGTCCTTTTACTTGCAGAACTCTAGTACATGAAAAAAGCTCAGAATTGTTCTGGTAAATTTACAAGAAAGTTAATCTGACACTTTATAGTGATAGACATATTATTGTGTTGCATGATAATTAGACTTAATTTGCATAAAGGCTGTAATTAGTATTACTCTTAGCTAGCCAAAGCTTCAGTTCTTTCTCTCACTTTTAAAGTTTCTTGGTAACTATAATTATTGTCAAAGATGTCGATTTTCCCTCAACACACTCATGTTCTCACCCTTTCTCTCTCTCTCACACACAAGGACTTGCACAGGCAGGGAAAGTAGTAAATATCCTAGATCAGATTCTGTGTCTCTACCTACCCTTCCGTGGTTAAAGCTCCCTCTGTGATACCCCTAGGCTCTCCTCTATCTCTGGAGCTGATATTTGTTGGGTAATAACAAATTTCCAGCTCATTCTCCCCTCCCACGTTCACAGGGCTCCCTTTTCAAGGCAGAGAACTCGGCACTGAGGGAGTGGCCTGTCTTCTGGAGGGAAAGGGGCAGCAGCGTGTAGGCGTGGGAGATGAACTTGGTGAGGGAGCACAGACAGGTCAGTGATGGTGCCTCCGGGGAAGTAAGAGGAAAGAGACAGAAAGACTGTGCAGTCCTAGGCCCTGGAAAGGATCTGGGAAGACCAAAGGAGGGAAGGGGCCTCAGATATCTCTGGCTCCAGGCCCAGGGGCCACAGTGCAAGAAACCAGCTGTTCCAAGACTTTTCCCTTCACAACCACTGCAAAAAATAGCATCTTAGGTAGCAGCCCAGATACGCCATGCAGACAGCCAAGTGAGCAAGAGGACAGAGAAGTTACGAAGTGGGTGCTCCTTGACTAGGACCATCTTCTCTGAGTTCTGTCTGTCCTCCCATTCTTGACACAGCATCTGTTCTGGCCCCTCGAGGCTGGGCATGGTTTTTAGGAGCCTGGGGAGGCCCCCTTTCATCTCTACTGTGCACACTGCTTAGCTGGTGCATGAAATTCCTTGCATGGGAGATAAAACCCTTAATTCCCACAAGTAAAGATAAGAGTCTTAAAATTACCTAGGGGAACTAATGTATTATCATGAAGGTGTTTTTGTGAAATTGTAAAAGACTTAAAAGGTCATATATCCTGTTCTGTTTTGATGGGAGCAATGAGAAAGCAGAAGAACCGAGAGATCAAGACTGGGCTGACTATGTTGGAAAGAACCACCTCAGGTTGACCGCTACCTGGAATCTTGATGACTTTTCATGAAATGTCTTTAAGAAATGAAACTGCCCAAAGCCTAGTGTTCCTCTGGCTCATATTATAGAAATGATGCAGAGAGCCCGAGCCAGAGCACTGGGTGAGGAGAGGTGGAGATGGCAGGTGCCAGACAGGCTATACTTTCTAACAACAAGCGTTTGTCCCCACCTGGGCCGCCGAGTTTTCTCAGGATCCATTTACTCTTTCCAGGGCAACTGGAAACTCTGAAGGTCAGAAGTTTGCAAGGTTGTGAGACCTGGTTCTCCTGATTTTTGGTCCTTCCCCCAGTACAGTTTTTGGCTTTCTGTGAAGACGGCTGGGAGGGAGTAAACAGAGGTCTTGGGGTGAGCAACCAGCTGCCAGATACAACGACCAAGATGAGTTTTGCTCAGACTTGTGTTGTTGTCCATAGGGCCTCTCTTTATTTGATGGTCCACTCTGGATGTTTCCTGGTTCTAGAACTACGCAGGGCCTGCCCGGCTGTTTGTGTCTGTGTGAGGACATGCCATTCTATTATTTCAGTCTATACAATAGTTTGTACCAACATTATTAAGTAGAAGTGACCAGACCCAAGAAACAGGAAATGGAAGGTTGAAGAGGTTAATGAGAGAGTCATAAAGAAGCCGGTGGACTCGGGGCAAACACTGCTTCACACTGAAGTTGTTTAGACATTGGGACTTACGTGAGTCCCTGGAGGGAAAAGGGAATATTACATACACAGACATTTTATTTATTGTCTTCTCCCCAAACAGCAAGTAATAAACAGATGAAACCACAGGGTTATAGAACTGTATTACCTTTTGTCTTCGACCACGTAGAACTTTAATTTTCCAGCTGGAGATAACAGACAGCTCCTATTACTCTGAGGCAGGGGAAGGGCTACTGCAAGAGCTGCCCATAAGGGGATTTGTTCTGGGCTTTAGTGGCTCCTGGGGGAAAGTGCGCCAGGGGGCTGGTTGATCCCAGGAAGAGTGTCATGGATTAGAGTAATCTCCCTTCACAGCAGGCCAGTCAGATTTATGGTGATTCATGAACTGAATTTTCTGAATCCTGGTAGTAGATCATGGTTTATTTTCTCTGCCCAGCTGCTCTTCATGCCCAGTCCCTAACTTCACATTAAAAGCTCAAAAGGCCAGTAGGTCAGTGCTGAAATCCTCCTAGCATTCATGTTCTTCAGGATCTGGGGTCAACCATTCCTGGCTGTTTGAGAAAGGACACTAATGATTAGTACGTATGAATAAATCAGTTAGATTAAACTCTGCTACAGTTATAGACAAGCTCAAATCTCATTAGCCACAGAAGTTAATTTTTGCTTCTGTAAAATCTGCGAGTCTAAGCAACTATCCAGGAAATTGTCCCCATCTGTCCGTCCATCCATCCAGGCTGTTCCAATCTTTAGGCCCCTATCATGTCAACCCATGATCTCTAAACTGTCCACCGAAAGGAAAGAGGGAAGCTGGAGAATTTGAGACTTTTTTCTTATTCTGCTTGAGTCACTTACCATATGATATGATCTTATAAACTTAAACGTGGCTGAAATGTATAATCTCCCATGTGCCTAGGAAGGAAAAGATAACTGCATATTGGCAAGAATTGGTGCCATCTACCCTAACATCCTTCCCATGTGTCATACTTTTGAAAATGAATGATGCGGCTGTCTATGTTATTATCTGTGTTTCAGCAAACATTGGGATTCAGAAAAGTTAAGGACTTGCCAACATTCAAGACAGGTCTGCTCGACTGTCATAGAGAGGCTGTATGTTTGATTTTTACCTTGGGTACAAAGGGTTGTGTTCATTGTATACATTATCATCATCAATCCAAACCAAATTTTAATGGTTTCATTTATGCATTTATTCCCTTTTATTTCCTTTACTCAGGCCCAACTATTCCCTTAGGGAATTATTCAAATCTATTCATATATATGTATTTTTATATTTATATACTTTCTGTGTTCTTGTAAAATGTGTGTTCCTTTGAACGGTCTATGTGCTTTCAGCCCTGGCATACTGTCCTCAAGAGGTGCAGTAATGATCCCTGGCAAGACCTTATAAGCATAGTGACAGGGAGAGGGAAACAATTATTGGGTACATGTAGTCAATTTATACAGTCCAGGCAGAAGTCCTTCATTTTCCTTGTGGTAGTCTCTGTTATGCGTGTGTGTGTTTCCCTTTTAATAATGTACCCAATTGCCCCAACCCTATGTTTTGCCTCTGCTAGTCATAGTTAACCTTAGGTAAGGCAGTTAGTGGGGCTTCCCAGGTGGCGCTGGTGGTAAAGAATCCACCTGTTAATGCAGGAGACATAAGAGACATGGGTTCGATCCCTGGGTTGGGAAGATCCCTTGGAGGAGGGCATGGCAACCCACTCCAGTATTCTTGCCTGGAGAGTACCATGCACAGAGGAGCCTGGAAGGCTGTAATCCATGTGGCCGCAAAGAGTTGGATATCACTGAGTCCAAGGCAGTTAATGAGTGTCTCAAGGTCTCAGTTGTACCATCTATGATTTAAAGCCAAGGAGAGTTTCCCTGTACACCCAAAGGATGTCTTGATGTTTAATTACTTCAGAAAGCAATCTGAAAAGGAAATCACCAGGGTTTCCTTGGAGGCTAGAGCTTTGCAGATACAGGTATCCCCCACTTTTTGAAAGTTCTCTTTATGCCATTCTTTGCTTTTATGATGGAGCTCCATTAGTACCAGTTTTCATTAACAGAAAGAAATTCAAAGAGGATTTTCACTTTTATGAAAAAAGATGAAAAAGCAAAAACAGTGTTCAGGGCTTGTTTTTCAGCTAGCTGTTATAGGCAAGATACACCCCAAGCAGAGAGTGGCACCACCAAGCTGCTTTGCCAGGAACTACATTCAGCATATCAGCATCAAGATGTCAAGCATTTTTATCTTATTTATTTATTTATATTGAAATATAGCTGATTTACAATGTTGATTCCTACTGTACATCAAAGTGATTTGGTTATATATATATACACATACACACACATGCACACACATACATATACACACAATTCTTTTTAAAATATTCTTTTCCATTATGTTTTATCATATGATTTATTTTAATCGGAGGATAGTTGCTTTACATTGTTGTGTTAGTTTCTGCTTTGCAACAACATAGATCAGCTATAAGTATATACATATCGCCAAACTTTAAACTGGGTCTGTGAGCATCTGTGCTTCATCTCAGTTTCTTTTGTGCAAGCCTTAGTAAGATGCGTCCTAAGGTAATTACTTTGTTTTACACCATTTCGACTTAACAAAACTTTCATAGGAACACTCTACTTTTGGATAGTATGGATAAGTGTGTAAACTCTTACCATCCTTAACTTCCTTGTGACAAGTTTATAGCCTGTTGGACTCACTTGGTACCTGTCACTTACCTTCCTCTTGATCCCTTACAGAGCTTTATCTGTTGTGCATCTCAGGATCAAAAGGATATATAGAAAATTGAGCTCATGGGGAATGGTGCTGACAACACACTATTTTCTCTAAGGCACAATAGATGCTAGGCTGCCTCCTGCAGTAACAGGAGGTATTTTAAGAGAGGTTGAAATCTGGTCTACTTGTGGTTACTCAGTCTACACTAATTAGCCCCAACTATATTAAGAAATGTGAATACTTTCCTTGGGAGAGAGGACCATGTCTTGATTTATCTGTCTTCTCTAACTACTGGCTTTCTTGTCCAAATTTGCTACAATGACATCCTCCATTGTTCCCAGTTGGCTCACTTTTTTTTTCGTTAACCCTTTGTGCTACCTCATATTTTGTATGTTTATTATTTACTGTCTCCACATCGCTCAACAACATAGACAACTGGGATATAAGCTTCATGAGAGCAGGAACTCTGTTGTATTTACTGTTCCTTTCTCAGTGCCCAGGTAGATCCAGGAATGTAGCAGGACACATTTGTTGAATGAATGGCCTGTATGTACTCTTGAACACTGCCTCTTCTGTGTATCTGTACCACAAATGTGTGTCTCTGATCTGGGTATACAGTGATAAGAGTGTATATTAAAAAGTAACACCCAGTCCTTTGCCTTAAGTTATAGTGTAGTTAGGAGACAAGGTTAAGTTGTGTGAGATGAAACGCCACAGCTCTCTTGAGTGATTCTAATTGTACTCATTGTACTGCACCTTCTAAGCTCCTCTTGAGCAGGACTTGTGGACAGGCAGTTTTTCTTTATTCCCTTTCTTAAATTGAGACTCTCTGCTCTAACAGTTAACAGCTGTGGTATTTCACCTCCACAATACACTCAGTTGTGTGTTAGCTTATCCATATCCATTTGGTACATCTGTCTTGGAGACTAGCTCCTAAGCCTGCCCCAACTACTCTTTAACCCTGTAAAGTCATTTTAATCTGAGATGCTCTGCAGATCAAAGTTATGTTGCATATGCCATATAAATTAATATTATGATGCTGAGACCATTCCATTTGTCTAGAGATTTTCAATGATTTACTTTTTATGGGTAAAGTTTTATTCAACTCTTAACAATGAAACATAAAACTGTTACAATGGTAATGAAACCTATAAAAGCACAGAGGGTAGTCTCTGGTAAAATATCCCTAAGGAGGATGATGATACCTTTGAGGACAAACTGAGGAAAGCTTTGGTTAATCATTCACAAAGGTCCCCTCAGTATATTTAGGATGATCCCAGACTAGGGCCCTGAACCAGTCTTGTTTATAACTGGCTTGAAGCCTCTAATCAACATCAAAGTTAGAAACTCCAAGTATTTACAGAATCTGAAAAGTGTCCTCAAAGAAAGGTGAACTTATTTTTAACCCTTCTGGAGCAGATTGGCTACAGTAAGGCATCGATGGCAGGATTATATTAGAATCATTTTAGAAGAATTTTTATTAAAGAAACCATTTTTAAAGGGATAGCTGTAGGAAAATCATATGTGATGATGCAGTACCTTGAAGCTAGCAGCAGAGGGGCTTCAGTACCACCCCTCTGCAGGAGTTGGGGGAACAAGGGCTTTCTGGAGCCCTGGGACAAACAAGGATTCTGGAGGGCTTCTGACTATAGCTGAGATCTCTAGAAACACAGTCTGTAGCAGCCTATAGCAACCCTTCAGGAGGGAAACTGGGGGAATTCTTTCCTCCCTCTATTCTTTCCTCATTGCTCCTGTTTGGCCAGACTCAACTGGAAGCCACAGGACAAGGGGACTCAGGTAACCTATGCAGGTTAGACTTGTGGGGAACAGAGCTGTGTGGTACATTATCAAGATTGGATCATCATGGGAACAGCAAGGGTGGAAAGGCTTGCTTTATAGGAAGAATAGGCATGGGGAAAAGGTCAATGCCAGGATTTTGGCCATCATAGCAGTGGAGATGATAGCTCTCAGCTCAAGTACCGTGAAAATCCTGGTGATGCACAAGTCCACTGGAAGCTCTTCTTAAGCAAAAACCAATTATATGGTTTTTCCTTCCTTCTTGGTTTTCTGAAAGTGTCAGGGCATGGCAGAAGGAAGGGAAGGGGAAAGAGAAGTAGGAGTCCTGGAAAGTTGGGCTCCAAACCTAAGGAGAAGGCTTTTGATATTGTAATAATTATTGGTGTATAAATTTCACCATTAAGGATTTTACCTCTTTTACTTTCCCTTCAGACTTTAGGATTTCAAAGCTTTATTTTGTAATTTAGGGTAAAGGTGGGAAATGTTTCAGGATCATGGCAGGTATTTATAATGCTACCAACATGAAGCACCGTTTGCACGTGTAGTCTTCATCAGCTTCTCCTGAAAAGCTATGCTTGTCTTGCCAGTCTCTCAGAAAGGATTTAGAGTGATGAGAATCAGCAGAAGTGGCTGAGACTAGCCTTGACAAAGAAAGTGGTTTGGGACCAGAGAACTGATGCTGAAGCTGAAACTCCAATACTTTGCCACCTGATGTGAAGAACTGACTCATTTGGAAAGACCCTGATGCTGGGAAAGATTGAAGGCAGGAAGAGAAGGGGATGGCAGAGGATGAGATGGTTGGATGGCATCACCGACTCGATGGACATGAGTTTGGGTAACTCCTGGAGTTGGCGATGGACAGGGAGGCCTGGCGTGCTGCAGTCCATGGGATCGCAAAAAGTTGGACACAGTTGTCTGAACTGAAGTTTGAACCGTAAAGCCGTAGTTTTTCAACCTTTCTTTCTTTTTTTTTTGCCACACATAGTTGATTTTGCCTTGTATGCTTAACTGCCCAGGTTTATCTCTTCACTGTTTTTCTGTCTTAAGAATGCCATCTGACAAAGGTCCTTAAGGATTCTTAATTAAGAAATTTGTTGATGAATGCTAAGTTAATCATACCCTTCCATTCATGGTAAGTTTTTATTGGTCCACATAAGGTTATTTATTTATTTATTCACTCCCTCCTACCCTATTTCCTTCTCCATGCCCATAGGTAGCCGTTCTAATGTGCATCTTTCTGTTGGATGTACTCTTAAAATGTAAATTATTACTTTGTACACATGTATTTTAAACTTACATTAATGGTATTACGTTGTGTAAGTAGCTGCACTGCATTTTCAGATCCATCCATGGCATTATATGTATATAAACACTATTGCTTCTAACTTATTGCATGAAATGCATTCATCTGGGCAAAGAATATCATACTAATGATATTAGCCCCTTAATGAATAAATATCATATTACAGTTTGACTATCCACTGTCCTAATGATGGGCACTTGGATGACTTTCAATTGCTTACCATCTCAAACCATGCTTTCCTGAATGATCTTGCACAGAGATCATTCTACTATTCTATAATTAAATGATTATAACCATTAATTTATGGCTTTCTGATTGCTACAATTTTGAGCATGCCTTCATATATTTGGTGGTCACTTAGGTTTTCCTTTCTGAGAATTGTGTATTCGTATTCTTTGCCATTTGCAAATTGATCTTCCTGTGTGTGTGTGTGTGTTTGTGTGTATTTTAATGTTGACTTGCAGAAATTCCTTATCTATTCCAGATGGAATTTTTTGGAGGGGTTTGAATTGTTGTATATATATTCTCCTAATTATTACCCTTTGTTGAATAGAAAAATATTTAATTTCATGTAAGACTTTTTTTGGTCATGATTTGTGCTTTGTAAGTTTTAAGAAATCTTTCTTTACACTTAGTCTGCATAGATATTCTCCTACAGCTTTTTCTTAACTTTTATAAAGATACTATTTATATTGAAATCTTTAATCCATCTACTTTCCAGTTCTGTATGAGATATTAATCAGAGATCATTTGGGGTGCCATCTTGAGCACACATTAAGTTCTCACACATGCATGGTCCCTGTCTCTCAACTGCCATTGTTCTTCATGGAACGATGCGTTCCATTGTCCATATGTTGTTCTTGTGCCCGTATCACCCTGTTTTTATTGTTATGGTTTTATGACTACTTTTACTATCTGATAGAATAACTTTCTCCTTCTTGTCTTCTTTTTTTCAGAGTTGCCTTAGATATTTGTGCACCTTTAACTTTTCATATAAGATTTCAAATGTTTATAGAGCTTCTCAAAATTCCAGCTGATATTTTGAATGAGATTATATTGAATTTATAGATTAGTATGGGGGAGAACTGACATCTTTACGAATTAAAAGTCTATGGATTTTTATTATTGATCTTGTAACCTGTAGACGTGCTGAATTCTTTTTCATCTGTCTGCAAATAGTGAGTTTTTATTTCTTTTTCAGAATATCTTATTTCTCTTATGTCTTCATTTTATCCCTTATTGTGTTGGCTAGGACTTCTAGTATTATGTTAAGTTGTAGTGCTAATGGAGACTTCCTTTTTTTGCTCCCAGTTTTATAGCAAAAATACTTAAAATTCTCTATTAAATGGAATGTTGCTATAGGTTATTATATTACTGTTAAAAAGTTGAAATTGGCTGGATTCCTTTTTGATAAGAATATTTTAAAGAATCTCATTATAATGGAGATCAAATACTATTTCTACATCAATTGAGAGAATCATATTTTTATGTTTAAGTTTATTACTGCTGTGAATTACATTTATAGACTTCTTTGGGTTTTTTCTTCTTTCCAGTTTTGTCAAGATATAATTGACATACAGCACTATGTAAGTTTCAGATAAATGCATAACGATTTGATTTACATGTGTTCATGGAAGTCAAATCTTTACCCATTATTGTGTGAAATGATTAGCATAATAATGGGTACCTAAGGAGCATCTATCATCTCATGTAGACACAAAATAAAGAAAAAGAAAACATACTTTTTCTTGTGAAGGGAAATCTTAAGATTTGCTTTCTTACTTTCTTATGTAACACAGCAGTGTTACATTTATCATGTTGTACATTATATCCCTGATACTTATTTATCTAACTGAAAGTTTGTACCTTTTGACTACCTTTATCAAGTCTCCCTCCCTGACTTATGACTTGGCAATTTGATATTTCTATATGTTACATTTTTCTGATTATATACATTTCTCTGATTTTTGAAACCACTGTTTCAATACTGAAATGACCTATACATAATCATTTTTATTTCTTATGCAAAATTAAAAATAACAGTTGAGAGAATAGTATAACCACCCCCTATATACCCCCCACCAAACTTCAGTAATTATTTACTCATAGTCTATGCCCTGTCTTCACATCCCTCAAACTGATCATTTCAAGCAAATTCCAGACATTTTATTATTTCATTAAAATATTTCTCAAAGAAAAGATCTTTAAAACTGCATAATCACTGTATCATCATAATGCATTTATGTTTAATCATTTTGCTAAAATTTTAGATTTTTCTTCTACATTTCATATTAACTCTAATTTCTTACTATCTTAATTTAGTTTTAAAGAAAATATTGATTATTATTGCCTCATGAAATTATCCTGGTGATTTTTGCTTTTCCTCTTCCTCTTGAAAAATTGGTACAATTTAGAAAATAGCTAGTTCTTATAATTTTGGCAGAATTCATCTCTAAAACAATCTGAATATGGGAAGTATAATTTTTATTGAAAGGGAAGTTTTTAGCTTCAACTTTGCCTTTTAAAAGTATTTATTTGCCTATTGCTTTTCTCTTTTTCTTCTTGAACTAATTTTGGCATGTCATATTTTCTATTTTTTCTAGGTCTCAAGGTTATTAATATGTATGTGCTCACAATATCATTTAAATCTGTTGTATTTGTAGTTATTTGCTATTTCCCCCTTATTTATTTGTATAATTCCTTTTTCTCTTTAATCTGTTTTACTGGTCTCTTTCCTGTGATCTTTTCAAAGAGCCAGTTTGAACAACGAACAATATACATTACCAAGATGCTAAAAAATTATTGAAGTATAGCTGATGTACAGTATTACGTTAGGTTCAGGTATACAACATATTGGTTTGACACCTAAATCCAATGCAAAATGATCATCTTAAATCTAGTAAACATTTGTCACCATGCAAAGTTCTTGCTGCTGCTAAGTCGCTTCAGTTGTGTCCAACTCTATGTGACCCCATACACGACAGCCTACCAGGCTCCGCTGTCCCTGGGATTCTCCAGGCAAGAATACTGGAGTGGGGAGCCATTTCCTTCTCCATTGCATGAATGAGAAAAGTGAAAGTGAAGTTGCTCAGTCGTGTCCGACTCTTCGCTACCGCATGGACTGCAGCCTACCAGGTTCCTCCATCCATAGGATTTTCCAGGCCAGAGTACTGGAGTGGGGTGCCATTGCCATCTCCGAAAGTTCTTGCAGTATTGTTTATACGTTCCTAATGTTGTATATTACCTGCCCATGTATCTCTTAATTCTCTTCACCTATTTCACCCCATTCTTGCCCCTTCGCTCACCCCGTTGCAACTACCAGCCTGTTCTCTATATCTAAGAATATGTTTTGCTTTATTTGCTTATTTGATTTGGTTTTTTATATTCCATGTATAACTGAAATCATATAGTATTTGTCTTCTCTATCTGACTTATTTAACTTAGCATAATACTGTTTGGATTTGTCCAAGATGTCCCAAATGACAAGCTTTCATTTTTAATGGCTGAGTAATATTCCATTCTGTTTAGATACATACATCTTCTTTATCTACTTGTCTATTGGTGGACAGTTTCCACAATATGGATATTGTAAATGCTGCAATAAGCATAGGGATGCATACGTATGAATTATTTTTGTTTTCTTTGGGTTAATACTCAGAAGTGGAATTTCTGGATTGTATGGTAGCTCTTGTTTTAATTTTTTGAAGAACCTCAATAGGGTTTTCAATAGTGGCTCTTCCAATTTGCATTACCATTAGCAATGCATAATGGTTCCCTTTTCTCCACATCTTCACCAACACCTGTTATTTATTGTCTTTTTGATAATAGTCATTCTAAGAGGTTTTAGGCACTATATCATTGTTGTTTTGATGTGTGTTTCCCTGATGATTAGCCCTGGGGAGCATCTTTTCATTTGCCTCTGTTGGCCCTCCATATCTCTTCTTAAAAAATACAAGTTCTCAAGTCGTCTTCTTTTAATTGGATTCCTTTTTTTATACTGAGTTGTTTGAGTTCTTTATTTTGCACATTAACCTCTTATCTGATGTGTCATTGGCAAATATCTTCTCCTATTCAGTAGGTTGTCATTTCATTTTATTGATGGTTTCTTTTCACTGTGCAAAAGGCTTTTAGGTTGTCCCATTCGTTTATTTTTGTTTTGTTGTCCTGCCTGAAGAGACAAATCCAAAAAAAATATATTGTTAAGATTGATAAAAAGTTTACTGCCTTTTTCTTCTAGAAGGTCTATAGAGTCAAGTCTATAATATATAATAAGTTTTGAGTTTGTTTTTGTATATGGTATAAGAAAGTTTTCCAGTTTCCTTCAGGCTGTCTTTTATCCATTGTATATTGTTGCTCCTGTGTCAGATTAATTGACCATATGTGCATGGGTTTATTTCTGGACTCTACATTCTGTTACATTGATCTGTTTTTGTGCCAGTAATACATTGCTTTGAAAATTATAGCTTTGTAGTATGATTTGAAATCGAGAATGTGATATTGTCAGCTTCGTTCTTTCTCAAGATTGCTTTGCCTATTTGGTCTTTTGTGATTCCTTGCAAACTATAGGAATATTTCTTCTAGTTCTTGGTATGCTTGTGTTACTTTCTATTTTTTGTATATCTATTACAGATTTTTGATTTGTGGTTACTATGGTGTCCATATAAGCTTGCCAGGTGGTGCTAGTGGTAAAGAGCCCACCTGCCAATTCAGGAGATATAAGAGACGCCAGTTTGTTTCCTGGGTCAGGAAGATCCCCTGGAGGAGGAAATGGCAATCCATTCCAGTATTCTTGCCTAGAGAATCCTGTGGACAGAGGAGCCTCGATGGCTACAGTCCATGGGGTTGCAGAGAGTTGAACATGACTGAAGTGACTGAGTACATGTGGGATTTATATATGTTGACCTATAACAATATCTATTTGTTTTAGGACACAGTAGTCATTTAATTTCAAGCACATTCTAAAAGACCTATCTCTGTTTAAGTTCTCATTTTGTTCCTCCATTCTGGAGTTTGGTGAGTACTTTTATGAACATTGCTTTGAACTCTTCATCTGGAAGATTGCTTATCTCTGTTTCATTTAGTTCTTTTTCTGCACTTTGTCTTGTGTGAGAAATAGATTTAAGTGACTAGATCTGATAGAGTGCCTGATGAACTATGGATGGAGGTTTGTGACATTGTACAGGAGACAGGGATCAAGATAATCCCCCCAAAAAAGAAATGCAAAATAGCAAAATGGCTGTCTGAGGAGGCCTTAAAAATAGCTGTGAAAAGAAAGGAAATGAAAAGCAAAGGAGAAAAGGAAAGATATACACATTTGAATGCAGAGTTCCAAAGAATAACAAGGAGAGATAAGAAAGCCTTCCTCAGTGATCAGTGCAAAGAAATAGAGGAAAATCGTAGGATGGGAAAGACTAGCGATCTCTTCAAGAAAATTAGAGATACCAAGGAAACATTTCATGCAAAGATGGGCTCAGTAAAGGCCAGAAATTGTATGGACCTAACAGAAGCAGAGGATATTAAGAAGAGGTGGAAAGAATACACTGAAGAACTGTACGAAAAAGATCTTCACGACCCAGATAATCACAGTGGTGTGATCACTCACCTAGAGCCAGACATCCTGGAATGTGAAGTCCAGTGGGCCTTAGAAAGCATCACTACGAACAAAGCTAGTGGAGGTGATGGAATTCCAGTTGAGCTATTTCAAATCCTCAAAGATGATGCTGTGAAAGTGCTGCACTCAACATGCCAGCAAATTTGAAAAACTCAGCAGTGGCCACAGGACTGGAAAAAGTCAGTTTTCATTCCAATCCCAAAGAAAGGCAATGCCAAAGAATGCTCAAACTACCACACAATTGCACTCATCTCACAAGCTAGCAAAGTAATGCTCAAACTTCTCCAAGCCCGGCTTCAACAATACGTGAACCGTGAACTTCTAGATGTTTAAGCTGGATTTCGAAAAGACAGAGGAACCAGAGATCAAATTGCCAACAGCTGCTGGATCATTGAAAAAGCAAGAGAGTTCCAGAAAAACATCTATTTCTGCTTTATTGACTATGCCAAAGCCTTTGACTGTGTGGATCACAATAAACTGTGGAAAATTCTGAAAGAGATGGGAATGCCAGACCACCTGACCTGCCTCTTAAGAAATCTGTATGCAGGTCAGGAAGCAACAGTTAGAACTGGACATGGAACAACAGACTGGTTCCAAATAAGAAAAGGAGTACATCAACACTGTATATTGTCACTCTGCTTATTTAACTTATATGCAGAGTATATCATGCAAAATCCTGGGCTGGATGAAGCACAAGTGGAATCAAGATTGCCAGGAGAAATATCAATAACCTCAAATGATACCACCCTTATAGCAGGAAGTGAAGAAGAACTAGAGAGCCTCTTGATGAAAGTGAAAGAGGAGAGTAAAAAAGTTGGCTTAAAGCTCAACATTCAGAAAATTAAGATCATGGCATCCGGTCCCATCACTTCAGGGCAAATACTCCTCCCACCTGTGGACTGTTGAGTTGAGGGTATGAAACTAGCCAGACTGCAACTGCCCTCCTCTCTGTTTCAACGTGGACTTTTCTTTTTTACTTTTAGATGTGAAAATCTTTTCTTCTAGTCTGTAGGTCATTCTCGAGATGGTTGCTCCATATGTAGTAGTTTTGGTGTGTCCATGAGAATAGAGAAGCCAAGATCTTTCTGCTCTGTCCTTTTGTCCTCCTCCCCGATATATTGAGCTATGTTTATTTTGTCTATCTCTTGAAGCATGTCTATTTTTTTTTTCTTATTTGAATATCCTCCAAGAGTGTTTAAGTGGGGGATTTTTCCATGTGAAACCTCCTGAAGTCTTATATAGTTGTAACGGTTTTTGTTGCGTCCTCATATTTGAACTCTAATTTTCTAGGTTTGAAAGTGTTTTCCTTTCAGTGCTTGAAAATTATACTCTATCTTCATAAAATATTCCATTTTCATCTGTTTTCAGTGTTCTTGAAAATTTTAGTATTAGCCTGATTTTGGGTATTTAGAATGATTTTTACCTTCCATTTAATATATTTTTCTTTTCTTTAATATTCTTTAATTTTAATATAATGTGACCAAGTGTGGTTTTTTTTTCCTTATCTGTTCTATTTGGTTCTCTAAGAGTCTTTTCATTCTGAAGAATTCTATCATTCATGAAACCTGGAATATTTATCTTCATTATTTCTTTAAGTAGTTTCTCCTTTCCATTTCTCCACGCTGTTTCTCTGAGATCCTATTATCCTTCGTATTTCTCAGCTTTAAATTTTTTCTCTATAATTTCTGCCTGTTCTTAAACAATATTTATATGGACATTTTTAAAGTCTTTATTGAACTTGTTACAATATTGTTTCTGTTTTGTGTATTGATTTTTTGACCGTGAGACATGTGGGATCTTAGTTCTCTGACCAGAAATCAAACCCACACCCTCTGCATTGAAAGGCGAAGTCTTAACCTCTGGATCTCCAGGGAAGTCCCACTACTCTTTCCTATTGCTTTTAGGAAATATTTCTCACTTTGACCCTCCAATTCAGTATTTCTTTCTTTAGCTCAATTCCATCCTATTATTTTTTTCATTTCAGCTATATATTTTGCGTCATATCTTTCTTGGTTGCTTTTAAGATTTCCCACTCTTGCTTTATTGATAGCTCCCCACATCTCCTTAAGCATAGTTATAGTAATGTTGTGGTCTTCTATTTGTTCAAAAGATTCTGCTTCAGATAGTGTAAACTGTCTGTTTTTGTCTTTCTTTACTGGATCTTAGCTATTCAGCTTTGTAAGCTCATGCTCTACTGCGGATATCAGCTATGTTTGTTGGGAAAGGCCAAGTATTAGATTCTGGTCTCCATCTAGTTAGATATGTTTAAAATAATGAGATATGTTGAGCCCCAGGGCATAATACCATAGGAGCCATAACGAATTTTGTGTCATTCCCTTTCACTGACTCTCCCCTGGGCAGAGTTTCTCCTCTAAAATGAATTACTGGGGAGAAGCAGCACTGAGCTGAGTCAGTCTCCACTCCACAGTTTGTAATTCTTGCAGGCATGGGGGTTTGCAGGAGGAGTGGGGATCCGGATACTGAAGGGCAGGGCTGCTGCTGATAATTAAGCAGGTAGCCCCCGCTATAGGAGGCTTCCCTGGTGGCTCAGACGCTTAACTGTCTGCCTGCAATGTGGGAGACACGGGTTTGGGAAGATCCTCTGGAGAAGGGAAATGGCAACCCACCCCAGTACCCTTGCCTGGAAAATCCCATGGACAGAGGAGCCTTGTATGCCAAAGTCCATGGAGTCGCAAAGAGTCGGACATGACTGAGTGACTTCACTTTCCTACTTTCCTTTTTACCCACTATAGGAGAGAGGGGACAGGCACTGCCATACACCTTCTCTCCCAAGCTGTTTGCCCTGCTATGAGGCCTGCCCATCTGGAGGCAGGAGTGCCTTTTCCTAATGTTCACAGTGTTACCACATGTTCTGTCAGTGGCCTTTCAAGAGTTCCTGGTCAGCTGCACCTGCTTTCAGCCTCTCCTCACCCCAGTATCCACCTGCACTTCCTTGACTTTACTGCCAGCACCAGTGATCTGGAATGTAAAAGGATTTATGCAGGGAAATAGTTGGTGAAAATTGTCTCTGAACAATGAAGGGTGGAAGTCAAGAGTGGTAGTAAAAAGCTTTTCCCCAATATACCTTCTCACTGCTACCTCTCATAGCCTTTTGTCTTTAATTGTAATACTCCCCACATATAGTTCGAATGAGCTTCCCAGGTGGTTCTGGTGGTAAAGAACCTGCCTGCTAATGCAGGAGACATAAGAGATGTGGGTTCGATCCCTGAGTTGGGAAGATCCTCTGGAGGAGGACATGGCAACCCACTCCAGTATTCTTGCTTGGAGAATCCCATGGGTAGAGAAGCCTGGCAGGCTACAGTTCATAGGGTTGCAAAGAGTCAGACACGATTGAGGTGACTTAGCACGCACACACACACCAGTTCAAAACATCCTTCAGTCTCCTATGAGAGTTACATGCTTTTTATTAGCTCCAAAGATTCAAATTTCCCTCCTACTTCTTCATATACTCCAGGACTGAATTTGAAGGAGGAGTCAACAGGTACTAACTCTTTATTTTCATTAGATCTAGAAGCTTAAATGTATATCTTTAAACATACTACTTTTCTTGACTTCTGTTTTGGAAATAATTGTTTTGACCTATTTCTTGAAGACCTTTAAGGCAAATGAAAGAGAACTTGGATGTCCCCAAATGAGGGTTGGTTGCTACATTATCAGAGTTCTCCAAAGAACTAGAAGTAGATATTTATAGAAAAAGGTTTATTGTGAGGAACTGGCTCATGCGATTATGGAGGCTGAGAAATCCTACCATCTGCTGTTTGCAAGCTAGAGACCCTGGAAACTTGGGGTGTAATTCCTATTTAAGCCTGATACCCTGACAACTGAGGGAACCAATGTGTAAACCCCAGTGCAAGGACAGGAAAAGACTGATGTCTCAGCTTAAGCAAGCAAACAGGAAGGAAAAGGAGTAAATTCCTCCTCCTTTCACCTTTTTGTTTTACCCAGACCCTGAACAGGTTGGATAAAGCCCACCCTCACCAAGGAGGGCCATTTACTTTACTGAGCCCATCAGCTCAAATCCTAATCTCATCCAGAGCCACACTCACAGACACACCCAGAAATAATAATCAATTTGGGTGCTCTTTGGTTCAATCAAATTTACACATAAAATTAATCACCATAGTTGGGAATCAGGTAAAGAAGAAAAGATAGCACTGCCCAGAAGACAAGACTCAGAAGACCATGACTGCATCCTTATTCAATCAGTTACCCTCTCTATCCTCAAGTTTCCTTGCCTGTAAATTGGGAATAAGAATAAATGTCCCGTTTTCATCCCATGGTTATTTTGCTGCTCAATAGGATAGTATCTGTGGAAGGCAGTCTGCACTACCGAGGGAAAGCAGCACTACTTAGCATGAACCAAAGAGCATTTGAAATGATATTAACTCACAGGGGACAGGATGTTCTTTGGCTGGGAAGGTGGTAATCCCTCCCCTCTGCGACCTCAGTGAATTTCAGACAGATCTTCAAAGCAGATCAGGTCTCTGCAGCCCAGAGTGGTGAAAATAGTCCAAGTTCTCTGACCTCTCTAAGTTGGGGAAGGTTGGCATCAAGGACAAAAGCTTTCAATTGCATTGATCATGACCTGGACAGGTTCCAAGTGGGTAATTACTTTATGCTTACTTACAATTTCCCCTTCAGCTTCGAAGGGCTAGAGCCTCCCTCATTTCCTAGACTAGCAGGGCTGTTCAGTGTTGCTAGGCATATGTTGAACAGCTGCCCCGTCACCCACCTCAGCAGCCACCATATTTTAGTAATGAAGTCAGGGCTCAAATTGGGCAAGATGGTAACACATTTCTTTGATTAGTGTGTAGGACAAATGTGGCCTCTCTTTGAACAGAAGGGGAGGGCATTTGACCATGTTTTTTTCCTCACTTGCATCAGAAGCAGGAATAAACTGAGCAACTTCTCTATGAGCCAGCTTTGAGAGGTTCTCTGACATGAATCTTATTAAGAAAAATAGATAAATTTTATTGTCATCAATAACTACATCAGTTACTCTTCACTTATGAAAAATACATGCTCCTGGAAAGTAGGATGGCAGCAAAATTTCATCTAAGGAACTGCGCCCTGTGAACATCTTGTGTTTTAAAACTGAGAGTGTTTATGGGCAAAGAAATAAGTCCAGTCTGTAGGGTGAAGGCAGGATCTAGGCAATGAGGGATTTCATGTAACTGCAGATGAGAAACTTGAGTGTTCTTTGATGGGCTGACCCATTTGCCTCTCTTCCACCCTTCATTTTTCCCATTGGCTAATTAGCATAGTGATTTGGGTCTAGGCACTTAACTTTTCTGAGCAGCAGGTACTTTTATCCACAAAATAGGGGTAATAATGGTGCCTGTCTCCTCGAACTCTTGTAAGGAGCAAAGGAGGTAATATATACTTGGCACATGGAAAGAGCTCAATAATTGTTAGTCATTATCACTATTGTTGTTATCATCTCTCAGGTCTTAGTTTAAATATCCCTTTTTTTTTGTTACCAATAATTTCCATCCCTATTTTAAGACTAGGTTAGGTGAATGACTTTGTGCTTCCATAGAACAGCTTACAAAAGTATTGTAAAGTAATTAGCCTCCAATTAAAATAAATAAATAAATATTTTAAAAAAGGAAACACCATGTTTTGAGTACATACCAGGTTTTCTACACTATTTGAGTTGTTTTCCATGTATGTATTATTACCCCGCTTTACCAATAAAGAAATTTAGAGAATTCATGTAGCTCACAAAGGGTGAGATTTGAACGTAGATATTTATACCCCAAAGTTCATATTCTTCATGATGACGCATCATGTTTTATGGTGATTATTCATGTAATTTTCCTTGTTAGACAGTAAACTCTGTATGTTCCCAGACCCTCAGTCTTTCTGAAGCTCCCCTAATTTACACGTGGTCTCACCCTCTCCAAAACTCATTGATGCCAGCAGCTTTCTTAGCTTGTGACTCCTTGGCTTCACCTCAGCTAGAAACATCCTTCTTTGTGTTCTTGACTTTGAGTCTAATGTCTACTATTTCAGGATCGGTTACATCAATATTGCCCTTGCTCTCATCCTTCCGACCACCACACTATGTTTCATTTAGGGGTTTTGGTTGCAAGTGAGAGAAACTGTCTCTTGTAGTTGTAAGCAGAAAGGACTTACATTGGAAGAACATAAAGTGCTCAGAGAATTGATGAGATCAGGACTAGGCTTAGAAAATTCGAAGGAATCAAGGCCCTTATCAGAGCCTCTACCCATCCTAGACCCTTGTCTTATTTGCTCAGGATTCAAAGTCCTGGAGTTTGACTGGATGAGCACAAGGTCAAGTGCCCACCTCCTAGAATGGCAAGGTATGGGAGGAACCAGGATCTGGCTCCTTTCAGCTTCTATAATAGCAGATGTAGTGCAAGGCGTTGTGAATCACCTGTGCTCGAGACTGCATACACACAAGTGGAAGGATATTTCCTCACAAGAAAAGATAATGAACATTTGATAACAAAAAAAATTACATTTGTCTACTGCACATTTGAATGGTTAGCTCTGGTCATCCCACCAAACTATTTCCCAGTGCCAATTTCAAAATTCAGAAAGTCTCTCCAGAATATAGCCCAGGTCCACTAATATACCGCATGATCTCACTTAAGAAACTTCTTGTGCTGAATCCTTTATGTCCTCCTGATTCCTACACTATATACCCCTATGGAGGCCTTCTGATCTTCAGGCTTGGCACAGAGCTTAAAAATTGGGAACAGACCAAGACTGCTTCATGGATAGTCACAGTCATCCCATCTTGTTTACAGCATAATGTCCTGCCTCTGGGCAAGCATATCTCCCCAGATCACTCCTTTGAAATATCTTTCCAGGCCTGCTCTTGTGTTCCAGATCCTTGGACATGTAAATACATGTACCTCCCTTTCAACTCTTGCTCAGTATTTCAACTTTAATATTGACTGATTTTCATGTCTCTCATTGCTATAGCCTACATTTCCTAGGCTATAGCAATGAGAGACATGAAAATCTATTTCTGCTTTATTGACTATGCCAAAGCCTTTGACTGTGTGGATCACAATAAACTGTGGAAAATTCTGAAAGAGATGGGAATACCAGACTATCTGACCTGTCTCTTGAGAAACCTGTATGCAGGTCAGGAAGCAACAGTTAGAACTGGACATGGAACAACAGACTGGTTCCAAATAAGAAAAAGAGTACATCAAAGCTGTATCTTGTCACCCTGCTTATTTAACTTATATGCAGAGTACATCATGAGAAATGCTGGGCTGGAAGAAACACAAGCTGAAATCAAGATTGCTGGGAGAAATATCGATAACCTCAGATATGCAGATGACACCACCCTTATGGTAGAAAGTGAAGAAGAACTAAAGAGCCTCTTGATGAAAGTGAAAGAGGAGAGAGAAAAAGTTGGCTTAAAGCTCAACATTCAGAAAACTAAGATCATGGCATCTGGTCCCATCACTTCATGGGAAATAGATGGGGAAACAGTGTCAGACTTTATTTTTGGGGGCTCCAAAATCACTGCTGATGGTGATTGCAGCCATGAAATTAAAAGACGCTTACTCCTTGGAAGGAAGTTTATGACCAACCTAGATAGCATATTTAAAAGCAGAGACATTACTTTGCCGACAAAGGTCCGTCTAGTCAAGGCTATGGTTTTTCCAGTGGTCATATATAGATGTGAGAGTTGGACGGTGAAGAAAGCTGAGCTCTGAAGAATTGATGCTTTTGAACTGTGGTGTTGGAGAAGACTCTTGAGAGTCCCTTGGACTGCAAGGAGAGCCAACCAGTCCATCTTAAAGGAGATCAGTCCTGGGTGTTCATTGGAAGGACTGATGTTGAAGCTGAAACTCCAATCCTTTGGCCACCTCATGTGAAGAGTTGACTCATTGGAAAAGACCCTAATGCTGGGAAGGACTGCAGGCAGGAGGAGAAGGGGATGACAGAGGATGAGATGGTTGGATGGCATCACCGACTCGATGGACATGGGTTTGGGTAAACTCTGGGAGTTGGTGATGGACAGGGAGGCCTGGCATGTTGTGATTCATAGGGTTGCAAAGAGTCGGACACGGCTGAGTGACTGAACTGAACTGAACAGTTCCTATAGGCTATATATAGGATGTCCACCTAATTTTGGCCAGTGGCTTTCACTTCTGCATAGCTTGTGCTGGTTATGTCCACTCCCCTGGCTTTGTGGTTCTAGGTCTAGTTCATGAATCTTGTGTGTGGCCTCACCCTGCCCAACAGGTCTCCTGGGATGCTGTATCCAAACCCATCTGCACTATATCCTGAGCTTTTACATGGTCACCTCTGGTTCAATCCTTCTGTGTCCAGAACTCATGTTAATAGTGGTAGGAGAAATTAATGTAATCTGACCTTTGTGACTAGTTAGAAGAGAGGCCCAAGATTTGTCACATTTTAAAATCCTAGTCCTTCATCTCTCAGTCTCATATTCTAATAAATGGCCACTCTACCTTTTCCTCATGAATTAATTGTCAAAGTGAATCTCAGTTCTAGTATAAAGCCTTTGACTTCTTCCCTTTGTGGGCTTCCCTGGTAGCTCAGCTGGTAAAGAATCTACTTGCAATGCAGGAGACCCCGGTTTGATTCCTGGGTCGGGAAGATTCCCTGGAGAAGGGATAGGCTACCCACTCCATTATTCTTGGTCTTCCCTGCTGGCTCAGCTGGTAAAGAGTCCGCCTGCAATGTGGGAGACCTGGGTTCAATCCCTGCATTGGGAAGATCCCCTGGAGAAGGGAAAGGCTACCCACTCCAGTATTCTGGCCTGGAGAATTCCATGAACTATATAGGACTATATATTCCATGAACTTTATAAGGTAGTCTTCCCTTTGTACCAGTCCTGCTTTGGTAATACCTCAGTGCTCTAGTCTGTTGCAGGATTGTAAATGTGTCTTATGCTAGAGTCCTGACACTGACCTTGAACCCTGCTGGTTGTGACATATTTCTCTGGTGCTACCTGCTTGTTTATTGATGCTAAAGGCCAAGGACACCTTTAAAACACACTAAAAAGAAAGTGACTACAATTGTGGACTGCTTGATAGAATGTAGCCAAACAGCCTTGGATGTTGTGAAGTGGTACAGTTTGCTGAACTGTGCTGGTTGTAACTCTGATTGATACCTATCTTTCCTCTGTTTGCTTCTGAGCTCCTGTGCCAGTCTTCACTACTCAGTTTGGTTTTTACCTTTTTGAATAGGTATGTGATCTCTCTTTTTGGATCTCCTGTGTTCTAGGATCTGATGCAACACTTCTCTGGGTTTCATTTCCCTTCCTTTCTCCACTGCTCTGCTATAGGATGCACTTAAACATGACTTTGCCTTTCGGGAAAGTGCTCTACATCAGCCTGTCTGGAAGAAGCAGCCCCGTCCCAGTGGAAGGTCTTATGTCAGGTGTCGCTCATACATCTGCTCTGTTTGCTGAATATAAGACATCTGACAGAGACCATGTTCTCAGAAAGACTGCTTCTGCATATTAGCTCTTCTACACCCTCTTCAGCTTCCCTGGTTAAGAATCCACCTGCAAGGCAGGAGATACAGGTTCGATCCTGGGATCAGGAAGATCCCCTGGAGGAAGGCGTGGCAACCCACTCCAGTATTCTTGCCTGGAAGATGGCATGGAGAGAGGAGTTTGGTGGGCTACAGCTCAAAGTGTTGCAAAGAAGTTGGACATGAGTGAAGCGACTGAGCATGCGTGCATGCACACCCCCTCTACTCTCCTTAAGTTTCCCGCATTAGCAGTCCTCTTGCCCTTTCATCAAATGATCTTTGTGCATTTCTGAGGCCACAGAAACCATCTGGCACGTTCTTCTTCTCCACCTGTTTCCTCGGAGTCTCTGCCCTCCTCCTCCTATCTTGGAGAGGGAGGTGTCTCTCTTTCCTAGGCTTACCCCTGGCCCCAAGAGGTAGTGTTGGTCCCTGTCTCCTCTTTCAGAATGATGTTCTATCAGGTGTTCTGCCTTTCCTGGGTATTTGAAAACTCTGTTCCTCTCTGTGGGATCCTTCCCATCTGCCTTTAAAGCAGCTTGATCAATTGCCTCCAAAGAATGGTCCTCTTTTCTCTTCTTGCCAAACTTCTTGAATATGTGAGTGCCACCCACGGACTGGGCTTCTTCACTATTTCACTCCAAATGCCCTGCAATCTGGCTTCATTGTCACTAAATTCTGAAGTTCCTCTCTCAAAGTTGACTGTTAACCTCTTAATTGCCAAACATAAACGCTCGTTCTCAGATTTTGTGTCCTTTGTTCTACCAGCCACTCTGAGAGTGTTAAAATAGTTGATCTTACCTTTCATGAGTGAAATTTTCTTTTCTATATGACCATCCTTTTTTATTGACTATTTGAATGTTATTTAGCTTTTCATACATGTTTCTCTGTTCTTACCAGCTAGATGTAAGTTCCTTGAGGCTGGGAGCTGTACATTTATAAACATTGTTTCACAATGTTATGTACTTAATAGGTGTTATGACAAATACTTTTTAAGTGAAGAAATAGAACTATTCAGAGTGAATTACTCATTCAGTCATTTTTTCACTTATGAGAAAATGCTTCTTATGTGCCCAAATATGGCTCAGCGGTAAACAATCTGCCTGCCATGCAGAAGGTGCGGGTTCGATCCCTGGGTCAGAAAGATCTCTTGGAGGAGGAAATGGAAACCCACTCCAGTATTCTTGCTTGGAGAATCCCAGGGACAGAGGAGCCTGGCGTGTTACCGTCCATAGGGTTGCAAAGAGACTCGACTGAAGTGATTGAGCGAGTGAGTGGAGACACACTTAGTTCCTGCTTTCAGAGACCTTATAGTCCAGTGAGGAATGTATACATGAAAATATACAATCATAATACAAAATGATAAATACCATGATGAAACATTTAACTGGAGAAGGGATCAGGGAAGGTTTTCTGGGAGAAATAATATTTAAACAGTGGTAGCAAGGTAAAAAGAGGGAAGAGGAAGTGTGAGTTCCTAGCAAAGGGAGTAGTGTCTTCAGAGGCTAGAGAGTGTGACACTTTTGAGGAACTGGCTGAAAAAAATGTCAGAGACATGAATATTGTGGAAAAAGGAGATGGAGCAAACAAGCAGGTGGTCTGTGCCTAACTCAAAACGGGCATTCCACCTCTTCCCATTTCTAAGCATTTCCCTGGTGTTTACTATGTAATCCTCACAGCCTTTAAGTGGTAGGTGGCAGCTGTCTTACAGATGGAGAAAGTGAGTTTTGTAAAATTGAAACTCACTAAATCAATAGTAAGTCTGAGAATATTTTCACTTCTTGATGCAGCTTCCTTTTTAAAAACACTGTAATTTTATCGGAGTATAGTTGATTTGCAACATTCTGTTTGTTTCAAGTGTACACCGAAGTGATTCAGTTATACATATACTCATTCTTGTTAAGTCTTTTCTCATATAGGTTATCACAGAATATTGGGTCGAGTTCCCTGTGCTATACAGTAGGTTCTTGTTGGTTATCTGCTTTATAAAAAGTAGCGTGTGTGTTCATCCCTAGTTTCTGATTTATCCCTCTCTGTGACATTTCCCCTTTCATAATCATAAGTTTGTTTTCAGAATCTGTAAGTCTGCTTCTGTTGTGTAAATAAGTTCATTTGTAGATTCCGCATATGAGTGATATCAGGCTATATTTGTCTTTCTCTGTCTGACTTACTTTACCCAGTATGATAATCTCTAGTTCCATCCAGGTTCAGATACAGCTTCCTTTTTCATTGACTATCTAAGCTTCCAGAGCAGACTGAGGAAAATATAAACCATAATTAAAAAAAAAAACCCATCAGAGAGCTGAAGATGAAAAGAAACGTTAAGGAGTTGTATTTGAGGAGAAAGGAGACACATGACTGTATTCATCACTGGAAGAACAATGGGAAAGGGAGGAATCCACCATAGATAGGGGTGAAGAAAAATCAAGCTACCTGTTAATAAATTTGAATGACTGCATGGGTGCTGGTGTGACGGTATCCTCAATCACAGAGCATGTCGGTACCCACCTGCCAACTCTGTTCTGAGTCTTCACCTAGTACACAGGGAAAGGATGTCAAAGGCGGGGATTAGGCAAAGGTGCTGAGAGAAAGTCCCCTGAGAAATATAGGGTGTTCCTAAATGAAAGGCAGGGATATTTTCAAATACAATACAGGTGCTGATGAGGGGTGGTGGAGAGCAAATAAACTGAACAAATCCTGTACCCACACTGGGCCTTTCCTGAGTGCAAGGCAGTGTCTCACTGAAGGCTGGCATTAGGTCAGGAGAATTTATGAAAAGTCTTCTAAGGGCCACTAAATCTCTCATGGCTCTTTATCAAATGCATGGAAGGCTGGGGAAAGAGAAGCAAAGTTGGAAAAAACCTCTCCTAGACACTTCAGGTCTTTACTGAATCCATTGCTACAGTCCTCCAGAAACTGGGGACATAGCATTGGTACAGGGAGTTCTCCTGAGCTAAGACAGTCAGAACTGAGGCTGCAAAGTCAGAACTGGTCCCTCCCCAGTGACCCCTAAAGCTCATGGTCAGGCTGCAGGGCAGAGATCTCTCATGGTTCAGAAAGTTAGGAACTGGGAGACAAAGCATAATTTTTTTTTTTTGAGCCTCCCTGGTGCTCAGATCCTATGTTATGCTAAAGCAAAATTCTAATCCTATCCTCAAAATACAGTTGTAAACTGAATATAACTAAAGTTGCAACATAGGCCAGTTTAATACAGATTAGATGGAAACATATCTTTACAACAGTGGACTGACAGAAAAAGGGATGTATTATTTTTTGATTAAATATTTACTTTTCAGTCTAATACTTTTAAATGCACAATGTCTGGCATAGGAAAAATTATTACAATGAAAGAAGCAAAAAAGTAATACATAATAGAGATAAAGAATAAATAAAAATAGACCCTCAGATAGCCAAAATGCTGAAATGATCAGACAAAGAACTTTAGAATGACTATAATAAATACATTAAAGGACACTGTGAAAAAGTGAACAACATGCATGACTATGTGGGGAATTCAAGGAGCAATGGTATTTGTTTTAAAAAAAGAAAGAAGTGGACATGCTAGAAAAAAATTATATATATAATGATTAGTTTATTCAATCTGCATTTTAGTTATCTATTGCTGCATAGTAAGGTTTACAAGCAGAGGGTTTAAAGAATTACAACTTATTTTTTTCCTCATTATGCTATCTGGGCTGGGGTCAGTTGAAGAGTTCTTCTGTTTCAAGTGGAGTCTGCTGGGCTTTGAATGTTCAAAATGGCTTCCTTGCTCATATATTTGGTGCTCAAAATTGCAGTGCTTTCACCAGTGTGCTTTGCCGGAAAAGTTGGAGGTTGACTGATCTTTCATTCTGTGGGGCCTTATCAAATTGCTAACCTTGGCTTCTTCAAAGAGTAATGATCTTAGGGTAGTCAGGTTTTTAACCTATGGTGTCTGATTTCCAACAGAGAAGTGGAAACTGTAAGTTCTTTAAACATATGGAGTCATAAATCCTAGGCCATAATTTCTCTTTTTCTTTTCTTCTTTTCTTTGGCCATGATGTGCGACTTGTGGGGCATTAGTTCCCTGACCAAGGATTGAGCCTCTTGACAGTGAAAGCATTAAGTCCTAACCCCTGGGATGACAGAGAATTCCCCAGACCATAATTTCCGATGCATTGTATTGTTTAAAGTGAGTCACAAGTTTAGCCTGGATATCACCACTGAATATGTGGAATAGTATATATGTACAGGAGAGGAGGAATTGATGGTGGCGGTCTTGGAGACTGCATCACTCTTCCCCCTGGCCACCACAATTCACATCCATTCTGTGTGAAAACGACACCACACATCCCCACCACGGTCACCAAAGTCTTTTCCAATTATGGCATCACGTGCAGCTCCTGCATCTCAGGATCTGCACCAAGTCCAGATGTGGATGAAGCTTCTCAAGCACATCTCTTCCCAATCTGGAGAGAAGGTTACTGCCCCACCCCACCACCATCCCGTGTAAAACAATGAGACAGTGAAAGAACAGCTACAGTAGCTACTCCCATTTAAAAAGCAGGAAATGGAAAGAACATAGCAGCCAATGGTCCACAGTCTTTCTAAAATCCACTTGGCCATATATCCAAGTATTACCTGCTCTGAGGAAGTATGGAACATTCTATGATTTACCCCAATTCTCCTTCTTGAGATTAGTTCTCTGGAGATTTTGACTCTGTTGCTTGGGATCTGGGCTATGATCTCTGAGGTATTCTTAGCAAATGGTTTTATTTTTCTACTGAATTTTTTTTTCTTAGCCTTCTTTATGCCCATGGAAGTTTTATGTGCTCTCTCTATGCATTTTAGTTAAAACTTGTGGTGCTTTTATTAGGAAAGTTATCTTAAAAGCTTTATAAGTTTTATATGAAGCTTACTGGGGGGTTACATTTTACAAAGCCACACCTACAGATCTCTTTGACATAGGCCTCTTCCCACTTTTAGCTGCTTTTGTACAATGCCTGAAAGATCCTTAGAAAATTTTATGTTTAGCTAAAGGTGTCTGTGAGACACCATCATAAATCCTTCTGAAATCTTAAAAGAAGTCTTGTAACCACATTCTTAATCTGATCTTTAACTTGAGCCTACATTGTACTGTCAGTGCCCTGGATTTGGTCTTTGCTATAACCCTATACTTTTTTTAAATTTTTATTTAAGTATAGTTTCTGTACAATATTATATAAGTTACAGTTGTACAATATAGTGATTCGTGATTTTTAAAGGTTATACTCCACTGATTGTTAAAAAGTATTAGCTCTATTCCCTGTGATCTACAATAAACTCTTGTAGTTGGTGTTTTTTTTTTTTTTTTTTAATGCCTAAAGCAGGGCAAAGGCTAATAGAGTTCTGCCAAGAGAATGCACTGGTCATAGCAAACACCTTCTTCCAATAACACAAGACAAGACTCTACACAGGGACATCACCAGATGGTCAATACTGAAATCAGAATGATTATATTCTTTGCAGGCAAAGATTGAGAAACTCTATACAATCAGCAAAAACAAGACTGGGAGCTGACTGTGGCTCAGATCATGAACTCCTTATTGCCAAATTCAGACTTAAACTGAAGAAAGTAGGGAAAACCACTAGACCATTCAGGTATGACCTAAATCAAATCCCTTACAATTATACAGCGGAAGTGAGAAGATTCAAGGAATTAGATCTGATAGACAGAGTGCCTGAAGAACTATGGATGGAGGTTCATGACATTGTACAGGAGGCAGGGATCAAGACTATCTCCAAGAAAAAGAAATGCAAAAAAGCAAAAGGCTGTCTGAGGAGGCCTTACAATTAGCTGTGAAAAGAAAGGAAGTGAAAAGCAAAGGCGAAAAGGAAAGATATACCCATTTGAATGCAGAGTTCCAAAGAATAGCAAGGAGAGATAAAGCCTTCCTCAGTGATCAGTGCAAAAAAAATAGAGGAAAACAATAGAATGGGAAAGACTAGAGATCTTGTCAAGAAAATTAGAGATACCAAGGGAACATTTCATGTAAAGATGGGTACAATAAAGGGCAGAAATGGTATGGACCTAACAGAAGCAGAAGATATTAAGAAGGGGTGGCAAGAATACACAGAAGAACTGTACAAGAAAGATCTTCACAACCCAGATAATCACAATGATGTGATCACTCACCTAACAGCTAGACATCCTGAAATGCGAAGTCAACTGTGCCTTAGGAAGCATCACTACGAACAAAGCTAGTGGAGGTGATGGAATTCCAGTTGAGCTATTTCAAATCCTAAAAGATGATGCTGTGAAAGCATTGCACTCGATATGCCAGCAAATTTGGAAAACTCAGCAGTGGCCACAGGACTGGAAAAGGTCGGTGTTCATTCCAATCCCAAAGAAAGGTAATGCCAAAGAATGTTCAAACTACTACACAATTGCACTCATCTCACATGCTAGTAAAGTTGTGTTCAAAATTCTCCAAGCCAGGCTTCAACAATACGTGAACCATGAGCTTCCAGGTGTTCAAACTGGATTTAGAAAAGGCAGCGGAACCAGAGATCAAATTGCCAACATCCATTGGATTATTGAAAAAGCAAGAGAGTTCCAGAAAAACATCTATTTCTGCTTTATTGACTATGCCAAAGCCTTTGACTGTGTGGATCACAATAAACTGTGGAAAATTCTGAACGAGATGGGAATACTAGACCACATGACCTGCCTCTTAAGAAATGTGTATGCAGGTCAGGAAGCAACAGTTAGAACTGAACGTGGAACAACAGACTGGTTCCAAATAGGAAAAGGAGTACATCAAGGCTGTATATTGTCACTCTGCTTATTTAAGATACATGCAGAGTACATCATGGGAAATACTGGGCTGGTTGAAGCACAAGTGGAATCAAGATTACTAGGAGAAATATCAATAACCTCAGATATGTCGATGACACCACCTTTATGGCAGAAAGCAAAGAAGAACTAAAGAATCTCTTGATGAAAGTAAAAGAGGACAGTGTAAATGTTGGCTTAAAGCTCAGCATTCAGAAAACTAAGATCGTGGCATCTGGTCCTATCACTTCATGGCAAATAGATGAAGAAACAGTGGAAACAGTGGCAGACTTTATTTTTTGGGGCTCCAAAATCAATGCAGATGGTGACTGCAGCCATGAAATTAAAAGACGCTTATTCCTTGGAAGAAAGGTTATGAACAACCTAGACAGCATATTAAAAAGCAGAGACATTACTGTGCCAACAAAGATCCATCTAATCAAGGCTATGGTTTTTCCAGTAGTCATGTAAGGATGTGAGAATTGGACTATAAAGAAAGCTGAGTGCCGAAGAACTGGTCCTTTTGAACGGTGGTGTTGGAGAAGACTCTTGAGAGTCCCCTGCACTGCAAGGAGATCCAACCAGTCCATCCTAAAGGAAATCAGTCCTGAATGTTCATTGCAAGGACTGATATTGAAGCTGAAACTCCAATACTCCAATACCTGATGCGAAGAGCTGACTCATTTGAAAAGCCTGTGATGCTGGGAAAGATTGAAGGCGGGAAGAGAAGGGGATGACAGAGAATGAGATGGTTGGATGGCATCACCGACTCATTGGACATGAGTTTGAGTAAACTCTGGGAGTTGGTGATGGACATTGCTGCCTGTCGTGGTTGCAAAGAGTCAGGCACGACCTAGCCACTGAACTGAACTGAATAGTTTGTACCTTTTTTCCCCTACTCCAATATTGCCCCTCTTTCCTATCCCCACTAGTAAACACTAATTTGTTCTTCCTTTGAGTCTGTTTCATTTTTGTTATATTCACTATTTTGCTGATTTTTTTTTAAGATTCCACATGTAAGTGATATCATACAGTGTTTGTCTTTCTCTGTCTGACTTATTTCAAGGACCATAATGCCATGCAGGGCTTCTCTGGTGGCTCAGATTGTAAAAAATCTTCCTGCAGTGCAGGAGACATAAAGAGACTCAGGTTTGATCCCTGGGTTGGGAAGAGTCCCTGGAGAAGGAAGTGGCAACCCACTCCAGTATTCTTTCCTGGAGAATCCCATGGACAGAGGAACCTGGTGGGCTATAGTCCATGTGGTTGCACAGAGTCAGACATGACTGAGTGACTAGCACTTTCACTTTTCATGCCATCCAAGTCCATCCACATTGTTGCAAATGGCAAAATTGTTTTTTTCTTAATAGCTGATTAGTATTCCATTTTGTGTGTATGTGTGTGTATACATACTGTATTTTCTCTATGCTTTCATCTGTGGGTGGACACTTAGATTGTTTTCATATCTTGGCAACTGTAAATAAGGCTGCTATGAACATTGGGGCACATTATATTTTCAAATTAGTTTTTTTTTTTTCAGAAAAGACCTGCAGGATCATATAGTTCTGTTTAGTTTTTTGAGAATCCATACCATTTTTCACAGTGGCTGCATTAATTTACATTTCCACCAACAGTGGAAAAGTTTCCCTTTTCTCCGCATCCTTGCCAATACTTGTTATTTGTTTTTTTTTTTCCCCTGATCATAGCTATTCTGACAGGTGTGAGGTGATACTTCATTGTGGTTTTGGTTTGCATTTCCCTGATGATTAACGATGTTAAACATCTTTTCGTGTGCCTGTTGGCCACCTGTATGTCTTTAGAGAAATGTCTATTCACTTCTTATGCCCATTTTTTAAACTGGGTTTTTTGTTTTGTTGAATTGTATGAGCTGTTCCTATATGATTGGCATTAATCCCTATTGGTCATATCATTTGCAAATATTTTTCTCCCATTCAGTAGTTTGTCTTTTCATTTTGTTTTATGGTTACCTTTGCTGTACAAAAGTTTTTAATTTTAATTAGGTACCATTTGTTTATTTTTTGGTTTTATTTACTTTAGGAGATGATCCAAGAAAAGTTGCTGTGATTTATGTCAAAGAGTGTTCTGCTTATGTTTTCCTCTAGGAATATTATAACATCTGGTCTTATATTTAGGACTTTAATACATTTTGAGCTTATTTTTGTATATGATGTTAGAGCATGTTCTAATTTCATTCTTTTACATGTAGCTGTCCAGTTTTCCCAGCACCATGTATTGAAGAGACTTTCTTTTTTCCACTGTATATCATAGGCTCATTTCTCATAGATGAGTTGATCATAAGTGCTTGGGTTTATTTCTGGGTTCTCTATCCTTTTTCGTTGGTATTTGTATCCATTGTTTTTGCCAGTACCATACAATTTTGATGACTGTAGCTTTGTAATGTAGCCTAAAACCAGCACATATAATCCCTCCAGCTCTGTTCTTCTTTCTCAAGATTATTCGGCTGCTTGTGCAGTAATAAAGGACATATATGACAAACTCACAGCTAACATCATACTCAACAATGAAAAGCTGAAAGCATTTCCTCTAGGGTTGAGAATAGGACAAGGATCCCACTCTTACCATTTTTTTTTCAACATAATTTTGGAAGTCCTAGCCACAACAATTAGAGAAGAAAAAAAAATCAAATTGGAAAAGTAAAACTGTCACTGTTTATAAATGACACGATACTATACATAGAAAATCCTAAAGATGCTACCATGAAACTGCTAGAGTTCATCAGTGAATTTGGTGAAGTTGCAGGATACAAAATTATTACACAGAAATCTCTTGCATTCCTATACTCCAACAAAAGAAGAATAGAAAGAAATTAAGGAAACAATCCCAGCTATCATCACATCAAAAAGAATACCTAGGAATAAGCTTACCTAAGGAAGCGAAAGGCTTGTACTTGGATAAATATAAGACACTGATGAAAGAAACTGAAGACAGCACCAACAGAAAGATATACTGTGTTCTTGGATTGGAAAAATCAATAGTTAAACATGACCATACTACCCAAGGCAATCTACAAATTCAGTTCAATCTCTATCAACATACCAATGACATTTTTCACAGAACTAGAACAAATAATTTAAAAAAAAATTATGGAAACAGAAAAAAACCCCAAATAGTTATGATCCTACTCTTGCTTTAAAAAAAAAAAAAACTTTGCCAGTTGGAAAATCTGGAAATTAAAGCGGCACCAGTAGGGTAAATATCAGACTTCCCTGGCTGTTCAGTGGTAAAGAATCTGCCTGCCAGAGCAGGAGACATGGGTTTGATCCTTGGGTTAGGAAGATCACTTGGAGAAGGAAATGGCAACCCACTCCAGTATTCTTGCCTGGGAAATCCCTGGACAGAGGAATCTGGTGGGCTACAGTCCATGGAATGATGAAAGAGTCAAACATGACTTAGCACCTAAGCAATATCTCTATTAATTGAATAATCTCTGTTAATAATGTAAATATCTCTGTTAACTGAAATGACCCAGGAACAACAGTAACACAGCAGCTCTGGGCACCCCAGTATCCGTCTGTGTTCTTTAAATACTATTCTTAACTCAAAGGAATCAGAACTTCATAGAGAAATGGCTGGTTCAAAGTTTAGAGCAATAAATGTACAAGATGATTTTGAGCATTATGTTGTGCTAGAAAACTGGCAAGCTGTTGAAGTCTGATGAGTCACGTTAAGAATATGGAGAAATTGGAGCCCCTATAGATGTGCTGGTGGGCATGTAAAAATGGCTCAACTGCTGTGAAAAACAATTTGGCAGCGCCTCAAAAAGTTAAATACAGAATTACCATGTAACCCAGGCATTCCACTCCTTGTTATATATGTTCAAAAGAATCAAAACAAGGGACTCAAACAGATATGTATATGTCCGTGTTCATTGCAGCACTATTCACAATAGTCAATAGGTGGAAACAATGAAGTGTACATTGACAGATGAATGGATAAATTGTGTTATATACATACAGTAAAATATTATTCAGTCGTAAAAAGGAGTGAACATAGGTGAAACATGCCATACTATAACATAGATCAATATTGAAAACTTTAAGTGAATTAAACCAAACACAAAAGGACAAATGTTTTTGATTTCACTTATATGAAATGTATGAATTGACAAGTTCGTACCGACATAAATAGATTTTAGTCTAGAGGCTGGGAGTGGAGATAGGGAATTATTGTTTAGTGTTAATTAGTATTTAATTCTGTTTGGAGTAGTGAAAATGTTTTGGAAATAGTGATGATGGTTGCACAATATTGAAATACAATTAATGCTACTGATTTGTACACTTAAAATGGTTCAAGTGACAAATTTTATGCATATATTTTACCACAATAAAAAGTGTATTAAAAAACCTAATGGTCATGTCAGAAGAACAATGAAGCCAATTTAAGGGTACTCCCAGTTGGCTTATTCTTTACTGTCTGAGCCACCAGGGAAGCCTAAGAATACTATAGTGGGTACCCTATCTCTTCTTCACTGAATCTTCCCAAACCAGGGTCTCCTGCATTGCAGGCAGATTCTTTACCAGCTGAGCTACCAGGGAAGCCCAATTAATTGGGACAAGTTGGTCATTAAAAAAAAAACACAACACTACATTTTAGTTGAAACACATGAAACATATAAAAACTCATGACTTTAAACTAATATTAAAAAAATTAAGTTGGTCAGTAGTAGGTCTTTGTAAGACATAACTTATTACTCTGAAGATTATCAAATAATGGGAAAGAATTAAGCAATTATCTTGCCTTTCCTACAGACACTGTATTTGGGGATATCACTGGCTGATAAGGACAGATTCTTCTTTGCAAAATTCCCATTAATAGATGCAAGGAGTAATGGGATTGAAAATTCCTATTCTCAACTGCTAATGATATAACAGATCATCAGCTGATCAAGTGGTACATAATTTTTAGGTAAAAAAGAAGGGTGATATAATGGAGGGATTCTCTGTTCCCACTGGAAGTCTTAGCATCACTAAAGATAAGACTCCAAACATCATGTACCTTATGACACGATGTAGGAAGAATTATACAGCACATTCTATGAATGATTTTCACTTAAAGACAATCTGAACTTGAATCTAATCAAATCTCTAGCTTTAACCTTTTTTTTATGGGAAACTCGAGAATAGAAGAAGAAGTTCAGTAACACTAGGAGGAAGTAATCAGCCAAATTTGGAATATAGGATGTTTTAGCGAACAGAGGGCTCAGTTTTACTAACTTTTCTGAGAAAAAGGATGAGAGTGAGGAAAGGAAAAGAGCAGTTTATGGAATGAAATCTCACAATCAAGAGCACTGTGTGGAGCTTGTGTAGATCCTGAATAGAAAAACCAATTGTAATCTGACATCTTTGAGATAATCATGGAAATTTGAATATGTTCTCATTATTTGATGGTAATAATAAACCCTTGTTAATTTCTGTTAGGCTTGTTAATGCCATAGTGGTCATACATGCATAGATAAATGGGTAATGGCAACCCTAGGGACTGTAGCCTGCCAGGCTCCTCTATCCATGGAATTTTCCAGGCCAGAATACTGGAGTGGGTTGCTGTGCCCTCCTCCAGGGGTTCTTCCCGACCTAGGGATTGAACCTGTGTCTCTTATATCTCCTGCATTGGCAGGTGGGCTCTTTACCACTAGTGCCAACTGGGAAGCTCCTGATCAGTTAACAGACCCATAATAAAGAATTTTTAAATAGAGTGAGATGATATTTAGGTTTTGCTTTAAAAAATTCCAGGAAAAACAAAAGCAACATATTTGGGGAGATGAATGAGACAAGACTGGTAAAAGGTCGATGATTATTGAAGAATAGTTTGTTCATCAAGGTTCATTGGTTATTCTACTTTTGTGTGTGTTTATACATAATAAAAAGTTTCATTCGCTTTTCCTGAAGAGGAAAATTACAATCCAAAAATGAAGAGTAGGACTTTACTCTCACTTTGCCTAGATTTAAAGACATAGTAAAAGTAACTTGGAGAGGCATCAGCACATGCCATGGCAGGAAAGAACTGTGACACGTGGAGGCTGCTTGGGAACACAGAAATATTTTGAGCGGCAGCTTTGAGGAGCTGAGATCGAATTGAATGAAAAGACATGGCCTACATACAGTTGGATCATATCAATGAGGGACTTTCTGTTCCTTTTGTGCTTCTGGCCTGCCAGTCCCCTCTTTATGCCAGCAGCTCTGTCTCTCACAAGCTGGGGGCCGATTCTTCATTCAGTGAGTTAATTTTAAATGGAATGAAAACCCAAGTCATAATGTTTGGTTCACTACACAGGCATCAGGCACTATCTGCCTCATTAATGATTAACACGGCAGCTGGTAATGTCTTGCAGCTGGTTGACCAGTTTAATGATGCCATATTTGGCTACATCCTCCTCCTGCTCTGACCAATTCAGGGATCAGCTTTGTTCACAGTGGATCAAGGTTGGTGCTTGGTAGACACCTTGTCCACCACTCCACATGGATTATCAAGAAGAAGGAAAAGTGTTTCCCCTGCTGTGACTAACTCAGGTGCAAAGGCTCCAGTGCTTTTTGCTGAGTTAGACAACAAAGAATGGAGGACCTAGAATACATTGATCTCATGTGGGAAGACACAGAATGTTAGCTATCCTGAGAGGCAAGGCTGCATCTCAGAAAGGATTAGGGGGCCACTGTTACTAGAGACTAGCTCAAGGAGGTGGTCTTGGAGGTCCCAGATAACTAAGAAAAGCATTAAGGACTTGTTCTACCAAGAAGTGCATATAGGGTCCAGAATTGAAGGTGAAAGAGCAGTTCAGGGCAGGTGAAAGTTTTGAAATCTAGGCTCAAGTAATCTGCCAAAAAGATATGACCTTCATAGCTTTGTGATATGAATATCAAACTTACTCCACTTATATTTCTGCAAAGACATGGATCTGAGAAAACCTCACCCCAGAAATGTGAGTGAGGAAATGCCTGGTTTTGACTGTTGTGGCCAACGCTGGGAAGCAGGCAGAATGGAATGAAATGAACATGCAGGCTTTGAAGTTAACAGCCTGAACTGAAGTTTTAGTCATTCTATTTATAATAATATGACTTTGGACAATATTCTTAACCTCCTCATTATAGTGTATAAATATGATAAGTAGTAGTTATTATTAATAATGGAATATCTCAGATACTAACTTTGTTTTTTCTTTGTCAGGTATAGTTTTATGCATACCTCATCTCTTATTTACTTGGGAAAAAAATCCCTGTGGCACGGATGATGTTATCTTGATATATTATGGATGAGGAAACTGAGGCTCAGGATCCATCCTGGTCATTGGCCCAAAGTAGCAGAGTTGAAACTAAGCCAGTTCTGCCTTCTGAACTTCTTGCTGCCTACTCTGCCACAGTTTAACAATTCCTTAGCCTCTCCTAGTCTCAACTTACTATTTGCTCTAGAATCTTTGATGATCTTGAACAGGTTCCCCCCGCTGCTGACCCCACCACACTCAGACTGCTTTGCAGAGCAAGTCATAATATATGACAGCATAAACTGACTTATTAGAGAAGGTGCCACACCACTGAGAACAGAACTCCAACTCTGAGGCCATCTCTGTTTTGGCTGCTTAACTTTCTTAAGGCTCTTGATTAAGATGCTGTTGATATTCTGGGCTGTGAAGGCTGATTCTGAGTTAAGTCCTTGTACACTTAGTTTGCTTTTCCCTGATGCATGTTGTGACTGTTTTCTGTGCCCATTCTGTGACTTATGCTTTTTATTTTTCAGCATTAGAGGTTGAAGGACACCACAGGAGTGTAGAGTTTTAGGAATTACACCATCTCCCAGCCTTCTGTTCACACAGGCACTCCGGCACATGCACACAGGCATATGCAAGCCTCTGAGTGCTCGTGTTGGAATGAAGCCTCCATGGTGCCAGAATAGACACTATTTCACTTGGAAGAAGTGTTTTATTTCTACCCTTCTCAAACCTTGTCAGGGTAAGAAAAACGGAAGCTGTGACTTTTCAATGCCATCTGGTAAGTTAGATTGAGCATCAGCGTCGGGGTGCGTGTCTGTTGTGCTGAAACAGGCTTCTCTAAGATTGAATAACTGATGTTCTCTAAGAGATCTCAAGGGAAAGAGGCATTTCTGAGGCCTGCCTCACTGAGAGGAGTGTCAGGAATTAGGCACCTTTCCCCCTCAACCATCGCTGTCTCCTTTTGGATGTGCTCCTCCTAGGGAAGTCACGCACGTGCTCAGTCCCAGAACACCTGCCCGGGGTCCTGGCAAAGCCCCGGCTCAGTTAATGAGGAGTTTAATGATCTCTGTGCATGCCAACCTGGAGCCATAACATATAACTCCTTTCTATCCAACCCCAGGCAGTTTTCCTCCATTTTCCTCGTTGCATTAGTAGAACACAGCTAATTGGAAGTCCCTGCAATGAAAGTCATTATCAAAGTGAAAATTGAGGATGAGGAGAGCCTTCCTGTTGGCTTCCTCTGGCAGAGCTGAAGCCTCTGTCTATAGCAGTCAGTGCTGAATGATGAAATGACCAAGTCCCCAGCGCAGGTGGAGACGGGAATATCTGCCAGTGGGCTTGGAGACATGGCAGTGCATGGTCACTCGACTAGTCCAAATGGGGCTGGAAAAGAAGGCAGAGGCTGTGTCAGGCCAGGCCTCCCCCTCCATCACTGTCCCTTGGCATGTTTGTGTTACTCTGGAAACTTCTACACAGCTGTCCTTCTGTGTCCTTCCTCCAGTCCTGGCATGGGCCAGTGCCACAAGCCTAGACTTCTGCTTGTGATGCCCTGACACTCAGCCTACTGGCAGAGGCTGAGCCCGGGACCTAATCCATCCCTGTTGAGAGAGAGACTTTAGAGAGCATGGTGCTTTTGTGATAAGTGGTAAGCTGAACTGCATTCCCCAGACCTCCCTTTCCTCTATGCTTCCTGTTGGATAAGCCACAAGAGAGATTCCTGTATGGAAAGTGGAGGGTGTAAGTGAAGGAGCAACCATTTGTGGCTCACACACCTTGTCACTGATCTACTGATTCACCTCATCAGCATGAAGCAGCATTTTGGCCTTCAGTTGTCCTGCCTTCTTCTAGATCTACTGGTTTTCCTGTTAGGCCAGATGCATGTTTTTAGCTCCATGATGAAGGGCCTTGGCTTCTGCAGGACAGTCACAGTGACTCTGACAGCACCAGGGCCAGAGGAAAGAACTGATGTGCATTTCACTTCATCTTGGTGAGCTTGTGATCTCCTATTTGTTTTTCCTTTCCCTCTCTTTCTGCCTGCCTGCCCCATGGACTCCTAGCTCCAACAGCAGCTATATAGACGCTTAGAAGAAACCTGCTTAACCAGGTTTCACAGTTGCATGAAGTCAAATCCCCATAAGACTGTTTATCTGCCTGCTTGTCTTTTAACGATCCTAGTGGTTCTGCTAACTTTGACTGAAATAGAGATGAGAGCCCTATGAATCTCCTAAGGCTAAATTCCTTTAAGAATGCTGCCTGCATACTTGAAGAGTATCATGGCTAGGCACACTCAAACATATTTTCCCATTTTCGGTTCTGGGAAATGGCCCCCTTCCCTTACAGATGCCGCATGTATAGGAAGTCATATTGGCCACATGGATAAGTGTATTCATGTTGCGAAGGCCTCTTCTAGCTACCTTTCAAGTGTCTCCTCTACTGCATATGTTTTCCTCCTTCTAATCCTCATCTACACTTGAATCTTTGGGAAATTTGAGACTGTCTCGTTCTGAGTCATCCTAAGCCTAATAGACCAACTTCTCTGCAGAAGCCAGGTAGGTGGGAGACTTCAAGGAAAGGGCCCTGCTGGGAAGTCAGGTCAGCAGTCCCTGATTACAGCCCCTCCAGTGAGGGCAGACAGACAAGGAAGAAGCGTAATTTGTTTTTTCTGACTAGTGTGGGAGCATCATGTTCCTGCCGCTCAAAAATCAGAGAATATTCCCAACAGGAAGCTAGCTTGACCAACTGTTCCTCCTGCCCCCTGCTGACTGCTGGGAGTTGGCTGGGAGCTGAAACCTGACACTCTCTTCTCTAATCCCAGGCAGCAGAAACCTGGCCCTTCCTATTCCCACCACAAAAGACAGAGTTTGGAAACCCTGGTACCTCTGACTAATCTACCCCGAGTCTCTTGCCATAGGATGCTTAGTGTGTATTACATTTTGAAGTTTGATGGGTAGGTCAATGCCTCTTGATAATTTCTCAGTACAAAATAATGACAGTTTGAATGAAATCCAAAGATTACTATTTATTTTCTGTATAATATATAATATTTCCCCTAATATATTATTTATTTATTGTTTTACACCAGGTCATTACTTCCCCTAGTTGAAACTGGTAGCAAAAGCAGAAGGGGTGAAATACCACCAAGGGGGCTATTCCTTCCATGTTCATAGCAGGTGGCTCCATTAGGCTTTTCCTCAGAGCCACATCCAGGTGTATCAAATTAGTTAAAAGGGCCATGGGTTCATTTGCATGTGATCTGCATATGGTTTCTGAATACCTAGATAAACAGTGTCTGCCTGGCACTTTCCAGGCAATTTCAAATTTAAATTGTGTTGCTACTTCTTCAGTTTTTCCTTTTTTGTCCTTTTCTTCTATCTCCTACCTGTTTGTTGTTCAGTCACAAAGTTGTGTCTGACTCTTTGTGACCTCATGGACTGCAGCGCACCAGGCTCCTCTTTTGTCCACTGTCTCCAGGAGTTTGCTCAAATTCATGTCCATTGAGCCTGTGATGCTATCTAACCATCTCATCCTCTGCTGCCCTCTTCTCTTTTTGCCCTCAGGGTTTTTTCCAATGGGCCAGCTCTCTGTATCAGGTGTCCAAAGTATCAGAACTTCAGCGTTGGTCCTTCTGATAAGTATTCAGGGTTGATCTCCTTTAGGGTTGACCGATTTGATCTCCTTGCAGTCAAGAGACTATCAAAAGTCTTCTCCAGCACCAGTTCAATAGCATTAATTCTTTGGCACTCCGAAGAATTAAATTCTTTCATTAAATTAAATTATTCTTTATGGTCCAACTCCCACATCTGTACATGACTACTGGAAAAACCATAGCTTTGACTATACGTATGTTTGTCAGCAAAGTGATGTCTCTGCTTTTTGATATGCTGACTAGTTTTGTCATAGCTTTCCTTCCAAGGGGCGAGTGTTCTTTTAATTTCATGGCTGTAGTCACCATCCACAGGGATTTTGGAGCCCAAGAAAGTCAAATCTGTCATTGCTTCCACGTTTCCCCCTCCTACTTGCCGTGAAGTGATGGGACTAGATGCTATGATCTTAGTTTTTTTTTTAAATGTTGAGTTTCAAGCCAGCTTTTCTATGATATCTGGCTTCATACCAGAATGCATATAATCATATACATGGAAGAATGTTTAAGAGGTGGAGGAAAGAGCAGAGAGCTATGTGGGAAGAATTTCTGTGCCTCTGAGTCAAGGGGTCTGTTAATTAGAAGTCTTAGGGTGAGAAGGGAATTTTGAGATACAAGGAGCCTATTCTTGAAGGGTTTTCCCATCTAAAAGATCAAAATGGTGAAAGTGGTATTGCTGCTGCTGCTGATACTGGTGATAGTAGTAACTAATCATTTAAGTCTAAAATGCTGTGAAGTTCCCCTATGGTTTCTCCAGGCTCAAAAGCCACCCATTCAAGAGCCACCCATTGGGTTTCTACATTAGTGTAAATGCTGGTATAAGTCACTGATCCAAAACCTTTGTGGCAAAATCAGTGAAGTCTATTGGTGTGGAGTATCGCAAAGTGAACCAACATTCTGCATCCTAAGGACTCCTCTCCTAGTATCCTTTAAGGAAAAACCAGTCACCTCCCCCAACTCCCCCTACCCCCACTCATCTGTCCTTACTTTTCCATCCGTTCCTTCTTGCTGTCATTGGATTCAGGGTCTATTAGGTTTATTTTCCTTGCCAACAGCCTGCAGGCTTAAAAATATAAGCTCAATCTTTCCTTTGCCTGAGTTAAGAGAACATCTGAATTCCTAAGGGACTTGATACCATTTTCTCTAACTTTTCCCTCTCTCTACCTCTGTCTTTTCTACATCTGTCTTTCCACTCCCCGTCTGTACTCAGCAGAGAATCACCCAAAGCTTAGTCCTAGCAGAAAGGCAGTGGTGGCAGCAGCAGAGGGCGGGCAGTGCTGTGGGCAGCACTGCAGTGAGCAGGGCAGTGGGAAGCACTGCGTGTCACTAAGGAAGCTGGAGCCATGTAATGACGGGCACAGAATCCTGCGATGACACACTTGGTAAAACCTGCCCTGTTGTAGCTGGATTCCATGCCAGGAGAATTAAGCTAGTTTTGTTAAGATCCTTAAAGAAGCAGTGAGTGGCAGCCGTTTACTGGGGCTGTAGGAGATTTGTCAGAATAAAGTGAAACTAGGCAGCTGCCCTGGTTGGAGGAGAAGGCCTTTATCCAGATCTGCAGTAAGGCCTGGAGCATGGAGGGACATGAAAGCCAGGATGCCAGGATGCCAGAAAGCCAGGGTGCAGTGGGATCCACTGACCTGCCTTTCAGCACCAGAGTGAAGCAGGCCTTATAGCAGACCCCAGCGAGTATGCAAAACAACCTTTTTGTTTTTCTTCTCCTCGATGTGTGTTTACTTGTTTTCTCTCCAAGGAGCTCAAAGGGCTTTCTGTACCTCCCATGGTTTCAATTAATCTGGTATTTTATCCCACACTTTGTGCTGAGGATGAATGTGGTAGATGCCAGATATTCTGGATCACGATCAAAAAGCCCGTGTTTAGTCCCTGTGAATTCATCGCTCATCCAGGCCAAGCCTATGGCCTCTTAAAGGAGTAGACGTGACTGGCAATTTCAGTTTATTGATGGGCAAAATCACCAATGGGCAAAAGGGCCATTTGCAGAGCTTCTCGCTAGATGGCTCAGGTGGTAAAGAATCTGCCTGCAATGCAGGAGACCTAGGAGAAGGCAATGGCACCCCACTCCAGTACTCTTGCCTGGAAAATCCCATGGATGGAGGATTTTCCGTCAATGGGGTCGCCAAGGGTTGGACACGACTGAGCGACTTCACTTTCACTTTTCACTTTCATGCCTTGGAGAAGGAAATGGCAACCCACTCCAGTGTTCTTGTCTGGAGAACCCCAGGGACAGGGGAGGCTGGTGGGCTTCCGTCTATGGGGTCGCACAGAGTTGGACAGGACTGAAGTGACTTAGCAGCAGCAGCAGCAGAAGACCTGGGTTCAATCCCTGGGTCGCGGAGATTCCCTGGAGAAGGAAATGGCTTCCCACTTCAGTATTCTTGCCTGGAGAATTCCATGGACAGAGGAGCCTGGCAGGCTACAGTCTATGTGGTCGCAAAGAGTCAGATGTGACTGAGTGACGAACACTTTCACTAGTAGAGGCTCCTTCTATGGCACCAGGAGAGACTTGTTATACAGTCCAATGGTTATGCATTTTGCATAGTGGTTATGCGTTTAATAATATATGGGAAAAATAACCAGTGGAGATATTTGTCAGACCCCAAATCAACTAGGTTCCATTGAGTTGTATGAAACTGGAGCCCATTATAACAGGAAGTGAGCCAGAAAAAAATGCACCAATACAGTATGCCTGCATGTATATGGGAATTTGAAAGTGGTAAGGGGTAACCCAATATGTGAGAATAAGATACAGATGTTAGAAACAGTCCTGTGGAATAAGAAAAAAATTCTTAGGGTCATACAGTTCACATGACAATAACATTGAAACAGGTAACTCGTCCTCCCATATTTGAAGCAACAACCCTAACAATTCCATTTTCTATGCATTGCGGATGCTACAAGGGATGGAGCGTTGGGATGACAGAGAAACTTCTCTAGGGGGAATTATCAATAATTTGTGGGAGGGGGAGCACATGTGAATCCATGTAGCTGATTCATGTCGATGTATGGCAAATTCTACTACAATACTGTAAAGTAATGCCGTCCCCCAACTAAAATGGTTAAAATAAATAAATAAAAAACAAATGGGAAAATGTAAAAAAAAAAAAAAAAGGAAAAAAAAAATAAAAAAAAAAATAATAAAATATTGACAAGAAAAAAAAAAAAATAAAAAAATAAAAGTACTAGGTTATTTTTAAAAGTTAAAAAAATTGGTGTTTGTGATATATGTCAGCTTTTTTAAAATATGTAATTTATTGTGATGTATTTTCTCATTCTAAACAAACATTCACTTTTCCACTTAACTTTGAATTTGTCAACTTGTATTCTTTTCTGAGAGAGCAATTCCTAAATTATATAAGCTTCAGGCTACAGATCCTGAATCTACCCCTGGGTGTTTGACTTGCCTCTGGGAATCCAGGTTCCTGGTAACTCTTGCTTTTTTGCTATCTTCCTGACTATTAAGTCTGGAGCATAAGCTACAGGCAGAACCAATGAATGAATCCTCCCAATCACTTGTTAAACTCGCATGCATAGAACTAACATGCCCTGGACTGCCCTGCCTTTCTTAAGACTATGTTTTTCTCCAGAGTTACAACCTGTGACCCTGATCTTAATGGAAAGATCCCTGATTGTAGTTGAAAGTCGGACATGATCTAATTGTGTGAATTTGGTCAAGTCAGCACATCTTTTTGGACCCCCAATCTCCTCACATCTCATCTGAGCATAACTCTGATGGCTTACTCTCTGCCACAGGGTTATGGCAGGTACTATTGGGATTAAAGGAGAAGTGAAAGTTGTCTGAAAAAGTATAGAGTGCTTTGCAAACAAAAGGGATTATGTTTTATTTATAAAGCCAAAGAAACCATCTTTCAAACCTGAGCCTTTAGGTACTTATACTTGCTTTCCGTGTGAGTCAATATTTTCTACATTTGTCTTTCTGACAATCACAACCACTTTGTGTTTTATAGGTCTGGTGCAAAAAACCTTGGCACTTTGACTGTAGCACATGTGATGGGGCAGGCAACCATATCTCTTAGATGTCAGAGGTTATTAGAGGATTTGGAATATAAGAGGGGGCTTAATTCAACCCACATTCTCAGGAGCTGCTCCTTTGAGGTAAGTTCCTCCTCTGTGCACAGAATCCTCTGATGCTTCTAATTTACTTGAAACTATCTTGTCTCTCCTTAGAAATGTCACCTAGCCCTTTTCCAAGTGCATTTCCAGGCAATCAGGATCAATACATCATTTAGGTTAAGCATATGAGATAGCAATTGACAGCGCAAATGAGCTTACGCCTTGACCCTCAGCCTCAGTTCTGATATTAGGAGCTGCTAAAACCCATTCATATCTATGAGCAGAGATCAATGACCTAGAAAGACAATGTCTTGAGAACAGATATAGCCTAGAGTAGAGTTTATCACAGCTGGCCTCTAGGTTCAAGCTGGTCAGAGGCCTCGGAATTCAAAGTCAATTCCAATTAAATAGTTGCTTGCTGGGTCCTGTTTTGTTCCAGACATTGTGTTGCCATGAGATATAAGGAAGATCAAGCTTGCCCCTTCCCATAATGAGCTTAGAGTATAGTAGGGGGTTAACACGCATACACGATGTGCTCGTGTCTGTTGGACTAGGGCTGTATCAGCAGCAGAAAAAATAAAAACTTCCAAGATTCAAGGAAGGAGAGATAATATCCTATCTATTTGGCCTTCATTTTTCTTTATTTGAACAGTGGGACAAGCCTGAGTAAAAACAGACTTAACTTGAGAAATTGCAGAGTTAACCCTTTCACTAGCTTAGTCCAGAAACAACTCTTATCAAGCACTTCTTTCCCATAATATATTAATCTGGCACTGGGTCCTGCTTAGATTAAAGACTATTCACTCTCTTATGACTACAAAGATCCCTGGTTTTCTAAGGTTGAGCACAAAAATTTGACTGAACTATAAAATGGCACAAGGAAACTTTTTTGGGTGATGGGAATGTTCTAAAACTAGATTTTTAGAGATGGTTGCATAAGTCTCTAATTTTAATAAAATCAAGGAAATGTACAATTAAAAAAATATTCACTCTCTGACTTCAAGAAGAACATGGTCTGATACTATGATCTTTCATTCACGAAGACAGTACTGGGGGCTGTCAGGAGTAGGACTTGTGTTGTAATAGGGAGCATTTGTAATCATCAATGGCCACTTTCCCACGCCATTTCTTGGTGGCCCCTTACTCTTGGTTGCAGGACAGTGAAACAGCTTTATGGGGTGTGTCTGTGGACGTAGACCACTGTGACCTGGCTCCAATGGGGACTGAACACACAACCTTGGCTTCATTTGTTGTGGCCCAGCCACCTGTCAAACCACAGCTTCCTGTAGTGTTCTGCCATTTCTGGGGCTTTTGTCCTTATAAGTTGAGGGATGGCAGAACGTATAAACACAGATAAGATGTAGAGGGAAGAATCATGGACTTGGAGTTCATAGACCTGGGTTCTAATCCCATCTCAGCCTGTTTCCTGCCCTCCCCTGACTCTGCCTACATACTTTCAGTCCATTTGGTATGAGTGTTTCTAGATGTTATTACCTTTGCCTGCAGGTTGAAGGCTGAGGGCTCTCTTGGAATGAGTCGATCCCAAGAGTTCTTGTGAACCTGGGACAGGTGGCCTCACTAGTGGTTCTTTTCTTGTTCCCAGGGCTGAGCCTCCTCTATTCTCCTTCCTGTTTGGCTCTGCTCCCTCAACTTTTATTCTTGTAAATCTCCTCTTAGATGCCTGCTCATCTGGCCCTCTGGCAGCTCCAGTGGCTCTCATTATTATTTATGTGGACACTGTGCCCTGAAACCAGGGAAACCTGGTTTCTCTGATGCCTGGATTTTCTGTGAGTTTATGCTTTCAGGCAACTCTTTCCATGTGAAGCATGGAATGAGATAAACATCCTGAGACAGAAAATCCTGAAATTTACTGAGACCAAGGGGCACTAGATTTGTTGTTCAGTCACTAAGTTGTGTCTGACTCTGCAGCACCATGGAATGTAGCATGCTAGACTCCTCTGTCTTCCGGTATCTCCCGGAGTTTCTTGTGGTGCACATGCTTCTCATTGCGGTGGCTTCTCTTGTTGCAGAGCATAGGCACATAGGATTCTATAGCTGCAGCATGCAGGTTAAGTAGTTGCGGCTCATGTGTTTAGTTGCTCCAAGGCATACAAAATCTTCGCAGACCAGGGATCGAACCTGTGTCCCCTACCTTGGCAGGCAGACTCTTGTCTACTGCACTGCCAGGGAAGTCCCTATTATTATTATTACTAGTAGCAGTAATCATTCTGTTATTTGGTATATTATTATCATTAGTTAACATTTACTATCCTGTCTTCACTTTGAAAGAGAAAGGGACCCCTGGCAGTGCTCCTTGAATTTCAACAGGCAAACAAGTCTCCTATCTCATTAAAATGAAGATTTTCATTCAGAAGTTCTGAATAAATAACCAGTCTTCAGATGATGCTGGTGTTCCTGGTCCATGGACCACAGTTTCAAAACTCTTGAGGCAGGAGAAAAGGGCAGGAGACTAAAGGTGGGGTTTGGAGGAAAGAATAGAATTAGGGATGTTTGATCTCTGAGTACCTCTGAAGTCAAGAGCATCGGTGGGAGACAGGGCTGCTGGAGACTTTGTAATTCCCCATGTTCATAATTTTTGTAATTATGGTTAGATGATTGCTTTCCTGTGGAGATAGCAGAACAACTTATTAAATGAAAAAGGTGTGAGAACTTGTTTTTGCATCATATCTTGAGATGGGTCAAGAAGAGACTACTACCTTCTACCTAGCAGTCAGCACTAGGGAAGAGGACCCTTTGTCTTGCTTTGGGTGGGTCATGGCAAGTTTATGGAAAGAGAAAGGGGAAGGTTGTGGGAAGCCTAGGACAGCAGTGGCCTTCTACAGGTCATATTTTCAGTGACTTGTATTCATTCCTTTGAACTGCTGTTTTCCCTAATTTAGTAGATTAGAAGCTTATTAGGGAAGGTGAACTCCAAGCAGAAATAGTTTCTGTTTCCTACTAGTACTTTCTTAATGTAGTGCCAATTGCAATATTAGAGTTTGGTTAGGCCCAGATATTAGTTAATCTGCACAACAATTTTAAGAAATAGGTGCTGCTTTATTCTAAGACCCTTTTCACCCTCTAACATACTTTATGTTTTGCCTATTTTATTCATTGTTTCTTCCAACCAAGCTGCACACTTCATGCAACTTTGTTCATTTCTCCCCCACCCCTAGAATAGCATCTCACACATAGAAGTTTCTCAGTATGGGCATGGCGCTTAGCAGTAAACAGCCCACCTGCCAATACAGGAGACATAAGAGACATGGGTTAGATCCCTGGTTTGGGAAAGTCCCTTGGAGGAAGGCATGGCAACCCACTCCAATATGCTTGCCTGGAGAATCCCAAGGACAGAGGAGACTGGCAGGCTGCAGTCCGTAGGGTTGCATGACTGAAGTGACTTAGCATGCATGCACACATGCATTTGCCAAACAAGTGAGTGCATAGATGAGAAGATCAAGAATTAGTAAGGTCAAATAATTTGCCCTAGGTTACCCAGATGGCAAATGCTATAATCAAAACCCAAATTCTGTGCACCTGGCTCTAAAGCTCTTCCTTGTCTTGTTGTGCATGCTCCCTGTTATTGTTGCTGTACCCTAAACCGTTGCTGGCTTCCCAGGTGGCTTGGTGGTTAAGAATCTGCCTGCAATGCAGGTTTGATCCCTGGGTCAGGAAGATCCCCTGGAGAAGGAAAGGCAACCCACTCCAGTATTCTTGCCTGGAAAACCCCATGGACAGAGAAGCCTGGTGGGCTACAGTCCATGGGGTCACAAAGGAGTCCTATAGGACTTAGCAACTAAACAACAGAAACAAAGCCCATCGCTATAGGCTTAGGTAGAGCGTGTTTCCACTCAGTTGAGTCCTTGGCTGGTGAGGTCAAAATGCTGTGGGTACCACCTGGGTACTTGCATGTTAGTTATGTATGATCTCTGAGAAGTCACAGGAGAGCTGACTGATGAGCCAGCCCCAAGGCATCCCATGTTATCTGCTCTCCCAGATAAGTCAGGTGGAGATGCTTCTAGAGATCACTCACCCCAATATGCCTGGGTCAGCATGCCAGCTCAGAGTGAAGTTTTCTGTACAATGCCCATATCTATTTCTTAATGAGAATTGTCACCTACTGAGCCGCAGGAGAGGATTGGTTTCTTTATTGTTGTTTTTGGCTCCAAAGGAAAACCTTGTAAGGTACATGTTTGAGTTTGGAGGATCTGGGATCTCCAGAGGAAACAGGCAAGGCTCCCAAGCCACAGACTCCAAGGGCAGAGAGCATCCTACTTTCCCTTTAGAGACAGCAGTAGGTGCTGACTGCGGTTCTTCTGATGACCAATATACATTGCCTTAAAATACCATCAGAGACTCAGGATGGTAGCTTTGGCAGAACAGAGAAAAACAAAATCAACTGGTTTTCTAAAGATAAGTTCTTGAGTCAGAATTAGCATCTCTGAATCTCCTGACATAAAGATGAGATGTACACCCAGAGCTAGGTGACCCTTATTGAGTGAGGGAGTCACATCCTGCCCACCACAACCTTGGCCCAAGGGTGCAGAAGATTGACACTGATTGATCCTCACCCAACCTTGTAGGTGTAAAGTGCAAGTTATTACACTTGCCACTTAACACATTCCCAGATGTCCTTGAACATAACCAGGCCCAATGGGCATGAGGCCAGAAATGAGATTCAAGTTGATGAAAATAAAATGTGCTTCCTTTCCTGAGATAGTTATTACCAGGAAAGGACAGAAGAGAGGGGTATTATTTTATGCCAGCAAACTGAAAGTTCCCAGTTTTGGTTATTTTAAATAGCTTATTCTGAGATGGAAGCCATGATTCATGCAAAGTCAACATCAGAGGATTACCTAGACTTTCATCATGTAATCAAGACAGGATCCCTTCTAATTGGTTCATTATACGTCTACAGTGGCCCCAAATGAAATGCTCAATTTTTAATGGCTTTATCCAATGAAAAATAAGATCTGTTGTTCCTATTATGTCACTTAAAAGCCTTTCAAATTATTCTTGTGAGAAATTTTTGTGTCTAACTGCCTTCATGAATTTTGAGGAAGGACTTCCAGATTCCTGTAACCCAGTCTAAAATGGAGTTTCATGTGGCTTAATGTATTGATGAAGGGGTTAATTTTTAGGGGCCTTCTATAATAAATTATAAAGAAGGAAACAGGAGCAAGTAAACAAATCCTCTCAGATTTAGGATGATCAGTGACTCATACCTTCCCTTCAGCTCATGAGTTTATTTTGTAACAAAGAATTGAGGAATTTTCTGCTTGAGGTACATACATCACAACAATCTCCAAACCCAAATGAGGGCCTGGATCCATCAGGAATAACGAATTTCCAAGCTGTTTCAGACTGTAATTTATTTCTGTTCCAGGAGTTCACCACGTGATCTGCCACCATGGCTCATTTTCTGAAAATAATTTCTCTAGATGTCCATGGGTTTCTAGCTCTCATCAAACAGAGCAGTAAAGAATAGTCATCACCTTACATATTTTATCCCACTGTCCACAAATCTCTCCAGGTCTCCACAAACAAAGCAGAATGCAAAATGCAGAATACAATTGCTCATCAGTGCATGGGCATGTCTCCAAGTGCATTACAGAAGCTGTGAACAAAGGAGGAAATTGTCTGCTTGGGACTTTTAGCCAGTGGCCCTGATTTTACCCTTGAGTGCATGCTCAGTCACTCATTTGTGTCCAACTCATTGTGACGCCATGGACAGTAGCCTGCCAGGCTCCTCGGTCTATGGGATTTCCCGGGCAAGAATACTGGAGTGTGTGGCCATTTCCTCCTCCAGATTTTACCCTTGCCTCCCTCTAGACTAAATGGGCTCCTGGCTACTGACAGGTTCTCCTTGTTTCTAATACAAGATCCCCATTGTAGATGGTCTAATTCAGTTTGCTCTAAAATCAACCTGGTATCTGTCTCCATTGTCTTAGGAAATACCACAACTGGAAACAAAGAGAGCAAGGGTCAGATTTCAGGCCAGAAATAGGAAGTAGAGTTTAGATCTTCCAAGAAGAGCATGCCCAACACCATCTCCATATCTGTTTGCTTTAGAGCCGTTAGTACTTGTGGTCAGTAGCAAAGTTACAGAAAAGGGATATAAGGCCGGGAATTCAGGGTTATCATGGCTTGAGTCAAAATGATTATATCTTTTCTTACAATTACACTCAGATAAATACTATGTTAGGAAAAAGTATAGGGGAAAATTACAGTGAGCAGTTCACTGCAAATATCATCAAGTTCAATAAAGCAAGTCCCATGGAAGATTCTAGTCTAATGTTGCTTTTACGTTTTGAGGAACTAAATCAAATACAGCCAGGGAATGCTAGGGAAATAACTATAATTATTATCTGGGAATTTGTTCAGCCAGGGTAAATCACTCACCTACTTCCCACCATACAATTTCTTTTCCCATTTCAAGCCAGTTGTATATTATAAATAGGGTGACTAATGACTTTTTTGACTGCCTCCCCTCTCCTTTCACCACCACTCCATTCTTCCACTGCATCTCTCCGTCAGCCAGAGAATTTAATCATCACCTGTATTCAGTCATTGTTTCTTAGTCTTACCATCATCCCCATAACTATTTTGTTATCATAAGCACCCATCTCTCTCCAGTATTTGACTATACAGTTGGCCCTTGAGCAGTGGAGGAGTGTCAGGGGTCCCAACCATCTGCACACTAAAATCCACATATATCTTTACATTTGACCCTTGTATCCACACTTCTGCATCTGTGGATTCAACCAATCAACTGCAGATGGTGGTATTGCTGTAGGATGTGTTTATTTAAGAAAAAATTCTGGATATAGGTAGACCTGCATGGTTCAAACCTATGTTGTTTTAAGGGTCAACTATGTTATAATCATCTTAGCAACCCTGTGCCCAGCATCCTACTGGTCATATAGCAGTGCTTCATGTAAGTTCTGGAATTAAACTCAACAAAAAGCAACCTCCCATCTGAAACAGTCAAACTCATAGAGAGTAGAATGATGGTTGCTGGGGCTTGGGAGAAAGCAGGGATATTTTGGCCAAAATTATAACAAACTCTCAGTTACAAGGTGAATATGTTTTGAGGATCTAATGTACAGTGCAATGATGATGGTTAACAATACTGTATTACATACTTGAATGTTGCTGATAGAATAGATCGAAAGTGTTCTCACACACACACACACACACACACATACACAAAGGTATTTATGTGAGGTGATGGAAATGTTAACTAACATGTCTGTGTTAATCATTTTGCAATATATAGAATATATATATATAAACAAGTCATTACATTATACCCCTTAAACACACATACCGTGTTATATGTCAATTATATCTCAATAAGGCTGGAAGTGAAAAAAAAAAAGTCTTCCATCTGAAAGTAAAGTTGTTTTTTTCTTTTCTCTTCGAGTTGCATTGTCTCTTTTGAAGGTGTTTGGAATACCCTCTTGCATCCTGGAATGGGCCATTTGCTAAATAATGCCCTTTGCTGGCAAACTCTAACTTTTCCTTTGAAAGTATCGCATTTCCTTTCTGTCAGGTGCTTCTATGAAATTCTAAAAGTTCTAAAAATGTGCGAGATTTGTCATATCTTGTAACTGTCAGTAAGTGAGGAACTGTGGAAATTATTTGAATAATTAATTTGCACAACCAGTTGAAGCAAAGGGATTTGTCTTCTGCCCAATTATCTACCAGTTTGCCCTAGTTCTTTTTGCATGAAGCCCTATCCTTGGTTGTCTAGAGGCCCTCACATGTTCTTCCAATGAAGGTCAGTACATTTTTTCATCATTTCTGTCTCTTAAGTCTCCTTGGGTCTCTTCTTTTTTTTCTGTTACTTCAGGTGCCCTAGAAGAAGTGAAACAAACCCTTCCATCTTCCCTCTCTTTGACAGAGTGGATCTGTTGTCTCCTGCTGCATATCTCTGAAGTTAAGAGGTTATAAATGTACCTCTAAGTGGTAACTCCTGTGTTTCTATGATGGGTGGCAAATTAATTTCTTATCTGGTGGTACTGGACTATCCTTTTCTCCACATGCCAGATCTCAAAAAGCACCTATAATTCTCTGGACTGCCATGCTGCTAAGTTACCTTTGCCTTTCCCTTTCTTCCTTTAATTCTCTTTTTCTTCCCCTGACTTTGTGGTTGACCTTGAATAGAGTGCTTTCTTGACCATCTCTGGGTACATCGTTTGGCTTGCCATTGCTCATTTTATGACTTGACACCCCTAGTTCTTTTTCCATTATTCCTGTCCCTTTCTCATCCTCAATCTATAAAATATTGTTTTGGCTTTGTTCTGGAAATGAATGAGGTAGATTGCGTGTTAAGAATGGGTACTGACACATATGATTAGCTTTGGGGAGATTGCGTGTAGTTATGTGTAGTACTGACCCTCCTCCCTACTATGTGCCTGTGGGTGACTTTTGAACCTTACATCCTTGGTCTATAAGGATCTCTGCTGAGCTTCAGGAAGCTGTAGGTGGTGGTAGTGGTGACAGAAAGTACAAGGGTAGAGACAGGGAATGAAGCCATACCAGGTATTACACTTCCTACAGAATGCTGCTGCTGCTAAGTTGCTTTAGCTGTGTCTGACTCTGTGCGACCCCATAGACAGCAGCCCACCAGGCTCCCCTGTCCCTGGGATTCTCCAGGCAGGAACACTGGAGTGGGTTGCCATTTACTTCTCCTACAGAATAATCCAAGGCAATTTATCCCAATTATTTTGTCAACTCTTATGTCCTTTAGAATGTATCCGAATCTCCTTCCCCTCTTTTTTGCCTAAAAAAGAATAAAATTATAACTAATACTGATGATGTTTTGCAGTTTTCAGTGCAGGTCCAGAGATTCTACTTCATATGATTTTCAAAACAGCTCTGTAAGGTAGGCAAGGCTGGTAATATTTCTTATCACCATGTGCACACTTCCTTCATCATGCTTTTGCTTTGTATGTTTATATATAACATGAAATCAAATGAACTCTGAGCTAGTTTTGACATCCTGCTCCACAGGTAGGAAAACTGAAGCCCAGGAAGAGATGAAGTGATTTGCCTAAGGTCCATGGGTAAAAGTTAAACGAAGTCAGATCTTCAGTCAATATTGTCTTAACACTTAAAAAATAGATTATTTTTAAATAAACATAGATTCACAAGAACTTGCAAGGAATAATACAGAGAGATCTGTATTACCCTGCATTCAGTTTTTCTCAGTGGTAGCATCTTCCAAAACTGTAGTACAGTATCACAACTAGGGTGTTGACAGTGGTTCAGTCAAGATACAAAGTATGTCCATCACCACAAGGATCAGACTCACCTCTGCCTCTACCCTGTCTTTAACTTCTGACGACCATTAATTGGTTCTCCACTTTTATTATTTTGTCATTTCATGAATATTGTATGACAAAGTCATATAGTGTACAATCTTTAGGTACTGGTTTTTTCACTCAGCATAATCTTCTGAAAATTCATTCTGGTGGATGCACGTACCAGTAGGTTTTTTCCTCTTTTCATTGTTGAGTAGCATTTCGTGATACACTGTACCTCCACAGTTTGTTTAACCATTGATCCACTGAAAGACAGCTGGGCTGTGTATAGTTTGGGATATCACAGAAAAAAGCTGCTGCAAACATTCATGTAGGTTTTTGTGTGAACATCAGTTTTCATTTCTCTGGGATAAATGCCCAGGAGTGCAGTTTCTGGGCGGTATGGTAGTTGCATGTTTTTAGCTTTTTGAACGGAGAAGGCACTGGCACCCCACTCCAGTACTCTTGCCTGGAAAATCTCATGGACAGAGGAGCCTTGTAGGCTGCAGTCCATGGGGTCGCTAGGAGTCGGACATGACTGAGCTTCACTTCACTTTCATGCATTGGAGAAGGAAATGGCAACCCACTCCAGTATTCTTGCCTGGAGAATCCCAGGAAGGGGGGAGCCTGGTGGGCTGCCGTCTATGGGTCGCACAGAGTCGGACACGACTGAAGCGATTTAGCAGCAGCAGCAGCAGCTTTTTAAAGGAAGCGCCAAACTATTTTCCAGAGTGGATGTACCATCTTATTAACACATTCTCATCAGTAATGCATGAATGATCCAGTTTTCCCACATCTTTGCCACCTTTTTTGTTGTCACTATTTTTTTGTTGTAGTCATTCTAATAGATATGTAATGATGTCACTGTGATTTAAATATGCATTTCTCTAATGACTAATAATGTTGAACATCTTTTCATATGCTTATTTGCCATCTGTATATCTGCATTAACAAAATGTCTCTTTATGATTTTTGTCTATTACTTAACTGTATTCCTTTTTTAATATTTTTTTTTCTTCCTTCCTTTCTTATTTCCTTTCTTCTGTTGAGTTGAGAGTACTTCATATATTGGATGTGTGATTTGCACATATTTTCTTCTAGTCTGTAACTTATCTTTTCATCTTCTTAACAAGATCTTTTGCAGAACACAATTTAAAAATTTTGATGAAGTTCAATTTATCCATTTCCTTCTATGTATTATGTTTTTTTGGTGTCAAGTCTAAGAAAGCTTTGTCTAATCCTCTAGATTATGAAATTTTTCCTATGTTGTTTTCCAAAAACTTGATAGTTATAGAAGGAGTAAGAACTATATCAATGTTCTTTTTTTCTTTTTATTATGCCATTGGCTGTGCAATTGATTCACTGCCATTTGTTGAAGGACTTTTTTTTCTTCATTGGTTTATTTTTGCATCTTTGTCAAAAATTAGTCCGGCATATTTATGTGAGTCTATCTATTCTGTTCTGTTGATCTGTCAGTTTCTCCACCATCACACAGTCTTAATTACTGTGTTATATACTAAGACTTAGGATCAAATAGAGTGATTCCTCTCACTTTATTCTGACTCAGAATTGTTTTTAGCTATTCTAGTTCCTTCACTTTTACATGTAAATTTTATAGTAATATTTTATGTGTCTATAAAGTATTTTTGAAGATTTTATAGAAAATGTATTAAATTTGTTTATCAATTTGGGGAAAATCAGCATCTTTACTATAGAGGTTATTACAATTCATTATCATGGTGTTTCTCTTTACTTATTTAGATCTTCTTTGATTTCTTTCATCAGCATTTTGAAGTTTTTAGCATAAAAATTTTGTTTGTTAGTTTTTTTTGTTATTGTAAATGGTGTTGTTTATAATTTTGGTGTCCACATGTTCATTGCTAGTACATACAAATATAATTGATTTTTTATGTTTATCCGTATAATCCAACCTTGATGAATTCACCTATTAGTTCTACGAGTTAAACTTTTTTTGGTATATTCCTTGGGAGTTTCTGTAAATAGTCACAACACCTAAAATTAGATACTTTTATTTCTTATTTCCAGTCAGGATGTGTTTAACTTCTTTTCTTGCCTTATTGCACTGGCTAGAATCTCTCAAAACATGTTGACTAAGAATGATGAGAGTCAAAATTTGTTGGGCATAGTTAAAGCATTGCTGAGAAGGGAGATTTATAGTACTAAATGCATACATGAGAAAAAGTCTCAAATCAGTCATCTAAACTCCTCAAGAGTAAAGAAAAAAGAAAGCACTGAAACTCAAAGCAAACAGAAAGGAAATATAAGGACAAAAGCAGAAATCAGTGAAATGAAAAACAGAAAATAAAGGAACCAGAAACTTTTTATTTGAGAATATGAATAACTGATACATCTCTAGCAATATTGCAAAGGAAAAAACCATAGTATACACAAATTACTAATATCAAGAATGAATTCAGAATGGGAGAAAATAATAGCAAACGAAGCAACAGACAAACAATTAATCTCAAAAATATACAAGCAACTCCTGCAGCTGAATTCCAGAAAAATAAACGACCCAATCAAAAAATTGGGCCAAAGAACTAAACAGACATTTCTCCAAAGAAGACATACAGATGGCTAACAAACACATGAAAATATGCTCAACATCACTCATTATTAGAGAAATGCAAATCAAAACCACAATGAGGTACCATTACACACCAGTCAGAATGGCTGCTATCCAAAAGTCTACAAGCAATAAATGCTGGAGAGGGTGTGGAGAAAAGGGAACCCTCTTACACTGTTGGTGGGAATGCAAACTAGTACAGCCACTATGGAGAACAGTGTGGAGATTCCTTAAAAAACTGGGAATAGAACTGCCATATGACCCAGCAATCCCACTGCTAGGCATACACACCGAGGAAACCAGAATTGAAAGAGATGCGTGTACCCCATTGTTCATCGCAGCACTGTTTACAATAGCCAGGACATGGAAGCAACCTAGATGTCCATCGGCAGACGAATGGATAAGGAAGCTGTGGTACATATACACAATATAATATTACTCAGCCATTAAAAAAAATACATTTGAATCGATTCTATTGAGATGGATGAAACTGGAGCCCATTATACAGAGTGAAGTGAGCCAGAAAGAAAAGCACCAATACAGTATACTAATGCATGTATATGGAATTTGAAAGATGGTAATGGTAACCCTATATGTGAGACAGAATAAGAGACACAGATGCATAGAACAGTCCTGTGGACTCTGAGGGAGAAGGTGAGGGTGGGACGTTCTGGGACAATAACATTGAAACATGTATATTGTCATATGTGAAGCGGAACACCATTCCATGTTCTATGCATGGGACGGATGCTCAGGGATGGGAAGGGGAGGGAGGACAGGAGGAGGGTTCGGGAGGGGGAGCACATGTGAACCCATGGCTGATTCATGTCAATGTATGGCAAAAACTACTACAATGTTGTAAAGTAATTAGCCCCCAACTAAAATAAATAAATTAAAAAAAAAAAGAATGTAAAAAAAAAAAGAATGAAATAATTCTAAACACTATCTCCAGAAAATATGAGACAGAAACACTTTAAAATTAATTTTTTAAACCTATTATTACACTAATAATAGGCTTCCCTTGTGGCTTCAGCTTCAGCATCCCTGGGTTGGGACGATCCAGTTGTTTCAGCTTCAGCATCAGTCTTTCCAACGAGTATTCAGGGTTGATTTCCCTTAAGAGTGACTGGTTTGATATCCTTGCTGTCCAAGGGACTCTCAAGAGTCTTCTCCAGCACCACAGTTTGAAGGCATCAATTCTTTGGTGTTCTGCCTTCTTTACCATCCAGCTCTCTGAACCGTATGTGACCACAGGGAAGACCATAGCCTTGACTATATAGACCTTTGTCAGCAGAGTAATGTCTCTGCTTTTCAACACACTATCTAGGTTTTTCATCGCTTTCCTGCCAAGAAGAGATCATCTAATTTCATGGCTGCAGTCACCATCTGCAGTGCTTTTAGAGCCCAAGAAGAGGAAATCTGTCACTATTTCCACCTTTTCCCCTTCTATTTGCCATGAAGTAATGGGGCTGGATGCCCTGATCTTAGTTTTTTGATATTTAGTTTTAAGCTGGCTCTTTCACTCTCCTTCATCCTCTTCAAGAGGCACTTTAGTTCCTCTTTGCTTTCTGTCATTAGAGTGGTATCATCCGCATATCTGAGATTGTTGTTTCTCAGCTAATGTTTTTCCCATCTATCTATCTTTGCTTACCCTGTATTCCTTCCTGATATTTCAAGATTCTTTTATCATTTCTTTTCTGTTTAGAGAAGTTCTTTAGCTATTGCTTTTAGGGTAGATGTGCTGGTGACAAAATTTTCCTTTATCTGAAAATGCTTATTTTTCCTTTATTCTAGATTAATGGCTCTGTTTTTTCAGCAGTTGAGAAATATTGTGCCACTTTCTTCTTACCTCCATAGGTTTTGAAAATATATATACTATCATATAGGTTTTTCTACCTATAGGTGAGGTGTCATTATCCTCTGGCTGCTCTTACGACTATTTCTTAGTCTCTGGTTTTTAAAATATGACTATGCTGTGTCTTGGTGTAGATTTCTTTAGGTTCATTCTTTTGGGGATCTATTCAGATTCTTTATCATTGTAGTGAATGAAATACATATAGTATAAACTTTGCTGTTTTAACCATTTTTCAGTATACAATTTAGTGGCATTAATTACATTCACAGTGTTATACAAACATAATTGCTACCTATTTCCAAAACTTTTTATCACTCTAAGCATAAACTCTGAATTCACTTAGCAATAACTTCTTTTCCCTTCCTTCTAGCTTTTAATAGCCTCTAATATACTTTTGGTTACTATGAATTTGTCTATTCTAGATGTTTCATCTAAGTGGAATTATGCAGTATTTGTTCTCCTATGTCTGCTTTAGTTCACTTACCACAATGTTTTCAAGGCTCATCCATGTTGCAGAAAACATCAGAACTTCATTCAGTTTGGAAGACTGAATAATGCTGTAAGTAAAGTGAAAGTGTTAGTTGCTCAGTTATGTCCAACTCTTTGGGACTCCGTGGACTGTAGCCAACCAGGCTCCTCTGTTAGTGGAATTCTCTGGGGAAGGATACTGGAGTACGTATTCCCACTCCAGGGGATCATCCTGACCCAGGGATCAAATCCCAACCTCTTGCATTACAGGGAGATTCTTTACCATCTGTGCCAATATTCTGCTGTATGACCACGCTACATTTCGTTTAGCCATCTATCTGTTGATAGACACTTGGATTATAAACAGTTCTACAAACGTTGGTGTACACATACCTGCTTGTGTTCCTGCTGTCAATTCTTTTGGGTATATATCTAGAAGTGGAATTTCTGGGTTATATGGTAATTCTATATTCAACTTTTTAAAGAGCCGCCAAACTGAATTCCACAATGAGTACTCCACTTTAAATTCACATAGAGTGTATATGAGGGTTCCAGTTTCCCTACCTCCTCACTACACTTATTTTTCATTCTATTTATATTATAGACATCATAGTAGGTATGAAATAGTATTATCACTGTGGTTTTGATATGTGTTTCTCTAAAAACTGATTATGTTGAACATCTTTTCATATTTTTCATTCTATTTATATTATAGACATCATAGTAGGTATGAAATAGTATTATCACTGTGGTTTTGATATGTGTTTCTCTAAAAACTGATTATGTTGAACATCTTTTCATGGCTTATTAGCCATTTTTACATCTTTGAAGAAATGTCTATGTAAATACTTATGTCCATTTAAAAAATTAGATTTTTTTTTTTTGTTGAGTTATAGGAGTTCTTTATTCTGGATAGTAAACTCTTATCAGGTATATGATTTGCTAATATTTTCTCCCATTATTTAATAAGATTCTTTTTAAAAATTTTAATGGGGCTTCTTTTTAGAATAGATATAGACTCAGAGAAAAATTAAGAAGGTCCAAAAATTTCTGATATACCTGCTATCCCCACATGTGCATAGCCTCCTTCATTATCAACATCTCTCACCAGATTGGTACATTTGTTACAATTGATTTACCTACTTTGACACATCAAGAGTTTATAGTTTACATTAAAGGTTCATTTTTGGTGCTGTACGTTATATGGGTTTGGACAAATGTGTAATGAAACATATCCACCACTGTAGTAGCACACAGAGGAGTTTCACTGCCCTAAAAACCCTCTGTGCTCTTCCTACTCACACCTCTCTTCCCCCAGTCCTTCAGAACCATTCATTGATCTTTTTATTTCCTCCATAGTTTTGTCTTTTCTAAAATGTCATATAGATGGAATTGTACAGTATGTAACCTTTTCAGATTGGCTTCTTTCATTTACTAATATGAAACTGAAGTATAGCTGATTTACAAAGTTGTGTTAGCTTCAGGTGTTCAGAAAAGTGATTCAGTTGTGTGTGTATATGTGTGTGTGTGTGTGTGTGTGTGTGTGTGTGTGTGTGTGTATGTGTGCATGGGGGCTTCCCAGGTGGTGCAGTGGTAAAGAATCCACTTGTCAATGCAGGAGACTCAGGAGACATGAGTTAGATCCCTGGGTTGGGAAGGTCCCCTGGAGTAGGAAATGGCAACCCACTCCATTATTCTTGCCTGGGAAATTTCATGGACAGAGGAGCCTGGTAGGCTATAGTCCATGGGGTTACAAAGAGTTTGACATGACTGAGCATGCATGCATGTGCGTATGTGTTTATCTATATATATACATACATACATGCATGTGTGCGTGTGTGCTCAGTCACTTCAGTTGTGTCTGACTCTTTGCCCCGCTATGGACTGTAGCCTGCCAGGCTCCTCTGTCTATGGGATTGTCCAGGCAAGAATATTGGAGTGAGTAGCCATGCCCTCCTCCAGGGAATCTTTCTGACGCTGGGATCAAACCAATGTCTCCTGCATTGCAGGTGAATTCTTTACCACTGAGGCACCTGGGAAGCCCGACATATATACATATATTCATATTATTTTTCAAATTCTTTTCCGTTATAGATTATTGCAAGATAGTGAATATAGTTCTCTGTGCTATACAGTAGCACTTTGTTGCTTATCTTTTTTGTATATAGTAGTCTGTATCTGTTAATCACAACTCCTAATTTATCATTCCCTCTCTCCCTTTCCCCTTGGGTAATCATAAGTTTGCCTTCTATGTCTGTGAGTCTATTTCTGTTTTGTAAATAAGTTCATCTGTATTATCTTTAAACATTCCAAGTATAAATGATATCATATATTTGTCTTTCTGTCTTCATTAGTTTGATAGTCTCTAGGTCCATCCATGTTGCTGTAAATGGTGTTATTTCATTCTTTCTATGGCTGAGTAATATTCCATTGTGTATATATACCACTCCTTCTTTATCCATTCGTATCTTCGTGGATGTTTAGGTTGGCTCCATGTCTGGGCTATTATTGTAAATAGTGCTCCTATGAACACTGGAGTGCATGCATCTTCTTAAATTAGAGTTTTCATCTGTTCCAGATATGTGCACAGGAGTTGGATTGATGGATCATATGGTAGCTCTATTTCTAGTTTTTTAAAGGAAACACCATACTGTCCTTCCACCAACAGTATATAAGTGTTCCCTTTTCTCCACATCTCCTCTAGCATTTATTATTTTTAGATTTTTAATGATGGCCATTATGACACATGAGGTATTACCTCATTGTAGTTTTCATTTGCATTTCTCTAGTAAGTACTGATATTGAGCATCTTTTCATGTGCCTGTTTGCTATCCATATATCGTCTTTAGAGAAATGTGTATTCAAATCTTTTGCCCATTTTTTTTTTGATTGGCGTATTTGGGTTTTTTTGATACTAAGTTTTATGAGCTGTTTGTAAGTTTTGTAAATTAATCCCTTGTCTGTAACATCAATTGCAAATATTTTCTCCCATTCTGTAGATTGTCTTTTTGTTCTGCTTATGATTTCCTTTGCTGGAGAAAAGACAGTCTCTTCAATAAGTAGAGCTCTGGACAGTCACATGTACAAGAATGAAATTAGAACTTTCTCTAACACCATATGCACAAATAAACTCAAAATGGGTTAGGTTAAAGACCTAAATGTGTGAATGAATATTGTAAAACTTATAGAGGAAAACCTAGGCAGAACATTCTTTGACATAAATCACAGCTATATTTCTTTGACTCTACCTCCTAGAGTAATAAAAATAAAAACCAAAATAAGCAAATGGGACCTAACTAAGCTTTAAAGTTTTTACACAGCAAAATGGGAGAAAATATTTGCAAACAAAGTGACCAACAAGGGATTAATCTCCAAAATATACAAACAGTTCATGCAGCTCAACATAAAGTAAAGCAAACAGTCTAATCAGTAAATGGACAGAAGTTCTAAATAGACATTTCCTCTAAAGAGGACATACAAATGATAAACACACAGACACACACACACATGAAAAGATGCTCAACATCACTAACTATTAGAGAAATGCAAATCAAACTACAGTGAGGTATATTGTCACACCATTCAGAATGGTTATCATAAAAAGTCTATAAACAACAAAAGCTGGAGAGGGTGAAGAGAAAAGAGACCCCTCCTACACTGTTGGTGGGAGTGTATACTGGTAAAGCCACTATGCAGATCAATATGGAGGTTCCAAAAAATATATATATAGAAGTACTATATGATTCAGCAATCCCGCTCAGTCTGTTCAGTCACTCAGTTGTGTCTGCCTCTTTGTGACTCCATGGACTGCAGCATGCCAGGCTTCCTGTCCATCACCAACTCCCGGAGCTTACTCAAATTCATGTCCATCGAGTCAGATGCCATCCAACCATCTCATCCTCTGTCATCCCCTTCTCCTCCCACCTTCAATCTTACCCAGTATCAGGGTCTTTTCCAATGAGTCTGTTCTTTGCATCAGGTGGCCAAAGTATTGAAGTTTCAGCTTCAGCACCAGTCCTTCCAATGAATATTCAGGACTGATTTCCTTTAGGATGGACTGGTTGGATCTCCTTGTGGTCCAAGGGACTCTCAAGAGTCTTCTCTAACACCACAGTTCAAAAGTATCAATTCTTTGGCGGTCAGCTTTCTTTATAATCCAACTCTCAGATCCATACATGACTACTGGAAAAACCATACCTTTGACTAGATGGACCTTTGTTGGCAAAGTAATGTCTCTGCTTTTTAATATGCTGCCTAGGTGGATTACAGCTTTCCTTCCAGGGAGAAAGTGTCTTTTAATTTTATGGCTACAGTCACCATCTGCAAATGATTTTGGAGCCCCCCAAAATAAAGTCTGTCACTGTATCCATTATTTCCTCATTTATTTGACATGAAGTGATGGGACTGGATGCCATGATCTAGTTTTCTGAATGTTGAGTTTTCAGCCAACTTTTCACTTTCACCTTTCACTTTCATCAAGAGGCTCTTTAGTTCTTTACTTTCTGCAACAAGAAAGAGTGGTGTCATCTGCACATCTGAGGTTATTGATATTTCATGATGTCCAGTAAAGGACAGAAATGGAATGGACCTAACAGAAGCAGAAGATGTTAAGAAGAGGTGGCAAGAATACACAGAAAAACTATACAAAAAAGATCTTTATGACTGAGATAACCACGATGGTGTGATCACGCACCTAGAGCCAGATATCCTGGAATGTGAAGTCAAGTGGGACATTGCTGTGAACAAAGCTAGTGGAGGTGATGAAATTCCAGTTGAGCTATTTCAAATCCTAAAAGATGATGCTGTGAAAGTGCTGCACTCAATATGTCAGCAAATTTGGAAAACTCAGCAGTGGCCACAGGACTGGAAAAAGTCAGTGTTCATTCCAATCCCAAAGAAAGGCAATGTCAAAGAATTGCCTTTGCCAAAATTGTTCAAATTGCCAAAAGTGTTCAAACTACTGCACAATTGCACTCATCTCATACAGTAGCAAAGTAATGCTCAAAATTCTCCACACCACGCTTTAACAGTATGTGAACCGAGAACTTCCAGATGTTCAAACTGGATTTAGAAAAGGCATAGGAACCAGAGATCAAATTGCCGATAGCCGCTGGATCATCAAAAAAGCAAGGGAGTTCCAGAAAAACATCTATTTCTGCTTTATTGACTACACCAAAGCCTTTGACTGTGTGGATCACAATAAACTGTGGAAAATTCTGAAAGAGATGGGAATACCAGACTACCTGACCTGGCTCCTGAGAAATCTGTATGCAGGTCAGGAAGCAACAGTTAGAACTGGACATGGAACAACAGACTGGTTCCAAATAGGGAAAGGAGTAGGTCAAGGCTGTATATTGTCACCCTGCTTATTTAACTTATGTGCAGAGCAATCCCACTGCTAGGCATATATTCTGAAAAAAGCATATTTCAAAAAGATACACACATCCAGTGTTCATGGCAGCAATATTTACAATAGCCAAGACATGGAAGCAACCTAAATGCCCATCAATAGATGAGTGGATAAAGAAGAAATTTATATTTGTACAATGGAATATTACTCAGCTATAAAAAAGAATGAAATAATGCCATTTGTAGCAACATGGATGGGCCTAGAGATTATCATAGTAAGTGAAATAAGTCAGAAAAAGACAAATATCATATGATATCCCTTATAAGTGGAATCTGAAAAAATGTTATAAATGGACTTAGTTACAAAACAGGAACAGACTCACAGACATAGAAAAAAACCTATGGTTACCAAAGGGGAAAGGTGAGGGGACGGAATAAATTACGAGGTTGGCATTAACAGAAACATACGTTTCAGTTCACTGATTCCTTCCTCTGATTCATTCATTCTGCTGTTGAATTTTAAATTTGGTTACTGCATTTTGCAATTCTAAAATTTCCTGTTTGTTATTCTTTATATTGTCTATTTATTTGCTATTTGTTTCTGTCTTTGTATAGATTTTATATTTTTTTCATTTATTTCAAGTAGGCTTGCACTTGGTAATTGAGGCATGTTTATTATGACTGCTTAAAAATATTTGTCAGATAATAATTCTAAAATTTCTGTCATTTCTCCAACAGGCCTACCACAGTGGAGCAGTGGAAATTTGTTTTGGTAGTACTGGGTGGAGATGGGTGCCCAGACTCCTCACAGTGTCTCTGATAACATTGTAGACAGGGGTGAAAGGAACTCATTACCATCCAACGGAGATGGAAGTTTCAGCTCCTTATTCATCCTTCTCTGACATCAGCATACTGGGTGGTTAAGGCATCTCATTATAGTCTCATCTAGGCTTTCCACTTGGCCTTTGCTGACATGGGTAGGGATGAGAGCCACAGTTTACCTGTTGTGTTTGGCATATAATGTTTATTGTCTAGAACATATCTTTGTAGCCTTCCCCTTTGTTTAGAGAGAGTTGACTTCTACTGTACTTGTTGGCATTTCCGGGTTGCTAGCTTTTTCAGTTCCAAGTCTGAGACAGGTGAGGCCAAAAGAAAAGCCACAAATTCAGCAGTACATCATTCCTTGGGTCCTCTAGTCCCTAGATTGTCTGACTTCTCTGCCTTAGCCTTTCAGAGTCTCCTTATGTTTATTTAAATATAATTCTTAGAGTTTTTAGTTTTACTTGGTAGGAGGAATAGGAGAAGGACATAGTTTTGTCTTACTAGAACTGTACATATACTTTTAACAGAATTTCAGCCTCCCATACCAAGTGTGAACTTCATTTACTGCTTTTCCAGACTAGTAGCTCCTTATTAAAAGTCTGGCTCCATGTTTTTAAAACAATAGGCTGTAACTCATTAGTGAGTCATAAAATCCATTTTATAGATCATAACTAGCATTAAAAAATGAAATATAGTGTGGAAATCAAGTACATAGTAAGGGCAAGAATTGTTGCATAACATTTTTAGTAGTCTATGTGTGCATGCACACATATGTCTGAATACTGGGTTGCAAGGTTAAATGCATTTTTTAAACTGTGGATTACAGTCCGCATAGTCTGGAAGTCACTCACTTACATGGGAAAGAATGGTGAGAGAGAGAGAAGACAAGACTCATTCAAGCTTAGAGGAAATCCCTGCCACCCAAAGGCATTAGTTGACTTAGGGTATGGTATGTTAGCTGGTTTCGCAGATTGGACTAATGGATCACGTTTGCTTTTTAAAAATGCTTTTTTATCCCCCAAGAATCACTTGCCTGTAGGATGAAAGGGAGAGGCCTCATATCACAACTGGCCCTAAACCTGAGTCTTTCATTCCAACCTTTGAGCTTGGAAGAAAGTGGATTCTTATAAGGAATGTTTGAAGGCAACTCCATGGTATTCCAGACATAGATTCCTCCAGGAAAATTCTCTTAGGAATAAGAATTAAATTAGTGCCATCCTCACCTCAACCCCCAATGCATTTCTGAGTTAAAGCAAGGTTTTGCTCTGTACATTTTGTGCTCTTTTGATATTGAGTGAGTAAGAAGCAGTAGGGGGTGACAGGAAGCCAGAACTCTGGTGGGGAGTCCATGGAACTATTCCTTGAAGGAGAAGGTAAAAATAAAATGTTTCAAATATTGTAAAACAATTATCTTCCAATAACGAGAGAGAGAGAAAATAGTTGCAAGTTGAACTATAGAATCTGTATTACCAGAGGATAAGAAGAGGAGGTAGTAAATAAAAAATCAAGTCAATCTTAAATGGCCAGAACACCTTAAATTGCCATAGAGTTATTCATATTACTTCAACTTAGGAGACTCTGTGTAAATTACTAATTCTTGTGATCTCATTATAGATGGATTGTGTGTGTCTTGGAGATTCTGATAATGAATCTTGATGGTATATTTTGGGCCAGGCTCAGTGATAGACACTTTTACATGGGTACTCTATTGACTTCTTAGAATAACCCTGTGGGCAAGTATTATGAGCCCCAATTCACAGGTGAGGATGATGAAGCTTACAGAAGGTGGGTGATTTGCCCCAAATTATAGGGTTGGCAAGTGGCAGAGTCAGAATTTAGAGCAAGAGAGTTCCATAAAAACATCTATTTCTGCTTTATTGACTATGCCAAAGCCTTTGACTGTTTGATCACAATAAACTGTGGAAAATTCTTAGAGATGGGAATGCCAGACCACCTGACCTGCCTCTTGAGAAACCTGTATGCAGGTCAGGAAGCAACAGTTAGAACTGGACATGGAACAACAGACTGGTTCCAAACAGGAAAAGGAGTACGTCAAGGCTGTATATTGTCACCCTGCTTATTTAACTTATATGCAGAGTACATCATGAGAAACACTGGGCTGGATGAAGTACAAGCTGGAATCAAGATTACTGGGAGAAATATCAATAACCTAAGATATGCAGATGACACCACTCTTATGGCAGAAAGTGAAGAAGAACTAAAGAGCCTCTTGATGAAAGTGAAAGAGGAGAGTGAAAAAGTTGGCTTAAAGCTTGACATTCAGGAAACAAAGATCATGGCATCCAGTCCCATCACTTCATGGCAAATAGATGGGGAAACAGTGGCTGACTTTATTTTTGGGGGCTCTAAAAATCACCGCAGATGGTGATTGCAGCCATGAAATTAAAAGACACTTACTCCTTGGAAGGAAAGTTATGACCAACCTAGACAGCATATTAAAAAGCAGAGACATTACTTTGTTAACAAAGATCTGTCTAGTCAAGGCTGAGGTTTTTCCAGTGGTCATGTATGGATGTGAGAGTTGGGCTATAAAGAAAGCTGAGTGCCGAAGAATTGATGTTTTTGAACTGTGGTGCTGGAGAAGACTCTTGAGAGTCCCTTGGACCACAAGGAGATCCAACCAGTCCATCCTAAAGGAGATCAGTCCTGGGTGTTCATTGGTAGGACTGATTTTGAAGTTGAAACTCCAATACTTTGGCCACCTGATGCGAAGAGCTGACTCATTTGAAAAGACCCTGATGCTGGGAAAGATTGAGGGCAGAAGGAGAAGGGGATGACAGAGGATGAGATGGCTGGATATCCTCACTGACTCGATGGAGATGAGTTTGGGTGGACTCTGGGAGTTGGTGATGGACAGGGAGGCCTGGCGTGCTGCGGTTCGTGGGGTCGCAAAGAGTCAGACACGACTGAGCGACTGAACTAAACTGAAACTGAGTACAGTTTCCACATGCCTCCCACTTTACTATAAATGCTTTTGTGAAATGAGGCCATGAGAGAATGCAGTTAACCTCTATGAAAATTAAGAGGCTCAAATATTTTTTTAAAGTTCTGCTATTATATTATTGTTTTTATAGCTTATTTTTTTATTTTTGATCGTGCTGGGTCTTCATTGCTTTCTGTGCACGGGCCTTCTCTAGTTGCAGTGAGTGTGGTTGCTGTTCTTCCTCGTAGTTCTCAGGTTTCTCACTGCGGTAGCTTCTCTTGTTGTGTATCATAGGCTCTAGGTCCGCAGGCTTCAGTATCTGTGGCACTCTGATTCAGCTGCTCCTTAGCATGTGCAATCCTGGACTAGGGATCAAACCTCTGTCTCCAGCATTGGCAAGCAGATTCTTATCCACTGTGCCACCAGGGAAGTCCGAAAGTTCTGCTCTTTTAAAGTTCTGTATATTTTAAAGTTTTGGTAAAAAGCAACCCACTGTTGTTATTTAGATCTGTGAAAAGATTTCATGATATAGGACTCTTCCTGCAACTTTACCGTTTAAAGAAAATGTGTCTTCTTTCCTTGGCTTCTTCAGTGGCTCAGCAGTAAAGAATCCACCAGCAGTGCAGGAGCTGAAGGAGATACAGGTTTGATCCCTGGGTTAGGAAGATCCCCTGGAACAGGGCATGGTAATCCACTCCAGTATTCTTGCCTGGAGAATCCCATGGACAGAGGAGCCTAGTGGGCTACAATTCATAGATCCCAAAGAGTCAGACCCAATTCTGAAGCAACTTAATACGCATGAACACATCTTCTTCCCTAAAAATATTTTACTGGTTAAAAAAGGATCATAGTGAAATCTACCAAAGCATAAAACAAAATGTATTTATGACAGGAGGCATAAGCTGTTTCACCAAACCCTGAATGGTACATTTTCAGAAACAGATGTAAATTAAATAAAGGAGCAGCATTAGAAACATTATCCAAATATTAACAAATATTTGGGATAGTGATGCTGTTAGAGAAACTTACTGCCAGTGATAAAAAAACAAACAAAAAAAAAACAGTAGAGATAATAAACCCTGGTTAATAAACCCTGTTATTTTATCAATGAAGTAGAAAAAATACTTTCAGTACTTTCAGCAAGAGATTCATGATGCAGGAGGTGTTCCAGAGACCTTTTCTGCAGCATCTGCACTAGGTGAGTGAGTGAGTGAGCGAGTGAGTGAAAGTCGCTCAGTTGTGTCTGATTCTTTGCGACCCCATGGACTGTAGCCTACCAGGCTCCTCTGTCCACAGAATTCTTCAGGCAAGAATACTGGAGTAGGTTGCCATTTTCTTCTCCAGGGGATCTTCCTGACAGAGGGATCAAATCTGATCTCCTGCATTGTAGACAGGAGATTATTTACCACCATCTGAGCCATCAAGGAAGCCGCTAGGTGGCATGGTCTAAACCCAAACATCAGCTGAAAGCAACCAAAGAAATTACAAACAGGCATCTGAACAACCCCTAACCCAGCATCAGAAATAGCAACTTGGTTCCTGAGTAGATTAACAGGGACAGTATTAGGGGGAAAGTGCAGACTGAGCAATATAGGTACAAACCTTAATAATTGACTCTATGCTGGCTCTGAGTAGCTGCAAAGGATTCTTTGGGGACAGAATTTTAAAAGGCAACACAATTGCCTGAATCAGCTAGACTGGCTCTCTTAGCTGAGTTGAAGGGTTCTGGAAAGATTTAACTGTATGAATAAGATGCTTTATTCCTGGGCAGAGGTTTAATTAAAAAAAAAAATCATATGTTGAGGCCTTAGGTAGGCAAAACGTCTTTAAAAAAATATCATTCCAGTGACACCTGGATCATTACAGCAAAGAAGAATTTAGAATTTAATTACCTACAAGGTGTTTACATATGTTATCATCAGGAGCTTAGAGAGCAAATTAAGATAGACCTAGGCACTTTTTATTCAACCTGCAGTCAGTTTTGCCTTTCCTGTTTCTCAGATGCAAATACAATATCATTAAAGAGGTGACTCAATTTACATAGATGTATTCCTGAAAACCAGATGTGCTGTGAGCAAACCAAATTGTTGCGAATCAAATTATGTTTTATATCCTAAGGGAACTTGTTATTTAAGCATCTGTGATGTTTGTTATGACTTAAAGGATTGGCATTTATAGGCCAAATGGTTACTTCTGCTAAGATGGTGTGTCTGTGTTGTCAGGGTCATGTTAGGCTATACTGTAGGGAAAAAAATATAAGTGTCAGTGACTTCATACAGTGAGGATTTATTTCTTGATTTCGTCAGAATCTGATGCAGGTTTGGACAGCCCTCTGGTGTTCTTGTCTTCCAGGGACCCAGTGACTCGGGGACTCAGAGTATTTCCTTTTTTGCATTTCTAACATTTCAGTGTCATATGACCCCAAACAACACACAGAGGCAGTAAAGGTAGCATGTGAGTGCCCTAGAAGTCGACAATGGTTTGGTGACCACAGTCTGCCGCCCTGGTGTTTATCTCGGTGTGATTATCTTTGTGGGTTTTAGAAGAATTGAGGAGACTCGGCTACAGTCAACTGATTTTCAGAGCCCTTGGTGTATTACACATTTAATAATGCTTTTGGTATACAAATATAGCTTATCTTTAAAATAATCAGATTCAGGAGCCAGAAGAAGAAAAGACATCCATGGGAAATTGTCACAGACCCTCAGAATGGATCTTTGCACATCAAAAAACTCTTTTTGTTACATCATTGGTTTTGCAGTTTGTACTTTCAAGGTTTCTTTGCCTTGACTTGATGGTGATTTCCTGGATGTCATCTCAGACTGCTCCCCTGACTTTGGTCCTCCTGTTTTCTTGTGATTCGCCTGCATATTCCTGCCTTGGTCAGCAACCTCAACCTACAGCCCTGATCCTTGCCTTCATTCTAAATCTTTGCTTGGTAACTTGTTTATGTGGCCTTCCCAGTATCGAACCACTATCCATATTCTGCCCATATTATTGCTTCTGTGTAGCTCATGCTACTCTATTCCCTAAAACCTGCTCAGGGATATTACTCTGGCATTCTCCCCCTCTCTGCTCTATCATTCTTCCCCCATTCCACTGAATATTCCCTACTAAATATTCCCTTCTCTATTGCGTTCAGTCTATTGTTTCTCCCACCCTGAAAGAAAGAAAGAAAACCTCTCTTGACCTTAATTCCCATTCTAGTTAACTCTATTATCTCCTTCTCTTTACTTCAAAATGTCTTAAATTTCTTTAATTGCTTTAATTTCTCTCCTCCATCTTCACTTGAATCTACTCCAATTAAGCCTTCACCAGCACTACTCTTCTGAAACTACACTTGTCAAGGTCACCTTTGAGTTCCACGTTGCTAAATCCAGTGGTTATTCTCTGCCTTCATCTTACTTAAAATCTCAACAGCACTTGACACACAGCTGTTTACTCTCTTCTGTGTGAAAGTTTTTCTCTTCTTGGCTTCCAGAATACTACACTTGCCTGGTTTTCCTCCTACCTTTTAAAATGCTTCTTCTAAATCTTTTTTCTCCGTTTTCTCCTTTCCTCATCTCCTAAATATTAGAGTACCCCAGTGCTCTGCTCTTGGACCTCATTTTTTTTTTTCTATCTATAATTCCTCTCTAGGTGATCTGGTCCAGATTCATGGTGTTAAGTAGCATCTCTCTGCTGATATTATCCAAATTAATATCTCCAGTCCGGATGCCTTCCCTGATTCAGAACCATCATCAGTTGATGGATATCACCTCGTGGATGTCTAATAGGACCTGGAAACTTTAACATTTCTAAAGCTAAGCTCTAGGTCTTTCTCCAGATGAGCTTCTCTTATACGTTTCTCTGTTTCAGTTAATATAACTTCAGTCCTTAAATTGCTAGAATAAATTGACCTCAGCCTTAACTCTTCTGTTTCTCTTACAACCTTTATCTGATCCATCAGAAAATCCCGACAAATTCTTCTACTTTGACCATTGCTCATCACTCTGATTATGTCTCACCTGTGTTACAGTAATTTCCCAATTAGTGTCTTGCTTCTGTCTTTGCCCCCCTTGCCTCCCACAAACCTATCTTATCACAGCAACCAGAGATATCCTCTAAAGATATGTTAGATCATATCAGTCTTCTTATCACTCTCATTTGAGTCTCATCTCATCAATCTAAAACCCAAAGTTCCCACACTTACCTACAAGGCTCTATGGGGCATGGCTCCTGGTTATGTTTATTCTTAGCCCTGCTCTTCCCACTTCAGCCACATTGCCTCACTGCTGCTCTTGAACAGACTAGGCAATCTTCCTCTTCTCATCCTTGACCTTATTGTTTCCTCTCCCTGGCATTCTGGCTTCCTAGAATGACTCACTTGTTTGTATCTTTCACATTTTTCCTCTACTGCACCATCTCTGTGAAAGCTTACCTCATCATTTGTCTAAAAATTGCAACCATTTCTCCTGATATTTTCTACTCTACCTACCAAGATTTATTTTTCCTTTTGCTATTGTCATTTTTCAACCTACCTAATTTTCAAACTTATTTTGTCTTTTTATTTTTCTCTTCCCCATTAGCATATAAGCTCCCTGAGGGCCATTTATTTGACTGGTTGATTAATGTTGTATCTGTTGTGACTCAAACAATGACTGACATACAGTAAATGTTCAAGGAACACTTGTTGAATGAAAGAACAGATCAATGAGAGGATAGTGTTCCCAAAGTTAATTTAAAATTCTGCTATTTAGAACACTGTTTACAGTTGTTTCTGTTTCCCCACAGAAACAATACTATTCATGGCAGATAAGTCCTGCAATACTTGCTCAAAATCTAAATTCTATAACATTCCCAAAACGTAGGGCATCAGTTGAGTTATCATACAGTGTCCCCAAGTCTCCCACATTGTAGGAAGATTCTTTACCAGCTGAGCCACAAGGGAAGCCCAAGAATACCAGAATGGGTAGTCTATCCCTTCTCCAGCAGATCTTCCAAACACAAGAATTGAACTGGGGTCTCTTGCATTGCAGGTAGATTCTTTACAAACTGAGCTATCAGGAAAGCCCCAAATAATTACTTATTTGGCTGTGCCAGTTTTTAGATGCAGCATTCAGTATTTATTTCCCTGACCAAGGATCGAACCTGGGCCCTCTGCATTGGGAGCATGGAATCTTAGCCACTGGACTACCAGGGAAGTCTCAAAAGTGAAAGTTGCTCAGTTGTGTCCAACTCTTTGTGGCTCCATGGACTATACAGTCCATGGAATTCTCCAGGCCAGAATGCTGGAGTGGGTAGCAATTCCCTTCTCCATGGGATCTTCCTAACCAAGGGATTGAACCCAGGTCTCCCGCATTGCAGGTGGATTCTTTACCAGCTGAGCCACCAGGGAAGCCTGATGTCCCCTAGCTATCTACCTTCAGTAAGACACAGTTGATCACAATATAACTTTATGAGGACTCTAAAAAGGGGATTAGAGAGTCCAGTGGGGAAACTCAGAAAAAGGAGCTGTGGTTTTAGAATTAGAGTTAATTTCACAGAAGAAATGATATTTGCATTAGGTCTCTAAGAATGCAATGAAAGCTTGTCACAGAGAGAAAAGGAGAGAAATGTTAATAGGCAGAAGGACTAGCATATCAGAAGACGTAAGCGTAAAGTAATATGGTTTGTTTGTGGAAAGAAGAACAATTTTTATGAGACTGGAATATTGGTGAGAGAGGAAGAGGGGCCAAAGTTGTGAAAAATTCTATAAGCTATGTCGGGGAGCTGAGGTTTATTTTGTCATTGCTAAGAAAGTTTTCTGAATTGAATGGAGCCCTGGAGACTGGTAAAGAAGCAAAAAGCTCATTTCTTCTCTGAGAAATTTTCTTAATGCTTTGTGGCTTATAAATTGTGGTTCTCAAATGTGATTTGGTTTCTAAGCAATTTCAAAATTGATTGGGCTGCCTCAAAGTATGTATATGTATGTATACATATATGTATATGTATGTATGTATGCTGCTGCTGCTGCTGCTAAGTCACTTCATTCATGTCTGACTCTCGTGCCGAGTCATGCTGACTCATAGGCGGCAGCCCACAAGGCTCCCCCGTCCCTGGGATTCTCCAGGCAAGAACACTGGAATGGGTGTATGTATGTATACACACACAAATTGTAATTTATTGTTTTACCCAAACATTACTTTTATGATATCCACATACACCCTGACTAAATATTTCCATGTTGTATCTTTAGCCATAACCACTAAATAAAGTCAAATTTGATCTTTAGGAAGAGACTGGTGACTTGGAAGAAGGCACAGGAAGTTTGCTTATCAAAAAGGCTGGTCCCCGAGTCCTGGGAAAAGAAATTATAAGGAAAGAGATGAGGGAACCAAGATTCAAAATTATCTGGAGACTGAATCCTGAGTACTCAGTCCACATTAAGAAGAAAAACTAAATATAGAAAAACTTACTGTCCTGAATTTAAGATCAAAATTTTAATTATGTAAGTCAAGACTGGGAATGCTTAGGTTGGCAGCTGATATGAGGCTAAGTGTCAGATACTATTCTAAGGGCACTTTGCACAGCAAAGTAAATGATCACCAAAAATAGAAAATGAATGGGAGAAAATATTTGCAAATGATATGACCAACACGGGATTGATATCCAGCATATATAAACAGCTTACACAATTCAACATCAAAAAAACAACTCAGTTGAAAAATGGACATAAAAAGTAAATAGACATTTTTCCAAAGAGTAAATGCAGATGGCCTACTAGCAAATGAAAAGATGCTTAATACTGCTAATCATCAGGGAAATGCAAATGAAAACCATAATGAGATATCATCTCACACCTGTTGAAAGACTATGACCAAAAAGAACACAAATGATAAATATCGGTGAGGACAGGGAGAAAAAGAAAACCTTGCACACTGTCGGTGCAACTGCTGTGGAAAACAATATGGAGGTTTCTAAAAAAGCTAAAATGAGAAATGTCATATTACGCAGCAATTCCACTTCTGGGTATATATCTGGAAAAACCAAAAACATTAATTAAAAAAATACATACATTACAATGTTCATAGCAGCATTATTTACAGTTGCCAAAACATGGAAGCAACCTAGGTATCCATTCACAGGTGAATGGATAAAGAAGATACAGTGTGTGTGTGTGTATACATGTATACACACACTGAAATACTATTAAGACATCATTGGCCACCTGATGTGAAGAACTGACTCATTAGATAAGACCCTGATGCTGGGAAATGTTGAAGGCAGGAAGAGAAGGGGACAACAGAGGATGAGATAGTTGCATGGCATCACTGACTCAATGGACGTGAGTTTGAGCAAGCTCCAGGAGCTGGTGATGGACAGGGAAGCCTGCTGTGCTGCAGTCTATGGGGTCGCAGAGTTGGACACGACTGAGTGACTGAACTGACTGAAGACACAAAAATAATGAAATGTCACCATTTGTAGAAACATGGATGGACTTGAAGAGTACCATGCTGAAGCTGAATGGTTCTATGAAGACCTACAAGATTTCTAGAACTAACACCCAAAAAAGATGTCCTTTTCATTATAGGGGACTGGAATGCAAAAGTCAGAAGTCAAGAAACACCTGGAGTAACAGGCAAATTTGGCCTTGGAGTATAGAATGAAGCAGGGCAAAGGCTAACAGAGTTTTGCCAAGAGAACACACTGGTCATAGCAAACACCCTCTTCCAACAACACAAGAGAAGACTCCACATATGGACATCACCAGATGGTCAACACCGAAATCAGATTGATTGCATTATTCGCAGCCAAAGATGGAGACGCTATATGCAGTCAGCAAAAACAAGACCAGGAGCTGACTGAGGCTCAGATCATGAACCGCTTATTGCCAAATTCAGGCTTAACTTGAAGAAAATAGGGAAAACCACTAGACTATTCAGGTATGACCCAAATCAAATCCCTTACAATTATACAGTGGAAATGAGAAATAGATTTAAGGGACTAGATCTGATAGAGTGCCTGATGAACAATGGACGGAGGTTCATGACATTGTACAGGAGACAGGGAGCAAGACTATCCCCAAGAAAAAGAAATGCAAAAAGGCAAAATGGATGTCTGAGGAGGCCTTACAAATAGCTGGGAAAAGAAGAGAAGTGAAAAGCAAAGGAGAAAAGGAAAGATATTCCCATTTGAATACAGAGTTCCAAAGAATAGCAAGGAGAAATAAGAAAGCCTTCCTCAGTGATCAGTGCAAACAAATAGAGGAAAGCAATAGAATGGGAAAGACTAGAGATCTCTTCAAGAAAATCAGAGATACCAAGGGAACATTTCATGCAAAGATGCACTCAATAAAGGCCAGAAATGGTATGGACCTAACAGAAGCAGACGATATTAAGAAGATGTGGCAAAAATACACAGAAGAACTATACAAGAAAGATCTTCATGACCCAGATAATCATGATGATGTGATCACTCACCTAGAGCCAGACATCCTGGAATGTGAAGTCAAGGTGGGCCTTAGGAAGCATCACTACAAACAAAGCTAGTGGAGGTGATGGATTCCAGTTGAGCTATTTCAAATCCTAAAAGATGATGCTGTGAAAGCATTGCACTCAATATGCCAGCAAATTTGGAAAACTCAGCAGTGGTCACAGGACTGGAAAAGGTCAGTTTTCATTCCAATCCCAAAGAAAGGCAATGCCAAAGAATGCTCAAACTACCGCACAATTGCACTCATCTCACATGCTAATAAAGTTGTGTTCAAAATTGTCCAAGACAGGCTTCAATGATATGTGAACTGTGAACTTCCAGATGTTCAAACTGGTTTTAGAAAAGGCAGAGGAACCAGAGATCAAATTGGCAACATCCTCTGGATCATCAAAAGAGCAAGAGAGTTCCAGAAAAGCGTCTATATCTGCTTTATTGACTATGCCAAAGACTTTGACTGTGTGGGTTACAATAAACTGTTGAAAATTCTGAAAAAGCTGGGAATACCAGAGCACCTGACCTGCTTCTTGAGAAATCTGTATGCAGGTCAGGAAGCAACAGTTAGAACTGAACATGAAACAACAGACTGGTTCCAAACAGGAAAAGGAGTACATCAAGGCTGTATATTGTCACCATGCTTATTTAACTTATATGCAGAGTACATCATGAGAAGTGCTGGGCTGGAAAGCACAAGAAAGCACAAGCTGGAATCAAGACTGCTGGGAGAAATATCAATAACCTCAGATATGCAGATGACACCACCCTTATGGCAGAAAGTGAAGAAGAACTAAAGAACCTCTTGATGAAAGTGAAAGAGGAGAGTGAAAAAGTTGGCTTAAAGTTCAACATTCAGAAAACAAAGATCATGGCATCCGGTTCCATCACTTCACGGCAAATAGATGGAGAAACAGTGGAAACAGTGGAAGACTATTTTTAGGGGCTCCAAAATCACTGCAGATGGTGACTGCAGCCATGAAATTAAAAGACACTTGCTCCTTGGAAGAAAGGTTATGACCAATCTAGACAGCATATTGAAAAGCAGAGACATTACTTTGCCAACAAAGGTCTGTTTAGTCAAGGCTATGGTTTTTCCAGTAGTCATGTGTGGATGTAAGAGTTGGACTATAAAGAAAGCTGAGCACTGAAGAATTGATGCTTTTGAACTGTGATGTTGGGAAAGACTCGTGAGAGTCCCTTGGACTGCAAGGAGATCCAACCAGTCCATCCTAAAGGAAATCAGTCCTGAGTATTCATTGGAGGGACTGATGCTGAAGCTGAAACTCCAGTCCTTTGGCCACCTGATGTGAAGAGCTGACTCATTTGAAAAGACCCTGATCCTGGGAAAGATTGAAGATGGGAGGAGAAGGGGACGACAGAGGATGAGATGGTTGGATGGCATCACCGACCCAATGGACACGAGTTTGAATTAACTCTGGGAGTTGGTGATGGACAGGGAGGCCTGGCCTGCTGCAGTCCATGGGGTCACAAAGAGTTAGACACAACTGAGAGATTGAACTGAACTGAACTGAATGTTAATTGAAAAATATCAGATAGCGAAAGACAAATACTAAATGTCATTTATATGTGAAACCTAAAAAATGTAACAAACTAGTCAGTAAAAAAGAATCAAATTCACAGATATAGAGAACAAAATAGTGGTTACCAGTGTGGGTAGTGGTGGGGGCAGTATAGGGGTGAGAGGGTGAGAGATACAAGAGAGTGAGAGGTGCAAACTCGTGGCTGTAAAATAGGCTCAATGATGCATTGTACAAAATGGGAAATATTAGCCAACATTTCTTAAAAATTGTAAATGGAAAGTAATCTTTAAAAGTTGTTTAAATTTTTAAAAAACTTTGATCTTTTAGCCTAGGCTCTTGTTTTGTTAATGAGGACACCATGGCCAAAGTTATGAGTATAATAGGAGCCAATAGTGAAGAGGGGCTTCACAAACATAAATTCTATTTTTATTTTTATCATCCCATAAAAATTATTTTATTGTGGTAAGAACCCAACAGGAGATCTACTCTCTTCATAAATTTTTAAGTGTATAGTACATTATTATTGACGCTAGATAGAATGTTATAGCGCATATCTTTAGAACTTATTTATCTTCCTTAACTGAAACTTTATGCACATTATTTAGTAACTCTCCATTTCCCTCTCCCTAGTCCTATTCCACTCTTTGATTCTATGAATTTGACTATTTTAGATGCCTCATGTAAGTAGAATCATGCAGTATTTGTTTTTCTATGACTGCCTTATTTTACTTAGCATAATGTCCTCAAGGTTCATCCGTGTTGTCTCATATTGTAGAATTTTCTTCTTTCAAACTAAATGTGTATGTGTATACCACATTTTCTTTATCCATTCATCTGTCAATGGACATTTAGGTCATTTCTGTATCTTGATGATTGTAAGCAAGCTGCAATAAGCATGGGAATGCTATCTTTTTTTTTTTTTTTGAGATCCTGATTTAAATTCTTTTGGTTAAATATTCAAAAGTGGGAGTGCTGAGTCATATGATAGTTCTATTGTTAATTTTTTGAGGAAACTCCATATTGTTTACCAAAGCAGCTGCACCATTTTGCATTCCCAACAGCAGCACCGAAAAATTCCAGTTTCTCCACATTCTTGCCAACCCTTATCTTTTTTTTTTGGTAATAACCATCCTGATAGATGTTAAGTAATGTTTTACTGTGGTTTTGATTTGTGTTTCTCTGATGATTATGACAGTAAGCATTTTCCCATAAACCTGTTGGCCATTTGTATGTTGTCTTTGGAGAAAAGTCTATTTAATTTAGCCAAATGTTAGTCTTTGGTGAGATTAAAAAAGATATCATGTCCCATGAACTGGGGATGAATATTTCCTCTTGTACCATATTTGAAGTACTGTGCTTGATTCAGGGGTTATATTTTAACTGAGCTACAAAGTGGCCCCAGAGAAGGAAGTCAGGATGTTGAGGGGTCCAGAAATGTGTATGGAGAATGGCTGAATTGATTAAATTTGTATAGCCTGAAAAAGAGATAAAGTGAATGCTTGACAGTTGCTTCAAATATGAAGGGCCATTGTGTTCAAGAAGGAATAGTTGGGGCTTAAAAAAGTTTTGCCTTCTAAATAAATATAAGAGTGCTTTTATATTAGAATTCCCAAAATGGAAAAGGTATCTTGTGAGGCAGTGAGGTACCTGTCATGAGGTGTATCCAAATCAGGTTGTGAACATTGTGGGAATACAGTAGAAGTGGTTCCTCCAGTGGTCAGAAGGTTTGACAAACTGGCTTCTAAGATCCTTTTAAACTGTAACAATATATGCGTCTAAGAGGTTCTCAGTCCAAAGGGTAAGCCATTAAATCTTTACAGTCCATTTGATGTTACAAAAACCATTTTCGATTATATTCTTTTCCCAAGGTCATCTACCATAACCCTTTATATAAATCAACCAATGATATGGTTTTAGCAATTCCCACCTGATCTAACAATATATCAATTCTAAACATAGAATACACATTAGATTTGGTTCAGAGATCAAAGAGTTTTAGAGCTATGAGCTATGAGGTCCTTAGAGATTGTCTGGTTAAATCCTTTTATTGTAGAGATGACAAAATTGAAGCTAAGAATCACTATATTTATTCCTGTCTTACCTAGCTCCTTACAGGAGCATGAGGAATTCCTTTCCCCTATAGGCTCAACTCTGTTAACTTTTGAGACAATACAGGTGAGGGCAGGACACTTAGCAGCAGTCTTTGGTTCAGAAATGGTAATGCCTAGAATTTATTGGATAACAATAATTGCAATTTATTAAGCACCAACTCTCTACCAAACTCTGATATGGATGTCTCTCAAATGATATGAAACTTAGTTCTATAAGAGCAGGATTATTATCTTTATTTTACAGGCTAGGAAAGTGATTTATCCAAGGTCAAACAGCAAATAAGAGAGCAGACTTTACATTCAGATCCACAAAGGTTTGACCCCAAAGCCTGTGCTTTTATCCACTTTACATTGCCACTCAGTCATAGCCTGTACTTGCCTACATCACCTGGAGCATTTCTTTTGCTCAACAGATTGGATCTTCCTGGCCTGAACCTTCTCTTGGATCATACCTGTATTTTAGTACTCCGCTTGGATGCAGAAAATGGAATCATTGACCTCAGGGCCAGTCTGGCAGCCAGAGCGTTGCCAAGTCTTTGACGCTGTAATTTCCACATAGTTTTCACTTTGAGTTAGGACAGGTGAATAAGTTAGGGCATCCTTACTTAGTCAAGGATGCAGAGGGTAAAGGGGAGATATGGGACCTGGACCCCAGAATTCTAATACCCAGTATAGTGCATATTCCTCTATACTTGATTTTATTTCCCCATAAAGCTGTAAATGAGATATATAATTTTAAAATTTTTTAAAATTCAATCTTCACAGATTAATCCAAAGTAAAAAGCTTTGAGTCATGCTTGATTGTCTTATAGCACTGACGTGCTGTGAAGGTATCCAGGATAGTGTGGGTTTCTAATCCCACTGTAGACAACTCAGTATTTTTCTCCTTGTGTAACATCCATCTGCAGGTTCAAGTATTTCTCATTCATGAAGGATTTTTTTTTAAAGTATTTATTCTAGACCATTTGATGCATTCTATTCATGATGAACATATATTATGTATATCTTGAATCTCTTGTGTCTTCCATATCTGTCAGCTTCTCGTGAATCATTTTTATAAGATTTCTATTCATTTTCTCTTAGTTTGTTTATATTTAGAAACTATTTAAAACTTAGTTATATAGTGTTGAAGTTTCCAACTCTAACTGGCCGTTTGTGTATCTCTCAATTCTGTCAGTTATTCATGAATTTTGAAGCTCAGTTATTAAGTACATGCAAGCTTAGACTGTTCTGTCATTTTTTAAAAATTAATTTTTTTAAATTGGAGGATGATTACTTTGCAGTATTGTAGTGGTTTTTGCCATACATTGACATGAATCAGCCATGGGTGTACATGTGTCCCCCATCCTTAACCCCTTTCAACTTCCCTCCCCATCCCATCCCTCAGGGTTGTCCCAGTGCACCAGCTTTGAGTGCCCTGCTTCATGCATTGAACTTAGACTGATCATCTACTTCAATATGGTAATATACATGTTTCAATGTTATTCTCTCAAATCATCCCACCCTCGCCTTCTCCCACAGAGTCCAATAGTGTGTTCTTTATATCTCTATCTCTTTTGCTGTCTTGCGTATGGGGTCATTGTTACCATCTTTCTAAATTCCATATATATGCATTAATGTACTGTATTGGTGTTTTTCTTTCTGACTTACTTCACTCTGTATAATAGGCTCCAGTTTCATCCACCTCATTAGAACCGATCCAAATGTGTTCTTTTTAATAGCTGAGTAATATTCCATTGTGTATATTTACCACTGCTTTCTTATCCATTCATCTGCCAGTGGACATCTAGGTTGCTTCCATGTCCTAGCTATTGTAAACAGTGCTGTGATAAACATTGGGGTACACGTGTCTCTTTCAATTCTGGTTTCCTCGGTGTGTATGCCCATCAGTGGGATTGCTGGGTCGTATGGCAGTTCTATTTCCAGTTTTCTGTCTTCTTGAAGTTATCATTAAAAAATGTCCCTCTTAATTCATAATAACAGCCCTTGTTCTGAAATTCCCTTTTCTGATATTAAGATAACTATTTTTGTTATTTTATCCTGAGTGATGCATATTTTTTTCATTGTTTTACATTTAACTCAATTAACCCAATTTACTTTTTCATTAACAATGGCCTGGTATGTCTTTTCCTCGTATGTTACTTTCAACTTACCTACATTGCTGTTTGAAGTGAGTTTCCTATATGCAGCATGTAATTGGGTAATTCTTATTTTAATCCACCCTGCCCATTTCTGTTTTTAATTAGTGTATTTGGACCACTTATATTTAAAACAATTTATAGGGCCACTGATACTTTCATGGTAGAGAGTATCCATATCTATGAACATGGTATACATTTTCATTTACATAGTTCCTTATATTTTCCGTGTGTGTGTGTTAGTCACTCAGTTGTGTCCGACTCTTTGTGACCCCTTGGACTGAAGTCTGCCAGGCTCCTCTGCCCATGGAAATCTCCAGGCAAGAATACTGGAGTGGGTCGCCATTCTAGAGGATCTTCCCAACCCAGGGATTGAACCCGGGTCTCCCACCCTGCAGGCAGATTCTTTACTGTCCGAGCCACCTGGGAAGCCCCTTTTCTCTCACTGTAGCTTTATACCTTCCCCATGAAAATATGGCCTATGTTTTGATGTACTTATGTCCAGGTACCTTATATATTTTACACTGTTTAAAATGATGTATTTATGTGATATTTGACAGTTTTTAAAATTATGTGATACTAGAGGTACAGGCAATTGGATGAAAGTAGTCAAAAAATACAAACTTGTAGTTATAAGATAACTAAGTATTAATAGTAGAGATGTAATATACAATAGAATAAATATTAATATAACTAACACTGTTCTATGCTATATATGAAAGTTGAGAGTAAATCATACGAGTTCTCATGGAAAGGAAAATTTTTTCTATCCTTTTAATTTTGTATCTATATGAGATAACAGATGCTCCATAAATTTACTGGGGCAGTCATTTCATGATGTAAGTTATCATGCTATATACTTTAAATTTATACACTGCTGTATGTCAATTATATTTCAATAAAACAGGGAAAATTGTTTAAAAAAATAAATAAAATAAAATGATGTATTTAAAAATATTTTGCTTATTGATATTAGATAGAAGTACAATATTCTAGCCAGACTAGCATTTTAGTGTCTCTGCTGCCAAATTTTCTGATTAATTCTAGTAATTTGGAAAATTGTTTGGGTTTCCTATGTAGCCAGTTATATCATCTCTGAATAGTTATGGTTTTGTTTTTATCATTATTAGCTTCATAGCTTCTATTTGCTTTCTTGTATGTCATGTATTTCATATTTCTCTTTCTTGCTTTACCTTCTAGTTTTGAAGCAACACTATCTTTGATAATTTTCTGAGAAAGGGTACGTAGCAGGAAAAAGTTTTAGATTACCTATTTCTGAAAATATCTATACTTTTCCCCTTCTATTGGTATTGGTATTGGGTGAGCATAGAAATCTAATTTAGAAAATATTCTTCGTTGTAATTTTGAAGTCCTTTCTCAATTTTCTGCTAGTTTTCTGTACTGGTATAGAAATACCTGAAGCCATTGTGGTTCTCGATCTCCTCTGTGTCACTTGTTTTTCCCTCTGTTGCTTAAGGAATTTCTTTTTGTCCTCAGTGATCAGAAATTTTACAGTAATATTCCTTAGAGTGAGCTTATTTTAATCCATTGTGCTATACACTTTTACTCTAAAAAAAAAAAATCATGTCTTTCATTCCTGATAAATCTTGAATTATTTCATATGATATCCTCCTTTATCCTTTATTTTATCTGTTTTCACATTTTTGATGCTGGAGATGGTAAAATCGTTCTCTAATTTGATTATCTTTTATGATCAACTTATATACTGTGATCAACTTATACTCTTTTTACTTTTTTTGGTAAATTTATCTTATTGATTTTTAAAATTCTGCTATTACACATTCAATTTTGTTCCCTATATATTTCTTTTATTGTTCTAGAATTCTGTTATCGTTTCCTTAAAACTTTGTCTTTCCTTATGTCTCTGGGGATATTAATGATAACTTTTTCTGAAGCTTTTTCTTTTCCTTTCTGAGTAATCTCTCCTTTATCCGAATTGTTTTTCCATTCTCTTTCCCTCATTGTTCAGTTTTATTTGCCTTTTGTGTTAGAGACTTTCCTTGTATGTTTGATAATCTTTGGTGTACATTAGTGATTGAGGGAGAAGGCAATGGCACCCCACTCCAGTACTCTTGCCTGGAAAATCCCATGGATGGAGGAGCCTCCTAGGCTACAGTCCATGGGGTTGCTAAGAGTCGGACACGACTGAGCGACTTCACTTTCACTTTTCCCTTGCATGCACTGGAGAAGGAAATGGCAACCCATTCCAGTGTTCTTGCCTGGAGAATCCCAGGGACGGCGGAGCCTGGTGGGCTGCCATCTATGGGGTCGCACGGAGTCGGACACGACTGAAGCGACCTAGCAGCAGCAGCAGCAGTGATTGAGAGCTAGAGCCTAAACATTTACTTGGAAGCTCTGAACACATAGGTGTAGTTGTCAGTTTTGAGCATCCCTGTAGGTCAAACTGTTTGTGAAACTCTTGTTAAGAACTTAGTTTCAATTTTCACTACCCTTCTTTCTCTCTCTCTCTTTCTTTTAAATTGCTTCCTTATACCATATTTGGATTTATTTTTTCTTCTTTTTTTCTGGCCTGCTAGGTGATTTTCTGTCAGGTTTCACCTTTTCCACTTTTCTGTCCTAAGTGTTTAAATATATATTTTCTTTAAGCATTACCTTGCCTGGTGGTGCTAAGCCACTTCAGTTGTGTCCGACTCTCTGTGACCCCATGGACTGTAGCCTGCCAGGCTCCTCTGTTCACGGGATTCTCCAGGCAAAGATACTGCAGTGGGTTGCCATTTCCTCCTCCAGGGTACCTTGCCTATGTCCTGCAAGATTTGCTTAAGAATTATCTTGCTTATATCTTAGCAGTCCCATTGCTATTTAGTGCTAAATATGCCATGATTTCCATTAGGATTTCTTCTTTCTCTACTCATGAATTATTTAAAAATGTGTATGTGTGTGCATGGGTTCCCCAGGTGGCGCTAGTGGTAAAGAATCCTCCTGCCAATGTAGGAGACATAAGAGACTCAGGTTTGATCCCTGAGTCAGAAAGATCCCCTAGAGGAGGAAGTGGCAACCCACCCCAGTATTCTTGACTGGGGAATCCCATGGACAGAGGAACCTGGAAGTCTGTAGTCCCTAAGAACACAAAAAGTAGGACACAACCAAAGTGACTTAGCATGCACACATGCGTGTGTGTGCATATGATTGTTCACACCCTTGTTCTCCATTCACATGTGTTTTCTTAAATTGCATTGTGGTCAGAAAAATCTGGTCTGTATGATAGTAATTCTTGAAAGTAGTTGGAATTTGCATTGTGGCTTAGTATGTGATGAATTTTCATAAATGTTCCCTGTGTATTGGTTAAAGACTATGTTACCAAACTTTTAATTGCATATTCTGTATATGTCTTGTATAACCCAAGTTTGTTCATGGTGTTGCCCAAATATTTCATACTTTTACTATTGATTTCTGAAAGAGATGTGTTAAAATTTCCCAGTAACATGATAGATGTTTTTTCTCCTTGTAGCTCTTTTTATTTTCTTTATGAATTTTAAGTTATTCTATTGGGTATATTCAAATATAAAATTATAACTTTCTGGAGAAGTGGACATTTTTATCATTGTGAAATCGTTCTTTTTGTTTCTTGTAATGCTTTGCTTTAAAGTTTATTTTTACCTGATATAGTTATACAAGTTTCTTTTTGTTAATACTTGTATCTTTTATAATTTTTCCATTTTTGCTTTCAACCTTTCTGTGTCCTTATGCTTTAGGTGTATCTCTTGTAAACACCATATAGCTTAAAAAATCCTGTCTGACAATCTGTGACTTTTAACCAGATTTGTTGATGTTGTTGTTGCTAAGTCATGTCTGACTCTTTGCCACCCCATTAACTGCAACATGCCAGGCTTCCCTTTCCTTCACTCTCTCCCTGACTTTTCTCAAGCTCATGTCCATTGAGTCAGTGATGCCATCCAAGCATCTCATCCTCTGTCACCCCCTTCTCCTCCTGCTCTCAGTCTTTCCCACCATCAGGATCTTTTCCAATGAGTCAGCTCTTCGCATCAGGTGGACACAGTATTGGAGCTTCAGCTTCAGCATCAGTCCTTCTAATGAATACTCAGAACTGATTTCCTTTAGGATTGACTGGTTTGATCTCCTTGCAGTCCAAGGGACTTTCAGGAGGCTTCTCCACCACCACAGTTCAAAAGGATCAAATCTCCGCTCTCAGCTTTTTTATGGTCTAACTCTCATTGCCATAAATGACAACTGGAAAAACCATAGCTTTGACTACAGGGACCTTTGTTGGCAAAATGATGTCTCTGCTTTTTAATACACTATCTAGGTTTGTCATAGTTTTTCTTCCAAGGAGCAAGCGTCTTTTAATTTCATGGCTACAGTCACCATCCACAGTGATTTGGGAGCCCAAGAAAATGAAATCTGGCACTGGTCCCACTTTTTCACGATCTGTTTGTCATAAAGTGATGGGACCAGAGGCCATGATCTCCATTTTTTGAATACTGAATCTTAAGCAAGCTTTATCACTCTCCTCTTTCACCTTCATCAACAGGCTCTTTAGTTCCTCTTCATGTTCTGCCATTAAAGTGATTTCATGTGAATATCTTAGGTTATTGATGTTTCTCCCAGCAATCTGATTCCAGCTTGTGCTTCATCCAGCCCAGCATTTCATATGATGTACTCTGCATATAAGTTAAATAAGCAGAGTGATAGTATACAGCCTTGATGTACTTCTTTTCCAATTTTGAACCAGTGCGTTGTTCCATGTCCAGTTCTGTTGCTTCTTGACCTACATACAGGTTTCTCAGGAGGCAGGTAAGGTGGCCTGGTATTGATATTTCTTCAAGAATTCTCCACAGTTTGTTGTGATCCACACAGTCAAAGACTTGAGTGTAGTCAATGAAGCAGAAGTGGTTTTCTTTTTTTTTTTTTTCCCAGAATTACATTGCTTGTTCTATGATCCAACAGATGTTGGCAGTTTGATCTCTGGTTCCTCTGCCTTTTCTAAATTCACCTTGTACATCTGGAATTTCTAGATTCATGTACTGCTGAAGCCTAGCTTGGAGGATTTTGAGCATAATCTTGCTAGCATGTGAAATGAGTGAAACTGCAGTAATTTAAACATTCTTTGGCATTGCCTTTCTTTGGGATTGGAATGAAAACTGACCTTTTCAAGCCCCGAGTGTTACAAATTTGCTGACATGTTGCATGCAGCCCTTTAACAGCATCATCTTTTAGGATTAAAATAGCACAACTGGAATTCTATCATCTCTACTAGCTTTGTTTGTAGCAATGCTTCCTAAGACCCGCTTGACTTCATACTTCAGGATGTCTGGCTCTAGGTGAGTGACCATACCACTGTGGTCATCTGGGTCATTAAGAGTTTTTTAACCAGATAGGCTATTTTTATTTAATGTAATCACTGATATATTTGCTTTATTCTGAGTTTCCTTTTCTTTTCTTTTTTTTTAGGTGGTAGCGATTGTGTCCTTCCCCTCGGTTTTCTTTCCTTTTTTTGAATTGATTTAAGATTTTTTTCCCTTTATACTGGTTTTGAAGATATTAATTTTATTTCTTACAGTGGCTATCTTTGAATTTTTTAAAAATGTATTCTTTACACAATATAAAGTTTATTAATATTTTTACCTTTCTTCCCTCCAAATTTAAGACCTTTAAATTGATTAATTCTAATCACTTCTAACAGATGTCTAAGTGACCATCCTTTTAGCTTTCTCTTTAGCAGATCATAAATTAGACACTTTATTATTGTTTTATAGAATCACTTTTATTTAAAAGTTATATATATATGTGTGTGAATATATATATATATATATATATATATATATATATATGTTTATTTCACTTGTACTCCTTCTTGAATGTCAAAGCTCCTTTCTGCTGTTTTCTTTCTTTTGGAGATACATTAAATTTTCTTTAGTACAAGTCTAAAAATGGTAAACTTTTTCAAATTTTTGTAGCTGAAAATATCTTTATCTCATCATTGTTCCTGAGATATAGCTTAATGTGTGTACAAATTTGGATTGATACAGTAAAATCCTAACATAATGCAATAAGCAGAGCCCAAATCTTCATATTTATAAAATGCAAAGTCATATTATTTTCAGGTTAAAATGACTTGGTTGAACCTGCCTGGCTGGTAGTTCCCAGGTTCTAGTTACATGATCCAAATCTATCCCTATCCCAACATTAGTGAGGCACTGTCTTTTAGCCTTTGTGTGTATTTTAGCCTCAGTAGTGATGGGGACAATTCTGGGTTCCATGCCGAGCTGAAATTTCCAAGAGAGTAACTTTCTGAGGGTCTCCTAGTTAGTTAAGGAGATTGGGATTCATCTTTTTTCCACTCTCCCTACCTCTTTAACCTTTAATCTACAGAAGGTAACAAACTGAGCCAGAGAAGGGGCCTGTCTTCCACTGTATTGCATTTGTATTTTACTAGATGAAGTAATGCATCACTACAAGGGGTTTTACTACACTTATCCTTTGTCATTATTGAGGAAAACTAAAATACTGTTTTCTGACTTTACTGCTGCTGCTGAGATGTTAACTCTCAACTTAATTATAATGATTCCTATCTCTAGTTGCTTTTCAGGTTTATAATTTATCTTTAGTGTCCTGCAGTTTTACTATGATGAATCTTGGAATTGTTGAGATTCCTAAAATGAAATTTCATGACTTTCAACAGTTCTAGAGAATTCTCATCCATTAAATTTTAAATATTGTTTTTATCTTCTAGTTTCAGTTTCCTGCTGAAACTTTGATAAAATCTATGTGTGTTGCTATTCAGTCGCTCAGTTATGTCCAATTCTTTGCAACCCCATGGACTGTAGCATGCCACGCTTCCCTGTCCTTCACCATCTCCCTGAGTTTGCTCAAACTCATGTCCGTTGAGTTGGTGATGCCATTCAACCGTCTCATCCTCTGTCATCCCATTCTCTTCCTGCCTTCTAAATTTCAGGTCTTTTCCAATGAGTTGGCTCTTCGCAACACATGGACAAAATGTTAGAGCTTTAGCATCAGTCCTTCCAATGAATACTTAGGATTGATTTCCTTTAGGATTTATTGGTTTGATCTTTTTGGTATTTAAGGGACTCTCAAGAGTCTTTTCCAACACCACAGTTGGAAAGTGTCAATTCTTCAGCCCTTAGCATTCTTTATAGTCTAGCTCTTAAATCCATACATGACTACTGGAAAAACCATAGCTTTGACTAGATGGACTTTGTTGGCAAAGTAATGTCTCTGTTTTTTAACACACTGTCTATGTTGGTCATAGCTTTTCTTCCAAGGTGCAAACATCTTTTAATTCCATAGTTGCAGACACCATCTGCAGTGATATTGGAACCCAAGAAAATAAAGTCTTTCACTATTTCCATTGTTTCCCCAACTATTTGCCATGAAGTGATGGTATCAGATGTCATAATATTCATTTTTCAAATGTTGAATTTTAAGTCAGCTTTCTCACTCTCCTCTTTCACCTTCATCAAGAGACTCTTTAGTTCCTCTTTGCTTTCTGCCATAAGGGTGGTGTCATCTGCGTATCTGAGGTTATTTCTCCTGGCAATCTTGATTCCAGCTTGTGCTTCATCCAGCCTGGCATTTCACATGATGTACTCTGCATATAAGTTAAATAAATAGGGTGACAATAAGCAGCCTTGACGTACTTCTTTCCTAATTTTGAACCAGTGGTTCAAACAGTTATAAGCAATTATAACTGTTGCTTCTTAACCTGCATTCAGGTTTCTCAGGAGGCAGGTAAGGTGGTCTGGTATTCCCATCTCTTTAAGAGTTTCCCACAGTTTGTGGTGATTCACACAAACACTTTAGCACAGTCAATGAAGAAGAAGTATATGTTTTCTGAAGTTCTCTCTTTTTTTCTATGATCCAGCAGGTGTTGGCAATTTGATCTGTTTCCTCTGCCTTTTCTAAATCCAGCTGGTACATCTGGAAGTTCTTGGTTCACATACTGTTGAAGCCTAGCTTGGAGGATTCTGAGCATGACCTTGCTAGCATGTGAGATGAGTGCAGTTGTGCAGTAGTTTGAACATTCTTTGAAATTGCCCTTCTTTGGTATTGGAATGAAAACTGACCTTTTCCAGTCCTGTAGTCACTGCTGGGTTTTCCAAATTTGGTGGCATTTTGAGTGCAGTACTTTAACAGCATCATCTTCGAGACTTTGAAATAGCTCAGCTGGAATTCCATCACCTCCACTAGCTTTGCTCATAGTGATTTTCCTAAGGCCCACTTGACTTCACCCTTCAGGATGTCTGGCTCTAGGTGAGTGATTACACCATCGTGGTTATCCGAGTCATGAAGATCTTTTTTATATAGTTCTTCTATGTATTCTTGCCACCTCTTCTTAATATCTTCTGCTTCTGGCAGGTCCATACTGTTTATGTCCTTTATTTGTGCTCATCTTTGCATGAAATATTCTCTTGATATCTCTAATTTTCTTGAAGAGATCTCTAGTCTTTCTCATTGTATTATTTTCCTCTATTTCTTTGTATTGTTCACTTAGAAGCCTTCTTATCTGTCCTTGCTATTCTTTTGAACTCTGAATTCAGATGGGTATATCTTTCCTTTTCTCCTTTGCCTTTTGCTTCTCTTCTCCGTTATTTGTAAGGCCTCCTCAGACAATCATTTTGCCTTTTTGCATTTCTTTTTCTTGGGGATGGTTTTGATCACTGCCTCCTATATAATATCATGAACCTCCATCCATAGTTCTTCAGGCACTCTGTCATATCTAATCCCTTGAATCTATTTGTCACTTCTACTGTATAATCTTAAGGGATTTGATTTAGTTCTTACCTGAATGGTCTGATGGTTTTCCCTACTTTCTTCAATTTAAGTCTGAATTTTGCAATAAAGAGTTCTTGATCTGTGCCACAGTCAGCTCCTGGTCTTGTTTTTGCTGACTGTATAGAGCTTCTCCATCTTCAGCTAAAAATAATACAATCAGTGATTTCCGTATTGACCATCTGGTGATGTCCATGTGTAGAACTGTCTCATGTGTTGATGGAAGATAGTGTTTGCTATCACCAGTGTGTACTCTTAGCAAAACTGTTAGCTTTTGCCCTGCTTTATTTTGCCCTATTCCAAGGCCAAACTTGCCTGTTACTCCAGTTATCTCTTGAATTCCTACTTTTGCATTCCAGTCCACTATGATGAAAAGGACATCTGCTTTTTGGTGTTAGTGCTAGAAGATCTTGTTCATCTTCATAGAGCTGCTTTTTCTGACTACTGTCTTGAGATTATTTCTCCTTAATATTTTCTGTTTTTAAAATGTCTCTGAGAAGCATTCTCCATCTATCTTATTCTCTAACTCTCTCTTGGATGTATAATATTCTGTTCAATTATTTCATGGATTATTTAAAAAATTGAGATATAGTTAACATAATAGAGTGCACAATTCTTACATATTTAGCTTATGAGTTTAGAAAATGGTTTATATAGCCACATACCAACCAAGCATAACAAATTAGAAAATACTACCATCTCCCCCAGGAAGTTTCCTGGAGCCTCTTTGTAGTAACTTACACTGAGCTTTTCAGTTATTTCACTGTATATTTCAATAAATTATATTTGATCTTCAGATCTACCTGGTCAAGTTTGATAATCTATTGCTCCTTATTTTATGAATCATTTTCTCAAAAAAAGGAGCTATTTCATACTCTTCTTTCTGATAATTCAAGCATCTGGGTTCTGTTTTATTGTTGGCACTGTTGTTTCTAGCTGATTTTTACAAAAAGTTTAACCCTGTGAACTCGTTTATTGGAACACACTCTGTGGGAGGTTTATGCGGCCTGAACTGGAAGCCCTTCCCCCGCCCCCCAGGATGTTCTCTGTTCGCTCTTGTTTTGCAGTGTTCTCTTTGAACTCTTAATTTTCTCCTTGAACATAAATATTGAAATTTTAATTATTATTTATCGAGAGAGAGATTAGTTGTGTATAAGTAGAAGAATTACTTATTTAAAATAGCATTTCCTCTCTTTTGGTTACTTCCCTTTGAATGTTTAATATAATCTTCACATGTTTTTGTCCATATTCCTTTACTTAATTCTTTATTTTGCTCTTGGAATCTTAGCCACCTGCAATTTTCAGCTTTTAAGATGTTGGTTAGGCTTAGAGTAAGTTCTCAGAAATGACAGGCTTCCTGCCTTGTGACCTGGTGATCAAGATGTCATTTTCTCCTTGTTTCACCCCAGTCATCTCCACTTTAGCTAGGGGTTAACATCAGAGACAGTATAAATCAGATGTCAGCATTGTTTCTTCTTAGAATTTTCCTCCCCTGACTACTGTAACATTCATCTGCTTCTCCTCAAAATTTTTATTAACCAGCCTTTCCTGGCTATTTGCTTTTAAGGAACTTTCTGACGAACTGAGGAGCTATGTCAGTTTCTAGAATCTTCCTTAACCTTTGTACAGATTTCTCAGTATTTGGCAATCTACTTCTTTGTTTATAACTGTTTGCTTGTTTTATAGTTTTAAAAAATATTTTTTGTTGTACTTTTGTGACTTTAGAAAGAGGCTTTTGGAGTATAATTACCCTTACTGGGTCATCTTTACATGGAAATATCCATATAATGTTTAATAGCTCAAAAATTTATTAGAATGAAGTAACTAGTTTGGGAACAAGAATCATGGGAGAAGCCAAAGGATTAAAATTTATTGGATTATTTTAATATCTGTTTTGCCTCTTCCCTGAAGTCACTTATCTCCTTTTCAATAACAAGAATTGATAACACATGTTGACCACTGTGTAGACTGGCTGCATCTGACCCTCCTTGTTTGCTGTGCTCTGTATCTCTGAGACAGAGAGGGCAAACTTTAAATCAAAATTCATGCGTGTCCTCCTGTATTACTGAGTTGTTCTTGTAAAGCAGTTCCACATCTACGAATTCTATTTCCCAGTTCTTCTGCACCTAGGGAGGCCCTGTGGCTAGTTCTCACCAACTGGAATATAAACAAAAATAATAATGCCACCTCAAGTCCAAGGATATTAAGAAGTGTGACTTTTCTGCCTTCTGTTTTTTCATCTGCCGGAGTAGAACATATGACTTTAAGGCTCTAAAGGAATAACAAATGCACAAGAAGGGTCTTTTAATCACCAACTGGAGAAAAGCAGCTTACCTACCAGGAACACCCACTGGAATGCTATTTAAGTGAGAAATACACCTCTAGTTTGTAAGGGTGCTAAAATTTTGAAATAGGGTTGTTCCAACTGCTTACATTACCTTAACATATATAATCCAGGTATTCATTTGGAAAGACCTGTTCCCTTTCTGAGAGGATCAGAAACACTAGGAAATTCCACTAGATACTCCATGCTCCAAGCCCTTCCATCATCTTTAATGCTCATCCAATTTTGAGTCCTTGAATGAAGTTGCCTTCCACACATGGGTTTATATAATGACATGTACTGCTTTAAGATTTTATTTATTTTAGTTTTTATACTGCCTGAGAGGTGTTTTCCTAATATAATACTTAAGAAAGTACATTCCTATGCAGTCCACAACATTTTTTATAAAACTATATATCTGATTGTGTTGGGTCTTAGTGGGATCTTTCATTGTGGCATATGGACTCTCCAGTTGTGACGCATGGGCTCAGAAGTTGCAGTGTGTGGGCTCAGTTGCTCCGCAGCATGTGGGATCTTAGATCTCTTACCAGGTATCAAACTCACATCCCTTGCATCGCAGGGCTGATTCTTAACCACTGGACCACCAGGTAAGTCCCAGTCCACAACATTTTTATGTAAGGGCAGAAATGCATCTTATCTCCCTCTTGAGACATTTTGCAAAATGCTTTTTAAAAACCCCAAACTTGTAGATATTTTATGCTTGCTCTCTTCCCCTGTAATGAAAGTTCTTTTTTTCATTTCTTCCTGAGACTTGATACATGGTCTAGAGCTATGGTTTTGAACCTTGCAATGTTCTCTTCCAAGTGTTTTGATGAAACGTGTTGTTCTTACTTTCATCTCAGATCTAAAGTGAGTGCATTGTTGATCCTTGGCAGAGATCTTTCCACCCATATAATAATAGCTTATTGTGACAGTTTTAGGAGAGAATAATCTGACTATTAGTCAGTTGTGGACTCTTACTTGTAATTGGATATAAGTAAAGAGTTTCATGGACTTCCCAGATGACTCAGTGGTAAAGAATCCACCTGCCAAGCAGAAGACGTGGGTTTGATCCCTGGGTTGGGAAGATACCCTGGAGGAGGAAATGGCAACCCACTCCAGTATTCTTGCTTGGCAAATCCTACGGACAGACAAGCCTGGTAGACTACAGTCCATGGGGGTCACGAAAGAGTCCGATATGGCTTAGAAACTGAACAGCAATAGCAACAACGAGTTTCATAGAGCTGGTCAGATCCCAGGCTTACAAATCAGTGCATGTAGGAAGGAAGAGGAGCTAGAAACTCAATAGCTGTTGGAGGTGGGAGGGCCACTGGACTCTGTCTCGTGTTCCAGACTTCCTGCAGTTACTGCTCACATCAGACTCAGTGTCCTGGAAGATGAAGCACAGAATGGATTGAGTGACAGCAGCCAAGAATTTTCTCATATGCCTTTATGAAGTGACTCGGTAGGCATGGGTTACTGATCCTGGCACTAAGACTTAGCAGGTGCAAGTAGACGAAAGTGGGGAATTTTTCCTGAGAATGGCAGAGGGGACTGACAGTCCTTGGCACAAACAGACTTAGGAACATAGTGGCTGTGCTGTGTCCTGTCAGTTTGTCTTGATGGACCTCCTTGGAGCAGCCTAAATGATGAGTGTCCCCTAGGATGGCTGCTGCTAAGTCGCTTCAGTCCTGTCCGACTCTGCGCGACCCCATAGACAGCAGCCCACCAGGGTCTCCCATCCCTGGGATTCTCAGGCAAGAACACTGGAGTGGGTTGCCATTTCCTTCTCCAGTGCATGAAAGGGAAAAGTGTAAGTGAAGTCGCTCAGTCGTGTCCGACTCTTCGCGACCCTGTGGACCGCAGCCTACCAGGCTCCTCCGTCCATGGGATTTTCCAGGCAAGAGAACTGGAGCGGGGTGCCATTGCCTTCTCCAAGGATAGTTGCAGAGGGACTCTCTGGTCTCTCCTGCCTCCTTCGAGTTTATGGAGTGGCTACCCATCCCTTCATTTAAAAATCTCAACACTTTGACTTAGGAATCTCTTATCTTGAAGCATTTCCCACTGGTTTCACTAAGCCCAGGGGTTAATTAAAGCTGCAGAAAGAGGCAGGCTATTTGGCTCTTCCTCACAGCTGGGTTGGGAGGCCACAGGCTGGCCAGTTTGAGTACAAACTTGGAGAGACTCCCAACTGGAATGGAATCAAAGACTTCTGTGGCCTCAGGTTTGTTTACTTTGGTATTATCCAAGGTTTCCTGGCCCTCTGGTTGTTTGAGAGACAAGAGGCTCTGCACGGCTCTCATCCAGAGTCAGTTTCAACATTGGGAAGAATTACATGCAAGTGAGATGAGCAACATACTGGTTGTTTTCCCTGAAATACACGCGGGGTGAGGGCTGGGCCAGCTGTCTGAGCCATTCCCTGAAGCCCCCAGTGCAGCTGGATTTTCCCCTCCCTTGTGCCAAGCAGGCCTATCATTATTAGATCATACTGCTCTGGGCCTTGTGACAAGCATACTTTGGGGCAAATAATACAGTAAAGAAGAATGGAAAAGGAGCTGCATTTTCTTTCCTTTCATTCTCTTGCAGAAAGCCTGCAATGTTATGCTAAAATCTGCCTATTGATTTGAGTATAAATAGCCCCTTTTTTTCTAACCCAGATGCAGCCATGTGCCCCTCTGTACAGGGTTGGAGATTCTCTGTTGTGTCTTGGGAGTAATAAGAAGATTCCACTGGAATGAATGCAGGCAAATCAGCCCAGCTGAGATTACATAAAAGGAGAAGGAAAATTGGAGAAAGTATGTAATAAACCTCAATATCTAGTTGAGTGTGATTTTTAACAAAAGGCTCTTGCATTTAGCTCAATGACTTAAGATCTTTAGATAGGAGCTAAATGCATTTTATTCAAACTTTTCTAGCCCCGGGCAGGAGCCATTTCAGTAGGCAAGTTAATTCTTCTGGAAAGGCATAAGCCGCTAAAATCAGAGGCTTAGGGGTGGATTTCAGCTCCTTGGTGATTTGTATTTAGAACTTCAGAGGCTTGGGCCCTGCTAATGAGCAACTAGCCATCTTAGGGGAGATGGCTAGATATAGGAGAGAGGCCTCTTGTCTTGAAAGATCTGACAAATCTTTGATTCATCCTTATATTTTTACTATTCCATAACTCTACTATTCTTGGACTTCTATACCTACTTTTTTTTTTTTTTATCTTGTCTCCTGCTTTTCTTCTTCAATGCTACACATTCCCTCCTGCCCTTAGATATTTTGGCCCTGTAGGGAAGTATTTCCCAAACATGTTCTCATTAGATCTGTCAAATGCTGCACAATAAAATATTTCATGGCCAATTTACATTGAGAAATGATGCATACAATACACCTCCCTTGGAAATGTGTAATGAACTTTTTAAAAGACACTGGAGGAAAGTTATTTACATTTGTTTATGTAAATATATGCACACTTATTTATTTAATATCAAAGTGTCCATTAGCCTCCTAGAGAATTACTAGTTTTCAGCATTTTGCTCTAGGCATTGTTACTACTATCAATGCCCACAGGCTGAAAATTCTATGTAGACTACTAGACATGAAAGTTACTGAGACATGGCCATGGATCATCAAACCCTTTGAAAACGCTTACTTTTGAAGGCAAAGGATGAGCACTGGCTAATCATGTAAATAGAAGCCAAAGGAATCAAATGTTGAGTAAAGCATAGACTGACTAGAATAAACTGGGTTGGCTGCTGTCCATGTGCAAAGGTGCTGAAGCAGGGATACACTGTGAAAAATGGATCCCTGAAGGAGCCCTTAAAAAAGAACTGTTCAGAGAGTGAAGTTTTGGTGCTACGTGGAACACCTAGATACAAAACTCGTGTAGTAAAACTGCACAGAGACAGCATGGGGGAAAAGAGTCTTATACTGGGTAGGAAATGAACAGCCATGGTATTTGATCTCATTGTTCCAACTAATTGGATGTGTGAGCCTGGGCAAACCATCCAATCTCCCGTGCCTTATTTTTCCAATAAGATGATTGGACAGGATGTAAGTTCATTCCCAGTTCTAAAAGTTATAATATATAATGATTCTTCAAATTGGTCTTTATGTGAGCATGGGAGGAATCAAACTGATGTCTATTTGCCCCAGGTCTCTGGGCTTCTCTAGGGAGAGGATGTGCTTTTGAACCATATGTGTTGCACTCATTGGTAAGAACATTCAGTCTTGAGTCAGTAACAAATCACAGTTTGGGAAAGGAGAGAGTGCCTGAAACAAATGTTACAAGTTTCAGTCACCATTATTGAGAAGAAAATTTCTCTCCTTCCTGACTTCTAAAAGGAGACAGCTTTTAATAATGTGTTTAGCAAATGTTTAAGATAGCAATAGTAAATTATATAGTATGTTACAAGATAGTAAATATTATGGACAAGGTAAGGGGGCATGAAGGGTTGTAATTATAAATAGAATTGTTTGGGTGAGCCTCTTTGAGAAAGCCTTCCTTGGTGGCTCAGATGGTGAAGAATCTGCCTGCAGTTCAGGAGGCCTGGGTTGGAATCCCTGGGTCGGGAAGATCCCCCTGGAGTAGGAAATGGCAACCCACTCCAATATTCCTGCCTGGAGAATTCCATGGGCAGAGGAGCCTGGCAGGCTACAGTGCATGGGGTCATAAAGAGTCAGACATGACTGAGTGACTAACACACAAATTGAGTAAAGACCTGAAGGATGTAATGGAGTGAAACACGTGTCTTTCTGGAGGAAGGATGCAGACAGAGGAAACCGGGCAGAGGCAAGAGTGTGTCTGGCAGGTTCCAGGAATAGCAAGGCAGCCTGTGAAGCTGGAGTGGAGTGAGTAGGCAGCTGTGCTGTAAAGATGGAGTCTGGGCTGCTTTGTCTGGCTGGAAGAAAGACATTGAACCTACAAGAGCAGTTTGCACACCCAACAGCAGCATAGCCTGACCTCAAACTTCTTTTCCTTGTAGGAAGCCCTGTAGCAGTCCCAGAATGATGGGACTCCCTGCCTGGCCTGAGATACCCAGTTAGCACCTGGGAATCAGAATTTCCTCTTCACAGCAATAAAACATCCAGCCTTTGCATCTGTGACAGCCTCCCCTGTAATTTATGCATTCGATGGTGAGTTTAAACGCTGACTCTATCATTATCTGAGTTTATTACCATTGCCATTTGCATATGTTTGATGGGGACGGGGTGGGCAGGAATACCTCTGGATAGATTCCAAGTTGAGAGTCTGCATGTCTCTTCTCACCCTTACTTCCTCCCCAGTCCTATGCCTAGTGCAGAGCCTGGGCCAAAGCCAAGTGTCCATAGTGCTAAGAAATGGGCGAGTGTTCTCAGTAGCCCTGCTGCCCTCTTCTGTATCTATCTCCTTTCTTGTCCCTACTGTGCCTCTCTCCCAACATTCCTGACTTCTCAGCACCCAGTGCAGTACAGTGAACCTGCCTCCCTCCCTACAACCCTCATCAGCCACCAACCATGACTCCCACCCTGGAACTGATAAATTTTCTGAAATTAATATAAGCCTGATGGTTACCTCTTGAGGGGGCAGGATTCTCCTTTTTGACAGAGAATAGGAGACCTTCTGTTTTATTGTGCCATTTCCTCTATCATCAAGATTTAATGGGGAAGGTTTGGGGGTGTTGAGACTTCTCAGCATCCTGGAACCCTAAAAATGATCACCAGATGGTAGGCAGCCTTGGCTCCTGCTGCCCACTTATCCCTAGCTCAGCTCTACCTGTTTTCCCTAAATCACTTTCCTGCACAGAAATTTGTTCACTTTTTTTTTTTTTTACTAAGAAGCCTTCTATATATAGTACAATTACAGGCATACCTCATTTTATCAGATACTGCGTTGTTTTTTTTTGTTTTTTTCAGTAAATCTGAGGTTTCCAGCAATCCTGCATCAAGCAAGCTTATGCACACTATTTTTTTCAACATTATTTGTTAACTTCATATTTCTGTGTCATATTTTGGTAATCCTCAAAGGATTTCAAGCTTATTGTTATTATTATATTTATTATGGTGACCTGTGGTCAGTGTTCTTTGATGTTACCATTGCCGAAAGATTAGTATTCATTGAAGTCATAGATGACGGTTAGCACTTTTTTTAACAAAGTATTTTTTAAAATAATTTTATTTATTCATTGGCTGTGCTGGGTCTTCGTTGTTGAGCAGACTTTCTATAGCTTTGGGAAGCAGGGAATGCTCTGTAGTTGTGGTTCATATGTTGCTTCTTGTGGTGGCTTCTCTTATTGCAGAGCACGGGCTGTAGGACCTGCAGGCTTCAGTAGTTGTGGTATATGGGGTCAGTAGTTGCAGCTCCCAGGCTCTAGAGCACAGGCTCAGCAGTTGTGGTGCACAGGCTTAGTTGTCCCATAGCATGTGGGATCCTCCCAGATCAGGGATTGAACCTGTATCTCCTGCCTTGGCAGGTAGGCTCTTTACCACTGAGCCACCAGGGAAGCCCAATAAGGTATTTTTAATTAAGGTATGGACATTGCTTTTGCGGGCTTCCCAATGAGCCTGCCTGCCAATGCAGGAGGCTTTAAAGATGCAGGTTCAATCCCTGGGCCAGAGGGATCCTCTGGAAGAGGGCACGGCAACTCATTCCAATATTCTTGCCAGGAGAATTCCATGGACAGAGGAGCTTGGTGGGCAACAGTTCATAGGGTGGCAAAGAGTTGGACACGACTAAAGTGACTTAGCATAGCACAGCACATTGCTTTTTAGACATAATGCTGTTGCACACTTAATAGGTTACAGTACGATATAAACATATCTTTTATATGCAGTTGGATTTGCCTTTGGTGGTAGTCTGGACCCAAATGTATAATATCTTCCAGATGTGTCCATAGAGTGAAAAGTTTGTGTGAGCCTCTGAATAGCTCTTAGGAGCCGGGAAGCAGCTCAAGCCCTAAGGAAGGGGTGGAAGGAATTGTTGCCCAGTGGCAGGCAACTAGGTTTATTTCACAAGATTGTGTTTTTCATGTTGCTTGCATTGTGAAATAGTGTGCACAGGTGCCCCTGTTTGATTCAATTTCAACTCTCATCATGATTGATAGTCCCACCTGGTCATAGCCAGCTCACTTTGCTGTTTGCCCTTGTCTGTTGGGCTGCAGTCTATGAGTGGGGAGCCAGAGCCAGACATTTAAAGGACTCAGAATGAACAAGCATGTCTGTCTCTCTCTTCTTCCCAGATTTTCACCCTTTTAGACTTTTTCATTTCATGCACAAAAATCTAATCCACATTTTTTGTAAAGAGACACTACCAGCCTACAGACAACGTTAAACTGAATGAAGGAATTATAAATATTGGAAATGCGAATTGCTTGGAAGAGCTAAAAGGACAAAGAGGACATTTTAAGACTCATTTATGACCTTGTGTTCCTGCCATTGCCATGATCAGTATCATCATCATTATCACTGGCATCATTGTCAAGTTAACACAATAACCATCACCCAGGTGGTGCTGTGGTAAAGAGCCCACCTCCAAAGCAGGAGACATAAGGGACACAGTTTCGATCCCTGGGTCAGGAGGATCCCCTGGAGGAGGAAATGGTAACTCACTCCAGTATTCTTGCCTGGAGAATCCCATGGACTGAAGAGCCTGGTGGGCTATGGCCCATGGCATCGCAAAGAGTCAGACATGACTGACGCAACTTAGCACACATTGAATATTATTTTGTTACTTTGACAAGTATTCTAATGAGCTTTTTAACCTAGGAATCTTTCCTGGTGATTCAAGATAGGACTCTGCCACATTGCTGCCAGGACCCTTTGTCTCAGGACAAAGAGAAAGAGACAGGGAAGGTAATGTAGAACCAGCCCTGTCTGACCCAGACCTTCTCTCTTCTCCTCCATTTGCTTCTAGGCACCTGCCCTGAATTATCTCCATGCAGGTTGCCTTTATCTCACCCTCCTTTCTTCTCTCAGCTAGATCTCCACTGTAGCTCCAGTCACACCTCATCACAACAGTCCATGCGTGTCTGTCTCCCCTCCCTCCCTGCTACCCTGAGAGTAAGCAACATGAGGGAATGACCTTGTCTTCATCACCTGGTGGACCAGAGGGGCTGGCCTACCAGACTTCCCCAAGCCATGTTTCTTAAAGGATGCTTAGCCATTGCTAGACCTGGTCCAGGTGGGCAAAGAAAGTATGGGAAGGAATTGTTTAGCATTTGAAAACCAAAATAGAAAAAAACCAAACACAAAATAAGACCGTAATCTTTGGCCCAAGGAACTGAGAATTATTTAAAACTTGTTTCTCATCCTCTTCCTTCTCTATTTCCCTCTGGCTCTTGTCATTTGGTAAGTGATGCAGACATATTCTTTTCTCAGGATTGGTTTAGAGAGTCTGAAAAGGTAGTTGGACTGGGTAGGGGTAGGGAGTCAGAGGAAGCATAAAACAATAAAGATGATTTAATTTATATCAGATTGCAGCAACCAGCTGGCTATGCCATCAATTATTACACCCTCAAAGTTGTTAAAGAGCACCTCTGTCATAGGTATCTTATTAGCTAGGGATTTATGGAGGACAGAGCCATGGCAGGAAATATTGATATTTCACTCACAACATCACCCGTGAATGTCTGGATTGTCTGTCTCATAGCCTTATCTCTTTTCCTGTATCTTCATTTGTAGGTCCCATCACCTCAGGCTCGACTCCCAGAATGTTTTGCTCCTAAAGTATGTGTGATGGTAAACAGTCTCACTCACTTGTGCTTCAATTCATTTTGTGTCTGCTTCACACCTATGGTATAATATTTCTACTTTCTAGGCAGAAAGTGTTCTGGGCTCTATCAAATATTTGATTTGAACAATTTCTGTGCTGTAAATCACCTCCCATTATAGGACTTCTGGTTTCAATTTACTTTTTAAGAGAAAAAGCTAGACATTGGTTTTCATTCATCCAGGTCACATGCTGTGGCTTGAGTCCCAGAACCCAAGCCCTTCATTTCCTTGGCCTCTGTTTTCCCTCAAAGCTCCAGTGTCCATGGGTCTTAAATTTTATCCAAGGTGGCTTCCAGGTTTCTTACAAAAGTCTCTGGGCAAGGTAAAGAAGGTGCTTCGACATTTAAGGTACATTTTATTTTAAACACCATTAGATACTGTACTCATTCCTAGAAGCAATTATTCCTAATTATAACCAATTATTATGTGTGATATCAGAAAAAACACCAAACTGCAACTGCAGTTTAAAATTGGAAATCTGTGTGGGGAAGAATAGTGATACAGAGCTATTCGTGTCAACTCAGAGAATTTCTCCTTTGAAGGTAGCATTTTTAAGAACTAAAAGAATTTCCACATTTTGATTCTTTGAAGTACCAAAGTGACAACACAACACAGGAAGAGATGACACAAGAAAAGTGGCAATTTAGATATTTGCCCAGAAATGCAGAGTTAGGTGTTATTAAAGAGTGGCTAGATGACACCTGACATTTTACAAAGTGGTATGCAATTGCATCTGTGTGAGCGATTACATACACACACAGACACACAGACACACACACACGTGAATATACACTCCATGTGAAATAGAATGAAAGAAGAGGACAATTAGGTCTCATCCTTAAGGGCAGAATCTACTGTAAATGGTGCCTGTCTTAGTAAGATGGAATAAAAAATTATAGATGGAGAGGGAAAGAGTTAAATCCATGAATGATGAACACTAGCTGGATGAGGATTATTATGTATCTGCATAAGCCAGACCACTCTATTCACACATACATATGCATTTATGGTTTGTTATAACTCCTCAGGGGCTTCCCTGATAGCTCAGTTGGTAAAAAATCCGCCTGCAATGCAAGAGACCCTGGTTCAATCCCTGGGTTGGGAAGATCCACTGGAGAAGGGATAAAGCTACCACTTCAGTATTCTGGCCTGGAGAACTCCATGGCTTCCCTGGTGGCTCAGAAGGTAAAGTGTCTGCCTGCAATGTGGGAGACCCAGGTTCAATCCCTGGGTTGGGAAGATTCCCTGGAAAAGGAAAGAGCAACTCACTCCAGTTCTCTTGCTGGAAAATTCCATGGACAGCAGAGCCTGGTAGGCTACAGTCCATGGGGTCGTAAAGAGTTGGACATGACTGAATGACTTCTCTTCCACATTTATAACTCCTCAATGAGTCTAGATTGCTACTACTGCTCTGAACTTACAGGTTGAGGGAGTCAGCCTTTGGGATTGTCTATGGGAATAATGTCTGATGTTGCATTACATCATGGAGTTTCAGATAATTACACTCTTTGTTGCTGACCTTTTGGTGTCTCAAATAGGAGCTAGGAGAGATGGGTGGTGGGTTGAACTCTTTATTATTTATTGTATGTTGATGCATTTTTATGTTGATGCATTTTTTCCAGCTTTATTGAGGTATAATTGACAGAAAATATTATATATATTTAAGCTGTATGATGCAATGACTTGATATGTATATATATTATGAAATGATTACCACAATCAAGCTAATTAACACATGTATCATCTCACATAATTATCTTTATGTATTTTTTTGATGAGAGTACTTAAGATCTACTCTTTTCATAAGTTTCAAGTATATAATACAGTATTGACTAGAGTAAGCATACTTTACGTTAGATCCCCACAACTTAGTTTATAACTGGAAGTTTATACCCTTTGACCAACATTTCCTCTTTTGCCCCAACCCTCAGCCCATGACAATCACCCTTCTTTTTTGCTTCTGATTTTGACTTCATATTCTACACATGAATGAGATTATGCAATATCTGCTGTATTTCTGTGTCTGATAATGCACATATCCATTCATCCATCAACAGACACTTAAGTTGTTTCCATATCTTGGATGTTGTGAATAATGCTTCAGTGAACATGGGAGTGCAGATATCTCTTCCAGATACTGATTTAATTTCCTTCCTATGTATATCCAGAAGCAGAATTTCTTGATCATATTGGAGTCCTATTTTTGTTTGAGGAATGTCCATAATATTTTCCACTACAGCTATGAAAATGTATATTCTCACCAACATGTACAAGAGTACCCTTTTCTCCCCCAGATAGATGGAATCACTTACTGAAGGGACGTGAATTTGAGCAAACTCCAAGAGATAGTGGAAGACAGAGGAGCCTGGCGTGCTGTAGTTCATAGGGTCACACAGAGTCGAACACGACTTAACGACTGAACAACAACTCTTTTCTCCATACCCTTGTCAATACTTGTTATTTTTGACTTTGTAATAATAGCTGTTCTGATATGAAGTGATATATCATTGTTGTTTTGATTTACATTTCCCTGATGATTAATGATATCGAGCACCTCTTTATATACTTTTTGGCCATTTGTCTGTCTTCTTTGAAAAAGAGCAATTCAGGTTCTTTGCCCATTTTTAGATGGGGTTCTTTGGTTGCTGTTATTGTTTGATATTGAGTTCTATGAGTTTGTTTTATATGTTGGTTATTAACCTATTATCAGATATTTGAAAGATTTGAAAATATTTTTGTCACTCATACATTGTCTTTTCATGTTGTCTTTTCCTTGGTTACATAAAAGCGTTTTAGTTTGATGCAGTCATGATATTTTATTTTTTACTTTTGTTGTCTTTGTTTTTGGTTTCATTCCAAAAAGTCATTGCTAAAGCCAATGTCAAGGAGCCTTTTCTCTGTTCTGGAGGTTTATGGTTTCAGGTGTTACTCTTACATCTTTAGTCCATTTGTAATTAATATTTGTATGTGGTATAAGTTTCAAGTGCTATTCTTTTGCATGCAGATATCCAGTTTTTCCCATACCATTTACTGGGGAGACTATCCTTGTCCCATTCTTGTCACCCTTATCCAAGATGAAGTGATTATATATGTGTGGATTTGTTTCTGTACTCTCTAGTCTGTTTCATTGGTTTATGTGTTCGTTTTTATGTCAGTACCACACTATTTTGCTTACTATGGCTTCACGGTATAATTTGAAATCAGGAAGTATGATGTCTCTAGCTTTGTTCTTTCTCAAATTGCATTAGTGATTTGGGATTTTTTAGTTGGTTCCTTACACAGTTGGGGAATTTTTCCTATTTCTGTGAAAAATGCTACTGGGATTTTGATAAGGGTTGCATTGAATCTGTAGATTGCTTTGGGTATTATGGACATTTTAACAATATTAATCCTTCTAATCCATAAGCATGGGATATCTTTCCATTTATTTGTGTCTTTAGTTTCCTTCATCAATGCTTATAATTTCAGGGCACAGATCTTTCACCTTTATCTTCTTGGTTAAATTTATTTCTTAGTATTTTTGATGATGTCATAAATTGAATTGTTTCCTTAACCTTGGTGGGGAGGGAACCATTTGCTGTTAGTGTATAAAAATGCCACTGATTTCTGAATGCTGATTTTGTATCCTCCTGCTGCTGCTGCTGCTAAGTCGCTTCAGTCGTGTCCGACTCTGTGCGACCCCATAGATGGCAGCCCACCAGACTCCTCTGTCCCTGGGATTCTCCAGGCAAGAATACTGGAGTGGGTTGCCATTTCCTTCCCCATTGTATCCTGCAACTTAACTGAATTTGTTTATTAGCTTCAAGAGTTTTTGGTTAAGTCTTTAGGGTTTTCTGTATATAAATAAGATTATGTTATCTGCCAACAGTTTTACTTCTTCCCTTCAGATTAGGATGCCTTTTATTTATTTATTTTTACCCAATTTCTGGAGCTAAGATTTTTAGTGCTATGTTGAATATAAGTGGCAAAAGTAGGCATCCTTGTTTTGTTCCTGAACTGGGAGGAAAAGCCTTCAACTTTTCACCATTGAGTATGTTAGCTGTTGGCATTTTCTATATGGTCTTTATTATGTTGAGGTACATTTATTCTACACCTGATTTGTTGAGAGGTTTTTATCATGAAAAGATGTTGAATTTTGTTAAATGTTTTTTCTGCAACTATTGAGGTGATTATATGATTTTTATCTTTCATTATGTTAATATGGTTTATCACAGCTATTGATCTGTGTATTTTAGCCATCCTTACATGCAAGGAATAAATCCAACTAGATCATGGTGTATGATCCTTTTAAAATGCTGTTGAATCCAGTTTGTTAGTATTTTGCTGAGAACTTTTGCCTCTATGTTCATCAGGTACATTGGCCTACAATTTTCTTCTCCCATGATGTCCTTATCTGACTTTCCTAGGAGGGTAATGCTGGTCTCTTAAAGTGAGTTTGGAAGTGTTCCCTTCTCTTGCGTATTTTGGAAGATTTTGAGAAGGATTGGCATTAGTTCTTCTTTAAATGTTTAATAGAATTCACCAGTGAAACCATCTGGTCCCGGATTTTTCTTTGTTTGGACGTTTTTCATTATTTATTCCATCTCTTTACTAGTAATTGGCCTTTTTAGTTTTTCTATTTCTTTATGATTCAGTCTTGATAGATTGTATGTTTCTAGCCATTGATCCATTTCTTCTAGGTTGTCCAAATTTCTTGCATAATTGTTCATAAATTGTTCATAATAGTTTCTCATGTATTTCTATGACATTATTTGACTCTATTAATGACCTTTGGGATTCCTAGGTGTGTACATTTCCCATAGTAGTCAAAGGGACCTAATCTCCTCCTTTTAAAGAGAAGGAAACTGGATCAGAGAGGGGCCAGATCTGTTTAAGGTCCTATAACCTTTTAGTGGCCTTCCCTCGTTGCTCAGACGGTAATCTACCTGTAATGCAGAGGACCCAGGTTTAATACCTGGGTCAGGAAGATCTCCTGGAGAAGGAGATGGCTACTCATTCTAGTATTCTTGCCTTGAAAATTCCATGGACAGATCATCTGGTGCCCTATAGTCCATGGGATGGCAGAGTCAGACATGACTGAGCAACTAACACTTTCACTTCACAACTTTTTAGTGCCTGAAGTCAGACTTTCCTACTGAAAGCTCTTCCTACCATTGAATGGTTCTTTCTAGGCTAGTAGAGTACCTGGCTAGCAACACTGGTATCAGTGATAAAGGTCGTAAGTGTGAACCACTTTCCATCATTCTCTTTACTCTGGAAGTGGCCCTCAAGTTGAAACAAAGTGCCCTGTGGTTGAAATGAATATCTCTACACAGTTCCCCTTATTCCAGAGCAATCAGATGTATTGCATTCCTGTAAGAGAACAAGGACTATCTTTAGACTAAAGATAGAATACACTGTAGAGCTTCCAAAATAGAAGTTTCATTCATTCAGAAAATATTTATTTAGTGCCTCCTATGTGTCAGGCCCTCTTCGTGCATTGGAAACACAACAGGGCATGTGACAAAGTCCTCATGTTCATAGAACTTATTGTCAGAGAAACAGAATCCACAGCCTCCACTGGCTGTTGATGAGGGGCGGCTGCTCTTTTTAGGGTGATATGTGGTCCCTGCGGTTTACTAGTTCCCCACATTCATTTGAAATATTAGTATGTCCTAAGGTCTACCAACTTTCTTGTTTCAGTTTCCTGCCTGGCCTCTGTGAGATTTTAAGTTTAAACTCTCCCGGTTGCAACTTGACCATCATAGAATAAGTACCTGCTGACTACCAAACGTAAGAACAAGTGCAATTTCAGGCTTTCAACCCCATCTAGTTGGGTACAGTCTCTGGCTATTAAAGAATGAAATAAGTCAGGCTTTGTGATCAGGACATATGGGTGAGGAGACAAATTTAGACTGAGCAGAAGATACTGCACATCACAATGGAGGGGTGTCAGAGAGATAGAAGTTGGTGCAGGAGGAAGTGCACGGTTAATCGGAGAGAGTGATTATGGAATCTAATTAGCCTCTCATTTTCATTTGCTGAAGGAACATTCAATTCACTTAACACCACTCCAAAGATCCTTCTACTCTCATCTGTACCCAGGGGAAAACAAATTCCAATGTAATAGACCATGTGGACAGCAGCAGACTTCAGCAGGGAAAGCATGTAGCTGAAAATGTGGAGTCCTGGGTCCCGGTGTTGGCTCTATATCTACTAGCTCCGTGACCCTCGGCACAGTTCCTGCCTCTAAGGGGACCAAGGGCCCATCTGCTGAGTATGGAGATTGGATTAAAGCATTTTAAAGGTCTTTTTTAACTCCAAAATGCTATGCTTGTTTTTCAGTGCATATCTCCATACTGTGGCTTAGTAAGGCATGCGATTACAATTTTGTAATCACTTACTATGGTTCTGTCGATAAGAGTTTGAGCTTTGAAATCAGAGAATCCTGAATTCCAATGGAGGAGACCCTAGCCACGTAACTGTGGGCCAATTACTTAATCTTTCTAATCCTCAATTTATAAAGCCAGGGCAATAATAATAATATTTATTTCATAGACTTTTGTGTGTGTGTGGATTAAATGGATTAATGCATTTGAAGCACTTTGTACAGTGTTTGGGACATAGTAAGACTCAAATGTTTAGCTGTTACCTATTTTCAGAATACTTGGATATATTATCTCAGTTTTTAAAAATATGGGCAGGGTCTCTCTTTTGAAAGAAATCGCTTGATGACATGGTGGGTAAGCTAAGTAATGGAGTGAGACTGAAATAGCTCCACAGAAATAAAGCATTTAACGTGGAAATAAATGAAGTTGCCACCCAGAACTAACAGGCAGAGTCTTGGTTGGGCTGTAATTAATGAATACAATGGCCAAGATTTATAAGGATATTTTAAGAAGTAACCACACTGCATGGAGCCCTGAGTTTTACGCCTGGGCTGAAGGAAGATCACTGAGAAATTCATTAGATCCAAGATTTAATGGGGGATGAGGTTTTGTCCCCTGTGTTGGGGCTTTGTGCATGGCAGCTACTTGGGATGTTTTCTTAGAGATGGAGGCCAAGGGGATGAGAAAAAAGTTGTTGATCACTTAGAACTAAAGGAGAAAGAAGAATGTTGGAAAATGCGGAGAAGAGACTCACAACCCAAACTTCTAAACAGCTTTCTTTTTTTAATATCTTAGACACAGCCCAGCTAGTTGGTGGGAGGTGTCCTCAGTCTTCCATTCTGAGGAAGGCTTTGGACAGAGCTGCCCTGAGAACAGGGGACACCCTGCTGCCAGAAGCTTGGACACCCTGAGGATGTAAGTGCTGGGTGCCTGAATTAACAGATCAGCAAATGACAGGCCTCTAAAGATGGCTTTGCTGTCAACAGGGACATCTTATGCTGGTCCAGTGGATTCCAGCTGGCCCCTTATACCCTGAGGCCAGGTAGTAAGCTGGAATTTGTGGCTTATGTCTTTTTATCAGTAGCAGAGAGAGGTGGCTTATAATGTCCTGCTAAGATTTCTGTTCTGCCTTGGAATTTGGGGATCAAAAGCACATATATGTTTTCAGTTCCCCTTTTACTTTGTGCTCAAGGAACACCAAAAAATCAGAGCACAGTTTGCCAAGTCTCCCCGGACTTTACTTCTGAGTACACAAGGCTGGGAAACGTCTAATTTAGGCTCACCCCAGGGGAAGGAGATTTTCCCTTTTCCCTTGATTCGTGTACAATGCTTTTATGCTGCACCAGTTTTGTGTTGTTCCTTCTGCCTGCGTGTTCTTCTCTCAGGAGCCCAGCTTAGTTCCTTTAAGGGTCCTCCTGGGATAGCAGTGACCTTGGCTGAATATAAATCTGGCATATTTTGTTCTCATTGTTCATGGATTTAATACATGGCCCCTTCCATTTCACTTGCTCATACTTTATGAAGCTGCTCAGCTCTTTCTGTTTCATAGTTCACCCATTTTTAAATCCTGCCTTCTATTAATCCTTCTTATAAGTACTCATCATCTACTTCCAATTTTCAGTTGTAGAACTTTTGCTGTATTTTCTCGATATTATTCTTATATTTCTCCCTTAATAATGTTCTATTCTGTGGGCAGAGTCCTTGGTGGTGAGATCTATCCCTCCATCAGTCTCAAAGATGTATTTCATGCATTTGTATGAGATTTCATCTTTTGCAAATAGTTGTAAAATAGTTATCATTCATTGTGTGTTTAGTTTTATCAGGTGCTGTGCTGAATGCTTTGTATACACCATCTCATTTTATCAAGAGTCACACCCTTATTCCCATTTACTTGATTTGACGTTTTAAAAATTATTTTTCTTTCCAGTTTTATTGAGATATAATTGACATACAGTGCCATATAATCATTAATATAACATTAATGATTTGAATTATATACATTATGAAATGATTATCAAAGTACATTTAGTAAACATCTATCATCTTGTATAGATGCAAAATAAGAGGAAAATATTCTTTTTGTGATGAGAACTCCTAGGATTTACTCTCCTAATAACTTTCATATATATCACACAGCAGTGTATATCATGTTGCACAACATGTCCCTAGCACTTATTTATCTTGTAACTGGAAGTTTGTACCTTTTAACTTTAAGTATTGACTAATGGATTATCTTCCAGGTTTATTGATCTATAATTGACATAAAGCACTGTATAAATTTAAGGTACAGAGCATAATGATTTGACTTACATACATAATGAAATGATCAACATAGTAAGTTTAGTGAACATCCATCATCTCATACAGATACAAAGTTAAGGAAATAGAAAAAAATTTCCTTGTGATAAAAACTCTTAGGGCTTGCTTTCTAAACAACTTTCATATATAACACACATAAGTGTTAATTATATTTATAATTTTGTACATCACATTCCTAGTACTTATTTATCTTATAACTGGAAATTTGTACCTTTTGATTACTTTTATCCAATCCCCCATCTCCAGCCTTTGGGAACCACAAATCTGATCTGTTTTTCTATAACTTTGTTTGTTTTTGAACTATAATTGGCATACTATACTATGCTAGTTCCTGTTACACAATGTAATGATTCGATAATTCAATACATTTCAAAATAATCACCATGATAAGTCTAATTGCAGTCTTTTTTTACCATACGAAAATATCACATAGTAATTGACTGTATTTTCTACATCATGCGTTTCATACCCATGACTTGCCTACTTTGAAACTGGAAGTTTGTGCGTTTTCATCACCCTCACTTATCTCATTCATTCCCTGGCCCCCTTCCCCTTTGGCAATCACCTGTTTGTACTCTGTATCTGTAACTCTGTTTCTGTTTTGCTATGTTTGTTTACTTGTTTTGTTTCTTAGATTCCACATATAAGTGAAACCATAGTATCTATCTTTGTCTGATTTATTTCACTTAGAATAATAACTTCTAGGCCAACTTATGTTGTTGCAAATGGCAAGATTTCATACTTATCTTATGGCTGAACAATATCCCTTTATATATTTGCATTCTCCATATTTTTAATCCATTCAGCTAATTGATAGACTCTTAGTTTGCATCCATATCTTGGGCATTGTAAACAATACTTCAATGAGCATAGGGGTGCAAATATCTTTTCTAATAGTGTTTTTTATATATTCAAATAAATACTCAAGAGTGGAATTTCTGGATCCTGTGGTAGTTCTATTTTTAAGTTTTTGTGAAGTCTCCACACTGTTTTCACAGTGGCAGCACCGATTTACATTACACCAACAGTCCACAATGGTTCCCTTTTTACCAATACTTGTGTTGCCAATGCCTGTTATTTGTTATCTTAATAATAGCCATTCTGACAGGTGAGGCAATATTTCATTGTTGTTTTGATATGCATTTCCCTAATGGTGAATGATATTGAGCATCTTTTCATAATGTATCATAGTCATCTGTATGTTTTCTTTGGATAAATGCCCATTCAAATTTCTTCCTTTTTAAAAAATTGGATTGTTTGATTTTAAGATAGTAAAGTGTATGATTTCTTTGTATACTTTGTATATTAACCCCTTATTGGATATATGGTCTGAAAATATCTTCTCCCATTCAGTGGATGACCTTTTCATTTTGTTGATAGTTTTCTTCATTGAGAAAAAGCCTTTTATTTGATGTAGTCCTATTTGTTTATTTTTCTTTTTGTTTCCCTTGCCTAGAGAGACATATCCAAAAAATACTACGAAGATCAATGTCTAAAAACATACTACCTATGTTTTCTTCTAGAAGGCTTATCGTTTTAAGTCTTACATTTAACCTCCATGTGTTCATATTTTGCATTTTTATCTTGTAATTGATTTCTTTTCTCATACTGTTGCACTTGGAAAAAAAATGCTTGGTATGATTTCAGTTTTCTTAAATTCATTGAGACATGTTTTGTGGCCTAGGATGTGATCCATCCTGGAAAATATTTTGTGTACACACACACACATACACGTGTGTGTGTATTACTCTCTAGAGTAATCAATTAAATTGATCTTATCTGGTCTTATGTATCATTTAAGACTAGTGACTTCCTTACTGATTTTCTCTCTGGATGATTTGTCCATTAATGTAAGTAGGATATTAAAGACCTCTATAATTATTGTGTTGATTTCTCTCTTTATGTCTGTTAATATTTGCTTTATGTTTAAATGCGCCTATGTTGTAAATATTTACAATTGTTATATATTCCTGGGTTGATCATTATGTAATGTTCTTGCCTTCTATTATAGTCTTTGTTTTAAAGTCTATTTTGTCTGATATAAGTGCTGCTAATCTGGCTTTATTTAGATTTCCATTTGCAAGGAATGTTTTTTCCACCCCCTCACTTTCAGTATGTGTTTGTCCTTAGAGTCACTTGTACTGCTTCTCTGCTCTGGGTCTCAGAGTATATGAGATTTTGTGTGCATCCTTGAGAATGGATTCTCTATTTCCCACAGCCCTTTGGCTCTCACAAAAGTAAGCCCCACTGGCCTTTAAAGCCAAATATTCTGGGGGCACACCTTCCTGGTGCAGGATCCCCAGGCTGGAGAGCTCAGTGTGGGGCTTGGACCACTTACGTCTTGAAGAGAATCTCTGTAGTTGTCCTCCTGGTAGTGGGCCCCAATAATACTGCCTCTCTGTCCCTGCTGTCTATCTCATTGTGCTCCTTTTAATTGTACGAGGTCTTTTCTGCTAGTCTTCAGTTTGTTACCATTGATAGCTGCTCTGTAAATAGCTGTCATTTTGGTGAGCCTATGGGAAGAGGTGAGCTCAAAGTCTTCCTGCTCCACCATCTTGGTCACTCTCTGGAGTAATTGACTAACTCTGCATTTAGAGGAGGTGAGAGACCAGAGGCAAGTGTGCAAGCATGGGCCAGGTCTGCTTCTTCACTGCAGCCTTGCATATGTTTGCACAGGGAAGCTCAGGATGACATCTAGATAGTCAAACATGATCGATGAACATGCTATTAACTGAGAGGGAAAATTTGGAATGAAAAGAGATTGTGAGGTTGAGAGCAAGGGAAGTTGGGTTAGAGACAGTGAATTTCAGATATATCATGTTGAATTTGAGATGACTTTGGGAAATCCAAAGAGACATATTCAGGAGATAAGTTCTGACGTTAGATAGGATATTTGGAGAGAACTGAGATCTAGAAAGTTATATTTAGAAATTAACAGCATATAGGAACTATGTACTATTGGTATGAATAAAGTCACTTTTGGAGAGCATTTTGAGGGCTTGGAAAATGCCTTTTTGGAGTTAACCATCTCTCAGACTGACAAGACAGTCTAAAGTATTGAGTCCCCTTTATGTAGAATCATCTTTTCTGATAATGTTGAGAAAATCAATTTTATCTGTGACTCAGTGAGAGGAAGTCTTGATTACTTTTGTGAACTTTAAGGAGAGTCTCTCATTGATTCCTTCATCCTTGCTAATATCATTCAGGCCAACTCACTTCAGCATCTTGACAGAGCCCCTAGTGTATGAAATTCACAGTATTAGACTCTGTAGGGTTTATGAAGGGAGTGAGCCCTCCTTTCAAGGAACTTCCAACAACTTAGAGAAAAGTAAGCAAGGGTATAAATGACTAAAATTTAAGATGGGAGAAAGTAGGTACCATTTTAATTAACAAATTGAATGCTATGAGTATTAAGAAGACTGGAGGAATTAGTATTTTGTAGAGATCAGGAAAAGGCAATGGCACCCCACTCCAGTACTCTTGCCTGGAAAATCCCATGGACAGAGGAGCCTGGTAGGCTACAGTCCATGGGGTCGCTAAGAGTCGGACACGACTGAGCGACTTCACTTCCACTTTTCCCTTTCATGCACTGGAGAAGGAAACGGCAACCCACTCCAGTATTCTTGCCTGGAGAATCCCAGGGACGGGGGAGCCTGATGGGCTGCCGTCTATGGGGTCGCACAGAGTAGGACATGACTGAAGTGACTTAGCAGTAGCAGTAGCAGAGATCAGGAAATGTTCTGCAGAGAAAGTGGTCTTGAAGGATGAATATATTAATGATCAGCAAAGACAGAAATTATTGATAGGAGAAACAATAAAATGAAAGTGACATTTACTGACTTGTAAGGGAATATTTGGAGGTAAGCCTGGGAAGATGGATTAGGGCCTTGAATGCCAGGGTGAAAAGACTGTATTTGATTTCATAGTTCAGAGAGCTTCAGGTCTCTTTTAACAATATTTCAGAGGTCAATACGAGGCCTTCCTCAATTTCAGAGCAAATGGGTATTAAAAGAACAGTGATCCTTTTTCAAGGAGAAAATTAATTGATAGGTATTACAGAACCATCATAAACAGTGAAGCCAAAACTGGAAATCCACTTCCAAAGACAGATACTGTTTGTTTAGAACGAAGCCACAGCCCCAGTTCCCATTCCCTTAGATCCAGATCTGTATTTTCTTAGCACATGATTCCCTTGAGGGGACTGCTCTTGTTTTTCTTGTGAGTCATTTGTTATCTTAAATATTGGCATCTGTGAGATAAGAGTTTTCTAAATCACATTTACAGAATGCTTGTAAACACTCTTCATGTTTAGAGCAGGTTTCTTCATTGACCTTGTGCCACTGATGTGCTCCAAGCTACTTCGGGGTGTTAAATTCCTTGAAACTTTGCCATGGAAACATATTTTCTGGCCATAACTCTTTCCTGTGCCTGGGTGTGGGCCCCAGTGGTTTATGTGGTGGCTCACGTAACCAATCTAACAGAATTTTCAGTAAAACCTGAGCTGCCATAGGGATACAATATTTCTTTTCCTACTTGCTCATAATTTTATCCTATTTCTTCTAACAGCAATTGAAGATGACATTACATTCCCTTTTTATGTCAGTTGATGATGCATAATTCTCCTGCAACAGCCAACGACTGTATTTACTAACACATTAAACAACATCGATATGTATTCAGGTCAGAGCCATTTTTACATCAGTATTTTATGTGTGCGTCAGATGGTGGAATGTTGAAAAGGGGCTTCATTCTTATAAAAACTACCTCCCACCCTTGCAGACAAAATGTACAGCTGAAGGCCTGTGAATCACCAGATGTACTGGTAATTCTTTGTCTGAACCATCCCCCACTGACTCCCACCCCAGCCCCAGATTCATTTTCTGTCCTTCCTTGGCTTGCTCTGTACTTCAGAAACTGTCTATTACAGACTCTATCATCAGGACTTCTTTGCTCACTGGTCCCTTATGGGGTTCGGATAGTAAGAGGCATCAGCAAGAGACCAGAGGATGACAGGAGAGAAATTATGGCATTTCTCTCTTGCTCTCTCCCAGCTTTAGTGTGGTGTGGTATTTTTGGCAGTAGCTATTCCCTGTCATCACTGTAGCCTTGGGCTTCTGATTGCACTAATTCTTCCCCTTGCCCCTTCTTCCCTGGCAGTGTGGTAGCTTTCATCTGTTGTCAGTCTCTGGGTACCTCAGTATCCTGACCCATTGCTCTCTGAATAACCTTTCATATAGATCCCTTCATTTGATCCATTTGGGAGTGTATTGCATTTCCTGTTGGAATTATGTTGAAAGCACCAGATATTGCAGTTTCCAAATAAATGAGCTATTTGTTCACCTTGCCTATAACCCACCTGGACCTTTCTTTCATAGCCATCAAGGGACCCACTAGGAAAATATCATCAGAAGTAATTAATTTTAGAACATTGGAGCTTACTTCTGAAGCAAAATGAGGCCAGAATATCCTACTTGGAGTGGAGACACAATATATTCTAGATTTTATATGCAGAGCTTATGGGAGTACATAAGATGATAAAAGTTTTCAAATGAATAATGTGTTCACTGATGAAAGAAAGGTCAGGAAGAGCCATAGTGGATCAGCTCCATGTGATTCAGCAGATTTATGTTTTTAAGTGAGAAAGCAAAGGTGGGTTAGATGGAACATTAAAACATTCTAAAGCCTTGTCCTACATATGCTGGTTCCTGATAAAGGTTTGCTACAGCTGATCTGTGTGATTAGGATAGGATGGAAGTTATCAAAATTATATGCAATGCTAAGGGTTCTTTTTTAAGAAGTGCATAAGTTGTTCAGTTTCAGATTACTGGAGATCTTGCTTCATTCTCACTTAGTTCTGCCATTGTGAAGAGCAGTAGCATGTCAGTGAGCCTCAGTTTTACCATGGGCAAATGGGAATAATTATAGCCAGTTTAGTTATTTCATGGGATTGCTATGATGATGAAATTTAATTACAGATATGAAAGCACTGGGGTATACATACATGCTATCTACTACCAAAATAGGATCTTAATTTATTTTGTCTTATTAGCGGAAATGAAGGTGAATATTTTTCCTTTAATGTAAAAATATATATGATTTGGAAACCACACTTGCTACCTAAGGCTGTCTCTTGAGGCTCATTAGGACCCGGAACTCAGATACAAACTACAAAACAATTTTGGCTCTATGATGCCCTGTATACACAGGAGACTCAATAAATATTTGTAGACTAGATTTATTTTATTTAGATTGGTTTGGGTGTAATTAATATTTTAATGACTGCAGTGGTATAGACCAAAACACTAGGTTATTTTTCCTATAACACCTTACTTCTGATTGTATCATAGCTAAACTAGTCGACACATTCTCATTTTCAGGATAAGGACTCAAAGTGATGGACAGTTCCCACTGGGCTTCCATAATGATTTACAATACAGAATGTGCTGGAAACTGTTGTGCTCAGACTCTGTAAGGCAAGTAATGAGGTAGTATGGAGAAAATTCTGAATTTGGTAGAAAGAATAAAAAGATTTCAATAAAGGAAAGTGAACATAATTGAGGTAATCTCTTCCAAAAATGGAAAGAGGGGATCTTTTCCAAGAGAGACATAAAATCATTGAAGTAGCCTAAACTCAGGCATCAGAAAATCTTCATCACTAACTGTTTGACCTTGGAGCAGCTTGTTGTAAACCTCTCTGAGTCTCAATTCTCTCATTTGTAAAATGGGTAATTGTTTATTTACACACACACACTTACTAGCTCTTTCATACATAGAGTGCTCAACATAGTGCCCAGCATAGAAAAACATTGTTAATAGCAGTTGTTATTAATGGAAGCAATAATCTGACTTCAATTTTTTGTCTTCTCCACGGTGTGTATTCATCAGTGTAGGCTATACTATATTAAAGTAACAGATAAACTCTGAATTATCTGTGGCTTAGCATTAGAAAGGCTTATTTATTGCCCATGTCACTTTCTCATATGGATTAGGTGGCTCTTCTTCAGGAAGTGATTCAGAGATCTGGGATTCATCCATTATGTAGTTATGCCAACTGAAACTCATAGTTTCACTGGAAAGAGAAGCAAGGAGTGGAAGTTTCTGGCATGATGCTTTTTAGGACCAGGACTAGAAGTGACTTTACCTCTCTCCAATTGATCTTTCACTGGCAAAAACTTAGTTGCACGGCCTCTAACCTAATTGCAAGAGAGATTGGAAAATGTAGCTTTCATATATCTTTGAGAAAACAAAAATGGTGTGTATCTCTGCTACACATAGCAGGTGTAAGCCTCAGTGATCCTAAGAAGATGGACTGATAAAATTCTTCTTTTGTATATTTGATAGTTTTCCTAATTTTTTGTTATAGAATGTTAGGACCTTGGTTTGTAAATCCCTCAGCCCTTGGAAAGGATCAAGCATGCTCTAGTCTGCTATGAAAAGTGCAGCTTAAGGGGAGCTGAGGCTTGAGCCTCTTTCTGCCCCCACCCTGGACAAGCTGAAGTGGTAGAAGAAGTGAAGGTTATCAGCCTGGAGAATGGGAAACATGTGGTGAGCAGTTGTTTGGCCGCAAGTATCTGCCAAGAAGAGCAGTGATGTAAAGCTGCTTTGGGCTTTAGCAGATGCAGCCAGAGACCAGAAGATCCTTAGAGATTAAGAAGAAGAAAAAAAAATATCTCAGTGATCTCGGGTTATCGTGGTAGTTGAAGGAAAGCTTTAGTTCACCTTGTGGGGGGTAGAGCTATAATGGCAAGGTGACATCAGAATCATGACTAGGATTAAAATCTCAGGAAATAGTTACTATAAAACTCAGAAGGAGTTTAGCTTAGAAAAAAAAAAGTTTTAATTTTTCTGTTCTTTTTTTTTTCTTATCTGGCCTCTAGTTAATTTCTTTTTAATTCATTTTTAATTGGAGGATAATTGTTTTACAATGTTGTGTTGGTTTCTGCCATACAACAATGTGATTTAGCCAGAAGCATACATATATCCCCTCTGTCTTGAACCTCCCTCCCACACACACCCCTATTCTGCTCCTTTTAACAAATTACATTGGCCCAATAATCTTTTACGGTTGTTTTTAGTACCAGTAACCTTTCCATTTGAGATACTGATATTACTAGTGGCAGGACTCACACTTTACATTTGACATTTTATTAATGACATACTTTTTTGTATAAAATGCATGGACAACTTAGGGCTCAATCTCACAAGCCTTGCTCACTCCTATGTTTTTACACTAATTCTCTTAGACTCTTTGTTCAAATCCCTTCTTATGACTCAAGTACTAAAGTACTACCTTTTCCATGAAGCTTTCCCTGGGATTTCTGCCTACATGGTCTATTGCTAATGAACTAATGTCCACATGCCATCACCAGACATTTTATCACACATCACCTTGTAATGTTTCTTGGTTTGTTTTATATTGTTTAATTCTAGGGTTGTTGAGCTTCTCTTGTCATCATGTCTGGGCTTTGCAACCTGAGACACCCAGTGCACATTATACAGTATTAATAGAAGCTCCATAAATGTGTGCCATAGCCAGAGAAGTAAGGGTTAGAGGCTGAATGAGGTAGCTTGAAATGAAAACATGCCCCCAAACACAGTTGCTTTTGTAAGAGTTCAGACTTGGAAATGTGGTATTGGATTTATCTCTTTGGGTGTTTTGCTGCATCACTGAAAAGAGAGATGCTGTTCACAGACACATCATCTTTTTTTTTTTTCCTTTTGTTAAGTAAAATGGCAGGGAATTAAGCTGAAACCTCATAGCGCACAACAAGAAACACACAGTTGTCAATCTCCTATCAGAAGAATGAATCATCCTCTTGTACTTTGTGAGTTTAAGAGGAAATGAACTCTGTAGACATGTATAATTTTGTCTGTGGTGGTTTTTATTATTGTTCCTTGGGATAGCTATAAATAAAAATAGAACTGCACTCTGATGGGAAATAGAATTTTCTGAGGGCACCTGGAGATTGGAGAAAAAGCTTGTAAGTTAGGCAGGTATCTGTCTATCTATCTAACAGCCTAGTTATTCTGGTGTTCAATGGATTTTAAATTTGTCAACTGACTCTGTGTCAAGGCCCAGTAGAGCTCTGATGCTCGCTCACTCCTCAGAGGGGCAGCCCCCTTTAGATTTTTATCAACACCAGAGGGAACAATGTGACCAGTCACCTGCAATTTCAGACTCATCTACTTTTACTTTGATGGAATAAAATTATATTGAGCATCTACTGCGTGCAAGAAGATACTGGGGAAAGAGAACTGATTTGGGCCCCAGTAGAAATACATATCTGGCTTCCTAGGTGGTGCTAGAGGTAAAGAACCTGCCTGCTACACAGGAGACATCCCTGGTAATATTCTTTGACTCAAGTTTGATCTCTAGGTTGGAAAGATCCTCTGGAGGAAGACATGGCAACCCACTCCAGTATCTTTGCCTGGAGAATCCCATGGAAAAGGAGCCTGAGTTTAGTTCAGTTGTTCAGTCGTGTCCTACTCTTTGCAACCCAATGGACTGTGGCACACCAGGCTTCCATGTTCATCACCAACACCTGGAGCTTGCTCAAACTCATGTCCATTGAGTCAGTGGTGCCATCCAACCATCTCATCGTCTGTCATCCCCTTCTTCTCTTGCCTTCAATCTTTCCCAGCATCAAGGTCTTTTCCAATGAGTCAGTTCTTTGCATCAGATGGCCATAGTATTGGAGTTTTAGCTTCAGTATCAGTCCTTCCAATGAATATTCAGGACTGATTTCCTTTAGGATTGACTGGTTTGCTCTCCTTGCAGTCCAAGAGACTCTCAAGAGTTTTCTCTAACACCACAATTCAAAAGCATCACCTGGGGGTCTACAGTCCATAGGGCCGCATAGAGTGGGACACAACTGAAGTGACTTAGCATGCACACACACAGAAATACATATACAGAATGTTAGTAAAAACACACTATACAGAGTCAGAGTTTAGCCTCAGACACCTAAGGCTTGGGGCTCTATTTGCTGTTTATATTGAGCTGTCATTTCTGGAACACTGCTAAGCTGCTGCTAAGTCGCTTCAGTCGTGTCTGACTCTGTGCAACCCCATAGATGGCAGCCCACCAGGCTCCCCCATCCCTGGGATTCTCCAGGGAAGAACACTGGAGTAGGTTGCCATTTCCTTCTCCATCTGGAGCACTGACTGTGTTACAATTTTACATGTATTTTCTCATTTAATCTGAGCAATATTCCTTTTTTTTCCCCTTCATTTATTCAACAAATATATTATGCCTGGCAATGTTCTAGACCCAGGGAGTACAATAGTGTATGGATGGACAAAAACCCCACCTTGTATGGACCTTACATTTCTGGTAGCTGAAACACATAATGAGCAAAATAAAGAAGTAAAATCATCAGTGTTTTAGATAGTGATTAAGTTTAAGGAAAAAAAAATAGGCAGGGAGTGAGGACAGGATAGCCAGGAAGGCCTCAGAGAGAAGGTGAGCTTTGAGTAAAGACCTGGAGGAGAGAAGGGAGTCGTCCATGCAAGTATTTGAGGAAATGAATATTTCAGAGAAAGGAAGCTAGAAGTACAAAGCTCTGGAAGACAGCAAGGAGGTTCCTGTGGCTATAGTGTGCTGGCTTTAAAAAAATGCATAAAATGAGAGTTGTAAGTTAAATTTTACTTGGAGCAAAATGAGCACTATAGCCCAGAAGACAGCACCTCAGATACCTCTGAGAAACTGCTCCAAAGAGCTAGGGGGAAGGTCAGTATATATGTGATTTTGGTGAAGGTGGAGTCCATGCGATCAAGCACATATTTTTTGCAGAAGGTTTCAGGTAGTCTCATGAGTAGATGTCACCATGAAAGATTTTAGTACTTTTCTAGATAGGAGGAGTTATAAGAATTAGGCTTGTAATATCATCTCCTGAAAATATTTAGGTATCTGAAGGCCTGTTCTGCCAGTTTTTCCCAGAGCACAGAGTGCCTAATTTCTGCTCCCCACCCTGAACTCCTTTCAGAGGGTGTTGAAAATTAGCAGCTACAGCAGCTCATGATTTAATCCTTGTAGAGGTCGATGGCAAGTGCCAGTGACAAGTGCTAGTCTGTAGTTGAAGTGGAAAGAGCAAAGTGCTGGAAAATAAGATCCTGAGGCCTTGTAGGCTACGTAAGGAATCTGGCATTTACAATGAGTGAGATGGGGATCTGTTGGAGGGTTTGAACAGAAAAGAGATGCAATCTGACTCACTGGCTAATGACTTTATTGAAGGTGTCAGGGGGCAGAGAGACTGTTAGGTAACCAAAGCAATAGTCCATGTAAGAGATGATGATGGCTTGGACAGTGGTTCTCAAAGTGGACTTGGTGATGAGTCCACTGGGTTTAAGAAATATTTTAGAGGCTAAGCCAATAGGATTTTCCTGAACATTGAATATGGAACATAAAAGAAAGATAACAATAAGACTTTAGGTCTGATCAGTTAGAAGAATGAAGATGCTAGTCCATGAGATCAGAAGGAGCATGGGAGGAGCAGATTTTGGGGCAATGTTAGGAGAGCCACTCTAGGTATATTTAGTTTTAAATGCTAGTGACATAGATGTGGATTAGGAGATGTATAAATATAGAGCCTAGGGAAAAACTGGTGTTAGAAATTCTAGCATCATCATCAGTTTATGGATGATATTTAAAGCCATGAGGCTAGATAAGATAACCAAGGAAACAATAATAATATTTGATAAGGAAAGTAAGGTTTAGGGCAGTTAAATAACTTCAGATTACATAGCAATAGCAGATCAGGGACTCAAATCCTGGTCTATCTGACCACCAAGTCTGTGCTCTTCATTAGTAGAGGATCCTTCCTTCTTTGATGGATGATAGTTAATAGTGTTCCTGGACTTGACCAGCTAGGAAGTGCGGGGCTGATGGCAGAAAAGAATGATCATTTGGAATCTTGAAGAGTCCAACACTGAGAAGCCAGGAAGACTCCTGCTGTTTCCCCTGTTCTCCGGAACACATTGGCAATAGTCTGAACATCACATGTGGAACTGAGATGATCGGTGTTAGTAAGCCATGCATGATCAGTTGTCTCCAATTTGATCACCAAACATATGCATGAAGCCAGCTGAGGATCAGAAAAGTTGTTCAGCTGAGCCCTAGTGAGCCCAGGCTGAATCAGCCATTTGTGCATCAGTAAGAATAAACAAATGCTTTAAACCACTGAGATTTAGGGTGGTTTGTTTATGCAGCATGTTTTTTTGGCAGAGCTAATTGATGCAACACCTTACAGAACACCTCTATGGCATTGCCTCATGTAAGTCTCATAGCAATTTTGTGAGTTAGAAATTATTACCCCTTTTATACATCTGAGGGAAATGAAGTCTCAACAAAGTCTCCTGACTTGCCCTAAGGTATATGTTGATTGCTAGTAAATACTAGAGCAAGAATGCAAGCAAGGACCAGCTCCTGATGAAGACTCTTGTCCTCTTGAGTCTAATACTTTACCTTGTTTTCCATTCAGTTGCCATTTGGGAAGACAGTCTACTCTTATGAGATCCTGAGAGCAACATCTTCCTTGTCAATCTAGAACTTTCATTCACATAATTAAGAATTTATGTAATTGCACTGAGCTGTGCTTACTTGCTCAGTTGTGTCCGTCTCTTTGCGACCCCATAGACTGTAGCCCACCAGGCTCCTCTGTCCATGGGGATTCTCCAGGCAAGAATACTGGAGTGGGTTGCCATCCCCTCCTCCAGGGGAACTTCCTAACCCAGGGATCAAACCTATGTCTCCAGCATGGCAGGCGGATTCTTTACCATCTTGGTAAATTCACACACATACACACACACACACACATACACGTGCACATATACACTCACACTAAATGATATAAATTATGCTCTTCTCTTTATAGTTTAGGGTAACAACAATTTGGGGACAGCATCTGTCCCTAACCTCAAAGAAGAGTCCACCTCATTCTTGAAGTCCCATGATTGAAAGCTTTCTCTCAGGTTCCATGTCTTCTGCTCCTACCCATCCCATAGACCTACTATCAGTATCCAAAGACATCTGTTTCCCAAAGCACCTTTCTTTGGGAGCATGCTGAATTCTGGGAAGAGAGCTATTTGAAACGCACATTGGTTTATCTACCTCATGCTCCATCATCTCTGAAAATTAAAGCCATCTTTGAATTTCCTGCCAGGGAAGGTAGTGCCTTACATGTTGTCCCAAGAAGCTTTTGTTTTCTCTGTTTTTTATTTGTTGGGGGCATAGTTGCTTTACAATATTGTGTTAAATTTCTGCTATACAATGAAGTGAATCAGCTATATGTATACATATGCCCCCTCCTTCTGGAGTCTCCCTCCCCTCTAGGTCATCACAGAGCACCAAGCTGAGATCCCTGTGCTTTATACATGGTTGTGTATTTATGTCAATCCTAATTTGTGATCATAGAATACGACATGTCAAAGACCTCAGGCAAATGAAAAAAACAGTTCCTCCTGACAAAAAGGGCCTGCATTTTTAAACAGATGTTAAGAGTAGCATATCAGTTCTCTCTCACTGCGGCAGATGGTGCTTGATGTGGGGAGACTTGGCCTGGAAGAAAAAGAACCCTCATCCTCACATTTTCAGCCTCAATCCCCACTTTCCTCCAAAGCAAAACTCCCAGTCTTGCCAAGTGAGCCTCCTCACTCCCTCCCCTCCCATCCCACCTGGTACTTTCCCATCTTTGTGATTTTGTTCACACCATTCTTTTGCTCAATGTCCTTTCCCAACCACCCAAGTTAATGAGCACCTAATACATAGCAGAAACCATTCTAGGTGCTATGCAAAAATAAAAGCCAAAACTCCTCCTGATATGCAGCTTGTGTTTAAGTAAGTAGAGACTGACTGTAAACAAGTCATGTATCAATGGCATCAGATGGTGATAAGTTACAGAGAAAGATAACAGAAACAGATACTAGAGAGTCTTGGGGATTTTTGCAGAATTAATTAGTGTGGTATGGGTTGAAGTGTGGTATGGGAGGGCCCCACTAAGATGCCATTTGAGCAGTGACCTGGAAGGGGTAAGAGTGAGCCAGGCAGATGTCTGGAGGGACTCCAGGAGCATGTGAGATATGTTTGGAGAATATTAAGAGGCCCAGTGCCATTGAAATAGAGTGATTTAGGGGTTAGAGAATAGTAGTAGTAGATGAAGGTGGAGAATTAATGAAGGGTCAGACTGTCTGAGCTGTGTAAGGCATGATAAGGAGTGAGATGAAAAGCCAGAGGAATGACATGTTCTGACTTAAGTTTTAAGTAGACCTTCCTGACTATGGTGTGGGCAATAGTCTGTAGGGAGGCAAACGCCAAAGTGGGTAGACCAGTGAGAGGCATTTACAATGATCTAGGTGGGAGATGCAGAGAAGGCAATGGCACCCCACTCCAGTACTCTTGCCTGGAAAATCCCATGGACGGAGGAGCCTAGTAGGCTACAGTCCATGGGGTCGCTAAGAGTCGGACACGACTGAGCAACTTCACTTTCACTTTTCCCTTTCATGCACTGGAGAAGGAAATGGCAATCCACTCCAGTATTCTTGCCTGGAGAATCCCAGGGACGGGGGAGCCTGGTGGGCTGCCATCTATGGGGTCGCACAGAGTCGGACACGACTGAAGCGACTTAGCAGCAGCAGCAGCAGGTGGGAGATGATGGAGCTTTGGACAAGGTGGTAGTGAGGGAGGTAAGAGAAGTATTTGAATTCTCTATATATTTTGAAGGTAGAGTCAAGAGAATATGGACAGGATTTGGAAGAGAATATAAAAAAAAAAATAGAGTCAGGGATGACTCCCAGGGTCTACAGGGTTGAACTGTAGACTTAAAAGTGTTATCTGTGCTTTTTCAAGGGCCAGCTCCCGCACCTGCTCCCTCAGCTAGACATCGTTCATCACCCCAGAATCCCTCTACCACTCTTCTAAACAATATCATCTATGGGCCGCTTATCAAACACTGCCCTGAACTGAGAGCTTTTCCTTTATATGCTTCTGTCTCATCTTTCTGAGAAGTCCGTTAACTGTTAAAGAGCAGATGGTGTGTGTGTCTCAGCATCTCCCAAAGTTCAAGAAATAGTGTCTGGTACACACCATATGGCTTCCCAGGTGGCTCAGTGGTAAAGAATCTGCTTGCCAATGCAGGAGACGCAGGTTTGATCTCTGGGTCAGGAAGATCCCCTGGATAAGGAAATGGTAACCCACTCCAGTTTTCTTTCTGGAAAATCCTGTGGACAGAGGAGTCTGGTGGCCTACAATCTATGGGGTTGCAAAAGAGTCAGATGTGACTTAATGACTGAACAGTAACAGCATAAGGAATAAAAAATGGTCTTCTGGAGATAAGTTGATATAAGATTGTGGAGACTTAGCATTACTACCCCCAGAAACCTGTCACAGCCGCAGGGACAGGAGTGTGCGTGTGTGTGAAGGGTCCAGGGTCTGGCCCCTAATGGAGTGGACTTGGGGTAGAGCAGGTGCAATGGCCAGAGCAGTCTCTCACAAGCAGGTCTGCATCCAGAAAGGCCTGGCCTGACACCGTGTACCCAGATGTGGCACTCATGTTATGTTTTTTCTTTTTACAAAGTGGGTTTTTTTATTTGAATATATACAAAGAAGCCATTAAATGTTGTTAAAAATTTATAGTTGATTAACAATGTTGTGTTAATTTCAGATGAACAGCAAAGTGCTTCAAGTATACATACACATCTATTCTTTTCAAATTCTTTTCCCATTTGGATTGTTCCAGAATATTGAGCAACATTCCCTGTGCTATAGAGTAGGTTCTTGTTGGTTATCTATTAAATATTTAAATATAGTAGTATGTGTATGTCAATAAGAGAGAGCATTCCAGGTGTGGTAAATGAGAAAAATGTAAAGCCAAACACAATGGCTCCAAGCAAGGGTTGGACTGAGTTTTAGTTTCTCTTGGTTTTTATGCTCAGAGTACTTCAAAAAGTTCTTTGTTCCTTAAAAAGATTCTCCAAAATGTTGGATCCCAAACAATTTTTTTAAGAATGTTATTATTCTGAAATTGTGTGTGTATGTGTAGTTAGGTTTTGGGACTGATGGGTCATTCCTACTCTGCCCCAGCTGTAGGTAGCCAGGTGAGGAGGCAGATGGCTGATGCTTCAGGGATGAGGGACATATGACTTCTCAGTGAATATTTATGACTAGTTGATAAAATGACTCTCAGGACTAGGAAGTCAGATCCCAGCCTCAGTTGAGAGATTCAGTAAAGGGGAACCTCCTAGTGGACTTTTCACCTTCTAGACCAGTATTTTTCAACCTCTGAATTGAGATATATTGGTGGGTTATGAGCTCAATCTAGTGGGTTGTAACCCATGTTTTTTGAAGATGAACTGAAATAGACTGTACAATAGAAAAAATGCCTTCCTGAATGGTGGTTTTACTTTGGTAAATTTTGTTTTGGTGTTGTGTTTAAGTATAGATGTGTATGGATAAATCCTAGGTACTACCAATGTAAACTTTATTTCAGATAAGTTTAAAGTCTACTTCAAGAAAGAAAAAACACTGTTTAAGACAATTTGGAGACAAGTGGAAAATCTAATTTAGAGAGAGATCCTTCACTCCTTGAGCTCCTTCCTCAAATGCCAAGCACCCTGGGTCCTGGGTTTTCCAGGAGGTGGCCAGCCCCATGGGCCATGCTCACACATGAATATCATAAAGGGAATGATGCATTCCAGTTTACCATCTCAGATATGCACACAGGTGCTACCACGTAGGCACACCTTCACTTGGGACAGCATTCTGCCCTTTCTGAGAGACAGCACTAAGCCCCAGTAGATTCTAAGAACTCAGCATCCATCCAAGGGTAAAATTCAAGAAAGGGGGGTTGTCACTTTCTTGCCCGAAGCGGCTATAAAGCTTCCTTAGAAAGATCTCTCCTCCTCCGCTCCCTGCCACCTACTACTGTGTGCCCGAGCCACAAGTGAGCCCTTATTAAGCATGCACTTCTAAGCAAGGAGCATTGACTTCCTCTTAATTGAGGCATAATAATTAGAGCATTAGCACATTAGGAGGGTGAGACAGCATGTTTAGCTTTTGTGATTAATTATCTGAGGATTGTAATAAGTTGTTAAGACATTAATTACACTGGCATGTTTACTGCTCTCAGTGGTACAGGCAAGGCCTCACCATGGCATGTCTAAGGAGGTAACCGGGATGGGAGGCAGGGTGGGTGGGTTACAGAAGCAAATCTGTGAAGCCCTGTGGCCCATCTGAGGGGGTTGGGGTCAAGGTCTGCTGCTTTTTCTTCCAGGATGTAGAAGAATTTTTTTTTTCTTTTAATGTAGAGTTGATGAAACAAAGACACTGAATTCTCCAAGTTCAAAGCCTTTTCAATCCTAGAGGTCAGTACCATGTAAACCATGTCATGAAGGGCTTGTGGGTCTTCCCATCAGGATGTCTCTCTCTGCTGTGTGGGAGGGAGATTTTGTTAGGGAAGAGGAGAGGACGATGGGTGAAGCCTGGACATTTGAGCTGGGTAGGGACAAGAAGGGAGAGCGTGGAAGCCTCTGAACAGAAGCCTGAGGGAGAAGGTACTGTCCACCTTGTTTCCAATGTCATGGGCTGTGGGTCCCATGCTGGAAAGGTGCTAACATAGGCTGGATGTGCAGAATGTGTTGGGTGCAGTCAGCTCTCCATGTATCAAGAATACTGGAATGGGATGCCATGCCCTCCTCCAGGGGATCTTCCCAACCCAGGGATTGAACTGGGGTCTCCTGCATTGCAGGTCTATTCTTTACCATCTGAGCCACCAGAGAAGCCCATGAATACTGGAGTTGGTAGCCTATCCCTTCTCCAGGGCATCTTCTTGACCCAGTAATCAAACTGGAGTCTCCTACATTGCAGGTAGATTATTTACAGGCTGAGCTACCAGGGAAGCCCAACTTAAATACATAACAGACTTAGTATTAGGGGAGAAAGGCAGCTTAGGGAGCTCAAACCTGGAGAGATCATTTAATAATTGTTTTAGGCTCTTTGTGTAGACTTCCTTGGGATGTAGTTACCTGTTGTTGCTGAGAGAGGAGGTCAGGGAGAAAGAAGAGACTAAGAGGTGAGTGGAATACATGTTTATATTCCTAGTGATGAAGAGTCAGCTGTTAAAAATCAACATTTGGCTGAAGCCGAATTTGACTACTGGAGAATGAACTTCTGAGTTACAAATCTACATAGCAAATTTTAGTTTTTAAATGTATTTATTCCAAAAAGTTCACTATGGAAAATTTTAGGAGTCATGTTTTGACATGATGGTGCATGAGCAACAATCTCTTGGCTCTGCCAACCACTGGCTAGGCATTGAGGTCTCCAGGTTATATAGCTTCCATCCTAAAGGCACGTTCATGCTCAGTTCATGTGGCTGGAGGAGTAGGGAACATGGTTGAAAAGAGAGTCGTAGCCAGTTCATTTTCCCAAGATTACTTTGTCTAATGTTACGAATGCCAGATTTTTAAAAACCAGCAAAGATTAGGAATACGACTTCTTCCTTACTCTGTTGCTCTGCCTGAGATTGTTTCTGCTATTGCTCAGTAAGTCTTGTCTGACGCTGTGTGGCCCCATGGACTGTAGCATGCCAGACTTCCCTATCCTACACCATCTCCCAGAGTTAGCTCAAATTCATGTCCAATGAGTCAGTGATGTTATCTAACCATCTCATCCTCTGCCACCCTCTTCTCTTTCTGCAGTCAGTCTTTCCCAGCATCAGTGTCATTTCCAAAGAGTTGTCTCTTCACATTAGGTGGCCAAAGTACTGGAGCTTCAGCAGCAGTTCTTCCAATGAACATTCAGGGTTGATTTTCTTTAGGATGGACTGGTTTGATCTCCTTGCAATCCAAGGGACTCTCAAGAGTCTTCTCCAGCACCACAATTAGAAAGCATCAGTTCTTCAACGCTCAGCCTTCTTAATGGTTCAACACTCACATCCATACTTAACTACTGGAAAAACCATAGCTTTGACTATATGGACTTTTGTTGGCAAAGTAATGTCTCTGCTTTTTAATATGCTGTCTATGTTTGTCATAGCTTTTCTTCTGAGGAGCATGTGTCTTTTAATTTCATGGCTGCAGTCTCTGTCCAGAGTGATTTTGGAGCCCAAGAAAATAAAATCTGTCACTGCTTCCACTTTTTCCCCTTCTATTTGCCATGAAGTGATGGTAGGATCTTAGTTTCTTGAATATTGAATTTTAAACCAACTGTCCTGTTTCACCCTAACCAAAAGGCTCTTTAATTCCTCTTCACTCTCTGCCATTAGAGTAATATGATCTGCATATTAATATTTTCCCCTGCAATCTTGATTCTAGCTTGCGAATCATCCAGTCCAGCATTTTGCATGATGTACTCTGCATATAAGTTAAATAAAAAGGGTGACAATAGACAGCATTGATGTACTCCTTTCCCAATTTTGAACCATTCAGTAGTTCCATGTAAGGTTCTAACTGTTGCTCCTTGACCTGCATGCAGGTTTCTCATTAGACAGATAAGGTGGTCTGGTACTCCCATCTCTTAAAGAATTTTCCACAATTTGTTGTGATCCACACAGTCAAAGGCTTTAGTGTAGTCAGTGAAATGGAAGTAGATGTTTTTTCTGGAATTCCCTTGCTATCTCTATGATCCAAAGACTGTTGGCAATTTGATCTCTGGTTCCTTTGCCTTTTCTAAATCTAGATTGTACATCTGGAAGTTCTCAGTTCATGTACTACTGAAGCCTAGCTTGAAGGATTTTGAACATTACCTTACTAGCATGTGAAATGCATGCAGTTGTCCATTAGTTTGAACAGTCTTTGCCACTGCTTTTTGGTATTGGAATGAAAACTGACTCTTCAGTTGTGTGGCCACTGCTGAGTTTTCCAAATTTGCTGATGTATTGAGTACGGAACTTTAACAGCATCATCTTTGAGGATTTGAAATTGTTCAGCTTGAATTCCATCACCTCCACTAACTTTGTTTATAGTAATGCTTCCTAAGGCCCACTTGACTTCACACTCCAGGATATCTGGCTCTAGGTGAGTGACTACACCACTGTGGTTAGCCCAGTCATTAAGATTTTTTTTTTTTTTTTGTATAGTTCTTCTGTGTATTCTTGCCACTTTGTCTTAATCTCTTGTGCCTCTGTTAGGTCCTTATCATTTCCGACCTTTATTGTGCCCATTCTTGCATTATAAGTTCCCTTGATATTTCCAATTTTCTTGAAGATTTCTCTAGTCTTTCCCATTCTACTGTCCTCTACTTCTTTGCATTTTTCGTTGAAGAAAGCCTTCTTATCTCTCCTTGCTATTATCTGGAACTCTGCATTCAGTTTGATATATCTTTCCCTTTCTTCCTTGCTTTTCACTTCTCTTCTTTCCTTGACTATTTGTAAAGCCTCCTTAGACAACCACTTTGTCTTCCTGCACCTGATTTTCTTTGGGATGGTTTTGGTCTCTGCCTCCTGTACAATGTCATGAACATCTGTCCATAGTTCTGGGATGGTTATTTCAGTTCAGTTCAGTCACTCAGTTGTGGGCGACTTTTTGTGATGCCATAGACTGCAGCACGCCAGGCTTCCCTGTCCATCACTAACTCCTGGAGCTTACTCAAACTCATGTCCATAGACTCAGTGGTGCCATGCAACCATCTCATCCTCTGTCATCCCCTTCTCCTGACTTCAATCTTTCTCAGCATCAGGGTCTTTTCCAGTAAGTCAGTTCTCCACATCAGGTGGCCAAGGTATTGGAGTTTCAGCTTCAACATCAGTCCTTCCAATGAATATTCAGGACTGATTTCCTTTAGGATGGACTGGTTGGACCTCTTTGCAGTCCAGGAGACTCTCAATACTCTTCTCCAACACCACAATTCAAAAGTATCAATTCTTCAGTGCTCAGCTTTCTTTATAGTCTAACTCTCACATCCATACATGACTATTGGAAAAACCATAGCTTTGACTAGATGGACCTTTGCTGGCAAAGTAATGTTTCTGCTTTTTAAATGTGGTCTAGGTTGGTCATAGCTTTTCTTCCAAGGAACAAGTGTCTTTTAATTTCATGGGCTGCAGTCACCATCTTCAGTGATTTTGGAGCCCAAGAAAATAAATCTCTCACTTTTTCCATTGTTTCCCCATCTATTTGTCATGAAGTGATGGGACTCGATGCCATGATCTTAGTTTTCTGAACGTTGAGCTTTAAGCCAACTTTTTCACTCTCCTCTTTCACCTTCATCAAGAGGTTCTTTAATTCTTCTTCAATTTCTGCCATAAGGTTGTCATCATCTGCATATCTGAGGTTACTGGTATTTCTCCTGGAAATCTTGATTCCAGCTTGTGCTTCCTCTAGCCCAGCACTTCTCATGATGTACTCTGCATGTAAGTGAAATAAGCAGGGTGACAATATAAAGCCTTGACATACTCCTTTTCCTATTTGGAACCAGTCTGTTGTTCCATGTCCAGTTCTAACTGCTGCTTCCTGACCTGCATAAAGGTTTCTCAAGAGACAGGTCAGATGGTCTGGTATTCCCATCTCTTTCAGAATTTTCCACAGTTTATTGTGATCCACACAGTCAAAGGCTTTGGCATAGCCAATAAAACAGATGTTTTTCTGGTATTCTCTTGCCTTTTTGATGATCCAACAGATGTTGGCAATTTGATCTCTGGTTCCTCTGTCTTTTCTAAATCCAACTTGAACATCTGGAAGTTCACGGTTCATGTACTTTTGAAGCCTCACTTGGAGAATTTTGAGCATTACTTTGCTAGCGTTTGAGATGAGTGCAATTGTGCGGTAGTTTGAACATTCTTTGGCATTGCCTTTCTTTGGGATTGGAATGAAAACTGACCTTTTCCAGTCCTGTGGCCACTGCTGAGTTTTCCAAATTTCCTGGATATTGAGTGCAGCACTTTCAGAGCATCGTCTTTTAGGATTTGAAATAGCTCAACTGGAATTCCATCACCTCCACTAGCTTTGTTTGTAGTGATGCTTCCTAAGGCCCACTTGACTTCACATTCCAAGATGTGTGGCTCTAGGTGAATGATCATATCATCGTGATTATCTGAGTCATGAATATCTTTTTTGTACAATTCTCCTTGTATTCTTGCTACCTCTTCTTAATATCTTCTGCTTCTTTCAGGTCCATACAATTTCTGTCCTTTTTTGTGCCCATCTTTGCATGAAATGTTCCCTTGGTGTCTCTAGTTTTCTTGAAGAGATCTCTAATCTTTCCTGTTCTATCGTTTTTTGATGGTTATTTACACTGTAATAAATATTTGTGTTTGCAAAAGGATACAGTGCTCCTTCTGAAGTTGTTTAAATAACATACTCGTATTAACTCCTCATTAATTTTCCTATTTGCTTAGAAATTTGAAAGTTCTAAATAATTGTTTTTGTCTTAAAATTAACAGCTTGCACAATCATCATTAATTTTTGTAGTGCTTTACTTTTGCAATAATCAATGTATATTTAACCATAATTGATAGACTTCCAAGACATAGACTTTCATTCCAAGGTCCTTGTGCAATACTTTCCCATATTTGAAAAAAAAATATTCATATGAAAAGAAATTCAAGTGACATGGTTTTTTTTTTTTTCTTTTCTGGTTGGATTATCTTGCATTGAAAATCAAGTGACCTATGATTACACAATCACTGATCTCACATACATCCAGGGGTCCTGGAAATGATTTTGAAGTGAGTCTTCAGTTATTTTGCCTTTTGATGGCCACAGCTCAAACAATGAGAGATTTTGGCCAAATACCAGGGTTGAAGGCTGAGTTTGGTACATTTCAGTCTCACTTGTGAAAATGAAACTGCACTTTTGTATGGAATGAATTACCAGTGTCAAGAGTTTGGGACTGGTGTCTTTGGGGCAGGGCTGGTAAGGGGCATGCAATTTAAATGGAAGGAACTGATATCCAAGACTATATAAGAAGTCAGGGTAGAACCTAGACAGAGGCTGCTCATCCCCACTAATATCTTGCCATATTGACAAGGGATAGGCTCTTCATCTGGCCTAGTCTGACTGGAGAAGGAAGCAGAGAAGGGTGATAAGTCACCCTGAGCTGAAACTGGTGGGAATCGCCAGCCTTCAGAGCCCCAAGAAGGCCTGTCACTTAGAGATGGGGGGAGAAGTGGAGAGGACCCTATTTCCTTTTATCTCCTACCTCCTCACTCCAGAAAGGTTCTTCCTCAGCTCACTTTGACACATTATTGACCACAGACATATTAATATCTCTTTTGTTATTATCCAAAGGTTATTGCCCATAGATGTATCAATATGTTTTTAGGGAGTGATACAGTTAACATCACCATGCAAGGTTGTTAGTGCTTAAAATGAATCAAGGGTTTATTATACAACTTATGATTGTAGTTATCATTTCCATTTTGCTCCATTAGGATTTTATTCCAATAGGGTATATATTATAAACACAAGTTTATTACCGTAAACTGTTCAAAAATGACACATTGTATCCATCTTGTGGCATTTCTAAAAGAGCCCCCCTGCAAAGATCTACCTTGTCAACTAGCAGGTAAAATAAAAGAACATATTCTGGAGGAAATAATACCCACAGAACTAAAATCAAATGCCGTCAGAAAGTGTAGAGTCTGCTTTTCCAGGGGAGAGCACCATGAAACATGGTACAATTGTAATAATGTTCTGTTTTTCTGCACAGACATGACTGCTGTACTGCCTATCACACTCTAATGAAATAGCAGAATGCTTTTAGTTAAGACATGTACAAAGTTTCAAATAAATACATTAAGTGCAAAAAAAGTTGTTTATATTTACTCAAATATGGGTGTTTTGATATTTACTTACATAACAAATCACCAGCCACAAGCATTAGTTTCTGCAAAAATTCCCTAGTTTTTTATCTTAATCTTAATTCTTAACCATAACTTAATTCTTGATCTTAATATCTTAATCAATATTAAGAATGTTCAGTTCCAAATGCAGAGCGATTCTTTCTTAGCCTGTTTCCCTGGGGGTCTTTAGGGTCTGCCCTGCCTAGCTGGCTCAGAGAGACGCCCTAGACTGGAGTGTATACTACTGACCTGCAGCTGAAGACCTGATGAGCTTCAGATCCTACAGAGCAAGCATTCTTTCTCAGCTAAAAACTGCCCCTTCACTTTCCTGTTCTTTCTCTCTGCCTTAGTCTGCTCAGAGCATTAAATGTGGAGCTGTTTGGTTATATTCCAGTAGACCATCACTAGAGCTTGGAAGGTGGAAGTTATCATTATTAAATACATTTCAAGTCTTCCACACATATCTGAGTACAGCAAACATTAAAAATTAATGCCTCTAATAATAAAACCCAGAGTAATGATGCTGTTATTACTAATTGTAATTTATGGCCAGCTGGTAGTGTGTTAAGTGCTCTGAAGAACATAAAGTTACAAAACAGCCTTCTTTGAATAGGTGAGTAGGATGAATGATTTCCTTGCTCTTGAGATCATCTGCATATTAGATGCTTACTAACAGAGTAAGTGAGGAACACCTTCTTCCTTGTTATAGGCCAGTCTGCGCCTTTAACAGTGTCGTGGTTGGCGGGGAGAAGGAAGTCTTTGAGGCATTTCAAGAGATGATTATAACCATTGTTTTATGTGGTCCATGAAGTTATGATTCACATGACTGGCATCAGCTAGCATTTGATGTTATTAGTTATCTTCTCCTGTATGCTATCAGTCCCTCTACAAAGTAATAAGTCCCTTGACATCTGGATCATTTTATATCTCCCAGCGACTGTTACAGTGTCTTAATTTGCATTATTGTAAGAGCTCTTAAAATGGAATTGTGTGTGAGCGTGTCTGCACACACAAGTCTTTTGGCCCTTACAAAATTGTAAACTCTTTGACATTCAAGGCAATGTCTTACTTATTATCTGTGGTTTTTAGTAGAGCCCTGTTCTCCCTATTAACATATATTGATTGGTTAAACATTAAGCTATGTTAACTTTTCTCATAGGTCTGCTATTCTTACACATTAATTAGACACAAGATTCTCCATTTACTCATTCATGCATTCATTCATAAAATATAGGCTTTTACATTTTTCTAAGCATTATGCTAAGTGCCAAGAATACAGAGGCAAAGTAGACAAGTCTGTGCTCTGTTGGAACTTATTCTCTTAGGATAGACAATAATCAAATTAGAGCATGAAGAGGCAGGATGACTTCTAACTATGGTGAGTGCCGGTAGGTAAATTATTGGTAGAAGGGGAGAGGTGGGAAGGATGCCGCTTCAGAGAGAGTCACCAGGGAAAATCTCTCCAACAAGGAGAGGGCCTGGTTGGGCGTTATCCACAGATGCTCTGAGATGATGCTTCTGAGGCTGAAAGCATTTAGCCTCTTAAGTTTGCTTTATCTAATTTATTTATTCCTTCAGTAATTCCTTTATCATTTGTTATGCCCATGAGTGTGGGGTTCTGAGTACTTGGCCCTGAGGATCCAGAGAGGATGTACATATGTGTATGTATTTGGTTGTTTGATTGACTTGAGCTCTAGAACCAAAGAAGGAAAATGATTTTTGGTTTCTAAAAGGCTGTACTCTTGGTTCCTGAATAGAAGATGAGTCATAAGAATGGACCAGCAAGTGTTCCTCCTGGTTATTGCATATAAATTGCTTCTTTGCACGAAAGGTTCCTGTGCCAGCAAGAGTGAATGTGAGTGAATTGAGTTCTTCCCCCCAGTAGTGGGGTGAGTGTGTCTAGAATATCAAGCACAGGAGGTGGGCATTAATTAGAACTAACGGCCTGTAATTGGAGTTGCCTTTATCCCTTCTTCCATTCTCCAAGCCTGAGACTGTCAGAAGGCTCGTTTTCACTGAAGCGTCATAATTAACGCAGAGCCTAATGTGAAAGGCAGATGAGGTTGAAACCCAAAATAACTCAGCGCTACCCAAGGGTTTATATGTGAAGAGCTGTGGGGAGCAGGCCTAGGAGAAGAGGAGGCTGGCATTTAGGTTGACCTCCAAATGTTTTCCTTTCAGAGAGGGAGTTTAGGAGTCAAGCCAGTAAGTACCCTTTCATATTCCTAAAAGGAACATTCTAAAACACTGAAGTAGTCACTGATGGAATGGGGTTTGGAACCCTGGTCTCCAGAAGTTACAGGAACCATGCTGGCAAGTCTCAAATCCTCTGCTTTCCTTTTATTGCCCCTGATTTGTAAGAAAAGATTGCTTCTTCATGAGGCTGACATCTTTTTTTTTTTTTGGATGGAAACTGGGAGGGCTGGTAAATGCAATAATGTCCACAAAGTCCTTGGAGTGCCTTGGAAGAAAATTCAAAGTATTTCTCTTATTACTGCTGGTCTTCCAATTCCCCTGAACTCTGAGAACCCATTTAAGTGATTACTTCATGAGGAGGTTAGTAGAAAAGCAAGACTAATATATTTCTTCATTTGGCAGCTCCCACACAGCAAAGAACTCTAAGTGCACTTACAATCACTATTATAGTCTCACACCTTCCCACTTGGTTCTGCTTAGAACATAATACACTAAACACCTGCTATTTGTCTCCTAAGAAGACCAGATTTCAATAACTTTCCGCAGATCACTAGCAGCACCCCTTGTGCACATGCACAAATATTTACTTAATTCCGTGTCACGGGGGAACTAAGAGAAAGATAAGGGGAGTGCCTGTGCCACATTGTAGTTCCAAGTCCCCAACTCAGAGACAGGCAAAATGGGAAAAGGAAAAATGAGGAATAGTTTAGGTTCTCCGCACCAGGCTTCCTTGGGGGACTCAAAGTCATTGGCTTAATTTCCATCCCGAGCTATTTGTTGAAAGGAAATCCCCTAAATATATACAGTGTTCCTCTTCTCATCAAGAGAGGTACCAGAGGAGTGTCACATGATATTAGGTGTAAGAACAAGGACAACAATTGCTAATTTGATACACAGATGATTGCCCCATTAGGAAACTGTCTTATCACACTTGCTGCTACAGGGTGCTCCCATGACTTGGGGACATCAACATGCAATTCCTCTGGTGATGATGGAAATGGCATGCAGATTATTCACAGCCAGATGCAGATTCAGGAATGCTGGGGGCACCCACATGCAGAAACCAGCTACTTTGTTTCTATGTTGTTGTTCAGTGGCTCAGTTGTGTCTGACTCTTTGTGACCCCATGCCAGCCTCCCCTGTCCTTTACTATGTCCCAGAGTTTGCTCAAACTCACGTCCATTGAGTCAGTGATGCCAGCCAACCATCTCATCCTCTATCTCCCTCTTCTCCTCCTGCCTTCAATCTTTCCCAGCATCAGGGTCTTTTCCAGTGAGCTGGCTCTTCACATCAGGTGGCCAAAGTATTGGAGCTTCAGCGTCAGTCCTTCCAATGGGTAGTCAGGGTTGATTTCCTTTAGGATTGACTTGTTTGATCTCTATAGAATATTTTTACTCCCTAGTGGTTTTTTTCTTTAAATCTTTTCTTATGGGTGGTAATCTACTGTCATTAAGTTGCTTCATCAGTATATTTCCTAGATCATTTGGATTTTTATTCTCTTTTAAATATAAGTTTATTTATTTATTTATTTATTGGCTGTGTTGGGTCTTTGTTGCTGTCTGGGCTTTTCTCTAGTTGCAGTGAGCTGGGCCTGCTCTCTAGTTGTGGTATGTGGGCTTTGCATTGTGCTGATTTCTCTTATTGCAGAGCACAGGCTCTAGGCACACAGGTTTCAGTAGTTGTGGTACATGGGCTTCAGCAGTTGTGGCTTGTGGTCTCTGGAGCACAGACTCAGTAGTTGCAGCACATGGGCTTAGTTGCTCCATGGTGAGGGGGATCCTCCCGGACCAGGGATTGAACTAATGTCTCCTGCGCTGGCAGGTGGATTCTCTCCAACTGAGCCACCTGGGAAGCCCTGGATTTTTATTCTGATGCTTGGCCATTTTGGAAAAATCAGGGATAAATTGTTTTCCCAATAAAGATTTCCTCAGGGCTGGCTTTATTTTAGAGACATTGTTTTCTGATTTTTCAAACTTCCTCTGACATTTGGTAATTTACCTGAACTGAAATACTTGCTAGTACAAGTAACCTGAGCCAAAGTCAAACAGTGCAAACATCTTAAAGACTTTTTGGGAAGAGTCACTGGGTAGCTGTGAATATGAGCTTTGGGGTTGACCGAGATATGTAGCTAGGGTTGAAAAATGGTATTAAACTGGCACACTCTGGGTGATGTGGCCCTACTGATTAGTGGGTACATGAGGTACTGTCTATTCCTTAGAGTGACTATAACATCTGCATGCAGCCCAGTCCTCTGATTTTGACAGTGGCACCAAGGTGTTTTACTTCTTGGCAGAAAATTTTGACAAACTTAGAATATTAAAAAGTGGAGATATCACTTTGCCAACAAATGTCCATCTAGTCAAAGCTATGATTTTTTTTCAAGTGGTCAAGTATGGATGTGAGAGTTGGACCATAAGGAAGGCTGAGCACCGAAGAATTGATTCTTTTGAATTGTGGTGCTGGAGAAGACTCTTGAGAGTCTCTTGGACAGCAAGGAGATGAAACCAGTCAGTTCTAAAGGGAATCAGTCCTGAATATTCATTGGAAGGACTGCTGCTGAAGCTGAAGCTCTAATACTTTGGCCACCTAATGCAAAGAGCTGACTCATTGGAAAAGACCCTGATGCTGGCAAAGATTGAGGGCAGGAGGAGAAGAGGCTAACAAAGGATGAGATGACTGGATGGTGTCATTGACTCAACGGACATGTTTGAGCAAACTCTGGGAGATAGTGAAGGACAGGGAAACCTGGCACTCTGCAGTCCATGGGGTCACAAAGAGTTAGACACAACTGAGAGGCTGAACAACAGCAAGGTTTTTGAAAGATGGTGTTGCTTTCTATGTACTCAAACTTAAAGGACTGGAGATACATAATTTAAATATATACAATTTTTATTTTTTTGAAAAGACTGGAGATGAAGCTTCAGATCCCTTCACTTTCTCCATAATGTCTTTAATAGACTAACATTCCTCATAATTTTTGCCAAATTTTCTAAGATGTTAGAAGGTAAAGATGCCTGAGGAAACAGGTTGTTTTTTTAGGAAACCCCAAGTTTCAGACAACTAGAGACTAGGAAAGACAGGTGGGAAGAGACTGGCAGATAAAGCTGTAAATGCGCCAGTAGTGAAGGGCATTGAATATAGTTGTATAGGAAAGAACACCAATGACATGGGCCAAAGTCTCAGCTCCACTAAAAGTCACATCAGCTGTCTATCCTCAGATTCTTAAGCTGACAGATGGGTAGAAGAATTCGCTGAAAACATCCAGCTTGAGTTTCCATATTTCGGCTCTGCTAGCCTCACACCATCAGAATTAGCTCCTCTCATGCTTGCACAAGTGTTGCTGCAGCTCTTGTATCACATAATTATGCACCAATATCTGAAGAGAAACACAGGGTCTACTGTATTTTACAAAATCTAAGACGTCTTTGTCTGGAAGATGCACTATTATTAATATTTTATATACTACCACAAAAGAAACAATACTGCCAGTTGGATTTTGACAAGCTATTTATTGTCAAATGCATCCTGAATTAACCAATCGATGAAATGTGTCTTATGTAAGAATGCCTTTGAAACCTTCTATCATAGCATTTCCCCTCTGTTAGCAGACTTCCCACACACGAGTCCTTGAGCCAGTCCCTGGTAGTATCCCTGTGTCTTGTGTATGTCCTCCTCTTCTCTTCTCTCCTAGGGTCTTGGGAGTTTTCAGCTTCTGCTACAGCGCCCTGGGCCATTTCCATGCAAGCCCACTATTTTACTAAGTCTCTGGCTTCTCCCATCGCTTCTGCACTTTGACAAACACCACGCTAGCAGTTACTTCTTTTGGGACAAACTGTTACCAGTGGAAGAACAGAGAGTGGGATGGGGCTTGTAGACAAATTGCTTCCTCCCCGACCCAACCACCCCCAACACCGCCCCCCCCATCCCATTCCAAAGCATGGATTTTGCATGTAGCTTCTTTGGAGATAGTCTCAACTGGCTCAGTAACTGTCTCTATGACGTGGTGGGCCAACCTGAAAAAGCACCAAGTTTATCTATTTTCCATTCTTCCTTGCCTCATTCCCTCTTTCCTTCACTCTTGATGCCCTGGCATCATACCTCTCAATAACTTTTTCACACTTTACCCTTGCCTCAGACCTTGTTTTCTAGGGAAAGAGGCTGATCCAACCACCAAGATGACCTCAAATCGATCCAGATTAGTTCTAGTTACTTGAGGGAGAGGTCAACTTCAGAAGAAAACTAGGGCTCTGCTGTTATGGAAGAGAAATGGTATAGCTGGAGAGTGGGCCATCAGCGGTATTGCCTAGTACCTGCCCTGCTTCCAAGGGTTGTCAAAAGAGTTAAGCAGATAATGAGGCGCAAATGTTCTCAACCATAACATAACATAACATAAAAATGTAGAGTTGTCATTGGACTCACGACTCTTCACAAGAACTTTACTAATTCATTCATTTGACAAAAATTATTTAATGAGCACATACTGTTTGCCAGTCCAGTGGCTGGCAGAGATAACACGACAGTTTCTGATTTGCAGGAGCTTCTTATCTATAGGGAAAACAAGCAAATAAATTACATGTAATTACAGATTGAGGGCAGGGGAAGGGGACGACAGAAATGAGATGGTTGGATGGCATCACCAACTCAATGGACATGAGTTTGGGTAAACTCCAGGAGTTGGTGATGTACAGGGAGGCCTGGCGTGTTGCGGTCCATGGGGTCACAAAGAGTCGGACGCAACTGAGTGACTGAACTGAACTGAAATGAACTGAACAGTTTTCTAAGGGAAATGGAGGGTGTGTTGTAAGAACTTAGGTTTGGAGTTGGGGGTCAAAAAATGCTGCCTGGGCAAATTACATATAAGCTAAGAGCTGGAGGATGACTTGGGGATAGGTGGGGTGGGGTGGGGTGGGGTACAGAGGTGTGATAGGTAGAAGGAAAAGTGTCTACAAAGGTGAGGAGATAAAAGAGGGCTTGGGTAGGATGGCAAAGCCCAGTTTATGGCACATGGCTCCCTTGGCTTGAATTGGGAAGGCAATGAAGAACCACTGAAATGCTTAAGAAGCATAGTTTTAGGCTGATTCATGTTGATGTTTGGCAGAAACCAACAAAATTCTGTAAAGCAATTATCCTTCAATTAAAAAATAAATTAATTTTTAAAAAAAGCATAGTTTTAGAAAAACCTCTTCAATAATGGTAGAATGAATGGACTTTTGAGGAGTGGTGAGGCAGGATGCTAAGAAGTCAGGAAGCTGAGATACAACCATGTAACGTGGAATTTCCTTCTATTTATTTAATTCAGTTTGGAGGAGTTTTTCTTAGTTAAATATTCTTCATAATTTATGATTTTAGGTGGGGTGAATTGAGAGAGAAGCACTGACCTATACACACTACCTTGTGTAAAATAGATAGCCAGGAGGAAGCTGAGGTAGAGCACAGGGAGCTCAGCCGGGTGCTCTGTGACAACCTAGAGCGGTGCAATGGGGTGAGGGTGGAGGGGAAGGCTCAGGAGGTAGGAACATATGTGTACTTGTGGCTGATTCACACTGTTGTATGGCAGAAGCCAACACGATATTGTAAAGCAATTAGCCTCCAATTAAAAACAGAAAAAAGTTTTAAAAAGAATATTACAAACCCTGCATATGTCCCTAATGTCCCCACATACATCTATTTGCTCAAGGACAGATTAACCTTTTCAAATAAAGGATGGGAAGGATCTTTGTGACCTTTAACCCAGACAGTCATCTGCATAACAGCTGTCTTTTGTTTGTGCTGTTAGTTCTGATTAGATCTTGGGGGTACTGATGAATGCAAGGTCAATAATGTGACTCCCCAGGGAGTCAATTACCAATTACCCCTGAAGAGAGAAGCACTGGCAGACTAAATTTCTATATGTGGCTGGTCATCTGCAGCCATTGTTGCAAAGTGCAAGGGGAAATCTACTAGGTAACTTACTCATCTATTTTTCTCTTTTTATGTATTCATTCATTTATTTGTTTGTTCCTTCGTTCTTATTCAGCTCAAGCTTTCATAACAAAATACCCTAGATTATTGGGAGGCTTAAACAACAGATATGAATTATCTTGCAGTTTTGGAGGCTGGGAAAATCTAACAGGGTGCAAGTCAGTTGAGTTCCAGATTAGAATTGTCTTCCTGGCTTGCAGACAGCTAAATCCTGCTGTGTGCTCACATAGCCTTTTCTTAGTGCTGGTGGAGAAAGAGAGTGAGAAAGCTCTCTGACGTCTCTTCTTATAAGGACACTAAGTCCATAATGAAAGTCCCACCATCAGGACCTCGTCGAACCCTGTTTACCTCCCAAAGGCTGTGTTCAGATAAAATCACATCAGAGTTAGGACTTCAATATAAGAATTTCGGAGGGCACAAAAACTCAATCTATAGCACTTTTTTATTTCCTTCCTTTCTTCCTTCTCTCATTTTATTTCATTGAACTTGCATTTATTGAATAACTTCTATGGATTAACACTGTTGGTAGGAAAATAAACTAACATAGGCCTTGTTTCAAAGAGTTTCTAGTGGGGAAAGAAAAGTCCGAAAATAAAAGATGTCAGTGTAGTGTGAGAGTGCCAGAAGAGAGTTACACATGAAATGCTATGAAAGTACAGAGGAGAAATGTAAACCTTCATAAATACAACCTTCATGGTGTGGGGCAGAGGGAAAGAGGAGGGAGAAGCGTGAATGGTGGCATATCATTGAAGAGAGAACATTAGGAAACCCTCTGAAGGAGAAACTCTCTGCTTGAGCAGAGTTTTCAAGCAAAGGAGCACCAGCTTGGTTGTGGTGTTGGATATGGTGCTGGGCTTGGTACTCCAGATAGAGGGATCGCACAGGAAGAGTGTAGAGGTATGTGACAGCACAATGTGTGCAGGGAACAGCAAGGATGTCATTAATGGTAATGAATGGAGAAATCTTGGGAGACTGTGGGGAGGGTCATCAGAGAAGGCTAGGAAAGGGGGGCAAGGAATAGACCATGAGTGCCCTTCTGGACCATGGTATGAAGTTTGAATTTATTTTGGAGATAGAAAGAGGCATTGAAGTTTTTTAAACAGGAGAGTGACATAAGCAGATTTGCAATTTTAGAATGTGGATGAATTTAGGAATATAAAGGGTAGATGAGCTTCCTGGATGACGCTGGTGGTAAAGAACCAGTCTGCCAGTTCAGGAGACATAAGAGATGTGGGTTCGATCCCTGGGTTGGGAAGATCCCCTGGAGGAGGGCATGGCAACCCACTCCAGTGTTCTTACCTGGAGAATCTCATGGACAGAGGAGCCCGGCGGGCTACAGTCCATAGAGTTGCAGAGTCGGACATGACTGAAGCAACCTAGTATGCATACATGAAGGGTAGATAGGCAAGGTTGAAAGCAGAGAGACAATTACAGATGGTGTTTATTTGTGAATCTGCTTTCAGTGTAGTTTGTCCTATTGATGGGGGGTCAGTAGCATCATTGGTTTTACCCATATAGGGTGTTACATAGAGAAGAAGAGCAAAACTACTGGGGTCTGGATAAAGAATATATGAAAGATGCTTGCCATATGTGGGAGATAAATTCTAGAAAACTTGATGACTAAGAGAATTTATGAATTCTATAATAATAATGAAATGTTCACCACCTTTGAACTCTTATTCATCTAGCATATCCTTTTTTCCACTTTTAGTTGCCAAGATCAAGAATATCAACCATTCTGAACTACATATTGGGTTTGGAAAAGGGGCCCATCTCCCTGTGTCAGAACATGGCTTGTTACCGTAGCCTGTGATGAATATTATAAGGTCAGAACTGTGAGAGTGGTGACTGGCACATTCTTAAACGTTTTCTTCCAAACTTGAGGTGTAGAATCAAGAAAGAAATGAGGATATTACTAGATTTTCTAAGCTTTCCCAAGTACTTTTCATTTGGATTTTGAAATTAATATAACTCAGAGCTTATTCTCTTCTTCAAGTGCACATCTACTCAATGGGATCTACTACCATATGGAAAGGTAAAATGATAATGAATGACACTTTGCTTCATCTTGTTCAGAAAAAAACATGCTGTTCAGTCATCCTGCCCTCCCTGAATGGAGAAAGGACATTTAATCTGCTTGTCACTTTCTTTTTCCAGAAGTCAGTAACCCTCTGTATTTTTACCTCCTCTCGCAAGTCCATTAGTAATATCATTTTTTTTTTGAGACCTTTCCTGCCTTATGCACTGACATCATCATATTTCTGGTTTTCTGTTTGGACATATGGGAGAGTTTCTTTCATTCACTTTCCTGTTCATAAAGCCTGTTAGATTTTTTAAGTCTTCCTAACTTTCTACTTGTTATTCGTTAAGTCTTGTTCTCATCTTTATCCTTTCTTATTGTTAACAGTTGTTTCTAGACTGTGTGCCATCCTGGATAGCCGCTGACATACATCACAGGTTCAAGTTCTCATACTTGTGTTCTATTCCCTGGTTGGGTGACCAACTCTCAGATGTAGGATATGAGAGCTGTGGGGATTTGATGCTGTACGTGACACACAGAATTTGTAGGCACACAGTGGTCAAAAAGACTGTAACTCTAGTTGGAATATCATCATGATTGCTAGATTTTAAATCTAGGCAGATGATAGGCTGAAAACAACTTCTGGTGGGTATGTCTTCAATTCACTTGCTCAGTCGTGTCTGATTCTTTGCAACCCCATGGACTACAGCATGCCAGGCTTCCCTATCCATCACCAACTCCCAGAGCTTGCTCAAACTCATGTCCATCAAGTTGGTGATGCCATCCAATCATACCATCCTCTGTCATCCCCTTCTCCTCCTGCCTTCAATCTTTCCCAGCATGAGGGTCTGTCTTAGTGGTTAACTTACTAAATAACTAAAGTGAAAGTGAAGTCTCTCAGTCGTGTCCAACTCTTTGTGACCCCATGGACTGTAACCTACCAGGCTCCTCTGTCCATGGGATTTTCCAGGAAAGAATACTGGAGTGGGTTGCCATTTCCTTCTCCAGGGCATCTTCCTGACCCAGGGATTGAACCCAGGTATCCCGCATTGCAGGCAGATGCTTTACTGTCTGCGCCACCAGGGAAACCAGATTAAACACCTAAGATCAATTTAAAAACTTGAATGAGTTTGTGGTATAAGGTCAGAGAAAGTGAAAGTGAAAGTTGCTCAGCTGTGTCTGACTCTTTGCAACCCAATGGGCTATACAGTCCATGGAATTCTCCAGGCCAGCATACTGGAGTGGGTAGCCTATCCCTTCTCCAGAGGATCTTCCTGACCTAGGAGTCGAACCGGGGTCTCCTGCATTGCAGGCAGTTCTTTACCAACTGAGCTATCAGGGAAGTCCTAAAAAGATCAGAGAAAGGCAAATGAATGGAATAATCCTCACACTTCTAATTGTTACTCTTCCTGGGTTTTCTGACAAGAGAGGTGATATTTATGAGGTTCAAATAATGACACGTATATAGGCATTAGAGAGTTAAAGAATGAAGTCCTAGTTACCACACAGAACAGCTTTTAACTTCAATCTTTAGCTGAGGACATTTACTATGTGAGGCAGAATAGCCACAATTATGCATTATAGTAATAAGACATCTTCCAGGCAGTCCAGAAAATATTTATTTCTCATCTAGAATCATGCAAAACTTGGACAAAGCAACATATAATAAAATTACTCTTGTGGAGCAGGAGTAAGCATTTGATGAATTATACAGGTACAGTCATAGTCACATGACCTGTTGGCTTACATTGCAAATATCTGTGCTGCAGCAATTAAGAGGTAGAAATAGAAATAGGAAAGTGGTGGAAATAGACACTTACCTTCTGCATAATATGATGGTGTAGCTGCCTTTGAGTGAGGAACAAGTATGATTTCAGTACTATAGAACTTATTTGAAGACTGATTTTTTTTTATTTCACTTAAAGTATGTGATAAATTTTCAGATGATTCACTGATATAGAAATAATAGGATGAAAACTTGTTCCACAAATGTTAATATGAAAGAAATACTTGCTTTGTAAAATTTTTCTAGCTATAGCTTCACTTTCTTTTGAGGAATTAAAATTTATGTAACATAAGATTTCAAATTTTTAAGTGTTCATTTTACTGAATTTTTACAAATATACACAATACCACAATCAAGATGTGGAACATTTTCATCAACCAGAGAGTTCTCTCATGCCAATTGTAGTCAATTTCCACATCCAACCAGTGATTTGATTTCTATCATCATAGATTAATTAGTCTTTCTTGTTCTTAAATATTATATAAATGGAATCCTACACTGGGGCATTCTTTTCTCTCTGGGTTCTTTTTCCACTTTCTCAGCCATGTTTGCTGTTGTCTATTTTTTAAATTTTAGTTTTACCAGTGGCTTTGAAATAGTAAGTGATATTTTATTGTCCTTTTAATCTTGCAATTGTTTGCTGAAAAAATGGTTTTGGATACCTACTTATGTGCTACTTAAGTGTTGCAGCCTGTGCTCATATCTTATTCTTATGAAATGTCTGTTCAAGTCTGCAGTCTACTTGGTAATTCAACTGTTTGTCCTTTATCAGTAAAAATTCTTTATTCTGTATACAAATTTTTGGTCAGATATGTGTATTATAAATATTTTCTATCAGACTATGATGTGGCTTTTTATTTTAGTAGTTCTCATATATAAATCTTAAGAGTACTATGGATTTATTTTTTCTCATCTAAGAAATCTTAGTCCTCCAACTAGGGACTGAATCCAGTTTCTGGCAGTGAAAGCGCTGAGTCCTAATCATGGGACTGCCTGGGAACTCCCTTGTTTTTCTCATATGTTACTTAGTTGGTCCAGTCATATTTGCTAAAAAAGGTTTTCATTTCCCCTATTGAATTATCTTGCCATCTTTGTCAAAATCATTTGATTCTATATTTATGGGTGTATTTCTGAAATCTTTTTAAAGTCTATTCTTAACCCAATACAGCAGTGTTTTTTACATTGTTGTGAACTCATTGTAAATCTTCCACTTTGTTTTAGTTTTTCAAGATTACTTGGTACACTCTAGTGACTTTGCATTTATATAAAAATTTGGAATTATTTTATGTTTTCTACGAAGACTGAAATATTATTTGGAATGCTACTGAATCTGATATCTTAACAATATTGGATCTTCCAAGAGTTTAATTTCTCTATGTTACATAGATTTCAGTATGGCGATCTTGTCCAACTTCATCAAATTTACTCCCAAAGATATTTTTAATAGCTATGGAGGTGTATCTTACATTTTATGAAAATCGTCCATTGTAAGTGTATAATTCAATGCTTTTGTTCAATTTATAGATGCCACAAACATCATTTTAGTCCAGTTTTATAACATTTCTATCACCCAGAAAAGTTTCCTCATATTTATTTACAATTAATTCCCTTTCACCCTCATAGCCCTAGGCTACTATTAAACAAATTTATATCTTTATAAATGTCTTTACAGACATTTAGTATTAATGAATCATGTAATGCATTTTTTTTTGCAGCTGATTTCTATCATTATCATAATGTTATTGAGGTTCATATTGATTGAAGCATACATATATCGGTGGTTTGTTCCTTTGGATTGGTGAATAGAATTTCACTGTATGGATATACCACAATTTGTTTATTCTTTTACTAGTTGATGAGCATTTAGGTCCCCCCACCTTGTTTTTGGCTATTATCAATAAAACTGTCATGAATATTTCTGTACAAGTCTTTGTGAGGACATACATTTTCATTACTTGTGGGTAGACTGCTAGCAACTGGATTGCTTTGTTCTATAGTAACTTTTTGTTTAGCTTTCTTCCCCTGCCCCAAATGAGTTATAATTGACTGATTAGCTTCAAGTGTACAACATCATGATTCAATATTTGTATGTATTACTATGTGGTCATCACATGTTACCTAGACTTGTTTTTAGCTTTTAAAGGAATTGATAATCTGTTCTCCAAAGTGGTTAAACTCTTACATTTTCATCAACAACATGCAAAGTTCTGATTGCTTCAAATACTTGCCAAAACTTGCTACTGTCTGATTACTACAGCCATTCTACTAGATATGTGGCATTTCATTGTGGTTTCAGTTTGTATTTACCTAATGACTAATGATGCTGAGCATCTTTTCATGTGCTCATTAATAATTCCTGTATCTTCTTTGGTGAAATGTCTATTCAAATCTTTTGCCCATATTTAAAAATTGGATTGTTTGGCTTCTTATTATTGTGTTACAAGGAGTCTCTCTACATTCTGAATACAAGGCCTTTATCAGATAGATGATTTGTAAATATTTTCTCCCAGTCTGTAGCTTGCCTTTTCACTTTCCTACTGATGTCTTTAGAAGGATAAGAGTTTTAAATTATGATGGTGTCTAAGTTACCAGTTGTTCAACCTTTAGCTATTAAATATGTTGATTGTGGCCCTTCAAAGATGGACACATGCTTATTCCAAGAACCCCAAAATATGTTACTTTACTGTCAAAAGGGACTTTGCAGAAGAGGTCAAGTTTATAGACTCAGAGATAGGGAGATTATCCTAGATTACGAAGGAGGGCCCTTTGTAATCACACATATTCTTAAAAGCAGAGAATCTTCTCTGGCCATGGTCAGAGAAAGAGATGCAATTATGGAAAAAGGGTCAGAAAGGTGCTACATTGCTGACTTTGAAGATGGAAGAGGGGTGCCATAAGTCAAGGAATGCAGCCATCCTTAGAAGATGGAAAAGGCAAGAAAACAGATAGTCCCTCAGAACCTCTACAAGAACAAAGAAGCCCTGCAGACGTTTTGTTATTTTATTATTTTAAGATAATAACTTTGTGTTAAGTTACTAAGTTTGTGGTAGTTAGTTATGGCAGCAGTAGAGGTAATACAGTTAAATTTAGAAAGGTTTCTTATCCATAGATTGAGAGTTTTTATCATGCATGAATGTTGGGGTTGTCTTAAATGCTTTTTCTGGACCTATCTGCATATGATAATGTGGTTTTCTGTCTTTTCTCCTATTGATGTGGCATTATATAACTTGTTACTGTTCTTTTTATTCTATATTAATATGCTAATACATGGTATATTATATTAATTGATTTTGGATCTTAAACCCATGTTTCTTTTGTGAGATAAATCTACTTGGTCATGGTACGTATTCCTTTATAAATGTTGCCAAATACATTTTGCTACTATTTTGTTGAATATTTCTTTTTGTTGTTGTTGTTTTAGTGAAAGTTTTATTTTTTTTATTATTATTTTTTTTAATAAATTTATTTATTTTAGTTGGGGGCTAATTACTTTACAATATTGTAGTAGTTTTTGCCATATATTGACATGAATCAGCCATGGGTTTACATGTGTTTCCCATCCTGAACCCTCCTCCCACCTCCCTCCCCATCCCATCCCTCTGGGTCATCCCAATGCCCCAGCCCTGAGCAGTTGTCTCATGCATAGAACATGGAATGGTGTTCTGTTTCACATATGATAATATACATGTTTCAATGCTATTGTCCCAGAACATCCCACCTTCACCTTCTCCCTCAGAGTCCATAAGACTGTTCTATGCATCTGTGTCTCTTATTCTGTCTCGCATAATCTATGTTTATGAGGCATAGTGATCTGTAGTTTTCTTTTCTGGTGATATCTTTGACTTTGGAATCAGAGTAATATCAAAGATATTTTCATGTTGTTATTAAGTTGTGTTGCTTTCTAATTCATATTCTAATTGTTTACTTTTACTGTTAATTTTTTTCCTGTATCAAAAATGAAAACACTTTTTCCTACCACACAGTTATTGTAATGCTCTCATAAGTTTTAATCTAGAGGCTTTACAACCTTAGCTATTAGATTTAAGTCTGTGTTCATCTCAGATTAATTTGGGAGCACGGGGTTTGCTTTATTTCTCCCATTGCATTTTCAGGCTTTCCAGGTGTTGCTAGTGGTAAAGACACTGACTGCCAATGCAGGAAACATAGGAGATGCATGTTCGACCCCTGTGTCAGAAAGATCCCCTGGAGGAGAACATGGCAATCCACTCCAGCATTCTTGCCTGGAGAATCCCATGAACAGAGTAGCCCTGTGGGCTACCGTCCATAGGGTTGCAAAGATTTGGACACAACTGAAGCTACTTAACACACACACACACATTTCATATTCAATACTTTTAAAAATTGAATTTCTTTGAAACTCTTGTTCAATACTACTTTACTGTTTAGGTTTTGGACTATTTAATTATTTGTTTATATTTTTGCCATTACTACCATGGTTTTGATTACTGCATCTTTGTAGCAAATCTTAAAGTCAACTAGAAAAATCCTCAAACTTAGTTTTCTGATTCCAATATTGTTTTGACAATTCTATGTCCTTTGCAGTTTATTTAAAATTTAAGAAGTAATTACCAATTTCTATGAGAACATCTGCAGATATTTTCTTCAAACTTCATTGACAACATAGACTCAATTTGTAGAAATTAATGTCTTAAAATATAAAGCTTTTCAATTCATGAATGCAATACAGTTTCATTTTATTTGAATTGTCTTTTTTTTTCAGAACTTTTGATTTTAGTTCTTAATGTAGAAGTCTTATATCTCTTTTGTTACATTTTTTCCTGAGCATTTTTCTTTTTAATTTATTTTTTTATTGAAGGATAATTGCTTTACAGAATTTTGTTGTTTTCTGTCAAACCTCAAATGAATCAGCCATAGGTATGCATATATCCCTCCTTTTTGAACCTCCTTCCCATCTCCCTCCCCATCCCACTCCTCTAGGCTGATACAGAGCACCTGTTTGAGTTTTCTGAGCCATACAGCAAATTCCCATTTGCTATCTATTTTACATATGGTAATATAAGTTTCCATGTTGCTCTCTCCATACATCTCACCTTCTCCTCCCCTCTCCCATGTCCATAAGTCTATTCTCAATGTCTGTTTCACCATTGCTGCCCTGTAAATAAATTCTTCAGCATCATTTTTCTAGATTCCATATATTTGTGTTAGAACATATATTTATCTTTCTCTTTCTGACTCACTTCACTCTGTATAATGGTTCTAGGTTCATCCACCTCATCAGAACTGAATCAAACACATTCCTTTTTATGGCTGAGTAACACTTCATTGTGTATATGTACCACTACTACTTTATCCATTCATCTGTCAATGGATATCTAGGTTGCTTCTATGTTCTAGCTATTGTAAACAGTGCTGCAGTGAACAATGGGATACACACGTCTTTTTCAATTTTGGTTTCCTCAGGGTATATGCCGAGGAGTGGGATTGCTGGGTCATATGGTGGTTTTATTCCTAGTTTTTTAAGGAATCTCCATGCCATCTTCCATAGTGGCTGCATCAATTTACATTCGCACCAACACTGCAAGAGTGTTCCCTTATTTCCACACCCTCTACAGCATTTATTGTTTGCAGACTTTTTGATGATGGCCATTCTGACCGGTGTGAGGTGATATCTCACTGTAGTTTTGATTTGCGTTTCTCTAATGATGAGTGATGTTGAGCATCCTTTCATGTGTTTGTTAGCCATCTGGATGTCTTCTTTGGAGAAATGTCTGTTTAGGTCCTTTTTCCACTTTTTGATTGGGTTATTTGTTCTTTTGGCATTGAGTTGTATGAGCTGCTTGTATATTTTGGAAATTAATCCTCTGTCAGTTTTTTCATTTGCTAATATTTTCTCCCATTCTGAGGGTTGTCTTTTCACTTTGCTTATATTTTCCTTTGCTTTGCAAAAGCTTTTAAGTTTAATCAGGTTCCACTTGTTTACTTTAGTTTGTTATTCTAGGAGGTGGGTCATAGTGGATCTTGCTTTGATTTATGTCATCGAGTGTTCTGACTATGTTTTCCTCTAAGAGTTTTATAGTTTCTGGTCTTACATTTAGGTCTGTAATCCATTTTGAGTTTGTCTTTGTGTATTGTGTTAGGAAGTGTTCTAATTTCATTCTTTTACATGTCACTGTCCAGTTTTCCCAGAACCATTTATTGAAGAGGCTGTCCTTGCCCCATTGTATATTATTGCCTCCTTTGTCAAAAGTAAGGTACCCCTAGGTGCATGGGTTTATTTCTGGGCTTTCTGTCTTGTTCCATTGGTCTATATTTTTGTTTTTGTGGCAGTACCATACTGTTTTCATGACTGTAGCTTTGTAGTATAATCTGAAGTCAGGAAGGTTGATTCCTCCAGCTCCATTCTTCTTTCTTAATACTGCTTTGGCTATTTTGGGTCTTTTGTGTTCCCATATGAATTGTGAAATTTTTTGTTCTAGTTCTGTGAAAAATGACATTGGTAATTTGATAGGGATTGCATTGAATCTGTAGATTACATTTGGTAGTATACTCATTTTCACAATATTGATTCTTCCTACCAAGGAGCATGGAATATCTCTCCATCTGTTTATGTCATCTTTGATTTCTTTCATCAGTGTCTTGTAATTTTCTGAGTACAGTTCTTTTGTCTCCTTAGGTAAGTTTATTCCTAGATATTTAATTCTTGTTTCCATGGTGAATGGGATTGATTTCTTAGTTTCTTTTTCTGATTTTTCATTGTTAGTATATAGAAATGCAAGTGATTTCTGTGTATTGATTTTCTTTCCTGCAACTTTGCTATATTCACTGATTAGCTCTAGTAATTTTCTGATACTATCTTTAGGGTTTTATATGTACAGTATCATGTCATCTGCAAACAGTGAGAGCTTTATTTCTTTTCTGATCTGGATTCCTTTTATTTCTTTTTCTTCTCTGATTGCTGTAGCTAGGACTTCCAGAACTATATTGAATAATAGTGGTGAATGTGGACACCCTTGTCTTGTTTCTGATCTTAGGGGGAATGCTTTCAGTTTTTCACCATTGAGAATAATGTTTGCTGTAGGCTTATCATATATGGCCTTTACTATGTTTAGGTAGGTTCCTTCTATGCCCATTTTTTGAAGAGTTTTAATCATAAATGGGTGCTGAATTTTGTCAAAGGCTTTTTCTGCATATATTGAGATTATCATATGGTTTTTATCTTTCAATTTCTTAATATGGTGTATCACATTGATTGATTTGTGTATATTAAAGAATCCTTGCATTCTTGTAATAAACCCAACTTGATCATGATGTATGAGCTTTTTGATGTGTTGCTGAATTCTGTTTGCTAAAATTTTGTTGAGGATTTTTGCGTCTATGTTCATCAGTGATATTGGCTTTTAGTTTTCTTTTTTTGTGTTGCCTTTGGTTTTGGTATCAGGGTGATGGTGGCCTCATAGATTGAGTTTGGAAGTGTTCCTTCCTCTGCAATTTTTTGAAAGAGTTTTAGAAAGATAGCTATTAGCTCTTCTTTAAATGTTTGATAGAATTCTCCTGTGAAGCCATCTGGTCCTGGGCTTTTGTTTTATGGGAGATTTTTGATCACAGCTTCAGTTTCAGTGCTTGTAATTGGGTTGTTCATAATTTCTATTTCTTCCTGGTTCAGTCTTGGAAGATTGATCATTTCTAAGAATCTGTCCTTTCTTCCATTTTATTGCGTATAGTTGTTCTATTAGTCTCTTATAATCCTTTGCATTTCTGCATTATCTATTGTACCCTCTCCTTTTTCATTTCTAATGTTGTTGATTTGATTCTTCTCTCTTTTTTTCTTGATGAGTCTGGCCAAAGGTTTGTCAATTTTGCTTATTTTCTCAAAGAACCAGCCTTTAGCTTTATTAATCTTCACTATTGTTTCTTTCATTTCTTTTTCATTTATTTCTGCTCAGATCATTATGATTTCTTTCCTTCTACTAATTTTTGGTTTTTTTTTTTCTTATTTTTCCAGTTGTTTTAAGTGTAAAGTTAGGTTATCTGTTCAAAGTTTTTCTTGTTTCTTGAGGTAGGATTGTATTGCTATAAACTTCCCTCTTAGAACTGCTTTTGCTGAATCCTATAGGTTTTGAGCTGTTGGGTTTTCATTATCATTTGTTTCTAGAAATATTTTTATTTCCCTTTTGATTTCTTCAGTTATCTGTTGGTTATTTAGAAACGTGTTGTTTAATCTCCATGTGTTTGTGTTTCTTACAGTTTTTTTTCTTGCAATTTATATCTAGTCTCATAGGATTGTGGTCAGAGAAGATGCTTGATACAATTTAAATTTTCTTAAATTTACTGAGGTTTTATTTGTGACCCAAGATGTGGTCTATCCTGGAGAATGTTCCATATGCACATGAGAAGATGTGTATTCTTCTACATTTGGATGGAATGTCCTGAAGATATCAAAGAGATCCATCTCATCTACTGTATCATTTAAGACTTGTGTTTCCTTATTAATATTCTGTTTGATCGTCTGTCCATTGGTGTGAGTGGGGTGCTATAGTCTCCTACTATTTTTGTGTTACTGTCAATTTCTCCTTTTATGTCTGTTATTGTTTGTCTTATGTATTGAGGTGCTTCTATGTTGGTTGCATAGATATTTACAATTGTTGTATCTTCTTCTTGGATTGATCCCTTGATCATTATGTGGTATCCTTCCTTATCTCTTGGAATCTTCTTTATTTTAGGGTCTATTTTGTCTGATATGATGATTTCTACTCCAGCTTTCTTTTGCTTCCCATTTGCATGGAATATATTTTTCCATCCTCTCACTTTCAGTCTATATGTGTCTTTAGGTCTGAAGTGGGTTTCTTATAGAAGCATGTATATGGGTCTTATTTTTGTATACATTCAACCAGTCTGTATCTTTTGATTGGAGCATTTAATCCATTTACATTTAAAGTAATTATTGATATATATGTTCCTATTGCCGTTTTCTTAATTGTTTGGGGTTGATTTTGTAAATCTCTTTTCTTCTCTTGTATTTCTTTACCGTACAAGTCCCTTTAACATTTGTTGTAAAGATGGTTTGTTGGTACTGAATTCTCTTACCTTTTGCTTGTCTGCAAAGCTTTTTATTCCTCAATCAATTCTGAATGATATCCTTCCCTGGTACAGTAATCTTGGTTGTAGATTTTCCCCCTTCAGTACTTTAAATATATCCTGCCATTCCCTTCTGGCCTGCAGAGTATCTGCTGAAAGATCAGCTGTTAAGCATATGGGGTTTCCCTCATATGTTGCTTGTTGCTTCTCCCTTGCTGCTTTTAATATTCTTTCTTTGTGTTTAGTTTCTGTTAGTCTGATTAGTGTGTGTCTTGACATGTTTCTCTTTGGGTTTTTCCTGTATGGGACTCTTTGTGCCTCTTGGACTTGAATGACTATTTCCTTTTCCATGTTGGGAAAATTTTCAACTACGATCTCTTCAAAAATTTTCTCATACCCTTTCTTTTTCTCTTCTTCTGAGACCCCTATCATTTGAATGGTAGTGCGTTTGATATTGTCCCAGAGGTCTCTGATCCTATCCTCAGTTCTTTTCATTCTTTTTATTTTATTCTGCTCTTTGGAAGTTTTTCCCACCATTTTACATTATGTAGAAGATGCAGCCCACTCAGTAAATGTTTAGAATTTCACATAATATAATATAATATAATATAATATAATATAATATAATATAATATAATACAATACAATACACTGTTCCAGTGTACTGTATAGACCTCCTTTTGGTTGTTATTTTAGTTTTCATTTCTATGTTAAAATTTCTCCATTGGTTCATACATTAGCTCCATCTTCTTCATAGTATCACTGAGCATAATGTTAATAGCTGTTTTAAGATCTTTGTATAAAAGTTTCAGCATTTCTTTCTATTAACAACTTTGTGTCCAAATTAGAGTCATATTTTGCTGATTATTTGCATGTCTACTGATTTTTAATCTTTATATGTGTTTTGGTATAAATTTGCAATTCTTTTGCATTTAACCTAGTTGTATATGTTTAAAGTGGAATTCTTATAGACAACATGTCACTGGATCTTGCTTTTATCTAAACTGATAATTATAATGTTTAGACCATTTTTACTTAATGGAAATTAATATGATTTGGTTTAAATCCACTCTATCACCATGTGTTAGTTTGGTCCATCTGTTCTTTGTACCATTTCTTTTTCTCTTTTCTTTTAGATTAGTAGAATTTATAAGTTTATTTTACTTCCTTTTTGGTTTGTAAACTATATTTTTTTCTTTCATAGTATTTGCTTGAGAGTTTATAGTGTACATTTTAAAATAATCATATTCTACCTTCAAGTAATATTATTTCACTTCTGATTGAAGGGACTGAATATTGTTTTCTCTTTGACTTGAGGGGTATCATTAACAGCTCCTGTAGTTCAGGTCTGCTTGCAGTGAATTCTTTCAGCTTTTATACATCTTAAAACATCTTTATTTTGCCTTCAGTTTGACAGACTTTCACTGGGGATAGAATTCTGTGTTGAATGATTTTCCTTCAATGTTTTAAAAATGTCACACTACTGTTCTTTCTTGTGTTGTTTCTGACAAGAACTCTGTTGTCATTCTTGTATATGTTTTTTTTCTTTCTAATATTTTTAATTTTCTCTTTATTACTGATTTTAAACAATTTCAGTTGTTCAGTCGCTCAGCTGTGTCCGACTCTTTGTGACCCCATTGACGGCAGCATGCCAGGCTTCCCTGTCCTTCACCATCTCCTGGAGTTTGCTCAGACTCACGTCCATTGAGTCAGTGATGCCATCCATGACATCCATGCCTTTATGAAGTTGTTTTTATATTATCAAGTTTGGGGGTTCTTTGACTTTGTGCATTAGTTGCTTTACAGTGATTATTAAAAATGAAAGAAACCTAAAAAATATTTGATTAATGGGAAAAGTTGCCCTGAACTTGTGTGTAGACACTCACATTTGCAGCCTTCCAACTTTTTTCTCCCTCCGTCCTTCCCTCACTCACTCCCTCCTCCTTCCTTCTTTGTTTGCTTCCTTCCTTCCTTTCTCTCTCTCTCTCTTTTTGATGTACGGTTGGTTTACAATACTTTGTGTCAGGTGTACAGAATAGTGATTCTGTTAATTTTTATTTTCTGCAGATTATATTCCATTATAGATTATTACAAGATTTTTTTTTAAGTTTCATTTGAAAACAGTATAGTTGGTTTTCTTGATAGAGTTTTGTTACTTTCTCATTAAGTTTTTCTCTAAGTATTTTATGCTGCAACAATGTTGGAACAGATGAACTCTTAATTTTCCTAATAGATTGCTGCTGTTATTAGAAAGTTTTGGTTTTTTAATTTACTATCAAACTGCCCCTGAATTATTAATAATTCTAATTCTTTTTTGTTTGGCTCTCTTTTTCCTTAAAAAAAAAGCCAAAAATATCAGAGGTGTAATACATATGAATTTATGTTATTTATAATGATCATTTTTCCCTAAAATAATTTTTAAAAATTGAAAAAAAGTTTGGCTATTTCTTCATCTGTTTTTTTTCTCATATACTGTGTCATCTCTTCTTCCTGTGTGCATGCTAAGTTGCCCAGTCATATCCCACTCTTTGTGACCCCATGGACTGTAGCCTGCCAGGCTCTTCTGTCCATGGGATTCTCCAGGCAAGAATACTGAAATGGGTTGCCATGCCCTCCTCCAAGGGATCTTCCCGACCCAAGGGTTGAACCGCTTGGGTCTTATGTCTCCTGCATTGCAGGCAGGTTCTTTACCACTTGCGCCACCATCTTCTTCAGGGACTGAAATTACATGTAAATCAGAAGGTTGAAGGTCATTGTTGCTCAGTTTTGATTTTTCCTGTGGTTTATTTTCTATGCTTATTTTTGATTAGTTTCTGTTCCTATGTTTTCAAGTTTAGTAATCTTTTTTTTTTTGTAGAATTTAATCTGCTTTTAGCACATTATTGACCAAATATGTATTAATACATCTTTTGTTACCCAAAGGTTATTGACTAGAGATGTGTCAGTATATTTTTAGAGAGTGATAAAATTAACCTCACCGTGCAAAGTTGTTAGAGCTTAAAATTGATCAAGGCTTCATTATACAACTTATGGTTGTTGTTATCGGTTACATTTTGCTCCATTAGGTTTTTGTTCTAACCTTGTATATATTATAAATGCAAAATTTTTGAAAATCATGCCTTGCAAAAATTTTGAGTGAAGAATTTTTTGGTGAATTTTATACAGATACTTCTGATTGTCCAAGTGACATATATATTAATGTATCAGAAGATAGTAGTTCTTCAGAACATAGTTCTGATTCAGATGATGTGAATATTAGATGAACAAAAGGACAAAAAAACTTTCATGGTTGATTCTGATATGGAAGGTGTAAAATGAAACTCACAGTGCTGGAGAATGCTCTAGCGCTTCTACAGAAGAGTGGATTTAAAACAGCATTTCACAAAAATTAGAAGACTTTGCAGGTGTATCAGTTGTAACTATTGAATTTAATAAAACCCACTAAGTGTTTGTGAAATAACAGAATTAATATTTGGCCAGCCAAAAGAAAAATCACTGGCCATAGACATTAGTTTTTGTAAAAATTCCCTGGTTAAAATGAATTAATCTCATCCAGTGTACTTTTCATCTCTCATATTGCAGGGGTTTTTTTCAAATTTTTTATTTTATATTGGCGTATAGCTGATTAACAATGTTGTGATAGTTTCAGGTGGACAGCAAAAGGACTGAGTCATACATATACATGTATTCATTCTCCTCTAAACTCCCTTCCCATCCCAGCTGCCAGATAACAGTGAGCAGAGTTCCCTAGGCTATAGAGTAGGAGAACCTTGTTGGTTATCCAATTTAGATACAGCTATGTACACACATTGATCTCATATTGCAGTTTTATCTCTAGAGGTACTGTTTGGATCTTTTTAATATTTTTCTTTCCTCTGTTTAACATTATGATCTTCTACCTACTTGAACAACTGGAGAATAGTCATAATATCTGCTAATATCCTTGTTTACCAATTCTATCGTTCATGTTGTTTATGCATGTATTTTCTTTGACTTATTTGTCTCCTCAGTTTGTGATTTATTTTTTAGTTTTCTTTAAATGTCTCATAATTTATGACTAGATGACAGTGATTTTGCATTTTACCTTGTTGAAATTCTGTGTGAAAGTGTGAAAGTGAAGTAAAAGTGTTAGTTGCTCAGTCATGCCTGACTGTTTGCAACCCCATGGACTGTAGCCCACCAGACTCCTCCTTCTATGGAATTTTCCAGATAAGAATACTGGAGTGGGTTGCCATTTCCTTCTCCAGGGAATCTTTGTGACCTGGGGATTGAACCTGTATCTCTCCCTCATTTACCATTTGAGCCACCAGGGAAGCTGGAATTCTGTATTTTTTCATATTTCTCTATATATTCCTCAACTGTATTCTGGGGCATAATTAAGTGAAGTTAAAACCATTTGATCTTTTTGAAGTATTTTTTGGGTTTTTTTGGTGGCACTGAAGAAGCTGTTACTTAAGGATGACTTTTCCCCCATTGCTACAGCAAATACTCTTGTGAATTATGAGGTTTTTCTACTCTGGTGATGGGAATGTAAATTACTTGTGGCCATGTGTGATCTCTGAGAAGTTTCCTCTCTATTCCTTTTGGGTGTTTCTTTCCCCAGCTTTTGATAATTTCTTTATATACATACTCTGATTACTACTCAACTAAAGACTTGAGGCATACCCTTTGCAGTTCTCTTTCAGTGAAGATTTCTCCTCTTCATGACATTGCCAATGTGAAAAGCAGAGACATCACTTTGCCAACAAAAGTCCATATAGTCAAAGCTATGGACTACTGGAAAAAACAGTAGTCATGTATGGAATATGAGAGTTGGACTGTAAAGAAAGCTTAATGCTTCATTGACGAAGAATTGATACTTTCAGACTGTGGTACTGCAGAAGACTCTTGAGAGTCCCTTGGACAGCAAGGAGATCAAACCAGTCAATCTGAAAGGAAATCAACCCTGAATGCTCATTGGAAGGACTGATGGTGAAGCTCCAAAACTTTGGCCACCTGATGTGAAGAGCTGACTCATTGGAAAAGACCCTGATGTTGGGAAAAATTGAGGGCAGGAGGAAAAGGGGCTGGCAGAGAATGAGATGGTTGGATGGCATCACCAACTCAAAGGGCATGAGTTTGAGTAAACTCTGGGAGATAGTAAAGGACTGGGAAGCTTTCACTTCCACATGTGTGCTGCTGCCATGGGGTTGTAAAGAATCAGACAAGGCTTAGCGACTGAACAATGAACAACACATTGGCTTTCCTAGTATCACATCTAGATCTCCTCAACTCAGGGAAATTACTGGGTTTGGTCTTGGTTCCCCCTCCCTTGCCCTGCATCTTGGAAGCTCTCTCCTGACAAAAAGGTAGAAAAATTTTAGTTCTCCCCTCATTATTTTTGCTTTCCTAATGATCATTTTCTTCTACTATCTGATACCCTACATCTTGAAATCCATTAGTTTACGTATGTTGTCCATTTTTTATTTGTATAAGATAAGGTGAATTCAGTCTCTTTTATTCCATATTGGCTCAAATGGAAGCACATTTTGATGTAATTTCAAATATATAGAATAGGTTTTTAAATATTGTAAAGTATTCCCATATACCTTTTACTAATTTCCAAGAAGCATTTGTATTTATCCATTTGCTTGCTCTCCCTCTCACTGTATGTATTTTTTCCTGAAAAAAAAATTTTAAATAAGATCAAGACATCATGTTCTTTTATACTTAAACATGTCAGTGTGCGTATACTAAGACTAAGAACAATGCCATTCTCTTACACAAGCAAAGTTATAAAAAATAGGAAATTTGATATTAATTGAATAGGTTATTTTTTTCTTTTTATCATCTCTCCTTAAAATTTCCTGAATACCAGTTGATTGTTCCTTGTCCAGGATCATATCCAGGATCCTGCATTACATTTAGTTTTCATATCTCTTTAGTGTCTAATTTGGAACAGTTCTTTAGACTCTTGTGCTTCTTGACCTTGATATTTTTGAAGACTTTAAGCCATCTGCTTTGTCGAATGTACCTCAATTTTTATTTGTCTGATGTTTGCTCATGATTAGATTCAGGATATGCATTTTTGGCAAGAAAACCACCAAAGTGATAGTGTGTTCTCCTCAGTGAATCTTATTAGGTAGGGTGCATAATGTCATTATGCTCCCAAATTGGCTGTGTTAGCTTTGATAAGTTGGATAAAATGGTGTTTTCTACATTTCTACAATTTAAAAGAACTTCTCCTGTGTAATTAATAAGTAACTTTGGTGAAATATTTAAAAAATGTACTTTTACCTACCAGTTTTAGCACCTAATAATGATTTTCTAACTCCATTAACCTTCCCATATTTATTAGTTTGATTGTATTATGAAGAAAAAAATTTTTATGGTGAAAATTTTTTTATTATGGCAGACTCAAATTGTTAATTTTATTAATGGATTATAATACATTATTATCATTATTTTTATAGTCAAATTATTCCAGACTTTAAAGAAAAAAATCAAAACCACAGGAATATTTATTAATGCCATTATTTGTCTTTGGCTTCTTATTTTGTCATCCCCTCCTCCAAAATGCTCTTCATCTTCCTGTTTCTAGTCAAACTTCATCCATGATTGAAGGTACTCAGCTCAGGTTCCATTTTACCCATGTAGCATTCCTTCTCTAATCATGTAATTATCCCAGATTTGGTCAGTGGAAAATTCCTCTATCCGCTTCTGTTATCTTTTGATATGTCTCCATGCTTCTTTGAGTATTTTCTTCATCTCTGGCACAGTTAGACACTCTGCAGTAGCCTGGAGTCATCATTTCTCTGAGAGGTTTTTGGTTCATAGTGAGGATGATAATATTTAGAAACTAAGATATGGGGACAGTGTTTGCTTATTGTTACTGATGTGTCATAGTTCTGGGCACTCTCAGTAAACATAGTCTGGGATTGCGCATATACTCAAGAAAACCTGAGAAGGTCCTAAGCCTTAAGTTCTGATCTTCTGAATACTTTATAAGCAGGAAGTGAAGGTTAAAGAAGACATGTAAACTATGTGGTTGAGTGTCAAAGGTATGTTCTAACGCATTCATAGAGTCCATTTGTAAGACTAGGAAGTTTTTTCAGATTTCACACATTTGAGGAAACTTCTGTCTAACCACTATCTGACCACCAATCTGATGCAACAGAGATTTCAGTGGCCACGCATGAAGGATACAGACTTTAAAAAATTTAAAAAAGTCACTAAACAAGCAACTGACAACAAATAACAACAAACAGAGATGGTAAAATTAGGAGTTGGGGGGAGAATCTGATTTTCATATTTGCTGTATCATATTAAATATGTTTTCAACAATTACAGGGCGTACAAAGAGAAAGTCTGACCCATGTACAAGAAAAGCAGTCACTGAAAACTGTCTCTGAGGCAGTGTAGACATTGAACATACTAGACAAAGCCTTTAAAATAGCTATTTTAAATATATGCAAAAAGCTAAAGGAAACCATATGTAAAGAATGAAAGGAAACAATGAGAGTAGTCTATCAAATAGAACGTATCATTAAGCGATAGTGATATAAAGAAGAGCCAAATGGAGATTCTGGTATTGAAAAATACAATGACTGAAATGAAAAATGCACTAAGAGGATTCAACAGCACATTTTAGTAGCAGAAGGAAGAATCAATGAACTTGAAGACAGGTTAATTGAGGTTATCCAGTCTGAGGAATAGAAAAAAATGAAGAAAGATGATTGGAGCCTCAGTGACTTATAGGATATTATATAGCATACTAGCATATGCATAATGGGAGGCCTATAAGGAGAGGAGAGTGAAGAGGCAGAAAGAGAATATGAAAAATGGATGAAATCATCCTGGCACTGATGAAAAAATCCAGAGCTTAAATCCAAGAGACTCTGTGAACTCCAAGTAAAATCAACTAAAATAGATCCACATCAATGCATGTTATAATCAGCCTGTTGAAAGACAAAGAGAATACTGAGAGAAGCAACTGATCATAAATAAAGAATTCTCAATAATATTACAATTATTTTATCATCGGAAACCACGGAGGCTAGAAGGCAGTGGTATGATGTACTCAAAATGCAAAAGAAAAAATCCTTGACAGCTAAGAATTCCATCTGGAAAAACTATCTTTTGAAAATAAAAGAGGCATTAAGAAATCTTAAGATAAACACAAAGAGTTCATCACTAACATATAGCAACGTGAGTACACGTACACACACACACACATAAAAGCAACCAATAATGATAACTATATGGGCTTCCCTGGTAGTTCAGTGGTAAAGAATCCACCTCCAGTTCAGGAGATGTGAGTTCAATCTATGCACTGGGAAGATCCCCTGGAGAAGATAATGGCAACCCACTCCAGTATTCTTACCTGGGAAATCCCATTGACAGAGGATCCTGGTGGGCTACAGTCCATAGGGTCACAAAAGATTCAGACACAACTTAGTGACTAACCAACAACAAATGGTAACTATTCCTGAAAATGTAAAAGTTGTTTAATGTATTTTTGTGCATGTTTTCTCTTTATTTAAAAGAAAGCTGAAAAATATAATAATTAAAATCTATGTTGATAGTTGCACAATGTGTAGATATAATTTTTTACTATAATAACATGAAGTGGGGCAGACATATAGGAGGAAAGTTTTTGTATAATATTGAAAGTGAAATGTTCATGGGGTTCTTAAGGCAAGAATACTGAAGTGGATTGCCATTCTCTTCTCCAGTGGACCACATTTTGTCAGAACTCTCCACCATGACCCATTCATCTTGGGTGGCTCTACGAAGCATGGCTTATAGTTTCATTGAATTAGACAAGGCTGTCGTCCATGTGATCAGGATGGTTAGTTTTCTATGATTGTAGTTTTCAGTCTGTCTGTCCTCTGATGGAGAAGGATAAGAGGCTTAAAGATAGGACACTGAAAGATGAACTCCCCAGGTCAGTATGTGCCCAATATGCTACTGGAGATCAGTGGAGAAATAATTCCAGAAAGAATGAAGAGATGGAGCCAAAGCAAAAACAACACCCAGTTGTGGATGTGACTGATATTGGAAGTTAAGTCCTATGCCATAAAGAGCAATATTGCATAGGAACCTGGAATGTTAGGTCCATGAGTAAAGGCAAATTGGAAGTGGTCAAACAGGAGATGGCAAGAGTGAACATCAACATTTTAGGAATCAGTGAACTAACATAGACTGGAATGGGTGAATTTAACTCAGATGACCATTATATCTACTACTGTGGGCAAGAATCCCTTAGAAGAAATGGAGTAGCCATCATAGTCAACAAGAGTCCGAAATGCAGTACTTGGATGCAGTCTCAGAAATGGCAGAATGATCTCTGTTCATTTCCAAGGCAAACCATTCAGTATCATAGTAATCCAAGTCTATGCCCTCACCAGTAATGCTGAAGAAGCTGAAGGTGAAGGGTTCTGTGAACACCTACAAGACCTTCTAGAACTAACACCCCCAAAAGATGCCTTTTTCATCTGGAATGCCAAAGTAGGAAATCAAGAAATACCTGGAGAAGCAGGCAAATTTGGCCTTGGAGTACAGAATGAAGCAGGGCAAATGCCAACAGAGTTTTGCCAAGAGAACACACTGGTCATAGCAAAACCCTCTTCCAACAACACAAGAGATGACTTTACACATGGACATCACCAGACAGTCAATACCGAAGTTAGGTTGATTATATTCTTTGCAGCTAAAGGTGAGGAAGCTCTATACAGTCAGCAAAAACAAGACCGGGGCTGACTGTGGCTCAGATCATGAACTCCTTATTGCCAAATTCAGACTTAAATTGAAGTAGGGAAAACCACTAGACCATTCAGGTATGACCTAAATCAAATCCCTTATGACTATACAGTGGACATGACAAATAGATTTAAGGGACTAGATCTGATAGACAGAGTGCCTGAAGAACTATGGATGGAAGTTTATGACACTGTACAGGAGGCAGGGATTAAGACCATCCCCAAGAAAAAGAAATACAGAAAGGCAAAATGGCTGTCTGATGAGGCCTTACAAACATCTATGAAAAGAAGAGAAGTGAAAGGCAAAGGAGAAAAGGAAAGATATAGCTATTTGAATGCAGAATTCCAAAGAATAGCAAGGAGAGATAAGAAAGGCTTCCTCAGCGATCAATGCAAAGTAATAGAGGAAAACAATAGAATGGGAAAGACTAGAGATCTTTTCAAGAAAATTAGAGATACCAAGGGAACATTTCATGCAAAGATGGACTCAGTAAAGGACAGAAATGGTATGGACCTAACAGAAGCAGAAGATATTAAGAAGAAGTGGCAATAATACACAGAAGAACTGGAACTATTTCAAATCCTGAAAGATGATGCTGTGAAAGTGCTGCACTCAAGATGCCAGCAAACTTGGAAAACTCAGCAGTGGCCACAGGACTGGAAAAGGTCAGTTTTCATTCCAATCCCAAAGAAAGGCAATGCCAAAGAATGCTCAAACTACCATACAAATGCACTCATCTCACACGCTAGCAAAGAAATGCTCAAAATTTTCCAAACCAGGCCTCAACAGTATGTGAACCATGAACTTCCAGATGTTCAAACTGGAATTAGAAAGGGCAGAGGAGCCAGAGATCAAATTGCCAACATCCATTGGATTATCGAAAAAGCAAGAGAATACCAGAAAAACACCTACTTCTGCTTTATTGACTTTACCAAAGCCTTTGACTGTGTGGATCACAACAGACTGTGGAAAATTCTTTAAGAGATGGGCATACCAGACCACCTGACTTGCCTCTTGAGAAATCTGTATGCAGGTCAGGAAGCAACAGTTAGAACTGGACATGGAACAACAGACTGGTTCCAAATTGGGAAAGGAGAACATCAAGGCTGTATATTGTCACCCTGCTTATTTAACTTGTATGCAGAGTACATCATGAGAATTGCTGGGCTGGAAGAAGCACAAGCTGGAATCAAGATTGCTGTTAGAAATATCAATAACCTCAGATATGCAGATGACACCACCCTTATGGCAGAAAGGGAAAAACTAAAGAGCCTCTTGATGAAAGTGAAAGAGGACAGTGAAAAAGTTAGCTTAAAACTCAATGTTCAGAAAACTAAGATCATGGCAACTGGTCCCATCACTTCATGGGAAATAGATGGGGAAACAGTAGAAACAGCAACAGACTATTTTCTGGGGCTCCAAAATCACTGCAGATGGTGACTGCAGCATGAAATTAGAAGACTCTTACTCCTTGGAAGAAAAATTATGACCAACCCAGACAGCATATTTAAAACGAGACATTACTTTGCCAACAGAGTTCCATCTAGTTAAAGCTATGGTTTTTCCAGTAGTCATGTATGGATGTGAGATTTGGGCTATAAAGAAAGCTAAGCGCCAAAGAATTGATTGTTTTGAACTGTGGTGTTGGGGGAAACTCTTGAGAATCTCTTGAACTGCATGGAGATCCAACCAGTCCATCCTAAAGGAAATCAGTCCTGAATATTCATTGGAAGGACTGATGCTGAAGCTGAAACTCCAATTCTTTGGCCACCTGATGTGACGACGGACTCATTGAAAAGACCCTGATGCTGGGACAGATTGATGGCGGGAGGAAAAGGGGACAACAGAAGATGAGATGGTTGGAGGGCATCGCCAACTCAATGGACATGAGTATGAGTAAACTCCGGGAGTTGGTGATGGATAGGGAGGCCTGTCATGCTGTAGTCCACGGGGTCGCAAATAGTCATGACTGAACTGAACTGAACTGTGAAACTTGGCATTGGTAGTTTGATAGAGATTGCACTGAATCTGTAGATTTCCTTTAGTAATATCATCTTTTTGATAACATTGATTCTTCCAATCCAAATTACATTTGTTTCGGTCACCTTCAGTTTCTTTCATCAGCATCTCATATTTTTCAGAGTACAGGTCTTTTATCTTCTCAGGTATGTTTGTTTATCCTTAGGTATTTTATGCTTTTCATTGTGATGGTAAATGAGATTGTTTTCTTAATTTCTCTTTCTGATACTTCATTGTTAGTAGATAGAAATACAACAGATTTCTGTATATTAATATTGTATCCTGAAATTTTACCAAATTTGTTCATGCTCTCTAGTAATTTTCTGATGGACTCTTTAGGATTTTCTATGTATGGCATCATGTCATCTATAGGTAGTGACCGTTTTACTTCTTCCTTTACAAATTGAATTTCTTTCATTTGTATTTCTTTCCTTCTGTGGAGGACTTCAACAACTATGTTGAATGAAATTGGAAAGCATGATCACGCTTGTCTTGTTCTTAGAGGGAGTGCTTTCAGCTTCTCACCACTGAGTATGGTATTAGCTGTGGATCTGGATTATATGGTCTTTTTTATACAGAGGTATGTTCCCTCCATGTCCACTTTCTGAAAAATTTTTATAAATTATAGATGGATGTTGAATGTTATCAAAACCTCTTTCTGCATCTATTGAGGTAATCATATGGTCTTTATCTTCAATTTGTTAATATGATGTATCTCATTGATTGAATTGCAGATATTGAAAAATCCGTGCATCCTTGAGATAATCCCACTTGACCATGATGTCCGAACCTTTTAATATGTTGTTGCATTCAGTTTGCTAGTATTTTGTTGAAGATTTCTGTGTCTATGTTCATTAGTGATATTAGCCTGCAATTTTTGTGTGTGCAGATATCTATGTCTGGTTTTGGTATCAGGGTGATGGTGTCCTATAGAATGAATTTGGAACTGTTCCTTTCTCTGAGAGTTTTGGAGTAGTTTGAGAAGGATAGGTGTTAAATCTTCTTTAAGGTTGGGTTGAATTCATCTTCTCCTGGAGTTTTGTTTGATGTGTGTTTTAAAATTACGGATTCAATTTCATTACTTCTAATTGGTCTGCTCATATTTTCTCTTTCTTCCCAGTTCAGTTTTGGGAGATTTTGCCTTTCTATGAAATTGTTCATTTCTTTTAGCTTGTTCATTTATTGGTGTACAGTTGCTTTTAGTAGTCTCTCGCGATCCTTTGTGTTTCTGTGGTGTTGGTTTCTCATTTCTGATTTCATTGATTTGGGCCCTCTCTCTTTTTTTCATTGTCTTGATGAGTCTGGCTAAAGTTTTACCAATTTTATCTTTTCAAATAACCAACTTTTAGTTTCATTGATCTTTTCTGTTTTTTAGTCTCTATTTTGCTTATTTCTGTACTTAAGTTTTTATTATTTCTTTCCTTCTATTAACTTTTAGCTTTGTTTGTACTTCTTCTAGTTGCTTTTGGTGTAATGTTCGATTGAGATTTTTCTTGTTTCCTGAGTTAAGTTTGTATTTCTATATAACTTCCCACTTAGAAATGTTTTTGCTGCATCTCATATATTTTAGATTATTGTGCTTTTGTTTTCATTTGTCTGTAGTTATTTTTTATTTCCTCTTTGATTTCTTCAGTGATTGGTAGGTTGTTTAGTAGCATATAGTTTAATTTCCATGTATTTGTGTTTCTTTCCTTGTAGTTGATTTCTAGTCTCAATGTATTCTGAAAAGATGCTTGATATGATTTCAGTTTTCTTCAATTTACTGAGGCTTTACTTGTGGTGCAGCATATAATCTTTCCTGGGAAATGTCCCATGTGCACCTGAAAAGAATGTGTTTTCTTCTACCTTTGGATAGAATGCTCTGTATGTATCAATTAAGTACATTTGGTCTAGTGTATAATTTATGGTCTCTGTTTTCTTGGTTTCCTGTCTTTATGGTGTGCTCATTGATGTAAGTGTGGTGTTAAAATATTCTGCTGTTATTGTGTTATTGTTGATTTTGCCTTTTACGTCTGTTAATATTTGCCTTATATATATCAAGGTGTTACTATGTTGGTTGCATATATATTTACAATTGTTATGTCTTCTTCTTGGATTGATCCCTCGATCATTATATAGTGCCCTTCTTTGTATCTTGTAATAGTCTTTATTTTAAAATATATTTAGTCTGATATAAGTATTGCTACTCCAGCTTTCTTTTTATTTCCATGTGTATGGAATACATTTTTCCATCCCCTCATTTAGGGTCTGTATGTGTCTCTAGAGCTCAAGTGAGTCTTTTGTAGGCAGCGTACATACAGGTGCTGTTTTTGTATCCATTGAGCCAGTCTATGTCTTTTAACTGGAATATTTACTCCGTTTACATTTAAGGTAATTATCAATATCTGTTTTCTTACTGCCATGTTTCAAATTATTTTGTGTTTGTTTTTGTAAGTGTTTTTCTCCCTTTTGTGATTTGATAACTATCTTTAACATTATGTTTGGATTCCTTTTTCTTTTCTGTGTACATATCTATTACAAATTCTTGGTTGGCAGTTACCATAAGGTTTTTGTATAGCATTCTGTATATAAATATAATTGTTTCAAGTTGCTGATCTCTTAATTTCAAATGTATTTTAAAAACCATGCATTTGTACTCTCCTCCCCTCATTATTACTGATTTTGATATCATATTTTACAACTAATTGTTTTGTGTTTCTCTTAATTCCTTATGGAGAAGGCAATGGCACCCCACTCCAGTACTCTTGCCTGGAAAATCCCATGGACGGAGGAGCCTGGTAGGCTGCAGTCTATGGGGTCGCTAAGAGTCGGACACGACTGAGCGACTTCACTTTCACTTTTCGCATTCATGCAATGGAGAAGGAAATGGCAACCCACTCCAGTGTTCTTGCCTGGAGAATCCCAGGGATGGCAGAGCCTGGTGGGCTGCCGTCTGTGGGGTCACACAGAGTCGGACACGACTGAAGCGACTTAGCAGTAGCAGCAGTAACTCCTTATGTTGGGTAAAAACTTTTTTTTTTTTAACTACTTTGTCTTTTAACCACCCTACTATTTTGCATGTAGGAGTTTGGCAATGTACAGCAATACTACCTTTGCATGTAGTAGGGTGATAGTACAGCAATACTACCTTTGCTGTATTCTTGCCTTTACCAGTGAGATTTTGCTTTTGTAATTTTCTTGTTTTTAGTTGTGCCCTTTTCTTTTTTTGCCTAAAGAAGTTCCTTTAACGTTTCTTGTAAAGCTTGTTTCGTGGTGCTGAATTCCTTTATTTTTTGTTTTGTCTGTAAAACTTTGGCTTTCTCCATCTAATCTGAATGAGAACCTTTCTGGGTAGAGTATTCTTGGTTATAGGGTTTTCTTTTTCATTACTTTAAATATATAGTGCAATGCCCTTCTGGCTGGCAGAGTGTCTGCTGCAAAATCATCTGATAGCTTTATGGGAATTCCCTTATATGTCTTTTCTTTGTTTTGGTTTCACCCTTTTTCAGTCCTGTATGGAACTCTGTTTTTCCTCAATTCCTATGCTTCTTTCCTTCCCCAGGGCTTCCCTTGTGGCTCAGCTCATAAAGAATCTTCCTGCAATGTTGGAGACCTGGGTTCAATCCCTGGGTTGGGAAGATCCCCTGGAGAAAGGAAAGGCTACCCACTCCAGTATTCTGGACTGGAGAATTCCATGGACTGTGTAGTCCATGGGGTTGCAAAAAGTCAGACACAACTGAGAAACTTTCACCTCCTTTCCCAGGGAAGGGAAATTTTCAACTATTATACCTTCAAATATTTTCACGGGCCCTGTCATTCTCTGCTCTCTTTCTAAGATACCTATAATATAAACATTGGTGTGCAGAGGCCCAAGCTGCTGCTGCTGCTGCTGCTAAGTTGCTTCAGTCGTGTCCGACTCTGTGCGACCCCACAGACAGCAGCCCACCAGGCTCCGCCATTGGGATTCTCCAGGCAAGAACACTGGGTTGCCATTTCCTTCTCCAATGCATGTAGTGAAAAGTGAAAGTGAAAGTGAAGTCAAGTCTGACTCTTAGCGACCCCATGGACTGTAGCCTACCAGGCTCCTCCGTCCATGGGATTTTCCAGGCAAGAGTACTGGAGTGGGGTGCCATTGCCTTCTCCAGAGGCCCAAGCAGATCATTATAAAATGCACAAAAGTTGAGTGGAAACTGAAAAATTTGAAAAATATGAAAGAGAGTTTAAGAAATGTAGAGAGAAACTATTTTGTTAAAATTCATAGATCCAACACTCCTGAAAGTCAATAAAATCCCAGTAAATTACATTTTTAAAGTGGTAAATCAAAAGGAACAAATATATTTGCAGAGAATATGGTTGGTGAAATGAAATAGTAACACAATTTGGAAAAATAAAGATAAGTGAGTATTAATTTAGCATACTAGAGAGAGGCAATGTGTAACTAAGGCAGTTAGAGGACATCAAAAAGAATGAAGACTATTAACACTACAGGATAATGGAATGTGTTTGGTATTGGAGGTACCAGGTATGTCCAAAGGCTGAGTATGATGTGAGAGTGAAACCAGGAAGAGATTGCAATATGGAAAGTCTTGACTCAGGAATTCAGAGAAAAGTTGAGGTTGTATATACATACTGTACAGAGCACATGGTTATTAAGTGAAAGTCTACAGAATGAGATTCCCACCTCAACTACCAAAGCAATAGCAGTTTATTCATTTACTATATGGAAATACAGCAGATGTCCCAAGTGTATATGCCCTCTGGTCCTCAGTTGTTTGGTCCTGGATGTATGTCCTGTGTATCATCTTCTATTGATAATACCCTCTGCTGTTTCAGCCTCTCCTGAAGCGAGGTTCGAGCTTTAGCACATCCTCCAATGTGGCAGGTGTCATAACTCCAGCACTTGGTTCCAGTACAGTCAGGCTCAGAGATACTCTTCATAAAGTCTCTGGCTCTTTCTTCCATTTCTTGAGTGATAATGCTACTAGATCAGAGTTTTCCAAGGGGTGAGACAGTTGGGCAGCCTACTATGCTTTTACTCAGATAATGAATAGAAGTTGAGCCTTGGTGAGCAATTGTGACCCATGGTGTACAATTGTGTGTGCGTGTGTGGGGGGAGTGTGCATATGTTTTTATCATCTGCTCTTTGTCATAGTGGGATTTTTGGATTATAAGATACATGTATGTTAACATTTATAAAATACTGTTAGATCTTTTCCTTAAGTGGTTGTACCAGTCTGTATTCCCATCACAATGTATAAAAGTTTTGAGTTGCCAATGTTGTCTGTCTTTTAAATTTTTAGCAATTGTAGTAGTTGTATGCCTTGATTTCATGGTGGTTTCAGTTGCATTGTCTTGAGGATTAATAACACTTGAGCACTTTTTCAGGTGTTTATGGCCCTTTTGTTCATTTTCCTTTGTGATGTATCTGTTCAAATCTCTTGTCTATTTCTTATTAGGTCATTTTATTTTTCTCAGTAAGTTGTAGAAAAATTGTTTTTATTAACTAGATACTAATCCTCTGTTAAATAGAAGTTTTGTAAATATTTTTCCCAGGCTGTGGCTTATCTATTCATAAATGGTTTCTTCTGATGTATAGAACTTTTTCATTTTGATGAAGCCTAATTTACTAATTCTTTCTTTTATGGTTATTGATTTTTATGTCCAGTCTAAGAAACTATTGCTTACCTCTAAGTTACAGTGATATTATCTTAATAGTTTCGCTGTTAGCTATGGAATTGGGAGTCCTTGTAAAATAATGTTTATATATTACATGACGATCAAGGTTTATTATTTCCATATATACATATTCAGTTGTTAATTTGTTAAGAAATCTTCTTTGCCACAATGGATTGCTTTAACATTTTGCCAAAAATTAAATGACTATATAAGTGTGGGTATATTTCTGATCTCTACCCTGTTCCATTGCATCAATTTATTGACTCTTAGGCTTGACTGACTCATCATTCCTGATTATATTATCTTTATAAGTCTAAAATCATGTGGTGAAAGTTATACAACATACCTTTTAACATTTGTCATTATTCTTTTAAAATAAATTTTGATGTTTAAGTCTTTGCATTTCTGTAGATATTTTAGGATCAGATTATCCATTTCTCCAAATAAATGCTAGTTTTATAATTAAGATTACATTAGAACAATTTTTTGGAGAATTGTGGAAGCCAATTTGTGAAGAATCGACACCTTAATAATATTTAGTCTTGCAATTGATGAACATGCTATAGTGTTCCATTTATTTAAATCTCTAACTTCTCTGTGATGTTTTAGAGTTTTCACTCTACAGATATTCTTAAATGTATTCTTAAGTATTTGTGATTCTTAATAATTTTAGAAGTAGAGTTGTTTTTAATTAATTTTATAATTGCTGTTACTATGTAAAATAGTTGATTTTTATTAACTTTATATTTCTCAATTTTGCTAAATACACTTCTTGTATTAGATGCTTTTCAAATTTCTTAGAATTTTCTGTTAACATCCATACCATCTGCAAACATACCTTTTTACTTCTGATTTTCATAAATTTTACTTTTTTCTTCATTTACTATTCTGGCCCTCCCCTCCAGTAAAATGTTGAATGGAAATGGTGGTAATGGGGAATCTCTGTCTTATGTATAATCTTATGAAAAAAGTCTTTGGTGAAGAATTAGTGAGTTAATTAATTTCTTTTCCTAGGTTAATGAGGACTCATCTGAAATTTATGAATTGTTGCAGTTTATCAAATGTTTTTATTTTGCATCATGATCTTATATATTTATATATTACTAGATTCAATTTAACTATCATTTTAAAAAGTATTTCTCATTCTGTTCACGACCAATGTGTGTGTTAGTTGCTCAGTCGTGTCTGACTCTTTGTGACCCCTTGAACTGTAGCCCTTCAGATGGTAAAGAATCTGCCTGCAATGCGGGAGACCTGGGTTCGATCCCTGGGTAGGGAAGATCCCCTGGAGGAGAGCATGGCAACCCACTCCAGTATTCTTGCCTGGAGAATCCCCATGAACAAAGGAGCCTGGCAGACTACAGTCCATGGGGTCACAAAGAGTTGGACATGACTGAGCAACTAAGCACTGCATGGCTCGGACTGTAGCCTGCCAGGCTCCTCTTTCCATGGGATTCTCCAGGCAAGAATACTGGAGTGGTTGCCATGTCCATCTCCAGGGAATCTTTCCAACCCAGGAATTGAACCCAGGTCTCCTGCATTACAGGTAGATTCTTTACAATCATGACCAATATTGGCCAGTAAATTATTTTTCCTCTGTCTGTCTCACTCTGTAACATCTTTCTCAGTTCAGTTCAGTCACTCAGTTGTGTCCAACTCTTTGCGACCTCATGGACTGCAGCACACCAGGCCTCCCTGTCCATCACCAACTCCCAGAGCCTACTCAAACTCATGTCCATCAAGTTGGTGATGCCATCCAACCATCTCATCCTCTGTCGTCCCCTTCTCCTCCCACCTTCAATCTTTCCCAGCATCAGGGTCTTTTCAAATGAGTCAGCTCTTCGCATCAGGTGGCCAAAGTATTGGAGTTTCAGCTTCAACATTAGCCCTTCAAATGAATATTCAGGACTGATCTCCTTTAGGATGAACTGGTTGGATCTCCTTGCAGTCCAAGGGACTCTCAAGAGTCTTCTCCAACACCACAGTTCAAAAGCATCAATTCTTTGGTGCTCAGCTTTCTTTATACTCCAACTCTCTTTTGGCACATAATAGTATTTAAAAGTTATTCATTCTAATGGTCATAGAGACTACCTTGGTACATCCTCTCTGGTTTCTCTACATTTCTATTTCATAATGATCAATATTAAGTATTTTGTTTCTATATTTTTGCAGGAGAAATTTTAACCAAGTACAGAGCAATAGCTTAATATTTTAAGGTCTTTATTGAATAAAATCAATAACATTTATAAGGTTATGTTTACTTAAAAATGAAAGCAAAACAGGGATTGTCTTTTGCTAGGTGAGAATTTTCTCCTAAACTACAGCTTCAGTGGCTCACTGTCTGATGAGAACATTTTCATAGACCTGTACCAAGTCGGCTTTCCAGTTCCATTCATGTACTTTGAATGAGATCAGGTTGCATTTGAAAAGAGGCAGGGATTTGTAGAACCCAGTATCTATGGCAGCTTTGAGTAAGACAAAAATGTCATACAGGATGAGAAGGGAGAGATGTGATGAAATTACTTCCCATTGAAACCCACATGTGTGACAGGCCATACTAGGCACTTTATGGACTTTAATACTCCTAATGTTATGTGATATAGATTATCCATTCTAGGGATGAGTATATTCAAGGTTATAGTGAATTATAAGATTGGATACAAATTTTGAACTGTAAAACCCTAAAACTCTTTTCTTAACACTACATAAAGCTTACACATAACCCTCTAAAGTAAAGTGGAGAGCTGTACACTGCTTCAAGATTGGTGTGGTACCAACTTCTAGTGGTGTCAACTGCAGTACTGACTAAACAAACTTGATAATCTTTGTCTGCTTTAAAATCTGCCTTGATGCAAAGTCATCAAAGGAAAAAGCTCTACAGAAACTCAAAGATTTCCTTTTTGATGGTGATGTGGAAGGGCTGTACACAGTAAAACAACTGTAGACTTTACAATTTATGTTTTGTTGGAACATAATGGGGGCCGAGGGAGTTTTAAAGTCTCCAGGAAGGTAAAAGTTAACCTTGCTTTATGTACTAAATGCACTACATTGGATAAAAAGCTAATATTTGTATATGAAATCTCGTTTGACATAATTTGAAGCTTTGCTCCTATTTAGAAAGCACACAGCTAAAATTCAAAGTCTTGAATACAAGACCTAATAAAAACAACTCTTCAGCATCCTAACAGTCCCTTCAGAGGAGTGTGTTGTCTGTAAATAATGCACTCTCAAATGAATTTAATTCTCAGAGCAATCTCCTGTGAGCAGTTGGCTCAAAGGGTAATTAATTCACCTGATCTTGCTGAGTTCAGTGAAAGCATAGCTATCAGAACAGACACTGCCTCCCACAATGGAGATGGCAAGAGGAACTGGCAAGTGGGAGCTTCCAGCCCAGATGTGGCATGCCCTCTTCCCCCACTACCTCAGTGACGTGAAAGGTGAGAAAATGGCAGAGGACAGCCCCTTCGTCACTTCTTCACATGCTTAGTCTTCTCTTGCTTCTAACCATGTACTACCTTTCTCCTTGCACATTCGCTCCTCAATGGTTTTGTCTCTCCATTTCTCTTTCACCTTGTCTCCTCCTCTCCCTCTTCTTTCCTTCTTTCTAGGCCACCTTTGGTTCTATTGATGAGATTTCTCACTATAGGTATCATGTTAGATATTTATTAGCTATATTGGTTATAATCCCCCTCTAGAACCAATTACCAAAAACTCAGAGGCTGGAAGTTCTTCAAGAAGTTTCTTTATTCGGCTCACTTTTTCAGAGACAGAATGAACCACCATTTTCATTCATTCGTTCAACAAACAACTTATTCCACGTCAGGCACTGAAATAAAGAGGCAAAAATAAAACAAAAATGTATATACACACACACAGAGCTTTCATTCTTGGCTGGAGATGGAGAGATACATATAATTTAAAAAGTAAATTATATAGTATGTTGTAAGTGGTAAGTGCTGTGGAAAAATAGAGGAGGGGAAGAAGGCTGGGAATACTGTAAGGATTCAATTTTAAAAGAGATTTTAGGCCTGGTGTTGCTGAAATGGTAACGTTTGAACGAAAAATTGATGGAAGAGGAGGTAACAGAGTAAGTTGTATGTCTCTCTGGGAAGATTTTTAGAGGAAACAATTGCAAACTCCCTGAGGTGGGAGTACTCAAAATATTTGATGAAAAGCAAAGAAGTCTGTCCATATAGTCAGAGTAGAGTGAACAGGTCTGAATTTTCCTGTAAAGTTGCTATTGACCTTTAAAGTTTAATTCCTCGGGTGTCAAATAACCATTTCTTAATACTGATGACTGATTAATTGATTCTAAAGAGATTCCTAGATGATCTCTTACAAGATCAAAAAGTACACAGGCTGCTAAAACCAAAAGGAGCACTTGGCAGAGTGTTGTAATATCATAGAAGGTTTAAGCAAGTGAATATATCAGGCTGATTGTCAGCATTTTATCAAACGTTTGCTCATCATTTCAGTGAAACCAGGGTGTATATAATACCATATACCACTAATGGACGAAAAGCAGGCAAATTAGTAGACTAATTGAGGTAAAGAACACATTTCCTATATTCCATACCTTCTCTGTTCTCTTCATTTTCAAACCACTTTCAGCCAATATCTCCAACCTTATTGAGAAGGTCACAGCCCTCTGACCTTAGCTTTCTTACTTTCACCCCTGCTATATCTGTTCCCAAAGGCATTTATTCCTTCCCACACGACCAGCCTTTGTATTGCTCTCCAACTTCTGCTCCTCTCCAAAGAAGCTGCTGATTTTCCCACTTGATGAAATCCCTTCTTCTGTTTTCAAATGATAGCGGTTTTTTGTTTGTCTCTTTGTGTTGCTTACTGTTGGATACTTAGTACCTGGCACTTCCTGGTACCAAGTAAACATTTCAGAAATATTTGTGAGTTGAAAGAATGGTAGTTATACCTTGTCTTAAAGTGAAAATAATTCCCTTCGGTTATTTAATTATTTGTGGATGAGGATCTCCTCTTCCTTTCTCCATCTCTCTCCTAAAACCTACTTTTCTCTTTTCCTAAAGAGCAAACCTTCCTAACACCCTAAACCTCAAAGTTTCACATGTGTCAGTTACCTATCTGTGTCTTCCTCAATCAAAACCCCATTCCTTCAATGAGGGCTCTTCCTTGCAAAAAAAAAAAAAAAGAGGAAAATAATCTATTGAAGTAATTTACTTTGTTCCAGTAATTATATCAGAACCCTCCTTGGGATGTCTGAATTTTCATGAGAGGAAACCTGTACTTCTACATGTTATTTGGTTTCAGGAATATCATGGCAGAAAAGTTGCCAGTGATTTTAAAAGAATTCAGGTAGTTTCAGAAAATTATCGTCTGCTTCCTTTTATGAGAGAGAGATTCCCTTAGAATTTTTTTTTTTTGTATGAACCTGTGTTTTGCCCCTTTAAAACCTTTTAAGTGCACTGTCTGTGGGTTTCATCATGGTTATTTTCAAACATCCTTTTTGAGATGTTTCTCTTCAGGTGAGGCATTTCTGAGTGACATTTCCCATCAGGACTGCAGGTACATCTGGCCGACCTCCCTGATTGTCCCACGTCAGTACTGTGAGGGCCAGACCAGTCTCGGCGATTGTGGGGCAGCAGGCATTCTTAGCCAATGAGATTAGTTCTGTTTCACTCAGCATGCTCTTCAGCTAAAAACTCTTATTTTAAGGGCAACTCAAGGAGCAGAGGATATAGGTATGGAAGTGTAGCTTGGCAAATCAGCAATCCTATTATATGGGAGAGAACCATTTTCAGTGATTTTGGAATCAGGACAAGATATATCTGTACTGAAGGACCTGACATGTCTGAGATAACTGCAGTGGTTCTCTAAAAAGTGGAAACATTCACAAAATAAGGCCGGGTGGATAGGAAATATAGACACTTTCAAATTACTTTAACTTCTCTGGTTTCTTGCCAGATTGATTTCTTTCATTAGGGGAAGTTCCATCTACATACCATTCTAGCCTCAGGAGGTTGGAGACTGATTTAGTGGTCTTAATTTAGGAGCATCCTGAATTTTCAGGAATTTATTGTTTAATATTTGAATGCCCATATGTGACATTTGGATTAATCGACTTGATTTGGGTATAAGTCCTTTGTGAGTTATGCCTCAAGTTGAATTTGAAGCACAGTTTCCAATTAGTGGTGCTACCATCTTGGACATCCAGCCTAGTAACAGATTTGAACACTATTTTCAGCACAATCTCGATTTAAGGCCCTCGGTAGCTTCCTGTTTGCTCTTTTCTCTCCCTTAACCTCCATAGCCTCACATCAGGACTGGAGACCAAAGGCTTCCTGAACACTTTTCTGACCTCATATCTTTTTATTCTCTGGCCAATACCTTTAATAGAGGCACTAATGCTCTATCCCTACCTCCAGGAAGAAGGTTTGGAAGGATAGGGGAATTTACTATCACTCGGGGGCAGGACCAGCACTTGATGGGTGGGGTTTAGGGATGAAAATAGTCCTGCAATGTGTGGCAGTCCTATAAATAAAGAACTATTCCCAAAGCCAAAAGGACTCTCAATGATAAATGCCATCTTTTAAAATTTCTCTCTCTCCCCTCCACCTCTGCCTGTTTATAATTATCTTGCTGCCCTTGCTCATATTCTTTTTCTACCTTCTTCCTGTGTACTAATGCCTACCCTCTCTTCTTTATACCTGTCCCACCTGAGATATCCACTTGGTACTTTCTCTCTGAATTCCCTCTGATTCTATCCGTAAAGGCCCAGCATTATTTCTACATCTTCCTCGAAACCTGCCCGAATCATGTCACTCTGAGCAACGTCTCAACACCATAAATCCCCTTCCCATCTATTTTATGCATCACCCCAAGGAGAATCAAGCTCATTTTTTTTCAAACCTTTTATATGTGCCTGTTCTTCCTCTCTAAACTCCTTGAGAGCAATCTTGTGTCTTACACTTTTCCAACTCTGATTTTATCTATTTCTCTAGCCTCCTCTGCACCAGCCAATTAGCTGTACTTTCTCCCAAACACGCTGTGGCAGAGACTGCTATGTGTTTGTCACAGTCACTGCCATGTCCTCCTGGACACATCGCATTTCCTCCCTTGCAGTTAGCTGTGGTGTTTGGACTGAGTTCTAGCTAAAGGAATGTGGGCTAAAGTGAGGTGTATCTGTCACACCTGCATCTGCTCTGTTAAAATTTTCCATATTCAATCAGTCCTCCTCACTCCTCTTTCCCACCCATCAGCTAAAGGAAGAGAACTCTACACACCTAGGAACAGAACCACAAGATGAAGAGTCAGGTTCTCAAATAACTGGACAGAAGCTCCCTCAACTCACTGGGAACCTCTGAGTTTGACTCTATACGAAAAAGGAATACACTTTAATTTTCTTTAGCCGCTGAGATTGTTGCACATTCATTATAGTAGCAAGCATTATTGTATAACCCACCTGCCATCTGCTTTCTTATCTACATGAGTTTATTTGCATGGTTACCTTTGCCTGGAATGAGTTTCCTCTTCACATTTAAAACTTTTACGCTTTGTCTGATACCTGGACCATTCCTGCCACCTCCATGGGGCTTTCTACAATTTCACCAATCCAGAGTGACTTCCTTCTCCTCCTCTCTTAAAAGTCACACAAACTGCTTTACCAGCCACTCAACAAATAATAGGATACTGCACATATTTTTATTTAGTTTTAATGTGTATATTCTATCTTCTCTGATAATTTTTAAGATCTTTCAATGGTAGTACCTTTGTCCTGTGCTTCACAGTATTGGGGATGTTATAGGAGCCCAGGAATTAATTGTAAAATGAATGAATTTTTTACATCTCATCCTTTCTTATTGATACATCTTACACTGTAATAGTTTGCTCCTTCCACAAGGGATTTTGATGGCATTTCTTGTTTCTCTGCCTGCTTCTCAGAAATGCTGTCAAAAGAAAATCATACCTTCCCAGTATTCCTTCTCTTTCACACAGTTTACTTGAGTGCCGCTTACTTGTTTGCGTTTAATACATGCTAGTTGAGTAAGTGATTCTAATTATTTTCTCTGTATACAGGAAAAATAAAAGTAAAGCATCTTAATTCTCCAGTTTGGGGAGATATCAAAACATTGTATCTGATTTCTATGTTTTCTTTGTTATCATGGGAGTAATCACACAGGGTTGGCTGACTGTTGTGAATGAAGTCAATCATGACTCTGTCGACTTTCTGTCTAACAAAATAACAGATTCTTCAGTCTGTGACTGTAGTGTGATTATCACTAATGCTGGTTTCATCTTTGAGTTAATGTATCCTCATGCATATGGTGCTTTTCAAATTGGTGGGGTAGTCCAGTGAGACTTTGCTTGCAGGGATTTGCTTGAGGGAAAGCCTACAGAGGCAGAGGCCTTGCCAAGAAATCAAAGGTATTGACTTTGCTCTTCTTTTCTTCCCCACTGGGACTTGAGACCTCAATCAATAGTGGCCATAAAGAGACCCACAAGTCAAGTGTCAGGAGGCCTGACTTACTCTTACAGCTTGATTCTCAGCAACCCATTTCTTTCTGCACTGGAAAATGGGTCAATAATATTTGTCATATCTTTTTGGTGTCTTATTAGAGTCAATGAGGTAGTGTGCATGTGTGTGTTCTGTCACGTCTGACTCTTCGTGACCCCATGGACTGCAGCCCACCAGGCTCCTCTGTCCATGGAATTTTCCAGGCAAGAATACTTGAGTGGGTTGCCATTTTCTACTCCTGAGGATTTTTCCAACCCAGGGATCAAACCCACATCGCCTGAGTCTCCTGCATTGGCAGACAAGTTCTTTACCAGTGAGCCACCTGGGAAGCCCTGATATCATAATATCAATTCCCATATAGGTAATTTCTGACTGATGGGCAGATAATAGGCAAAAACTCCCATAACACATTGGTGTTAGAATCTGTTTGAATTGATATTAAACAGATGGCTTAAGTCTCTAGCTAGTCTCAGTTACTTGGATGTAACAGGTGTAGCCCTAATTACAGGTCTACGTCCTTTGCTAAGATCTCTGAGTTTCCTTAAACTCTGAAGGGGACAGATGTTAGTAGAGGAGGGAGAAGCCTCCTGACTGGGAAATTCCTGAGCAGTAAAATGAGAAATTTCTTTCAGTGAGGAGGTAAACAAGCAGCTAAACCAAGCCTCCAGTGGCTGGTCCAATCAGGGCAAGTCCTGGAGGAAAGAGACACATAACGGTTGAGGAAACGATCAGTGATGGGGGTAGGAAACACCCGTGCCTCCAGGCAAGGTTATATAGATTTATTAACTAATTAGAGTTTTCATTTAAAGACCACCAGTACTTGTCCATAAACTCTCTCATTCACTAATTATTTAATAGGTCTGCTCGACTTAAGTGCCTGCTTATTATGGACAATAACCAGACTTGTTTCATGCTGACGCTGTGTACATCAGAGGACAGAGGAAATGTTGTCACAGACACACCTACTAAAGGCTTGTTATCTGACATTAGTTTCTGTTCTTTCTCTTTTGTTTCAGATTCTGGGGTGTACTTTCAAAGCTGCATTAGATATCCATCCCTTTATTCAATCAATAATTATGTATTAGATGCCCAATACTATCCTAAGTGCTAGAGATATAGAAAAAGTTCATACCCTCATAGAGCTTCCATTCTTGCAGAAGCAGAGAGAGTGCATATGTGGATATATCTGATATGTATATGATTTTAAATATATAAAATTATATGTATAAACACCAAAATACTGTTCCGACTTCTTCCTACACCAATTCTCCCTCTCGTTTACAAGTTCTTTCTCTGTTAGCTTTTTAAATATGGCTGTTCCCCAGGGGTTTATTCTCTGCTCTCTCATTTTCTCACTCTATCCACTGTTCCTGGGGCTTTCATCCAGTTATGGGGCTTAAACTATTGCACTTATGCAAATGTCACCTTAAACTGAGTAGTTTCTAAACTGAGCTTGCAAGTCTCAACCTTCTCTAGTATCAGTCTGCCTTTCTTTACTAATTCTGCTTCTTGGTTTGTAGAGCATTCCTCTGCCTTTCCACCCAGCCTCTTCCCCTATCAGTCATTCATCCAGTCTTGGTGATTTTTCCCCTAAATAGGTTCTTGTCTTCTCTCCTGGGCTCTTACCTCATCTCCACACCTCTCATCCATGTATCCAAAGTATTCTCTTCATTCTCTCAAGGGTCTTCCTATTCTAAAATGTGGTCATATCACTACTTTGCCATAAACTTCAAAGGGTTCCTATCACCTATAGTATACTGTTAGATTCCATGGGAAATCATACAGGACTTTCCCTGTGATGAACCTAGCGTGGTGACTGGTGTGTGGAAGACATATTCATTAATAACTATTAATATAATAACAATCTTATAATGTGATAATTATAATTATATAATAATTATCAATAGCTTTTGTTATGATAAAATTATTTATAATGATAATTAGCATATTAGTGATAAAAAGACACCCCCCCCTCAAGCAGTACCTCTCTACCTAACTGGCCATTGTGTAATTCTAAAGTGCTCTGGCAAAGTGGACATGCCAGAGAAAATATGAGTTTTTCTACTTTGTAAGTTAGTTATAACTAGTTTTGATCATGTGAAAACATGAACAAGCCTATAATGAAAAACAGAATGCAGTCAGCTCCTGGCTGTGACATAAAGCTCCTGGCTCAGTAATGAGAAAGGCCATAATTTTCTAATCATGCTGCCCAGTCTGCAGCATTGCCACAAGTTAAGCAGATATCAAAACAGAGTGAAGTTATTGACCCTGAAGGGCTCTGTGTCCTAATAAATGCAATATCATATAGCAGAAAATATTCCGGACCAGGAAAAATGTGGGAAGGAAACAGACACTTATTAAGCAGCTATTGTGCATTAAATGTTTTATGTATACCTGCCCATTTAACACTCACAAGTCTATCAATTAACAAACATTATCTTGTTTACTGCTGAGGCAGAGAGGCTTGTAAGTTGTGCTGTGTTATACAGCTAATCAAGTGACCCTGAGCAGACCACTTCACTTAAGCAGCTACTCTCTGTTAGCCTAGTTTGTTCATACCACTCAAGTCAGTTCCTCAGGAAATTTCCATACCTGGCCATCTTCACTGTTATAATTGTACTACAGGGTCTTGCCTTTTATCACTCTTCCCCTGCTCAATTTGTAAGCTCCACAGGGAGCTAGCTGTATCTCTCTGGTTCACACCTTTGGGACCGAGAGCTAGCATAGCCCCTGGCTTCTAGTAGGTGCTCAGTAAATGCTTGTTTAATTAACTTTCTCATTTTTAAAAAGAGATACCTGGAGCATGGGACCTGTAAAGTTCCTGCAAGTTCTGTGTTGCTGGTGATAAGGTTCTCACCTGGCCAAGGCAGAGACCTGAGAAGGACTTCATATTTCCCTGCAGCTGATGTTGTAGGAAGAACATGAATTCAGATGCTCTGGGTGTTGGTTTTTGTCAGAAATTCTATTCAGGTCAAGACTTGGATAGGAAGTAGGGTTTAGTCTCTCTGAAAAAAGATGCACACAGTCCATTTTATTGTATAGAGTTTTACCATGAATCACCACAAAGACACAGTTGGTGGAAGTGAGACAGTAAATACGGAGAAGCCATGAAGATTAAAATAGAATAATAATGATTCTTGGTTTCTAGTTCCTGTCTATGACTTGCGCCTCAGGAGACAAGTCAGGGCTGTTCACCATCTAGTCCTAGAAGCTTACCTGAATTCTAATTCTGGCTCTTGAAATTTGAGATTGCTGTTATTCAGTTGCCCAGTCATGTCCACCTCTTTGTGACCCCATGGACTGCAGCACGCCAGGCCTCCCTGTCCCTCACCATCTCCCGGAGTTTGCCCAAATGCATGTCCATTCGGTGATGCCAACCAGCCATCTCATCCTCTGACGCCCTCTTCTTCTTCTGCCCTCAATCTTTCCCAGCATCAGGGACTTTTCCAATGAGTCAGCTGTTCACATCAGATGACCAAAATACGGAGTTTCAGTTTTAGCATCAGTCCTTCCAAGGAGTATTCAGGGTTGATTTTCCTTAAGATTGACTCGTTTGATCTCCCTGCTGTCCAAGGGACTTTCAGGAGTCTTCTGCAGCACCACAGTTTGAAGGCATCAATTCTTCGGCCTTTCACCTTCTTTATGGTCCAGCTCTCACAGCCCAAACACTCATGTTTAAAATGGAGGTAATGTATCTGTTAGATTGAAACATATAAAATTACCATTTTGGTGGGGCAAATGGGTCAGATATTGACAACTTCATATAACTCAACTTAATACATCATAGGATTGTTGTAGGTGAAATGAATAATGCATGTAGAACACTTACCATAATGCCTGTCACAAAAGTACTCAATATACGCAAGCCATGATGATCATAATGATTTTTATCTGAGATGGCAACTGAGGTTTTACTGGACTCCTGCCTTTGGTTTAATTTTTCTAAGTGGCACCAATCAAATGATTAGCTTTATCTGACTGTATTTTAAGGGTAAAGAGCAAGCAGGTAGTCCCTGAAGCCCACTCTTCCCAGTATGTTGCCTTGGACATAATACTGGACAAGAATTACAGGGGTCTCATGAAGGCAATGGCACCCCACTCCAGTACTCTTGCCTGGAAAATCCCATTGACGGAGGAGCCTGGTAGGCTATAGTCCATGGAGTCGCTAAGAGTCAGACACGACTGAGCGACTTCACTTTCACTTTTCCCGTTCATGCACTGGAGAAGGAAATGGCAACCCACTCCAGTATTCTTGCCTGGAGAACCCCAGGGATGGCGGAGCCTGGTGGGCTGCCATCTATGGGGTTGCACAGAGTCGGACATGACTGAAGCAACTTAGCAGCAGCAGCATGTCCCAAATAGACATGTTCATGCTCCAAAGACACTTGTGAACATATTCCCAGAGCTTCTCCATATACTGAGTGATCATCTTGAAGGCTTGACCTCATGCTACCCACTTTGTATTGCTGTGAGCCCAGCTGAGTCATTTAATATTTCAGTGCCATGTCATTTAATATTTGTTTCATTTTCAAACAAATAATCATTTGAGTATTTCCTTGGTTTTAGGCAACAATGTGCTGCTTTCACAAACAAAACTTTACCCTTATGGTAATGTTGTCATTCATTATTAATTCATTCCACACATTTATTGAACACCTGTTAGATGTCAAAGATTATATTAGTCAATGGATAAAATGGTGACTAAATGAAAGAAAGTTCCTGGGAGCTAAAACAGACATTAAAAATATACCTTCATGTAAGTAAACAGGCTCCCCAGGTGGCTCAGTGGTAAGGAATCTGCCAGCCAAGGCAGGAGACACAGGAGACATGGGTTTGATCCTTAGCTTGGGAAGATCCTCTAGAGGAGGAAATGGCAACCCCCTCCAGTATCCCATGGACAGAGGAGCCTGGTGGGCTACAGTCCATGGGGTTGCAAAGAGTTGGACATGACTTAGCATTCGAGCATGCACATATACATATAAAAGTAAATATAAAATCGGAATTGTGTGAAGTACTATGAATGGTATTATGATAGCAAGAAATGTAGAACTTTTTAAAAATTAATTTTTATTGGAGTATAGCTTCTTTATGGCATTGTGTTAGTTTCTACTGCACAGCAAAGTCAATCAGCTGTACATATACCCATTCTTTTTAGGATTTCCTTCCCATTTCAGTCACCACAGAACACTGAGTAGAGTTCCTTGAGCTATGCAGTAGGTTCTCATTGGTTATCTGTTTTATGCATAATATCAATAGTACATACATGTCAATCCCAATCTCCCAGTTCATCCTACCCCCACTTCTCCCCACCCTGGTGTCCATACATTTGTTCTCTACATCTTTGTCTCTAAGAAACACAGAGTTTGACCTAGTTGTATGAGGGCTTCTCAGGTGACTCAGCAGTAAAGAATCTGCCTGCCAAGCAAGAGATGTGGGTTTGATCCCTGCATTGGGAAGATCCCCTGCAGAGGGAAATGGCAACATACTCCAGGATTCTTGCCTGGGGAATCCCATGGACAAAGAAGCCTGGCAGGCTACAGTCCATGAGGTCGCAAAGAGTCAGATACAACTCAGCGACTAAACAACAAAGGATGTAGGACAGATGCTGATGACTAGCACTCACAACGCCTTTGAAAGAATTAAATATTGATGTCTAGGACATGTGGTTCTGTGCCAGAATATAGGGATTAGAGAATGGAGTGTGGATCACTTGCATTCATAACTTGTCCCTCAACCAGATGCTCTTGTGTATGGTGAAACCTACACAAATGTATGGGAAAGCTTGTGTCAAGGGGCTTTCTGGAGGAAATAGTGTTGGAACTCTTGTTATCTGAGATGGGTAGAAACTAACTGTAAATATGAGAAGATGCGTATTTGTATTCAATAGCATTGAGAGCTGGAGTAGTGCTAGAGGCAAAGAAAACTGTGTGTGCAAAAACCCTGTGGCAGGAAAAAAACAGGATTCACTTTAAAAAAATCCAATGAAACTAGAGTTCATGGAGTAATGAAGGGCAAAGTGGCAAGTAAAACCCAAGAAATAAGCAGAGACCAGAATTTGTGGGCCTTGCAAGAATATACAATGGAGAAAAGACAATCTCTTTAACAAGTGGTGATGGGAAAACTGCTCAACCACTTGTAAAAAAGTGAAACTAGAACACTTTCTAACACTATACACAAAAATAAACTCAAAATGGATTAAAGATCTAAATGTAAGAGCAGAAACTATGAAACTCCTAGAGGAAAACATAGACAAAACACTCTCCGACATAAATCACAGCAGGATCCTCTATGACCACCTCCCAAAGTAATAGAAATAAAAGCAAAAATAAACAAATGGGACCTAATTAAACTTAAAAACTTTGGCACAACAAAGGAAACTATAAGCAAGGTGAAAAGACAGCCTTCAGAATGGAAGAAAATAATAGCAAATGAAGCAACTGATAAAGAATTAATCTCAAAAATATACAAGCAGTTCATGTAACTCAATACCAGAAAAATAAACGACCCAATCAAAAAATGGGCCAAAGAACTAAACAAACATTTCTCCAAAGGAGACATACAGATGGCTAACAAACACATGAAAAGATGCTCAACATCACTCATTATCAGAGAAATGCAAATCAAAACCACAATGAGGTACCATCTCACGCCAGTCAGAATGGCTGCTATCAAAAAGTCTACGAACAAGAAATGCTGGAGGGGGTGTGGAGAAAAGGGAACCCTCTTACACCGTTGGTGGGAATGCAAACTAGTACAGCCACTATGGAAAACAGTGTGTAGATTCCTTAAAAACTGGAGATAGAACTGCCATATGACCCAACAATCCCACTGTTGGGCGCACACACCAAGGAAACCAGAATCGAAAGAGACATGTATACTCCAATGTTCATCGCAGCACTGTTTATGATTGCTAGGAAGTGGAAGCAATCTAGATGTCCATCGGTAGATAAATGGGTAAGAAAGCTGTGGTACTTATACACAAAGGAATATTACTCAGCTATTAAAAATAATGCATTTGAATCAGTTCTATTGAGGTGCATGAAACAGGAGCCTATTATACAGAGTGAAGTAAGTCAGAAAGACAGACACCAATATAGTATATTAACACATATATATAGAATTTAGAAAGATGATAACAATGACCCTATATGTGAGACAGCAAAAGAGACACAGATGTAAAGAACAGACTTTTGGACTCTGTAGGAGAAAGCGAGGGTGGGATGACTTCAGAGAATAGCATTGAAACATGTATATTACCATATGTGAAATAGATCGCCAGTCTAGGTTCGAGGCATGAGACAGGGCGCTCAGGGCTGGTGAACTGGGATGACCCAGAGGGATGGGATGGGGAGGGATGTGGGAGGGGGGTTCAGAATAGGGGACGCATGTACATCCATAGCTGATTCATGTGAATGTATGGCAAAAACCACTACAATATTGTAAAGTAATTTGCCTCCAATTAAATAAATTAATTTGCTAAAAAAAAAAAAAGAATTTGTGGGACTTGGAAGGGATTTTGGCCTCCATCATGAAGGCAATGAAGAGTCATGTAACTCTTTTCAGTAGATGACAGTAACAGAATTACATTTTGTTTTTCAGGATTATTTTGGATGTTAAGAGGAAAATGGATTGGAGAAAGTTGGCAATGGTGCATACAGGGCAGTCAGTTTGGATGATGCTACAGGTGAGGAATGATAGTAGCTTGTAATCGTGTGGCATTCAAGGAGATGGGGAAATTGTACATTTCAATAAATACCAGGAGGCAAACTTGATAGAGTTGCTGATTGATTGAATACGGGGGACATGGAGAGGAAACAGTCAAGGATAATGCCAAAGGTTTTGGCTTGTGGAATGGCATGGATGCTGAAGTCATATCTTGTGATAGAGAATCCTTGAAAAAGCCCGTGTTGTACAGGAGAGAGGCTGAGGTGGCATCCAAGTGGAATTATCAGATAGGTCATAAGACATATCAGTAGATTAGAGGAGAGAGATGTGTCAAAGACAGACATTTCTGAGGTGACTTTACAAAAGTAGCAATTAAAATCATAGGCATGATTGAGATCACCAAGGAATAAAACATAAATAAGACTGGAAGGCTTTGAAATGAGCCTGCAGGAATTCCAAACTTGCTGGCCAGGTGGGTGAAGATAAAAGTTCTTACGTTCATTTTCCAGAAACCATGGTTCAGAAAATTTGAGTAATTTGCCCAAGGCAAGTGGCTAGCAAATGGTGAAGGTGGAATTTAAATCTGTATTCTTTATATTCCAGAGCTCTCATTCACCTATTATATCACAGTTTTCAGTTTTTAAACAGTTTTTGAAAACTTTGAAGACTATCCCCATTATTTGATTCAGCATTGAATAACTGTTTTCTTCAATACAGCCTTCTTTAAAAGTAGCCTAAAAGAAACACATAGCTGAGAGTGAGGAGAAAAAGACAAAGTGGGTGCTCTAAAGAAGGATAAAAACCAAACTTGACCAGCCCCTGGGAGCCGAGAATTCACCAGCCTAACATAATTAGGTGTTCACTTAACACTCAATGATTAAATGACTTTACACCAACTTCTTTATGAGAGAAAAAAAATTAGTGTGAGGTGCAGCAGATACCTCCAGGCTCTTTCACAAAACCTGCCATTATGGCTGGAGTCTGCTGCTGGCTCCTGCTGTGTTAGTAACTGCACTCTCACACCTCCGTGGAACATGCTGGCACTCCTCTCTCCCTGTCTCAGATCAAAAAGCTGAAAAACGGGTCCCAGCAAGTTCTGGTTATGAGGTGCTGAACTTCTGCTGCGTCTGTTGTAGGTGGCATCCCCTGGCAGTGGATGACATGGGAATAAGGCCAAAAGTCTAGCTTTGTGAAATAAGCTAGAACTTAGAAAATCTGGGGAAGAGCTTTCTAGGTCGATTCTGTCCTGGGATGACTGGGTGGCATGGGTTGTATCTTATAGATTCCTTTAGATTTCTCTCTCTCCATAATTAGAGGCCAGGAGGAGATTCTGACATGGAAATAGCACTAAAAGGAAAACTGAAAAGAAGGGTTTAAATGACATGGCTCCATACTCATAGGCCAGGAAGACTGAAAATTTCACTTTAATTTTTTAAGGGCATGAAAGTGATTCATGTAATCCAAATGCCAGGCAAACTCAAACAAGGTATTCTTACCTACCCTGTTCAGTTTAGTTCAGTCACTCAGTCATGTCTAACTCTTTGCAACCCCATGGACTGCATTAGGCCAGGCTTCCCTATCCATCACCAATACCCACCCACTTACATAAATGAAATTCAAGGTTTTAAAATGTCTTACCTAGAAGTGGGACACTTGAAAAGACTCCAAGTTAGGAAAAATTGGGGGCTGCATAGAAATTGATTGCAGACAAAGGTGTCCCTTCTGGGACAGCCACTTCATATTCCTTGTTTTGTAGAAGTTCTAATTAATATTTAGCTATCATGGAAACTTCTTCTACTTCCAAGAGCTCACAGGGATCAGGAAGTAGCCTCTACCTAAACTGATCAGTCTTCATCTGGTAATGGTGGCTCTCCTTGGCTTACCAAAAAAGCAATAACGTGTAGATCTCAGAACATGGAAGTGACTGGGAGCACTGGGCTGTTGTTCGTAGCTTTTAGATTCTTATGACACTTCTCAGTTTCTCTAATATGAGGGTGTGGGTGGAACAAAGCAATGAAGAAAGCATTGAGTGTGGAGTCCAAGAATCTTAAATTTCAGTCCTTATCCCACAATTTGCCAGGTGTGTGACCTTGGCTAAGTCTTCTGATTTAGCTAACCAAACATGTGTTGATTCTGACTAGTGGGCTTGGCCACAGCCAGATAATTGGTCTTCCAGGCTTTTTCAAAGAATTTGTAATTTTTTCCTAAGGGCAGTGGGAGCTAGGGGATGATCTTGAGCCGGAAAGTAGCATAGGTAGGTGTGTATATTAGAAAGATCTCCCTGGTGTCAGGTGGATTGGGTAGAGATGAGGATAGATACAGAAAAACAACAGGAAACATCTGCAATTTTCTAAGCAAGATATATGAATGCAAAAATTAGGAAAATGATAAACATAGAAAGAAGGTGATCGATATGAAACATTAAGAAAATAGGAAAGAAAGTCATAGTGGAAGTTGATATGCGCCTAAGGGAGGAAAAATGACTTACAGATTTCTGGTATGTGCTACTCTATAGATTAAGTTGCTTTCACTGAGCTAATAAATAAAGGGAAAGGGTCAGGCTTTATGTTGGATGACAATGAATTTCTTGAGAGAAAGCTCAATTTGAGTTTCATATAAAAGATTTTAGATGGGCATGTGTGGTGAACAGCTCTGGTACAAACCAGGAGAGAGTAAGAGGTAAGGCTTTTGAAGCCAAATATTTATACATAGTAGATGAAGTTGTGAATGCAGATAAATCACACAGAGAGGGCACTCACAATAAAAAGAGGACTGAGAACGGAACCCTCTGGGGACATTTAGCACTTAAGAGGCAGATGGTAGGAGGAGAGCCAGGAAGTATAATAAGTAATTGTCAAAGCAAGTAAAGGACAATCAGAAGAAAGAATAAAGTAAAAAGCAAAAAAAAAAAAAAAAAAAAGAAGAAAAAGCTTCAAGGAAAGCATGGCCATTAGTGTCAAAGTCACTAGACAACTAACTATGGTAGGAACCCAAAAATAGTTGTCTGGAATGAGTTGAAAAGATGGAATAAGAAGTATGTGGAGGCATTGTATAAGTTCTCTTATTAAAGGAAAATAGCTTATAGATAATAAGTGATGGGATAAAGGAATTTTTTTTTTCAGCTAGAAGAGACTTGAGCCTATTTCTATCCTCACAAACTAGGAAGAAATGGCCAGAATGAAAGAGAAATTGGATAGAGGAGCCTATAGATGTGGTCAGAGTCTTAGAGGTTGAGTGACTGGAACCCTGTTGAAGGGAGATGGCTATACGTTAGGCAGGTTCTTTTCTTCCTTTGAGACCAGTAAGAGGGAGATAAGAAAGGTTGTTTGATTATTTGTAAAGGGGTGGGTAAGAGCTCATGGAAATTCTCAGTGATCATTATTGTTTTTGTGATGTGAGAAATAAGTCAGATTCAAAGAGTGTGGGAGAAAAGGGATAATTATGTGTTCAAGGAATCTGGTAGTTTGTACTAGCTGTGAATTTAACAGACCCAGACCAGGGAAATATTCAAAGATTAAAGGACATCAAGGAAGATCCAGCTGAAATTTAAGGCCTTATCTCAAGGGTGGCATCAATCTAGAGAATAGTGATTTTTCTCCATTAGTACACAGCTACTAAAGTATAAGAACGCAGAATGTGAATGTTTGGATTGATCTATGATAGGGATTTGCTTTAAGGTAGACAGCTAAGGAACCAAGGTGGAAGGAGTTCAAATTGTAAGCTAGGGAGTTGTTGATTGATGAACCGTAGAATAGAGGGTCTATGTGAAAGGATGGAAGTCTACAGAACAGACCTGGCAGACCTGGAGTAAAGTGAGGGAAAAGAGAGAGATATATATTATGAAGGTTGAGGTTAAAAAAAAGTGGAATTTAAAATTTGGCATGAGGCAGAGCTGGATGTGTCAGAGCAAGGCAGTAGGAATGGATTGCTAAGTGAAAAGGGATTGAGGACACCTGCATCAAGGTTATTGATCTGATTGTCCACAAATGAAGGAATACAGGATCATGACAGGGGCATGGGTAAAGAGAAAAATTGCTGATATATTACATAAAGTTGAGGATGTTACCTGCAAATAACTGAATTATAGTGTTAGAGTTTTATATGGGATCCCATAAACAGAATCCTTTGTTCAATCTCAGGTTGAAGCCAATTAAGAAAGACAAGAGTTAAAACAGGTGAGAATCAAAAAGGTGATCTTTATCACTGATAAAATTAATTTTCGACAATGTAGCTTATATCTGCCCATAAGTCTACTGTCCAATAATATTGAACCCTAGGCTGAGATACCCAGGCTTAGGAAACTCTGAACCTCTACAGGTTTCTTCTAGGGAATGAGAGGCAGACCCCTCTCATATGATCAGAAATTAGGAAAGAAGATATGCTCTTTGAAAGTAGATGAGATTCTAAAAGGAGAGGGACAGAAAGAGACAGATCTAGGCATGCCTATATCCTTGGCCAGACTCATAAATCATTAAGTCATCCAACTTCACGAAGGCAGAAGAAAGGGTCTAGGAGTATAAAGCTAGTGATACTTTTCCACATGAAAGGAAGTATAAGGATTAGAAACAGAATTTTACCTCTTATGTCTTGAATCAGAAAATGACATCATCTTAGGTGTTCCAAGTAGAAAGAAAGACTTGTAAAAAAAAAAAATTGAAGCAAACAGTTACGTACAGTAAACATGCAGAATAGAATTCTAGGAAACTTCTCATCAGCCTTGTAGAAAGGAGTGACAATGGTGAGATGCTTTAGAGCAATTCAGCACATGAGCATATGCCACCTAATATATAGCACGAAGAAACTGATGCAGATGGCAGTTGGATTATACGTCAAAAGAAAATTCTGTGGTATAACACTGAAGTGGTAGAGGGAAGCCAGGAGGACAAAGATTCCTTCTCGGGGCCCCATGATACATATGGTGTGGGAGAGTGAGTACCTTCTGTTTTGAACTGAAAGTGAAAACATGGCTTTTGAAGACAGCCTTATTTCCATTTAGTAAGAAGTTGAAAGGCTGAAAAGGTAGAGGTTTTCATTTTCCATGAAATGTGGACCCCAGTGTGCACAATGAAAACAGGAGAGTGAAGAGAGTACATGTCAGTGATTTAAAAAAAAAAATAGAGAGCAAGAGCTGGAATAGAGATATCAATGTTGTTAGCTTTTTCCACGAGATGGGAGAGACAAGGCTGGTTCAGGTTGGCTCCAACCAACAAGTGGATGCTCACAGGGCATCCATGTGGCTCCACTGAAGGGGAGATCGATATGATCTTTGTCAGGGATATCTTGGTTGTAAAAAATACAATCCTCTCCAGCTAAAGAAAGGGATTAGAGAAAATTTATAAAACCTTGGCACAAAAAAGAAAGTTCGGTCTCAAGAAATGGAAAAAACCTAGACTACTCTGTCTGTCTCTCTCTGCAACAAGTATTCCCACTGACACTTTGATCAGCACATCTACTTCATTCTTCTCTCTGTCAACACAAGTTTTATCTGCCTTGGCATGAAGCAAGTACATGGGATAGACATGCATCTAAGAAGTTCCCGCAACACAGGCAGAGTCTAAAAGAAAAGTACAGATCCTGGAACAGTGAGGACACAGGAAAGAGCAAGATGAGAGATAAGGTCTTATCTATTCCATTATCTCTACTTCCTAGGATTAATTTATCCATCTTCTCTAAGGTTGTTCTGAGAATCACATGAGAGAAATTTTTATAAAACATAAATATAAGGTATCTATTGAGATTGGATCAGGTAATTATCAAGCCAGAAAACTTGAATTCTTCTGTGTTCTACCCTGAGTTGTTTTTGAGTTTCCAGTCTTTTTCTTGGCCTCAATTATTGGGGATCTTTTGGAGATGCATACATACACGCTCCAGTCCGTGGGGTCATAAAGGGTCGAGCATGACTTAGTGACTGAACAACAGCAACAAAATTTTGCTTCCAGAAAAACCTCTGCTTTATTGACTGTGCCAAAGCCTTTGACTGTGTGGATCACAACAAACTCTGGAAAATTCTGAAAGAAAAGGCAATACCAGACCACCTGACCTGCCTCCTGAGAAATCTGTATGCAGATCAAGAAGCAAGTTAGACCTGGACAGGGAACAACAGACTGGTTCCAAATCAGGAAAGGAATACATCAAGGCTGTATATTGTCACCTTGTTTATTTAACTTATATGCAGAGTACATCATGAGAAATGCTAGACTGGATGAAGCACAAGCTGGAATCAAGATTGTCAGGAGAAATATCAATAACCTCAGATATGCAGATGACACCACCCTTATGGCAGAAAGTGAACTAAAGAGCCTCTTGATGAAAGTGAAAGAGGAGAGTGAAAAAGTTGGCTTAAAACTCAACATTCAGAAAACTAAGATCATGGCATCTGGTCCCATCACTTCATGGCAAATAGATGGGGAAACAGTGGAAACAGTGAGAGACTTTATTTTCTGGGGGTCCAAAATCACTGCAGCCACGAAATTAAAAGACACTTACTCCTTGGAAAAAAGTTATGACCAATCTAGACAGCATATGCTTTTGAACTGTGGTGTTCGAGAAGACTCATGAGAGTCCCTTGGACTGCAAGGAGATCCAACCAGTCCATCCTAAAGGAGATCAGTCCTGGGTGTTCATTGGAAGGACTGATGTTGAAGTTGAAACTCCAATACTTTGGCCACCTCATGCGAAGAGTTGACTCATTGGAAAAGACCCTAATGCTGGGAAGGATTGGGGGCAGGAGGAGAAGGGGACAACAGAGGATAAGATGGTTGGATGGCATCACCGACTCAATGGACATGAGTTTGGGTAAACTCTGGGAGTTGATGATGGACAGGGAGGCCTGGCATGCTGCGGTTCATGGGGTCACAAAGAGTTGGACATGACTGAGTGACTGAACTGAACTGAAGACAGCATATTAAAAAAACAGAGACATTATTTTGCCACCAAAGTCTGTCTAGTCAGAACTATGGTTTTTCCAGCAGTGATGTATGGATGTGAGACTTGGACTATAAAGAAATCTGAGCGCCGAAGAATTGATGCTTTTGAACTGTGGTGCTGGAGAAGACTCTTGAGAGTACCTTGGACAGCAAGGGGATCCAACCAGTCCATCCTAAAGGAAATCAGTCCTGAATATTCATTGGAAGGACTGATGCTGAAGCTGAAACTCCAGTACTTTGGCCATCTGATGCAAAGAGCTGACTCATTTGAAAAGACCCTGATGTTGGGAATGATTGAGGGTAGGAGGAGAAGGGGACAACAGAGGATGAGATAGCTGGATGGCATCACTGACTCAATGGATATGAGTTTGGGTAAACTCCAGGAGTTGGTGATGGACAGGGAGGCCTGACATGCTGCAGTCCATGGGATCGTAAAGAGCCGGACATGACTGAGGGACTGAACTAAACTGAACTGAATCACTTCTTTTTCTCGTCTTCATCACCATGATAACTATGTCTTGATTTTTACACTCTAGCTTTTATATGTGTTTATAGGCTCAAATTAAATTCTTATTTAGGGTCATTAACCAAGAGGTCTACTGTATTCTGAGTATAGCAGGACCCCTACTTTCTCTATCACTAGGTAGAAGAAATGATCCTCAATGCCCTATTAACCTCTTGGTGGGCCTTAGGGTTTTGAGTCTTAAGCAAGTACTTTATAGTCCTAACCATGTAGTGGTTCACAAAGCAACTGATGATTTCTATGCTCCCTTGCCAGAGCCCACATGGTGATCAGGGTCCTGCCCAATTCCTGAACAGTACCATTTCTGCCTTTTCCACACTGCACACATTAGAGCCCTGATGGAAGTTTAGGCAACTCTTTTCATGAAAAATGGAAAGGTGTCCTGAGACAATGCAGAGTGAGAGGATCAAGAACTGGGAAACTTACCTCACTAACTCATTCTCATAACATACCAGGGATAGATGGTCTCTGTCTCATAGTTTGAGGGTTTGGAGGGAGATCCACATGGATATGCCCTGTCTCTTGACAACTCTCTGTTTCCCCAATTTACTCTTGTTCTCTTTATGTGTCACTTTTCAAGGTTTTCTCCCCAAATGTCAGGAAGCCAATCTGCTCTTTCAGAAAACCCATGAGAAAGGAGTCTAGAGTCTCTGTGTCTACTTGAGTTTTGGAAACATCAATATTCCAGATTTCAGGTAGATAAGTAGATTCCTTCCTCTGCCCTGAGGTTTACTGACTCTGAGTAGGGACAGACTGAACAGAGCAATAGTGAGAAGAATGATTTGCTTGTGGTTCTAACTCTCCACTCCTGAGGACTGGGAATTTCCCAAATGCAAACATTTCTTGATACAGCTAGTTGAAGAAAATCAGTTTATTCCCTGAAAGAGGAAAGTATGTTCTTCCTGTTGACATGACTTTAAACCTATATCTTGAGAAATAGAAATCCTGATAGTACTTTGAAGGAATATTTGATTACTTTTTGAGCCTCTTTTTATTACAAAGAGCCTTCACATTGGTGGAAAATAGCATCTGAATCTTATGTGATGAAAATGAGACTCCAAATAGATTCTTTTTGATGCCCAAATTTCTTCTCTGATAAAAGAAAGCTTGTTCTGCCACATTAAGATTCATATTATAGCTGCTGTGTATGTGTGATTGTCATCAGATATCTTGACCTGTCCGTAATAGGTGAATCTTACTGTGCAGGACTCCACCATGTGGCTTTGTAGCACAAAAGACAGAATCACTTCTGTGGCACTGGAGTGAAGCCATGGCTGGCTAGTTTTGAAAAAGCTTGATCCTCCAATACTACTCTAAACGATGTACTTTCTCATACTTTGTCTCTGTTCCTCTTGTAGTTAAGTAGGATAAATGTGTTCTATATTCAGTAGTGTCTGAAATACTCTCCTTCAATCTGCTGGAGTGATCTAATGGAGAGGTGAAAGAGATTAAAAGAGAAGAGAGCAGGGAGGGAAGAGGAAAGAAAATTAAAGACTTAAGGATTTGAACTATTTTGTCACTGGGCATTGCATTGAAATTGAAGGAATTGCAAGCCAGTTTTAACCAATGAACTGAAAGAAAGTTTACTCTAAAATGCAAAAGTGATATGCCTCATGGTAGATAAAATAGTGTGTGTTTATTATGACCTGGACATTTTATGAGAAGGATAGGAACTTGAGAGCCACTTCCCTGCCCATAGACATGTTAGATAATGCCAGACTTTAAAAAATGAAATTTGTAATATTGTTCTGGCCCTAAAGTCATGTAATTCTAGCGACAAGACTTACTAAGAAAATATACAGAGAACATCACAAGTGGGTCATATTAGGCTTTATGTAATCCGGAGCCAAAATACAGAATATAAGCTGTGGGATGACAGAAGAGAGCAACTCAAGTGGAGATGACCCAGTTTTTATCCTTAAGATGCAGGATCATTCATCAGAGAAATACATCTCTTGGCTTAGCTGTGTCTTCATTGATTCCTTCTCCTATGGGCTGGTAGTTCTGTTTTTGATCTGTCAACTGCTGCTGCTGTTACAGATATGGTAGCCAAGACCCATGGGTAATTCCTCCTCTTTACACTCTACTGTTAACAAGAATACTAGGTTTCTGGCCCTTTTCCTTTTTAGTAACTTGCTTCCTATACACCTTCAGCCATTTCAACTTCTTGTTCCTTTTTGGTTTTGAACTGTTTACTCCAGGGCTTACGATCAGCAAGATCATACTCAAAGAATAAGAGAAAGACAGAAGGCTAAAGTTCAATGCCTTTGCATGTAAGCTCCTGAAGACAGTTTCAGGATATTTCAAATATTCTATTCTGAACAGTGTGTAATGGTAATTGATAGTGCTGAAACTGAACAGTAGTTTTAAATGGATATCAACAGGATGAGAAGTTCCTACCTGTTCCCTATTCAGTTCCTAATTCTCTATCAGTCCAGCTCCCTTGGTTGCACCAAGGCTGCTCTCTCTTCCAAGTGATGGTTAAGCCTATCCCTCTGCTCCTCTCACATACCTTATGGAAAATGTCTTTGCTATCTGCAGCTGTCAGGAGGATGTGGAGTAGGGAGTATGGCTCAATGAATACACAAATGTGCAGCTGGACCACAGCCCCTTCCAGAAGGTGGCTGGAATATAAATCAGTGAACTTGTACCTCTCAAGTAACTGGCTGCCATTGGAGGGCTTCTATACACAAGGAACTGGAAGCAAGTGAGAAAAGTCCCAGTGGAAATAGGTCCTGCAATATTTGGAGAGGTTGGCTAAGACAGGGTATGAAAAGCAAATCATGAAACAAAGCTAAACACAACATGACGTCTGGTGAGCTTTAGTTTGTTTGTCTCCCTTTGAGCTGAGAGGAGTCTCTGTCTTTCTTTTAGCATCTCCCTTTTGCCAGATATTGGATCCATAGTTTTTGTTTCTGAGTTAAACAAAATCTCTGCCCTAAAGTTTAGTAGTCGCGTGTATGAGGGTTGGCAGTGGTGATGGGGAAACAGACTTTTCTTTGATGGAATAATGGAACTTTTAAAAAAATCAAGTGTAATTGGCATACAATATTGTATTGTTTTCAGGTATACAACATAGTGATTTGATATTTTTATACATTATGAAATGATCACCATGATAAGCCTAGTTACCATCTAAGTCTAGTATACCCAGTCATTATACGAAGTTATTGCAATATTATTGACTGTATTTCCTATGTCATACCTTACAACCCCATGACTTATTTGCTTTGTAACTGAAAGTGTGTACCTCTTAATCCCCTTCCCCTAACTACTCATCTTCCCAGGTCCCTTCCTTCTGGCAATTATCAGTTTGTTCTCTCTATGTTCTCTCAATCATTAAAACCATTTCTGTCTTCTTCGTTGGTTTTTAAGATTCCACACATAAATGAAATCATATGCTATTTGTGTTTCTCTGTCAAATATCAAAATAATACCCTGTAGGTCCATCAGTCTTGTTGCAATGGCATAATTTCATTCTTTTTACGATGCATTCTATTTGTGTGTGTATACCACGTCTTCTTCATTCATCTATCAATGGACACTTCAGTTGCTTCTATATCTTGGCAGTTTAAACAATGCTGCAGTGAATATTGGGGTGCATATATCTCTTTGAATTAACATTTTCATTTTTATTCAGATAAACACCCAGAGGTGGGATTGCTGAAGTGTATAGTAGTTCTGTTGTTAACTTTTGGAGGAAACTCTGTACTGTTTTCCAATTCATATTCTCACCAACAGTGCTTGAGTTTTCCCTCTTCTCCACATCCTCCCAATACTTGTTATTTTTTGTCTTTTTAATAATAGCCTTTCTAACAGGTGTGAGGTGATATTTCACTGTGATTTTGATTTGCATTTCCCTATTGACGGGTGATGTTGAACATCTTTTCATGTACCTTTTTTCCATCTGCATGTCTTGCCTGGAAAAAAAGCTATTCAGATCCTTTGCCAATTTTTAAATTGGATTGTTGTGTTTTTTTAATGAGTTCTTTGTGTATTTTGGGCATTAACCTTTTATGAGACATATCATTTGCAAGTATCTTCTCCCATTTAGTAGGTTGCCTTTTTATTTTGTTGATGATTTCCTTTGGTATAGAAAGACTTTTTAGTTTGATGTTATCCCATTTGTTAATTTTTGTTTTATTGCCATTGCCTGAGGAGATAGATCCAAAAAATTATTTTATGACCAATGTCAAAGAACTTTCTGGGTATGTTTTCTTCTAGGAGTTTTGTTTTCAATCTTACATTTAAGTCTTTAATCTATTTTTAGTTTGTTTTTATATATGGTTTAAGAAAGTGATCTCACTTCATTCTTTTGCAGATAGTTGGCCAGTTTTCCCAACACTATTTATTGAAGAGGCTATCTTTTGCCCTGTGGTATGTTGCTACCTCCTTTGTCATAACTTAACTGACCATACAAGTGTGGATTTCTTTCTAGGGTCTCTGTTTTGTTCTTTTGATCTATGTGTTTGTTTTTATGCCAGTACCATATTGTTTTGATGACTATAGCTTTATATTGATAGTATAACTTGAAGTTAGGGAGCTTGATACCTCCAAGTTTGCTTTTGTTTCTCAAGGTTGTTTTAGCTATTCGAGGTCTTTCGAGTTCCATATAAATTTTAGAACTATTTGTTCTAGTTCTCTAGAAATGTCATAGGTATTTTGATAGAGATTTCATTGAATCTATAGATTGCTTTGGGTAATATGAATATTTGAACAATATTAATTCTTCCAGTCCATGAACGTGTTGCATCTTTCCATGTATTTGTATCTTTTTCAATTTCTAGTGTTAATGTCTAATTGTTTGCACAGTATGGGTCTTTCAACTCCACAGTTAAATTTATTCCTAAATAGTTTTTATGGCACTGGAATTGTTTTCTTAATTTACCTTTCAGAAATATTATTATTAGTGCATTAAAGTACAACAGATTTTTGCATATAAATTTTGTATCCTGCAACTTTACAGATTCATGTATTAGTTCTAATAGTTTTTTTTTTTTTTTGGTAGAGTCTTCAAGGTTTTCTATATATAGAAATCAGTTAGAAATAGTAACACATAGTTGCAAATAGTTACAGTTTTGCCTCTTTTTTCTACTTTGGATACCTTTTATTCATCTTCATTTTCTTATTTCTATGGTGAAAATTTCCAGTACTATGTTGAATGAAAATGGTGGACATCCATGTCTCCTTCCGCATCTTATAGGAAAAGCTTTTAGGTTTTTATTGTTGAGTATGATGTTACCTGTTGATTTAGTATACATGTCCCATATTACCTTGAGATACGTTCCCTCTATACTCACTTTGTTGAGTTTTTATCATAAATGGGTATTGAATTATGTCAGAAGCTTTTTCTCTATTGAGATGATCATGCGATTTTTATCTTTAATTTTGCTAATATGGTGTATCACGCTGATTAAATTGTGGATGTTGAATCATCCTTATATCCCTGGAATGTCTCTTTTGGTCTTGGTCCTTTAATGTAAGATTGAATTCAGTTTGCTAATATTTTGCTGAGGATTTTTGCATTTATGTTCATCAGGGATATTGGCCTGCAATTTGCTTTCTTGTAGTGTCTTTGTTTGGTTTTGGTATTGATATAATACTGGTCTTTATATCTTTTAAAAATTCCTTCTGACAGTCTGTCTTTAATTGATTAATTTGGTCTGTTTACATTTAAAGTCATTATTGATATAGTTGAATTAATATCTACTGTATTTGTAACTGTTTTCTGTAAATTGCCTTTGTTCTTTTTCATTTGTCATCGCAGTTTTAATTGAGCATTTGCAATGATTATATTTTATCTGTTAGCATATTAATAATACTTATTTTTAAAATTAGTGTTTGCCTGCTGCTGCTTCTGCTAAGTCGCTTCAGTCATGTCCGACTCTATGCGACCCCATAGACGGCAGCCCACCAGGTTTCTCTGTCCCTGGGATTCTCCACGCAAGAATACTGGAGTGGGTTGCCATTTCCTTCTCCATTGCATGCATGCATGCTAAGTTGCTTCAGTCGTGTCCGACTCTGTGACCCCATGGACAGCAGCCCACCAGGCTCCTCTGTCCATGGAATTCTCTAGGGAAGAATACTGGAATGGGTGGCCATTTCCTTCTCCAAGTGTTTGCCTAGACTGTGCAATATACATTTTTAACTAAGTACACTTTTGAGTAGCACTACGCTATTTCATATGCAGTGTAGATACCTTACAACAGAGTATTCTCAGTTCCTCCCTCTCATCTGTTGTGCTTGTTCCCATTCATTTCACTTACCCATATGTTATAATTACCCATTTTATTGTTAGTATTACTTTGAACAGTTATCTTTCAGATTGATTAAGAACAAAAAGGAAGACTTTTAAAAAATGTATTCCCTTTCTGATGTGCTTCATTGCTGTATGTAGATTTCTGCTTTTGATGTATCTCCTTTTTCTTTTCCCTAAAGAATTTTTTAAATTTCTTGTAAGGTAGATGTACTGAGAGTGAATTTTCTAAGTTTTTTTTAAAGTCTTATTTCTCCTTCACTTTTATTTTTTATTTATTTATTTATTTTTAAATTAGTTTATTTATCTATTTTTTAACTTTACAATATTGTATTTGTTTTGCCATACATTGACATGACTCCACCATGGGTGTACATGTTTTCCCCTTCCAAAACCCCCCTCCCACCTCCTTCCCTGTCCCATCCCTCTGGGTCATCCCGATGCACCAGCACCGAGCACCCTGTATCATGTATTAACAAGGATAAGTTTCACTAGCCATTTAATTTTAGGTTAGTGTCTTTTTCTTTCAACACTTAAAATATTTAAATTCACTTTATTCTTGCATGATTTCTTATGAGAATACCACTGTAATTCTTAGGTAGGGTGATATTTCCTGATTTCTTTTAAGACTTCCTTTTTGTATTTGGTTTACAGAAATTTGAATATGACATGATTAGGTGTAGAGGTTTTTGTTGTAGTAGTAGTTATTTAACCTGTTGGCATCTTCTGAGATGGTTGGATATGTTTCATGTCTTTGATTTTGGAAAGTTCAGTATTTCTTCAAGTGTTTCTTCTATTCTTATCTCTCTTTCTTCACCTTGTATTCTCATTATACATATACTAGGTCTTTTGAAGTTGGCCCACATTTCTTAAATGTTCTATTATAGTTTTTGCTGTTATTCTTCCTTCTTTTTTCTTTGCATTTCAGTTTGGGAAGTTTATTGACCCACCTTCAACCTTAGTGATTCTTTCTTTGGCCATGTACAGTCTACTAATAAACCTGTCAAAGGCATTTTTTATTTATGTTACAGTGTTTGTGACTTCTCACATTTTTCTTTTGATTCTCTCCTAGTGTTTCCATCACTCTACTTACATTACTCATCTGTTCCTGCTGACAATTTATTTTTACATTTGAGCCCTTAACATATTAGTCATAGTAACATTAAATTTCGTATCTGGTCATTCTGGTATCTGTGTCATAACTGAGTCTGATTCTGGTGCTTGCTTTGGCTCTTCAAAGTTTCCATCTTCCCACCCTCCCTCCCTCTCTCCCTTTTCTTTTCTTTTCTTCCTTCTCCTTTCCCTCTTTCTTTCTTTCTCATATCTTATAGTTTTTTGTTGAAAGATGTACATATATTAAGTAACTAGTAGTGAAGTATAGATGCCATTAGTGTGAGGATTTATGTTAATCTGGCTATAAGTTTGTGTTCAATGTTAGCTGCAGCTGTAGTTGCAAGAGACTTCAAATTCCTCCAGTGTTCTTGTTATTATCTCTCCTTTTATTTTTGAATTCCCGTCTTAACTTCTGCAGAGAGAGTCTGCATCTTTCATATGTAATTCACTGTACTCTGGATCCCTACTAGTGTAGTGGTCAGGTGTAGGAGAAAGAAGGAATTTTATAATTTTGTGACTAAATCTTGGTTTAAGCTTGTGTGGCTCTGTGACTGTTAGAAATATTTTTCCAATGATAAAGATTTTGTTCACTCTTAAATAGTAACAGGAAGGGTAGAGGAAGCAACAGTGGGAGAAATGTTCTTTCCCAGCTGGGGTGAGGATTTGGTAAAGTCTTTTCCCCTGGAGTTTAGGTTTTCCTGATGAAAAGTCCTCTGAATGCATTTTGCAGTGACTTTTCTTCTATCCCCAACCCTGCCAAAGCCATAAGATATTCTTGAATCTTCACAGTGAGAACTTGGTGACGAGCATTGAACATGTGGTGAACCCCTTAGATTGTGATCTCCAGAATGTCCTCTTATACTAGTCCACACTATCAACAATTCATCAAAATTACTAGTTAAGTGCTCTTATCTGTTGCTTCAGCAGCTTCTGCTCCAGGTACGCAGATCTTGAATGTCTCTCTGAATGAGCCTGCATGTCCAGACGGTGGAGCGACAATTAGCACTACAAATTCAGTTTTATGTTCTGTTCAACAAAAGTCACTGGTTTTCAGTTTATCAAATGTTTTCTTGCCTTAAGGACAGGTGTGGTAACTTCTCAACTTTTTACATGTTGGAGCTCTACCTGGAAGTGTTGTTTTTATTATCATTATTCAGAAATTACAATAATTTTGGCATATTGATTTGAGAAAGCTGCTAACATATTTCTCAGTGGTCAAATTGTTTTTTGCATTTAGTGTGACCATTTATTCTTTTATAAGCATTATTTTGAACCTGATTTATGTTTAGAATAACTACCCAACACTGAAAAGAAAGAAAATTATAATTTTGTTTGCTTTTCTAGAAGTCAGGTATCTAGTAATTCTCTCTCTTAAGCACTGTAGATGGAAACCAGGAAATAAGAAAAATAGTCCCCTGAACAGTTAATCTAAATATCACAAAAGGCAGGTGTTAAACTTCTTAAAGTATAATTTTGGTATAAGCAAAACTATGTATAATGCCTATAAAAGTTATGAAGCATCATGTTGTAATCATCAACTATGAATCTACCACCTGTCACAAAAGCTAGACCATTGCTAATACTTTCAAAGCTATCACCCATCTGTAGGTCTGCTATTCTCCTGGAGATAATTACTCTCTTAATTTTTAGCCATATAATGCACCCGTTCTTGGAAAATTTTTTCTTGCATATATATTCCTAAATAACATAATCTTGAGCATTGTTTGATTTTTAGTTTTAGTAAAACAAAGTAGCATTCTGTATGGAATCTTCTGGATTCAGTCTTCTGGATTTGCTTTCTTTTATTTGGTTTTTTATACACATTCTCTGTGCCCAGTGGAGGTAATAATGGAGCTAATAATAATTCACTATGCAAAATGGAGGTAATAATACTTCAATATTTCACTGTATTTTTATATAACAGTTAAACAGGTTACTGCAGCCATGAAATTAAAAGACGCTTACTCCTTGGAAGGAAAGTTATGACCAACCTAGATAGCATATTAAAAAGCAGAGACATTACTTTGCCAACAAAGGTCCATCTAGTCAAGGCTATGGTTTTTCCAGTAGTCATGTATGGATGTGAGAGTTGGGCTATAAAGAAAGCTGAGCGCCGAAGAATTGATGCTTTTGAACTGTGGTGTTGGAGAAGACTCTTGAGAGTCCCCTGGACTGCAAGGAGATACAACCAGTCCATCCTAAAGGAGATCAGTCCTGGGTGTTCATTGGAAGGGCTGATGCTGAAGCTGAAACTCCTATACTTTGGCCACCTGATGCGAAGAAATGACTCATTAGAGAAGACCCTGATGCTGGGAAAGATTGAGGGCAGGAGGAGAAGGGGACGACAGAGGATGAGATGGCTGGATGGCATCACCGACTCGATGGACATGGGTTTGGGTGGACTCAGAGAGTTAGTGATGGACAGGGAGGCCTGGCGTGCTGCAGTTCATGGGGTCACAAAGAGTCATACACGACTGAGTGACTGAACTGAACTGAAACAGGTTATTAAAGGAAATAACTTGGAAAACAGTTCCTAGCATATAGATCATGCTTTTTATCTTTGTTAAAGAAAATATACTTGTATTCATCCATTTTTACTGCAATATCAGTTCAGTTCAGTCACTCAGTCGTGCCCGACTCTTTGCGACCCCATGGACTTCAGTATGCCAGGCTTCCCTGTCCATCACCAACTCCTGGAGCCTACTCAAACTCATGTCCATCGAGTCGGTGATGCCATCCAGCCATCTCATCCTCTGTCGTCCCCTTCTCCCGCCTTCAATCTTTCTCAGCATCAGGATCTTTTCCAATGAGTCGGCTCTTTGCATCAGGTGGCCAAAGCATTGGAGTTTCAGCTTCAGCATCAGTCCTTCCAGTGAATATTCAGGACCAATTTCCTTTAGGATTGATAGGTTGGATCTCCTTGCAGTCCAAAGGACTGCAATATACTGCAATATATATCATATTTTATATACAGTTGTTTCCTCTTACCCACAGTTTTCATTTCCAGAGTTTCACTTACTTGTGGTCAACCACAGTCTGAAAATATCAAATGTATAATTCCAGAAACAAACAATTCACATTTAAATTCTTTGCCATTCCAAGGAATGTGATGAAATCTTTTGCTGTCTTGCTTCATCTCTCTGAGAATCCTTAATGATTGACATTGTCTGCTCTAGATATCCAGCCATCCACATCATCATGTCTCAGTGATCCGGGATCACTTGAAGAGGATATGCCTCCTTTTGAGGTGTCATCAGAAGGTCCATAGAAGCCAAATACTACATTGTTGTTATTGTTATTCAGTCTCTAAGTCATGTCTGACTCTTTGTGACCTCATGGACTACAGCGTGCGAGGCTTCCCTGTACTTCACTATCTCCCAGAGCTTGTTCAACTCATGTCCATTGAGTCAGTGATGCTACCCAACCATTTCATCCTCTGTCACCCTCTTCTCCTTCTGCCGTCAATCTTTCCCAGCATTAGAGTCTTTTCCAAAGAGGTGGCTCTTCACATCAGGTAGCCAAAGTATTGAAGCTTCAGCATCAGTCTTTCCAATGAATATTCAGGGTTGATTTCCCTTAGGATTGACTGGTTTGATCTTATAGTCCAAGGGACTCTGAAGAGTCTTCTCCAGCACCACAGTTTGGATGCATTACGATGCCTGAGTCATTTGCCTCACTTTTGTCTCATCACATGGGCATTTTATGATCTCACATCATCATCATAAGAAGGATGAGAACATTACCTTACGATATATTGAGAGAGAGAGACCATATTCACAGTATTTTTATTACAGTATATTGTTATAATTGTTCTATTCAAATATTGTTAACCTCTTACAGTGCCTAATTTATAAATTAAACTTTATCATAGGTATGTATGTATATAAAAAACATAGTGTATATAGGGTTCAGTAATCTCTGTAGCTTCAGGCATCCACCAAGTTCTCAGAATCTATGCCCTGCTGGTAAGGGTAGACGACTTTATACTCTAAGTTATTAATTCATTCTCCTGTTGATTGGCATTTGCATGATATCCAGGTTTCTGTTGTTACAAATAACATGGATTTGAATATTTTTACTCATGTGCTGTCTTATACCTGTGTGAGTTTCTTTAGAGAATATACTACCAGTAAAATTGCTGTATCACAGAGCTTGAGTACATTTAGCTTCACAACATTGTTGCCCCCATTTATACCTCTATTGGTGAAACATGAGAGGTCTTGCTGTTCACATCCTGTTGTCACTTGGTATTGTCAAACTCATAGATATTTGCACTCTAGATTAGGTAAATAATGGTTTATTTGTGTGCATTTGCAGAATTTCTAATAACATTGAGCATTTTTTAAATGTTTATCCTTCAGATGTCTTCTACTATAAAATAGCTGTTTATATCATTTGCCCACTTTTCAAGCTGATTAGTGTGTGTGTGTGTGTGTGTGTGTGCAGGATATTGTTGTACTCTGTAGGTTTTCATGCTAATCTTTTCCAATTAAGTATGTTATAATGACCACACACTCTATGATTTATCTTTGTTCTCACTTTGTGGTTTACTTGAAAAAGATTTATTTGAATTAGGTCTTAATTATAAAGTAATCAAATCTATATTTTTCATAGGTTTACTGCTCTTTGTGTTTTGTTTAGGAAACTCTTTTTAACCTAAGTTACAAATTTATTCTCCTATGTTCCAAAATGTTTCAAGTTTGGGATTTCACACTGAAGTCTCTAAGTCCTATTATATATGGTATGAGGTATGGACTGCATTTTTTCTAGGTGAAAATGAATATGCCCTAATATCCTTAAATCCTTATGTTGATTGACTTTTTCGTTCTTTGCACACTGATTTGCGGTGGCACCAAACCACACATAAATCTTTCATATTTGCATGAGTCCATTTATGAGCTCTGTATTCTGTTCCTTTGGTTAAACCATCAGTTTAAACACTAATACCACACTGGCTTACTTACACAGATTTTAAATGCATCTTAATTTTTATATTTTTCTCTTCTATAGAAGTGTCCTAGCTATTCTTCATTTTATACCCATATAGATTTTAGTATAAGCTTTCTAAGAAGTTGAATGTTTTATTGGAATCACATTGAATGCAAATATTAATGTGAGAAGAATTGATGAGTTATATTGAGACTCCTATCCATTTGCATGGTGTGTGTGTGTATACACACATGTATATACATTATATATATATATAATGTTTATACATATACACATTTTATACATATATACATTTATTTAGGTCTTTTAAAATATCTTTCAATAAAGTTTTAAAAATTTTTTCCATAACTTTTAAAATATTTTACACGTCCTTGAGGTACTTCTTTTGCTGCTGTTTAGAATATCTTAAAAAATTTTTTAAACACTATTGTTGCTATATAGAAATTTGTTTTACTACTTCAATATGTTAATAAGTGGATTTGCTTTCAGATTTTCTGTGAATTACCCTTAAGCTCCTGTAGTCAATCAACTAATTTATGACATCATAATTTTATATTAGACATTTGATAGATTTGTTAAAATTTTCAAAAAAAAATGTAACCATTTGTCTGTAACTTGTCACGGATTTCTTTGTAGATAGCCATATTATCTATGAAAATGTTTGTTTTGTTCTTTTTCCAATCCTTAAATTTTTACCATCATTTTATTTTACTTATTCAAATATTCAGTAGAATATTGAACACAGTTAGGTATAGTTGTAGCTTTTCTTGGTTTAAAATAAAATTCTTCTAATATTTCATGTTGAAGAATGATCAGTAGACTAGGAATAAGTGGCCTCTGTCACATTAGTTCCCTTATAGTTCTAGTTTATTGTTATGATTTGGTGTTGAATATTATCAAATGCTTACTTCTGCATCTATTGAACTATTGATGTGGTTTTACTACTTCAATATGTTAATATGTGGATTTGCTTTCAGATTTTCTGTGAATTACCCTTAAGCTCCTGCAGTCAATCAACTCATTTATGACATCATTATTTTACTCTTCTGGATTAATTTTTATAATAGTTTTTTGGAAATAATTTAATTACTGATTTCATTCCTTTAATGAATATAGGCCTTCTAGGGTAGATTTTCAGAAGTTATATTTTTTTATGGTTTTCCTAAATTAAACTAACTTTTCAAAGTTTTTGTTAAGTTACTAATACCACTTAAATGGTTCCATATAAATTTTAGTATTAGTTGTTCTAGTGAAAAATGTCAGGAGTAATTTGATAAACATCACATCAAATCTGTAGATTTCTTTGAGTGGTGTGGCCATTTTGACTACATTTATGCTTCTAATCCAAGAGCATGGGATATATTTTCATTTTCTTGAGTCATCTTCAGTTTTCTTGATCCGTGTTTTATAGTTCTTAGCATATAAGTCTTTCACATCTTTGGTAAGGTTTATTCCTTGGTATTTTTTTTTTTTTATCTGATTATAGTGGGATAGATATTTTCTCTTTCTGATATTTCATTGTTAGTGTAAAAATGCAACAGATTTCTGTTTATTAATCTTATATTCTACCACCTTGCTAAATTCATTTGTCAGTTTTAATAGTTTTTGTGTGACATCTTTAAGGTTTTCTGTATATAGTATCTTGTCATCTACATAATGGAGAAGGCAATGGCAACCCACTCCAGTACTCTTGCCTGGAAAAGCCCATGGACGGAGGAGCCTGGTAGGCTGTAGTCCATGGGGTCGCTACGAGTTGGAAACGACTGAGCGACTTCACTTTCACTTTTCACTTTCATGCATTGGAGAAGAAAATGGCAACCCACTCCAGTGTTCTTGTCTGGAGAATCCCAGGGATGGGGGAGCCTAGTGGGCTGCCGTCTGTGGGATCACACAGAGTCAGACACGACTGAAGTGACTTAACAGCAGCATCTACATATAATGAATATTTTACCTTTTCCCTTCTTTTTTGCATACCTTTTATTTCTTGTCTGATTGCTATTCTAGGACTTCCAATATTATATTGAATATAGGTGGTGAGAGCAAGAATCTTTGACTTATTCCAGATATAAGCAGGGAGGCTTAAAGCTTTTCAACATTAAGTATTATGTTGGCTGTTGGTTTCTCATAAATTACTTTTACTATGTTGATATATGTTCCTTCAATATTCGCTTTGATGACAGGTTTTATCATGAATGGACATTGAATTTTACCAAATGCTTTTTTTGCATCTATTGAGATAATCATGTGGTTTTTGTCTGTTTTTGTTGTTGATGTGAGTGTATCACAATGATTGATTTGTGTATGTTGAGCCATTCTTGTGACCCTGGAATGATTCCAACTTGACCATGCTGCATGATCCTTTTTATGTGTTGTTGGATTCAGTTTTCTAATATTTTGTTGAGTATTTTTGCATCTATATTCATCAGCTATATTGGCTTATGGCTTTCTTTTTTGGTAGTGTCTTTGTCTGGTTTTGATATCAGAGCTGGTTTCTTAGAATAATTTTGGGAGTGTTCTCTCCTCTTCAGTCTTTTTGAAGAATTTGAGAAGGATGGGTATAAGTTCTTTACATTTTGTAGAATTCCTCAGTGAAGCCATCTAGTCCTGGACTTTTGTTTACAGATAGTTTTGTTTTTTTTTTAAACTACAGATTCTGTTTCACTTCTAGTGATCCATCTGTTCAAGTTATCTGCTTCATCCTGATTCAGTTTTGGCAGGCTATAAGTTTCTATAAACGTGTTCATTTCTTCTAGGTTGTCCATTTTGCGGCATATAACTGTTCATATTTTCTTATGATATTTTCTATTTCTGTGGTATTTGGTCGTTATTTCTCCTTTTTCACTTATCATTTTGTTTATTTGGATTCTCTCTCTTCTTGGTGAGCCTTGCCAGAGCTTTGTCAATTTTAGTTGTCCTTTCAAAAGACTCACTCTTGGTTTTATTGATTTTTTTTCCTATTTTTTAATCTAAATTTTAAAAGGATTCCCCTTTGACCTTTATTACTTCCTTCCTTCTGCTGCTCAGAAGTTTTGTTTATTTTTCTCTTTCTACTTATTTTTGGTGCTAGGTTAGGTTGTTTACTTGAAATCCTTCCCTTTTCAAAAATTTTATTTATTTTTCAGTCCTTTTTTTAAAGCACAGTCTATATCACTGTGAATGTACCTCTTAAAACTAATTTTGTTATATCACATGTTTTGTGTGGTTGTGTTTTCATTGTCATTTGTCTCTAGGTTATTTTTTAATTTCCTATTTAATTTCATTGTTGAGCCATTGGTATTTTTAGTAGCACCTTGTTTAGTATATATGTAATCATTTTCTCTCTTTTCTCATTCTGTGGTTGACTTTTAGTTTTATGCCTTTGTGGTCAGGAAAGAGGCTTAAAATAATTTCTATTACCCTAAATTTGTTGACACTTGTTTTGTGTCCTAGTATGTGGTCTGTGCTAGCAAATGTTTCATGTGCTCTTGAAAAGAGTTTATTGTGAGGATTTTTTATTTTTTTAACATAGTGTCCTATAAACATCAATTAAATGTAAATGTTCTATTGTGGCATTTAGAATGTCTGTTGCCTTATTGGTTTTAAGGATCTCTCCATTGATGCTGGTGGGGTGGTAAAGTCTCCTGCATGCATGCCCAGTCACTTCAGATGTGTCTGACTCTCTGCAACCCTGTGAACTGTAGCCTGCCAGGCTCCTTTGTCCATGGTGTTCTCCGGGCAAGAATACTGGAGTGTGTTGCCATGCCCTCCTCCAGGGGATCTTCCTGACCCAGGGATCAAACCCACATCACTTGTAACTCCTGCATTGCAGGCAGATTCTATACCTGCAAGCTACTGGGGAAGCCTGGTTAAAGTCTCCTACTATTATTCTTATCAATTTCTCCCTTTATGCCTGTTAGTATTTGATTTACATATTTAGATGCTCCTATATTAGGTGCATATATTTTAAGTGTGTGATATTCTCTTCTTGTATTGATTCTTTTATCATTATATGGTGTCCTTCTTTCTATTACCCTTTTGCTATTCATTTCAGTTATAATCACTTTCATGAATTTTTTGATTGTTTTATTATCTGTATAGTGACTTATTTAAGTGATATTCAATTCTTTTATATATTTACCTCTTCTATTGTGGTTTTCCCTTTCCTAAAGATTCTTGCTTCTTTTCTATTTGGAGAAGACCTTTCAATACTTATTCTAGTTTGGGTATTCCTGTAGTATTTTTACTTTTTGCTTATCTGAGAAATTCTTTATGTCTCCTATTCTAAATGATAACCTTGCTTGGTAGAATATTCTAGGTTGCAAGATTTTTCCTTTCAGGTCTCTGAATATACATTGGTACTCCCTTATGCATTGCAGAATTTGTGTAAAGAAGTCAGCTTGTACACTTTCAGAAGTTCCCTTATAAATGACTCTTTTCTCTTGTTGCCTTTAGAGGCCTCTTGTTATCTTTAACTTTTGCCATTTTGATTATGATATGTCTTTGAGTAGATCTCTTTGGATTCATCTTGTTTGGAACCCCCTGTGCTTCCTATACCTGGATATGTGTTTCCTTCTTCAGATTTTGGAAGATTCCAGACATAATTTCATCTAATACATTTTTGAGCCCCCCTCTCTCTTTCTTCTTCTTCTGGGATTCCTTTATGTGTAGACTGGCACACTTTGTATGGCATACTTTCTTTTCATTTGTCCCTCTTCTACTGTTCTTATTGGGTAGGTTTCATTATTCTATTTTCCAGACCACTTATTCATCCTCTGTATTATTTATTTTGCCATTTATTGTGTTTAGCTGGTTTTTATGTTGGCAATTGGGTTGTCGAATTTTATTGGTTTCTGTTTATGGTTTCTAGTTCTTTGTAACATTTCTGTTGAAAGTTTTAATTCTGTCAGCAATTTGTATATCTCCTTTTTGACCTTGATGTCTGGTAGACTTAAGAGGACTGTTTCATTGTTCATTCTTTCAGAAGTTTTCTCTTTTTCTTTTAATTGAGAGTAGTTCCTCTTATTTTCCATTTTTCTTATATTTCTCTGACTCTATGAATTTAGGAGGAAAAGTTATCTGCTGTGATTCTGAGTGGCTGTTTTTATGTGGGAGCAACCCTGTATAAATGTATGAGTCCAATATTTTTGTTTTGAGGGCTATTTTTTACTTGCCATGTCTTTCCTCAGGGTGTCCTGGCCCTTATCCCCTTGATGATTGGGGGGTGGGGAGGGGGGGTTGTGTTGTAATGATCAGAGCCTGCACAGAGTATTGGGCAGGGCCTATCTTTTCTCTGCAATTGTCACAACCCTATTGAGGGCAGGAGATGTTCCCCAGTTGTTGAAGGAGAAGCCCCCAGATCAGGCTCTATGATGCAGTGTGATGTACATGGGGCTGGAGTGCTCCCTCTGAAGAAGGAGCCACTTGTATGTTCTTCCCTAGGAACTGTCCTCTGGAATATGTCCCCTGGGATGTGTGACTCTGTGATGCTGCCTGCAACCTGATGTGCATCCACAAAGATCACTATTGTTGGCACTGCCTCCTCCATGGGAGCACTGGTAATCAGGTCGGAGATCTCTTTGGCATTCATGTGCAGTCACAAAGCCCCTTGTCTGAAAATCCTTGAAGCTGCAGTGGAAGCTGGGAAATTGACTTAGATTTTAGCCCCACCCCCCACATGCATGCATGGACCCACAAAATTTACAAAACCATGGCAGCTGGAGCCTCATCCACTGTGAGTATGCTGATAATGAAGGCTTTTGGTAGACCCATGCCCCTCCCTTCCTGTGTTGACAGTGGGGCTCCTATAGCAGATCTATACTCCATGCTACACACACCCCCAGCTACTCGCAAGGCCACACTCCAGGACCTTCGGGCTGTCTCTGCACAGCCAAACCGAGTCCTTTCACTGGGTCTGCCCACTGAAACCAGAGAGTCAGCATCCAGTTACTGTGCATCTCAGTCTGGGCAGTGCAGTGACACCACAAGGATCATCTATGCTAGTCTGTGTTTACGCTGTAGAGCTGAAGACCAGATTTTGCATCTGCTTTTGAGTTTTTGAAGCTATCCATCCCCTCAGACTTTCTAGCTGGTGAAGGAGGTCCCCAGGGTGAGGGAAGCTTTCCTTTTTCACAGCTCCCTACCAAGGATGTGGATCTCATCCTAATTCCCTTTTTCCCCCTTTTCTTTTCTCCTATCTAGTTATGTGGGGATTTTTCTTGCAGTTTTCATTGTATGATATCTTCTGCAAGCCTTCAGTAGGTATTCTGTGAGAACTGTTCCACACATAGATGTAGTTTTGATGTATCTGTGTGATGAGGTGTGCTCCACATCCATCTACTCTGCCATCTTGATCTCTTGTCATACGAATTTCTTATTGCTTCTAATGTCTGCTTTTTCTATACTTTTCCTCCAACTTCCATCTTAATATTATTTTTCTTTATCAACTTGTCTAAAAGCTTTTCTTCTTTATTAGTCTTTTCAGAGAATCATCATTACCATTTATTCTTGTTTTCTGTATCATTATTATTAGTTTTTTTCTTTATTTTCTCCTTCTAAATATTTATTCTATAATGTTTTTCCTGTTATCATTACTATTATTTTTGACAGAAAATATTTATTTTGATTCACCTAAATATGTATCTTTCTTTTCTCACCACTACTTCTATTTTTATTGAATTATAGTTGATGTAAAGATTGTATGTTATGTGTACAATATAATGATTCACAATTTTTAAAGCTTATACTTCATTTATAGCTATTATAAAATATTGGCTATATTTTCCATGTTGTACATCATATCTTGTTGCTTACTTTATACATAAAACATTGTAGCTCTTAACCCCTTACCCACATGTTGCTCCTCCTCCTTCCCTCTCCCCTGTGGTAATTACTAGTTTGTTTTCTGTATCTGTGAGTCTGTTTCTTCTCGATTATATGCACTAGTTTGTTATATTTTTTTAGATTCCACATATAAGTGATATCATACAATATTTGCTTTCTCTGTCTGACTTATTTCACTTAGCTTAATACCTTTCAAGTTCCACTCATGTTGCTGCAAATGGCAAAATTTTATTCTTTTTTATGGCTATTACTTGAATATATATGCATATATGTATGTGTGTGTGTGTGTGTATATACATATACACACACACACCACATCTTTATCCATTCAGCTTTTGATGGACACTTAAGTTGCTTCCATATCTTGGCAATTGTAAGTAATGATGCTTTGAACATTGGGATGCATGCATCTTTTCAAATTAGCATTTCTTTTTTTTTTTTTCAGATATATACATAGGAGTGGGAGTTTTGGCTCACATGATCAATTCAGTAATTGCAGAGAGAGCTTCTGAGACAATTCAACAGCAATTTATAATAATAAAAAAAAACTCACACTATTTCTTATATCTCAGACCTTCTCACCAAAGCTATTTCATTGTTCTTAATGTATATCCTTTGGAAATCTCTTTAATGAAAACTTGGTAGTAAACTTTCTTAGATTTTATTTACCTGAGAGTGTGTTTATTTTTTTTTTCTCAGAACTTCAAATATGCCACATCTTTTAGCTTCTATTATAACTCTACATTTAGTCTAACTTCCATTCTTTTGTAGGTAATCTGTCTTTTCTCCTTTACTTCTTTTAGGACCTATTTTTGTGTTTGGTGTTAATCTATTTCACTACTGTATGTCTACATGAAGATTTCTTTGTATTTATCTTGCTTGTTTATGCACTTCTTTCTTTATCTCTGGATTCATGATGGTCACAGTTTCTCGAAAATTATCAATCACTATTTCCTACTCTATTCATTGAGATTTTGATGAGAGATGAGGCTTTTTTATTCCATCCTTCTTGCTTCTTCTCTTTCACAGATTTCTTTGCCCTTGTCTTTCTGTTGTTTTCTGGGCAAGTCTCTGTTCATCTGTAACTGGCCTATCCAGTGTGCTTTAAATTTCAATGAGTATATGTTTCACTTCTAAAAATTCTTTTTTATTTTGTATAATTTCCTGGCAATCTCTGATTAGATTTTTGCCATGTTTATTTTTATTCTATCTTTAAAAAAATCTCACTTGTACTTATTTTATATTCCCAAGGTCTTGAGGTTCTAAATTCTTTGTCCCCTAGCTTTTCTTTTTTTAGTCCTATTGGCTTTTTTCCATGTGTGTTCCATGACTATAAGAATTGTGAACCCATACTTGATTTAGTTTAATTTGTCTTATGCCAGAGGGCCTAACCTTCCTTTGCTTTCTTGCAGGTAGGAGTTTCATTCACTTTTCAGATGCTATGAAACACTATGGACTGGGACTTCCTTAGCCCCCTTAGAGAGTCCCTCTTCATGGTAGCACCTCAGGTTGAGCTCCCCACCTTGCAGCTGTGGTCTCTCAGTTCTAGTGCCATTATTGACATTTGTTCCCAGAGTGCTTTTAAATTTGCCATTGGCTTCAGTTCACCATTTGAATTTCAGCCCTCCCTCTTTACCCTTGGCTACTTTTATGAGAGTCCAGCAGTACTTTTAAAATAACATGAGTTTGAGCAAGCTCCAGGAGTTGGTGATGGACAGGGAAGCCTGGTGTGCTGCAGTTCATGGGGTCTCAGAGAGTCGGACACAACTGAGCAACTGAACTGACTGAATGATATAGGGTATAGTTCTCTCACGTTGGAAAGGCCTTCAGAGTGTCTAATTCACCATAATAGTATAATCATTACATTTTATTTCCTTTACTTATTGTAGAGTCCTTAGACCCTTATTCTGGACTCATTTCCCTTTATTTTATGCTTAATTATATGATTTCCTAAACAGCAGCTGAGTTAATGCATTATTAAAAAGAGGGAGAAGGATGTCTAGAAGCAGCTAGCAGAGAGAAAAGAGATACAGCAGCTTAATGTAGACAGTAGGAGAAAACAAAAAAAAAAAAGGAAAAACAACAAAAAGTCATAATAAAAACTCAAAAGGATCTTCCGTAGGAATTCTAAATAATGATTTTACTCCCTGGTAGCTCAGTGGTAAAGAATCCACCTGCAGTGCAGGAGACAACAGGAGACTCAGGTTCAGTCCTGGGTGGATGGCAACCCACTCCAGTATTCTTGCCTGGAGAATCCCATGGATAGAGGAGCCTGATGGGCTACAGTCCATAGGGTTTCAGAGTCAGACACAAATGAAGTTACTGACCTTGCACATGCATGCACATTTTCCAACCACTTTTCTATCATTAGTTTTACATAATAATAAGCTACCTTAAATTTAGTGGCTTTTTTTTTTAGTTCACACCTTGGGCTGGGATCAACTGGGAATTTCTGCTGGTCTCAGCTGGCCTCACTCCTGCACCTAAATTCAGCTGGCAGGGTTGCCTGCCTTGCATTGTCTGGCAGTCATCTGTCTATTGGCTGAGGTAGGGCATTTGTCCTTTGTCATCCAGCAGGTTAGCTGACCTGGTTCATGGGGTGATGGCTTCAGGTTCCCAAGGGCCCTTGAAGCCAAGGTTCATGAAACACACAGCATCACTTTTAGTCGGAGCAACTCACAAGGCCAGCAGATTCAAGGGTTAGGGAAATAGATCTCTCCTTTTGGAAGGAGCCACAAAGTGTTATGGCCAGTTTTGCAGCCTAGCAGTGCCTTTTCAGTGTATCATAGCAGATGAGCCGCCTGTATAACCACAGGCTCTGCCGTATCTCACGGGTTCTTCATCAGGACCCTGTCATACTGCCTCTGCACCTGAACTCCCACCCTTCTAAACACTGTATCATGGTGCAACCTTGAGGTTAATTCTGGTGGTGAGTCAGGGGAGGTGTTCAGACCACTGAACCTCACTGTGAAACCTAGCTGGCCTGCTGGCTTTTCAAAATTTTCTCCTCATCTGTAAATGTTCTTTGATGTGGGACCACTTACTCCCTTTGTAGGTTGTAATATTTCTGGTCCCAGGGGGAGAGAAAAGGGGCATGCTCTGCTTGGAAGTTTGTTTTTCTGAACAGGTGCAGCCCGCCGTATGGCATGGGTGAGGGGTGGGGGAGATAGTGAGAACATAACCTCAGCATCTCCAGGCCTGCTTGCATTCTGCCTCCTCAGATTGCTCTCCCTTCTTCCCTACTCTGGGTAGCACCACATGGTGGGAAATTGCAACTTGTCACTTCTTCGGGTGTGATAGCAAAATCTTAGTTCCTTGAATAGAACAATTTAATGTTAATTTTAAGCCAAAGACGAACTGTGTATATGTGTAAGATTGTATATGTGCTTATGTGTGTGTGTTTGTATGTGTGCATGTGCACAAATGTTTGTCAGGGTGGGGGTTGCTGTCACATAGACTGGGTTCAAACTAAATCGTGCTGCATCTCTGGTAGAAGAAATATTCACCCCAAACCTTCCCAAGTCCTCTTCCTACGCCATGAGTTCCTTCAGAATGTCATCCTCCTTTGCCCATCACTGGCCTCAGATTTCTTTCCTCTCTCTAGCTGAAATCCAGAGAGATCCTCTTTGAATTTCCTCAGGCAATTCCACCCCCAGAATGTAACTCTCATTTTCTTGAGCTGCAGTTAGCAAACTCTGCCCCCGATTTTTTTATTTTTCCCTTCCTCTTACCACCTTGGGTCTCACTTTCTTTCCTCTTTCTCATTATGTGTGTATTGTGATTTTTTTTTCTTTCTTGTATGACACACTTCTAAATAAACAACAGGGGGAGATAGAAGAAATAACAAAATACTAAGCAATATTTTTGACAGATATTTTTTTTCCTTATCAGAGTATTAAGAATCGAGCTATAGGCAATTCTGTTGTAGGTAATGTACAAAGCAAGTTACACAGATATGATCCCCGGTACTAGAAATTTAATTCTGCTAAGGTATGTGCTCCCTGTAGCTCTCCTAAATTCAGAGGAGCTTATGGGCAGTCATTTTATTGATTGAATCATATGAAATTGCTGATGCTTAACCATTGCTGACCTAAAAAAATGGCAGTTTCGTATGGTTCAAACCATTTTATGTTAGCCCACTAATAAATATTGTTAATCAGTTATTTGATGAGTCATTCTTCTCCTGAGTCTAGATTAAGCCAGAAAAAAAAAAAATACCACTTTTCTCATCTTGCCTCTAGTATTGTAATAGCTTCCTGTATGATTTCTTTGCCTCTTTCTCTGACCCCCTGTTCCTCCCTTTAATCATGTCACTGCACTCATTAAAAGCATCAGTGATGTCTCTGGATAAAAACTAAATTGTTTAGCTTGGCATATGGGTTTCTTCTATATGGTGGCTCCAATCTACTTCTCTAGCCTCATATACTGTCACTGTGTCCCATATACCTTTGACTTAAGTCATGATTCCCTAAGAACTGAAGGGATGGAGCACACCAATGATGTCCCCTTTTTGAGTTTGCTTGTGGTTCTTTCTGCCAGGAATATTTTTCTCTACTTGGCTTCTGGTGTAACCCCTTCATACCCCAGGAGGCCTCACTTACAACAATACCTGTGTTTCTTTATCCTTCTATGACCCACCCCTGGGTGGATTAATTTCACCTTTCCCTGGATTCCTATTATAAAGCACTCTTATAACTTCTACACCCTTTGCATTACGCTATACACCTTTGTGGGGTGTACCCCTTGATAGTTTTTGTCCTCTAAAGAGTTTTAATCCTGTTTGTATCCCTAGCATTGCCTGGCCCCTGGAGAATGCCCCATAAATGTTGGTGAAGTTGATTCCCAGTCCACAAAATTCATCAACATTTTCCTTTCCTATTTAGGATAGAAGAAAGAAATTCAGAGGCAAGCAAGTTGCTAATATTAAAGTTAATGAGTTTGCAAACATTCCATTTACATTTGGATAGAGAGGCAGTCTTTATTTTCCCAAAGCCCTTTACCTGTCCCAGCTGCGATTAGTTATTTCAGAAAAGATTAATCTATCTTAAAGCCAACTACATCACATATTTCTCACTTATTTTAAGCAGCAGAGGACACCTTTCCGATTTAATGTTGAAACATGCAATAGCTTCTGTTTAAACATCACTTTATAACCAACAGATTTTTGTTTTCTCCCTTAATCAAATTTAACATAATCCTCACCATACCTTAAGGGAATGCAGCTGGCCAAGAATATCCTGGTTTTTTTTTTTTTTTTTTAAAGGTGATGGAACTCCTGCTTAGTTCTGAGAGACTGAGGTTTTAAAATTTAAATTGAATTTAGCTTAGAGCTGGCCCCCAATGCTAAACCCTGCATCCGAGGATTCTTTTGCTCTTTTTGACTTTCCAGTCTTAGCAAGTACCTGAGAAAGTCAAGTCTGTTTCAGAGTTGGAAGAGTTCAGCCACAGAAAGTGTGTAATTTCTGAGACAGAGGCTGAGCTTCCTATGGCCCTGCAGAGAGCCATTAGAAGCCCTGGGACCCGGGATACAGAAGAGCAGGGGTCTGATCCAGTGGAAAGCCACCGAGTTCCTGATTCTGCAAGTTTTTCTGAAGAGGCTGGAGGATAGATTGGGAGTGTGGGCACACTGAGAGGAGGAAGCAGTTGCCATAGGCAGAGCTACCAACAACAGCAGCTCTAGCAGCAGGACTGACAGGGGAGGGCCATTGCCAGCAGCTCCAAGCTAACAATGCCCTCTTCTCCTGAATCAGCAGTAGCTCTGAGGCAGAGAGCAGCAGAACATGTGTCCCGAAAGGGATCTGTGTGATTGCTCATGCTGTGCAGTGTTTTTCCATTCTGCCCAGTAGATTTTTATGAAAGAAATATAGAAGCCTCTACACATTCAGACCATGACTCTGGCACCATTTGCAGGTGTGAGGAACAGACTCTGCCCCATCTCAGCAGCATTTACCCTTATTTCTCCCCTACTTCAAGTCACCTGGCTTGTCTTTGGGGAAAAGAGGGCAGGAGAAGAGAGTAGGTGTTGGAAGTTGTACTGATGGCAGGGTGTCTAAAGCTTGGTGATTTAGACCCATGGTATGTTGGGCTTGCCTGAGGGACTTGGTCATCATATAAGATTACTCACAACTTCCAGGATCCTTTTTTTTTTAATTACAAAATCTAAGTCTACAAATTCATGTACCAAAATATAAATTAGCCTATTTTTATATCTTAAATTAATTGCATCGTCTTTCCACTGATGAGAAAATTTAATACTGGGCGATTCAGGGATGAACCCAAGTCCCTCAGTTTCTCTCCTCCTCCCTCGTTTGGGCGCTTCTAATTTCCCAGGGACTCTGGTCTTTGGTCTCTACCACATTTCCTCTTGGCGTTCTCATTTTCCCCTGGTATATCCAGTGAGAAGTAGGCATTTTCACCTGGTCTGGAATGAGCGTTCCACTCTTATAAATTTTCCCCTCTTCTCAGGGAATAAGGAGGCTGCTTCAGACCTATCAGTCCTCCATAGCTGCCTCCTCAGGTCTCGGGGTACATGAGAAAATTCCCCATGCTTCCCCACAGGCACTTCAGAGTGGATCTCTGGTACCTGAGCACTTTTATGACCACTATCTGGTCCTTACAGATCTCTGATACCTAAACTTTCCTGAAATTTCTAACCTCCCCTTTCCTGAAAGTTGGCTTGTGGTCAATAAGACAGGGCACTTGTTAGAGAACATTGGTATCTAAGCTGGTTTCTTCTCCTTTTTAATTACCTTCCCACATCTGCAATGAAGGAACCCCTCACCCAGAGAGGGTGGGTGGGTGGGGATCTGATCCTTCCTCTGCTCTCCCCAAGTCGCCAAGTAGTGTCTGACTCTGCAACCCCAAGGCTGCATGCCAGGCTTCCCTGATTGTTATGTTCGTGGGGTTCTTGAGGCAAGAATACCGAGTTGTTTGCCATTCCTTGCTCCAGTGGACCACGTTTTGTCAGAACTCTCCACTATGCCCCCTCCATTTTGGATGGCTCTGCACTGAATGGCTCATAGGTTCATTGAGTTAGGCAAGCTTCTTTGCCACAAGACTGTGATCTATGAAGGGGCCCCAAGGCTGTATTTATATGGAACAAAACTTGAATCTTAGAGCCTTTAAAAACTTAGGTTTTGATACTCAAACACCAAGATTTTGGAACATAAAAGCCCCTTTCCCTGAAAAAATTGTCTCTGTGACAATCATTTCAGAACACTTTTCAGAGACCCAAAAGTTATATAGTACGTTAGTATTTCTGTTATAGCAATCTTTCCTTGAGATAAATGGGTATTTCTACTAAATGGAGGAGTGAAGGGCAATTAAGTTATTGGAATTGTTGGGGGAACCGCAGTTAACACTCCAAATCGTTATCTTTCCACACTTGTATTAAGTCCTTTCTCTGTCTTTGTGGTAGATGCCAGGAAAATCACTAGATTTCACATGAGAGATAATCTAGCAAGCATTATATACTATTATAGCAATCATGAGGGGGCAAAATCATGGAGGATCTTGTCCCTTCCAAGAAGACTGAATCCCTGTTTCAAGCTATGGGATGTGAGTCCTGCTTGTTTAGATGCATTTCACATTGCATTGGTCCCCTAACGTGCTCTAAGAGAAGCCTCCAGAAGAGGTCAAGATGTACCTTCTAAAGAACCATTGCAAATCCACCCATCACTAGAGTTTCACCAGACCATGCTGTGGAACCTATCATTGGGATGGGAGTTTAGGCCAAACTTCTGTTTTCACTTCATCCTAAGAAATAGGTAGTTCTCAAAGAACTTTACACTAAAAAAGATGAAAAGAGGTTGACCTACTACGGAACATTGAGAAAAGCCATTTCATATATGCATTTATTTTGCTTCCTGTGCCAGGAACTAAAGAGAAGAAAGATAGTGATTGGAACAAATGACCACTAGAGAGTATGCAGAATGAGAGGAGAGCAGAGCCAAGGGTAGAACGTCAGTGCCAACAATACTTGAAATAAGGGAATGTTTAGAAGTATCCATCAGGGGAGTCAGAGGAAGAGAGCCTGAACAGAAGATTAGCCAACATGTCAAAGAGCAAATGTCAAGAAGGAGCAAGTAGCCAACAGTGTCAAATGCCTTGGGCAAGTCAAGCAGGAGAACTACAGATTAATTATTGACCTTAAGCAAAGGTGGTATCAATAGAATGATGATCTCGGGAATAAATTGTTGGGGAACAAAGGGCAGTAAAGCAGATGATGAGTGTGAATCATGATTTCCCAAAGTATGTTCTTCATTATCATTATGTCGAGCTATATACTTTGAAAAGAGAATTTTGAGGTTGCGCACAAAAATGACCAAAAAAATAATCAGTTCAAACCCAAGTGATTCTCTCATATTTTGTCTTTTATTTTCTCATGTGGCTGCTTTTGTGAGTTCTTCAGATACCGCTGCCCCATTGCTGGGACCCCACCCCCACCCCCAGATACCCCTGATGAGGGTGATTTGATCACCCGTATATCTTTTTTAAAATTTTTAATTGGAGGCTAATTACTTTACAATATTGTGGTGATTTTTGCCATACATTCACATGAATCAGCCATGGGTGTACATGTGTTCCCCATCCTGAACCCCTCTCCCTCCCCATCCCATCCCTCAGGGTCATCCCAGTGCACCAGCCCTGAGCACCCTGTCTCATGCATCGAACCTGGACTGGCAATCTATTTCACATATGATAATATAGATGTTTCAATGCTATTCTCTCAAATCATCCCACCCTCACCTTCTCCCACAGAGTCCAAAAGTCTGTTCTTTACATCTGTGTCTCTTTTGCTGTCTCGCTTATAGGGTCATCGTTACCATCTTTCTAAATTTCATATATATGCATTAGTATACTGTATTGTGATCACCCATATATCTTGATATCATTGTTAACTAAGACCTGATAGGAATTCTGTGTGTGTATGTTTATAACTTGATCAAATCATTAAGTAAGACATTTGTGATGCCAGCATTTTTGGGTAATTTCTTTTTTACTCCCAAATGATCAATTAATTTATTCCAACCATATGCAAAAGATGCTGGCCTTTGTAGTCATGTTTCCATAGTAAGAGAAGAGGCTCAACTTGGAATTTAGGTATGGACTCTCATGTTGGTGGCTGGTTCACAATAATTTTGTGGCAATAATTCTCCATCTTTGGATTTTGAGCCCACATTATTTTTAATTATGGTATTTATTTGAATGTTGTTGTTGTGCCTTAAGAATCCTACTTCTCTGAATCATCATATTGTGACATTTCCACCTCAAATCACGATTGTTGTTGTTCAGTCACTCAGTAGCATCTGATTCTTTGCGACACCATGGACTGTATATAGCTGCCAGGCTCCTCTCTCCATGGGATTTTCCAGGCAAGAATACTGGAGTGGGTTGCCATTCCCTTCTCCAGGGGATCTTCCCACCCCAGGGATTGAACCTGGGTCTCCTGCATTACAGGCAGATTCTTTATTGTCTGAGCCACCAAGGAAGCCTGCTCAAATCACTATGGAAGGATGTAAATCTGATGAGAAGTGTATGCTGTTAAGAGTTTATCATACTTTTTCCAATACAAATGCTAGCCAAACTATGCCTTTTACTAGCCACAATACATTGGAAAAATATTTTATCATTACACACTAATTTCCTTATAGCTGTGCCTTTTAAAAGCCTCAGATCTTTTTAACCCCACCTTTACATCAAATTTGTGTATGTGTTCACCTACCTGTGCTTTTATTCTGTTTTGAGTTTCCAGATGATTTTCTGGGTTCAGAAGTTTAAATATTGTGGGATAAAATCATTGGCCTGCATCTGAAGGATGCAGTGTCACCTCCTGCAACATTCTCGTTCCCTCCTTTCCCCTCTATTTCCCTTCTTTTTCCCGCAGCCTGTACCTGACATGACTGAAGCATTTATCACCCTGATCCTTATGGTCTGCTGTCACACTTAACTAGCCCTCTCCATACCTATAGGCTTCGTAAAAGCAGCAAGTTCATCTTACTAATTTTTTACTTCCCTGAGTCAAGCACAATGCTATGGCACGTGGCAGGTGTACACTGTTTTCCAAATCAGTGGATTCCACTTCGGTGGGCCAGTGTCAGGGCTTAGATTGGGAATATTCCCTGGGACTTTGAGGGCTTATACTCACATGTATTGCAGAAAGTTTTATGTGTGTGTGTATGTGCACATGTGTGTGTATGCACATATGTGTGTAGGAGTGTCATGTTTAAGAAGAGGGTAAGGAGACAATTCAAAGTCAGGGAGAAAATTCCTTGGCCTTCTTTATAAATTGAACTGAGAGGGGCGTGAACTTTATCCCTACTCTGAACTCCCTTTGCACTTGCTGCCTGTACCACTCATTTAGCACTTAATTAACACATTGCCTTAAATGAAAGTTGCCCAGGATCATAGAGGGGTCTAATCTGCATAGTTACCTCAAGAATTCGGTGATGCCATGGCAGGTTATGTGGGGTTCTCTTCTCTCGAAGTCTTCCAAGTCACTCGGGAGGAACTGTGATAGGAACTTTGGAGAACCCTGGAAAGGGAAGTGAGAATGAAGTCTGAACTCCTGTCCTTTGGGAAGGTGTTCCAGGAAGTCAGAGCATTTGTCCTGATGTGGGAAATGTTGGTGGCCCGAGCTGGACCTCAGATCCTATGATGAGGAGCAGATGAGCCAGGGTTCTGGTGGGTTCTTCTGGGATTTCACCAACCCTTCTCTGTCTGGCACATCTTGGAGATTAGTGGAGTTGCAAACATTTGCTGACAAAAGTCTGTATAGTCGAAGCTATGGTTTTCCCAGTAGTCATGTATGGATGTGAGAGCTGGCCCCTAAAGAAGGCTGAGCACCGAAGAATTGATGCTTTCAAATTGTAGTGCTGGAAAAGACTCTTCAGAGTCCCTTTGACTGCAAGGAGATCAAATCAGTCAATCCTAAAGGAAATTAACCCTGAATATTCATTGGAAGGACTGATGCTGATGCTGAAGCACTAATACTTTGGCCACCTGATGGGAAGAGATGACTCATTGGGAAAAAAAAACCAAACAAACCTTGATACTGGGAAGGATTGAAGGCAAAAGGAAAAGGGAGCAACAGAAGATGAGATGGTTAGATATCATCACTGACTCAATGGATGTGAATCTGAGCAAACTCTCGGAGACAGAGGAGCCTGGAGCACTGCAGTCCGTAGAGAGCCTTCAGAATGGGAGAAAATAATAGCAAACGAAGCAACAGACAAACAATTAATCTCAAAATAATGGACATGATTCAGCAAAAAAACCGAACTAAAACAGACAACAAACATTCAATAACTGAACTAAGATGCAAAGGCCATTCCCTAGGGGAGGGAAGACTTCCTTTCACTTGGGGAAGGAGGTACAGGCACCCTCAATAGAAACAGATGGAGGAAGGCAACCTAATGTCCATCGGCAGACGGGATAAGGAAGGCAGAGCCATTGTGTTCTATTGGTCGTGAGCCAGTGGGCAGTATACAGGCCATGGGGCCTTGGTAAAGGAAGACTGAGGCCTGGAGACCATGACTCTTCTTTTACTACTTTCATTATTTTGATCTGGCACCCAGAGGAAGTGGACACAGTAAGGCCCTGATGAGCCCCCAGGCCACTAGTGCTAACACTGGTACATTTTGAGCCAAGGGGATTCTTGGTGTGGGCTTGAGTCAGCTTTCTCAGTGCTAACACTGTAATTTTTGAGCCAAGGGGATTCTTGGTGTGGGCTTGAAATCAAGGTCAAGGTGACAGTTCTTGAACCAATTCCTTTAATAAGTCTGTAAACTGCAAAATACCAAGCGGGAAGAGCATTTTAGGAAAGTCATCATAGCCTGAATTCCATGCCCTGGCTTTTATCTCTTGTTTTGTTGTTGTGATTATTATCATTGCCTTCCTCAGGCTTTCTCTGAACAAGTGGCTCCACTACCTGAATTTTTAAAAGCCCCGGTACAACTGATATATATTAAACAGTTATATCTTTTAACCAACACATATAATTAAACATACAAAACATTCCCTCACACCAGTTTGCCAAGACAGTTGCTGGGATGCAAATTACTGCCCGGCACATCCCCTATCTGTTTGCTTCCCAAAGCTTATTCTGCTTGTGGTGACTGCTGCTGCCTTTTCTCTTTCCTCTTGCTTCCCACAGCCCTGATAGGGAACAGGGTGTGGATAATTTTCCGATCATCTGCTGCTTTTCATTATCTGCACCACTGCTCCCCAACATTAGCATGTATAATCAAGCATTGACTTTATATGTGTGCATCATGCCTCTTCAATGATGTCCAGAAAGGTCAGAGGCGCTGTGGGATCTGTTAAGTGCCTAGAATGATGCTGAGCAGACTGAGGGTGCCCTGGATACACTAACTGGGTGCCAGATGGTAGCTCTTTGATTTGGCTCCTCTAGTGTGTATTTATCAAACATGAGTTTGAGCAAGCTCTGGGCGTTGGTGTAGGACAGAGAAGCCTGGGGTGCTGCAGTCCATGGGGTTGCAGAGTCAGACACGACTGAGCAACTGAACTGATACTGGGTGTTTTTAACCACAAGTCAAATCCACTGGGATTTAGATACCATTTTATAACCCACAGTCTTCTGATCTTGGTATGAAGAATGTGCTGGAACAGCCCTTGACTACAATTCACATTAATATTAAAAGCTTCTAACAGTGGACAGAGGCAGAACTGAACCTAGGTTTTCTATCCCAGGCATTGGGGCAATTCAAGTGTGGTAGTCAATTCTCCCTCTCGCCTGACAATAACGTCTAATGGTCCCCCACTAGTGTCATTCTTTTCATTTCTCTTTCTCTCTGGAATGTTACTTTTTTTAATGTAAATACCTATCAAGGGCTATTTGCATTTAAAGAATATAACATTCCAGAAAGGAAGGTAGATAGGTAACATAGTATGTAGTTATTAGCCCCTAGGTGTAAATAAGCTTAAGTACCAAATTAAATTGGGAGGTTTAAGATGGAAACTTAGGAACAGATTAAATGTTTGTTTACATATCTGTGACCAAAGGACTACCTGAGATGGCAGAGGAGGGAAATGAACTTTCAGTGAGGAAGGTCCTTAGGGAGTAATGTGGTCGCAGCTTTCACTAAATGGTTGTCAATGTGTGAGGTGGGGTGGGGGCCAGGAAGGTTGATCGGCTTCACCTTTAAAAGCAGGGGAAATCAAATGTAGTTTTCAATTACCATCTTAAGGGGAGCCATAACATTAGCCTGGAGAGCAATGCTGTAGAAACTTTGAAGGATTTCCTAAGATTTGTAACTTCATTGTATTTATTATCACTGTTAGTTTTTTTGGCTTTTTTTTTTTCCCTACTTTTATTAGAAATAAACCCTTAAAACCAAAAAAGACCTTTATGGTTATCCTGGAGGAAAAAAAAGAGCTTGACAGACTAACTCCCTCACTACTGCCACATCTTTGGGGTAAAAACCACAGAGGTGATCCGTGATATAAAAAGAACAGAAAGGCTAGCAGAGGAAATGGTCTTAAAAAGGACTCCGGGCTCAACAATAGAAGGGCTCATTTGGAAAGAGAAACTGAAGCTTGCTCCATTTGCCAGAAGCTAGAACAAAGCTGTGTGGGGCAGCAGGTACTCAAGAGAGCAGCAGGGAGGGTGTGGGCTGGGAGAAAGGACAGAAGGAATTAGCCAGGAATCAACTCTGTTACCCCAGCCCCCGTGCCGATCTGTCCAAGACTGGCTCCAACAAAGCTCGACGGAGTCATCTTCCATGAGGGCCAGGGGCCTCAAAGGGGAGAGAAAGCTCTTGATTTCACTTCCAGGCACCCACTTTTCTTCTTGATATGGCTTTAGATCACATTTCAGCCAGTGTTCTTCTGCAGAAAACAGTCATTGTGTTGAAAAGAAGGTTGGCTGAAGACACACTTGGTATTTCCAGTGGCATTTCTGCCTGTCCATTGCAGGGTGGTCTTAGCTCCATCACTGCCTCGCCACTCTGCCTCATGCAGTTGAAGTTGCTGGATTTAATCTGTAAAATTTTAACTGTGTGGGACCCCAACACTGCACATCCTCAGATAGATGGAACCACATTCCTGGTGCTGATTTGAATTTGCGAGGAATGGAGCTGAAGTGTTTTTGGTATGGGGTAATAGGATGCTTCCCTGATGGCTCTGATGGTAAAGAATCTGCCTGCAATGCAGGAGACATAGGTTCAATCTCTGGGTTGGGAAGATCCCTTGGAGAAGGGAATGGCTGCCCTCTCCAATATTCTTGCCTGGAGAATTCCATGGACAGAGGAGCCTGGTAGGCTACCATTCGAGGGGTTGCAGAGATTCAGACATGACTGAGTGGCTAACTTTCATATGACAGGCTGCTGTGGAGGGTATGGGGGTAAAGAGGTAACTCTCATCCTTTTCTCTCCCATGGGTTCAAATCCCCGCTGTGCTGCAAACACATATTTGTTCTTAGGCAGTGATGTCAGAAGATTGGTGCCTCAATTATCTGCTTCACTGTAGGATTCATGATGATTTTCCTTTAAAATAAAACTTCTCCTGAACAGGGTGAAAATATTGTTTGATTACCTAAAATCAGATTAATGTATAGCTGATTGGATGTGCCGTTTTCATTGATCTGTTGGTTGGCATCAATTTTTGCAGCAACTTCTGATAAATATAATCCCCTTCTGACCTGGGTTGGGTAGGTGTTTCAGGCTTCCATGTTGAAACAGAGTGGTAGCCAGTTATAACTTTAAATATATATACTTGCCAAATCTTGCAGTGGACTTTGGGTATTTATTAAAAAATGATATTATTAGCAGAGGTTGTAAAAATAAATGAGAGTGCACTCAATGTCATTCATAGAATGACATCCTTTTAAAACTGAATGATGTTACAACACTCCACCGTACTTTTTCCTGGAGGTATCTTATGAAAGCAGCTTTTAGATGGCCTCCCCTGGTTGGATTGAGGCTAGATTTGGACCCATTGTAGACCCTGTGAAAAATATAGATGCTCAGTTTCTCCACCCCTTAGAAGAGAAACTGAAACCTTATAAGATCTACCTAAAATGGTAGTAAACTAATTAAATGGAGAAGCAGAGTTATAGAATAAATCCAGCCTGGTACAAAGCAGGCTATGTGTAGGAGGGTGCGGGGGAGCCCAGCAGAGGGGTGGAGAGACAGTCAGGCCAATTTAGCAGAGATGGCGCCATGGCCAATTTGATGAAGACACCCTCAGAAGTAATTGTCACTATCGCTTTTGAACCCCCTGGAAAAATAACCTGAAGCACCAAGAGAAATGAATTTCCCCTTAAGTCACCAAGTGAAGAGCTCCTCAAAATGATGATTTTATTCTGCACAGAAGAGAGAGAATAGCAAAGAAAGAAGTGGTTTTACTTCCTTTCTGCTGGGAATTTTGAATAATGAGGCCCTCAGGCAGGAAGGGAGGGCTCCCAGGAGAGAAACTGGGTGCAGGGCTGGACACAGAAGGAACTCAGATGGGCCAGTATCTGGAGCAATCTCTCTCTAATTTCCTGCATGAGTGAGAATACAGCACGGGGCCATCAATCACTGTCAAAACTACCTCAGAACACCACCCTTCTCTGCAATGCCTCTCACTTCCTCCTTCCTTGCCTCCTCCCCTTTTGAAAAACCAGGTGTGTAATGTGTGACTAAAAATTTGACCTGCTCCTTGGATGCTAGGTAATGTTTGTTGTTGCGTGTTGTTTTCTTTAAACTGGTCCTATGCCAAAGCTTGTCTGGGGGTGACTACTGCTTTCTCTTGAGTTTTAACACCTAGAATTCTTTTAGACTCACCTGGCAAACATTTATTGAGCAAGAACTATGTTTCCATATTAAAACCTGCTTGTAAATCCTTCTCACCGAGGTCTCAGTGGTCACTTGCTGGAAATGCCACCTCTTCTTGGGGTTATCTGCATTTTCAAAGGGGCTTCCCTGGCAGCTCAGCTGATAAAGAATCTGCCTGCAATGCATGAAGACCCTGGTTCAATTCCTGTCTCAGGAAGTCATTTTCAAAGACCTTGTAGATTTAGGTTGTAGGGAGGAAGTTGCATTCCAGTCTGAGAGAAGAGAGATTGCTAGTGGTTGATTTTTGCTAGGAGGACATTTGCAACTAGAATCTTGATAGTGGCAGGAATGGAAAGATAGGCGTCTCCTTCTTTCAGAAAGGTGACCTCTGCCCACTCCCTCAGAGAGGAGTGAGGGAATAATGAGGCTGCATTGTGGTAGGAAAAGCACATTACTCGTCTAAGACTGACTGTTTGGGATTTTTCTTTTGAAATCATGGCTTCATTAGTACATCCCTGTCTGTCTCCTTGATCTTTTATTTCAGTTTCTGGCAGGTTAATCAGGAGGCTGTAGCTAAATCGTGTATTGTCTGTAGGACACTGGTCCCCCTCAGACAGCTTGCCGAGCATGAGAGCTGTTTGGTGACATGGGTTCCTCTCTGCTCAGGTTGCTGAGTCCCACGGCTGCTGGTTACCATGAACACTTCCTTGTGGTTTTGTTCTCAGAATGTCACAGTGACCAGCTTGCAGGTGGCATCCTACTGGAGAGGCTGGCACAGATTTTCAACTGTTCTGCTGCTTGTACTGATTTTTCCCTTATTTACTGCTAAGGATAGATGATGAATCTTCCTCTCTCCTCCTCCTCCTATCTTTCCCCATGCATCAGGCTCCTTCTGAGTCACTCAGGTTCAGGAAACAGAGGAAGAAGCATCTCCCTAAAGGCTAATCCTAGGATTTCTAGCTTTCTTTGGACTCAGATTTTGCCAGGAGCAACGTGAGCCCTGTGGGTCTCGCTGACTCCTTTCTCATTCTGTCCCCTAACTCCTGTCCCCTCCCTACTCTCTCCTGACTTTCTAGTCCTTCATAACATTCTGCGGACCACCAACCTCTGAACAGTCTTGTGGTCCTCACCTGTCTTATTGCAGTTCATCAGGAACAAGCTGATTTCATGTTGAAATAAATGAGTTTTGCAGGGGTGGCAAATTGCATTTGTCATCTGTCACTGAAAATACGAGCTTGGGATGAAGCTAAGAAGAGCTTGTTTAGATTTGTAGGGTCTTGATGGTCTGTGAGGAATGTACATGATTTACTAGAATAAACAGCTAACATAATGAGTTTTCAAAAGTTCAGAGAAAACCCTCTGTCTGGAGCCACCTAGAAAGGGTGTTACTTCTGTTGCAGGGAGTGAAACGTGAATGAACAGAGGAGGCCATGGGCAAGCAGAGTAACAGTTAATGTGCGAGTTACTTTTGCAGTACTCATTCATTCTAGCACCTGAAGATGATGGATACAGCTAACATTTACCTGGCATTTATTTCATCTCAGGAAGTGTTTCAAGTATTATACATACTATGTTTCATTTAATCCTTGTAACTATGCTATAGTGAAATACCAGTATTATCTCATTTACAAAAATGAAGTCCTTTGTCTAAAATGACACAGCTAGTGAGTGTTAAACCAAACTTTGAACCCAGACAGACTGATTTAAGACATTCACTTTTAACCTATGCTAATTCCATTTAATGACCATACTTCTTTCTCAGTGCCCTTCATAACACTAGCATGTTGTTGTTGTTAAGTCGGTGTTGTGTCCGACTCTTTGCGACCCCATAAACTGTAGCCTGCCAGGCTCCTATGTCTATGGAATTTGCCAGGCAAGAATACTGGAGTGGGTTGCCATTTCCTTCTCCATGGGACCTTCCTGACCCAGGGATCTAACCCACGTTTCCTGCATTGGCAGGTGGATTCTTTCTGCTGAGCCATGAGGGAAGCCCTTAATAGTAGTGTACTATAAAATCAATGCGTATTTACTGAAAGGAAGTATTTGTTCAAAAAAAAAAAAAAACAGATCTAATCAGAGGAGGGTGTGAAGGATGCAGGATGCTGTCAGCAGTGACTTCATCTCCTCAGGACTATAATCTCAACTGGGTGAAGTGCTGGATGTGGGATTTTACACAGCACTGTGGAAAGGATCAAGATGTCCCACCCCTGTCCCAAAGGTCAAAACTTCCGAGTTAGGACACAGCTTCTCCATTCTAGCCACTCCACACTCTTTACTGTTATTTCTTAGCCACACTTCCACACGTCGGCTCTTGTCTGCATTGATTAGAATGTGCCCTTTTATTTGTCCACAGGACAACCCGATCATTGTTCAAAGATCACCACTCCTCGTTTTCTCTGACCCTCCCTTTATCTTCTTGATTAAGAAGTAGCTATCCTTTCATATTTCAATTTCTACAGTTGTTTAGCTGACAAAGATCCGTATAGTCAAAGCTATGTTTTTTTTCAGTAGTCATGTACAGATGTGAGAGCTGGACCATAAAGAAGGCAGAGCACTGCCTTAGAATTGATGCTTTCAAGCTGTGGTCCTGGAGAAGACTCTTGAGAGTGCCTTGGACAGTAAGGAGATCAAACCAGTCAATCCTAAAGGAAATCAACTGTGAATATTCATTGGAAGGGCTGATGCTGAAGCTGAAGATCCAATACGTTGGCCACCTGATGCAAAGAGCCAGCTCCTTGGGAAAGACCTTGATGCTGGAAAAGATTGAGGGCAAGAGGAGAAGGGGGCAACAGAGGATGAGATAGTTGGATGGGATCTTTGACTCAATGGACATGAGTCTAAGCAAACTCCAACAGATAGTGAAAGACAGGGAAGCCTGGAGTGCTGCAGTTCATGGAGTCGAAAATAGTGGGACACAGCCTAGTGATGGAACAACATCCTTTGACATTTCAGTTTCTATAGTTGTTTATAGCCAGTGTTGCCATTTCACAAAGCAACTGTCGGTTTCCATCTGTTTTCCCCACTCAACAATGAGCTCTTTGCAGGCAGAATCATGTTTCATTCACCCATGTATCCACAATACCAAGCACAGAGCCAGATGTGTATTGGGAACTCATTAATACATGTGGTCTACAATACAAACTGGACATCCTGCTTGTTATACATCTTCTTAATGTTTCAAAAGCTTAGTAGTTCTGCCAGGTGTTGAGGGCCAGAACCGTTGCAGGGCATGGGTTTACCTGTTCCTCTTATCTTAGCTGGCCATTGGTTACTTCATCCAAGGGATGGCCAACTTGATTTAAAGGTGCAGGATTAAGGAAGAATATGTCAGGAACTTGACTAAATGATTCTCTTAATGTGTCAGCCCATTGAACTGTCCTTTCAATTTTTAACTGTTCCATCAGCCAAACAGCTTACTCAGCTTTTCAGAGACCTATTACTTGATCTGAAAACACTGACAACATTTTGGCTTCCAATCTGACTTTAAGCCTGTTACAGATAATGCGTTTTCTCTGGATTAGGTGAAGCATCTTGGTTGTATTGGAGAAACATCAGTTATGTCTATATCTTGGCTAGTATCAGCCAGAATTGGGAGCGTGCCAGCTCTCACTTCATTGCTAACAGAATCCTTAATTAACCTGCTAAATCTAGCACACAATTCACTCTTGTTTTAGAAATGAGATGCATAATATGCACTCTTTTTCCACTATACCTTTAAAAAAATTTGTTCAAGGTTATTAGATAGTTAAATTCTCTTGGGCTGTGAGTTAAACCATTTCAGAAAAAGCGAGGATTTGAGAAATACCCAAGACTTACTGTTGCCACGTTTACCCCTTGGTAATTGAGTTCTTCCCCCTAGTATTGAAAGAAATCAACTCACTTAATATAAAGTGTCTACCTTCCTTGTAATGTCTCCATTTTCATAAACTATTATTTGTAATACAAAAGGCTGGAGAAGCCTTTTAAGGGAGTTTTCTTTTTACAGAGGTCTGTACAGTGAGAGTAGAGGCTCCGGCTTTTCATGTTTCTTGGACTATGCCTACACATACCTCCGTTTGTCATGCCTGAAATAAACCTGCTACCTGTATTTTTTACTTCATGCTTTGCACATAGTGCCCCAAATTGCTACTCCTTGGGAGACTAAGCCAAGGACATTGTGTTCCATTTTCATGATGAAATGCAGATTTCCCATTGAACCTAATCAACCTTCATTTCACAAGGTTGACAAGGTGGATACTTAAAGAATTCAGTTAGGTAAATTTATGGTACTGAAAAGAGTCCATTCCAAGAATATTCTCTTTTTCCAAGGCTATAGAATTTTTATTTGATTGTGAATTAAATTACATTTTCATTCACTTCAAGTTTTTGCTTCTCAATTTTGTGTCCCTCAAAGAGAGACAAACTTGTCGACAGTCACATTGGTCTCTGTAATATTTTGCCTCAGATTGAAAAGATCTACAGTCTTTTTTAAATCTTTAATTTTACTTTTTATTAAAGTATAAGTGACTTAAAATATTATATTAGTTTCAGGTTTGCAACATAATGATTTTATATTTTCATACATTACAAAATGGTCACCATGGTAAGTCTAGTTACCATCTCAGCTCAGTTCAGTTGCTCAGTCATGTCTGACTCTGCGACCCCAAGAATCACAGCACACCAGGCCTCCCTGTCCATCACCAACCAACTACTTACCATCTCTTGTACAAAATTATTATATTGCTGACTATATTCCCTGTTCTGTTCATTACATCCCCATGACTTGTATATTTTATAACCAGAAGTTTGTCTCCTAATCTCCCTCACCTGTTTCATTCATCGCCCACCCCCATCTTGAAAGCACTTGTTTGTTCCTGTGTCTGTGAGTCTGTTTTTGCTTTGTTTCTTTGTTCATTTGTTTCACAGTTTTTTAGATGGCATATTTAAGTGAAGTCATACATGTTTGTCTTCCTCTGCCTGACTTATTTCACATAGCACAATACCCTCTTGGTCCATCCATATTGTTGCAAATGGCAAGATTTCAACCTTGTTGGTGTCTGAGTAATTTTCCTATTTGTATATATACAGCCATCTTTATCCATTTATTTATCAATAGACACCTTAGTTGCTTCCATCTTGGCTATTGTAAATAATGCTGCGGTGAACATAGAGGAATGTATATCTTGGAAAAATCTACGGTCTTGAATCAAGGTTTCCATCAGGTGATTTTTATACCAGTTGATAGATCTGAGATTTTTGGATGGGAGAGCATGGTATCTTTGTAGTCAGAAAGGGGAACCAGCATACTTTGAGTTACTAGCCATGTGCCAGGGAGTGTGCTAGATTTTAACATATGACAACTCTCTGGGTAGCTGCTATTGTCACCATGACACAAATAAAGGTTTCTGAACTCAGAGAGGCTTTTAAGCTCTTTGCCTAAAACACAAATACTAAATGGAAGAGTCAGCATTCAAACAGAGGCTCGTTTTTCTCCAAAGCAGTTGCTTTTTCTTTACGCAACCAAACTCATCCTTGAAAATCCTTGATAGCATGGGCAGACCAAAAGCACTTAGAACACCAAAAGGGCCAAACTTTTACCTACTTATCCTTGATGTAACCTTAGAATCCCTCTTAACACAGCAGTTAAATAGCCATTACCAGCCAATTCGTGTTATTATGCAAGTTGAGAGCTATTTGCAATTACTTTCTCTAAAGTTATCTCCAAATTATGAAAGTATGGACTTTATTCCTTGACCATAAAGATGAAAACCCTAAGCCACTCTGCCAAACAAGCAGCTCTAATGAAGGTGGGGGTGCTAACACACAATCCTAAAGTATGAAGTCCCAATGACCTGGAGAAGTAAGGTGGGTGTCAGCAGAAGGCACTGATGAAACAAACAGGAGACACAGAACAAGATAGTCTTGTTTTTAATTCAGCCAGTTCTGATTTCCTTCTGATATGAGGTTCATTAAACCTTCAAACTATCCCAGAAGTATATAACAACCAGATTTCTCTCCAGTCAAATTCAATCTTTCAGGTTAATTTCAACATGGCGTATAATCATGCACTGCATCATTTGTACATATCACACACTTCTTCTCACATAGTTTGCCCATGCTCCCTCACATCAGTGTGTTCAGTTACTCACCCAGGATCCATTTTCTCTTTTCTAGCTCACACCAGCATCCCATGGTGTGATCACATCATCTCTCACTCTCGCAGCCTCAGGATCCTAGTCATACAGTTTGTGCATCAGACCCTCACCAGCCTGGAAGATTTGTCCAGGATTCAGGACACCCTAGTCTATAAGTCGTGTCTACACCTTGAGTCACAAGGTTGAACAGCATGGTTTATAGATAACATGAATAGTAAAACTACATCGTGCTTTCTTTCCTCCACACACACACACAAACTTTAGAATGCAGGATAGAGTATAGCTGTATAATGAAAAGGTTTATTTCCCACCTTTAACTCAGCTTGCTTCAAAGCAGGGTAGTATTGTCAACAACAAGGCCTCAGTTTCTCCGAAGTCTAGGATAGACTTGGTGATGTGAAGTTGAAGGCACAGCCCTGAAGCCAAGGAGGATAGCTTTGCATAATAAAGAGGAAAGATGGTTGAAGTTTGGGGTCCAGGCAAGATCCAGGAGTAAGTAACGGGCAAAAGGGCAGTTGTGCAATTATTGCAGCAAACCACCAAGATTGACATGGCTGAGAAGGGGATTTGAGGTATAGATAGATTCTAGTGGGAACATTTAAGATGTTTGTGGTGACAGGGAGCTCAGCTTGGTGCTCTGTGATGACCTAGAGGGGTGGAATGGGTGGGGTGGGAGGGAGGGTCATGAGGGCGGGAATATGTGTATACTTATAGCTGATCAACATTGTTACAGAGCAGAAATGAATACAACATTGTAAAGCAATTAATCTCCAATTAAAAATAAACATTAAAAAAAAAAGTTTATGGTGAGATGTACATAAAAGTCCTACTTTATCACTTGTTGATGCCAGCCTCTGTCTAGGGTTATTGAACTCCTTTGGAATTTGAAGAAGTCTCAAGTTCTACAACCAGGATAAGGCAAAAATAGAAGGAGCTGTAGGAAACGCAGTGCTAGCGTGGGGGAGCTCACATGTTTTCAGAGAGACATTTTTGAGTTTGTGTGGGATTATTTGAGTTAAGGTGTCTACACTATAGCCTTTCCCACCCTAGAGTTCCTTGTCTGAAGCATAGGGCACTGAAAATAATTTGAGGAACTCTTTTCTCAGTTTCCTCAAAGTTGGTATAACTAGTTTTATTCTAGATGCACCGAAGAGGGGCCAAGTTAGTACACATATTGGCTTGGCCAAAAAGTTTGTTTGGTTCCCCATACTCTCTTACAGGAAAACAGCAAATGATTTCGGCCAACACAATACATTAAATACTTCAGAGCAAGAGCTGACCAACTACTACTGGAGGCAGGCCGCTGCCTGATCTTGTAAATAAAATGTTATTGCAATGTAGCTACTCTTACTTGTTTATTTATTACATATGGCGGCATTCATGCTATGATGGTAGAGTTGAGAAGCTGGAACAGAAAATCAAAGGTCCACTGTTTTGTATTCTTTCATGAGACGATCACTCAGGTGCTACCACAAGAGGAGACAGAGGAGAGCCCCAGGGAATCAAAGTGCATAATGCTTACAAGTCTTAGAAGCAGGAGGCACAATGCGCCCACATGGTCACATGACCAGGGTGGTCAGGAAGCAAAAAACAGAAGTGAAGGGTCAGGTGTGATTGGTCAGGTCATTTGCCAACTTTACTATTAATAGGGTTTCTGTTGGGAAGGCAGAGAGGGGCAGAGTGAACAGTTTAGCATTAGTGAGTTTGCATAATTTCAGCAGGCTTTGGGCTATTGCTGTGTTGTGCTGTGTGCTTAGTCACTCAGTCGTATCCAACTCTTTGTGACTGCATGGACTGTAGCCCGCCAGGCTCCTCCGTCCATGGGGATTCTCCAGGCAAGAATACTAGAGTGGGTTGCCATGCCCTCCTCCGGGGGATCTTCGCAACCCAAGAATCGAACCCAGATCTCCCACAATGTAGGTGGATTCTTTACCATCTGAGTCACCAGGGAAGCCCAAGAATACTGGAGTAGGTGGGTAGCCTATCTCTTCTCCAGGGGAACTTCCTGACCCAGAAATCAAACCGGAGTCTCCTGCATTGCAGGTGGATTCTTAGGTGGTCTCTAATTGTCTGATACCTGGTTCTGGGATAGTTAAGGCAGAGGTGTATTTTCTCCTGAGGTTCACAGAAGCCAGATTTTTAAGGATAGTATATATATGGAAGGTCTTCTCCTGGCTGGGCCCTTTACTTTTTCTAAGGACGGCTAGTCCTGAGAGGGGCAGTCTCTCCCTAACCAGAAAGATTTTTTAAGATGTTAAAACATTATAATATGCAGAAAATAAAAAAAAACCTACAGCACACCCACAAAATCTAAATTATGTTCTTTCTGAGCCTTTAATAAAGTGTGCCTGCTTTAGAGCAGTAGATCTTCACTGGGTCTTAATTTTTTTAGGGAACTCTGGTTGTGAAAAGCTGACCCATCTTAAACAACCAGCTTACAACTGAGCCTGGAGTGTGTCCTCATCAGGAGTGCCAAACTCTCAGATACACACTGCCAGGGAATAGGGATTAGCTATACAGATGATACTGGCTTCTGCCAATGTCTATACTGGAGACTTAGTCATATCTGGAAGAATCTAGACCCAAAAGGGAAATTTCACAGATGCAACTTTGCCAGGATACCAGTCAGTTCATACCATAACCTATGAATTTAAACCCAGCTGGGGAAAAAAATATTCCTTGAAGGAATCTGTCATGGCAAAGGATTGATTTATCAGAGCTTAGGGGAAATTTGAATCTACGTGCAGTCCCCTTTCTCAGAAAAAGAGAGTTTTTCTTATGTAGAAATATGCAGTGGTGACAGTCACAAGCATCTCTTTTATTTGAGACCTCTTTTTTTTACCCATCCTGCATATATAAAACCTCTTACTTTGTCTTTCTTTATTGGAGTCCTTGTACCTGCCACCTTAGAGCCACATCCAGTGTAGGCTCTGTTGAAAGAGATAACCTCTTTGAGGCTTTCTGTGTAGATATTTATCAGTCCTGTGGCCTCAATGGCTCCAACATTGCTTTTCCCTCTTGCATTCTTTATCCTAAGAAATCCATCGTTTAAGAAGATTTTGACCCTTGCCCTGACATCCTTTTAGCCAGAGCATTACCCTTGGAAAATGCCTAAAAACAGAAGCTTCAGTTGACATTTCTGAAGTCTGCACCCCTGAGCACATCTGCCATGTGGTTCTTATTTTCCCCTATATCTGCGTGTAAATGTTATAGGTCTTAAGTAACATTTCTTTCCCCCATAATTTTTTTTTTTCTGCAATCATGGGATAGGCCTCCAGTGCTTCATTTTTCTTGATAGTTCTCCTGTGCCTTTTAGAAAGGCTCAGCTGAGGTTCTGACAGTTTAACCTCCTTCTGTAGTTAGTTCCTTTCCTTCTCTACCACATGGAAGGTCGGTAGCATTTACTAGACTAAGTGCTCTCTTTTCTCTCTACTTTTTGATTTCTGGCCCAGACAGGAATGATTCTCAAATTTTTAACCTTCAGTATAGCACAGCCACTGACCAATCAAAAGAGATGCTGGCTGTAAATAAGGCCTGTGTACGTGTTGTTACATACCTGTGCCTTCTAGCTGAATACCCATCCAGCCCCAGACATTGGCTTTTTAAAAATTTATGCTTGTGTATTTTTTTTCTTATGGGAGCCCTTACTGTGAGACATGAAAAGTTGGTACATTCTGATCAATAACATCATCTATTGTTCAAACAAATCCTCTTAGACGTTCTACCACCAAGTTGGTTAACCTTACCCAAGAAGTATTATTATAGCATATCAGCATCTAAGGCAGTCCAGGACTCACGTTTTTGTTGTTTCCCCCAAGTCCCTGTTAGGATGCTTTATTTCTTCCCCACATTTCATTGGAGGCCAAATTTCACACAATTTTGAGCATACTTCAGTAACTGTATGCCCCCAATGGGGTGTTGGAGCAGGCTCACATAGACTCGCAAAAGCTAGTCGTGTACATCTATTCCCCAACCCACGTTCAGTGATACTGCATTCCAAGCTTGAAATTGGCCATGGAGGCAGTATTCATATCACAGAAATTGGCAAATGCTACCAATAAGGTTAGGATTTTTTTTCAGAGAGTGGGTTGTTGTATATTAACCATCACAATAGTTCATTCCCACCTACACTAACTGTGTTACCTTGAAACACGCACAATAATGCTATGAGTATTTATGCTTGTCTTTTTAAAGTTATCTATTTTTTCCCCCTGAAATCCTTTTCTACAGCTATCAGAACTTTGATGAGTGGTTCCTCGACTTCATTTAAAGACTACCTTCAGCTTTAAAATGAGCAGTTCCTGAATCCAAGCTCCTTTGGGGGGAAAATGACAGGTGAGACTGTGATCTTCTTCTCTTGTTCTGTGGGATTTCTTTGGGTTGTAGCAATTCTTTCGAGTCTAGAACAAGTAAAACTTCTCTTCTTTTCTAATCCAGGAACATCTCTTTTTCCCTGTCATATCTGCCGAATGGCCCCCAAAGATTGTATTTTCACACTCAGATATGTCTAGGCAGTCTTCTAAGATCTCCCAAGGAAAGCGTTCCTTCTTTCTCCCAGAGCTCCAGTTATGATAATAAGATGATGCATATTTTTAAAGTAAATTCAAGTTCTTTCCTGAACAAATTTGATTCCTTGAAACTCATCCAGACACAGGCCTTTTTAGTCTTTGAAACTCAAAAAATACTGATTTTTTTCAGTTCTTTAATACAAAAAGATACTGTATCTTTTATAAACTAACGGTTTTAAGTCTTTTAAAAATGTCCATTAATAAAATCTACCCTCTGAGAATCTAATATACAGAGTGATGATTATAGTTAATAATACTTTATCATATACTTTCAAGTTGATAAGAGTAGATCTTAAGTGTTCTCACCACAAAAATGGTAATTATGTGAATGAGGAAGGTGTTAACTAGTGCTCTGTTGGTAATCATTTTGTGATATGTAAGTATACCAAATCAAGACATTTTATACCTTAAACTTACACAATGTTACATGTCAATTATGTATCAATAAAACTGGAAAATAAAAATTTATAGTGGGTCTTTAAAACCTGATGCCATGGTCAAAATTTATGTATTTAATGATTAACAAATCTGAAGCCAACCTAATATCACGAAACATGGGATATCAATTGGAAACCTGTGAATGTGCTATGCAACCTAGAAAATTCACCCTCCCCACTTTTAATATTAGGTCCTGAATGCAATTCAAAATAACATATAAAAGCTGACTTCCAGAATGTGCCTTTAGCTCTTTCCTCTTAGTCATCTTTCAAGTTTAAGGTCAAATACCACCTCTGTAAAGATTTCTCTGACTCTCCTGGCAGAGTCTTTCCTCTGTACTTTGTTCATTCTGTTTAATTATACTTGTGTAATAATTGTTTCATTAATTTCATCCTTCTACAGTACCCTTAGACCAAGATACCTTTTATTCTTCTTTATATTCCCAGGGCCTATGACAATGCCTATTGTATAGATGGAACTTCCTAATCATAGAATTTGACTAGTCATAGAATGCAAATGTCTTTCTAGGATTTATAAAGTTTACATAAAAAATTAAGTGTAATGGAAAACTAAAGTCAATGACTACAGTGTTCCCTTTGGAAACTATTGCTCCTCTGGTCTGATCTGGAGTAGAGCAAATTAAAGATAGCGATGCTAACATTGAGATGGATGCTTTAGTTTTCTTGTCCTTCTCTAATGGGTCAAAAACCTACTTTGAGTCTTACAGCCCTGGTTATGGTAGTAGGTAGATGCAGAATTGCATCTTGCTTTGTTGATCCAATAACTTAGCGTACTCATTCTTCTACACCTAAATGAAATGAGCCCAGAACTTGAAGTCAGAAAGGCTGGATTTCCACTCTTGGCAGTACCAATTAACATCTCTGTGTCCCGAGGCAGGTTGTTTAATCTTGGTGAGCTTCTGCTTCCTTATTCATAAAAATGGCCTTAATAATACCTATATTTAAGGGTTGATTTGAGGGTCATATTTGAGACCTTGCAGACACGGATTCCCTAGAAATCAGTGTTTTTTTATGTGGGTGATTTCAGCTAGAGTCAGCTGGAGTTAACTGAGGACTTGGATCCTGAACAATAGAGAAACTCTGTACGATTATGAACCATTGCCATTTCTCCTCTGACATTTCAGGATATTCATCTTTCTCATCATAAAAAGAGCTAGCCTGAAAATGGCCATGCTTCATGGCTCATCCTGAAGTGAGTTTTTTTTTTCTTTTGAAAGTTTGAACTGTTACCGTTTCACCAGTTTCTCTGCCACCAAGTCAGACCACACAGGCTTTTTCCCTCCTTCAAGTCTCCCTCTCAAAGAAAAGACTTCAATCTCTTTCTTGTGATTGTGTAACGCAGAAAATGTCTAAAGCTATAAGCTTCAAACTTGGCAGAGTTATCGTCTTTGCCAAGAAAGAAAAATCAAGGAAACTCTGAAGGATAAACCTTTCACTGAAATTTTTTAGGTTAGGTAAATTTGAAAAATAATTATTATTTACATGTTTTCATTCTCCTTGATAATAACATTTTTGTTGCCTAAGGAGATTTCAATATCACCATCCTGTTGACACATATAGGTTGGAGACACATTCCTATTGTAATCAGGGATCATATGTAAAGCTTGTTATTGTCCTGCGAACAATGAATGCTTTTCGTCTTCTTTCAGAGTAATTTGTACCCAGGTCTTATATTGAAGTCAATTATAATAAGTAGAAGAGGTGACTATTTTTAAGGTACCTCCCTGCCCTAGAGGGAGGGTACTCCCCTACTTTTAAGCACAAATGAAATTTTAACTTCAGGTCTTCCTTTACCTAAATAGCTATACTTATGTGAAAAGACGAAAGGTGATTATTACCTATGGACTACTCTGAATGAATAGAGAATCTGAAAGAGCCTTTGAAGGGAATTGGAAGAGGCTGTATATATAGACTGTGTAAGCAAACTTAGCAAAAAAAAAAAAAAAAAAAAAGAGAGAGAGAGAGACTCAGAAGATAGAACAAAGAAGATGAAGCAATTGCCTTTTAATTGATCTGTTTTATATATGAAGAAAGGAATATACTTAACTGCAATTCACTTATAAGGAGTTAGCACACCAGAGGATACTCTCAAAAATATAAGAAAGAAAGGAATAGTAGGAGTCTGGGTCAATAGTATGGGATAAGCAAAGCAACATGTGGATGTGAAATGAAGAGCAGAAAGATGCCCAGAGGATTTACATCTTAGCCTGTGCTCAAGAATGATGAACATGTGAGCCTCCATGACAGACTTGGCTGGCTGAAGTTTCTTTAGGCATATTTGTAGTCAGCGGCCAGGTCTCCATGTGCTAAACACATAAAAGATAGAGCTCCAGGTAGTGTGCCAACCTTCAATTTACTCTTTTCCTAGATCTCCTCAACAGGAATGATTCACAATTTGTATTCCCTGGTGTGGCTTAGACAGTAAAAAGTCTACCTGCAGTGCAAGAGATCCAGGTTTGATCCCTGGGTTGGGGCGATCCCCTGGAGAAGGAAATGGCAGCCTGCTCCAGTATTCTTGCCTGGAAAATCCCATGGACAGAGGAGCCTGGCAAGTTACAGTCCATGGGGTCACAAAGAGTAGGACACGACTGAGTGACTTCACTTCACAGAGAGAAAAAAGTAAGAGAAAGATTTTTTAAAAATATTGTTGTAAAGGATATAAGTTATAGAATTCTAGAATTTTATGAATGGTAAACTCATAGATGAAAAAGAGTGTTAGGATTTCGGCCGCAGGCAACAATTATCTTAGTAATGGAAGTTTCTAGAAAGAGCATACGAGAAAATAGAGAAGAGAGTATTCTCACAGGAATCTAAGAACATCCATTACCCGTGATCCCAGATAGTCCTGAGCACTAGTGTCATATCTGTTGTCTCTGTAGGAACAAGAATTTATAGATCTATGCTCTGATACCATTAACAAGGCTCTGTTATTCTCTGTTTATGCTTCTCATTGTGTCCTTTATAATTTCTCTTTCCGCTATTTGGAGATCCAAAATGATGAAGACCATAGATTCTAGAATTAAAATACCTGGTTTCAAACACCAACTCTATAACTTATATAACTGTGCAAGTCATTTAACCTCAATCTCCTCATCTGTAAATGGGAATAATAATGGTACTTTCCTCATTGGTTGTTTTGAATAGTTAATAAGTTCATATATGTAAAGCCCTTAATGCTAAAATCTTCTATTAGTTTCCCGTATTCTTAATCTGGAGAAAGATATTGAATGTCTTGGAAAATTATATTACTGCATAGAGGTTTTTTTTTTCCTTTTCCCTTCATTTAAAAAAAATGAGTTGATTTACAATGTTGTGCTAGTTTCAAGTGTACAACAAAGTGAATCTGTTATACATATACATATATCTATTTTTTTAAGATTATTTTCCCATATAAGTCATTATAGAATATTGAGTAGATTTCCCTGTGCTACACTGTAGATCCTTTTTGTCTACTTTTGAAATATTTATTTTATATTGTCACATAGTTGATTAACAATGTTATGTTAGTTTCAGGTGTACAGCAAGTTACATTCTTTACATATGCGTACATACATGTGTATAGATAGATATATGTATGTTATACATATCTCTTCTTTTTCAGATCCTTTTCTCATTTAGGCTATTACAGAATATTGAGTAGAGTTCCCTGTGCTATACAGTAGGTCCTTGTTGATTATTTATTTTAAATATAGCAGTGTGTCCATGTCAATCTCAAACTCTCAATCTACCCCTCCCCCTCTACCCTGCCCCTCTGTGGAGCTTTTCTTACAAAAGTATTGGATGTTTGGTGACCATTGTACATAGATTGACCACATTTGGGTCAGATGTCTATGTTGTTCAATCAATGGCCAATCCTTATTTATAAAACACGCCAGGGCAATTACCCTCAGGAAAAGACTGTGGTGTAGATTGTTTTCCTTAGAAGGGATGGTGAGTGTGGCAAGCTTCATGACTGACAAGCCCATTTTAAGAGGGATTAGTGTAAAGAGAATGCCTTACCTAATTAACTAAATCCATCCATCATGCTATTAAAATCTCTGACCCTTCTTTCTTTCTCATTTAACTCCTGTAATTACTTCAATTAGGCAGTTCTTCAATTATTATAATTACATATTTTATTGAAGACATTCTCAGATGGCATGAATTTGGTGAAATGATCTCTACGTTTCCTTCCTGTCTTGATATCCAGTTAGAATGTCTTTACAAGGATGCCTGTTAGTTTTGAGGGCAAGGACCCTGTCTTCTTGCTTGCTGCCATATTCCCAGCATTAGAGTAGTGACTTACATGTGGTAAGTGCTCAATAAATAGAAGTTGAATAAATGAGTAGAAAGGAGAAGGTTGGTAGAGAAAAATGGTCAAACTCGGTGACTGGGCGTATACTTCATCAGTCTTCCTTCCATGTTTAATGTCTAATATCCTATTATAAGATAGAAAATTCTCTATCACTCATATTTTACTGCTGTATTTTTCTTATTAGATCAAAATAAACCTCTGGAGGTCAGTGAAATGAGCTAGCCAAGCTCTAAACAGGAATAGGGGATGGAGATGTACTTACCTAGAGTTGAACTGATATGATGCTGATAACTAGAAAAGCCTCCACCAAAGTTGCTCTGCAGTTGCCATGGATACTATTTTGGGTGCCCTGAGGTGTCATTACATAGTGGGAAGAGTCATGTAGAGTTGGGCTCAAATCCCAGGCCTGTTCTTCACTGGTTCTATGTCCTTGAACAAGTTATTCAAACTCTCTGGAGCCTCAGTTTTCTTACTTTTAAAATGCATAGATAGAAGAGTTGGATTGAAGATGATAATAATGATAGTTACCATCATTTTCCATTAAGCAACACAAACCCACCTCAGTTACTTTATGAAGTAAGTATTATTATTCCTATTAACAGAAGAGATAACCAAGGTGCAAAGAGGCAAACTGATTTGTCAAGATCATACAGCTAACAATAGTTGGAGCTAAAATTGAAACCCAGATTTGGCCTGAAGCTCACACCTTGAGTAGAGCTCTTTTATATAAAGTGCCTGGCATATAGCAAGGATTTACTAAGTGGAAATGTTAAGATTACTTTCCAATACATGCTGCCCTTGGGACTTTCTCATCTTCACTATTTCTCTCCTTTTAAGAGAGCTTTTAAAAACCCCTCTTCCCCTTTCCGCCCCACCTTATTTCCTTACACAAACTCATGAACTTCAAAGACCTTGTAAATGAAGTGAGAAAACAATCAATACAACTGGCTCCTTTCTAGTCAATGTCAGAGAAAGAAAGTCCATTTCCTTAGTGTAGGATCATCCAGGGGTTAATCTGTATCTTATAGAGCTGTGCTCAGACCCCCAGCATCTGGGTAAAAATGGGTCAGGTAATCTTCTCTGCCCAAGTAAACACTGAGAAGTGGGTGTTAGAAGCTTTCTCCCAATCTGCATTGCCTTTTCTAGTGTTCTGAGCTCCTCCATGAGAGATTCTTTATAAAACCAAATTTGATTCTGTCCTCTGGATCAAAGAAATGATTACACCCTGGAGGGCTAAAACTATTATACAAGAAGAAAGGGAAGAAGAGGGTAAGTGCTGAGATAGGGAATAATTACTGCCAAAGGTGAAGGAGATTGACTGGGAGTGTGATACCTGTATAATAGAGGCAGAGCAAATATAAAAATCTGTGCTTGCTCATAGCATGCACATTCAGAGGTCCTTGGTGGCCTGTATGTACCGCAGGTAGGGTGCTTAAATGTCTGCTTCTCTTGGATCTTTCCTTTTATAATCTGCTTTTACAAGGCCTATTTAAGGAGTCTACTTTACTACTGGCAGGGGAGTGGAGCACAATAAAGCTATCTTTAAAAAATAATTCCAGTTATCTTAAATTTCTTATGGCATTCTTTGAGTATTAAATCCACAGAGGAAGGTGATGTGCAACTCTCTCTTGACCTTAAAAATAATTTCTGATAATGGTTGAGTTTCCCAATGTAAGCTCAGATGGTGGGGTGACTGGGATGGGAAATCAGAGAACCATATAGATGTGAATCTACATATGTAATTTCCTGCCTCTGTGGGTTCTATTCTTTCCTGGAAGCTAGAGTTTTCTTCCGATTTTTCTAGAAACCTATTTCAAGTTATCCTGAATTCTGGAGAGACTTGCATCCCCTCCAACAAGATGTTGTTGTTGTTTAGTCGCTAAGTTGTGTCTGACTCTTTGTGACCGCATGAACTGCAGCACGCCAGGCTTCCCTGTCCTTCACCATCTCCCAGAGTTTGCTCAAACTCATGTCCATTGAGTCAGTGATGCCATTCAGCCATCTCATCCTCTGTCGTCCCCTTCTCCTTTTGCCCTCAGTCTTTCCAGGCATCAGGGTCCTTTCCAAGGAGTCAGCTCTTTGCATCAAGTAGCCAAAGTATTGGAGCTTCAGCTTCAGCATCAGTCCTTCCAATGAATATTCAGGACTGATTTCCTTTAGGGTTGACTGGTTGGATCTCCTTGCAATCCAAGGGACTCTCAAGAATCTTCTCCAACACCATAGTTCAAAAGCATCAGTTCTTCAGCACTCAGCCTTCTTTATGTCCAACTCTCACATCCATACACGACTACTGGAAAAACCATAGTTTTGACTATTCAGACCTTTGTTGCCAAAGTGATGTCTCTGCTTTTTAACATGCTGTCTAGGTTTGTCATAGCTTTTTTTTCAAGGAACAAGCTGTATTGGACAAATAAAGAAGGAGCAAGGCAGAGTTGTAGCTGAGAAAAGTCTAAGATCTTTACTTCCTCATTGACCTTCATTTTCTAGATTGCTAGTATCATTTCTGTGATAAGATTCATGCTCAATTTGGATGTGATATGGTTTGTTAGAGAGAACTGTTGCTCTGCTTGAAGTTTAGAGCTTATACTGGTCCTTCCTGACCCTCTTTTTTTCTCTTTTTCCTCTTCTTCTTCCTCTTTGTGATCATGTTTCTCCTTCTTCTGCTTTCTCCTTTTCCTCCTCTTTTTTCAATGTCCCCATCTGTATTTTATTTTTTGTCCATTCTATTTCCTCCACTTCAACTTTTAATTTACTTTGTTTTCCTTCCTCCATATTTCAAATCTACTCTTCTTTAGTTTTGTCCTGAATAGTCTTCCTTTACAATATTTTCTTTTTCTCCAAAATAAGGCTACTTGTGTATCATCTTTTCAAAAGAACATGCATCTTTGATGGTCATCAAACCCCCAAGGGACAGAAGTAGAGGTGAAAAGCTCTGTTCCTCAACATTCAGATGGGCTGAAAGAGGGTTGAGAGGTGGAGTCAGAGCATGAAGACTTAGCTGGAGCACTGAACCATTAGCCCAGGATTCACGCTGCCTGCTTATCTCTGGATGACTCTCTTGGTCCCACTCAATAGGAGACCATATTGTTAACCATCTGACCATTTATACCAGAGTTTTGAATTTATATATCTGTTGATTTTTGTTCCCACTTCCCAACAAATCTGTAATTATTTTCTTTTGAAGAAAAATATTAATATGGTTAAAGGCCTCCCAAAGGTCTCACCATGCTTAGTAACATAATGGGAGTATGGCAGAGATAACACTACAAATCATTATTAATGAGGACTCTGGCTCTGAGAGAAGTGGAAAAGCAGTGTGAGAACTGGGCAAAGTATCTGTGGATCAGTCATCAAAAGAAAAAGGGAGCATGGGGTACAGACCTTGTGAAAAGTGCCGTGAAATGTACTGCAGCCAGAATCAGTAAAGAGGCAAAAGGAAAGCCAGTGTGGGTGGTAAAGGACCAACAGATGGGTGAAGCAGGAAGAGGAAGTTTGGGGGATAAAAGGGCTAAGCTGAAGGCTGTGATATATACTTAGATATGCACTGCCCAGTCCTTCAAAGAAATATACTCAACCCTTGAACAACAAGGGTTTGAGTCTTGTGAGCCTTGTGGGTCCAATTACATACACATGGATAAATACTGCAATACTACATGATCTGAGGTTGGTTGAATCTGCAGGTGAAGAACAACAAATGTGGAGGAACCATGTATATAATGGGGAACTGAATATGAAAGGATAACTATAATTACAGACAGGTTTTCAACTGGGCTGAGGGTCAGTGCCTCTGAGACTCACATTGTTCAAGGATCAGCAGTCATTGCCCCAGTTTCAGGGAGTACTGTCTGCAGACAGCCTTCAGTTCTCAGTCCATTTATGGATTTTATCAGCTACAGAGAGCACCTTGTATGAAATGCTGCTGCTGCTGCTAAGTTGCTTCAGTCATGTCCGACTCTGTGCGACCCCACAGATGGCAGCCCACCAGGCTCCACCGTCCCTGGGATTCTCCAGGCAAGAATACTGGAGTGGGTTGCCATTTCCTTCTCCAGTGCATGAAAGGAAAAGTGAAAGTGAAGTCGCTTAGTCGTGTCCGACTCTTTGCGACCCCATGGACTGCAGCCTACCAGGCTCCACCGTCCCTGGGATTCTCCAGGCAAGAATACTGGAGTGGGTTGCCATTTCCTTCTCCAGTGCATGAAAGGGGAAAGTGAAAGTGAAGTTGCTCAGTCATGTCCGACTCTTAGCGACCCCATGGACTGTAGCCTACCAGGCTCCTCCGTCCATGGGATTTTCCAGGCAAGAGTACTGGAGTGGGGTGCTGTTGCCTTCTCCGGTATGAAATGACATACATCTAATTACTGATAGAGGTAGGAGAAAAAATGTTTAGCTAATGCAGAACAACTCCATTGATATATTTTAGCCCCAGGGCTCCCCATGGGACTGTCCAAGGCTGAATTGCAGCTCAATTTCTCTCTCTACTCAATCTTCTTTCCTTTCCCTCCCACAGTTGCTTTCTTAGTGAGAATCCTCCACATTAACCTTCATCTTAGTCTGTTTCCCAGAAAACTCAAACAGTGAAGTCAGTGCCAGAGTAGTCCAAGAAAGCAGGGATTAAGATGGAATTTTGGAGCTGAATGATTGACTACCAACCTGGCAGAGTCCTCCATCACTAGCAGAGCAAAGAGACCCCTGGCACAAGGAGAAAGTTCAGTTATTAAGACTTTCACCAGGGTTGGATGGTACACCAGTGGAAGGAAATGCTATGCTTCAAATGTGAGAAACATGGGGAAAAATCTTAATTAGAAGAACAATGAATGGAACTGAGTGGCTATTGCTAAGCTTGATTTATGCAATGGGTTAGGATATAGCAAACCATGGCCCATGGGTGAAATTTTGCCCACTGCTTGTTTTTATAAATAAAGTTTGATTGGAGCAAAGCCCTCTTTATCATTTACGTATTGTTTATAGCTATTTTTGCACTACAAAGGCAAGTTGAATAGTTGTGATAGAGACTTTATGGCTTCAAAGCTTAAAATGTTCATTATATAGCCTTGTAAAGGAAAAGTTTGCTGACCTCTGCATAAGAAAAAAGAGGAAGAGTTAGAATGATTAACAAGCAATTTCAGAACCAAATGTGAGACCCAAAAAGCCTTTTGATAGACTGCTCTTATCTCATGTAGTCGGAGGGCAGATAAAGCTATGGAGCTAAACCAGGACTTCATCAGTGGAGTGACTGAGCTTCAAAGAAGGTTAAACTCCCAGCCAAGGAAGGTCTGTTATGCTAAGATCAGGACTCTGGTTAGGAAAGAAGGGAACACTGACGCATAGGATAGAAACATATAGATTTATGCCCCTAATAATGTTAAATTTCTAGATAATCCTGAATCTTTGAGCCTATAGAGGTGGCCCACCCATCCCTACTAATAGATAACATACTCCCTTTCTTGCTTGAAGAAAATGGAGCCGTCTGTCCCCTGAGAAACATATGCCGTCCTCAGGATCTGTCCCATCTTCCTTTTTGGTCAGTAGACTTTGTAACTGGCAGCCAGAAATGTACAGAGTCTGTAAAGGAAGAAAAGAAGCTACATTTTAAAAGAGATTCAGGACTTAGAGTGTACTGACAGGAACTGGGGGAGTATATGTGAGACTGGATTCTGAGGGTGCTTGATCAAGGGGACTAAATATATGGCTGGATAAGGGAGATTTTATTGCATTAGGACCATTCCTCTGAGATACAGGATTTAATACTATGTCAAGAACCCTAGTAATATGGCAGACTTGCTACAAAGCCTAGAAGCATGAAAAATCAATAGCCTACGCTGAGGCTGAAATGCCAGAATTTCCATGGAAGAGGAATGAGAAAATTATTAAAAGACCCAGGAAAGTAGGCATGCTGAAATGGATATACTGTGTAAAGCCACATCACCTACCAGATGATTATGTTCCTTGGGAAGACCCAGAAGATATACAGTTTACCAAGGTCTCAAGGAAAGCTCTGATGAGAAGGTCACCAGCATCAAGAATTTCAGTAATACCTCTCATGTATATAGGTCATGGATAATGACAGAAGAAGCTCTCACAGGACAAAACTCATTAATAGCAAAGGGATGACTGGATCCCTAAAACAAATGAGGACAGGTGGCTGTGTTTAACAGTCAGAAGCCAGGTGGATGTAATTTTTATAAAAAACAGCAAGGTTGAAATGGCAGCCAAGAAGACGGGACCTGAATGAATTGTTAACAGACTCTGGCACCCAGTAGATGTGGGTGAATATATGTGCACCAAACAAAATTATTATTCAACTTGTAGCATCAGAGGAGAAGGCAGAGGATAAGATGGTTGGATGGCATTATCGACTCAGTAGACGAGTTTGAGCAAACTCCAGGAGATGGTAAAGGACAGGGAAGCCTGGCATGCTGCTGTCCATATGGTCACAAAGAATTGGACATGACTGAGTGACTAAACAACAGCCATCAGAGGAAATCAAGAGGCTGAGAGCAGTCACCCAAGTAAAAAGTCATGATTCTTTGCCCATTTTCTGGATCTGAGCCAGTTTTTAGATCCTGAATTTGTTGATTGAAGAGGAAATAGAACCTCCTGAATGAAAGACTGCAATACCATAGCAAGTTATGCAGTAGTGATTTCTCCAAGTTTCCCCAAAGAAATATATAGCAATTTACTCGGGAACCTTGTGAAAAAAGTAATACTCAACTAATCTGAAGACTGTTGGATACCATGTTGAAATTAACATTGACACCTGGAAACATGACATATTGTTGTGGTCCCTCTATTAAGACAGAGACTATGGCGTCCAGGTAAAATATGGACTTTGACACAGGTCTAGCTTGTTGTTTGTTCCTTGAGTTTGTGAATCACCCTATGGTAATCTCCCCAGTCTCCAAAAGTATAATTGCTAATTGGGGCAACATCCACATTGGGTCCTTGGCCAATAGAGTAAGAGCTTTCTATACTAATAGAGGTTCAAGTGCAAATGCCTAAACTTCCCTACCAATGTGCAAGACATTAGCTTTTAAAAAGTATTGTGTTCTAGGGGTGGGAAGAATAGAAGTTGATGCTACCGTTAAGGCTCTAAAGGAAATGAGTGGTGGTCCCAATTATATCTCCATGTAAGTCACCATATGACACTTATAGCAAAACCAGACTGATCCTACCACACATCAATCAGATTGTAATCCTTATTGCACCTGCATGCCAAATGAGGTATCTCTTGCTAATAAAGATTAAATAGCCTAGATACATGAATATATCATGGATTTAGCCAATGTTTGGTTTCCTATCCCTGTTGGAAGAGCAGATCAGAAACAGTTTATATTTCTGCAGACTAGACAATAATACATCTGCACTTTATCCTCAAGGCTATGTTAATTCTTCTATCTTCTGATGTCAGCAAAATTTGCAAGAATCCTGTGATCAGGGGCTTTCTTGGACATCCCCTCAAAAATAAATGCAAATGATGGCATCTTGCTCTTCCCATCACAAAGAAGGATGTACAGGCCTATAGGCCTTTTGAGACCCTAATGAATGGAAGTCACTCAGTCGTGTCCAACTCCTTCTGACCCCATGGATTGTAGCCTGCCAGGCTCCTCTGTCCATGGAATTTTCCAGGCCAGAATACTGGAGTGAGTAGCCATTCCTTCTCCAGGGGATCTTCCCAACCCAGGGATCGAACCCAGGTCTCCTGCATTGCAGGTGGATTCTTTACCATCTGAGCCACCAGGGAAGCTCAGGAATACTGGGGTGAGTAGCCTATCCTGTCTCCAGTGAATCTTACCAACCCAGGAATTGAATCAGGTTCTCCTGCATTGCAGGCAGATTCTTTACCAGCTGAGCTACCAGGGAAGCCCTGGAAGTAGCATATTTTACACCTAAGAACACTGCTTCATCTATTATACAAAAGACTGCCAGCTTTGAATGGGGCCCAGAGCAGGAAAGGATTCTTCAGAAGATCTGGTCTTTGGGCCAGGTAGCCTGCCACTTGGGTCATTCAGTATGGCAGACTTTATGGTATTAGAGATCAGCGGTGAGAAAAACGCCATGCGGAGTTTGTGGCAAGATCCAATAAAAGAATCAAAAGGCATCTTGGGGTTCTGGACCTGGGTCCATGCTACCTTCAGTAAAGAGTTATGTGCTGTTTAGTTGCTAAGTTATGTCCAACTCTTTTGTGACCCCATGCACTGCAGCCCACCAGGCTCCTCTGTCCATGGGATATCCCAAGCAAGAATACTGAAGTGCATTGCCATTTCCTTCTCCAGGGGATCCTCCCAACCCGGGGATCGAACCTGCATCTCTTCCACTGGTAGGCAGATTCTTTACTGCTGAGCCACCAGGGAAGCCATACTATTTCCAAAAAACAACATCTGATGTGTTGTTGGGCACTGATAGAGACAGAATAGAGATAGAGCATGGAACGTCAAATGATCATGCATTTAGAACTGCCATTAGGATTCGAGTTTGGTCAGGCCTACCAAATCATAGGATTACAATTTATTGTAAAATGTACCTGTACATTGTCCATTTTGGATCAAGTACAGGAAGGACAGGGCATGAGCAGGTAGTGTGAACAAGTAGCCTAGATTCCATGTCATTAACCACTGTTACAAGAGTGTCCTTCCATTAGTTCATATCAGTAACCTGTGTGTCATCTTAAAATTAGCTCATGGGAGAGGAAAACAACTTAGCTTGATTTAAGGGTGGATTAGCTTTTAATGTGGAGGTATGCTGAAAATGTATAGCTGCTGCAAAGCATGGTGTGTCAGGAGTGAATGTGTAAAACAGTGGCAAGGAAAGTCTTCCCCAAATGCTTGTGCACTGTTGTGGGAATGTAAACTGATACAGTCATTATAAAAAATACTATAGCTACTCCTCAAAAAATTAAAAATAGAACTACCATATGATCCAGCAATCCTACTTCTGGATATCTATCAGAAGAAAATGAGAACAAATAATTCAAAAAAATACACATCCCTGTATTTATTGCAGTATTATTTACAATAACCAAGATATAGAAGCAACCTGTGTCCACTGATAGCTGAATAAATAAAGAAGATATGGTGATCTTTTGCCCCAGAGGGAAAACGTTTTCATCATTGAACTGTAAGTTATGGCTACTACCTGGGAACTTGGCATTCTTTGAGTCCAGCTACCAGCAGGCATGAAGAGGTGTAATCTTGGCAAGAGTAACTGACCCTGTTCGAAAAGAAAGTTTGTTCCTGTTACAGAATCTAATCTATGAAAGTATGAAATTTATTTGGCATCCAGGTGATCTACCTGGATACTTCTTTGCCCAGTCATGATGGTAAATGGATAAGTGAAGACAATTTAGCCTGAGAAAAGCACGGTGACCAGGAACTCAGACCACTCAGGGATGAGTATCTGTGGTATATCATCAGGTCAACCACTGGGAAGAGCTGAAAAACTAGCTAAGGGTGAGGGGAATCTGGATTGAATAGTATAGTAGCTGGGTGATTAGTATCAGTTGTCACTCTGAGACTTAGAGAAGTTTATTCCACTAGCCAGGGCAGGACTAGAGTGAGTCAGCAAAATATCTAGGGAAGAAAATTCAAAGAGATGGTCTCTAAAGAGAAGAGAGCTTTCAAACTAGTAACCTAACTTTCTGCCTTAAAAAGCTAGGAAAAGGAGCAAATTAAATTCAAAGCAAGTGGAAGGGAGGAAATAATAAAGACTAAAGTGGAAATAAATGAAATAGATATTAGAAAACAGTAGAGAACTTTAATAAAAGAAGAAATTGGGTTATTTGAAAAGATCAAGAAAATGGATGAATTCCTTATTTTTTTAATTGGTTAAATTTTTTTGTTTTTTGGGGGCAAATTTGATATCTTAATGATCTTCCAGTCCATGAACACAGTGTATCTTTACATTTAATTAAGCCTTTTTTACTATCTTCCAATAAGATTTCCTAATTATCTCATTAAATGTTTTACAAGTTTTGTTAGGTTCATTTCTAAATACCTTTAGATTTCCATTCTGTTACTAATAGTACATTTTAATTTTTAAATCTTTAGTTCTTTCCTTCTCTTATGCAGTAATTCCATAGAACTTTTACATTGCTTTCATAGTAATAAAAATAGTTAACATTATATAATGCTCACTATATGCAAGTACCCTTCTGTATTCTTTTTAAATTTTTTAATTGAAGTATAGTTTAATTACATTGTTGTATTAGTTACTGACGTACAGCAAAGTGATTCAGATATATATTTATATATTCTTTTCCATATTCTTTTCCTTTATCACAGAATATTAAATATAGTTCCCTGTCCTATACAGGAGGACCTTGTTGTTTATCTATTCCATATATGTCGTTGTTGTTCAGTCGCTCAGTTGTGTCCAATTCTGCACCCCCATGGACTGCAGCACACCAGGCTTCCCTGTCCTTCACTATCTCCCAGAGCTTACTCAAGCTCATGTCCCTTGAGCCGGTGATGCCATCCAACCATCTCATCCTCTGTCGTCCCTTTCTCCTCCTGCCTTCAATCTTTCCCAGCATCAGGGTCTTTTCCAATGAGTTGTTTCTTCTCATCAGGTGGCCAAAGTATTGGAGCTTCAGCATCAGTCCTTCCCATGAATACTCTGTGTTGATTTCCTGTAGGATTGACTGATTTGATCTTCTTGCTCTACAAGGGACTCGAGTCCTCTCCAGCACCTCAGTTTGAAAGCATCAATTTCTTCAGGGTTCAGCCTTCTTTATGGCCCAACTATCACATCCATGCATGCCTACTGGAAAAACCATAACTTTGACAGTATAGGCCTTAGTTGGCAAAATGATGTCTCTGATTTTTAATACACTCTCTAGGTTTGTCATAGTTTTTCTTCCAAGGAGAAACATCTCTTAATTTCAGGACCGTAGTCACTGTCTGCAGTGATTTTGGAGGCCAAGAAAATAAAATCTGTCACTGTTTCCATTTTTCCTGATTTATTTGCCATGAAGTGATGGGACCAGCTGCCGTAATTTTAGATTTCTTGCATGTTGAGTTTTAAGCCAGCTCTTTCACTGCTCTCTTTTACCTTCATCAAGAGGCTCTTTAGTTCCTCTTCACTTTCTGCATTAAGGTGGTATCATCTGCATATCTGAGGTTGTTGATATTCCATATACAGTAGTTTATGTCTGCTAATTCCTCCCTGTTCCTTTTCCCTTTGGTACCGCAAGTTTGTCTTTTTTTTTTTTTTTTTGCTAAAAAAAAAATAAAGAATACAATGATGATTTACAATGTGTTAGTTTCTGGTGTACAACAAATAAATCAGTTATATATACATATATATATTCTTTTTCATATTATTTTCCATTATAGTTTATTACAAGATACTGTATATGATTCCCTGCGCTATATAGAAGGACCTTGTTGCTTATCTATTTTACATATAGTAGTTTGTATTTGCAAATTCTGAATGTCTAATTTATCCCTGCTCCTCCCCACTCCTTTCCCCTTTGATAATCATCAGTTTTTTTCTATTTCTGTCTTTCTGTTTTTTATATAAGTTCATTTGTATGTATATAATATAATTACATAAGTTCATATTTTAGATTCTACATGTGAGTGATATGATATGATACTTGTGTTTCTCTTTCTGACTGACTTCACTTAGTATGGTAATCTCTAGGTCCATCCTTGTTGCTGCAGATGGCATTATTTCACTCTCTTTTATGGCTGAGAAGTATTCCATTGTATATATATATATCCCACAAATAATGGTCTTTTTTATCTGTTTATCTGTTGATAAACATGTAGGTTGTTTTCATGTCTTGGTTATTGTGAATAGTGTTGCTGTGAACATAGCCACCAAATTGTGGCTTTGTCTGCACACATGCCCAGGACTGGGATTGCTGGATCATATTTTCAGTTTTTTGAAGACCCTCTATACTGCTTTCCATAGTGGCTACACCAATTTACCTTCTCGTATAGGAAAGTTTCCTTTTCTCCACACTGTCTTCAGCGTTTATTATTTACAGACTTTTTAATGACAGCCGTACTGACCATGTGAGATAATACCTCACTGTAATTTTAACTTGCAGTTCTCTGATATTCAGCAATGTTAAGCATCTTTTTTATGTGCCAGTTGGCCATCTGTGTGTCTTCTTTGGAGAAATGTCTATTTAGGTCTTCTGCCTGTTTTGTGATTGGTTTTTTGTTGTTGTTGTTGAGTTGTATGAGATATTTGTTTACTTTGAAAATTAAACCCTTGTCAGAAAAATTAACAAATATTTAACCAGACTGACCAAGTGAGAAAAGGAGAAGACCCAAATTAGTGAGAATCTATAAAAATTTTTAGACGCTTTGTACATTGCTCTTAGGAATATAAAATGATGCAACCACATGGAAATATCGTTCCTCAAAAAGCTAAATTTTGAGTTACTAGATGACCTAGAGATTCTACTCACAGGTCCGAGAAAAACTAAAACCTATGTCCACACAAAACAATTACTAAACACAAAACTGGAAACCACTGATATGTAGTATTCTTTAAAAGACTGAATTTTGTGGTGTGTGAATTACAAATAAGCAAATATGTCCAAAATTAAGAGAGGGAGGCACCTAGGGGGCTGAATTTGAGGAGGTATTCATTTTTATGCAAGAAGCCCCTAAATTCTGTGCCCTAGTTATCTCACTTGCCTCACCCTATTCATACATCTGCACTAAAGTTTCCTTTGTAATTTCCCATGATGGGGGGGGTGGAGAAAACAAACAAACACCCCAGTGAGATGCTAGAGAAGCCATTCCACAAAAACATATACAAAAGTTGGCCCAGGAGATTCAAGGGATGGACTGTAGTGGACACGGATGTGTGCCCTCCAGATTTTTTGTAAGGAGCGACTTGTGGCACTGGTAGCAGAGAGTGCTGTGAGCAGTCTTCAGCTGCCAGTCTTTTCAGAGACTGCCTGAGCTACAGAAAACCACTTTGCTGAAGGCAGCGCTCTTTCTGAGGCATTCCACGTTCAGTGACTGATAGCAGAAATGATATGCTCAGCCATTTTAGCCCAGTGTAGGATAACTGATGGGTCACTTTAGCTGCACAGCCTCCCTGTAGAGGAGGCTGAGGTGGTTGTTCAGGCCACCCTTAGAGCTCAACTTCCTCTTCTCCCCACTCAACTTGCTTCTCTTCTTTCCACGGTTGTTATCCCGAAGATACTTCCTAATAAACATTCTGAACCCTAAGCTCTTTGCTTTCCTGACCTCTTGACCTTTGATGAGATCTACAGAAGTTATAAGCAAATAAACAGATGAACAGCAAACACACAGAATCAGTTACAGTTAACCAGTATCTTTCTCTTCAGGAATGTTGATACCCATTTATAAAGGTAACAGACCCCAGAGTTAGAGAGTCATCTCAGTTCAGATTCAACAATCATTCATGGAAATGACCTAAATTTGTCTTCAGAATGAAAGGGGGAATGAGGCAGTCAATAAGGAAATGATTGTTGGAAAAGACCCTGATGCTGGGAAAGATTGAAAGCAGGAGGAGAAGGTGATGACAGAGGATGAGATGGTTGGATGGCATCACTGACAAGATGGACATGAGTTTGAGCAAGCTCTGGGAGTTGGTGATGGACAGGGAAGCCTGGCATGCTGCAGTCCACAGGGTCACAAAGAGTTGGTCACGACTGAGTGACTCAACTGAACTGATAGGTGTTGAGAGCAGCCTCAGATGCTGGCAGAGGTGGTAGACCATGGTGGGAGGGATGTGGTGTAGGCACTGTTCTAAAGGGGCTTAGAGTCTTTTGATAGATGTGGGTGATAATCTCTCTAACCATAAAGCTTTTGTGCAGGATTAATGATGAGAATTTGGAACTTCTTTTGTCAGAGTATTTCAGCTACCCATTCCTATTTCTTCTCTCCTTGCAGCCTCCTCACTCACTGACTTACTCTAGACACCCTGGTTCCTACTGCACATATACTTTGCCTGAGGGTTAGGATAGCCTCCCAGAATGTCTGTAGAGCAGACGACTGCATCATGTACTTGGATACAGGTTCTGGGATAAATCTGTGTGTGATGTGAAGTTGTGGGTTTTTGATGAGCAGGTCATGGACCTCAGGGCATGAGCCAAGACCCTTAATCAACATATTAATGTGGTTTTGTAAAGCATTTCCCACATCTCATCTCTTATTCCATGAAAGTTGCTTAAAGACTGACTCTCACTATATACTGCAACCTTCTGAAAAATGAAATAGAAAAATAAAAAGAGTATGAATTGAAGTTCTACTGCTTATTACTTATACGATTCTGGCAAAGTTGTAAAACAACTGTGAGCTAAAGTTTTCTCAGGTATAAAATGAAATGAAAGTAGCTGTGCGGTCCACCTCTCAAGGATTGTTGGAAATATAAAGGTATTGAAAGCGAGCATTTCATAAACTATAAAACACTATATAATTGTAAGGTTTATTATTTTCAGCTGTTCCTACTTCATTGTAAATATTGTAAATGATATTGCCTGTCAATTTTCTTTCTGTATCTCAGGATACTGAAAGAATGGAAGTTTTAATGGAAAAATAGGAAGGGATGATTTGGGAGAAGTTACATGATTTAGTTGTTGAGGCTGAATCTGAGCATGTGTCTAACAGGGAGGGAGATTGTACTGGATCAGCTTGAGAGATGTGAATTGGTGGTGGAGAAATCTGGCAACAGTAAATTAATTACCTTGCAGTTCTCCAAGAGAGAGCTATGGACCATACAGTGTCTGAAAAGATCCGAGTACTGGTAACTTCATTCATTCATTCATTGGTTCATTCATTCATTTAAAAAACATTCAGCCATATTTCACTTTGTGCTCAATCCCGGGAGACTTGAGTAAGATAAAATCACTCAGAGTGATGGCAGAGACAGACCAACAGAACACCTATTTGAGTGTAACGTGTTAAAGCCATGACAGAGGTAGCGAGGCTATGAGAGGAGCACAGAGGAGAAACATCTATATTGGATTAGGAAGCTCAAGAAAGATTTCTTGGAAGAAGTGATGCTTGAGCTGCATTTAGAAGAATGAGTAAGTCTTAGATGACATAGGGACAGGGAGAGTGTTTTCCTGGAAGAGGGAACAATATGTGCAAAGACTTGGAAGCCCGAAGCAGTCTGTTGTATTTTGAGGAATCACAAGTAGTTTCAAATGACTGTTTTAAAAATGTGTGGTGAAGGGTGGGCGGAAGAAGAGAGGTGTGTATGGAGGTGGGAGAAGAGGGACATAGGGCAGCACATGGCCAGAATCGCTGAGCTTGATCCTGAGAGCTGTGTGGGACCTGAAAACAGGGTGACAGTGACATGGTCAGAACTGCATTTTAGAAAGAGGGTGGAACTGATAGGAAAGAGTTAGGTCCAGAGGCGGGAAGCTCAGTTAGACATGTGAACAGCAGGTACAAGGGCAAGAATAAGGCCGTAGGCTGGCTGTGGGGATGAAGAGGAGGGAACAGAGCTAAAAGAGGCTGCACAAGTTGATAGTACAGGGTTCTGTGGCTGAACACGGAAGTACATGTGTGACAAGACAGACAGCCTCTCAGAAGCTGGAAAGTACAGATCATTTGAGTTTGGTCACTTGACTCCTATTAAAACCTTTCTAGTATAGGTATCTGCAGGTGGCCTACCTACTTTCAGGTTCTGGGAGAGGGACCAAGCATTATCTCCAGTTCTAGTCAGTTAAATAAAGGGCCAATCACAACATCAATCATGCCCAGTCCATTATTTACTCTTAAGAAATGGAGCTCATTTAAAGCAGACCCGGGTCTCTAGTTTTTCACATTCCCTGCAAGGTCCCAGATTCTCTGCCTTGCATCCTCCATAGAGCAGTGGGCAATGACCCAGAGCAGACTTCACCATAGGATCATCCTCTTCAGCTGATGCTCCCCCTCCCAGCATCATGCCATACTCTGTCGGAAGTGACGGATGACTATTTTGGTCTTGGGATTTCCTTTCTGGAGTGTCTGTCACTTCTGCAGTCTGTGATGAATGCATTTTAAAGAGCTTAAAGGCTGTTTGACTGGGGCTGAGGCATCTATTTTAGGTTGAGAATTGCTGACATCCAGGAGTGTGTGTGTTTTTTTTTAAATAGAAAGAAGAGTATTAGAAAGAGATGCCTGCTCTTTTACACAGCAACATTTCTATGTTACCTAGTGATCTGGGATGGCATGGTGCACCTTGCAATCTGTAAATTGTGACCCATGGTGGATTACAGAAATGGCCACAATGTCCTCCTAGAATCCACTCCCTTGCAATGTGACCTTGTGGTTCCTCCTATCAAGCCAGGAAGACTTTTTCTCATGACATTGAAAGAATGGGGATTTTAAAGGGAAAGAAGAAAGGGAATATTTGGGAGATATGATTGACTTGGCACAGTGCTCAGGGTGGGCAGGTCTTAGTGTGTATCTTCTAACTAGGAGGCAGAATGTACTGGATCAATGCAGGAGATAAAGAGTATTGGGGCACTGCTAGGGAAAATAATTTCTTTGCAATTCTCCAAGAGACAGCCCTATGCCAAACAGTGTCCAAGAGGAGCTAAGTGGAGATAACTTCACTTATTCATCCATTAATTCATAAGCTCATTGATTTATAAACTCAAAGAACATCTATTAGCTTTTAATTTATACCCCCCAGGCACTATGAAGTTGAGGCAAGTTCATAGGTCATTCATTTCAGTATATTGTGGCAATCATAACTGAGATTCAGTGAACCTACACCAGCTGAGGCCAAAAGAATCACCTAGAAGAACTGTGAATTAAATAAATGGAGATGTTTCTAAGCCTCTAAATTTTGGGCTGGTTGTGCAGTGAAAGCTAAGTTAGGCATGATCTAAATCTGAGGAATAAGTATTTTGGTCCTTATTTTTCTAGAAACCTCCTTAGGTCTCCCCTGAAGATGGGTGATGCCAAATTTTAAAATAAAAACATTCCATGCACTAGAGCAGAGCAGAAAATTCATGGAGGCAGATGAAAATGCTTGAACCACCACTGTTTGAAATATAGAACACAACCAGGATTAATTTTTAAGGGATGCAAGGAAGGCTAGACCCCAGTAACCTTTAGAATTTAGAAGCTTACAAATGTAATTAAAGATACTCCTTCAATATTTTTATTTCCCCAGGTAACAATCGATTTGATGATTTTTTCTATTGCCTCTTTATTAAACATTTTCAGCTCATAAACACCTTATGCTAAGCTTATTTATCACAGAAAAATTACCTTTCCATTTCTTCTGAGTAATCTTCAAATTCTCTGTGCTTTGCCAAAATGAACCATGTGATATCCTGGGATTATGTGAAACCTTTCAAAGGTTCTCTTTGAAAATAATAATATAAAATGTAAGAATAAAATAGCAATAACTGTTAATGTAAAGTTAATATGGATTGGACACTCGGTTTAAGACTCTACATTCACTATCACATTCAGTCATTTCCTTAGCTCATCTAAGGTTGAAATTACTTTCATCAGTCATTCCACTTCTCAGGTGACTGAGAGACAGAGATCTCCCATTAGGGAGGAAGTTAAAATAGTAGAAGGCATTTGTAGCATCCCAGGTCATTGGATCATGGATACCATGCTCCTAGCTGTCATTTTGTAGTGCTATATCTGACTGGGGTTGAATCCACACTCTGCCACTATTTTCTTGGGCTAGCCATTTGCCTTTTCTGCACTTCAATTTCTTCATCTATAACATCTGGTGAGAAAATACAGGTGCAGAAACAGAGGACTAAAAGTGCCATTTTATATTAGTATAGTAGTAGATATGGAAGTGCTCTGAGAATATAAAACAGCTCCTTGCACACAGTAGGAAGTTCAATTTTGTCTCTACAAAGATTGCCAAGGCAAGCAGTTAGAGCTTTGATTTCAACAGGTCTCCATATATGTCTGTCTCTTCCCTCTTTCTCCACACTATATTTGAAAGATGTTCCATAAATCTGAATGTCTTGAACAATTCCCAGTTCTGATCCATGAGACTGAACCCTAGCCATCTTTGACCTTAACAGAAGACAAACCTAGAAGCTCAGGGACAACAAACAATGTGGCATTCTCCTATGAGAGTTGCATAAACTGGTAGCAACAAGAATGTTCAGTGAGTGATCGTGGGGGCAAAATGTCTGTGAAGGCAAACGGCACTCAGTGAGAGGGAAGGTTTAGGAAACTCACAGATGTGGCCAGTGTATACAGAGGAAATAGCCACTCCCTTTGTGCTTCCTGAAGAATGTCAACCTTCTTCATGTGCACAGTGGATGAATGAGATGGATGCTTAGAGGAAATGATTTTTTTTTTAATGTTGCACTAGGATTTGTCCTTTGTGTGGTCCCAAGTAGCCCAACCACTTAGATACACAGGCAAGTGCTCATGCAAGGCTACATTTGTGCACACTCATACACCCAACTCATATATGTGCATAGGGACACACACGCATACAGACCCATGCACACATCACAAACAATATGCTTAAGCAGTATTTACCTGTTATAAGAAACATTTAGCAAATATGGCTGAAGGAAAGGAAAAGCAATGGATAACACAAGGTAAAATGAAGCCTCAATTGCTTAACAAAGAAGAAGGGAAAATGCATGAAACATCAGGCTCCAAGGCCAGTGAGGAGGACTGCCCCTCTGGTCTCATAAATCCTATGTAACAAGACAGAGATTACCAGCCATAAAGCATCTCATTCTCACATGATGTCATTTCCACATATATGGTATTTAAAGAACACTATGATGAGTGCTAACTCAGGTCACTGGGGAAAAGACAAATGTGTTCAGAAAGGAGTTTTTGTTGTCAAAGTGAGGTTTTAGAACTTGTCTCAAAAGGATGTTACAAAACTGCTTTGAAGAAATAAATACACACATATGCATGAATTATTATTTTTCCCTTCAGTTTTACACATTAGCAGGAATCTAGATTGCTGAATAAGGAAGCCAAAAGGACATAATATTTGAGTTCATGGAAGCATTAGCTGTTTTTTTCTTTGTGTGTGCCATAAATGTTGCCACTGATGTGCTTTACATCAGGCCACACCTGGGTACTACTGGAATACAGTTCAGGCTTGTTGGATGACTTGTCCAGGTCACCTCAGTCACTTTTGTGTTGTTGATGGTCTTTCTAATTAAGAGAACTTCCATCAACATCCCATGCCCATGAACAAAAGGGGCACCCTCTGCTCTAAGAGGAAGTGAAGTCAATCTTCTATGTTTGTTATCTCCTAGTTTCCAAGCCTTTGTCACACCTACTCTACCTCTTGTCTACCTACTGTGTTCTTCCAAATTGAGTCTTATGGCAAGGACAGACACCAGATTATGGGGCTTAGGTTGAGCTCCCATCTTCCCTAAGCACTGCTTAAGTTAGTTGTAAGTAGGAGTTATAACCAACTTAGGAAACCAGGGCTTTTGACAGCAGACTCAAATCCCTTTCCATTTAAATCTATGTTCCTCCCCCTCCCCGCAACACCCACCCCAAATGTGTGCCATTACACACATAAACGGTCCACATAGAGCATATGGACACCTAAGCAACCTAGGTCTCAATAAGGATTTCAGTGTGGGGTTATACATATCCACTAATTCTTTCACTTATCCATCCAAGGGAAATTTATCCCAGGCTGGGTGCTATGAAGTTTCGAATATAAAGATAATATGCCTCTGCTTTCAATAAGCTTTAAGCTCTTATAGTGATTTGGGATTTCATTATACCTGAACTTTCCTGAAATTTCCAAGTACTCATTAAAAGGGGGAAAACTCATTTAAAGGGACCACTGATTGAAAGGACAGATAAATCTGAAGGATTGGAAAATGGAGACTATTTGGGAGAACTAGAGGAGGCCTATTATTTAGCATAGAAAAAAAAAGAGCTGAAGTGATGACTGAATAAGAATATTTAAGTGTATAGAAGATGGACTACATTATGGATCTATCATCCATGAATTTATCTAAAACCTTTTTCAATCAAATTATCTTCTTTTAGTTTGCACTATCTCTTGGGTTAGTGAGTTCCTTTTTTGAACTGCCTGCTGTGTAGAATAACACATCCTTTTGCTTCTGAAATTTCTTCCTGTAAACTTATAGGGACTCCTACTAATTCTGAGTTTATAGGATTTAGTGAGTAGGTCATTGTGTGCCTTACCTGTACCCTGCATGATTTTGTAGATGTCTTTCATATCCATGGGCTTCCCTTGTGGTTCAGCTGGTAAAGAATCCACCTGCAATATGGGAGACCTGGGTTTAATCCCTGGGTTGGTGGGAAGATCCCCTGGTGAAGAGAAAGGCTACCTACTCCAGGATTCTTGCTTGGAGAATTCCATGGACAGAGGAGCCTGACAGTTTACAGTACATGGGGTCACAAAGAGTTGGACATGACTGAATGACTAACACTTTCATTTTTACCCTCAACCTTCTATTTTTTCTGAAGAGTCCTTGTTTTTCCTTACAGAGAAGAACTTCAAATTTTGTTACCAAATTAGCTGCACAATTTCCTGATATTTCCCTAGTATGTCTTTTTGGGAGTATGCTAAAAATGACAAATTTATCAGTTAATCTAAGAGACATCCCCCCCGCCTCATTTTAACATCTCTAAAATCAATATTTGTCCTACAATTAATGTTAAGAACGCAGTGTGTCAAATTTTGATTGGCAGATTTTTTCCCTTGGTGGTAAAGAAAGATAATGGTGTGTCTTGACTGTCACTTTCAATTTCATGACATACAGTATTGATATATTGTTGGTCTTTTGGAACCGTGGATGGTAGGACACGGCAGTAATGTTTATGAGATACTTCTTGGATACTCTAGGGTTTAGTTTATTTGGGTATTTGTTCAATGATTATTCAGGTGTTTTTTTCCCCACTGACATCTTTGTGGTCTCAAAGACTAGATCACCTTCTCTGCTATTTATAAATTTTGGTATAGTACCACATGGGCTTCCCTGTTGGCTCAGATGGTAAAGAATCTGCCTGCAGTGTGGGAGACCCAGGTTCAATCCCTGGGTCAGGAAGATCCCCTGGAGAAGGAAATTGCAAACCACTCCAGTATTCTTGCCTGGAGAATTCCATGGACAGAGGAGCTTGTGGGCTACAGTCTATGGGGTTGCAAAATTGGACACAACTGAGTGACTAACATTTTCACCACAGACCTGTAAGTGCTTCAAAGATAGTAACCAATAAAACTGGTGAGGAAGTCCCTGGAATCTGGCCTCAATTGCTAATCTGGCTCCCCAGGCAAACCCTACAGGATTTTCCCCCCATTGGTTCTATCTAGAAGACAGAGGCATAGAGAAAAGAGTCTCTGTCCCTCATCCTCCCAACTGGGTTCGAAGATAAAAGCTAAGACAATGTCAGGATGGTACTCCGAGTTCCTTGGTAAAAGAAATTATAGAAAACAGCATGATATAATTATTATTATCATGTTGACCATGTCCCTTGAAATCTAAGTCATTCTGGAGGATGGATTTTCAACTAAAGTACAGCTCTATAATCTGAGTTTAATTGGAAGCAGAGTCTGTTCGGCAAGCTTCTCTGCATGAATCTCGTTTCTAAGGCGGATTGTATTTCACTTTGCATAATGAGGCAATCTTTCTATTTACTGATTATTTCCTTATATAACTTGATCACTGAAAAGAAGTCACCACCAAGACCTAAAACAACTGACTCATGAACATGTTCTCAACTCCTGATGTGCAGAGCACTTAAGATGTCCTCTTGCTTGCAGATTGAAGTTTGCGTGCACTGTGTATCAGAGGGTGCATATTCCTGGCATTTTATATAGAAAGTCAGAAGGAAAAGAATGGGATAATGGCTGGCATCTGGAAGATAAGAGAAAGAATGCAAAATTCCTAGGGTTGATTAGTAATGGCAAAGTCACATTCGTATAACACTTTATAATTTCATATTAATTTGCTTCTCTCTTCCACTGTGATAGAAAAAAAAGCAAAATAGGTGTTATCCACCTTGTGTGAGAAAAGCAGTCATTAAAGTTGTTGACTTGCCCTAAATCACAATTAACAATGGGCAGAACCAAGAATTGAGTCCAGTGGGATTTCCCTGGTGGTCCAGAGGTTAAGACTCCATGCTTCCACTACAAGGGCATGAATTCGATCCCTGGTTGGGGAACTAAGATCATGCATGCTGTGCAGTGTGACCAAAGAAAAAAAAGAATTGAGTCCAGATATTTTGATTCATAACCTTGAGTGTCTTGCTGCTTCTCTGTGAAAGCTGAATATGTTTCAGGCTTTACCCTAGCCCACATGACAGCCATAGAGGCAGCTACCAATACTGTGTTGCCGGTGATTCAGATAAGGGACCAAAAAGGCTTGTACTGGTTTCCTTAAATAATGCCTTCAGTCATCCAATTTGTTTTGATAGCACAGGTCAGAAACAGCCTTCTCCATTGTTCCTATGATTATCTCCTTGCTGGTTTTCTGTGTAGAACTTACCCTGATATATAACTTTTCTATGTATTAGTGCATTTGCTTAGTATCTCCCCTATAGAATACAAAGGTGCATGTGGGTATATATTGTTCCATGTTCAGGCAGCACAATGCCTGACACACAGTAAGTGTCCAACAAATATTTATTGAGTGAACTAATTGAGAAAAGATGCTTGTAAAGGCTAAATTTCCCAATCAACACCAAAGTTAATAGCATGGACTTTTATAAGTGACCCATTTACTAGAGATTTTATTTTCTTGAACAACAAATCTGTACTCAAAGGAATCATGATATTTTGTAGTATAAACCCAGAATCTTAAATTGTGCTGCCAGGAATACCATATCATCTGCATTTAATTATACATTTACTGTATTATAAACCTTGGTTATCTCGTTACAACTGGAGGGAAATTAAAAGGAATGCCAAATAGCACACTAGGGACCACTGCAGGGATATAGTCTGAACTTCAGACTAGCCGTGGCCATATTTATGGTCTTCTTCCTGGGTTCAACTACCTTCATAATTCTTGATATTAACTCAATGAACCCTCCAATCTTCCTAAACTTATGTAAGCAACCTTGGTAATGTGGTAAGAAAAAACCTGTATTCAATGTAGCATGTATCTTGTACATTCAGCAAAGCTGGCTCTCTTCTGCTCATAAACTATCTCTCGTAAATTTCAGCAAAGCTTCAGGAAAAATTTCTGTCTTTTGCAATAGCATCAAGACCCTCTGTGCAGACATTGTGCTGTGTTGGTTGATGTGCTTGTTAAATTGATCCAGTGCTTATGTTTTAGTTAGAACTGATGATACTGACACAAGTCAGTTCTACTTATCACTCTCCTTGATCTGCTCCTTAGGTTAGGGACCACATACACCTGCTTCCAACAGGTTGGACGAACATCAATAGTAAATAATAAATTATAAATATAGATCATCTTCCACTGTCAACTATAAGCTTTCTTCCTGGACATTTTCAGTAATATCTCCTTCATCCATCTTTCCAAACCACCCCCTTTCCAAATGTATCACATTGCTTTTTAAAGAATCTTATTCATCACCCAGTATGAAAACACAAAATCTAAATTTCACCCCATCTGCCCCCAAGAATGTGATCCCTAATGCTGAGACACACTAGGGTATATAGACATGTTTTTTGCTTAAAAAAAAAAAGTAATAATAAAATGGCTTAGGGTCCTCAAGTTATGTGAATAAATATGAATTTTTGAATCTATAAAAATGAAACAATATGCCTATCCATGTTTTCTGAAAGCTCTATTTATTTTTGACTGCACTGGGTCTTTGTTGATGCACTCGGACTTTCTCTAGTTGCGGAGAGTGGGGGCTACTCTTTGTTGTGATGCCCAGGATTCCCATTGCAATGACTTCTCTTGTTGAGGAGTGTGGTCCCTAGAGCACATGGGCTTCAGTAGTTGTGGTGTGTAGGCTCAACAGTTGTGTGCGTGGGCTTAGTTGCCCTGAGGCATGTGGGATCTTCCAGGACCAGGGATTGAACCTATGTTCCCCGCATTAGCAGGCAGATTCTTAACCACAGGGTCACCACCGATGTCCCTGTGCCTATCTTTAGACTCATCATATGTTTGAGAAAGAGAAATCCTTGATCATCCATCTAATCTGATAATCCAGTGTCCTCTCATTATGCATGAGGAAATGGAGACCCAGAGGAGAGAAGCGGTTTGTCTGAGGTTGTGAGGATACTTAAACACAGGAATGGTGCTTCTTTATGTCCAATTCAATTTGATTTGTGGATGCCAGAAGAGAGGATATGGCTGGTTTTTTTTAGACTAGTCAGGATTCAGTTTGTACTCCTCACTGGGAAAAAATATTTCTAAAGTTTGTTTCTCAGTATTTGTGAGACTGTGGTTCACTGACTCCAACCTCAAAGCTGCCTGGAATTAAGATAGACTTTGAGTACCCTAGAGGGTCTTTGTTGTCATCCTAGAATGTAGTTATCTGAGTGCATTGCCTTGGGGTGGTGAAGGGGGGGAATGATGATAGGTGAGAGGAGGGAGGAGCCGAAGGAAAATGAGGAGAGAGCAAGGCCTTTGTGGACACGGGAGGAATAATCCCTGGTGGCAGAGACTGACCATTCCTTGTTCCAGCTGTGTTACAAGAACAGACACAAAGAAAAATCCCTTATTATAGCTCCTGTTTGGCCCAACACCAGAATAGGACTGGCTTAAAAGGAAAAGCTTACCTGTTATGTTCTAGATGACTCTCTTCAATTTTAGGCTGATTGCAGAGACTTCATCTGCTGGTCAGTACCCTCAATTTCAAAAAGCAGCTGCTCTTTGTGGGGGAAAAAATCTTTTTAGACTCACCTTCAGCATAGTTTAGTTATATCTTTGGGTCACTCTTGAAAATTTAATGAAAAATACTGTTTCTGACACTTATTAGATGGTTACAATAAAATTAAAACATTTTATTCATGGTATCCACATGAGAGGTCACCAAAAAATTAAATTTCAGTATCCTATTTAAGGATTACTCCCATTTTTAGTTTTGAGGACAGGGCAAGAGTAGGGTTTTTATGGAGGTGGATAGAGGAGAAATTGAATAGAGATTCTTCTGCACTTTGATTCATCTCTACCTGACTCTGGTCTCCTCTTATTTACCCAGAGGATTTTGCCTTTCATATTTTATGCATCTGAAATTTTAACTATTCTGTCTGGTTCACATATTGATCCACTTTACAGTATATTGTGCCAGTAGGTTGAGCTGTATCATCGACTCTTTGAAGTTTCTTAAAATGTCAGCATCTAGTGACTTTGAGCAGGGTGATCATCAGTAAGGTGATGAAACTTGGTGTGATCAACAACTGTTAAGTCTTTCTTTAAAAAACATAAGAAAATCAGTCCACCATCTAAAACATTCCAATGATTACAATGAGAAGACAAAAAACACAGCCATGTCACCAATTAGTCTGTGTATATGAAAGCACCAGAATTTATGCAATTCAAATCAATCCAGAATTTTCCAGAGTTACTTTGCTGGTGATGAATGTCTAGGGTATGATGAATTGGTTCAGAGATATCCTTCTCTTCTGTGGTAGAGATTGGCTGGTCTTTGGCAGCTCTGGTAGATTTTGGAGAGAGGGTATAGTAAAGTGCTTAAGAACCTAGAATGAGGCTGCCTCGATATGAAATGTAGACCTACTGGCTATTAGGTATATGACTTTACATAAGTTATTTGTGCTTAAATTTCCCATTCATCCTCCATAAGATAGGAACAGTACTATCAGTAACCTCAGAGGGATGTTGAAATAATTAAATATACTAATATGTGTAAAGCGTTAGAACAATGCCCAGTACATAGTAAGTGCTAAAAAAAAGTTACACTTACTATTAATGATAATTAGATCAAACTGTTGAAGGAGCAAACCATGAAAATTAACCAATTTATTAGGCTTCATGAGAACTGCTCCGCAAGCACAATGGAAACATCATTGACTTAGACATTACTCTGGCTGTGCTCTCTTGGGCTCACTACCTGACCTCTGTAAGATCCAGTTTCTTTTCTGTACAATGGAGTAGTAATATCTACCTCACAGCATTGCTATGAAGACTAAATAACATCCTATATAGGAAATACTGTGCCCGATACATAATGGCCAATGGATCTCACTTCCCTTCCCTTCTCCTTCTCAGTCAAACTGAGTTGACTAGGGAAAGAATGCAAAGCTTTTGAGTCAGAATTTTCAAAATGAGAAGGAAATTTATCTAATTATTAATCCAATGAATATTTATTAAGAACTACAGTGTGACAGCCCTTATGCTAGTCACTTGAGGTGCTTGAGAATGGTTCCTGCTCTCTTAGAGTTTGCAATGTGCTGGGAATAGTTAGCCTTATTAGACAAGAAATCCTCACTTTGACAAAAAAGGTATGGAAGGAAACATTGCTGATTGTCATTTCATAAAAGAGAAGATCCAGGGAAGTTTTCGGAGAAGGCAATGGCACCCCACTCCAGTACTCTTGCCTGGAAAATCCCATGGATGGAGGAGCCTGGTAGGCTGCAGTCCATGGGGTCGCTAAGAGTCGGACATGACTGAGTGACTTCACTTTCACTTTTCACTTTCATGCATTGGAGAAGGAAATGGCAACCCACTCCAGTGTTCTTGCCTGGAGAATCCCAGGGATGGTGGAGCCTGCTGGGCTGCCATCTATGGGGTCTCACAGAGTCGGACACGACTGAGGTGACTTAGCAGTAGCAGTAGCAGGGAAGTTTTTGTTTAAGAAGGGAGGTGTCTTTGGATTCCTCTGTCTCCTTGAATTGGACTGCCAAACCCTATCACAGCACAGCACCTGACCTGGGGCTTCACTCTCCATGGAGAAAATAGAAATCTAAAAGAACTGCATGTCACTGATTAGGTTAATTTCGAAGCCCCATCTGTCTCATGGCTCAAGATCCTCAGTTGGAGTTCCAGAAGCCTTCAGAACTTAAGACCAAATATTCATTCTCACTAAGAGCTTACTGGCTGATTTAGCAGAAATTTGTAAAGGTGGCTGCATGCCAAAGTTCTCTGTGGAGCTTCAGAATCACAAAATTCTTCCCTGTGGAGCTGAAAGTTTAACTTCAACAAAGCCATCTCAAACCAAATGAGGAGTTTATAGAAAGAAAAATTCATCTGTGAATTGGAGGGCTGTGCTCATGTGGAAAAGTATGAGCCTGGAATTGGATGGACCTGGAATCAGGAGGGGAAAATAGTTAGAGATACAGATTCTGGAATTGGAAATGCCTTGTTTCCATTATCTTAAGAACTGTATGTCTTGTAAGATGTTACTGAACCGTCCTGTGTCTCAGTTTCTTGAACTGAAATGTGGGTATATTAACATTAACAACTTCATTAGGTTGCTGGGAGGACAAAGCATATATAATTAAGATCCACTTGAAATTTACTAGGGGAGAAGAAGGAGAAGCTGGACAGTGCAAGTAGGAAGTGTGCTACAGTGGGCTGCTGCAGGGGAAAGCCACATGTTTATTGAGTATCTGGTATGTATTATGTTCTTTGCTGTGTGCCAATGAAAGAGGAGATACAGGGGAAAAATATTAATTGAGCATCTGAATACCAGGCATTTTCTGCACGTTATTTAATTAAATCCAAACAACATCCTTAATATGTGGTAACTTATACGGTCCAAAGTTTGCAGATGAGGAAACAGAGACTACAAAAGCTTATATAGGCAATAAATGACAGAGCTAAAACTCTAAATGCCTAGTTCAGTTCAGTTCAGTTGCTCAGTTGTGTTCCACTCTTTACGACCCCATGAACTGCAGCACACCAGTCCTCCCTGTCCATCACCAATTCCCGGGGTTTACCCAAACTCATGTCCATCAAGTCGGTGATGCTGTCCAACCATCTCATCCTCTGTTGTCCCCTTCTCCTCCTGCCCTCAATCTTTCCCAGCATCAGGGTCTTTTCAAATGAGTCAGCTCTTCACATCAGGTGGACAAAATATTGGCGCTTCAGCTTCAACATCAGTCCTTCCAATGAATATTCAGGACTGATCTCCTTTAGGATGACTGGTTGGATCTCCTTGCAGTCCAAGGGACTCTCAAGAGTCTTCTCCAACACCACAGTTCAAAAGCATCAATTCTTCGGCACTCAGCTTTCTTTATAGTCCAACTCTCACATCCATACATGACTACTGCAAAAACCATAGCCTTGACTAGACAGAACTTTGTTGGCAAAGTATGTCTCTGCTTTTTAATATGCTGTCTAGGTTGGTCATAACTTTCCTTCCAAGGAGTAAGCGTCTTTTAATTTCATGGCTGCATTCACCATCTGCAGTGATTTTGGAGCTCAAAAAAATAAAGTCAGCACTTTTTCCATTGTTTCCCCATCTATTTACCACAAAGTGATGGGACAGATACCATGATCTTAGTTTTCTGAACGTTGAGCTTTAAGCCAACTTTAAACTAAATGCCCAACTTATTCCTAAAATACATACTCTGTCCACTCTCCAAAAGATGAACAAATCTAAATCTTTCTTCCAAGGAGCTCACAGTCTAGTGCAGTAAAAAAACAAAAACAGACTACTATAGTTATGTAGATGGCATGAATTTCATAGTTACAGACTCTACTGTGTAAATGGAACTGTATTGCCTTATATCTGAGCTCACCTTAGTTCATAAATCTCAAATTCTACCAGTGGAAGAAATTTAAGGTAACAACATCATTTCTACTATTTTTTCCCTCAACTCTTTTGGATAAAGTTTCGGTCAGTTCAGGATTTTTTTGTTCCCCCTTAATCGAAAGGAGGTGTAAATGTCAAGAACTCTGATAGTCTCTGGTACTTTTTATTTTTGGTCTGTGGCTCTTCCCTGATCTTGCTCACCATTGTTGAGATGAATTTCTCAACATTTCTCATCCACTACTGTACCCACTGCTCCTCTGCTTATCCCCGTGCTCCCATCATGGTTCATGCCCTATCTTCCATCATGACAAGTCTCCTTTATGACACTCACATGAATGCCTTTTTCTCACTAGGCTTTTCAACTTGCTGTAGTTCTTTGGGAAAATGCCGGATTCAACACATAAGATAGTTGATGATTGGGAGTATAAACTATCAGCTCCTAAGTTGTGACTCTATGCTTCACTTGAAACACAGAGAATTCTCCAGATGCCTGCATCCATCAAAGAATTACTTTACTGTCCTGTCACATTTAATGAATGGCATGAAATTTCTCTTTTACATCTCAATCTGCCCCACAGAAAGAGTCTTCAGGATAAGGATTCTGAATGTCTAGCTTGAAGCCAAGTGAGTGTCACATGATGAATGCTCAATCAATTGTCTATTTTAAAACAATGTATAAATGAATTCATAAATACCAAACAAATACTTAAAAACCAAAAGTAATTTCTCCTGGGCACATGTTAGTGATATTTTAGAGTTGTTCTTTGATAATCTTATTTTCAGCCATCTCAAATGAGAACATCAAGGCTAAGTTAAGGAAAACAGATAGAAAATAATAATTGGAAAGATTTATTGGGGAAAGAAACACAGAGATCAATATCGAGCTCTAATTATGTTTGGGATCCAATGTTAAGTCATCTGCACTGATTTCTTTGAGGAAGCTTTGCCTGTGCTGGTCAAGTTATGATTTTTAAAATATAGCCAGCAATTTTTCATTCTTAGTTCAGACAAAGTGATTTTGGACTTCTTTTTAAATGCCTTTTACTAAAACTCAAGGGACAACATCATGACAAACTGTCTCACTTAGGTAAGGATACAAATTTTCCAAAATATAGGTGTTAATCTAATTCTGAATGAAATCTAGCTACAACCTGGCTTTGATGTGAATACTTTCAAACTACTATACTTTAAGTCAAAATCACTAAATCCTGAAACCCAAAGGTTTTATTTCTGGGTGGCTTTTCTCTGGTGAATTGTGACTTGGGAGGAAAAGATGTCAGAGTTAGCATGAACAACCATGCTTGAACACTAAGCATAGACCAGATAGAATATTCAAGAAAAAGAAGAAGGAAATAATGTTTCTTTGGTCCCTATTAAGAACTGGGCATCTGAAGTCATCTCACTCTTAAACAACTGTATAAGATGGGCTAAATACTTTACAATGTTGTGGTGATTTTTGCCATACATTGACATGAATCAGCCACAGGTGTACATGTGTCCCCCCATCCTTAACCTGTCCCCCCCACCTCTCTCCCCATCCCATCCCTCTGGTTTGTCCCAGAGCACTGGCTTTGAGTGCCCTGCTTCATGCATTGAACTTGCACTGGGCATAAGGTGGGTATTATCATACTCATTTTACCCATAGGGAAAAGAAGGGTCAGAGAGTTGAGAAAACCCGCTCAGTAAGTGGCAAAGTTTTGCACCTGAGGTCACTGTGTGGAGGGCTAAGACATGCTAAGGGTCATGGCAGAGGCTGAGGGCCTGATTTGGAAGGGCCAGTTGGACAGAAAGCACAGGCAGAAACATGGCCAAAGCTGAGCTCAAGATCCAGAATCAGAATTTATGTACAGATGAAGCCTGATGAGAGGATTCAAGCTAAGTACAAGATAAAAGGGAGAATCCAGACTTGACCAGCTTGGAATATGATGCACCAGGACTTAGAACAATCCATAGCATATCTGTTGCACTGAGTATTAATTGCAGGGCAGGAACTGAAGAGCTTGGGAACTAAAATGAGACTGCCTAGACAGGAAATGTGAACCCACCACCTATTAGATGAATGACTATAAATAAATTGTTTGTGCTCAAATTTTCCATCCACCATTCATAAGATAGGAACAGTAACATCACAACCTCAAGAGGGATGTTGAAATAATTAAATGTATCAATACATGCAAAACATTAGAACAATACCTGGCACACAGTAAGTGCTAAGAAAGTGTTACATGCCTTGTGTGAAAGCAGCTTTCTTGACATAGCAAGGCAGGCAGGTAGGTGGATGAGGCCAGGGTCTACAAATGACCCACCTCTTAGGAGGCCTCATACCACCGTGGGTGACACAAAAATGAGTTTGATGATATATAGTAGTAGCTTTGGCATTAGAAATATTAATTTAGATAAAAGCTTGTCTCCAAGTTAGGAAACAGAAATTTGGAAGTCAGGGGCAGGGCAAGGCCCATGAATTAGCCTAATGAGGGTGATGAGGAGGAGTTAGGTCAGTGATATTTAAGTCAGCGAACTTCTGACATGGTCGTGAAAGTTTCAGGGTTGTTCAATGATACTGGAGTATGGGATGTAATTTACCTATCAGGTAACTGACGAAAGAGGACATTTTTATCCTGTTGAAAATTACCTGGATTTTGAAGGTATATGGTATCACCTGTAAAAGCCAATTCAGTACTCTTTGTCCAGGGTTGGTGGCTGAATCAAATGAGCGAGCCGTTTCCATGTGAATTAGTTATAATTTGGTAGAGAGTGTTATGATGTGGATCATTCACTATAGAGACAGGGGTACGGGGAAGACTAGGTTATGGGTCCAGATGCAGAAAGGAGTGCTCTCCTCACCCTTCATTTATGACATTGAGGAGCCTTTCATTTGAGAATTACCTAGTTTTTATAAAAGACTAAACTCTTCCATTTTGCCTGGATCTGCTCTTGAAGTTTTCCTTTTGAGAAATGAGATGGTACTACCTTTTCCTATGTCCAATAAAATACAGGAAACGCATCCACAGGGTCATTTTTAAGACTCTAACACACTAGCCCATAACAGGCTTACTTGGTACCTCCTACAGTTAGTGATGTTAGCATGAGCCTTCCTTTAATGGTGGCAAAGCTATCACCCAAAAAACATACCTTGCCCTTGGAATAAGTTTTTCAATTTTCTATGAAACATCCAACTTACAATCCAGTTTCTTCCTGATCCCCGGGCTGGGGTTTTGATATTAGTTTGACTGGAGATGTGGTGTTCTCCTCAGGAGGTGTTTGCAACCACTGTACTCCCTTATTGAATACCAGGCAGAGCCGCAAGTCTCTGCTCTGATTCTTCACACATCTACCACCAGCATCAGGTTTTATTACAGGGGAGACAACTTCTAATGAAATATGGCCCTTAACTTCCTTTTATATTTGGTAATATCCTGAACACTTCATCCAAATGAAGCATAAAGCACTTACAACTGTGTTTTGCCATTGCACTGACCGAGGAATATATTCATTTGCAGTAACATGGGATTCAATGGAGTGGAAAATAAGCTCTGAAAATTGCTCTTGCCATGAAATTGTATCAATAAATAGGAAAAGCCCATTTAGATTTCACTGGCCAATCTCCCCCCTGTGACAGAAATTAATTTGGCCAAGTGGTGTGTATTGAAGGTAAGAAGTAAGAGGTACCAGAGGCTGGGTGAGCCACGTGTCAAGACCTGCCTGGCACAGCTAATCCATCTGACTGCTCACAGGGCCAATGGAGGGTGGCTTTGTGGATGTTTGTTGGGGGCAATGAGTGGGAGACAGCTGAAGGAGGAGAAGAAGGGCTGGAGATAGTCCCCTGAGGGTCATTGACCATGCTCTTCCTATAGCATCTCTAAGTCAGCTGAAAACTTTCCCCAAAGGAGTCCAGCCCAAGCTAAGAAAATGAAAAGTAGGACAAAATGAATATTGAACTTCTTTGAGTCAGTGTGGCTTCTGGCTGTTAATCTCAATACACCATATTCTCATAATAAAATCCTAGCAGACACATTAGAAAATAAACACATGGTTGATCTGAAGCTTATCCATGTGGAGTTGAATAAAACATCAAGTTCAGGTGTGAAGTAGTAAATTATGATGTTAAAATTTGTGAAAAATACAAAGACTTGTGATAGATGATATGGAAATAAAGTTAAACCAAGAGTCAGAACTGACAGCTTGTGCCTGATTTTAAACAAGCCATATAATCTCAGAAACTCAGTCACCATATTTGGAAAATGGGCTTAATAAGGATGCTTGCCTATCAGGGTTGCAATCAAGTGAGGTTGTATATGTGAAACTATGGTAATTGTAATGATCTGAAAATATTTTAAGATACTCTATTTCTCTACCATCTACATTGAGTTTGAACATTAATCCTGAAGGTCAATTGTACTTTTTAGAACTACTTCTTTGTGCCACTAGAGGCAGACTTTTGTGATGAAAGATGATGGACCTGGGAATCTGGGGAGCTGGATTTGAGTACAATACTGCCTCTCTTGCTATAACACAGTGAGCCCTCAGGTAACTAACTTACCATCTCGTTTTTCATATCGGCAAAATGAGATGGCCATACTGGATTATCTTTCAAATTCTTTCCAGCACCAAATTATGTATGTCTTAGATCAAAGAGGTATAATGGAAACCCAGATAGTAAGCTAGGAATAAAACAGCACATGTTGTAATTTCTAAAGCAAACAAAATACCACAGCTCTCATAGTTTGATGTTAAAGGACAAGATCATGGGGGAGATTTTGGAACTGTTTTTAGAGATCTGTACTCTCTAGAGTAAACTTGAACTAAAATCACATTACTTGGACTATTATCTGAAACTCAGATTTCTCTTTTTCTCTCTCTTTTGAATCTGCTGTTCAATGTCAGTGAAGCCTGATAGAGATAGAAGACTTCTCTCCTTTCCAGATACCCACTGAGATTCTTAAGTTTTGGCAAAGATGTAAAAACTATGTTTTCATGTGCCCAATGCCACCCTTGTTGAAGCTAGCTGTATTACTTCCTCTCCTTGCCAGTAGAGGTGCCTTGGGGACCTTCTCTTACTCTGTATGTGCAGAAAAATACACAGGAGAGCATTCCCGGGCTCTTGCTTGCTGACTAAATCCCCCCCTACCCCAACACCCATCCTCTAAATGCTTGTCAAGGAGCCCGAACAAGTGATAACTCTATGTGGATCCCAGTATAGCAAAACAAGGCCGTCTTCTCCCTCTCTATGCTCTTGCCAGACTGCCCCTTTCACCCTGCAGGGTTTCTGCTGCTCTCATCAGTCAGAGTCTAGCAGATGATCACACAGAATTGTAACAGGTGGAACATAGAGGAAAACATTAACTTGTAGTCTGTGTCCCTTTAGCAACGTGGGTGAAGAGAGTCTGTGTTCCATGGTTCCGCTTGCCAGTTTCTACTCCTGGGGAAACTGAACTCCTCCATCAAACTTTAAGAAGATCTATCAGTGCAGAGTCAATGGTGCTTAGCACAAAGTGGAATTGTAATTTGTTAGTTTAGAGAGGGTACTGCGGGTTTCCTTTCCATCTCTGTGAGAAATAGAGGAGGTGTTCTGGCCTAATCCTCAAGTCAAAGGAGGAAGGCTCTAAGCAAACCACTTTTATATTTTGAGGATGTCTACAAGAAGAAGAAACTGACTTCTAATTTCCTGATTGGACCTCTGCTCAGGGAGTGGACTTGTTGATCTTCACTCAGCACCTGTCTGGGAAAGGTGAAAAGATATTGATCAAGAGGGCATAGTGGACATGGAGTTTTCTACGCCTGAAGTGGACATGGAGGAAGGGGGCTGAAACGCTCTCATTGCTGCTCTGACCAAGGCAGCTGACTTCCACGAGAGGAGACTCTGTCAATAGGAGAGTGTGGTTTGGACCACTTGGAAGGTGGGTCAGTAGAGGTCAAGTCAGAGCCTTTCGTGTTTTTCAGGAAGACTTCTTCCTGATGCCTGTCAGCTCAGTGGCCTCAGAGGCCAGACTGTGTCAACCAAGAATAGATTCCAAAGACACAGAAACTTCAATTCCACCTCCCTACTCCAGTATACTGGAGCTGAAAGAGAGACCTAGAAGAGAGATGAGAAGAAGAAAAAGAACAGACCAGGCATCCTCCTCACTCTATGTTCCCCAGCCAGGGTCAGGCTGAATGAGGTAGAAGGAAAGATGTGAGACTGATGATTTAAACTGGGATACAAGTTCATTTGTATCAGTTTTAAAATTCTGCATATAAGCAGATATCATAAAATATTTTTTCTTTCTCTGACTTACTTTATCCAGTATAACAATCTTGAAGTTCATCCATGTTGCACAAATGACAGTATTTCATTCTTTTTCATGGTTGAACAATATTCTATTGTATGTATGTACCACATCTTCTTTATCCATTCCTCTGTTGATGGATATTTAGATTGCTTCTATGTCTTGGCTGTTGCAAACAATGCTGCAATGAACACTGGGGTACATGTATCCTCTATAATCATGTTTTTCTCTGGATATATACCCAGGAGTGGGATTGCAAGATCGTATGATAACTTTAGTTTCAGTTTTTAAGGAAACTTCATACTGTTCTCCATAGTGGTTGCGCCAAAATACATTCCTACCAACAGTATAGGAGGGTTCCCTTCTCTGCACACCCTCTCCAGCATTTATTGTTTATGAATTTTTTGATGATGCCCTTTCTGACTGGTGTGCAGTGATATCTCACTGCAGTTTTGATTTGCATTTGAAGGAAAGTTATGACCAAACTAGATAGCATATTAAAAAGTAGAGACATTACTTTGCCAACAAAGGTCCGTCTAGTCAAGGCTATGGTTTCTCCAGTAGTCATGTATGGATGTGACAGTTGGACTGTGAAGAAAGCTGAGCACTGAAGAATTGATATTTTTGAACTGTGGTGTTGGAGAAGACTCTGGAGAGTCCCTTGGACTGCAAGGAGATCCAACCAGTCCATCCTAAAGGAAATCAGTCCTGGGTGTTCATCGGAAGCACTGATGTTGAAGCTGAAACTTCAATACTTTGGCCACCTCATGCGAAGAGTTGACTCATTGGAGAAGACCCTGGTGCTGGGAAGGATTGGGGGCAGGAGGAGAAGGGGATGACAGAGGATGAGATGGCTGGATGGCATCACTGACTCGATGGACATGAGTTTGGGTAAACTCTGGGAGTTGGTGATGGACAGGGAGGCCTGGTGTGCTGCAATTCATGCAGAGTCGGACACGACTGAGCGACTGAACTGGACTGAATAATTAATGATGTCGAGCATCTTTTATGTGCTTCTTGACCATCTGTATGTCCTCTTTGGAGAAATGTCTGTTTAGGTCTTCTGCCTATTAAAAAAACTTGCTAGGTATACTCAGGAATATAAATCTTAAAAGATACACTCAACTTCAAAGGTTTACAAACTGTTCAATAAATAATCTCTATTTGGGGGGTCAGAATTGCTAATTAAATTGTTTGAATCTTAAAAAATTAATAAACTGAGATACAGGTACAGGACTAAACTGAAGTATTAATATGTGAAAGTGATCAAAAAGCTGTGAGTTCTGTGCTGCATGTCATTAAGGGTTTGAACACAGAGATTCAATGTCATTTAAGATAGCTATTGAAAAAAATAGAGCAATTCCATATTTGTATCCCAATGAACTGAACTTTTCAATAAACCAGGTAGGTGCAGAAGGATCTTGGGTTATTTTTAACATTAATAATACCATAACGTATATGTCATACTGTAACTTGTTTTTTTCTCATTGGGCAATATGTCTCCAAGATCTTTATATGTTAATATACTTGTATTTTGCTGTAATTTATAACTGCTGCATAGACTTCCACAGTCTTGTATTCCTAGAGTTTGTTTAGCCATTCTGTGGTTGATGGGTTTTCAGCTGTCATGAAATAGCCTGATAATTGGCTCAGACTGTGAGAGACAGCAAAATTTAGCACAGATCTCTACAGTAGGACCATGCATTCTGGACCAACTAAGGACGTGTCCATAAATTCTGAATCTCTGGTCCTCTCTAAGGCTAGGTTGTAAGGACATGAAGACTGGGGAAAGTGACAGAACAGGTTCCCTAGGGGGAGTACTGTCTTCTTCAACTTCCCAATTATTGTTCTTTAAAACTCTGTTTTACTGAGGAAGAGCAAGGCCAGTTATTTCAAGTCAAAACTCTTTTCTCACCTAAGTTCAGTTCAGTTGCTCAGTCGTGTCCGACTCTTTGTGACCCCATGAATTGCAGCACGCCAGGCCTCCCTGTCCATCACCAGTTCCCAGAGTTTACCCAAACTCTTGTTCATTGAGTCGGTGATGCCATCCAGCCATCTCATCCTCTGTTGTCCCCTTCTCCTCCTGCCCCCAATCCTTCCCAACATCCGGGTCTTTTCTAATGATTCAAGTCTTGCATGAGGTGGCCAAAGTATTGAAGTTTCTGTTGCAACATCCGTCTTTCCAATGAACACCCAGGACTGATCTCCTTTAGGATGGATTGGTTGGATCTCCTTGCAGTCCAAGGGACTCTCAAGAGTCTTCTCCAACACCACAGTTCAAAAGCATCAATTCTTTGGTGCTCAGCTTTCTTCACAGTCCAACTCTCACATCCATACATGACTACTGCAAAAACCATAGCCTTGAATAGACAGACCTTTGTTGACAAAGTAATGCCTCTGCTTTTTAATATGCTATCTAGGTTGGTCATAACGTTCCTTCCAAGGAGTAAGCGTCTTTTAATTTCATGGCTGCAGTCACCATCTGCAGTGATTTTGGAGCCCCCAAAAATAAAGTCTGTCACTGTTTCCACTGTTTCCCCATCTATTTGCCATGAAGTGATGGGACCAGATGCCATGATCTTAGTTTTCTGAATGTTGAGCTTTAAGCCAACATTTTCACTCTCCTCTTTCACTTTCATCAATAGGCTTTTTAGTTCCTCTTTACTTTCTGCCATAAGGGTGGTGTCATCTGCATATCTGAGGTTATTGATATTTCTCCGAGTGCTCTTGATTCCAGCTTGTGTTTCTTCCAGCCCAGCGTTTCTCATGATATACTCTGCATATAAGTTAAATAAGCAGGGTGACAAGATTCAGCCTTGACGTACTCCTTTTCCTATTTGGAACCAGTCTGTTGGTCCGTGTTCAGTTCTAACTGTTGCTTCCTGACCTGCATACAGGTTTCTCAAGAGACAGGTCAGGTGGTCTGGTATTCCCATCTCTTTCAGAATTTTCCACAGTTTATTGTGATCCACCTAAGAACTGAAGTGAATTCATTCATTCTTCCAAATGTTGGTTTTATGGCAATTAACCAGTAATATTAGAAAAGTACTTTTAGAATCTTGAAATAGAGATTTACTGCAAACTCAAGGATTTATTAAAACAAATTTGCTTACCAGTTAGATATAATATTTCACGTGCATTTGTCAAATACATATGTTTTAACCTCTAATTTATGTTTTCAAAGTAATACATCTTCATAACAGCAGGATATTTTTCTGGTGATACTTTGCCTCATTGCCAGTAATTACTGAATAGGTATAAGGGTATCCAAATAATTACATGCAATATTAAACATACATATTAAAAATTCTGAGTTCAGAATACATTAGTGATTTCACATTCTGTAGGCCTTTGGTCATCATGCTCAAATATCTGTAAATATATCTTAAAATTTAGTGAGCTCCCCCTCCTAAGAATTTTTGAATATAGATTCCAGGTGGTATAGCATTATAGTTTGACATCTGTATACACCACAAGTCTAATTGTAAGCCATCACCATACAGTTGACTTCCTTCACTTTCACCTCCCCATCCCCCTTCTAACTAATAGATTCATATCTGTTCTCTGAGTTTGTTTCTGTTTTATTTTGTTCGTCTTTTCTTTAGATTCCACTTATCAGTGAAATTATACAGTATCTGTCTTTTTCCATCTGACCTATATCACTTGATATGTCTCTTTAGATTCTCTTCCCACTTTTAGTTATGTTTCTCTGTATTGTTGAGTTCTTTATATTTTTGGATATTAACTCTTTATTGGATATGTGATTTTTAAATGTGTTCTCTCATTTAGTAGGCTGGAGTCAGTTCCACAGAAGCATCACTAAGACCAAAGTTAAGGAAATCACCACTTACATTTTCTCATAGAAATTTTATGGTTTCAGGTCTTACATTCAAGTCTTTAATACACTGTGAGTTAATTTTTATAAAAGGTATATGATACACATGATCTCTGCAAAAGGCCAGGAAGCAATGAATATGATTTAAGATAATGGACTAATTTCATTCTTTTGCATTTTTCCTATTGTCCAGTTTTCCCAGGACAACTTATTGAAGGGATATGCTTTTCTGAATTGCATATTTACATTCCTTTTAATAATTATCTGCATTTGTGTGAGTTTATTTTGGGGATGTCGGTTCTATTCCATTTATCTCGGTGTGATTTGGGGCCAATACCATACTTCTTGGTTACTAGACTTTTGTAGTATAATTTGAAATAAAGGATCATGTTACCTCCAGCTTTTTTATTCTTTCTCAAGTTTGTTTTGGCTATTCAGGATCTTTTGTGATTTCATACAAAATTTAGATTTGTTCTAATTCTGTGAAATAGGCCATCAGGATTTTGGTAGAGATTGCATTGACTCTGTGGATTGCTTTGGGTAGTATGGCCATTTTAATTATTTTGATTCCTCCAATCCATTAACAAGATATTATTAACAATATTTTTTTGTTTCATTAACAGTATTTTTCTTTAATTTCTTTTATCAGAAACTGTTAGTTTTCATTGTACAAGTCTTTCACCTCCTTTATCAAAATTCATTGCTGAGTATATTATGCTTTTTGATGCAATTGTAAATGGGATTGTTTTCTTAATTTGTTTTTCTCACTGTGTGTTATTTATGTATAGAAATACCATAGATTTATGTCTGTTAATTTTATGTCCTATAACTTTACAGAATTCATTGATTAATTCTAACAGTTTTTGATGGAGTCTTAATTAAAGGTTGTCTATACACAATATCATGTCATCTGTGAATAATGATGGTTTTGCTTCTTTGCCTCCAATTTGGGTGCCTTTATTTTTCTTGCCTAATTTTACTGGAATTTCTAATGCCAAATTGAATAAGTGTGGTGAGAGTGGGCATCCTTGTCTTCTTCCTGATATTAGAGGAAAAGTTTTTAGCCTTTCACCATTGAATATGATGTTGGCTGTGGGTTTTTTATACATGGTTTTAATTATGTTGAGGTAGGTTTCACCAATACTAACTATGTTGACAATTTTTATCATAAATAAAAGTTGAATTTTGTCAAATGCTTTTTCTGCTTCTTCAACATATTAATGACCAGGGGAATTTTGCAGAAACTAATGCCTGTGGTTAGCAGTTTGTTACATAAGTGAATATTTAAATGTCTCCAATTAATAGCATTTGGTTAACAAAAGACATATTAATACATCTCTGGTCAATGATGTGTTAAGATGATCGTATGATTTTTTCCTTCATTTTGTTAATATGATGTATTATGTTGGTTGATTTGTGGATTTTGAACCATCCTTGCATCCTTGGAATAAGTCCTACTTGATTGTGGCATATGAACCTTTTAAAGTATTATTGGATTTGATTTGCTAATATTTTGTTGAGAATTTTTACATCTATGTTAATCAAGGATATTGGCCTGCATTTTTACTTTTTATAGTGTCTTTGTCTGGTTTTGGTACAAGGGTAATAGTGCTTCAAAAACAGGTTTGGTAGGTTTCTCTTCTCTTAAGTTTTTAAAAAGAGATTTTGAAAATAGAAATTAAATCTTCTTTGAATGTTTTGTAGAAACCTTCAGTGAAGACATCTGGTCCTGGGTTTTTGTATTTTGGGAAATTTTTATTACTGTTTCAATGTCCTTACTAGTAATCAGTCTATTCAGATTTCTTCATGATTTCAGTCTTAGAAGATGGTACGTTTCCATAAACTTAGCCATTTATTTAATGTCCAACGTATTGGCATATAATTTTGTATTAGTCTCTTATGATCATTTATATGTTTTGTGATGTCAGTTGTAACTTCTGTTTCATCTCTGATTTTATTCAAGTTCTTTCTCTCTTTTCCTTGATGAGTTTGGCTAAAGGTTTATCAGTTTCATTTTTCTTTTCAAAAAACAGTTCTCAGATCATTGATCTTTGGTAAGTCTCTTTTATTTATGCTCTGATCTTTAAAATTTCTTTAATGCTACTAATTTGGGGCTTTTATTTCTAGGTTCTTTAGATGTAAGGTTAGTAAGGTTGCTTACTTAGGATTTTTCTTATTTCTTGAAGTAGGACAGTATTACTATAAATTTCTTTCTTAGATTTTAGCATGTAATATTTCTGTTATCATTTGTCTGTAGACTCTTTTTATTTTTTAATTTCTCTTTTGGCTTTTCAGATGCGCCATTGATTGTTCAGTAACATGTTGTTTAATCTCCATTTTTTTTCTTGTGATTGATTTCTAATTTCATAGCATGTGGTTGGAAAAAATGCTTGATATGATTTTAGTCTTCTTGGACTTAACCTAAGTGATCTATTCTGGAAAATGTTCCATGGGCACTGCAGAATATATTATACTGCTTTTGAATGAAATGTTCTGCATAGATCTTTTAAGTCTATCTGATCTGATGTTTCATTTACAGCCAATGTTTCCTTATTGATTTTCTGTCTAGAATGATATATCCATTGTTATGTGGGATATTAAAGTCCCTTACTATTATTGTATTGCTTTCAATATTTTCCTTTAAGTCTATTAATATTTGCTTTATATATCTTGATGATCCTCTGTTGGGTACATATACATATATAAATGTTGTATCGTTTGCTGAATTGACTTATTTCTCATTATGCAATGTTCTTTGTCTTTTATTACAGTCTTCTTTTTAAAGTCTATTTAATCTGATATGAATATTGCTTCTCCAACTTTCTTTTCATTCCATTTGCTAATGGAATATCTTTTTCCATCCCTTCACTTTCAATTTGTTTTTTCTTCTGAAGTAATTCTCTTACAGGCTGCATATAGATGGATCTTAGTTTTTTAAATCTGTTTGGCCACTCTATGTCTTTTGATTGGTGAATTTAGTCTAGTCATTTTTAAAGGAATTACTGGTAGTTATTCAGGCTTCCCTGATAGCCCAGTTGGTAAAGAATCTGCCTGCAATGCGGGAGACCTGGATTTGATCCCTGGGTTGGGAAGAACCCCTGAAGAAGGGAAAGGCTACTCAGTCCAGTATTCTGGTCTGGAGAATTCCATGGACTGTATAGTCCATGGGGTCGCAAAGAGTTGGACTCCACTGAGCCATTTTCATTTTCATGTACTTATTTGGGTTTCCCTGGTGGCTCAGCAGTAAGGAGTCCTCCTGCCAATGCAGCAGACACAGTTCAGTCCCTGTGTTGGGAAGATCCCCTGGAGAAGGAAATGCAACCTACTACTGTATCCTTGCCTGGGAAATCACATGGACAGAGGGGCCTGGAGAGCTACAGTTCATGGGGTTGCAAAGAGTCAAAAATGACTTAGGGACTTAACAGCAACAACACGTACTTATTTACATTTTGTTAATTATTTTTGTAGTTCCTCTCTATTTCTTTCATCTCTTTCTCACTTTCTTTGTGCTTTGGTGGTTTTCTTTAGTTTTATGCTTAGATTTCTTTTGTATATTCACTATAAATCTTTTCTTTTTGGTTACTGTGAAGTTCACATATGATACCCTATGTAAGTAGTAGCCTGTTTTAAGTTTGTTGAAACTTAAATTTGAACATATTCCAAAGCTTTGGCTTTTTACTCCCCACCATGTTTTATGCTTTTGATAACACATTTTACATCTTTTTCTTTTATACATCCCTTAAATGATTATTGTAAATTGTTTTGTTATTTTCACTACTTTTATCTTTTAGCCAATTTTATGGACATGAGTTTGAGTAAACTCCGGGAGTTGGTAATGGACAGGGAAGCCTGGCATGCTACAGTCCATGGGGTCGCAAAGAGTCGGACATGACTGAGCAACTGAACTGAACTGAACTGATCTTTTAGCCATCCTGCTTGTTTTATAAATTATTGACCCACTACCATTATTATATATTTATCTTTTCCAGAGAGATTTTTATTTTTTTGTTTTTGTATTATTAATTAGTGCCATTTCTTTTCACTTAAAAATGTCTCATTAATATTTCTAGTAGGACTGGTTTAGTGGTGATAAACTCCCTTAGTTTTTGCTCTCTGGGAAACTCTTGATCTCTCCTTTAATTCTGAATGATAACCTTGTTTGATAGAGAATCCTTGGTTGGAAGCTTTTTTTTTTTGGCACTTTGAATATATCATGCCACTCCTTTCTGGCCTGTAAAGTTTCTGATGAAAATCTGCTGGTAGCCGTATGGCATTTCCCTTGTACATAACAAGTTGTTTTTCTTTTGCTGCTTTTAGGATCCTCTTTTTCCTTAACTTTTACCATTTTAATTTTTATATGTCTTGGTGTGTATCTGTTTGGATGCTTCTTATTTGGAACTCTCTGGGTTTCCTGGACCTGGAAGTTTGTTCCCCTCCCCAGATTGGGAATGTTTTCAGCCATTATTGTTTCAAATAATTTTTCTGGCCATTTCCTTCTTCTCCTTCTGACACTCCTATTATGTGAATGTTATTCCACCTGATGTTGTCCCAAAGGTCCTTTAATTTTTCTTCACATTTTGAAAATTGAAAAAAAAAAATTGCCGCTCTGCCGGGATGAGTTCTATTGTTTTGTTTTCTGGCTTATTGATTCATTCTTCTACCTCATTCTATCTGCAACTGAATCCCTCTAATGTGCTTTTCAGTTTAGTTATAACTTCTGTTTGGTACTTATATTTTCTATCTGTTGAAGTGCACACTGTGTTCAACCATTCTTGTCCTGAGTTCAGCGAGCATCTTTATGACCATAACTTTGAACCCTTTATCAGAGGGATTGCTTATCTCCATTTTGGTCAGTTCTTTTTTGAGAGTTATTTTTTTTTAGTTTTTTCTCTCCCTTTGATTGGACCATATTCCTCTGTGTCCTCATTTTGCTTAATTCTCTGTATTTTTTCTATGTATTAGGTATATCAGTCATCTTCCAGTCTTGAAAGAGTGTCCTGACCTATGGGGCTCAGAAGCTCAACCCTGCTTCTCCATCTTGTGCTCTTATTGTTATGGGGCTGCAGATATCATGGAGTACTGGCTGGCCCAGACCAGCTATGGGGCCCAGCAGCTGCTGCCACAGGGTGCTGGAGGGAAGAGCTCTTAGCAGGGTGCCCCTACTGGCATAACAGGTTAAATGGAGAATTCCAAAATGGCTCCTGTTAGTGCCAGTATTACCAAGGTAGCCTGAAAGTACATAAATGGCTCTCACCAGTGACCCATTCCTGCAGAGTGACCCAGCTTGTTCCTGCTTCTTTGGCAGACACTTCAAAATTAGTAAGTGGGTCCCCTTCATCTATGGTCCATGTGCTTTTCAAACTGCTGTTTTTACACTGGTTTGGGGGTTGAGTGAGTCTGCTTGTGAACCCTTAAGAGTGGGTTTTCTGTTCCCTGCAGTTCTATAATTTTCCTGGGTGTATTTTCTGTTGGTTTTCAAAGTCAGATGTCCTGGGGGCTCATCTATCCAATAAAGGATCAAAAGGTTGAGGTGTTTGGTGTTAGACTCACCTCTCACTCTTTTGTGGATCCCTGCAACTGGGGTGTGGGCTTTTCCTTAGCAAGCTCGTATCTCTGCCTCTCCTACCCATCTCAATGTTGTCCTTCACCCTTTGCTGTGGAGGCTCTGTTGATCCAGTTTTCATTCCCCTCCTGAGGGGATTATTCTATATATAGTTGTAGATTTGTTGTCTCTGTGGGAGGAGGTAAATTCAGAATCTTACTACACTGTCATCTTGAACCATCTTTCTAGGAATTTTCTATTTTTTTGGCCTTTGCAACCTACCTCGTGAAACTTTAGAATGAGTGCATCACACTTTTCACCCAATATGTTTTTCTTGGAAATATCTCTTCTTTGTTTTCCCCTAAGAGAAGAAGAATATGACATAATCTTCTTCCCTTCTATGAATTTGAGCATTTGCATTGATTTTCCAATTGTCTCTTGTATTTGGTTCTTAGTGTTAAATTTTTAGCGACAAATGCATTATTGTTATTATCGTGCACCAACCCAGGTTGCCTGATGGAATGATTGTGTTCCTAGTCACTGTTAGAAAGAATGGCTGCTCCAGATGTGTTCTCCTGATTTATAATTGTATTCTAGGCTCTCATTTGCAGGTGTCAGTCAAGTGGCCACTTTATATTATACAGATAAGTAAAGCCTCCTTTCTCCTGAAAACTTGGCTCTCAGATGAACCAACTGCCAGTGGCTTTTAGCATTTTTTTCCTTTAAGGAAAAAGTGAAAACAAATCACTTAGTATATTCGAAAATCTTCTGTTGGAAGGATTTCTAGAACCATGGGACCATAAGGGAAACTAAGCCCATAGAGTCCATTCCCCTGCCCCAGGCTGGTCAGCAGTTGGTATCCCAAGTAGACTGACCCTCCTCTTCTTATAGCTTTTCAGAATAAGAGCTATATTTCTCACTCTGGATGATTCATTCTAATATTTAATAACCCTCAGTGTAGGCTATTTCTCTTTTAGCCTCTCTAAGAGATAGAGTTGGAAACTGTCGGTTTCTTGTCTGTATATATCTACGGTACCTGGCTGAGGCTTGGCGTTGGTAGGTGAGGTAATTTGCTACATTTGAAGACATTATCTTTCTTTAACACAGTTTGTCTTTTCATCACTTGTGTGGTTTTCTTCAGTGCTTTCTCCAAGCGCTCAGGGTCAGATCCAGAAAAGCTACCCCTGCCATGTTGCTGTGGGCATATAGTGGGCCAAATGCTAAGAGGACCCTCAAGATTTCCTAACAATAGGCATGTGTGGGAAAGACAGATGGCTTCCTTTGTATCTGATAGATTCCCACTGACTGAACATCTGTGAGAGGAATGAAAGGTATTTACTTTGAGATCCCATTTGTATCAGTAGGAAATCAAATATAAGCCTTTGAACAGTTTCCAGAAGTAAAGGCGGAAGGCTTTGCAAGTCTGTTGCTTCATTCCCCCTTCAAACCACGATTTCCCTTACTGCTTGACATTAAGCACAGCTTGCTCTATTGTCTCATCTTTTGTGATGATACCAGCGACCTAAAGCTAGTTAGCCAAAGGACACAGGTCCAACCAATAGAACATTCTGGCAGGGTCACATGGCCTACATCCTGGAGATGTATCCCATAGTACAGAGTGTGACTTTTCCTTTTGTATTTTAACCTCTCACCTTCATCTGTTCATCTCAGGGAAGCAATTCTGGGATTGATATATGGTAAGAGAGTCCCGGGAGAAGGAAATGGCAACCCCCTCCAGTACTCTTACCTGGAAAACCCCATGGACAGAAGAACCTGGTAGGCTACAGTCCATGGGGTCGCAAAGAGTCGGACATGACTGAATGACTTCACTTTCACTTTTCAAGTTCATGCACTGGAGAAGGAAATGGCAACCCACTCCAGTGTTCTTGCCTGGAGAATCTCAGAGACAGAGGAGCCTGGTGGGCTGTCATCTATGGGGTAGCGCAGAGTCAGTCACGACTGAAGCAACTTAGCAGCAGCAGCAGCAAGAGAGTCCCAGATGACACAGTGGTAAAGAATTTGTATGCTAGTGCAGGAGATGCAAGAGACACTGTTTCCATCCCTGGGTCGGAAAGACCCCTGGGGTAGGAAATGGCAACCCACTCCAGTATTCTTGCCTGGAAAATTCCATGGACAGAAAAGCCTGGTGGGATCTCAAGGATTTAGACATGATTGAGTACACACAAGGGATTATGCATAGATTTTGTTGATAACTCAGATTATTTTTCATAATGAAAATATGTATAGAATTAGGGATGCTTTTACCCTCTAGATTTCTTCCCAATATCGAGGTAACAGGGTACAGGAATACTAACTTGAAGTTTCTCAGAAGGCACAGACTAAACAGGAGTTGAAAAGTTTTCGAAGAAATCTCATATACTATACAAAAGACAAGAATTTTTAAATTAAGCATATTCTTATTGAGCCTTTGTTATGGCACTGTGTTATGTGCCACACAAGATGTGGTAGCTATCTTCAAGAACTTAGCCTAGTCAAAGAAGACCCTTACAGTAAGTGATATTAAGTAGTAACAGTTATTGCAAATCAGGTGTGCCTGTGTTTAGACTTGAAAAATGAGTGAAATCCAGTTAGGTAAAAGAGAAAAGGAGGGACAAGAGAAGGCAATAAAAAAAGAATAGCTTCTCCAAGGAACCACAAATTATCCAGGATGGTGGAATATATATACTACAAGGAGGAGGGATGATAAGATGTCAGGATGGATAGGCATGATGGGTGGGGACAGTTTACAAAGCATTTGAGAGTTAACCTGAAGACAATAATAAATCGTTGCTGGCAAAGGCATAATCATATTTGTGGTTTAATAGTCATTTGTGTGGGTGAGAGGAGAGAGGCTTGAAGAAGAATAAACTGATGGAGACAAAGTTGGAGTCAGGGAAACCATTAGAAAAATTGTGGAAATAATTCATGAGATAGACTTAAACTAAGGTAGTATCATTTATGATGGAAAGAGTTTTATTGGAGATGGGGTGTGAACCATACTACAGAGGAAGAACAAATAGAATTTGATTGATTGACTATAGCAGTTGAGGGAGAAGAACCTCCAAATTTTGGTCACGGAAGAGAAGACACTGAATTTAGTTTTCAGTTTATGAATTGTATAGTGTCTATGGGATATCCAAGTGGCAACAATGGCCAGTGAGTCTGAAGATTTCTTTGATCGTCCTCAGTGTATATCTGTAAGTGAAGTCATAAGAGTAGGTGAAATTACAAAGGAATTTTGCACTGTGCTTGCCTTACCCTAGAGCACAGCTCTCCTGGTATTGATTATGGTGTTTAACAATTACAGCATCACTTTTTTTTTGGACATTAGCAAATTCTTCCATTGTTTCTGCTTTCTGAACTCTATGAACTCTCACCTTCTATTATTACCATCTCATCAATATTTCATAATCCATTCTAGTTTTCATGAGGATATGGACAAATGTCATCTTCTTTGTGGCATAAATAAATGTCTTAATTTGGGTATTAGCCATGCTCATACACCAAAGTAAAATGAGACTAAAGAAAAGCCCTCCCACTGTACGTTGATGCCTCTGAGGTAGCTTCACCAGCGCCAGTTCCTTGCCTTGTTACTAGACATGGAGGCGGTTGTTTTACTTTTAATTCTATTCCTTGACTACACGAACTAGAATCTGAAAGCCTTTGTCACTGTGTCATTTTCCACAGAATAGTCTATATATCTATTCATCCCTGACCGTGAGTTGTGAGTGTTTATAGAAATGGGAGTGGGGGAGAGGAGGGGTTTTCAGAACTTGATTTTCTAAGGCCTGACAAAAGAGTAAATATTTTTAGATTAAAAAAAAAAATTTAGAGCAGCAACTAAATGCATCTCAGTGTTCTGATGATTTGAATGTTCTAAATGAGGAAGCACTGGAGCAGCATCTGTGCTTGTCTCCTTGCCACATCTCTGATTCCCTTTGAGTCCCTGGGAAGCAAGATGACTCTGAGCACCAATTGCTCACAAATTTCTTCTTCTCTTCTGAAATAAATCTGTGCTAGCAAGTCTCCTAATATGCAGATGCTGCTCTGTTGAGTCAAAGAACATTCTAAGTAGAAGCGTTTGCATTCTGATGACGACTTTCTGCACTTTTAAAATGAGACTCTTGAGGAGTCAGATATGTTTCCTGAATCCATTAGAATTGATGGAATGTGATTCCATGCCCATTTTTCTGCTATTTTACTTGTGCTGGGGTTAAGACCCTATTGGAGATGTATGGCTCTATATAAAATATGAGCTTTGCCCCAAATATCTAAATGATTATACCAGTTCTCTGCCTTCTTTGACTAGTGAAGACTGAACACAGCTCTCCTTGAACACATGGGGTTGTGGGTATGGGAGGAAGTTGCTGATGTGAACTGGATTCTCATGGTTCACCCCTAGCCCTTTTGACTTTAGGGGTATGGCTTCTGTATTATTAAAAAAAAAATGCTGCCAATTGGAGTTCACGTTGAAGGTTTCAATACATTGTGTTCAGGATAGCTTTTATTTAGATGACAAAAGAGTCAGAAAAATTCTAACAAGTCTGATGGGCTTATTGAGCTCGAGAGAGGTAAACATCTAGGAGCAGGAGAGTGAAGGGTGAAAGAGCAGGTTTGAGGCAGAAATATGGCCATCAAGATGGGCTCTGGGGATGGACCAACCATTTATCATGGCAAGAAGGTCATACAAACTATTTTGGAGTTCAGAGTGGTACTGGAAACAGAAATTTGAAAAATGTAAAAATGACTCAAAATTGGGTAGGATGTATCTGGTCTGGTACTTACATCAGAGCATTTAACTACAAAGATTAAGGAATGACCGACTTTGTAAGCAACGTGAAGCTGATTCACCCAGAAGCAGCAGCCTGGTATTAATGGTGGCATTGGTGCCAAAGAAGATGGCAGGCAGCTTTCTGGGCACCATCATAACCAGGGGCATTGTTAGCATGTACCTACATAGACTTTTGTATAAGTTGTAGTAGCAGAAGTTAAGTGCAGTGACCAGAAAGCTAAGAGCAGTCTCAATGAATAATTGTCTTTCTTGATCTTATTCCCACGCTCAACCTGGCAAATTATCTTTTATTTCCAATTATCTACCATGGTTATATGCACTGCTGTGGCAGGGAATTTTTCAGGTTTTCTCTTTCTTTCTCTCTTTCTTTCTTTCTCTTTCTGTTCGCACACACCTACAGATCCCTACAGGTCAGATGGCATTGTTTAGAGGCTATAAGATTTATCTGATGACCCAGAATTTTGCTGATACAGGTCACCACAGAAGATAACATGGCCTATTTTAGGATAGATCATGACCATCTAAATAGGAGGCAGGGGTCTGAAACACTTTTGAGCCTGGTGGACCAAGAAAAGTCAACTTAAGTGGCAAGATCAGCTCCATAAACCAGGATAGTTAGGATACAAAATAATTCTGTGGGCTCAAGTCAGAAATGGTAGGAAAACTACTGCAACTCTTTTACCTCTGAACTATACCAAGTTACATTTCATCTTGGTGCTCTGGGGCAGCTATTGTTCACTGTCTCAGGTTAGGTCTCTTAAAGTCAGAGCCCAAGTCAGAGATTTGAGTGCACATGATTTATAGGGGGGATGTTCTCAGGAGAAAGGAAGGGAGGGTAGTAAGATAGTGTCAGGGAAAGAGTTAAGCAAACATGTGGGCTCAGCTTGATCCCGTGGGAGCCCTGGAACATAAAATGCACCGTGGAGTTGTTCTACCTTGAAAGGAAGGGATTGTATTTTTGTACACTGACTCCCCTCCCAGTTCCCTTAGCACAGGCATGGCCTAACACCTTGGGTGAAGTGGCTTCTCTCTGGATGTGGGCAATTACCCAGAGAGGATCACCAACCTACACTCGCAGCTGCTGGCAAAGATCCTCTGTCCGTAACACAGGATAGAGGAGTTAGCAGGTAAATAGAAGTGTTGACCCCACCCTATGTTTTCAGATGAGGTAACTGAGACTCAAAGTGAGGCTTTTTTAAGAAAAATTGTAATTGGAGTATAATTGCTTTAGAAGGTTGTGTTAGTTTCTGCAAAGTGAATCAGCTGTATATATTACATATATCACCTCCCTCTTGAGCCTCTTTCCCAGCTCCCTCCACCACCCCACCGTCTAAGTCATCACAGAGCACTGAGCTGAGCTCCTTTTATTATACAGCAGCTTCCCATGAGCTGTCTATTTTACACACGATAGTGTTTATATGTCAATGCAGCTCTCTCAATTCAGCTATTCCACCAGTCAGTGGCAGAGTATAGACTTATATGGAGCTAGTGAACATAGATCACAGGGTAGAGGTTGATTGATTTTTACCCTCTACTATTCTGTCTATGCACGTGTCCCTGGGTATGTAACTAGTGTGTGCATGCTCAGTCACGTCAGTGTCCTACTCTTTACAACCCCATGGACTGCAGCCCACCAGGTTCCTCTGTCCTTGGTATTCTCCAGGCCGGAATACTGGAGTGTGGGTTGCCATGCCCTCCTCCAGGGGATCTTCTTGACCCAGGGATTGACCCCGAGTTTCCTGTGTCCCCTGCATTGCAGGCAGATTCTTTACCACTTGAGCCCACCGGGGAAGGAGGTGCCAAAAACAGAAATTAAAGCATGGAATGGAATGCATGAAATCTTGGATGTAGCTGAGGTACACACAGAAGCACCAGGGTTACTTTAGTTGGTCAAGATGCAGTTCTCCATGAATCTCTTGCATTTCCGTAAATCTTGTGAGAAGAAGCACTGACTACGTTTACTCCTAACTATCTTTTTGGTGATGTTGTATAGTCAGTCTTGGAAGATGGAGATAGTGTCTCTTTCCCTCTGAGCAGGGGCAGGCATGCTTACTATCTATTATATAAGGTTTGGGTTTCCTAAGCTCAGTTTTTCTCTCCGGTAATGTAAAATATTGAGTATATGGATGTCACTTGGCCAACTAAGCATTGCCTTATGAGAATTGGGCTCAGGAAACTGATGCAAAAATGATATATTCTAGTCACTACTGCTTTGAGTAATAAAACCTCCTTTGTTTCTGACCCAGAAGTCTCATGTCTTCTGCCAGTACCCATGAAACTATGGCAGGCTAACATGTTACTGGTTAGCATGTAAGTAGTGTAAAATCTTAGATCTGTCAAGTTATTGACCAATATATTACCACTTCTTGGTTAAAGAAAGGAGATTTAACTTTGTGATTGGTAATTTGATTTTCTAGGAAAGCTTTAGAAGTTGCTTTTCCCCAAGAAAAAAGTATTTATGATGGTGCCAAACAATGATATGTCTACAATGTGCTTTTAAAATAATTTGCTCTCACAAGGATGAAGAGCCTCTTCATTAGATTAGCCAGTTCAGTTCAGTTCAGTTCAGTCGCTCAGTCGTGTCCGACTCTTTGCGACCCCATGAATTGCAGCACGCCAGGCCTCTCTGTCCATCACCAACTCCCAGAGTCTACCGAAACCCACGTCCATCGAGTCGGTGATGCCATCCAACCATCTCATCCTCTGTCGTCTACTTCTCCTCCCGCCTCCAATCCTACCCAGCATTAGGGTCTTTTCCAATGATTCAACCCCTCGCATGAGGTAGCCAAAGTATTGGAGTTTCAGCTTCAACATCAGTCCTTCCAATGAACACTCAGGATTGATCTCTTTTAGGATGGATTGATTGGATCTCCTTGCAGTCCAAGGGACTCTCAAGAGTCTTCTCCAACACCACAGTTCAAAAGCATCAACTCTCCGGCACTCAACTTTCTTCACCGTCCAACTCTCACATCCATACATGACCACTGGAAAAACCATAGCCTTGACTAGACGGACTTTTGTTGGCAAAGTAACATCTCTGCTTTTAAATATGCTATCTAGTTTGGCCATAACCTTCCTTCCAAGGAGTAAGCATCTTTTAATTTCATGGCTGCAATCACCATCAGCAGTGATTTTGGAGCCCCCCAAAATAAAGTCTGACACTGTTTCCACTGTTTCCCCATCTATTTCCCATGAAGTGATGGGACCAGATGCCATGATCTTAGTTTTCTGAACGTTGAGCTTTAAGCCAAATTTTTCACTCTCCTCTTTCACCTTCATCAAGAGGCTCTTTAGTTCTTCTTCACTTTCTGCCATAAGGCTGGTGTCATCCGCATATCTGAGGTTATTGATATTTCTCCCGGCAATCTTAATTCCAGCTTGTCTTTCTTCCAGCCCAGCGTTTCTCATGATGTACTCTGCATATAAGTTAAATAAGCAGGGTGACAATATACAGCCTTGACATACTCCTTTTCCTATTTGGAACCAGTCTGTTGTTCCATGTCCAGTTCTAACTGTTGCTTCCTGACCTACATACAGGTTTCTCAAGAGACAGGTCAGATGGTCTGGTATTCCCATCTCTTTCAGAATTTTCCACAGTTCATTGTGATCCACACAGTCAAAGGCTTTGGCATAGTCAATAAAGCAGAAATAGATGTTTTTCTGGAACTCTCTTGCTTTTTCGATGATCCAGCGGATATTGGCAATTTGATCTCTGGTCCCTCTGCCTTTTCTAAAACCAGCTTGAACATCTGGAAGTTCATGGTTCACGTATTGCTGAAGCCTGGCTAGGAGAATTTTGAGCATTACTTTACTAGCATGTGAGATGAGTGCAATTGTGTGGTAGTTTGAGCATTCTTTGTCATTGCCTTTCTTTGGGATTGGAACGAAAACTGACCTTTTCCAGTCCTGTGGCCACTGCTGAGTTTTCCAAATTTGCTGGCATATCGAGTGCAGCACTTTCACAGCATCATCTTTCAGGATTTGCAATAGCTCAACTGGAATTCCATCACCTCCACTAGCTTTGTTCGTAGTGATGCTTTCTAAGGCCCACTTGACTTCACATTCCAGGATGTCTGGCTCTAGGTGAGTGATCACACCATCGTGATTATCCGGGTCGAGAAGATCTTTTTTGTACAGTTCTTCTGTGTATTCTTGCCACCTCTTCTTAATATCTTCTGCTTCTGTTAGGTCCATACCATTTCTGTCCTTTATCAAGCCTATCTTTGCATGAAATTTTCCTTTGGTATCTCTAATTTTCTTGATGAGATCTCTAGTCTTTCCCAATCTGTTGTTTTCCTCTATTTCTTTGCACTGAACGCTGAGGAAGGCTTTCTTATCTCTCCTTGCTATTCTTTGGAACTCTGCACTCAGATGGGAATATCTTTCCTTTTCTCCTTTGCTTTTCGCTTCTCTTCTCTTCCCAGCTATCTGTAAGGCCTCCTCAGACAGCCATTTTGCTTTTTTGCATTTCTTTTCCATGGGAATTTTCTTGATCCCTGTCTCCTGTACAATGTCACGAACCTCCATCCATAGTTCATCAGGCACTCAGTCTATCAGGTCTAGTCCCTTAAATCTATTTGTCACTTCCACTGTATACTCATAAGGGATTTGATCTAGGTAATACCTGAATGGACTAGTGATTTTCCCTACTTTTTTCAATTTAAGTCTGAATTTGGCAATAAGCAGTTCATGATCTGAGCCACAGTCTGCTCCCGGCCTTGTTTTTGCTGACTGTATAGAGCTTCTCCATCTTTGGCTGCAAAGAATATAATCAGTCTGATATTGGTGTTGACCATCTGGTGATGTCCACGTGTAGAGTCTTCTCTTGTGTTGTTGGAATAGGGTGTTTGCTATTACCAGTTCGTTCTCGTGGCAAAACTCTATTAGCCTTTGCCCTGCTTCATTCTGTACGCCAAGGCTAAACTTGCCTGTTATGCCAGGTGTTTCTTGACTTCCTACTTTTGCATTCCAGTCCTCTATAATGAAAAGGACATCTTTTTTGGGTGTTAGTTCTAGAAGGTCTTGTAGGTCTTCATAGAACCGTTCAACTTCAGCTTCTTTGGCGTTACTGGTCGGGGCATAGACTTGGATTACTGTGATAATGAATGGTTTGCCTTGGAAACGAAAAGAGATCATTCTATCATTTTTGAGATTGCATCCAAGTACTGCATTTTGGACTATTTTGTTGACCATGATGGCTACTCCATTTCTTCTAAGGGATTCTTGCCCACAGTAGTAGATATAATGGTCATCTGAGTTAAATTCACCCATTCCAGTCCATCTTAGTTTGCTGATTCCTAGAATATCGACGTTCACTCTTGCCATCTCCTGTTTGACCACTTCCAATTTGCCTTGATTCATGGACCTAACATTCCAGGTTCCTATGCAATATTGCTCTTTACAGCATAGGACTTTGCATCTATCACCAGTCACATCCACAGTTGGGAATCGTTTTTGCTTTGGCTCCATCCCATCATTCTTTCTGGAGTTATTTCTCCACTGATCTCCATTAGCATATTGGGCACCTACCGACCTGGGGAGTTCATCTTTCAGTGTCCTATCTTTTTGCCTTTTCATACTGTTCATGGGGTTCTCAAGGCAAGAATACGGAAGTGGTTTGCCATGCCCTTCTCCAGTGGACCACATTCTGTCAGACCTCTTCACCATGACCCATCCATCTTGGGTGGCCCCACACGGCATGGCTTGGTTTCATTGAGATAGACAAGCTGTGGTTCGCGTGATCAGATTAGCCAATTAGATTAATATAATTAGATGGATTGCATTAATGGCCACAGTTCTTCATCCCCTTGGATAGTAAGATGTTAACAGGTGTTCCTCAAGCAGAGTTTTAAAAATGCTTGCATGGCTTAGGTTTTCCCTTGTATCTCTGCCATTACCACGAAATAAACAAGCCCACTAGTTCTAGGATGATAATTTGAGGTGCATGAAGTAGACACTGTCCCAGGCTTACCTAGGCTTGGCCAGCTGACCCCTCACTGTCCAAACACATGTGAGAGTGCAAGCCAAGTCTAGCCAAATATCTCTACTAAGGCCATTCTAGATCAATCAACCTACAAACTTGACAGTTAAGTGAATGGCTGTTTTGTTTCTCTTATTAATTTGGAGGATAGTTTATTACACAGAAAAGAAAGAACTAACTGTCACAGCTTCCCAAATGAATAGATTGCTTTCTTTTTTTTTTTTTTTTTAGTAGACTTGGGGGCAGGGGATGCTCAGAGTTAGCTGCTGCAGCTCCAAACTACACATCTCAACTTTCAAAGCTACATGAACTCTGCTCTCTCTTTATTTGTTTTATATGGACAGACTAGGAGGCTTCCTTCCTTCCCTGCCTCCCTCTTTTCTTCCTTCCTTTCTTCCTTTTTTGCCTCCTTTCCTTCCCTCCCTCCCTCCCTCTCTTCTTTCATTTTTTGGTTAATTTATTAAAGATTAATAAACTAACTTTTAGCAGATAGGTCCTGAGCACACAAAGATTAAAAGCTCATATATCTGAGTTTTTTTGAGGCAGGCAGATTCTTTACCACTGCCCCACCTGGGAAGCCCTCTGAGGCCATACATGGAGGAAAATATAAGTAGATGTAAGTATTAATAGGATGTGTGCATCTGCTGGGAAAACAAAGGGCCAGTCAAAAGCCTCTGAGACATGGGCATGGGCAGCTTCACTGAAGAGGTATGGTCTCAGGAGGATTGAATAGGGACTGCCACAGTTATCCCTGAGTTCACGCTGGTACAATCAACGTGAATTTGCCTACTCAGGAACCTACTCTATGCTATGCACTTCGCTAGGCATGACTTACATTCAGTTCTTTCAAGGAATTTATCTCTTTAGCTTAATTGCAGTAGCTTGGCATCCCTCCTTTATTTATAATATAGCTATCTCTGAGAGAAGTTTCACTTTAATCCTATATCAACACTTAAACCTTATTGTGAGTCTTTCAGTTCCTTCCATCCTCCCTTCCTTCAATTGTTGACAGAAAGGTTCAGACTGGATTATTGCAGGATACTCCTTTCCACACACACACACCCACGTACCACACTGGAGAAAGGCAGGGGTCCAGTGACTAGACTGATTTGCTGGGTCTAAGTAGTCAAAAGGAAGGTCTTATTCTTAAACTTCCTTTTTTGCCTCAGCCAATCACTAACTCCAAAACTTTATGCATGTTATTTGTTAGCATTTGAAGGAATAAATACACCCTATATATAGACAAATCAATTTTATTTAGTTGCAACTGGTAGAATTCTTTTAAGCAAACAAACAATAGATTGATATACAACAACCAAATCCTGAGCTGGTAGCTCTGGCCTTAGGATACACTGGAACCAGAGCTGTCATGTACATTTGCACATTGTGTACACAGTGCGGCAAAGGGAGCAAGTAAAAGCTGGTATCTAGCTGTTGCTCCATTCCCTAAATTGTGCTCTTTAACTTGATTTTATGTTGGTCCAAAGGTATCTTCCGCTCATCTTCAGGGCAAGGTCTTCTCAGAGGCAGCACATTCCTCTAATTTGTTCCCTCAGAGGAGATGTCCATTTTCTCCCTCTCATCTGCTCGTTCTTTGCTCATTTAGTTCAATAAGAGTCTCACTGTAGAGCTTATATGAACTAGATTATCACAGTTCAAGCATGTTTGCAGAATATACTTCACTAGCTAACTAAGTGTGATAATTGAATTGGCATGGCAGTAGCATTAGTGATGGTGTCATTCAAAGTCATTAGCTAATCTTTAATATTAGTTTAGATCATTACTGTGATCATGCTAAGAAAGATCATAAAAACTGTGGGAATGAGGGAGTACAAGTCTAGGAACTATAAATTAGAGTCTCCTGTAGATGCATTTGGGTCTGCATCGGAAGCACCTAGGAATAGAATTGATTCTGAAGGGGGAAAATTGTGAATCACAATTCACAAGAGTAATGTGAGAAGCTCTTCAGATATGCAGAGGAAATAGGGGGAAGATGAGAAAGAAGACTATGAATATAGATGATAGAAGGCAACAGCTTTTCCAGACAATTAAAAGTGCTTCTGAATAGGGAACTCAAACTATGGGAACCAGATTAAATTAGAAAAAAAAATATTATTGAAAATGTTTCTTGATTCAAGAAAAGATCTCACACTGGGATGACCAAAAAGTCTTACTTACATAGGCAAAATTAATAAAATGATTCCTACATCTAGATATAGTCAAGCACAACTTTTGAATTGTAAAGAGGAGAAAATATCCTATGAGTACCTCCAACAAATGGAAGAAAACAAATGGAATCTTTATCCACAGAGACATTAATAGTAGAATCGTGACAACTGATTTCCTCCAACAATAAATGCTAGAACAGGAGCAATAGCTGGAGTTTTGGTAGCTGCGAGAATAAAGATTATTAGCCCAAATTTTATACCCAACCAAACAGTTGTGCAAAATGTTTTCATATAGGAACTAGTAAATACACTATCCATTAATCCTTTTTGAAAAAGCTACTTGAAGACCCTCTCCAATTGACTAATGTATTCGTAATAATTACATGAGAATTTATTATTAAAATACAAATCAATACAAAACCGCCAAGGGAAACTTTTGGCATTGGTAGAGTTCATAATTATGGTTTTAACTGTTTTCAAGAAATCCCAAAGGCCTGTGATATGTAGCAGTTTTTAATTTGTTAAAGCTGAAACCTGAGGAGTGAATCACAGAGCAAAGGAGCTAATCTGATCAGTACTGCAGTATCTATATCTTTGTATGTGCAGTGCTTTCCTTAACTGAGTAAATCTAGTCTCCTAGTTTAAAAGATGTTATTTCTTTGTTTAAAAATGAACATCAGTTGAGAGAAAAACCATAGAAAAAGTCAACAAAGCAAGTAATTCTGTGAAGATCGGCTCAGAAAGAGACATACTGCATATATGTCAATTATTTCATTCTATAAATTACTGAGCACTTATTACATACTGGTCATTGTCCCAAATCTGGGAAAATGATGGAGGCAGATGGGGGCCTTTTATGTCACAAGGATTTGGCATTTGTGCAATCATTAAGCAAATAAGTAATGAGATAAGATGACTTGGTTTACACTTTGAAAGGCTACTTTTCCATGAGGTTGAAGGCAAACATGGAATCTGAGTTCCATTTGAGAGAAGATGACATCCACACAATAGGTAAAAGAATGGCATAGAAAAGTGTAGTAGTCAAGAAAAGGAGAGAAAGTGTTCTAGTCTATCATACAACAAATCTGAAATGTCTGTGAGACATTCAGGTGGAGATATCCATCTGAATAGTTGGGGTTGTAATTCCTGAGTTCAGAGATGTTGAAGATACAAGCACAGCATATAGTTAAGAACCATCAGCATGTAGATGACATTTGAACCCATAGAAATTGATGATGTCATCGAGAGAGAGCACAGGAAAAGAAAAGGACCAGAACTGATTACTGAGGACTATGAAAAACAGGACAAACAGCAACCAGCAATCATACTAGGCTTCTCAAAGTCATATTTCTTAGGGGAAAAAGCTCTCTTGAATATAGGCATTGTAGCAGGTATTCAGGTTCCCCATTGCTTGTTACAGTCATGGTCAAGGCTCTGAAATTTAACAGGGTCAAATACTGGGCTCCAGCCTTGGACTATGGGACTTTTCAACTATCTGACTGAGAAAACATAACCTCTTCACTTGGCAGTCAGTGGCATTTATTTAATAGAATGTGAGTTAGCCCAGTTCAGCCAGTTCCATGTTTAAGGGTGATAACATACTAGCCTCACTCCTGATGTGAATAGGGAACTGAGATCTAAGACTTGGTTACAGCTGTATAACTTAGTAAATTACTGGCAAGATTTCCAGTGTTAGCATTCTAGGTTGGATAAACATCATACCCTCCTATGGTCTGATAAGGTTCTTGGGGTCCAGGTCTTTTGGTTGACTTGTGTTGAGTGGTTGAAGCCCTGAGCTCTAGCCAGTTTCTGTGAATGTAGTTGCCAGGATCCCACAGGAGATGCTTTCAACCTATGTTCTGATTCTGAAAGTTCATGTCTATATACTATATCCAACTGTCACAAACATACCTTTTCAGTCCTGAGAGCTATGAGGCTAGTCACTGGCATCACTTTGAGAGACACTGGAAGTTAGTTAGTAATGGTCAATTGACTACCCTCAAGAGGCTGATCCTTTTCACCTAAGGCAGAAAAAGGAGTTCGTTCCTAAGAACAGTCAGGAGGGGAATATTCTTAAGTCTGAAAAATATAGCTGGATTAATAGCATCCTCAGCTGTAGCACAGAGGTTGAGAAAATGCTAACAGAACTCACAGCATTACTCTCGAGCCTTCTCCAATGACTCCTGAAGAGAGAAGAGACATCTTACATAGCTTTCTAGTCTCTTCTTCTATGATTCATTGTTGCTAGTTTCATTAGCAGAGTACTAACTGTTGTGATCTTAGGAATCAGCAAGCTAAAATGAACTGGAATGGGTGAATTTAACTCAGATGACCATTATATCTACTACTGTGGGCAAGAATCCCTTAGAAGAAATGGAGTAGCCATCATAGTCAACCAAAGAGTCCAAAATGCAGTACTTGGATGCAATCTCAAAAATGACAGAATGATCTCTATTCGTTTCCAAAGCAAACCATTAAATATCACAGTAATCCAAGTCTATGCCCCGACCAGTGTTGCTGAAGAAGTTGAAGTTGGGCGATTCTGTGAAGACCAACAATGCCTTCTAAAAAATCTTCCAAAAAAGATGTCCTTTTCATTATAGGGGACCGGAATGCAAAAGTAGGAAATCAAGAAACACTTGGAGTAACAGGGAAACTTGGCCTTGGAGTACAGAATGAAGCAGAGCAAGGATTAACAGAATTTTGCCAAGAGAACGCACTGGTCATAGCATAACCCTCTGTCAACAACACAAGAGATGACTTTACACATGGACATCACCAGAGAGTCAATACGGAAGTCAGGTTGATTATATTCTTTGCAGCTAAAGGTGAGGAAGCTCTATGCAGTCAGCAAAAACAAGACCGGGAGCTGACTGTGGCTCAGATCATGAACTCCCTAATGCCAAATTCAGAATTAAATTGAAGAAAGTGGGGAAAACCACTAGACCATGCAGGTATGACCTAAATCAAATCCCTTATGAATATACAGTGGAAGTGACAAATAGATTCAAGGGATTAGATCTGATAAACAGTGCCTTAAGAACTATGGATGGAGGTTCGTGACATTGTACAGGAGACAGGGATCAAGACCATCCCCCAAAAAGAAATACAGAAAGGCAAAATGGTTGTCTGAGGAGGACTTACAAATAGCTGAGAGAAGAAGAGAAGAGAAAGGCAAAGGAGAAAAGGAAAGATATACCCATTTGAATGCAGAGTTCTAAAGAATAGCAAGGAGAGATAAGAAAGCCTTCCTCAGCGATCAGTGCAAAGAAATAGAGGGAAACAATAGAATGGGAAAGACTAGAGATCTCTGCAAGAAAATTAGAGATACCAAGGGAATATTTCATGCAAAGATGGGCTCAGTAAAGAGCAGAAACAGTATGGACCTAATAGAAGCAGAAGACATTAAGAAGAGGTGGCAAGAATACACAGAACTATACAAAAAAGATCTTCATGACCCAGATAACCACGATGGTGTGTTCACTCACCTAGAGCCAGACATCCTGGAATGTGAAGTCAAGTGGGCCTTAGGAAGCATCACTATGATCAAAGCTAGTGGAGGTGATGGAATTCCAGTTGAGCTATTGCAAATCCTGAAAGATGATGCTGTGAAAGTGCTGCACTCGATATGCCAGCAAGTCTGGAAAACTCAGCAGCGACCACAGGACTGGAAAAGGTCAGTTTTCATTCCAGTCCCTAAGAAAGGCATTGCCAAAGGATGCTCAAACTACCACACAATTATACTCATCTCACATGCTAGCAAAGAAATGCTCAAAATTCTCCAAGCCAGGCTTCAACAGTACGTGAGCCACGAACTTCCATATATTCAAGCTGGATTTAGAAAAGGCAGAGGAACCAGAGATCAAATTGCCAATATCCACTGGATCATTGAAAAAGCAAGAGAGTTCCAGAAAAACATCTACTGCTTTATTGACTATGCCAAAACCTTCGACTGTGTGGATCACAAAAAACTGTGGAAAATGGGAATACCAGACCACGTGACCTGCCTCCTGAGAAATCTGTATGTAGGTCAAGAAGCAACAGTTAGAACTGGACATGAAACAACAGACTGGTTCCAAATCAGGAAAGGGGTACATCAAGGCTGTATACTGTCACCTTGCTTATTTAACTTATATACAGGGTACATCAAGAGAAACGCTGGGCTGGATGAAGCACAAGCTGAAATCAAGATTTATGGGAGAAATATCAATAACCTCAGATATGCAGATGATACCACCTTTATGGCAGAAAGCGAAGAAGAACTAAAGAGCCTCTTGATGAAAGTGAAAAAGGAGAGTGAAAAAGTCGGCTTAAAGCTCAACATTCAGAAAATGAAGGTCATGGCATCTGGTCCCATCACTTCATGGGAAATAGATGGGGAAACAGTGGAAACAGTGACAGACTTTATTTTGGGGGGCTCCAAAATCACTGCAGATGGTGACTCTAGCCATGAAATTAAAAGATGCTTGCTCCTTGGAAGAGAAGTTATGGCTAACCTAAATAGCATATTAAAAAGCAGAGACATTGCTTTGCCAACAAAGGTCCGTCTAGTCAAAGCTATAGTTTTTCCAGTGGTCATGTATGGATGTGAGAGTTGGACCATAAAGAAAGCTGAGCACTGGAGGATTGATGCTTTTGAACTTTGGTGTTGGAGAAGACTCGAGAGAGTCCCTTGGATAGCAAGATCTAACCAGTCTATCCTAAAGGAAATCAGTCCTGAATATTCATTGGAAAGACTGATGCTGAAGCTGAAACTCCAATACTTTGGCCACCTGATGTGAAGAACTGACTCATTTGAAAAGACCCGGAATGCTGGAAAGATTGAAGGTGGGAGGAGAAGGGGACAACAGGAGATGAGATGGTTGGATGGCATCACCGACTCAATGGACATGAGTTTGAGTAAACTCCAGGAGTTGGTGATGGACAGGGATGTCTGGCGTGCTGCAGTCCATGGGTTTGCAAAGTTGGACGTGATTGAGTGACTGAAGTGAAGTGTTGTGATTCAGTAGAGTTTGCCAGAAGGCACCAGAAGTAGGCAAAAGGGTTGGTATTATCAACATACACTAAAATCTCTACCAACAGTCCCCCCAGTACAAAATAGCAAGTCCTGCCTCATGAAAGGTTAATTGCAGAGGTCACCACCTGTGAGAAACATACCAAAGGACTCAGAATGGCCTAGGTGACAATCCTTTCGGAAGTATTCAAGTTAAGTTATTATGGACCCGCCTCTGTCTCATGATTTCAGATATTTCCTTTTGAATAGTCAAAGGGCCTCTCTCAGAATATTCTTACTGTCTGTTCCATACTTGGAGTCAGTCACCTTGGCAGGGACCTTAGAATTGTCCCATCACCTCCATACGGCTCCTGCCCCAAGGTGCTCTGATTGCTGAATTCATACATTTGCACTCAAGGTGAACAAAGTGGCATGGTGTACATGAAAAGCCTCTGGCAAGGTGTCTGGGTCCAGAAGTTCAGCATCACATGGCATAAGGGAAATGTAGCATGGGTTCCCTTGAGTCATCTGGTTGGCTGGACTAGGACCAGTCAGGAGAAAGCAGGGCCTCTCTGTGGTGTCTGCCTGCTCCTTAGCATGATATGTAGTTTGCAATTCGCAACCTCCCAAGGAATCCAGAGTAGTCATACTAGTGACTCTAATTAGCAGAATCTAACTGGAAACTAACTTTTAAGTAAGTCTGAAAGATGCTATTTTAGGCTCTACAATCTTAAGTAGCGAGAAGAGCTGAGAATGGCAGCAAAGGTACAAAGTTTAATAAATAATACCTGGTACAGCTACTTCTTTGGATTTTCAGTGTCCAAACACACCCTTATATCCATATCTAACTCCTAAATAACAGCAATATCAGAATCATGCATTCACCTAACAGTATGCATTTATGTGTTACATTAATAAAGAGTTATTCTACCTTTCCCTCAAAAAGGAAGATAAGAATTCCATGTTTCCATGTAGGAAGGATATTTGCCCTTTCCTGGCGCAGCCAAAATTCCCTTTGATATCCTGTATTCTAAAGACTAAATAATAATTACTACCAATATACTATGTATAAGATGGTGGGGAAGAGAGACCATCGTCAAGGTGGCATAAATCATTTCTGCTCACATTCTCTTGGCCAGAACGAGTCACCTAGGTCAGAACCCAGATACAACCAGATGAAAGAAAAATGAAGATTGTTTGGTGAACAATAGCATTGCCTCTGTCATACTAAGAGTGCAGAGCATTTTAGCAAAGAGAAACTTCTGATTAAACATATGTATTTAACTCTTATTTCCTCAACCTTGGAATAAGCCTCTAAAATGACAATAAAGGAATAAAAAATAAAAAGGTAGAAGTTGAGAAGGGTAAAGAGAATGCATGACAAATAATGAGAGACAGTAACAAAATGTGGACATGATGATCGGATGAGTTAGATGAAAAAATGGTAAATGTTTGGAAAGAAGACAACAAAGAGAAAATATACGATATTCCCACCCACCCCCAGCCCTGCTGTATTGAAGACACGCAAGTGCGTGGATTAAGTTTAGTCACAGTAAAAATGTATAACAATCCTAAAACCTCAGCAGCATGCAGGAACCTTCTGTCGTTCACACATCTGAAGATTAGCTGGATTGCTCATGCATTTGTGGGTGGCCTGGGGGGCATTTCTCAAGGCTGGGTTGGGCTGGGGCTCCTTCAGCAGAGGAGGCTGTGCTGCACGTCCTCTTCTCGAGGTCAGTTTACTAGCGCAGTCATGCCTTTCCCTGCTGAGGGCAGAGGCCTGGGAGCACAGGGGACAATTCTAGACCCCCTAAGGATGGAGCTCCGAGCTGGAATGCTCACTCAGATCTCATTGTATTGGCCAAAGCAAGTCATATAACCCAGCCTAACTTTAAGGGATGAAGAAGAGATTCTGTGGTGAGAGGAGCTGTGGCAAGGTCACGTGGCAAAGGCCATAGATCAAGGGAGGGGAGAAAAGAATTAGGTCCATTTACTGCAGCAGGACTGAGAGGAGCAGCCGAAAATGAGAGAACTGCCTTGAAGTCCTGTGAAGAGAATTAGACCCCCAGATTTTCCTCCAGCCCCATGAACAACAGAGGTGATCGCTAACACAAGGGGAGGAGTAAAAGCGTGCATTTTGAAAAGTAAGCCATCAGCCTCCTTTCCCTATTTATTTCCCAGAACTCTAGGAGGTCTGGAGAAGAAATCAGTAGTCTTTTCTGGAGAAACTAAATAAACCCCTAGATAAGAGCTACAGATAATGCTCACTTGGGGTTGAATTTATGGAGGTGCATGAAGGAAATTTTGAAAACAAACAATTATTAATTATACATAGCTATGTAATTAATCAACAGGTGCAATTATTTAATTAAATGAATAATAAATTATGAAATGAGTTAATAACAAGATATCTATAAATTATATATACAATAAATTTTAAATAGGAATGAATTAGCGATGAAGTGGCATCAGCCTATGAAAACAATTCTCTCAAGAGGTGGATATGAGGAATGAGGTGGTAAATGGAGGACTGTGTGTGTTTAACATTTTATAAGTCTATTTTACTGTCTTTTTAATAGCACGCTGATTTATAAGCACATGGAAGTATGCTACACAAGGGGAAAAAGTCCCCCAATTATAAGTTGATTTTGTTCTTGTTATTGGATCATCAAAAGTGAAAATAAATGTTGCCAGTAATGGAAAAAAACAAAGTCTATTTTGTGATGCGGAAGCAACAGGGAATAAATGAAGGCTGAAAAATCTTAGGTAGTTCTGGAGAGTTCAAGAGCCTCAGGAACACTGATCTCTATTCGGGAATTTAGAGATTCATAAATGTTTCTGTTTGTTACTTTGCAGCATCATGGATTTATTTTATATACACACACACACACACACATACATACATACATACATACATACATACATACATATAGGCTTCCCAGGTGGAACCAGTGGTAAAGAACTCGCCTGCCAGTGCAGGAGACTTAAGATATGTGGGTTCGATCTCTGGGTCAGGAAGATCCCCTGGAAGAGAGCATGGCAACCCACTCCAGTATTCTTGCCTGGAGAATCCCATGGACAGAGGAGCCAGGTGGGCTACAGTCCACACACACACACACACACACACACACACACACACACACACACACACACACACACACACACACACACATATACACACATAGGGAGCATGAAATCAATGTATAAAATGCTAGTAATGCTAATATTTGTGGTGCAATGAGTGATTTTGTTCATAATGGTTTTCTGTACTTTCTAAACGTTATACAATAAGCCTGCACGAATTTCAAATCTGGGGGGGAAATGTTATCTATCTCCCTATTTATTTATTTTCTTCATAAAATAGATGTTCCTAGAAGGGCAGTTTGACTACCAAGAAAGTGGTGCTTTAACTAAGCTGGCATAATTTAAAATACCCTGCCTTTTTTAGGAATGATCTGCCTGAGGGTTTGAATGGCTGGTTTAACAGAATCCTGAAAGAGACCCTCTCCATCTCTCCCCTTCGCCTGCTCCTCTCCCTGCCTCGTGCCCTTTCCTCGCCACATCACAGCTGTCTCAGCCTTCCTTTCACTGTTTCACATGTTTTGTCTCTCACTCCCTCAGGCTATTTTTGGTTCGCCCCCTCCCACAGCCTGATCTATTTTCATGTAAGGAACATGATTTCTGCGAGTCCTGTTTCATTCTTTCTGGTCCCCCTATGGACTGGCCTAAATGCAGGTTGTCAGAGAATTCTGTTGCACCAACTGCAGGGAATGGATTAAATTAGTAATAGAGCATTCTCTCTCAGGGCCCAAGAAAAAAATGCAAATAGACCAGCTATGTAGTCTTAGCTCCCTATGACTCCACTCTGCTGGGCTGCAGCCCCGGACTGTCTCTAATTCTCAGGCTCTCTGGCCTCCCTCTTGAGCTCTTACACCAAATGGACTTGGATAAGAAACTCTACCCCTGATTAGCTGTGTGAGGAAGTTCTTAGGCTCCCTATATCTAGGAGTCTTTTTTTGTAAGATGGGCATAATTACACCCATCTCACTGACGGCTGCTCCAGTCAGAAGAGGGATTCAGCAAATGGCAATTCCCATCCTTTCCCCCAGCTTCTTCTGTTCCGGTTTCGTTTAACTAGCATGCTCCTGTGCTCCTGTCACAACCTAAGGGGTGCCCTGCCTTCATCTACACAACTGTGCAAGGGCTAAGCTCAGAAAGAAACCAAGGATCCTAAGGGAATGACAGTAGAGAGCTTCTCTGTTAAGGGACTCTTTCTCAGTTAAAACAAACATCTAACAACCTCCCTATGTCCCACACTTCCCTTAATGATCTCAGGCATTTACTTACCCACGTACTAGGATAAGTTCTTTTTTATTTTGACCTTGTTTAAACTTCAAGCAACCTTGTTGAGATAGCACCAGTCTGATAGAAAAGAAGGTGAATCTCAGAAAGTTTGCTCAAAGCCCAGTTGCTGTAAGTTTTAGAGACATGGTTTGATCCTGAAAGAAATCTTTAGTCTGTGTAAGCTCTTAGGTAGATTCACCTGCCTGGATTTTACTGCAGTTTCCTGTGCCTGTTGCAAGTAGAGCCACAATAGGAAACTGACTTTAAAGATACTAATTAATCCAAAACATTGACATCTCTTCAGTTATTAACCTGTTCTCTTTGAAAAGACTCTTCCTTCTCTTTGTTTCTTATTTGTTACCTTCCTCTTAATACCAACTCATTGGAAAAAAACCCTGATGATGGGAAAGATTGAGGGCAAGAGGAGATGGAGGTGATAAATTGTGACATTGGATTGGCTTTTCAGGATTATCAAGGGATTTATCCATTCATCTGTTCACACCTCATACATTCACCAGCCAATGGTGTGCAGGGAACTGTACGAGACACTAAAGATATTGATGAGCTCATAGTCTGTAAATTGCTATGACATACTCCAGTGGTGGGGATGGGGAGCATCATGGAATGTGAACTCTCTCCAGGCTGAGAGAGGATACATTATGTAGGAAGCATTCAGCTGCAAGTACCAGAAAACTCAATTCAAATCGAGTTAAACAATAAGAAAATCATCTCTCACAAAACACAACATCCAAGTCATGGAAAGCAAAAATTATAGTCTGACCAGGGTACTGGTTCCATTTCTCTGCTATTCTCTAGCTCTGCCCTCTTTTCAAGGCTGAATGTGACCTCAGCTTCCCAACTGGCTGCAAGATAATGGCCAGCAGCTTCTTTGTATCCGGTAGGAATGTGAGAAAAAAAATTCTAATTCAACTGTAGAAAAACATTTCTTTCCTTCAGTCATTTCAGGTCGTATACCCACTCGAAGGACAATAACAGTCATCTGAAACATTGATGGGGAGGGGAATTATCATGATGGCTTTTTAACTGAAAAAGGTCCCTTCCCTGAAGTAAACTTTTCTTGAGTCATATGCATGGTTTCCCAGGTGGCTCAGTGGCAAAGAAGATGCCTGCCAATGCAGGAGACGTGGGTTCGACCCTAGGGTTGGGGAGATCCCCTGGAGGAAGAAAAGGCTACCTGCTCCAGTATTCTTGCCTCGAAAATCCCGTGGACAAAGGAGCCTGGTGGGCTATAGTCCATGGGGCCTCCAAGAGTCAGATACCACTTAGTGACCGAGCACACGCGTGCATGCTGTGGGAAGTGATATAAAGGAGGGAGAAAAATAGATGCTGGGTGCATAACCCACATGGATGCACAACTTCCTTACTTCCTGGGCTTACCTAGGTTCTGTCATGTTCATCCTTTGCACAGACTCCCAAGTTATTAATAATTTGTGGTCTCAGGAAGCGATGGAGAGAGCCTCTGCACCTCAGTGGAGCATGGAGTTCATTGCTCTGTTTCACTGTTGGATGTTTCTTCTTTTCACTTTCACTCTAACACTGGCAAGTTCCTGATCTTGTTACCAGAGGCAGAGGCTGTTTCTACAATTCCTGAGCTGATGTAACCGGTGGTTAGGAAGGGTCTCTGAGTTGAGGATTGGGTCAGTTAGATCGTTTCTCAGGCAAAACCCACTGCCACTGGGTAGCAGAGAAGACTCTCATCTTCTCCTGACTCATGGTCTACATAGAGGTGCCAAGTCTGGAGTATTGTTCCTTGGTGGTCTTATATTTTAGAACTCTAAGTACTCTGGAATTTTTTTCCCACCCTAATAACCGAGCAGCTCCTACAACTCTTCTCTAGGAGGGAAATTTGATGGCAAGAAATTTACAAACTGGGATGGGAGTAGTGTCCTACCCATGGTATAGCAGGGGTTCCCTAGTGACACAGCAGTAAAGAATCTGCCTGCAGTGCACGAGCCTCAGAAGATGTGGGTTTGATCCCTGGGTCAGGAAGATCCCCTGGAGAAGGGAATGGCAACCCGCTCCAGTATTGTTGCCTGGAGAGTCCCATGGACAGAGGAGCCTGGCAGGCTACAATCCACAGGGTCCCAAAGAGTCAGACACGACTGAAGCGACTTAGCACGCCCGTGGTACAGCAGCAAGAGGGGGTGCTCACCTTACTTCATATCTTCTCGGAGGTGGATCAGTCCTGCTGGCATACAGTCTATGTTGTCTCACATGGTAAAAACAACAATCCAAATGAATGCCTCCTAGACCACTTGGACTCTCCAACTGCCACTCCATTCCTCTTTTTCCTTCCATAGGAAATGATTCCAAAGAGTTGTGCAGATTCTGCTTCTACTTTCTTGCTCCTCATTTTCTCCTTAATCCACTCCAATCTGGCTTCTCTGCCCGTATGGGAACTATCCCTATCAGGACATCAGTCATTTCAATCTGAGAAAGCACCATGGTCAGTTCTCAATCTCATTGCTTAATCTCTTGGAACATTTGATGTTTCTGCACATTTCTCTTTTTTGAACCATTTTCCACTTAGCTTTCATGTCAACAAACTTTTCGGACCATCTGCCTACATCACTGGCCACTTCTTGATCTCCTTGGCTCTACACTTCTAGTTTAATTGACTCCTACAATTTGGGAGTGTCTCAGGTCTCAGTTGACCACTTTCCTTCTTATATGTTCTCACTCCCTGGATGAGCTCATGCAGCTCCATGGCTTTCAACATGATTCCTATGCTGAGGACTCAAAAATGTACCCCTGCAGTCCTGAGCGTCATTCTTGTGTATCCAACCACCTCTAACAGCCTCCTTGAGGATATCTATGAAGCCACTTGTGATATTGTCTGTCATCTGCTGTATAATACTGCAGCCGAGAGAGAGTTCTCCAACAGTTGCTTCAAGGTAAAGGCAGTCGCTCTAATCAGGACTGTGCACTACAGCTGGCTTCATTACAGAGAGGCCATTCTCCAGAGGCAGCTCCTACAAGCACTTCAGCTATCTTTAACTCTGATCAACACCAGACATTTTGCTAATTAGCATGCTGAAGTCAAAACTGGGTTTTCATTTGTGAAATTAGTGGCTTGTTAATCAGCATAATGGATGTTAGAAATGGGCTTTCATAGGTCAAATTAGAGGTAATCAAGATATGGGAATTGGCTGAAATATTTTAGGGACATTCTCTACCCATATGAAAACAAGATATAAATGTCTAACAAAGCTGATAGGCTGTCCCTTTATGGATAGGACCTGATTCTTACAATCAGTTCACAAGCAGTTCTGTTTGCAGCCATTAGAGCAAAGGATTTCTGGATGTCTGACTGCCCTGAAACATGGTCTTCTGCAGGGTGAACACCCCACGCAATGCAGGCCTTGGAGTACTGGGTGCCCAGTGAGTTGGGACTACATCAGGCTTACAAAGCAGATGTATAAATTGCTTTGTGCCTCCTTGTTATGTCTGCATACAGGGTAAAATCTGATCTGAGCCTGCTTTCATTATAACTTGGTAATGAGGTTGCTGATTTATCCATTGCAGCTTTTCTGAGTCTGTAGTTGTGTACCGCAGTGAACCTAAGAATTGTGCATTATCAAACTGGTTTATGCCAGGTTTCAATACAGCTCAAACATGACATGGCCAAAATAGAGCTCTTTATTCAGCACCACCCTCCACAGTAAACGTTCTGTGCTCTCCCTCAGGTTTCCCCTCCATAGTAAATGGCACCAGAATTCACACAGTTGCTCTGGCCCAAACACAGCACCTTGCCTCACACCCACAGCCTATCCACCAATGGGTTGTCTGGACCCTACCTTCAAAGAATATCCTCAGCTTGTGCACTTTTCTCTGTGTTCACAGCTCATCTCTGCTCTCTAATACTGCAACAACCTCCTAACCCATCTTACTGTTTCTACTCTTGCCTTTGTTCCCAGAGGGCTGCCAGAGAGTTTGTCTAAGATATCAAGGAGATCACATTACTCTCCTATTCTAACCCCTGCAAAGTTTCCTATCACACTCAGAATAAAATCCCAACATGTTATTGTGTCCTTTAAGACCCCTTGTAATCAGCCCCCTAACCACCTCTTCAACCTCATCTTCTCCCACTCTTACCTCACTCCACACTCACAGTCTTCACACTTCCCTCGATTCCTTTAACTTCTCAAACTCCTTCCTGTGTCATGGCCTTTGTGTTTGCTGCTTCCTTATCAGAAGTGCTCTTTCTCTGCATCTCTATCCGTGTTTCCTCTGCAGAGAGGGCTTTCTCACCAACCACCTTGTCTAAACTGGCCCATTCCCATCAATTTCTCTCCTGCTGCCTGCTTTACTTTTACTCTTAACATACACATATATCTCATGAAATGATATAATAGATCTCTGTTGTCAAATATATTGTGATCTATTTCCTCCATGAGGGCAGAGACTACACTGACACTTTATTAACTGCAACCCCAGTGAAGATAACAGTGGTACGCACATAGGAAATAAATATTCCTTAAACCTTTGTGGAATGAATTAATGGCTCCAATATTCTGACATACTTCTCCCATGTTATAATGTCCAAACCCATTGCAATGAGAAAGGCAATTGGGATGAGATGTCTTTCTGTGAGATATGCTAATATTCATCCAATAATTGATGAAACTAAACTTTTTTACTTGCCTTCTATCAATCAGACCCTGTAGTAGGTAAGGAGGCAACTGTGAGCAAACCAGACACACTTTCTACCTTCATGGGACTTACCCTCCTGTGGGAATTATAAATGTTAAACAGCAACAAGTAATTATGCTGTTGCTGAGGAGAGGTATAGAGTACTGAGAGAATGGTAATGGAACATTATAAAAGCTAGTTAGAAGTAGCATGTCTGAAGAGATGACTTTATGCTGAGACCTGCAGGATGAAAATGATCAGTAAAGGGTAAAGAGTATGTCAAGGGAAAAGATTCTGGGGCAGGAAAGAGATAAGCTTGCTTGGAGGACTAAATGACCTACATGGCTGGAGGGCTGTGATTGAGGGGTAGGAGCCTCATTTAACAGCTAGAAATGAAAAGAGAAGCAGAGCTGGATAACCGGGGCTTACCCACAATGGGTATTATATTTTATATTAATTGTAAAACATTGAAATATTTTGGATTTAGTGAAATCATTCTGTTGTAAAAATTTCTGTGAAGGCTAGGTGAAAAAAAGGATGGGTGTGAGGTTGGGATCAGAATGAAAGCAAGGAAGGTGAGTTAGAAGGTGAGTTAGAAAGTTAGAAGGTGAGTGTGATGTTTGAACTGGAAATGATGGAGGCTTGAACAAAAGTGGAGGCCAGGGAAGGGCAAGATGTAGTCACATTAGAGATAGATTTTGGAGGTAGAATCAATAGGAGCTGGAGAAGAATGGAATGTGGGTACCCAGGGCTAGGGACGTGACAGATCATCAAAAAAAATATGTGATCAAATTGAAACTGGGGGGAAGGCAGGAAAAAAAAAAAAGATTTCCCAAATTTTTGGATTTCACAACAAGGAGGAAGGGTATTGTTTCCTGAGAAGATGGGGAAGAAGCTTGGAGAGGAAAATTCACTTCTGATTTGAACATATAAAGTACAAGATGGCTATTGCTCATCATGTTATGTTGACAGTTGAATACGCAAGTGGGGAGAAGAGAAGTATGAACTAGAGATTGCAATTTTGTTTCCATAAGAATATAGATTTATTTGTGGCTATGAAATGAAGGTCATCACCCACGAAAGACTAGAGAAGAGGATACAGGCCCGAAAGAGGGGCTGGGGAAGTCTAACAGCCTCGGTCTAGTAGAAGAGGAGAGACGTGGGGCGAAATTTGACAAAGGTGGATAACAGGAAATCCGGGACTGTGTGATATCCTGGGGACAAAAGAGGAAAATATTTCTAGTGGGAAGTTTGTCAGGTTGAATACTGGTACACTCCAAAAAATGAGAAGAGATCAATGTCGACTGCATTTGGCAACATGGAGTTTGTTAACTTTGACAAGAGTAGTTTCAGTTGAGTAATGGAGACAGAATCAGACTTGGGTGAAGAGTAAATTGCAGACACAGAGAGTGGAGGTGGCTTGTGTGGGAAAACCTTTTAGGAAGTTTGTGAAGAGGAGCAGAAAAATGTTGCAATAATAGAGAGGTATGTGGGGTGGAGGAAGACTTACAATGTTTTTTGTTTTTTAAGATGGGAGGTTATAGAGCCTGCTTTACACTGACAGTACTGTCTCAGTGGAGAGGGAGAGCTTGTGTAGAAAACGAGGGAGGGTGCCTTTGAAACTCGACAGAGAACAGGATCCAAAGTAGAAGCAAAGTGATTAGATGTGGGAAGGAGAAATTTTATTTCACTGATGCAGGGTGTCAAGAGTACTTACATTTCTTATTTTGTTGCTTAGGCCCCACATCTGAAAATAAGAGATGGTGAATATTCCTATATTCTGAATTAAGGCATGGCATCATTTATGCAGGATCTATAAAGAGGCAGACCCAAACCTGTCTTGTCCCATTAGCCCATCAACCAACTCCAGGGAATGTAGGAGAAGTTGGCCATGAGTTTGGAATCTTGGGAAAGTGTCAATTTGCTCTCCAGACATGAGAGGTCAGGGGGTGTTTTCTTCTCCACTTCAAGTTAATGAGGGAAAGTCTTCATATAATGACCCAAGAAACTTGACATGTATTCCCTGAAGCTTGGAGCACTCAGGGACCTACCTGACTACACCTGAAAAAGTCAACAGCTGAAAGGTTGCATGAAGTGATTGGTAGCAGCAGAACAAAGGGAGCCTCATGGAGGATGGCTTGCACTTCCATATTCACCAGATTAAAAATGTTTTTTCCCCCATGGGTCATATGTGCATGTTCAGTTGCTAAGTTATGCCTGACTCTTTGCGGCCCCATGGCTGTAACCAGCAGGCTCTTCTGTCCATGGGATTTCCCAGGCAAGAATACTGGAGTGGGTTGATATTTCCTCCTTCAGAGGATCTTCCTTACCCAGGGATCAAACCCACATCCCCTGTGTCTTCTGCCTGAGCAGGCAGATTCTTTACCAGTGAACCACCTGGGAAGCCCTGTCAGTCATATATCAACCTCACAAAAAAGTAGGTAGTCTTAGGATTTCTTAAGAGAAACTTTCCTAATGGGGCACTCTGAAGAAATAAGGTACCATTTCCAAGAGACAAAGTCTGTGCTGATGGGCCAAGATCGTGAAATGATAAGGGAATCATAAAAATCCCTTTGGATAAGACATCTCCCACAAATGCGAAGCCATGGGAGGGGATTATGTGACAGACACACCCACAAAATTGACTTTTAAGGAGAACACTCAAATGTGGGCTTCTGATACACAGAAGGCCCTCGTGCCATAATACAAACATACCATCAAAGGAATATTGTGACCTTTTCTCTGATCACTCTTCTCCTGTGTCCAGCCTGTGAGGACAGCAGAAATAGGATTTAGAGAGTTGGAAAGAGGTAGAGAAGAAAAAAGTAGAAGAAGACAAAGAATGAAGAAAGTAATCTCAGCCTGCTTCATCCCAGGCTTTTGGACCCAAGTGAGTCTCCAGTTGATGTATAAGGCCAGCAGTGGGGCACTTCAATTGGACAAGAAATTGAAGTTTCAATGTCAGACTGGACTGGACTTTCTAAATACTATATAAGTCAGGTTTTTCATTAATGCATTAGAGTGATGGAAAAAATGAAGGACTTACACTGATGGCAACCCACTCCAGTATTCTCGCCACCCTCACATGGGGTTCTGACTGAAGCGACTTACTAAGCTAAGGTTTGCCATTTTTCTAGGCCAAGAGTGTAAGAATAACCTGGGACAACTTTTGAATTTTCCAAATCTATAATTTATAATTTCTTGTCAACATTCTTGGTACAAATAAGAAAGCATCAACCTGTCATTTTCACATTAATAAGGGATAGATGAGGGAAGAAACAGAAAATGTGCTCAACAAGATGCCTTTCCCCATCCTCTGCTGGGTCCTGGTAATGAACACCAACACAAGCCATTTGCTTCAGGAAGGAAACCACTTTTAAAAAGGTTTCTGTTTGACTCATTAAATATTTACTAAGCACCTACTATGTGCAAGCTAATATTAGGAGGTCAGTTTTGACCAGAAGGATCTGAACTCTGCAGTGTACAACTTTGTCATTTGGAATTATGCCTGAGTAGCAATATGCTAGCCTCCAGCAAAATCTCATGCCAGCCTAATAAGAGCTTCATCAACCTCCTCTCCCTCCAAAAATGAGAGAAATCGAAAAATAGAATTTCAGGATGAGAATAAACACACACTAGGGAAAAATAAATATAATTTTATTTCATGAAGTGTTTGCTTTCAAAATGATTCCCCCAAAATGGCCCAGGATTTGTTGTTTTACATAGTGTCTGAAAGTATCACAGAATCTTGGGTTTTGGAAGTGTCCTCAAAGGCCATCCATACTTCACCCCCATGTGGGGAAAGTGTCCTCCTAAGAGCAGGACCCTTTCCATGTTCTTCATTCCACCTAAGCTTGGCCTCTCATGATGATGACAACCTGGTTCTAGTGCCATGAGTAGCCCCAGACAAAATGCAACCCAGTGATGGGATCTAGGAAGATGTGTGATGCTGGGTAAAGGTTAAAGGTCTTTTATAAGACGCATGACATGAGTCTGACAGTTAGTCTGTAATCAGGATGCAACCACGGTTGTAATGATGGGTTGTAATGAAGGACTTGAGAAGTTAGACCATCATAGAAGTGGTGGTGGTAGTGAGGTCTGACAGCAGGAGTCAGAATCTAACTGAGGGTCGAGTCCTGCAATAGATGAGAAAAACCTTCCTGAGACCTGAAAACAAGGTAGGGACCCAGGATTAGGGAAATGAGTTTCCAAGGGCACAGTAATATCTCTAACAATACTGCCCGGAGGCCAAGTCTTGAACAACCACTCTCTCTGTTCCTTCTTCAGCACCAGTCCTGGTCTGGGTGTTCTTTGCCTGCTGGTAAAGTTGTCTTCATCATCCAGAACAGGAGAGATAGGGAACAGTAAGGTCTTCACAGGGGACTGTGAGTTTCCTTCTATGGTAGGAAAAAATCTAATTTTCATGGAATTTTCCTTAAATGGAATGACTTCTTCAAACATTTTCTTCTTTCAATTTTCATTATGCTATTAATACCTTCTCTTGGTTTGTCTCTTATCTCATTAGTTATCCTTTTTACTGATTCTGCCTTCTGTAACTGATCTCTAAATAGTAAGAGTCCCTAAAGCTCAGTTTGGGGGTCTCTTTTATTTCCTCCTATTACTGGTCCCATGAATCATGTCTCATCTATGTGTTGATTTCCAATCTTTATTTCTGCAGCTGTGACCTCTCTTGTGAGCTCCAGACTCCTGTATCTGACTTCCTACATGATATATCCCCTTGAGAGTCAATTGAGATTTCAGCACAATATATCCAAAACATAACTCTTAACCCTGTTTAGTGTCCACAGTTTGTTCCTCCAAGTATTTCTTCATCTTAATAAGGGTCAGCACCATCCAACTGAATAGTTTAGCCAAAAACCCAAGTCATCCTTAATTCTCTCTTTTCTTCATCAATACCTCCCCTCAACATTGAATTCACCAGCAGCTCCTGCCATTTCTGTTTTTAAATGTTTCTGGAATCCATCCATTTTTCTCTTTCTACGGTATTATCAACTTGTTTCAAGCTAGTGGCTTTTGTCCCCTGGAATTCTGCCATAGCATCAACCCCCACACTCCATTCTATGCCCAATGGCCAGAGTGATCATTCAAAATGTAGTTTTGATCATTTTACTTCTTGAACAAATCCTATCCAAAACTTACACAATACATAGTCTCCCATCATACTTGGGGAACAAACAAAAAAGAGACTGGATGAGCATTATCTATCTACTATCTGACTTCATCTGATTCCCCATTCTCCTCCTTCAGTCGCACTGGCCTACTTTCTTGTCTTCATGAGCTTGAGCTCAATCCTGAGTTGTAGCCTTTCACTGGATGTTGATGCTGCCCAGAAAGCTCTTCCTAAGACTGGCTTCTTGTCATTCTGACTTCAGCATGTCACTTCCTTGGAAAGTCTTCCCCAGCATCCAAGCTAAGGAGTGTGTCCCCCATCTTGTACCCCCCCCACCCACTCTCTTTCTTTGTATGCACTCCTTTCCTCATAGTTCTTACTGATACCTAAAGCCATTTATCTTCTTGATTATCTGTCTAGTCCTATCACTAGAATATGGACTTCAGGAGAAAAGGGACTTTATCCATCAAGTTCCTCATTAGAGTCCTGTACCTGTACCTAGAAACCGTGCTTACTAAAAATAGGCCCTTAATAATTATTTATTGAATAAACATTAACTCTACCTGCATATGACTTTCATTCGTTGATCTGCTGGAGATATGTTCAATAAACAATTGTTTCTTCTATGTGATGGCCATTTAAATATTTGGAGGATGCCTTTATTATATATGCAACTATCTGAGTGAGTGTATGTGTCTGTTTGCATGTGTGTTTCTCTGGATGAATATCTGCAAGTATTTAAATCAATCCTAATATGAAAAGATTCCCAGATAGTTCACTATCCAGGTCACCTTCCCCTGGATAAAATTCAAGAGAAGATTCTCCAAAATTAACTCCAATGGTGTCTAAAAATAAACTGAATGACACCAAAAATAGGTAAAGGGGATAAAAATGGTTTCAGGCTGGGATTAACAGCCAACCTCTGTCCTGGTCTAAAGTATATTTTTCTGTACTGCAGAATCTAAGGCAGAGAAAATCTTAAAAGATTTTCTTTACTCTTCTTCTCTATAGCAAATAGCTCTGTCCTTTGGCCCCGAAGAAGTCAGCCTTAAACTTGTAACATTTACTTCCTTCCTTCCTACCTCCCAAGCTCTGATCTAAGAGAGGAGAATTAGAAGACAAGTTCTCTGCTTGTATTTCCAGCCCTAGCCTCTCCTGTGAACTTTCGACTTGTCCATCCAATATCCTATTTGGTATCTCCCCCAGTTGTCCGTTAGGTGCCTTGGATTCAGCACATATCCCAACGTGGACTTCTCTTCCTCACCCTGATCCTTTCCGTTCTTTTATTTCCAGTGCCTGTAGATGATACCACCATCCACCTTGTCCTCCAGCCACTAAACTTTAGAGTCATTAAACTCCTTCTTCCTCAATAGTCACACCCAGTTTTCAACTCCAAAGTTTTACCCTTCTCTTCACCTTTATGGTCACAGCCTAGCTCACATCTTCACAGTCTCTTAGCTAGAGCCGCCTGAACCGAGCTCCCCATTTTCCCACCCACTGCTTTGCTCCATTTAACCCCATTCCCCGTGTTCCAGTCCCAGTGACTTTCAGTGCAGCTCCTTTATCATGGGACATAAACTTCCTTCCATGGTACCCAAACCTCCTTAAGCCTGGCCCACCTATCTTTCCAGCAGCATCCACCGTGTCCTGACTTGCACTTAATTCTAAAAAAAACTAACTAGGAATCCTCCCCTAAACACCACATACATTTTTTTTCCACCACATACATAATATAAATATATTTATAAATAAATTATATTTATTTACTTTTTATTTATTGATGATTGCTTTGTAATATTGGTTTGATTTCTGACACCACATACTTTTATCCTCTGTGGCTTATCTTCTCCTTCTACCTGGACTTCCCTTCACACCTTTCTTCACCTGACCAAACTTCAAGGCCTAGAAGAACAGCTGCGTCTTCAGCAAACCTTTCAAACCCTCTGCCTGGGCCATGCACACCTGTTTTCTACTAGAATAGTGTACTGTGTGCTTCTCTGCCTAACTATCTAACATTAGTTATTGAAATTATGTTTTTGCACCACTTGCAAGGCTGAAAACTCCTTCAAGGCAGGAAATGTGTCATAATTATCTTAGTACCTACTCCCCAGGACCCAGCTAAGTTGGCAGCTCATAGTAGGTAGTCCACAAATGTTTGCTGATCCGAAAGATGCCTTAGGAGGGAGAAACTTTGAGTTCTAGATATGGCATCTTTACACCTAAGATAACATCAGGACATCCCTACCCTACAAATTATAAGTGTCTGTAGTTCTCCAGAATTCATAGTTTCTAGTATTTCAAACCTTGTATTCAAAAACACTTATCATGACTTCTCCCCACCACCACAGCAGGATTCAGAGGACTTAGCATATAGTTATAGCACTAACCAGGGTTTCCCAGGTGGCTCAGTGATAAAGAATCCACCTGCAATGCAGGAGATGCAGATTTGATCCCTGGGTAGGGAAGACCCCCTGGAGGAGGGAATGGCAACCCACTCCAGTATTGTTGCCTGGAGAATCCCATGGACAGAGGAGCCTGGCGGGCTACAGTCCATGGGGTCACAAAGAGTCAGACAAGACTGTGTAGCAATTGCAGAGCACTAACCACTCTCTTTACCTTTTTATCTGTGGTGTGCATGCTAAGTCACTTCAGTCGTGTCCAACTCTTTTCAACCCTATAGACTGTAGCCTGCCAGGCTCCTCTGTCCATGGGATTCTCCAGGAAAGAATACTAGAGCAAGTTGACATTTCCTACTCTAGAGGATCTTCCAGACCTAGGGATGAAAGCCACATCTCTTATGTCTCCTGCATTGGCAGGCCAGGTTCTTTACCAGTAGAGCCACCTGGAAAACCCTGTGGCTAAACCTATATTAAATAAGAGGTTGGTAAGATACATGTCCATGGCCTGGGTGATGAAACTTCCCATGATCCAACTGTGGCAAGTTATTAGACAGTAGAGGCTCCAATGTTCTCTTGTTATTTATGTAGCATGTCTTAGTGTCTGCTCCAGTGTTTCCACCTGGAAGACAAAGCTTGGGACTCATTTATCCTTGAGACTCTGAGAGATTTTATCACTGTGTCCCACACAGAGAATGGCCTCCATAAATGTGGACTGAATTGAACTGAAACCGCAAAGTGGGACAAAGTTACTTTGAGGTACCACTTTCGTTGGCATCAGTCATGGGAAAAAGTGGAGCGACCATTTCCTTCTCGTTACAGTGAGTTTCCTTGTCAAGGGGCTCTTTAAAAGCCAGGTGAAGATAATTGCAAGTCAGCTGGAAGTACTGCCAAGATATGACCTCTGGGAAGGCCTGGAAGACAAGTGGTATTGTGCTGCACGGCTAACACGCAATGTCTAACGGCTGCAAAGTGAAGAATCAATTTGAAATTAAGATGAGGAATGGCATCAAGTACTTGCAGTCATAGTGAAGGTCTTTGTGACCAGGCCCTGGGGGAGAGGAGGACCCTTTTCTTCCCTTCTCAGCTTCCCCTTGTGCTGTCAGATTCCAGCTGCTCAGACCCTCCCATGATCTAAAATATCTCCTAAGTGAAGCACAGTATCTCTGCCACCTTTTGAATTCAAAAATATGAATCTTCCCCAACATTCACTCATTCATTCATTTGATCAAAAGTCATCCATTAAATGCAAGTCACAAGTGTAAATTTAAGGAATTTATGGCCAACATTCTTCAGGGTATTTCCCATGGATTGTCTGAAGGCACATAAAACATAAAATGAGGATACTAGTCTAAGGGAGACATGCAATTAAATTAGAGAAACAAGTGACTCTGAGTTCAAAAAGTTCTCATAGTCTTCAGAGACTCCATAGACCGCTTGGAGAACAAATTCTTGGAGAGTATGAATATTAACTTACTCTTGCCTTCATGTAAGGAATTCCGGTAATGTATAGAAGAGAAACAGTGACTTTTCTGGGAAATAGATCATAACAAGAATTCTCAAGCTAGTAAAGCCCTGTCTCCATACATCACAAAGGCAATTTGTATGCAGCACTTTCAGAAGACTTAAGAATCATACCTTTGTCCTCCTTGTCCTTAAAGGCAATGAGCACGGTTAAGTTGGTGTTACATAATTGAAACAGAGCCGGATATGGAAACAAAACAACCCTTTACTTTTCACCCTTCTTTTGTTACTTAAAAGCTGACATTAGAAATATTTAACTTCTCCAAACCTCAGACTTCTCATCTGCAAAATGTGATCATAAATTCACCTCACTGTGTAGCTATGAGGGTTAAATTAGAAAAAAAAAATTTATTTGGTGTTGAATCCTGGTTTGGTGTTTGGTGACCAGTAAAACTCATTAAGATATAATGTTCAGAAGTCCACAACTTTTTTTCTTTTTTTCCAGTTACTGATATTTGGTCCAGTGGCTAAGACTCTGTGCCCCCAATACAGGGAGCCTGGGTTCTATCCCTGGTCAGGGAACTAGATCCCATGTGTTGCAACTGAGAGTCCACATGCCACAGCTGAAGATCCTGAAAAAGTTTCTGCTGCAAGTAAGACCCAGCACAGTCAAATAAATTCAAAAGGATAAATATTTTTTAAATGGACTAAAACATCTAGAATTTCTGCAAAACTGTTAGTTCGTGATAAGCCATGTAAATCTCCACTTTCACGCAGGTGAATCAGAGCTCAGAGCAAACAAGCCAAGGAAAGACTTTGTTGCTGTAGTTTCTATGGCTTCCCAAAACAAAACAGGAGCACCTAACACCTAATAGAGACATCCTCTTTGCCAGGCACTAAGCTGTGACCTTGATAGACATCCTCTCCTCTAATCCTCAGGGTAACCCCAAGGAACTTGAGCTCCTCAGTACAGAACTGCAGTGCTCAGTGTGGCCAAGGCAGACCACAGACAGCCTGCTTGAAAAAGGAAGCTTTGTTATTCCAAGTGTGAACCTGGGAGGATGCTCATTAATGAGCAGTCTGTGTCCCTAGCTGCTTTGCTTCCTTTTTAGTTTATTCTCTCTCTCGATCTATCGTAACCTCTTGGGTCATCAGCCTTCCGCTTATTGCCTCTTCCACAACTGCCAGGGTGACCTTCTGAACCTGGGCCCCCATGATCCTGGGAAGGCTCTGAAATCCTGGGGCTTTTGTCTTTCCACTCTCTGAGTGCCTGTGGCACTCAGCAAAGGGCACTGTGGTTGCTTTCATGACTTAGTCTCAGGAGAGTGAGAGATTCTGGAAGAGAGGGACTGTCCTTCATGTATCATTTTAACTTCTAGGCTTCCCTGATGGCTCAGAGGGTAAAGAATCTGCCTGCAATGCAGGAGACACAGGAGACGTGGGTTCAATCCCTGGGTTGGGAAGATCCCCTGGAGAAGAAAATAGCAACCCGCTCCAGTATTTTTGCCTGGAAAACCCCATGGACAGAGGAGCCTGGCAGGCTATAGTCCACGGGGTCACAAAAAGTCGGACACAACTAAGCTCGCAGGCAGGCTGTGCAGAATGGGGGCTCTTTTCCCCTCACTTCTTTTTAGGTGATGCTCAACCCCTGACATGACTGAAGCGACTTAGCAGCAGCAGCAGCAACCCTTGATGCACACAGAATTATGTGGGGAGTTTAAAAAATTCACACCTATGCACAGTCCATGTCTGATAGAATCAGAAGCTCTGGTTTGGGGGACTGAATCTACGTTTTGCTAAAGCTCTCAGGTGACCCTAACCTACAGGTAGGGCAGAGAGTCAGAGTGTTCATGTGTATGTTCTGGTCTTTCCCTATTACTTTCTCACTCATCTGCTGAGTAGAAGAGGAAGACTGGCCTGTAGCCAGTCCTAGCCCTCCTCTCCTCCCCTGCCCTGCTGACCTGCTCTGTTCCTGGAGAGGCCTTGAGATAAACAGTCAGGGCTCTGCCCTTGTGGGTAAGCTTGCTGTCCTCCAGTGCTGTCTGTGTCAGGGCAGATGGACTTGTTTAATCCTAGAGTTTACCATTAGGAAACCCATTCTTACCCCAACCCAATAATGGATACTAGAGAATTTGTTTTCAGTAACAGATTTGGCATTTATATCTCCATTTGCCTGATCCTCACTCCATCAATTGATTTAGAATTTAGGAAGGGAAGATATTTATTATCTCCCTCTTTTTCTTGCCTGGTTCCCAGGCCATAATAGATGCTCAATAAATATTTGTTGAACGAGTCAATTCCCTATGCACCTCTAGTAATATCCATTCTCTATATTTCAGCCCCAATTTCTCTCTGTCTCTTTCTTCCTTCACAAGCTACAGATGGTATAAATGCTGCAGTCCTTGTGAAGGCTGCAAAAGCAGTCGGACAGATGTGTTGTTCATAGCTCCCTAGTCAGGCATAACTAAACACTTACATTTATTACCAATTAGAGGGGAAACAGACTGTAGTTTTATGCACTGTATGTGGCTGGATATATTTCTTTTTGGGATCTCACTAAAAACTTCAAAACGTATCACTGCATCTCCCTCTCTTACCACCTCAAACCGCATTGAAAATGCCATTTAAATAGAGGTCTACCAATGACAGCACAAATCTACATATCATTCTCCTATCCACCCATAGAACACCATGAAGGTGGAAAAACAATGTCGCAGAAGGGCACCTGGCCCAGTGTGACTGAGTTGAGCACGCTCCACTAGGAGTCTGTAGCACATGCAGAATTGATGGAGTTATGGTAGACTTTATTTAAGGCGATGCATGTTAATTTGTTGATGGTATCCGGTGCACAACACCGTGTGTGAACATACAGTGTTTTGCTGTGTTTACAGCCCTTTTTCTATGTAGAACGAAAACAGAATAAGTTAAAAAAATGCTACAAATGGCTTTGAATTCATCAGTTCCACAGAACATCAGACCTGACACTAAAGAATTCACTGTTTTTTAGCTGAGTTCCACCCAATTTGCGACACATCTGATATGGGAAAACTGACCCAACCTCATAAAAAAAATCAGTGGAAAGCACAGGCTGAGGTATAAGGCAACCCAAGTTATGGTCTCAGCAACTGTTAGCTTCTTCATCTGCAAAATCAGATGACTACCCCCGGGAACTTTCACTAAGAAATAATGAGATTTAATTAAAGATTTATGTATTGTATAAGGATTTCATCATATAACTATTTACGATAGGGACAATTTCAATACAAACTAAATGCCAAGAAAGGATAGGAACTGGTTAACATATTATGGAAAAAACAGATGACATTTAAAAATTGTGGTTTTGCCATAATGAGATACCACTTAATGCCCACAATAAGAGATGGCTACTATAAATTTTTTTTAAAAAAAACATAAGATAGCTAGTACTGGTGAGGATATGGGAAAAAAGAACCCTCGTGCATTGCTGGAAAGTATGGAAGCAAAAGTGTTAGTCTCTCAGTTGTGTCCAATGTTTGCGACCCCATGGACTATGGCCCACCAGGCTCCTCTGTCAATGGGCTTTTCCAGACAAGAATACTAGAATGGTTTGTCATTTCATCCTCCAGGAGATCTTCCTGACCCAAGGATCAAAGCCAGGACTCCTGCACTGCAGACAGATTCTTTACCATTTCGGCCACCAGGGAAGCCCCTGGTGTGTTGCTGGTAGAAATGTTAAATGATCCAAAAGCTATGATAAGTAATTTCATGGTTACTTAAGGAGTTAAGTGGAATTATCATATGATCCTATAATACCTCTCTTTCATATATACCCAAAAAACTGAAAACAAGGACTCAAAGAAGTTTATGTATACACATGTTCACAGCAGCACTGTTCACAATAGCCAAAAGGTAGAAACAGTCCAAATACCCATTAACTGGTGAATGGCAGAGTGAATTGTGATATATACATGCTGTGAACTGCTTGTCAGCCATAAAAAAGTATGAAGTAATGATACATGGTACAATGTGGATGGACTTCAAAAATTTTATTCTGAGGGAAGGAAGTCAGTCACAAAAGGGTCACATGTTACATGATTCCATGTATATGAAATACTCAAAATAGGTTATTCATAGGGACAGAATGTAGATTGGTAGTGTCCAGACTATGGAAGTAGGGGAGGGAAGAATGGAGAAAGACTGCTTAATGGGTAGGTATGGGGTTTTATCTTGGAGTGACAAAAATGCTATGGAGCTAGAGAGAGGTGGTGGTTTCACAGCATGGTGAATGTACTAGATGCCAATGAACTGTTCATTTTAAAAAGGTTAAGTTTATACTATGTGTATTTCACCTCACTAAATTATTTTTTTAATTGTGGCTTCTGAAGAATATTTACTGATATGAGAAAATTCACATCACGTACATATTGTTAAAAGCTAGACTTACAGTATAATCTCAATTTTGTAAACTTAAAAATGTGTGAGCATGTGCATATGCATATGTGTATATATATATGCATACATATATATTTACCATATATGCAAATATTTTATATGTATATACACCATCCTCCCACCAAAAAAAAACCTAAGAAGAAATTCAGAAAGGATAAGTGAATTATAGGTTATTTCACTTTCACACTGTGTTTTATATTCCTTAAAATGAGTCCATGTCAGTTTTATAATTTGAGGGAAGGACATGTTATTGAATAAGAATTGAGTTATAAAAGTATCTCTAAGGTTTCCTCCAGCCTACAATTCTAGGAGTCCAAATGCATTACATCTATGTGATTGTCCATTAGATGTTGGGTCAGAGCAGATAAGCCTTTTGGGTAGGCACCTAGGAAATGGTGATTTAAGGCAGGCAGGCAATAGAGCACAGAGACATTTAATATGCAAACAGTTGTATCGGCAATCTGCATGCAGAACTTCAGTCCTTGTCACACTGTTCATAAGTGGGACTACTAGAAGGACGTGCACATCCGTCATCCAGCTCCATAACCCATTCTCTTTGATGGCTCCTTCAAGAATTATGGTAACATTCATGGCTCTCATGTGGACTCTTTTCATAATACGTGCATCTGAAAATAAAATAGACGTTCCTATCCTGCACAGCTACCCTAGCTGAATCCCACTCGTAAAAGGAAATTGAGTTGCTTGACTTTTTCTTTTCTTTATTTTTAAGCCATAACATATTCCAGTTGATGTATTCCAAGTGGTGGCTTCCAAAAAGAATCATTTCATGTTTGGCTTGTCACTCACCATAGGAAACTGAACTTTTTACATCCTCAGTTCAATCCATCTCTTTCTCTTCCTGCCACACTGTATCAAGTGACTTATTAACAATACTGAGGCTTAAGAAGGAGAATTTGGTTAATGCTCACACAGTCTGAACATTTTACTTCATATTAACAGATTTTTTAAATGTGTCTTTTTTTTTTTTTCCCATTTTTGAAATCTTCAGTGATTCTCTCTAAGCTAAATTTTCTTTATGGATTAAGAATTCCCACTTTTCACCTCACTACTGTTGAGTCAGTAGGTACAAGAGAGAAAAAAAGAGTTATTAAAATATTTGTGCTGAGGTTTGTTTCTGCTGGTGGAAAATCCCTGTATAGAAGGAACATGTGCTTGGACCTAAGAGAAGTGCAAAACCTCATCTAGTGTTTCCAGCAGAGAGAACATTCTTCAAATAGATGAATTCGGGTGCGGTCACTTTCTGACTGTGAGTCAAAATGTGTGAAGTAATTCGTAACAGAAGAAGACACAAAAGGTTGAGAGTATGTTCACAAACACCCAAAACCACAGACACTTATGGGTCCTTGACGGCACTTATATCCACGGAGGTTCAGAGAAGTTCTGTGGACAGAAGGTAGGAATGTGTCCAGGCTGAGTTTTGAGAGAATGGGAGGTGAGTTAGCTGAGTACGGGTTCTACAAAAGTGAGACACAATTGAGTTGAATTCCTCAGTCACTAAGAAGGTTGAGGCATTGCTCTAGGTTTCTGCCTATAGAAAAGCCTGGAAGGAAAAATAGAGGTGTTGTCAAAAACCTGATGTGTGTGGACTTCATGGCTGCCAAACTGAGCTGAATAATAAGAGTCATTTCTTCTTGTAGGCTCAGATACGGTTGTATCTCAAATAAGACCCAGCCAGGGCAGTGGTGCGCCCTCTGGTGTCTGTACGTGCTTGTGCATCGTTAAAGTTGGGAGTGGGAGCTTCCGGTTAAAGGGAAAACCTGGGAATTTTATTCTATTTTTTTTTAATCACATTTGCGTTTTGTCTCCTGTCTCTCAATAGACAGATCAAGCAATCAATCAATAGATTTTTTTCTATATATTTCTTGTATGTGGAATTTATTTATTTAAATTTTTGTTTTGTATTGGACTATAGTTGATCTACAGTGTTATCTTAGTTTCAGTTACACAGCAAAGTGATGTGGTTATACATACACACATATCTGGGACTTCCCTGTGGCTCAGCGGAAAAGACTCTGCCTTCCATGCAGGAGATGTAAGTTCAACCCCAGGGTCGGGAAGATCCCCTGGAGGAGGGCACGGCACCCCACTCCAGTATTCTTGTCTAGAAAATCTCATGGACTGAGGAGCCTGGTGGGCTACAGTCCATAGGGTGGCAAAGAGTTGGACATAACTGAAGTGACTGAGCATGCACGCATGCACCCATATATCTATTCTTTTTCAAATTCTTTTCCCATTTAAGTTATTACAGATTATTGAGCAGAGTTTCCTGTGCCATACAGTAGATCTTTGTTGGTTATCTATTTTAAATATAGAAGCGTACTATGTCAATCCCAAATTCCCAATCTATTCTTACACCTCACCTTTTCTCTTTAGTGACCATAAGCTTGTTTTCTATGTCTATGAATCTGTTTCTGTTTGTAAGTAATTTCATCTGTATCACTCTTTTTAGATTCCTCACATAAATTATATCATATGATATTTATCTTTCTCTGTCTGACTTACTTCATTTAGTATAATAATCTCCAGGTCCATCTGTGTTGCTACAAATGGCATTATTTCCATTTTTAATGGCTGAGTAATAGTCCATTGTATATATGCACCACATAGTCTTCATCCACTCATCTGTAGATGGACATTTAGGTTGCTTCCATGTTTTGGCTGTAGTAAACTTGTGCTGCAATAAACCTTGAGGTGCATGTAACCTTTGAACCATGGTTTTCTCTGGATAAATGCCCAGGAGTAGATCACGTGGTAGCTCTATTTTTAGCTTTTAGGGAACCATACTGTTCTCCGTAGTGGCTGCACCAATTTACATTCATGGCATTTTAGAAGAGACTACATCCCTGTCTAAGTTCGACCTTGAGTGACTGTTTTTTGTTGAATGGTAAAGCTGTGAGCCCTCAGTTGATAAACTGACACACTGATTACTGTTTTTCTGGCTCTTCCTTTGAAAGGACACTAATCCAGCCCCAGGGGAAATAAGTAGCACTGGGATTAACAAACAAAAGCTATTTCCTCCCCCACCTTGACCCAGATCTCCAAAGGAGGTCAGCCTTTGTCAGGAGGACACTGTGATACTGTAACTAGCCAAGCAAAACATTCACTCACTTGCCTGACCCACTCTGGACCCATAGACTCTCACACTGGGCTCACTCCATGGATCCCCTGCCTAAGTCAACACTTCACAGTTGTCTACATTAAATTGCCCATTGTTTTCTCCAGCCTCAGGTTACCCTGAAAAAAAAAAAAAAAAAAAAGATTATTTTAAAGTTCCTCTGCATTCAGCACATGGGACCTAATTAGTTGCTCTATCTGCAAGTATAGTTTATCGGAGGAAGTTTTGGTATTCTAGAGCTGATAGGCTCCTCCAGCATCATTTCCATGGAGAGGTTTTGTGAGCTGTTGTACTACAAGAATGGCATATCGCGTGCTTTAAGCAACATGAAAACCAGTCTGTGTTGTCACTTGCAGCATCACAGATGGATTCCTCTCGCGTTGCATTACTCAGGGAACCTTCATCACTTGATATCTGGAAACTCATTATTAAGGTGAAGAGAAAGGAAGCAGTGTCAGACATGACAGCTCTGAATGGACATCACCTCAATGCTAACAAAACCTCCTCTTGTTTCCCAGGATCTCTCTGTGTTAGTAACACCAGGACGTATTTCTCCCATGGTGCTGTCTTTCCATTTTGAAGAATTAGTTGAGGGCAAAGAACAAGAGAAGTCTGAGAGATTTGCTTCCCCATAAAGTGTCTCGATTTTTAAAAATGAATTGGCCTGCCCTCATGCAGGACCATGATGTGATGGGCTTATTCTTCATACAGCATGTGTTCTGCTTTGTTTTTCTAGCAGTCAGGATGGTTTTACGCAGAATCAAAAACATACTCTCCAGGTCCCCTTGTAACCAGTGCTGTAAGACAGCTGGTTGGAATCAGAGTCAGAGAATGTTATCACTGGAAGAACGAGAAGCTGCCTTGCCCAAGCTTACATAGAAGTTAGGTCAACACTATGGGCTATCCAGGTGTGCCCCAGAGTACCAGAAAGATGTTGAGCTTAGTTCATGATCCAAAAAGCAGGGTCACAGGGTGGGAGGGCACTGGGACTTGATGAAACAAGCCAGATCAGTCTCCAGACGTAACAGGAGAAAGACCTGGGAAGCAGAAAGGGGAAAACAGCTGAGACTCTGGGAGACAGGACCTAGGGAGACCCTAGTGGCTCCACTTGACAGCATCGCCTTGGCCCAGCTTGGTTTTTGATGTGCTGGATATAATTTAGCTACTCATATGTTTTCCAATATCAGACATGCTGAGTGGTTTTTCAACATCACACAAGCAAGAGCGGTTAGGAGATTGGCAGCAACAGTCAGGTCTCTGTGGGGTCAGTGTGGAGTCATGAGTACCAGATTCCTGACTGTTAAGCCAAGTGCTCTGATGCAGAGCTGACTTAGGCTGAGAGTAGAGTTTTTCCTCTGGTAAAAGGTAATGTCATCAAAGCTCGTGGGATCTGAGGAGGTTTACCTGTGGCCCAACTGTGGAAGACCTATGTATCTTTCCTCTTCCTCATAGGCGAATGGAACTGAAGCCTGGTTCAGTTCAGTTCAGTTGCGTTCGACTCTTTCCTCTTCCTCATAGGCAGAGTGAAACTGAAGCCTGATATTGTGTCAGAAATCTCCAGAAGCACCCTAGGGTCAAGATAGAAATGGCTGCGTTTGACTCTAGATGCATTTGTCTCCGATAAGTAACAAGGATGCTCTGACCAGAGCAGCCTGCTTTCTGTTCAGAAGCTGAAGTTTCAAGACCCTCCCATCAAACCCTCTCTTATCTTCTTCTCACCAGTTCTTTTTTCTCTTCTTCTCTGCCCTTCCCCCTACCTCCTGGCATAGGAGCTTGTTCTTTCTTTCTATTGATTTTTAGCCCCGGTTCCCCAAAGCTCTAAATTTATCTTTGGATTTTAGCTTTATCACACTCTTACATCTTCTAACTCCACGTTTTAATCTCTTGACTTGATAGCTCAGGGCTTTTGTTTTCTCACTATTTATTTGGCTCCGCCTTATTTTCCAGCCCTTAATCATTTGAGATGTTTAGCCTAAGCTTTAAATCTTTCTTTTGTCTTGTTGCTTCCCATTATCTGTTATACATTATAACATTTCTGGTCTTTTATTTCTAGTCTGTATTTTATCTGTTTTTTTTTTTTATTGTGACTGTGCTGAGTCTTCATTGCTGTGCGTGGGCTTTCTCTAGTTGTGGAGAGCAGGGGCTACTCCAGTTGCTGTGTGCGGTTTTCTCACTGCAGAGACTTCTCTTGTTGTGGAGCCCAGGTTCTAGGACCCTCGGGCTTCAGTATTTACAGCACATGGGCTCTGTAGTTGTGGTTCATCACTTACTTGCCAGAACAGGAACCAAACCCGTGTTTCCTGCATTGCCAGGCGACTCCCAACCACTAGACCACCAGGGAAACCCTTATCTGTTTTTTTAAACTATCTTTTTTTTTTTTCATTTTAAATTTTTGTCTTGATTTATTGGTGTTCAGATATTTTTATTTTTTATTGAATATAGTTGATTTAAAATGTTGTGCCCATCTCTGCTGTACAGCAAAGTTAGACACATATACATATTCTTTTTCTTCCGTCTTACCATTTTCCACGTTCTATAATGCCTCAACAGAATACCGGTCTGAAGCTATGCAGGTGATCAAGAGCTCCTGTGCTAACTGTCTCACTCCCACTTGCTCCCAGCTGCCCCTATACATGTCTTTTCCATTTCTCTTCATAGAGTTCCTAGCTTAGTTGAAGATGACTTTGTAAAGATTCTTGCCCTGGGAGACTTGGGAGACTTATGGGTAGAATCTCCTAAGAGCCAAAAATCCTACTGTTGAGACAGCAGGTTTTACTTGCTGAGTATTAGTTATTTACAGCTCACGTTATCCAGGCGTTTTCAGAAAAGTCAAGCATTTTTAAATCTATGTTCTCCAACATTTGCACCATTGGCTTATGAGCGAATCATCTGAGTAACTCAGGACTGGAGCAAGTAGTGCTTCTCGTCTGACTTGGTAAAGAGCCAGGTAGGGCTGAGTAGAGGGAACAAGGGTGGGTCTCTGATACCCATCTCTCTGCTCCTCCCTGAGCTGTTTCTCTGCTCTCTCTGGGGAGGATCATTGGACAAGCCTATCTGAATGTAGACATCATCATTTTACCTTCTTTTCCTAATCATGAGAACAAAGAGAAGCTCTCTAGAATAGACATGATTATGAATAGGGTTCCTAAGTGGGAGTGGATGGCAACCTTGCTAGGTGCTTCTAACAGAGGCCTGCCACAGGGTCTTCAGACATGGCTCTCCTCGCTTTCCGATGTGGCTAAGTTTCCCAGCTCTCCTGACTTCCCTGTCTCAGGATATTGACAGTGTACAGGATTATAGTTGAGGGTGGAGATGTCCCATTCTCTTCTAGACTCTCTAACAAAGAAAGAGTGGAGGATTCCCCATCACCTGCGTATTATGACCATCTTTTGTCAGTTACGCCAGTGGATGAGCAGGCCGTCTCCCCTGAAGGCTAGTACTTTGCCTCAGAATTTGACAACTAAGACACATCAAAATGAGATTCTCGCAGTAGCCTGTAGATATAGTTTGCCTGTTAGAGACAGGTCTTCATATTAGGTGCCGAGGAAATGACGTGATACGTGTTTTAGTTCCTGCCGTTAGGGACCTTACGATGAAGTTGGTGATACAAGAAATATGCATAACATAGTTACATGGCTTACAAATTCCTTACATCTTCAGGTGTTTCTCTCCTTCCTCCTGTATCTCACTAAAGACTTATTCATCCTCAGATCAAATTTTATGGCTACTTTTTTTGAGGAAATCAGCCCTTCCTGGATTAGGTTACCCTCTTATTGGCTTTAATTGAACTCTCTTCTAACCTTCACCTTTGCGCTTTGAGTTTCCTGTGTTTTTGCCTGTTTTTCTCATTAGAATGTAAGCTATTTATTTTTTTATTTTTTGACAGTAAATTATTTTAATCAGAGATGACCACGTTGTTTTACCACCAGCAGACAATATAGAGAGATACTCAACAAATATTTTTGAATGACTCAGTCAATCAACTAAGAGGTAATGTATGTCATGTGTTAAGAGCATAAGAGAGGCAACATATTCTGAATGAATTTAGAAGGGGATGAAGAAAGAAACTTCTTGAAGAACTGTGGTAAAATTGTGGAGCTGATGCAGTGTGAGTGATCTGGCAATTTCTGTGATCCTAGGCACCTGTTTGCAGGCATAGTCATTTCTCAAAATCTGGTGTCAGATTAAGTTATGGAGTCCCTTAATCACAAGGAATTTGATATGAGTTGATTAACATTCTTCTGGAAAGGGTGGCATTGAGATTCTAATGGAGGTCAATGCTTCCAGACCTGTGTTATGTGTGTGACAATAACAAGGTCAGATGACCTCTTTTAGCCGGCTTCCATCACCAGCACCTCCTGAAAGCCATTGCATGTAGCAGTCTGTGGAGTGACAGAAAGTACCTAAGTGCAACAACCTCCTACTTCTGTTCTGAGGGGAGAGCTTAGGCATTCATTAAAAAAAATATATGCAGTGAGGTAGGTGTACAGGAAGGGAGAAGAGGGGTAAATATCATGAATGACCACCCCCACTGGAGCTGCCTGTATCAAGTGTTTTTTTAATACCTTCCATGAAATTTGTGGATATGAGGTGTGGTTGGGAGTTTGTGAGCTTGTGTGTAAGGACACAGAGGGGAAGTTGGGAGAGTGGCTGCTTTGTAGGGTTCAATCTGATTCCTCTAAGTGACTAAATTCATATCAAGGATCCAGTGGGGACTAGTACTCTACAAGGAGCTGGTAAATACAATGATAATTGGACATAGTCCCTCCCCACCTAAACTCTGGGCTCTGTGAGAACTGGAGGGCATCCAATAAGAGGTTCAAACTCCATGAAAGGGGCTTTTAGGAAAAGAAGCAATCTGGGGCTTCTTGAAGGGGTTGAGAAGGACAGTCACCTGTTCACATGATGCTTGAGAAAGCTGACTTAACATCAGAGTCCAGACTGGAGTGTGATATGGGAAGGACTCCAGCTCAGAGACTGACTGAGGGCTGCCACAGTCTTTGGTAAAAAGGAGCAACATCTGGCCTTGAGCGAGGATAGAGACAAGAAACAACTGAAAAAATGTTTCCAACCCTGCTTTGATGCGGTGACACTGAGAGATGAGAACAGAGAGGGGAGAAAGGCAAACATTCAGCTTCTATCCTTACAACACGAATCTGCTAAGTTGTCCTTCTAGGAGCAGCTTTGTGGAAGGGGTTCAGGCCAGGAGTCTGAAACATGGCTCCACTTTTGGCTGTTAGACCTTGGAACAAAATAATTTTACATCAACTTTGACTTACTTAAATGGCCTGTGATATATGGCAGTACTTTGGTGGGGAAAGTATGAAACGTGGGACATCAATTCATAACATACTAAATTACATTATTGATGGCAATAATGACTGAGATTTGTACACTGTTTTACAGTTTGCAAGGCATCTTTGCATGCATATTTAATTTCATCCCTACCAAAGCTACTGAGGTAAATATAATTATTTCATTCATATTTTATAAAGGAAGAGGCAGAGACTTGGAGCCTTGTCCTAAGGACATAAGGATACAAAGGGGCAGAGGCAAGATTCAGACCCCCAGATCTTGGCCTTCCGTACTGTGTGAGAACTTAGAGGTCTCATTAATTGAGTATCAACTATGAATTTCTGCTGCAGTGGAAGACAGCATTAGATGATGGTGCTGGTCATGCTGATGACGCTGATGGTGATGACTGTCTTGGGTTGTTGATCACCCATCCATTTATTCATCATATGTTTTCACTGAAGCACATGTGAAAGATACTGTGAAATGGTATGTGTATAGATCTGTTTCATCTGTGGCTGGTGCCATATGATTCCATCCAGAGAACGAGCCTCTGACAGTTGGTTCAAGGACCCCTGCTTGATCAAGGCTCCCCTGGCTTCAACTCCCAATACTCCATTTTTTCAGAACCCTGCTGTGCTCTGCTTTTGACATATGGTCTATGGCGTCTTCGTTTTCATTTTCTGTTTGTTTGTTTACTGTTCACTACATGTTTTTAGTACTTCTTCTGTAGAAGGCTTTGTGGTGGATATATAGTATTTTGGGGCAGGAGAGTACCAAAGTGAACGTTTGTTATTTCAGTCATAGCACTAGGTCTGAACGTGGTAGGAAATCAATAAACATTTGTTTATTGATTAAGATTCCCAGATTGAGAATCCGCATGATTGTGAGGTATCAAAATGAGTCGCTAAAATTACTGCCAGTAAACCAGGAGAGCAAAGTCCAGAGTAGCTGCAGTAATATTCAGGGACATTTTCACATGATCTCTGTAGTTCACAAGCCCACCCTTGACCCTCCTCTCCGTCCACAGTGTCAGGGCTTAAACAATTACATTCAGAGACTCTAAAGTCACCATGTTGGGGGGAAAAGGAAGAATTTGGCTCTTTAAACTTGTTTTGTGAACGAGATCTTGATCCAGTAGGGAAGATGTTAAGAAGCAACAAAAAAAAGAAAGAAATGTATTGTTGTTATTTTTACCTGCATGCTGTTTCTGGCTGTGTCACTGCCTTGTGACAGGGCCCTGGCACATATGCTGCTTTTGAGTGCCAGTTTTCCCATCTGTAAAATAATCCCCACCCTTGATCTGCTGAGGCTCACAGGGGTGTTTGGAAGCACAGGGAGGTAATATCTATGCTGTGCTTGCAGGATCCTGGACAAAAGGCATTGAAGAAATAAAGGCCGTCACTCCTATTAGTGTGCACCATGGTTCAGAAGTGTGTTTAATGCCCTGCCGCCTTTTCTTGTGTCTCCTTGCCCTAAAGTCTTCCCTCTGCATGTTCCCACAAGCACAACTGTTCTGATCTACCCGCAGTCAGATTAATTGAATGAGATCCTTTGAAATCCCATCTCGTTTACCCAACCTGCCTGCTTTCAGGGCTTTCACAATCTCTTCTCTTTATTGAGAAAAAGATAAAGCTATCCCTTGGAATGACAAATCCTTGGTTCCTTTATCAGAGCAGCTTTTCTCCTGAAAGGTCCCCTTGCTCCTCAAGTGAGCTCATCTCAATCTCCCTTCACACCCTGTTGGCTGGATGCAGGACTCTCTGGTGCGGTTGCCTTGGCAACAACTTCTGTTTGTTGCAAACGCAGATGAGTGTTGGGTCATTGTTATTTTCCCCTCTGCCTCATAGTACAAGAGGGGCAAACAAACTGTGGATTAGGTGAAACAAAGGAAGCAGTCCAATGAGTATGAGGAGGAGGGGGAGAGTAGGCACAGGAGGCCTCTAGAAAGACCGCTGTTGGTCCTTGGGAACATATCGGTAGTTAGACATTTAACAAAAATATTACCACCAAGAAGCAATTTATCTAGAGCGAGTTAAGGCAAACACGTAGAGACCGTGACATGAAGGACTACTTCCTATGAGATTCATAAGAAGAAGCGGCTTCATAGGCAGAGCTGAGTATCTCCTCAGGGAACACTGTAAAACTATACTCGGTGTATTTTTCTCATCCTCAAGGAACTTAGACTTTGGGAATCCACTGACATTTACTGAGCACCAGGGCCTGCTTTGAAGGTAGACCCTGTAATTATTTTTTTTAAATAGCATTTTATTTATTTATTTATTGCCTTACATGCAAATTATAAATGCTCCTCACATAGTAGGCATCATAATTACTAATTGAATTAAAAAAATATTAGCCTCTTTAGCACCTCCAGGAGTGACAGGGGACTCTGTATAAATGTCTTCCAGTGTATATATTATTCTAGCACTTTGCTTATCTTTTTCTTATATTGTGCAAAATGTTTTCTCCCTGTAACATCCTCCCATTGGACTTTGTTCTGTTACATGAAATCAATCCATTTATTATCTATGTAAATTCTTCTAAATACTTCATGTAGCTTTTGTGTCTCACTACATTTTCTGTTTTCCAAGCTAAACTCAGTTTCTTTAGCCATATGACCTGTGCTGACTTTCAAATCCTTCTCTGACTCACTTCTTTTTCCCTTAAAACCTACCAATTTGCCTGGTTCTCTCTTAAAGTGCAGCGATTGGTCTAGTTATATATCACAGCTACCAAGGGAAGACAGGATGAGCAGATTAACAGGAAACATTTGGCTAGTGAAACAGAAGCTTGATCCAATGTTATAAAATGTTTATCGATCACTTACATGAAACTAGTTTAATGTCTAACCAATTAAACCTAATTGAAGGCTGTCTTCTGCCAAGCCAAGTATACCTTTCATTGGATTTTGAGCAGTGAACCAATGTGCATATTAGTGAGAAGAGGTGAAACTAGTTCTCTGTTCTTAATCACTCATAATACATGCTGGTCCTCAATAAATATGATATCAAAATAATTTTAATAAGATTATGTGAAATCTAAGACATAGTAATTAATGAAGAAATATTTGAACTGTCAGTGGTATCTTGAGTCCTTAAGGGAAAAATAATAACCTGACAATACAAGTGAAATATGATATCAACCAATTAATTAGCAGAATAATTTAATCTGATGCTCTGAAAGTAGGCCAATTAAAATGCACTGTTACTATTTAACATTGATTAAGCAAGATGCTAGATCCTGAACACAGTTTGAAAATAGACCTTATTTCTATCTTCTGGGAACATGAAGCTAATTTAAGCAGTTGTATATAAAAGGACAAAGGAATGAGAGGTGTGGTGTTGTCTTGATTATGTATTGAGCTCCTTCCTCTAGTGCTGGGCACGAGTAGGGAAAAGCTGTGAACACCATGATATTCTTCCAACCTTCTCACTTCCTCTCCAGCTCCCTCCTCCTAATGTTCATTGGAGGGTGGGGAGGGATCAATTTGAGGCCAAATGAAGATGAAAGAAATGAGTTTGGGGGAAAAAAAAAAGGTTTCCAAAAAATGCTGTTTTCTACACTTGAGATAGTGGAAAAGAGGAACCTGGTATCATCAGTGCCTTTGTTAATTCTTTAGGAATAATTCATTGGATATTAATAAAAGGACAATAACAATAAATACAAAAAACTGAAACCATCTTGCCTTCCAGCATCCTTAATAGAACACTCTCAAATTTAATGATGATACAAAGATAAACCATAAAGTAGCCCATTAACTGTTCATTTAGCTTTAACGAATTCTGATCTCTGGAATAAACAATAATAATATAAATGTATTTATAATTTGAAAAAAGTTCTTTAACCTCTTATAAGGCTTTTCCTTGTGAGATATTGAAGTCTTACGGTCTCCTCTCCCACACCTTGCTTATGTACTGGATGATCAGTATGTTGGTATCATAACACTGTCCCTGAAAAGAGAATCCTCCATTCCTTTCATCTCATGAGAGGAATTGGAGAAGGCAATGGCAACCCACACCAGTACTCTTGCCTGGAGAATCCCAGAGATGGGGGAGCCTGGTGGGCTGCCGTCTATGGGGTCACACAGAGTCGGACACGACTGAAGCGACTTAGCAGCAGCAGCAGCAGCATGAGAGGAATATACAGAAGGGCCCCTCCCCCCTTCCTGGATTAAATGCATCCTATTGGGGTGCCCTTTGAATAGCTTTTATAGTAGTTCAAGTAGGTATGTTGAGGCATTAATCCTCTTGTCTTCTCCTTGGAAACCACTGGCATTTCTATCATAGAACTTGGGGAGATCTGCTTTAGCTGGACACCAACCATGGCTCTTTGAATCAAATGAGACTCACCCTAAGGCTTAGGACTGACAAGCATCATGTTTTTGTTAGAGTATTCCATCATGTAATATACCATAATGAATAATAATTTACTGAAAGTTATTGTGGGTTTTTCAAACACACTAAATTATTGTGCTTAAACACAAAAGAGCTCTGCACTCGCCTGCTAAAACTATTACCAATTCACTAACATCTATCCTCATTCCACCTGAGGAACTATGACTGTACGTTAAGAAGTATGAGTATTTGCCTAACAATAGCCCTCTCCTCAGCTTGACTTTATTTCTCAGTGCACATTTACATGAAAACAGGATAATAACACTATGATGATAAAGCTATGAGTAATTGGATTCTTACTAAGTCTACTAAAGCTAAGTGCTTTCCATGTATTATTTCACTAAATCCTTACAACTTATGAGGTAGACATCATCATTAATTCCCATGTTGTAGAGATAAAGAAGCTGAAACCTAAAAATGAAGTAATATGGCAGTTGGTAATGGAAAAACACAACTCCAAGTCTGTCTGAACCTCTCTGCTCTATCACCCCTTCGGGAATAAACTGTCAATGTATAGAGCTTACAAACATCACTTGGACATGTATGGTTTTAATATCTGAAACATCATTGCTCTCCATAATGTATGCATCAGCCTTGTGTCCCCTGACTTAATCTTTACATACATTATATGTATAACTTGATTATTATAATAATTTTGCAACAAATTGCTGAGACCTAAGGGTATGGAGCATCTCCTTGGTGACCACTCTTTCTCTGCTGTGTCTTTCTCTATGGTCATGTTTGCATTGTTCCCAATCATCTAATTAAATTAATTTACTTAAATTTTTACATTATCTTTCTCATCAGCCTAGTCTGAAATTAGCAATGTGTACCTCTGCTTCTGCTCAGGAAGAAGTAGAAAAAAAATCAAGTAGGAGTTGCTTTGTTGTTGTTCTGACAGTTGCAATGTATCACTTTCTTTGTCTTGAGGGCTAAAATAATGTTTGAAATTGCAGGAAATTAGGATCTCAGCCAAATCAATCTTTCTCTGTAATTCTGTATACTTCCTTGGAATTCCTTGGGGTCTCCCATTTATTTAGTGTTGTGAATTTAAAGTCTGGATTCCCCAAGTTAACTGTCCAAAAGCCCCTCTCTACCTCAGTTCCCCAACCCAGTAGCCCCAAGCTAAGCAACCCCCAGGGAAGGCTTTGTCTGCTTATTTTTTTACCTGATGCTCTTGAATTTAATATTTGTTACCAGTTGAAGGGGCTTCCCTCGTGTTTCAGACAGTAAAGAATCTGCCTGCAATGCAGGAGACCCAGTTCAATCCCTGGATCAGGAAGATCTCCTGGAGAAGGAAATGGCAACCTACTCTAATATTCTTGCCTGGGAAATACTATGGACAGAGGAGCCTGGTGGGCTACAGTCCATGGGGTTGTAAAGAATCAGACACGACTGAGTGACTAACATTTGCACTTTTTTCACTTTACCACTCAAAGGGCACAAATGTTATGGAACCTGGGAAAATTCATCAGTGTCTTCCTTGGGCTGGTGAAGTAAGAGTGCATTCAGATAATGGTAAATTATCTTGTGATTGTCTCTATTTTCTGACCCTGTGGCTGGAGAGAAATTATGAAGAAATAATGAGAAAACTTTGGTAACTGGTGAAATATGGAAGACAAGGGAGAAAGAGGAGTCCAGGATGATGCACATATTGAATTTAGGTTCCTGTGAGAAGGACGATACTATTAATGGAGTACAAAAGTTAGAAGGAAGAACCACAAGGGTTGAAGGAAGGGGGGAAAAGAAATGATGAATTCAGTTATAAAGTAGTTGAGTTTGAGGTGAGGCTGAAAAATTAAGTACTAGGTGTCCATCTGGCAGTTTGAATAGTGGAAGTAGAGTTTAGAGAAAAGGTCTAGGAAAGAGATAAAAATGTGGTCATTAGTGTAAAAATGGATGATGTTTCTGGGATAGAGAAGAGAAATGAGGCTTGGGCCTTGAGAAATGCTCCCCCTTAGACAAGCAGCCAACACAGCAAAGCCTGTTAGGAAGTTAGAAAAGGGATGGACCATGAAAAGGGGAATAAATAGAATAGTGCTGTGTGTTGGGAGCCCAGAAATGATAATGGGTTTTTTTCTGATAAGACTGTGAGGATTCAATCAGATTAAATGTGTTGAAGCAATTCATAAGCTATCAAATGCTATACCAGCTTTTACTTATAAAGTTGTTATTTAAAACCAACATACATTGAGAAAATGTATTGAAGGAGATCAACATCTGAACCTCTAAGACCCAGTTAGGAAACTCCAGCAAAACACATTTTATAACTAAATTGAACCATATAAAATGGCCACTTGTTTTGTCAGAGAAAACGGCGTTTTTATATGATTCATTCTGATACTTGAGCAGGGTTCCCCAAACCCACTCTGATGAGCTCAGCCATGTTTGAGCTTTAGGAAGTAATTTTATCTAATCCAGATCCTTTCCCTTGGCCCTCACCTTGGTACCTCTGGTCATTCTACCTAAGGTCTTCCAAGGGCTGGAGAAGGGGGCATGACTGATGAGAGTTACACAGCCCAGTAGCCACAAACTTTAGATCAAAAATGTATTCTTTTAACGTCTATGTGGTCCACTCTTTTGGCTTCCCTTCCACACTCTTTTCCTGAGTTCAATGAGTTCAGTCAAGAAATCAAGACTCAAAACTTGTGAGTCTGACTCTGTGTTTCCCCAAACTAAACATAAGAGAAAAATCCTCAATGATCTAGTATACATCCAGGGAGATAACCAAATAACCTGCAGGTACAATTTGGGCAGGGAAAGGGTTAAGATCTGTCATCATTCTGATTGACACGTAGACCCTCTTCCATGGTCTTATATTAAGAACTGCATCTGTATGCAGGTCAGGAAGCAATAGATAAAACTGGACATGGAACAACAGACTGCTTCCAAATCAGGAAAGGAGTACATATATTGTATATATATATATTGTCACCCTGCTTGTTTAACTTATATGCACAGAACATCATGAAAAACGCTGGGCTGGAAGAAACACAAGCTGGAATCAAGATTGCTGGGAGAAATATCAATAACCCCAGATATGCAGATGACAACCACCCTTATGGCAAAAAGCGAAAAAGAACTAAAGAGCCTCTTGATGAAAGTGAAAGAGGAGAGTGAAAAAGTTGGTTTAAAGCTCAACATTCAGAAAACTAAGATCATGGCATCTGGTCCCATCACTCTGTGGCAAATAGATGGGGAAACAGTGGAAAAAGTGAGAGACTTTATTTTGGGGGGCTCAAAATCACTGCAGATGGTGACTGTAGCCATGAAATTAAAAGATGTGTGCTCCTTGGAAGGAAAGTTATGACCAACCTAGACAGCATATTCAAAAGCAGAAACGTTACTTTGCCAACAAAGGTCCGTCTAGTCAAAGCTATGGTTTTTCCGTAGTCATGTCTTGATGTGACAGTTGGACTATAAAGAAAGCTGAGCACCAAAGAATTGATGCTTTTAAACTATGGTGTCGAAGACTTGAGAGTCCCTTGGACAGCAAGGAGATCCAACCAGTCCATCCTAAAGGAAAGCAGTCCTGAATGTGCATTGGAAGGACTGATGCTGAAGCTGAAACTCCAATACTTTGGCCTCCTGATGCAAAGAGCTGACTCATTTGAAAAGACCCTGATGCTGGGAAAGATTGAAGGCGGGAGGAGAAGGGGATGACAGAGGATGAGATGGTTGGATAGCATCACCAACTCAATGGACATGAGTTTGAGTAAACTCTGGGAGTTGGTGATGAACAAGGAGGCCTGGAGTGCTGCAGTCCATGGAGTCGCAAAGAGTCAGACATGACTGAGTGACTGAACTGAACTGAAGAATTGCATAAAACTTTAAATTTATATACATTTAATATATATGGTACCTATTTTATTCCAATGTACAGTCTTAGGGAACCCAGAAATATATTTCAGAAAATTGAATGCTAATTTTAAAACTTATAATTTTTGCACCTATGGGATACTTTAGAAAGCTAATTTTCTCCACAGACTGTGGTAATTTTAATAAGAATATCCTAATATGACTCATGCTCATGAATAACTCCCATGTATTGAAAATTGGGCTTGAAATAGGATTTGAGGCTGTCATTTTCATAAATGAGATTATATTTGGTGCATGTAGTGCCATTTTTAATAATTTTTAAATTGGAAATTAATAAAGAAAAAAACTCCATAGCAATTTTTTTAAGTGAAAAAGCACTGTTTATCTTCATCTGATTGCTTTACTTTATAAAATTCCCTTAGGGCTTCATCTAGACATTGCATCTTTTCAGCAGCCATATTGTTATTACTTCGTTAATGTATTTGATAAAGACAGCAAAGCTAAGTGTATAGATTTACTGCAGGCTGAAAGTTGCCTAGTGAGTTGTCTGGCAAGTGGTAGCTTGTTTCTGAAAATATCATAATTATTCTTTGTGGCTATAAAGAGCTTGTTTTGTCTACATTTCTTTATTAATAATTGCAATTTTTATCATAATCAAGTACTTCTTTGTAAGGTTTGGGCTGAGCTCACTAGATTGCCAGGATCACAGATGCTGATCTTTGCTCCCGAAGATCAAGGGCTTGATTGGTAGACCTACCTGCCTGTCATCGCTGCAAATGAAACAAGGATGAGTCGGAGGTAGTAACCAGGCTCCAGGAAGACAATATTTGTATGGGATTAGTTTCTCAGTCTTTACCATAATATCACACCTTTATTTTAATGATGTATGTGAAATACAACCCTGCATAGATGACCTGTAAAGTAGGCATTGTTACTTCTGTCCTCTCCACTTCAAAATTCCTCTGGTGACCTTCTCTCAGGATGGGTTCAGGCATTCCTGGGTTCTGGGCATGCCTACTTTTTGAGGTGGATGCACCACCTCAATCCATGTCAAACCTGTTTGTCTATTAGGTATGTATTTAATGCACCACACCTCGCGTGAAATCACATTTACGTATGATTATCAAAGAGGCGACTTGAATTTTCTCAGACCATTTGATGTAATAACATTTGTAGATACTTAAACATTTATTATTTTTGCTTTTCATTTTTTCATATTTTGGAGGGATTTTTTTGGTTTGTTTTTTGGTCCCAAATATTATGGAAGCCCTTGAAAAGCCTGTCAACCCTAGATACTGAGCATAGAAGTCTTCCCTTGTCTCCACTATTGGAGTAAAAGTATCTTTCCTGCTGACCAAGACTAGCTCCTTCTCTTATGCCTTCAGTCCTGGCCCTGCTCCCATCAACAAGCATTTGGAGAAAGTCTACCGTATGACCACATGACTGGAAGCAATGATAATGTAGACTGAGAATTCCTATAACAGAGAGAGGACAAGATCACTTTTTCTTAGGACCTGGCTTAGGATGGTTTCACAGAGGAGGTGGCATTCACAGTGAGCCTCATAGTTTAACTGAACTTGGATAGATGCAGGAAGGTGAAAGTGAGGTAGGCATTCCAGACAGAAACAGCATTGGCAAAAGCAACAGCTTTCTCTTAGATCTTGGCCTGTAAAATATCTCTACCTTCCTCATTTTCAAAGACTGGAAACAATGGACAAGTTTCATTTTCCTTCTATTTCTCAGACTACCCTTGTTAGTCCACTCCTACCTCTATAAAATCAGATGTTGCCACCTAGAGCCTGCCTGTCTCCTCTTTTTCTCTCTCCTTGTAACCTCCCTTAGTAATCTGAGCTTTCTCAAGGCTAAAACCATTACCTTTTGCAGAATGCTATTTTCCATCTCCAAGGTCAAGCTTTCTTCTAAACTAAGGGTGTTTTGTTTTGTTTTCATTTGTATGGTGGGCATCTCTATGCATCCCAAACTAAGCATAGCAATTCTTCCAGACAAGTCTAGTCTTTGTCCTGTGTTCCTTATTCTTGTTACTACCAGAAGATTTTCTTGGGCGTCCTTGCTTGGACCACCACATCTTCTGGCTATTCCTTCTTGTCTTTCACTCCCTTCCCACCCTACTCTCTCCTGGCTAGCTGATCATTCATTCTCCTTTCACTTAAATGATGACCAAGCCTCCTAAGTGGCCCCTCGGCTTTCATTCCCACCAACACAGGCTACACCCCCAAGTTACAAAATGCCCATTTCTGATCATATCTCTGCTCTATTAAGGGTGTTAAGGACATCACTATCTAACAAAGAGGTTCAAAAAGCTTGGGTCATATGTGAGTTCTCTATTACCTACCTCTCCAATAGCAAATCAAATATTCACTTTTATATACTCTTTGCCCCATCAAAACAGACTTATTTGCTGCTTCCCACAGTCACCTAGAATTTTTGGTTCCACCTTTTTGTGTAGAAAATCCTTGCTTCCCCTGTTGAAATGTGCTCTCTCCTTTAAGGTTCAACTAGAAACTACCTCCTTTTCAGAGTATCTCTGTATGCTATCCTTTCTTCCCCATCATTCATTTCCCCTCCCCCAGCCCCATAAAGTATTGGAAAGGAATTCTCCTTCTTTTGAATTCACATTTTTCTAATTAACAAACTTGACTGTGTTATTTCTGTTTATAATCCCATAGCATTTTACTCAAAACTCTTAGGGCAATTATTGTACTTTGCATTGATTCTGGAGACATTTCTCCATAAATATCTAGTGGATGAATGAGTGTAGCCTTTATAGATTTTTTCCCCTCTAACAAGTCTGCCTTCACATCTCTAAGTCAATTGAAAGAATATTATACGTGGAGTGAATTTATGTATGCTTGCAATAAGTTATTTTAAAGGATAATTTGAAAGGGTGCTTATTTCTGGTGTGGAATTACAATTCTCTGTGTAATTATAAAAAGAGAAATTAAACTGGTGATTGGATAATTTTCATTATATCCTCTTACAGAATACTTGAATTAAATTTTTGTATGATAAAATATGGAAGAGTCAGGACAATGAACAACAGTGATAGTAATTATTTAATAGCTATTGTTTATCAGGAACCAGATGTGTGCTACAACCTGATCATATGATATGTACAAATTATTTCTATGCTTACATTTTATAGATTTGAAAATTGAGTCTCAAAGAGACTAAATTCAATTATCTAAACTCTGAAGATTACTATTTAACATCCACACTTAGGTCTTATTTCTCTGGATCAGAATCGACTTCTCAAAATATTTCTAGTTACTTAAACATCAGATGATTCTAGGTGTTTCCTTTTTCTCTAATAAAGCCTATCCCAGTTTTGGTCGATCTGTGCTTTGCCTCTACTCTATTCATGTGAAGTTATATTTTCCATACTTCATACATCCATGTGGTGGTTATTCCCAGAGTCTGAAAAAAAATCAAGTTATCAGTGCATGAATTGAGACTCTCCTCATGATGATTCAGGATACAGATCAGTAGTGCCTACATCTGAAAGTGATGTGCATTTTCCCACCAAGCACTGCTCTTTCTGTAATATTGGCATAATTTTGCCTAAAGTATTAAATTTTTAAAATTTGACCATTGTTCAAGAAATATGTTTGCACTGATCTGTTCTAACAATAGGAGATTCCCACCTTCAGAGCTGCTTTGTGGAGCTAAGGAAGCTCAGTATTATATTACAAGAGCTTATTTGAGGAAGTTCCATATGAGCAGGGCGGTGAGAATAAAAAGCATGGGCTTCAAATTGCTGCTGAAATCTGGCCTCTGTTCACGGATGCCTAAGAGAAACACAGAGACAGAGTTTGGGGCAGAGTAGAGAAGAATATCTTTTATTGCTTTGCCAGGCAAAGGGGGCCACAGTGGGCTCAAGCCCTCGATACTGTTTGACCCACCCTGGAGGGGGTAGTGAGAAGTTTTACAGTGTTCAAGGAGCAGGACATGATCAGCTTATGGACAGTGCTTGGATTGGTTGGCATCAAAGTGAAGTTTCAAGCATCATCTACCTTCTGGTTTCAACTAGTCTAGGCTCTAAGTTCTTGTGGTCAGCAGTTTTCATCTAGAGGGGGTCTGCTTCGTATAAAAACAATTTAGGAATGTGTGTCAGGCCTTTATTTCTATCTTTCAGGAAACTGGGAGTTCAGTGATTCTGCCATGTGACAGAATTATGGGCTAAACTGTTACTAGCTCTCCATCCCAATAGCTGTTGTTTCTTTCTCCATCTTCACATTTCTCAATCATTAACTCTGGAGTCAGTCTTTTCCTTCAAAAGACAGGGACACAGGGGTGTATACAGTTTCAAAATCGTGGCTCTACTGCTTAGGAGCTGTGGGCTTCTCAGTACCTCCACTTTCCTGTTTGTGTCATGAGTTGGGGTTAGGGGTGGGAGAAGAGATAACATCTATTGTGAAGAGTTGTATGTGTGCTTAGTTGCTCAGTGGTGTCCAACTCTTTGCAACCCCATGGACTGCAGCCCACCAGGCTCCTCTGTCCATGGGATTCTCTGGGCAAGAATACTGGAGTGGGTTGCCCTGCCCTCCTTCAGGAAATGAGTGATATGGGGATTGGAAAAAACATACGTGTCTGGTATAAATGAAGTAGTCAACAAATTGTTTTTAGTCTCACAGGAAATTCCTATTCCCTGGAGAAGGAAGCATCCTGTGGTGGTTTTCTGTGGCTTCCATAACAAATCACAATTTATTCTCTCATAGTTCTAGAGGCCAGATGTCTGAAGTCAAGGTTTGGCAGGGATGTACTTCCCCTGGAGGCCCTGGAGGAAATGCACGCTTTGCCTCTTCTAGCTGCTGGTGGCTGCCAGCATTCCTTAACTTAGGGCCACATCACTCTAACCTCTGCCTCTGTTGTCCACATAATCTTCTTCTGCCTCCCTCTTATAAGAATGCTCATCAATGGGTTTCAGGACCACATGGCTAACCCAGAATGATCTCATCTCAGTGTCTTTAACTTGACATGTGCAAAGATACTCCTTCTACATAAGATGGCATTTATAGGTTCTGAGGGTTAGGACAGGAATATCTTTGGGGCGGGGGGGGGGGGGGTCATTTAAACCACAATAGGTCCTGGAGGAATGAGTAAGTTATCTAGTTTTGTTTCCTTTTGGCAGGTAGAATATGTGAGGTACACAGAAGATTCCTGAATGGGGTTTTTGTTGTTCGGTCACTCAGTCATGTCTGACACTTTGTGACCCCATGAACGCCAGGCTTCCCTGTCTATCACCATCTCCTGGAGCTTGCTCAGACTCATGTTCATTGAGTCAGTGATGCCATCCAGCTATCTCATCCTCTGTCATCCCCTTCTCCTCCTGCCTTCAATCTTCCCCAGCATCAGGGTCTTTGCTAATGAGTCAGCTCTTCACATCAGGTGGCCAAAGTATTGGAGTTTCAGCTTCAGCAACAGTCCTTCCAATGAACATTCAGAGTAGATTTCCTTTAGGATTGACTGGCTGAATCTCCTTGCTGTCCAAGGGACTCTCAAGAGTCTTCAACACCATAGTTCAAAAGCATCAATTCTTTGGCTTTCTTTATGGTTCAGTTGTCACATCCATACATGACTACTGGGAAAATCATAGCTTTGATTAGATGAACCTTTGTCGACAAAGCGATGTCTCTGCTTTTTAATATGCTGTCTAGGTTTGTCATAGCTTTTCTTCCAAGAAGCAAGCATCTTTTAATTTCATGGCTGCAGTCACCATCTGCAGTGATTTTGGAGCCCCAAAATGAAGCTCTGTCACTGTTTCCCTTGTTTCCCCATCTATTTGCCAAGGAGTGAGTGGAGTAGTGCAATGATGCTTATGACTGCCAGGGGGCAGTAAAGAGGCTGAAACAGATTCTGGGAGATGGCAGGAGGCCTGCAGAAAGGAAGATCTAAGCTCTAGGTGTAGCCTTGGCCTCAACTCACGGTGTAGCAAAGGATCAGACACTTCTCCATGGGCCTCAGTTTTCTTATTTATAAAATGAGAGTACTGAACCAGATAAGGAATTTAAAACTGACTGCATACAGGGTGAATGCAACCTTCCTGGGTGTTTTATTTCTACCTTTAAAGTCTGAATTTTTTTTTAAATTGGCAGACACCATATGAAAATTAGTACAACTTCTTTTGATCATTGGATGTGGCAGCCATAGGCCACTCAATCTCCTTTGCTGGCAGTGGGTTGTAGGGAGTGTGGCCGCACCATTACCCTCCAGCTTGCCACCTCTTCCTCCACGTCCTGTTGGCTTCCGACACTGAGGCTGAGTGCCAGAGGCCCTCGGCCATTCTCTCACACTGCAGATTTCCTGATGGTAGAGAAATATTTGTCTGCATCCACATTTCCATCAATCGTGAAATCCAGATAAATGGCTTTTCCTATGCCTAACTGGGTTCACTCACTTGGCCTGCCTAGAATTTTGCTTCTGTGATGTCTGAGTTGGAGGCTGCTCATCTCTAGGACACTGATGATCTAGATGCCAGAGAAAGAGTTTGGGGCTGCCAGGGGTGATCTGACCTGTGTCTGCAAGTAAGCTCTTCATATGCCCTTCAAGGCACACCAGTCCACCATGATCCAGACCTGTTACAGGGACACCTCGCAGTTCATAGGATGAGAATTCATGGCCTAATTATTGCTCCTTATAACCTGATCCTCCCGCCTCTCCCACCCTCAGTTTTACTCACTCCTCAGGTTTCTTGTCCTTGTCTTTCTATACATTTCCATAACTCTCGCTGCACAACGTTTTACCCTTCAACTCCTGCCGGCGGTAGCCTTCCTGAGGTTTTTCTGGGAGTTTATTACAGCAGCCTGCCCTTCATCTGGACTTTACTGCTCTCTCTTGCATGATTCATGATTTAGTTCTGCAGAACATTTTTAGAGCCTTGTTTGCCATGGAAGAGAACTAGGAAACAAAGCAGCATATTGCCTTCAATCTGGTCCCTCTCATAAGGGGGTTAGTTAATTTTTAAAATTGTAATCCTCCAGTAATGGACCATCTGAAAAGACAGTCTCTCTCTCAGTTGGAGCCTCCTGTGACACAGCAGTGTGTCACATGTCCTGTCCTATGCTTGTCTGCTCACCTTTCAAGGAAACTGTCTTCTCCCATTCTCTTGGTCTCCAAGTCTCAATGCTCCTTGTCTTTTCCAGATGTTTCTAACTGGAGTTGGAGAGTGATGCCATCTCATCACCCCTCCATCCTCCACAATATTTTTAACCCCCCAGGAGCTACCAGCTCACATTGAAGACCGGGTTCTACTGAGGTAGTTTCCTGAATATGCTAATAATGGAGAGGGGCAAGATCTCTCAAAAGAAACCTTTGCTTTTATTTTAATTTCTGTTTAATTTTTGATATTCTGGAGCTTCCTTAGTAGGTATCAAGCTAACAAAGTTTTAAACAATATAAATACTACAGAAAAGTTTACTCTCTCTTGTATCTTTGGTTGTATGCAGTTCAAATCAGCAAACAGCTGAGGGTATCTCCAGATGTCCTGGCTGTGCTTGCATTCAGTGTTGAGCTAACAGACTGTGGAGATGATGCTGACTTAACAGGAAGGGTACACACGAGCATTGAGGTGGGGTGCTCAAAAAGCAGGATAGAAAGAGAAGTCTAGTAGACACAGAGGAAGACAGGCCAAGAGATAGGAAACTGATTAAAGCATATTAGAAATATGCTTTATTATATTCTTGGTAGTTCAGTGTGTGAATGATGGCAGACATAAGGCTTTTGCAGGCTCTGAAGACAGGAAGTATTTCTTAAAGACCCATGTAGTTTCCTGAAAAGCATACACTTGTTTCAAATGATGTCCCATCAACCTTGCTTTCATTTTTCTCTATTCTCTGTTTTATTTTTAATTGGAGGATAATTACTTTACATGTTGTGTTGATTTCTGCCATACAATTTTGCAAATCAGTCTATAACTATATATATATGTGCTTAGTTGCTCAGTCGTGCCTGACTCTCTTCAACCCCATGGGCTGTAGCCCACCAGGTTCCTCCATCCATGGGATTTTCCAGCAAGAATACTTGAGTGGGTTGCCATACCCTCATCATATATATATATATACATATATATATATATGGGTGGATGTACATACATACTCCCCTCCACTGGCCCCGGAGTAGCCTTGTTTTGGTTTTGTTTTGTTTTTTCATTCCTCCATTGAAGCAATTACTATGTAGATGGAGATATTATACTGGGGGTTGGCAGGTCTATCATAATTTTTACTATCGCTTAACGAATTTAACATTGATTGTGACATTCTCAGAGAAAGTTCCTCATATGTCTTTGAAGTACTGAAAGCCAAAATGTATATCAACTACATACAGAATTCTGATGGATGAAAAGTGGGGGCTGGAAGTGCTGTTTGGATTGTGTAACCCCCGCTCCCCCCGCAACGTGTATAAAGCCTGAGATCAGGGCTGCTTTATATGCTGGGTTCAAATTTTAAGAGCTGGTCACCCCCTCCCCTAAGTGTTAGGGGAAGGCTATGTGGTATACTGACTTCTATACCTTTTTTATCTTTATGGGTTTTTTTCTTTTTTTGATGGGAAGACAGACAAAAGAAGAAAGAAGACAGATGATGCAAGATACAGGGATTGCTGAGACACACAGAGAATTTTTATTTATCACATTTGTTAATACTTAAGTTTTACTGGTAGAACAGAGTCACAGATAGCAGAGCAGGCTGTTAGTAGGTATTAGTAGTTCAGTCAGGGATCTAGCATAGCATCTAGGAAGTACACAGGAGGTGACTCAATAGGGAGGTGGTTCAATAGAGAGGCGTCATTGCTCTCACATGCCAACTTTTGGTACAGTAAGCTGTCAATCACTGTTTATGTAGATGCTTTGGGTGGTTGATACACTACGTATTTGTCAATTAGGGATTACTTTTGTTTTTTGTTTGTTTAATTTTTTTTCAGTTATCTTTAGAGGTTAGGTGTTGGGGCCCCACCCCCACCCCCCACAACAGAATAGTATTCTTATTAGAAGTTCCTAAGACGGGCAATTCTAGCATGCAAAGTGTGATAGGACATAGCCGGGAAGATGAGAAATTGAAGCCATCATCTAGGGGTTATATAGTTCTCCATTAAACTCATTAACATGCAGGATCCTCATTTGCTTCACAATGGTGCTTTTACCAGATTCTCCAGCACCCAGCAGCAGCGGACTGTGCGTGGCCCGGTAGACCTGCTTATCCTTCTGCAGCTGCTTCTCGATCTTCTTGTTTAACAGGCCTCGCGCTGCGCATTCTCCGCGTTGCGCTGGTCCTCGGTCTTGCTGTTTCCGAGACAGCCCATGGTGGCGGTGGGGCCGCGCGCAGGGCGGTCTCACACGGGCCGAGAGGGCCGGGGCAGCGACTCCCTCTTATATATCCTTATATATATATATATATATATATATGTATATATCCTCTTATATATACATATCCTCTTATATATATTCGCTCCCTCTTGATCCTCCCTCCCACCCCTCCCATCCTGCCCCTTTGGGGGCCACTATTCACCCAGCTGCTCAAGTCAGGAGCTCAGATGCCTCCTGACTTCCACTCCCTCCGCCCGCTTTCCCCAGTCACCTGATTCAGTTGCCTGGGTTTACTAAGTTCTGAATCCATTCCTGCTTCTCCCTACCAGTGCCCTGCCGGGTCCTGCCATTCCTTCTCCTTGGAGATTTTAATCTGGTGTTGAGGTCACTCAGGCAACCTGGCTGATGTCAGGATTCCTTCCAGCATCACACACACACACACACACACACACACACACACACACACACACACACACACACACCCTGACAACACCGTCTCACATATATGCACACACGCTCAGACTCTCACACACTTATTCTCACACACACTCCCCTTCACACTCATGCTCTCACACACACCAAGGTCCCTATGATATAACCTCACTGATGCTGCGCAGCTTGTAATGGGCCCTTGAAGAAGGGCCCCTGGGGCAGTGATATCCCAGAACCAGCCATCTGTCAGCTTTTCCTTCCTTGGGCTCTCATTTGGGGGTGCAGTAACTCGAGGACTGGTCTTGGGTCACAGGTCAGTTTTCATGATGCACCTGAAGCTCCTTCTGCTCACTCTGCTCTGCATGAATTCTGGTCTGTGACATTACCCTTTCTCACCTACGGCTACCTGCCTCCTCTGAGTTCCCTGTATGCATCCCTTTTCCAGGGAGAGTAACACTCAGGTTGTGGAGAACTCCCACACCTGTGATGTGTAGGGGAGCCTCCACCACGGCCCTGGGAAGACTTCTGAGCACAACTCTGCTCCCTGATGCAGGAACAGCTCTATTCTCTTTGAGTGGAACTCTCATTTCTGGGCTATGACCCGCCCCCCGCACCCCCCACCCCCTGCCAAGAGGGCAAGGACTTTTCTGATCTGACCAAGGGCCCCTGCCTGGTATTATAGTGAAACTTCACTTCATTGGAGACAGTATCGCCCAGTCAAGGAAGACATGAAATTACTCTGAAGTTAGAAATTGAATTAATGAAGGCAATTATCACTGTCATCCCCGGGGCTGAGGTGGAGCTGTTAGGTGAGATTGTGGATGGTTTTTTCTTTTTCTTCCTCTCTCTGGATGAAAGAAGAATCTTCTCTTTTTCTTTCCGTTTTGAGCCTCAATAAGTAGAAAAGTAGCAGCACACTTCTGAAGAGGGCTGGAAAATGAAAAAAGAATGATAATTCATTATTCAGTAATCAACTTCTCTGGCAAAAGCAGCAGATTCTGCAGAGAACACAGGGCTGTGGGCGGGGGGGGGAGGCAAACTCAGACTCTGCCCAGCTCACACCTCTGGGGCAGATGCTCTCCACAGAGACCTTATTAAGAGGAGAAAGACAGGGAACCAGCATGGGGTACCACTCTTCACAGCCTCTCTACCTCTGTACAGCACATAAATATGCAGAGTCATTGTTTTATGGGCCAGCACTCCCTCCTCCCCAAATCCCACTCTCAGATTAAGAAACCACTGTACAAGCATATGCCTTAAGGTTCCAGAATAGATCCCGCTCCATTGGGACCTCTGAGTACAGAGAAAAGGAGAGTCTTTGTAAGAGGACACACCTATGAAGCAGCTTCTTTCCTCGGTCTGTTCTGTGCTCTCCTGCTGGGCGGAATTCCAAGATGGTCTCCAAGATCCCCATCCTCTCCCACATATTCAGGCAAGCACTGATCTAGGTGTTTGAAGGAATTGTGTTTGAAGTGTGTTTTGAAGGGATCTTGCAGACATCATTAAGATTTAAAATCAATTGACTTTAGAGAAAAGAGTATGGTGAGGAAATCTGACCTAATCAGAGGAACTCTTAAAAGGCACTGGACTGTTCCTAAAGAGTTTGAAGTGCTAGAGGGATTTAACAGCAGGGAGGCTCTCCATCACTGGCTTTGAAAATAGAGAGGCCAGGGAATGAGAATTATGGGTGACCTCTAGGAGCTGTGAGGAGCCCGTGGCTGATAGTCAACAAGGACCCAGGGGCTTCGTCAGTGCTGTGACCTCAAGAAACTGAATTCTGCCACAACCACGTGAGCTTAGAAAAGGCCCCTGAGCTTCAGGTGAGATTGCAGTCTGGCTGATACCTTGATTTTAGCCTTGAGGGACCCATGTGCAGAGAACCCACCCATGCTGTGCTAGGACCTCTGACATTCAGAACTGTGAGCTAATGAATGAGTTTTTAAAACCATCAAGACTGTGGTTGAGATGCTTGGATGGCATCACCAACTCGATAGACATGAGTTTGAGCAAGCTCTGGGAGTTGGTGATGGGAGGGAAGCCTGGCATGCTGAAGTCCATAGGGTTGTAAAGAGTCGGATATGACTGAGCACCTGAACTGAACTGAACTGAACTGAAGACTGTGTTTGTTTGCTACATAGCAACAGTCAACTGATACAGCTCTCATGGACCCCCACAGCAGTCAGCCAACAGAGCCAGACCACTGACACAGTCCACTCTGCAATATTTCCAGGTGTGCACTTGTGCCCTGGCTCTCACAGGTTTGTTGTTGTTTAGTTGCTAAGTCATGTCTCTTTGCAACTTCATGATCTGCAGCATGCCAAGCTTTCCTGTCCTTCACCATCGCCTAGAGTTTGCTCAAACTCATGTCAATTGAGTCAGTGATGCCATTTAACCATCTCATCCTCTGTTGTCCCCTTCTCCTCCTACCTTCATTCTTTCCCAGCATCAGGGTCTTTTCCAATGAGTTGACTTTTCACATCAGGCAGCCAAAGAATTGGAGCTTTGACTTCAGCATCAATCCTTCCAATGAATATTCAGGGTTTATTTCCTTTGGGATTGATTGGTTTGATCTCCTTGCTGTCCAAGGGACTCTCAAGAGTTTTCTCCAGCATCACAGTTCAAAAGCATCAATTCTTTGGCACTCAGCCTTCTTTATGGTCCAACTCTCACATCCATACATGATTACTGGAAAAATCGTAGCTTTGACAATATGGACCTTTGTCAGCAAAGTGGTGTCTCTGTTTTTAATATGCTATCTAGATTTGTCATAGCTTTGAAGCCTCTCAAAGTTGGGGGAGGCAGGTAAGTTGGTCTGGTATTCCCATCTCTTTAAGAGTTTCCCACAATTTGTTGTAGTCCACACAGTCAAAGGCTTTGACATAGTCAATAAAGCAGAGTGTATGTTTTTCTGGAACTCTTGCTTTTTTTTGATCCAATGGATGTTGGCAATTTGATCTCTGGTTCTTCTGCCTTTTCTAAATCCAGCTTGAACATCTGGAAATTCACAGTTCACATACTATTGAAGCCTGGCTTGGAGAACTTTGAGCATTACTTCGCTAGCGTGTGAGATGAGTGCAATTGTGCAGTAGTTTAAACATTCTTTGTCATTGCCTTTCTTTGGGATTGGAATGAAAATTGACCTTTTCCAGTCCTGTGGCCACTGCCGAGTTTTCCAAATTTGCTGACATATTGAGTGCAGCACTTTCACAGCATCATCTTTTAGGATTTGAAATAGCTTGATTATCTCTGCCTACTGGCTGAAAAACAGCACACAGTCTGTTGCTTCTACCAGGACAGATCATCACCAGCTAGGGATGCAGAACAGGTAAGGAAACAGAGTATGGAGAGCTTACTCATGGATCTGCAAGAGGTCAACTGCGATATCCATGCCTCCCACTGGAGAAAAGTAGTCAGGGTTTGAAGAATCACTTATGTCCTTCCCAGGTGGCTCAATGGTAAAAAACCCACCTGCCAGTGCAAGAGACACAGGTTCGATCCCTGAGCTGGAAAGTTCCCCCGGAGGAGGAAACGGAAACCCACTACAGTATTCTTGCCTAGGAAATCTCATGAACAGAGGAACCTCATGGGCCCCAAACCACGGGGTCGTAAAAGAGTCAGACACGACTTAGAGACTAAACAACAACAAATATCCTTAGAGGGAAGAATCATTCAGGGGAGATTCTCACTTTGCTAAGTTCCTCCAGAAGCCTCTTATCTACTAGTAATTGCTCGTATGCACCATGCTCTTGGGTCACTATGCCTTTATGTGTGCGGTCTCTTCTGTCTAGGATGCAGCCTGCATACCTTTTTGGAAAACTTAAGTAGTATCTCCTCTGAGAAGCCTTCCCTGACCTTCCTAGGAAGATTAAGGCACTTATCCTAGACTCGCATACCTTTTAAATTTTATGTAAATAATATAAATAATCTGTCCCTAAGTCACTTGCTGAGCTTAACACTAATGGTAGCTATTTCCGTTTCATGCCTTTTTTGTAGATATTATCTAATTGTGTTGTATCGTAATTGTTTATTTTCATGTCAGCTTCCATATTAGACTGTAAGCTAATTGATGGCAGAGACAAGAGATTTTTGTTCATGTCAACATTTTTTCGTTGCTGGCTTTGTAATCAATTGAAATGTTCCCATGAGGAATTTACGAAGTATAATTTGACCCTTGAACCACATGACTTTGAACTGCGTGAGTTCACTTATGAGTGGATTTGTTTTCTTTGCACTAAATGCATACTACGCAATCTGAGATTGACTGAATATGTAGATGCAGAACCACAGATGCCCAGAGCAGACTGTAACTCAGATTTTCACTGCATGGAAAATGGAGGGGTGGGGTGCCACGTTGTCCAAAAGTAAACTTCATTCTCATTTGAGTCTTAAATGTTAGAACCATTTCTTTAAAGAAGTGCTTAGGCATAATTCTGTTCCACTGGCCTTGCAAGTCTTATCTTTTAAGTTGTGATTTGGGTATACCCATATCTCCTCCCCCATGTCCTAAATATCGAGCCTCTGAACCAATCATATAATACATTCTGGTTCTTTCAAAGGAAAGCACACAAGGTCAACAGTTGGCTTTTGATAGCTTGTTTCATGAAATATTTGAGAACATTTGCTTAACATATAACTCATACTGTAAAGGAATATCATTACAAAGTCCTGCTGGGGCCTTCTCGGATGTATCTTGGCAATCCTAGCTGCTCTTCACAGGATCATGTGCTTTGATTCAGAGTAACTAGACACTGGCCGATCATTACCCCTTTCTACATATCAGTTTTGTTTCTTATATTGATTCTTGCCTTTTACTCACATGACGTGAGCTTTGATTAAATCCACCTTGACCTCTTGCAATTGCAATGCAAAGTAGCAAGGCACTTTTGTTTTTCCAACAGTTTAAGTAGACGACCAGGTGGTTAATACTGATATGGATTCTAGGCCCTTGGAGAGATAAGTTCTCATTCAAAAGCAGGATGTTTTGCTTGTCTGCTTGCAGGCAGAAGGGAGGTTTGGTGGTTGGTACAGTGCTTCCAGGCTGCCCATTCCTACAGCTATGCTGCTGTTGTTTTGCTGTTGTTAAAAATAACTAGTTGGAGGGAGAGTGTGGGCTTGCAATGGTATCAGACTATGTACAGAGATTTAAAATGCTGTGAACGTGTTCAGACTTTGCCCAGCTCTCAGGAACCTCCCATTGCTTATTGGCTTCTCACAGGCGAGTATCATTAAGTGCACAACATAGATCACAGGGGGAAGGACAGCACCAGAGTCGGGACGAAGACTTTTTGTTTACAACGTGTACTTGCCTTTAGTTCAGTGATTTTGCTTGTTTTAGATCTAGTCGAATTTCTACCATTCCCAGAACCTTGGGGTGGGAGAGGGGGTGCTTCGTGTATGACATTAATTGACCTTGTGCCATTGCGTTTGGCAAATATTATGGCTATAGAAATGCTAGAGTGCTCACAGTGGATGTAACAGATATTAAAGTAACAGATATTCACACAGGTCTCCTGTAATAGAGACCAAGGGCTGGTGATAGAGAGAAGTCTTTGTGATTTTCTTCAGCAGATGTATCTCATGTTGTAACTGTGGACATTTTACTTCCTGACTTTGAACCTCAGTGTCCCTCTCTGTAAATTGGGGGCGCTTTAGCACTTTGCTTGGCTCCTCACACATCATTTAGCTCATTATAGCCTGTAGAGGTCAGGGTTGGCCTGAAGCAGAAATGTACCCCATGCAAAGTTCACATGCACATTGCTTGGAGGTCCACTTCCAATGCGAATTCTGTGCTTCTGGATGAGAACTCAGAGACAGGACACAGTGAGTCTCTGAATGTCTCCACTTTACCTCCAGCTCTTGGGTGCAGAATGCATGTCAAATTGGATTCCAGGGATCCCCCAGCAGGGAATTGGCATGGGACGTGGGTGATACAGTTTGGGGATTGGTACGACTGCTATGAGGAGCAGCTGCCCATACGGTGGTGCGGTAAAGAGTCTGCCTGCCAAACAGGAGAAGCAGTTTCAATCTCTGGATTGGGAAGATCCCCTGGAGGAAGAAATGGCAACCCACTCCAGTATTCTTGCCTAAAAAAATTCCATGGAGATAGGAGCCTACCAGGCTACAGTCCACGGGGTTGCAAAGAGTTGGACATGACTGAGAGACTGAGCTCACACACATGTGGGTGATAGTACCTGTGCTTCGTGAGACCCTATTCAGGGGCCCAAGTGACTGACCAGGTCCCTGTCCTCCTTCACACTCTCCCCAAAGGGCTGGCTGTGGTTGTCTGGTAGGAACATGTAGAGAAACATGGCTGATGCTAAGACACAAGATACGTGAAGGCTTTTGCTCCCTCCCCACTCCTGAACAGGAGTAAAGAGTTCCCCTTCTCTGGAGGTGAGAAGCAGCAGCTTCTTCAGGAGGGTGTCCAGAAAGGTATCTCTTCAGTGGTGTTTTCCCCTAGAAGAAATAACAGAAATCCCCACTCTTTAGAAACAGAAAAGAGAAAAAACGGAGAAGGATTCCATAGATACAATATCTGGCATATCAGGATGCCCTTGATAACTTTTGGAGATGGAACAGGCAGAAGCTGGAGGTGGAGAAAGAAAAGAGAGAGAAGGTGTAGAGAGGGGTGAGAGAAGAGGGCAGGGCAGGGAGGGAATTAGAGAGTCAGTAAACGTCTGCAGTAAAACACTTGAAATCGGAGTCAGCAACTGCAGCCCATGAGCCAAATCCAGCCCACCACCTGTTTTTCAACAGCCCATGACCTACAAATCGTTTCTGCATATTTAAATGAAAAAAATCAACTGGGGAATAATATTTGGTGCCGTGTGAAAATTATATGAAACCCAAATATCAGTGTCCATAAATAAAGCTCTCTTGGAGTGGGGCTCTTCCCATTGATTATTGACTACCACCGCCTTTGCGCCTCGGTGGCAGAGTTGAGCAGGTGTGACAGAGGCCATATGGCCCCCAAATCAACAAAATTTACTATCTGCCCCTTTCCTGGCAGATTTGCTATCTGCTGACCCCTGCAGTAGATAGCATCTTAAATGCTGGCCTGTCAGTTGAATTTAGTAGTCTCAATTTCCCACAACAAGAAGTGCTTAGCAGTTCTTTGTTATTGTGTATCTTTTCTGGAAAATCGAGGAGGCCAGTGCTGCAAAGACCCAAACAGAAAGGCCTTTCCATTCTCTCTCTGGCTCTGCCCTGCCCCTCAGCCACCTGCATTCCTCATAGGTACATCTCACACTGTTCTTTTTGGAAGCCAGCTTGCTTCCGATGTACGCGAGATTTTTATTTGAGCAGTCCCATGAGGACAATATCCAACTTCTTGAAATATCACAGAAAAATAAAGTTATATACGGAAATATGTGTGAAACGTGTTACAATGATTTCCATTTCTTACAAAGAAACTATAAGCACAGCACAGCCATATTTGAATAATCGAATGTATATTAATCACAGTGTGATATGTCATGTTATTAAACTTCATCATAATGGTGACTGTCTGATAGCATATGGGATAGATCATCTCTGGCTAATTAATCACACTTGTGGTATATGTTTTGTATTGCTGCAGTGAATACTGCTATATTTGAACAGTTGCTGTACCTCGGAAAGCACATATTAGGTATTCAAAGATTCCTGTTCTCCCTAGTGGCATTTTTTATCCTGTTAACGCTTGCAAAATGGCTGTTGGATAAGAAACTAACACTCCCCAACCTAGAGCTGTCTTGATTCCCACTACTTTCCACCAACTAGATCTCTCTCTAATTAGGTTCCTGTGTAAACTAGCCATTTTTTTTAAATAGGTTTTTATTTTTTTGGCAGTTCGCTTTACTTTTGACTGGCTGAATCCTCATGTATTCCCCGAGGAACTTGTTACATAATCCAAAGGCAGGTTTTTTAACTCAGGGGAATCTAGTTCAGTTGGAAGGACAGGAATATATTGAGAGAGAGAGAGAGAGAGCAATAAAATAGTTATAAGACTGCCTCGCATAGAAGCTTCTTGTGAGCTCCGGGAGGCGAGTGGGCAGGTGCTGAATTGGCCACTGAAGGGTGGAGGGAAATCAGAGCCATGGTGGAGGGTTGGGTTAGGGAAGGAAGGGAGGCAGAGATGTTTTTCTGAACGACTGTGTATGAAAAAAAGATGGGAGCAGGTTCAAGGTCAGGGAGATGAAATGGCAAATGAATGTGTGCTGTGTGCTCAATCGTGTTCGACTCTTTGCAATCCCATGGTCAATAGCCCACTAGGCTCATCTGCCCATGGAATTTTCCAGAAAAGAATACTGGAGTGGGCTGCCATATCCTTTTCCAGGGGATCTTCCCAACCCAGGGATCGAATCCGCATCCGCGTCTCTTCTGTCTCCTGCACTGGCAGGCAATTCTTTACTGCTGCACCAGAACGTGTTTAGATGAAAGTGTGGATAGAAAAGAAGGAAGAGTCGGTGGGTCTAGACGTGATCTGAGACGGAGAGGTCCACATGCGAATATGGTTTTTCCTGCAAGGCGTGCTCCGAGAGAACCACTGTGCAAGGAGGTTGGGTGTGCCAGAGAAAGAGCTTGTCAAAGAGTATTTAAGGCCAGGGATGGAGTTGGGTTTGTGAGCATGCATTGTGTGGGCATTGGGAAGGAGAGAAAATAGAAGGAAAGGGGCTGTGGGGAAAGGCATTAATTGCTTCCCACCTTTTCTATAACCTGACCATAAACACAGTTTCCCCATCAGGCTTTTTCATGGACCATTGAGGTGGACGCATGGCTCTGTGCCCTGTCAGCAGTGATGGTATTGAGGTGGACAGCCCTGGGGCTCTGCTTCCTCCCTGCAGTTCATCATGTCTGAATTAAAAATGGAATTGTTTGGACAAGCCTGCTAAGTGAATGTTTTTCCAGCTTTAGTGGGAGAGCATAAGGAGCTCCTATTGGATAGAAACAGCATCTAACCACCTCGGGGTGTGCCGGGAGAGAAAATTTATATCACATCGTTCACATAGCATCTTTCCTCTGCTTCCCTGGTTTCCTGCATCTCAGAATGGCCTAAAGCATCTGTCCAAAACTGCCCAGGGTTGAACTTACCCTGCATCCATCTCCTAAACTGTCCAAAACCATCAGTCCTATTTGGACACTGATTTGGTCCTGCTCCAACAAGATTGTGAGTGACAAAGTTTTCATTTGAACTTGTGTGTGTGTGCACGTGTGTGTATACACGTGTGCTGACTCAACATATGTACATGTTCAGTCGCTCAGTCATGTCCAACTCTTTGTGAGCCAATGGACTGTAGCCCACCAGGTTCCTCTCTCCAAGCAAGAATGCTGGAGCCGGTTGCCATTTCCTACTCCAGGGTATCTGCTCGACCCAGAGATCGAACCTGCATCTCTAGCGACTTCTGCATTGGCAGGCAGATTCTTTACCATTGTGCCACCTGGGAAGTCACACACACACACACACACACACACACACACACACGTGTGTAGTGTTGAAGAGAGAGGAACCCTGGTGGTAGAGACTCTCCAAAGATTCAATTCCTATAGAAAAGTGTTCAAGCAAAATTATCTGCATGAGTTTTTTTGCTTCTCTGTAAAAGCTACATTGAGCCACAGGAATCCCAGCTCCAGCGTGTAGTTATTCCATCCCCAGTCTGTTTTCCAGCAGAATATAGTGAGGAAGCCAAATAAAAGTAAACAGAATTGTCCAAGGTTGTGTTATGCAGGACAAAGTCCAGTGAACAGTTTCGGGTCTGTACCTTTAGAAGGGGAAGAGGAAGCCACCGGGGAAGGGTGAGACCAGCAGCTCATCTCAGGGGAGAGGTGCTGGGATTCTTGTGTGTCTTGGAGCAGGTCTCTCTGAGGCTGCCTAGTGGGTGGAGTGGGGGGCCAGGGTGGGCACTGCACACCTCAGCGGCAGAGAGGCCTGGAAGGAGCAGCTGACATGGGGCTGGAGAGAAACCTGCTCTGCCAGTGGAGAGGGTGGAGCCAAGGAGGAGAGAAATTGTCGTCGTGGTGAAAAGCGTTCCTCGGTTCTGCTTGCTCCATTAACTCTGCGGAAGGAGGGCCTCGGTCCCAGCCAGTGCAGGTGTGAACGCTCAAGTCATCAGTTGGAAAATTGGGCCCTGGAGGCAGGAGCCGCCAGCTGCTCCGTGATGGGCTCTAATGCCTTCCAAGTCAAGGCTGAGCCCAGTATCCCTACCCTGGCGCCCCTTTCCCAGCAGTGTACTTGGCCCCCCACTGCCATCCTCCTCCCTCCAACCCTTTGCAGCTTCCCATGTAATTTGCTTGTAACAAGCCTCATAAAGTTTGATCGTGCTTGCTAGGCTAGGAGTGCAGACAGTCCAGTGGAGTGAGCTCGTGTTTCTGGCAGTGGAGCACGAGGGTTAATGCGAGTCCCAGAGGGAGCTGCCTGCCTGGGCTTTTTCAGGAATGGGAGGCAATTTAACAACCTTCAGGCTTTCAAAGTGCCAGGAAAGTAAAACCTGACCTGCTCTCGGTGGGCTATATAGCCATGTTCTTTGAATTTTTATGGTTTTTCGGCTCCTTTGACAAGTCCCCTCCTCTCTTCTCTGCCCTCATCCCCTGGGACCTTCAAATCATCATAAAACCAAACCTTTATTGTCATCTCATTGCCTTGAGCCATTGGCCCAACCAGAATTTCACTGTCTCTTCCATCACTCTCCATCCTCCCAACCTCTCTTAATTCCTTCTTGGCATGCTGTCATACCCTCTTCTTCCTCCTTTTCCAAAAACCCTCACCTCCTACTACCCCCCCAACTCCTGTATTCTCCCTCCCTTCCTCTCTCCCCTCCCCCCCTCTAGCTTTCCCATATCCTCTGTACTTCCCTGGACATCTGCCATAGGTTTATTGGCTTGGCATCTCAGTGGTACATGGACAGATGGACAGAGACCAGAGCAATGAAGCAGATAATTTCCCAAGGTGAACTAAAAGGCTTTACTCTTGATTCTTCCAATCCACCCAGGGCACTTCTCAATTTAGCAAACATGTGTGGTACATCATTATGAACAGCTACCATGTTAAACTCTGGGCCTTAACTCTACTGTTTACCTTGGAATCTGAGTCACCACAACCTTTACTACGGATATTATCACTAAACCACCTTTTGCAACTAGCACTGTTATTAATTTGCAAGCTTATTAAATAACTCTTCCAATATTATCCATTGAAATAAATGCATCTTTATTGGGTACCTTCTATGTGGCAGTCTTTACGCTAATCATTGGAGACATACAGTGCTCTTCATGGGACTTGCAAAAATCTTTGGAATAGTCAGGCCCCAGAATTATCATTGGCTAGTCCAAGACTACAGAGCTAATGAATGTACAGCTTGGATATTTTTCCGTTAGAGCTAGTTTTTCAGTTAGAGCATGGTTTCTCAAACTTGGTTGTACAACACTGGAATCACTTGGACAACTAAAATATACTGATGTCTGGGTGCCAATCCCGGAGATTCCGATTTCACCTCAATGGGGTATGGCCTGGGCTGAAGATTTTTAAAAGTTCCCCCAGCCAGTTCTAATAAGCAACAAAGAACCGCCATCTAGAGCACTTTGTGAACTGTACCATCTCAAATTGTTTCTGTTTTTCTAGTGCTTGCTTACACAGGAATGAACCCTGTTCCCTCTGCGAGGTTAGAAACTTAGGTACATACTTGTGTCTCCTATATTTTCTGTGACCCATAAGGTTTAGCACAATGCTTAATGCACCAGAAAGAGGCAGCGCTAACTCGTTGGATGACTGCAAGTAGTAAACAAGTTTGAGGGTGGGGTTTGGTGGCAGGAAAGATTGGCAAATGAGTTTTCCCCACTTCAGCTGGTGACAGTAGACCTGAGCCGTCTGACAACTCTTAAGAACACCGCACAACAAACTGGCTCCATGTTTTATTTGTCTGTTTGTTTATTTTTGGCTGCACTGGGTCTTCATTGCTGTGCACCGTCTTTTTCTAGCTGTGGTGCACAGGCTTCTCATTGTGGTAGCTTCTCTTCTTGCGGAGCACGGGTTCTAGAGCACGTGGGCTTCAGTAGTGTGGTGCATGGGTTTAGTTGCCCCGCAGCATGTGGGATCTTCCCTGGCCAGGAATTGAACTCATGTCCCCTGCCTTGGCAGGTGGATTCTTAACCACTGGACTACTAGGGAAGTCCCTGGCTCTCCTTTAGAGTTCATGACTTTACTTGCCCTCTCTCTCAATTTTCCCCACTTTTATCTCTCGCAGGATTCCCCAGGAATTGTCTCTTTCCATTTAAAATTTTCTATTTTCCAGACTGTAAACCAATGCCAAGTTAGCTTTCTAGAACACTGTCCCCCTATCAAAGCTAGCACCTGGAAACCAGGCTTCGCCTCCAGCACAAGGAGGATCCAGTCCCTCTGCTTTTCCATTGTTGCCCATGCTACCCTGGGCTACCATGTAGAGGAGCCATAGATGCGAGCAGATCTCAAAGCCATCAAGGAACATGGCCAAGCTCTTTGTTTCCACACTGTCTGAGCCCGCACCAGAATACATTTAACTCTTCTTTCTTGGTAATATGGGCTCTTTCCAGCAAGCACCTCAAGACTCTTCCAGTTCCTGCTCTCTGCCCAGTTCCACATCCACATTGTTAGGTATTTGTTACAGCAGTACCCCAGATCAATACCAATTTCTGTCTTAGTCTGCTGAGGCTGCTATAACAAAATACCACAGACCGGGCGGCTTATACAACGGGAATTTATTTCTCACAGTTCTGGAGGCTGGGAATCTGAGATCAAGTTGCTATCATAGTTGGTTCTGTTTGGGGAGGGGTCCCTTGCAGATGGCTGTCTTCTTGCTGTACCTCACATGGCAGACAAAGATCACACATCTCTTCCTTTCCCTGTAAGGGCAGTATTCCCATCATGAGATCCTCTCATAACCTCATGTAACTCTAATGCCTCTTCCAAAGGCCTCTTCTCCGAATGCCAGTACAATGGGGATTAGGGCTTCAATGCGTGAATTTTTGAGGGGACACAAATATTCACTCTATACTCATAGGTAAGGGATTCCCAGGTGGCTCAGTGGTAAAGAATCCACCTACCAATGCAGGAGATGCAAATTGAATCCCTGGATCAGGAACATCCCCTGGAGGAGGAAATGACAACTCACTCCAGTATTCTTGCCTGAAAAATCCCATGGACAGAGGGGCCTGGCGGACTACAGTCCATGGGGTCGCAAAGAGTTGAATGCAACTAAGCACATATGCACATAGATAAGTTCTATATTTGTGGTTGGGTAATGGGATTAGAGTCTTCATCTCACAAGAACTCAAAGGACCATTTGTCAGCAAATCCTTACCCCTCAAAACTTCTTGGTTCTAGAACAAAGTACCACAGTTTCATCTTTCAAAATGTAGAGTTGTGAGAGATGAAGGTAGGGAAGGGTCGGATTTTTGCTTTTAACGAGTTGCTGGAAATGATTCATTTATTTATTCATTCATTCAGTAAGGGGAACAGTGGATTGTGGAAGAGGGGCAAGTAAAGGATAAGTTAGAGAGGAAAGCCTGTGGCATATCAGGAAAGCCCTCAAGTGTCACACTGGGGAGTCTGGGCTTCTTGTCACACCCCTAGACTCAGGGACGTGACCAGCCAGTCCCTGCCACTGGATCTCTTCTACCACTAAGCATTTGGGATACAAGGGTGGCTTCAAAAACAACTTCTCAAGTGCCCAGTTGATTGTCAGATGGCAATGCCACCTCTACCTATGAAGACACTCTCAGGTCAAAGCCTCAAGGACATTTCTCCCATCATGTTGAGCTTATCTGCAATAAAAGAAAATAGTAGGCGATCTCTGGTTAGGTATTAGACTCTCTTTGAGGACTGCAGTTATATCACTAACCTATTTTAAACAAGGACTCACCCACCCCACTGCCAAAAAAAAGGAAACTTATGTTTCCATAGGCACCTGCTGTATCTATTCTCTGTTGATGCCAGAGATTTTTAGGAATGAAGTGTTCCATAGCTGTAATTTTTTAAATCCCACCTAAAACATGGCTCCATTGTTCTTCTGTCTGACACTACAGCTTCTATTCTCTCCCATAAGTCCCTTATTAACAGAAAAAGGGCAAGAATCATTCCAGAGCTGAGGCCAGAAAAAACCTCACTGAATATATCTGTTTGCTTTTTAAACATCATTATAGGAGCCTCTAGAAATTCCATGTGTTCTGTTTGCTGAAGAGCCTTGAGTTCTCAATGAAGTTGAGTTTGCAGAAGCTCCAAGGGAATCTTATGTCCTCACCACACACCCAGGGACAGGCACCACTGACTCTTTTCTCAATATGTGTGTGTGTGTGTTAGTCGCTCAGTCGTGTCCGACTCTTTGTGACCCCCATGGACTGTAGCCCTCCAGGCTTCTCCATCCATGGGAATTTCCAGGCAAATGTACTGGAGTGGGTTGCCATTTCCTTCTCAAATATATATATATATATATATATATATATATATATATATAGCTTTTGGAGAAAGTAAAATGCTTATTTCTGTTAATTCTGGGCAATTTTCTGTTAACCTTCACTTCTTTCCAGTCCAATTTTGCCATTCAGTCTCTGCCACAAGACAGTCACATTCAAAAGTAGAAGGAACTGTTGAAAGAGAAGGAAAGGATTTGTGGGCGAGAAGACTCAGACTGCTATGAAGGGTAGCAAGAACTTTACAGATTTTATCCTCATGACAACCGGGGCGGGGGAGGGGGTGGCAAGTAAAAGCATCTCCATTTCACAAATGAGGTTACAGAAACTCAGAAAATTTCCCCGAGATCACGAAGGTGGAAAGTAGTAGACTGGGTTCTACAGGTGTGCACACAGGGCAGGCTCCTAATTAGTATCTGTGGATTTGAAATCCCATGTATCATATTAGCTGGGGGAAGAGAAGACTTTCTCTGATTAATCTGGGAGAGTGATTAATGAGGGATGTAAAATTTGATAAAAAGAATATGCCATCAGATTTGTAAAGTGCTTTTCTACCTTAGAAAACCTTTTGCAGCTCTTTTCTCATAGGACAGAAGGACCAAATGAAGTATGGATGTTCCAGGCAAAGAAACTGCCACTTCAGGATCATTTAATGAATTAGGGACAGACTAGGGGACAAACCCAGGCTCCCGGCACCTAAGTCAGAGACTTCAGCACTGCATCTGTGCTTCACAAGTTTTGTCATTCTTCAAAAGCAGTACAGATTTCCAGAGACCACCCCACATCCACTGTATCGCTGTTTCTGGAATTGGGGATGCTTTGTCCTGGCACCAAGTTTGTGAACATTTGCACTATTATCTTGTTTTTTGGTTACTTAGACATGTCCCTTCCACACACTGAGGTGAGACACCTAAGCCTCCTCTAAGACACTGGTGTCTTTAATCCATATACTGACTGTTCAAGGAGGGAAACGGGAAAATACCCCTTGTTGGCTCTCATTTTCCAAAAACCTCACTGTTAGCTTGTTCTTCCTTATATCTAGCTATAGCTTTTCTTTATTCAAGTGTTTTTTTTTAACTCATTTTCTCATCATTAAGAATAGAGAACATATGATCGCCATCTTTCTTGTAATAGCAGTCCCTGTAATTGAAAGCACCTCTTCTTTCTTCAGAATCTTCTACCTCAGACTGAATTCTAGCCCTTGTAGATCAGAGTTATGAAGTATTTTTAGACAAAGGCAATTCTGAGTTGTGGACCCTGAGGAGAACTTCAGAAAGACACCCCAAAGATATACTTTTTTTTGATGTGATAAATTTTGATTAATATTATTAAAGATTCACACGAATTTTACTTAAGAAAGAAAACATACATTTCAATTTCCTTTTGCTACCCTATATTTTATTTTTTAAAAACCTAATCTAAAGTTATAAAGCATATAACATTGAAAACAATTTTTAAAATCACTGATCACAATGATATACTACAAAAATAGCTGAAAGTGACTGGGCTTCTTTAAGCCATTGCTCAATCCAGATTTACAGCTGCCCGATACCTAGAGAGAAGGGTGGGTCAGACAAGCTCATATTTTTTCTCACTTTTCTGTAACTTTTTTCCCCTCTTATAAGAAAGAAAGTGTCAAGTAAAAAGTGAGAAAACACCCTCTCTTCCTCTGATTCTTTCTCCCTATCCCCATCCAAAATAACTCAAACTATTTATTTTACCAAATCTCTAGGAGATAATTCTAGTTTGGACTTAAAAAGAATGCTCTTGTGTCTATTTCCTCATGTCATGAAAGATCCCAGTAATGCCCTGGGTCGGGGGAGGACACATCTTTGGGAACTAAGACAGGTTAACAGAAACGAGCAGAGGTCTCCATCCACAGTCAAGTCACTTTGACCACATGTTCCTCCACTCGTTTAGTTGCTAGGTTGTGTCCAACTCTTTTATGGTCCCATGGCCCGTGGCCCCTCTGTCCATGGGATTCTCCAGGCAAGAATACTGGAGTGGGTTGCCATTTCCTTCTCCAGGGGATCTTCCTGACCCAGGGATTGAACCCACATCTCCTTCACTGGCAGGTGGACTCTTTACGACTGTACCACCTGGGAAGCCCACTCCTCTTCCAGCACTTGGATAATATTTGTGTTCACTTAGTTGGTGACACCTCTGGTACCACTAGGGGCTCGGGACTTTCTTGTCTCTATTGTTGTGTTCTAAAAAGTTTATTAAGTGTATGCATTAGCACCAGATTCAATACCCAGTCAAATTCTAAGTTCTGAATCCAGCAAAAAAATTATAATAATGTGTAGTTAACTGCTGTTTATTTCCTTTTATTCTACCTTTCCTTCTGCTTGTTAGAAAATTTTAAATATTTGGAAATAGCCAACTAAAAAAATAAACTCATTGGAAAAGGTGTTCCTGTCAGCACAGTTTACCTTCCCAGTTCTACCAACAGAAGCTCCACAGGCAGAATTATTCAGCAAGGAAAGCTGGAAGCCCCATGGAGAAGGAAGTAGTGACATTAACACATGGGATTGGCACACAGAATAAGTGCCTGTCGGCAGGAAATATGTACAGACATGGTGCTTTATGACCCGTAGATGCCACTCTTCCCATCACCAGCCAAGTTTATCTGGAAAGACCATGCTGCCTGATGTCCTAAATGTCACAGACAAAAAAGAGCTTTTTTGTTCCTAAAGAATCATTTCCTTACTCAAGGCCTTGGGTTGTCAATGCATAAAATCTACAAAAAAAAAAAAAAATCCTACCTGGAAAAGACATCAATGGCAACACCTTCCTCTAGCTCAGGGGATCAGAGCTGTAAAGGAAGACACGACAGACATAGCCAACCCCTTTCCATCACAGCCAAAAAACAAATGTGCCTTGCAGATGCCTTGGACAGCAATGGACATTTGGCTCAGGACTGCCTACATTTGTTTCACAGTCAACCTCATGCATACCCTGACAAGAGCAATCAAATGGTCTCTCTTCTGCTGTTCTCTGAGCATATACACACTCAGCTGAGCAGATTGGATGGTCCACTATCCACACTAGGAAACTTTAGGAAGGGAAAATGCACAAACAGCCCTTCAACCCAGTAAGTCTTCTTTGAGAACCATGGTGTGGCTTTACAGAAAGAGATGGATGATTGAAAAGCAGTTTCTTCAAATTAAGACATCACTATTCTGTTGCAGCCTAGAATACCAATCAGGTCAGGACAACACAAGCAAACTCCTTGATTCCTTAGGCTATGAATTGATGAGATACTATCTGGTGTCTCCTGCTGGAGGAAATGTCTTGAATCTCCACATGCACATGTCATCACAGAAATATACTGAAGAGGCATCCCCAAAGGTTGGCCTAATGACACACAGTTTCTGGTGGCTTTCTCCCTTCCTTTTTTGGCATTCCTACTTTCCTGCCTTCCCACCTTCTGTGTTGTTGTCCAGGAATGACTCCCTCTTTAGACCTGACCTTTTGTTCCTTCCCAAGGCGACTCCCATGGGGATCTAACTTTCTGCATGGTTTCTACCAGCCTAATTGGAATTGAGTTAACCATGGCTGGCTGTTTCATGTCCCAAGTTTTTGTGCTAGTATCATTCCCAGGTGACATTTATCCTTTAAAAACTTTTGTTGATTTTGCAATCTGAAGAAATGGCAATTGTGGCTGTGACAACAGTGAGTTAGGCCCATAGGAGCCTACACGCAAATGGTGATCGGGAGTTCTCATTTCTACAGAGACTCCTGAATTCTAAAGCTCTTTCTTCAGAAGATGATCCCTGTATGCAATTCTTTTCAATCTAATCCAGCAAATATGCTGCTGGTAGTAACAGAACTGTGTTCTGTTACATCACTGACTCAGATACCACAGGGAAATGAAAGAGGTATGTCTTGTTTTCTTCAAGACACCTGTTGGTGCAGATGAGATCTGACGACACATGAAACAGCCACAGAGCAGTAGGATAAAACTCAAAATCAGGCACTAAATTCTGATGCAGAGCTGACAATACTACACAAGTTCAAAGCAGGCTCAATCGATGTGAATGGCTATTCTGGAGGGTGAGTGAGTTAGCAGCTGGCAGGCAGAAGGGGCAAGCTATTCAATGTATGGAAAATGTGCTCAGCTATAGTAGGGACCAGAGCTAACCCAAAGCTGATGCTCTGAGCTGTCTCTAAACACTGAGTGAAAGGCTGCCTCTTTTGAATTGTATTTTGTACCTTCAGATGGCTCCCAAGGCGAAGGTGAGACAAGAAGCCATTTGCCCACAAGCAGGCCATCAACACAGTCTGTGCTGGTGATCTCAAAGCCTGGTTCTCCAGGCACAGCATGAGCAAATAGCTGCCCCAAATGGGAAGGGAAATATTTCCAAATGATCAAGTGCTCAAGGCCAAGTGTTCAATCCTGGGTAGGCCAGTTATTCTTTACCTGTTTCACGTAAGTTTGTGCTTTCTAACACCAGGTCAACTGTTCCATGTTAGTTACAATAAGCCTGGAGAAGAACAAAAATGAGTTGTGAAGAATCTGCCACCACTGTTAAAATACCCACAGTTTTACACTAGCTGTGTTTACCCATGTTGTGTTGGCAATCTCAGAGCTTTTTTTTCCTGTTTGTTTTCGTTTCTATAGAGCACATCATTAAAACATACTCATAATAGCAGTATAGCATAGTGGCTGAGTGTAGGCAACCCACATTGCTGGGTTAAAATCCTAGCTCTTCTCTTTAGCTGAATGACTTTAGACAAGCTACTTGATGCAATAGTGCCTCAGCTTCTGTCAATTTGAAAAATAGGGATGATGATGATAATATTTTAATAAGATTATTTGGGGGAATAAATGAGATAGTACATGTGCAAGGGTTAGAAGACTGCCCTGGTATGTTGGGCATGCAATAAATAACAAGTCATCACTAGGATGATGGTCATTATTCATCCAGAAGTGATCTTACAAAGCATCTAGTTAAATAATACCATTTTACAAATAAGGAAACTCAATTCTCCAGAGGAAAAGTGACTTTCTGAGGAGCATTAGTTAAGTGGGTACTAGTACCCTTGGCTCCTAACTCATTAAAAATACAATGTATGTGCATGCATTATCTCATTCATTAACAAAACACATTCACATATATTATTCCCCAAACTCTCCCTGTTACACCACGTTGCCTCTCCTAAACTGACTGATGAAACATTTTTCAGACACCCAAGTATCAGAGTTCCACAAGCTATGGTTCTCACTGAGATCTGGAAAGAGGTACTTGTGTAGTGAGATGAGGGAAGGACATGGAGAGGACATGTCCCAACAGGGCAGAAGACAAATGTGAGGCCTTTGTGCTGTGGCAAAGTTATGTTCCATTATTAATTTGCTACTGTGTTAATTTTGGTCATTTTTATGAGCAGCAGAGAGCATTCCTTCAGGGGGAGCTGCATGAGATATGCCATGAGCTCAATTGTCCCAACAGGCTGTCAAGACAGTGCCTGTTTCTCTTTGATGATTAGGAGCCATGGCTACAATGACAACAGGTTTGCTGCATTTTTTCCCTTTCTCTTTAAAAAATATTTATTTAGCTGCCCCAGATCTTATTTGTGGCATGTGGGATTTTTAGTTGCAGCATGTGAATTCTGAGCTGAGGCTTGTGGCGTATAGTTCCCTGACTAGGGATTGAACCTGGGCCCCCTGCTTTGGGAGTGCAGGGTCTTAGCCACTGAACCACCAAGGAAGCCCTATTTCTTCTTTCTTAAAGAACTTAATCCGGCCTTCATGAAACAATATCAGCTTGTCTTTGGTCACTTGAAGTCCACCTCTTCCTCCACCCTGTCCCTTGCCTGAATCATCCCACCTCTACCAATGACTAACAAGCTGTGTCACAGTCATCCATTTAGAGGGGTGTCCTTTTGATGGAGTGTAGCTGTCTTGTACAGGCCTCAAACTCCTCGAACACTTCTATTTTTCTTCAAGCAAAAGGAGAAACTATGTTTTACCAGAACTTCTTCAAGGGAAACCATTGTGCGTTTGACGAATCACTTAGGCTGGTGAGATGAGACTTCAAATTTATGTTATATTACATAACAATAGCCTGGTGGAATATTCAAATTAGGGGCAGAATCACATGGGACATTAGAGGGAAAAAGGGATGACTCTGGGTGTGGGGATTCTGTATGAGGCCCACAGTGGGAGTATAAGCGAGTTATATCTGGTAAGAAGACTTGAGGTACTTTGCTGTGGGGCAGGGGGTGAAATATAAACTCTGCTTTCTGTTTTTCTTACGGTTCTTCAATAAAATCTATTCACAAACATGCACAGGATTTCTTTTGAAAAACAATGAAGAAGCTGATATTTACATGCAATCTGGTAAAGACAAGACAAAGACATTCTGCCCAGTTGGTGGACACCGAGGGCAGGAGAGAAGTTGAATAAAACATGAGCTGAACTACCCAGCGACGATGTAAACAGTAGAAGACTTCTTTCTACCAATAATTAGCTAGCCCTTAGTAGGAATGACCATCCTAATTTTGGAAACATTTTTCTTCTTTTTGTTCACAAGGTGTACATTATAGATTGAATTGTGTCCTTCCAAAATATATAAGTTGAAACTTTGATCTCCAATGTGACAGAAAGTGGAGATAGAGACTTCGGTGAGGTAATAAGTTTAATGAGGTTGTAAGAGTGGGGCCCTAATCTGATAAGATTGGCGTCCTTATAAGCAGAAGAAGAGACCCCAAAGAGTTCTGTCTCTTTGCACACACAAAGGAAAGGCTGTGAGAGGACACAATGAGAAGGCAGCTGCATACAAGCCAGAAAGAGGAGCCTCTTCCTAAAACCAGCCCTGATGACAACTTGACCTGTGACTTCCAGCCTCCACAACTGTGAGAAAAGACATTTCTATTGGTTGAACCACTAAGTCTATGGTATTTTGTTATGGCAGCCTGAGCAGACTAATACAATGCCTTGTTCCATTTAAAGAACATGCTCTCTGTCACTGTTGGATATGGATTTCTATTAATTTTTCCCATTTATTCTTTTACCTAGAATACTGTTCCAATCAGTGTCCTCTCCTCTCCTGTCATCTTAACTCTTTATATAAGCCTGTTTAGCTGGTGGACAGGAATGGTTTTCAAATGCGCTGTAATTCTACTGTCTCTCAGTGTTTGTATCAGAGTGCAACCAGAGGAGCAGGTGTATGTAGCTATGTATATCTATGTATAAGTTTGTGTGTATTAATCATATATATGATTAGTTACAAGACATAGGCTTATGCACTATAAGAGCTGGCTTCATAATCCTGAAGTCCACAGGGCAGGCAATCAGGAAGGAAGAGAGCAATTGTAGCTCCAGCTGCTGCTTCATGTCAATGAGGTGAGTTGGCAGATCTGCAACAATGATGTGAGTGTAGAAATCTCAGAATGTGTAGATATTTTACTGTTTACTTTGTCTACTGCCTGGAATCTTTGCTATTCAAGGAGAGCTTAGTCTTCAAAAGGCTTCCACCTAATTCAGCCGGGCCCATCCACAATACTCTTGCTTTTCATTAGTTCAAAATCAACTGATTTGGGGATTTAATTGCATCTGACAAACCCCTTCACTGTATCATCTAGACATGTTTGGTTAAATAACTGGGAGCAGATGTTTGTATGTAACAAATGGCTACTGTCTCCCTTTGACACTCCAGTTCTCCTGAAAGAATCTCCCTTGTAGCCCACCATGGCCAGAAGCATATTAGAAAAGGAATTCTAGGGAATGGAGTTTAGTTTAGCCAACTCGACATGTTACAAAACCATCATAATGTTCAACACTTACATACATTCTGCGCTCTCATATTTTTAATTCTACAGCAGATGTAGGGCTGGTCTATCAAGAAATTCTTCCCTGAATTCCATGGAAAGGACCATTACCCTTCCGAAAGACACATTCTTCTCTTCTCTTCTTCCTTTAGTTGTCCTTCTTGGGTGTGAATCCTGTCTGGTTTCACCATGTAGGTTTTTGACTCTTGTTTGCTGGAATGTCCTAGAAAGGAAGGACCAATCCTCTTATCTTTGTGGGTTGCTTTGTTGTAGTCCTTCCTTGTATGAACTGGGCTTGAATAATGGCTTTTCCACTTACGAGCTATAAAGTTGGGCCAATCCCTTACATCCCCAAGGTTCAAAGAATAATCCCCTCTTAGGGTTGCTCTGTAGCTCAAGTGACAAAATAGAGGTAAAACACTGTGCAGCCTACACTGAACATCATAATCATCATCTCAATACTTTTTAATTTTCTTTAAGTCTTTAAGGACAACCATAGAATAAGTTCTTTACCCAAAGTCAGAGATCAGAATTTATAACAGCTGTTTTTCTCCTCACCCCACCAAGAGTTATCTCCAGTTTCTAGTTACTTGAAGGGCTCTAATTGATATCAGCCCTTCACCATTTTCTCCGAAATATTGCCTACAGCTCTAGCAGAGGCAGTGATAAGTATAATAATGATAATTTCACAAAACCTCAGTGTTTGCTAAAGGATCCAATGACAATCTGAACAGCAGGAGAGAAAGCTTCTTCCTACCAATTAATGGGAAGCCAAGTCTAATTTGCCACCTGCACAGCACTTTTGAACCTGTCAGGGAAAAAGGAAACCAGTGAACCTTCATCTTGTCACTAGCCTTCTTGGGGACTGCTCTCTAACCCAAATGAAAACAGCATTCATTGGAGTAAAAAATAGAAAGCCTGTGTCAGCTCCCTCTATTCTCTTCTTGGCTAGAAGTTAAAGTCCATCCTTGTCAGTGAGGAGGTGGTTCCGAAAGCCCACTGGACCCATATGCTCATCTCCTGATGCTGGAGAATGAATATTGCCTTAAACTCTTTGGAAAAGTTTAGAGTGTTATTAGTTCTCCTATGACTTATGAGTCAAAGGATATTATAAGAAAGAGTTCCACTGTTTCAAACTGCTAAATATAAGAAAATGCTCCAGAAGCCAAGATAAATTTCAAGTAAATAAGGTAGGACTTCGGAGATAATTTTTTCTTTTGGTGCTCCTGATCATTTAGAATAATAATACAAACCTTTATACAATTTATCATTAGTATGCGCTTATTCACTCAGTCGTGTCTGACTCTTTGTGACCCCATGGACTGTAGCCCTCCAGGCTTCTCTGTCCATGGGATTTCCCAGGCAAGAATACTGGAGTGGGTTGCCATTTCCTTCTCCAGGGCATCTTCCTGACCCAAGGATCAAACACAAGTCTCCTGTGTCTCCGGCATTGCAGATGGATTCTTCACCCGCTGAGCCATTGGGGAAGCCATCATTAATGTATTTCTTTTTAAACACAAACAAAAATAAAGCAAACCCACAAACCCCTTGCCAGTATTATTTACTAATACTTCAATGTTATTACATTTCTTCGCATCTGGCACTTTGCTTACTTTGCTTACAATTAGTGATGCAGCCAGTAGTTTCTTAGGCTACTTGGACCTCATTAGGTATATCATTTAGGCCTTTTTGTGTATAGAATCAGAACATTCCATATGATCACCTGTTTAAGCCCCTGGGCTACTCATGGTCATAAAACTATGAGGTTAAAAATATAGATTAGATCTTATTCATTCACCAAGTCGCTAATTCAGTGGATATTTAGTAAACCCACCATGTGCCTGGAACATTGCCAGGCAAAATTACTTACATCCTAGAAATTTTGCCTTACGTGAAAGTAATCATATACTTATGGCAATAATATAGAAACTTTACACTATCAATTTCTAATTTATTGATGATGCACCTAATCAGAAAGAACAGGCTCTTAGGGAACATTTCTCACAAATTATGGTAATCTAATTCTCATCTTATCCTCATACCTTGATTAAAATTGCCTCCTTCCTTTGTAATGAACTCTGAATCCCATCATGGTACCATTCTTCTGAACTGGCATATTACTTTGGAGTCTTTTTGCAATAGCAACCCCTCAGGGGCTTGGACTCCCAGAGATCCAGGGACTTCTTTTCCTTTGTCTCCTTTATTATTGGTCTGTTCACCCTGTCTGCAGTTAAGAGCTAGATGCTCGGCTCAGGAGTAAACAGATGTCCTCTCTACCAGCTTCTCCCCTGACTCACCCCATCTCATAGTGAAGAAGGGGTGATGCGATATAATGGACCCACGTCAAGGAATTTATTGAGCTGCGGTTTGAGACATTCTCTGCATCTCTTTGAGGATCTTTCTTTTGCGGTCCTCTTTTTCATAGGATGTCAGGTAGAGTCTGGACTGCTCTGAGAAGGCCTGAAGTGTGTGGCTTACACCACTTCTAGCGTTAGGCACTGGGGGTTCTTGAATCTCACTCCTCAGGAATGGCACAGGGCACAGTGGTTTAGGAAAGACAGAACCCTGAACCCTGATTGTGTCTCTAGCTCTTTATTACCAGCAACCCGACTTCTTTTAAATTAGAGGGACAAACTTCATTTGTCTTTTGAATCTGTGTCTCATATTCCTCCTGACAACCCTGTGTGTTCTCTCCCATAGGCTAGGCTGACATAGAAAGAGTGAGAAAAGCTGCGTAACAGAGCCTCAAGACCACTTCCTCTGAAATGACACCAATATATATATTCTCCGCCCCACCTTGGGAAGTTCTTCAAGTTTCTGTCTTTCTGATCAGTACTTTATTTGCAATCAGTGACTCAGGTTGCCTCTAGCAACAGTTTTAACTTAAACATATCATCAAGCATACCTTCTCCTTTCAAGATTTGTTTTCCATAAGCTTGTATCTCTTACCACAGAACATTTTCCAACATGTATAAATAGGAGACAATGAATCTTAATAAATGGGAGACAAGGTATTTTTTTTTTTGGTCAGATAAAATCGCCATGATAGGGACTTGTTATTGGACTCAAATATTTATTATAGGATTATCTCTCAATTTGTGTGTATATCATACACAGATAAGTACATGTTATATATGTATATATACATATGTATGTGCTTGTGTGCTCAATAGCTAAGTCATGTCTGGCTCTTTGCAACCTCACATACTGTAGCCCACCAGGCTCCTCTGTCCATGGGATTTTATACAGTATTACATAAGACAGTGTAAATGTTGCTTTTGCCTGTCTATAATATTAGACACAGCATGGACAAACTAGAAATAGACCCAGTTCACAATCTATTAGGATGGAAAAATAAAAATTAAGGTAAAATCAGTTCAGTTCAGTCGCTCAGTCGTGTCCAACTCTTTGCGACCCCATGAATTGCAGCACACCAGGCCTCTCTGTCCATCACCAACTCCCGGAGTCTACCCAAACCCATGTCCATCGAGTCGGTGATGCCATCCAACCATCTCATCCTCTGTCGTCCCCTTCTCCTCCCGCCCCCAATCCTACCCAGCATTAGGGTCTTTTCCAATGAGTCAACTCTTCGCATGAGGTGGCCAAAATATTGGAGTTTCAGCTTCAACATCAGTCCTTCCAATGAACACCCAGGATTGATCTCTCTTAGGATGGACTGGTTGGATCTCCTTGCAGTCCGAGGGACTTGCAAGAGTCTTCTCCAACACCACAGTTCAAAAGCATCAATTCTACGGCGCTCAGCTTTCTTCACCGTCCAACTCTAACATCCATAATGTGACCACTGGAAAAACCATAGCCTTGACTAGACGGACTTTTGTTGGCAAAGTAATGTCTCTGCTTTTAAATATGCTATCTAGATTGGCCATAACTTTCCTTCCAAGGAGTAAGCGTCTTTTAATTTCATGGCTGCAGTCACCATCTGCAGTGATTTTGGAGCCCAAAAAAATAAAGTCCGACACTGTTTCCACTGTTTCCCCATCTATTTCCCATGAAGTGATGGGACCAGATGCCATGATCTTAGTTTTCCGAACGTTGAGGAAGAGCTAATTGAATACATTTATCTTGCCACATGTTTTCTTCATGTATAGAGCATGAACCCAGCCAGTAGTTTTCTTAGGCTACCTAGACATTAGGTATAATATTTATGCCCATTTGTGTATTAAATCAGAATATTCCATACTATCATCTGTTTAAGACCCTGGGCTGCTCAGGCCCAAAGAAATTCAGGGTAAGAAGGATAAGAATTTCCTGAAATTCAAAAAAGTCTACTGTGACGGCAGTCTGTCCCTAGACCTCTCCTCTCGGGAAGGAGAGACGAAAGAAAACACTCCAAATTCAGAATACTTTAATTTGGAACACCACTTGCAATTGGAGATATAATTTTCAAATGCAATTTACAGCTCTGCCTTAAATAAGTCTCATATATGATCATATATATTTTATGATTCATATATATATGATTATATATAAATATGATTCACAGGCAGAATGCTTTTAAAGCAATGAATCACAATGGGTAAAACCTTTATAAACTTTACATCTCAAACTAGGGAAGTCTAAGAATTACTTTGAACTACTTAAGAGCCTTACTGGTCAAGTATAGTTGGGCTAAACTCAAAATCTCATGAGAACAAAACCTCCCATGATTGGTTTCGTTCCTTGTCTTTGTCCTGGCAGGGCCATCTAAGACAGATGGTCGTAGATCTTTCCAGATCCAGAGGCGGCCCTTTAACCTCAGTTGTATCCTCTAGCTGTAGTTGTACTCATGAACTCTATAAGACATAGCATAGACTCTTCTTAGAACTGTGGTTAAAAATTCCAGAGAATCCACCTAGACTGTAAATGGGATTATTTCTATCAAAATATAAAAAGTTTTAAAGGTATATGGATATTAATTTTTAAATGCAGAGTGCCATGAGGCCTTGAAGGAGAAATCCCAAGGGAAAAATGATCTCTAAATTGAAGGAAGAGTGGAGAAGGGAGTGTTACTGCTTCCTTTTGGACAGAGAGAAAGGAACAAAAGCAAACTTGAATGTGAAAGGAGTGAAGAAACAAAAGATAGGTTTGAATACAATGACATGGCAAATAACAACTGAAATGGTGCCTGGATTGTGTGGAAGCTCAATACAGCCTGCGTGAGAACTCTTGTCACAGGTTGAAGAAAGGCAACAGATAAGTCAAAATGTCCCTGGGTAAGAACCAGGTTCACGTGCTAGTCTGGGAAGCCCCACTGCAATCAACATACCGCTGATCAGGAGCTGACTGGTGATTTAATGAAGCAGAAGGAAAGAATCCCTGGAGGAGTATTATTTGTTGAACTACTGACCAATATTAGCAAACAGAGCTATTCCATGATTTACTACCTACAGGTGTAAAAAAAAACATTTTCTTTTATAGAAAACAGTAACTTTATTAATTGATTCAACAGATGCGTACGAAGGACTTGCTATGTGCAAGGCATTAGGGTAGGTGCTAGAAACAATAAAGAATAAGATAAAGCCCCTGCCCCATAGAGTTTTCATCATATAGGGCAGATTTAACACAATACAGCAATAAATATGTAAGAATATATGCTATCATTAGCACCATAAGGACAACACACAGAGAGCCATGATTAAGAAAAATGAGTAGAGATAGGTTTATGGGATAGAGTGGTTTGGGAAGACCTCCCTGGGAGAACTGAAAAGTAAGGAATCAGTCATAAAAAGAGTTGTGGGGAGGGAGTTCCAAACCATGAAGGCAAAGGAGACAGCAGGCACAGTGGCCCAGAGGGTGAGACAGCTTGGTATGTTCTAGAAACTAGCAGCAGGCAGCCTGGTGGGAGATATGTGATACTGTTGAAGGATGAGGGAACAGTAGGCAGTTGGAGATAAAAATGGAAGATTTATTGCTGAAAAAAGGCAGATTAGAGGGTATGGCCTAGCTCTCTTGGTAATGGGCTTGCTAACACACCTCAGAATTAAACTTACCTACCCAAGCCTGTTTTAAAGATACCAGCATCCCACACTGGAATGTGTGTGCTTGCTAAGTCACTTCAGTCGTGTCTGACTCTTCATGACCCTATGAACTGTAACCCACCAGGTTCCTCTGTCCATGGGATTCTCCAGGCATGAATACTAGAGAGGGTTGCCACACCCTCCTCCAGGGGATCTTCCCCAGCCAGGGATCAAACACATGTCTCTTATGTCTCCTGCATTGGCAGGCAGGTTCTTTACCACTAGTGCCACCTGGGAAGCCCTCCTGGACCTGGAGCTGCAATTTACCCCATGGAGAAACAGAGGATGAGTCTTTCCATTGACTAGGCTGCTACCCCAAAAGAGAGAAAAAAGAAGACTGGACCACATACATAGCTCAGTTCCTTCTCCCAAACCCACCAAACAAAGAGATTATTCTTCCCGAAAGCAGAAGCCAGGAGGCTTACACATTTGGTAATTTATGCATTACCAAATGTGGTCCCTTCATTTGAAAACTTGAAACCAAATAGGGTGGTTCCTCCACAACAGCTCCTTGGATTAGTACCTCACTGTGTATTTGGACTAGAGAAGGCAGAACGAAAGAAATAAGATACTGCAATGAGATGGAAAAAGACTGTGGCTTTGATAGGTGAAATCCCTCACAATCTTCACCAATATTTTTCCCTTTGGATGGTGCCAACCAAAGGCACCCATCAGAGATCATGGCAGAGATGGATAAGGTAGAGCTCTGTTTCAGTTTTAATCCAGTTATGGCTCAACCAGATGTGCAAGGGGAAATGCTGTACATCAGGATTTAAGTTAAATGTCTTGGATGATTCCTATGCCTCTGAAGTCACCCTACTGTGGTTGTATGCATGCAGGTGTGTGCCTGGCCCATGTACATTCCCTGTCCCTCCATTAGTGTGTAAACCTCATTGGCTGCTTTTATATCTATCCATAGTGTCTCATTCCATTATAGAAATTCCATCTTTGCTGTTTGACCTACTAATTAATAAGGTTAAGAACAGAGCTGGTCCACCTTGTTGGGCTCAGGCCAATGAGAAAAGTAACCTCTTCCCTATTTCATTCAAAACCTTAATCCTTCTTTAGTATTGTGGTTGCTGTGAAACAACCTGCCTTCAAAGGGAAAAAAAAAATCCTAGTTAGGGTGAAAAGAGCCCTTTATCCTTTGGGAAAGCAGGCCAGGCTCGCTCTGATTCACACGCAGTGAAATCCTGCTTATCCCAGTGTTTCCTGTTGCGTCCCCCAGGATCCATTAGCAGTGAATTTCTTGGCATTTGTGGCTGGCAGAAATGAGATCACCCAGGCCCAGCAAGCTTCAGTCCACTGAGGGTTGAATTGCAGCACAGAGAAGCTCCCTGGTAACTAGCTGGAAGCAGTGTTCTCACAAAAGGAACTGTAGTAATCCAGTCAAAATGACCCTTTAGTGTCCACTGGATACTGCCCTCAGTAAGACAATTATTGTTCTTTTTTTAAAAAAAAAAAAGTTTTAATTTTGACAAGATGTGCATGATTCAGAAAGCCCACATAGTTCTGTGAGGTTTAGAATAGAACCCTCACTGCCCTGCCCCAGCTCCAAATTCTTACTCCCCAGAGACAATTTTTGCTTTCAACTATTTAATCCTTCCTTTGGTAGTTACCTCAGTAATTTTAAATAACATGCTTACACTGCTAGCTTTGCAATAGTATGCATAATCTACTGATTTTACTACTACTAAAAATTGAAATTTAACTCTCTGATGCATACACACACACACACACACACACACACACACACACACACACACACCCCTCTTCATTATCCTACTACAGTTATGACTTTTTTTTAATTGTCAGGTAATTACTTTACAATATTGTGATGGTTTTTGCCATACATCAATACGAATCAGTCATATGCTTACATTTGTCCCCTCCCTCCAAAACCACCCCCCCCAACCTCCCTCCTCACCTCATCCCTCCAGGTTGTCATAGAGCCCCAGCTTTGGGTGCCATGCATCATATGTCAAACTCCCACTGGCTGTCTATTTTACATATGGTAGTATTTATGTTTCAGTACTATTCTTTCAAATCATCCCACCCTCTCCTTCTTCCCAATGAATGGATAAGGAAGTTGTGGTATATATACACAATGGAATATTACTCAGCTATAACAAGGAATGCATTTGAATCAGTTCCAATGAGGTGGATGAACCTAGAGCCTGTTATATGGAATGAAATAAGTCAAAAAGAGAAAGACAAATATTGTATGTTACTATATATATGTGTGTGTATGTATATATGTAAGTGTGTGTGTGTGTGTATATATATATATATATATATATATATATATATATATACACATGTATATATATGGAATCTAGAAACATGGTACCAACAGTCCTACATGCAGGGCAGCAAAGGAGACACAGACATAAAGAACAGACTTTTGGACTCAGTGGAAGAAGGAGAGTGTGGGATGATTTGAAAGAATATCATGACTTTTCATGGGATCAATACACATTGCTTACTTACTGTGAAGTTACAAATGAGATGCTTATACTGCTGAGTCATACAGAACACTAGGATTTTTTTTCTTGCAGTTTTTTCCCTGAAGTGAGTATTTTGACTAGGCTATCCTTTCAATCAGTTATACATGCAACTACCTTTAATTCATCCCCCAACCAGATCCCCTCTCAAATGTTTCAAAACACATGGGATATAATCTCTCCTTGTCACTCCTTTTTTTTTGGAAGCATCCTTCCTGGAGCATGCATCCTCTCCTGCCATTAGACAGTTGCTCTCTGGATCTGCTGCCAGCTGCCCTCCTGACAGCATCTTTAACTTACAGTTGCACACAGGAATGACACTTTCCTCTGTGCTGGGGTCCCTGATTCCCTAGATCCCTTTTTTCCCCTCTTTCTCAGTTTATTCTCAAATCTACACAATAGTTTTCCAAAAAGGGTACACGAACTGAAGATAAATTTTAGATAACTTATATATCTGAAAAAAATCATTATTCTATGCTAATTAATAGATTGAGCGCAATCTATTTGAAGTAGTTTTTTCTCAAGAACTTGAACTCATCTATCCATTGTCTTCTAGTTGCCTATGTGACTATCAAAAAAATCTCAGATTGTTTTTAATCCCAATTTTTAATATTTAATCTATTTTTTTCTTTTTGGAAAGCATTTAAGATCTTATCATTTTCCCAGAAACCCTGGCATTTCATAATAGAGTGTCTATATGTCCTTTTTCATTCTAGTAGGTACTTTCATTCCAGAAACTCAGGTCTTTGAGTTCTGGAAAATTTTCTCAAATTACTTCTCTAATAATTTCTTCCTCTCACATTCTCTTTTCTTTTTTTGGAGCATTAGTTGTTTGTGATTTTTCCCCCCCCCTTTTTTTCAGATGGGGTTGCTGGGTTGATCCTATAGATTTAGGCGAAGGTAAGTGGGTTATTTTGTTTGTTCTTACATATTCCCTCCTACTGTTTCTCATTCTGTATCTCTGTGTTTTGCTTTCCGGAAGATTTCCTTGACTTTATTTTTCAGTAATGAATGTTTCATTTCTGCAATTGTAGTTTTAATTCCCAGTAACTCTTTTTTGTTCTCTGAATGTTTCTTTTTATGGCCTCTTAGAGCAGCATAGTTTGCATGATGGTTGCGCTCATAAACTGAACCAGCAGATTGCCTGGGTAAAAACTGCAGCTCAACTGCTTAACCAGCTGTGTTAACATTTGACAACATGCTTACACCCTCTGTGTCTCAGTTTTCTCAACTGTAAGATAGGGATAGTAACAGCATCCACTCCATGCAGGGTTAGTGTAAGGACTCAGTAAGTTACTTTGAGAGTACTTGCCCAGCATATAGTAAGTGCTCAGTACATGTCAGCTCTTATTATTATGTATGTTATCTCTTCTTTCATCTTTTTTCAAATATTAATTACAGGGGCTTTTTTCCTTGAAAATTCCTTTATGCTTCCTGCTTTGTCTCTGCCTTTTTTTTTTTTTTTTCTGTTTGTTTTGGTCTCTCTCTCTCTTTTTTTTTCCTTTTTCATGAGGCTTTCCTCCAACATTTCAGGATCTTGTAACAGTGAGAAATTCACATGATGATTTAATACTCTGGTGTTTACACTTGGCTTGTGCATAGGTGGGTTTCACCATGGGTAATCTGGACATTTTGTTGTAGAGCCCCTGAGGGGTATGGGTCTTAGGCTGCTTAATCTCTTGCCTGGGTTGTGGGGGGTCTAAACTTGTTAGCCAGAGTTCTTGAAACTGAGCTGGGTAAGGAGCCCAGATGCTCCAGGGCGCTCTGCTGGCTTTCCTACAGCCCACTGTGTTCCACACATTGGCTTGTTCCCTCTGCTGAGCCTCGTATTCCTTGGCTAGAAGCATCTCTTCACAGATTGCACATCTGACCACATCTGGATTGGGGTTGACAGTCGCCTAGTTTTGCAGAGTAAGAGAGGGGCTCTGGGAACTTACCTGCTTCTTACATAATCATTTAACAAATGCTTTTTTTTTTAGCCCACTTCTGAAAGTATCATTGCTTACTATTCCTGGGCTTTTCTAGGCTTAAAGGGTACAGACCTGCTTGCTTCTGAACTTTTCTCATGGCAAGTTCTGTTTTTGCCCTTCTCTGACATGCTAAGTTTATTACTGCTTGTTCATCTACTCCCTCTAGAGCTAAAGTTTTGTGGCCTTTTCCCCCACTTTATTTTTCTTGACTCTTATGACCAAATGCCACCTTTAAAAAATCATCCTATTTGTGGATTTTCAGGGAGATGCAGAGATATGCAAGTGTGTTTTTCTGCTGCTGTTCACAATTATACTTCTCAATGCATTTCTCATGATTCTGGGTTCTGCCTTTTTGGGCTATAAATAATGAAGGCTGCCATCCAGATAATTAATAAATGGGTTACCTTAGTCTATGAAGCTGCTGCTGCAAGTCATTGGTGAGGGATTTGAGCTATGAGTCTTGAGAGGGAATTTTTCTGATCGGCCGACAGACTCTCAGTGTGTGATCAGCAGTTCATGTGTGTAAACTGGTTAGCAAGGCTCAGGGGAACAGTGTGTTTTCCCATGATGGTGATTCATGCCTGTGTGACCTTGGACAATTAAAACATGTGATGTCAGTTCTTTCCCTTGTGAAGAAAACACACCTCTGCTTCCATGTTTTGTGTTAGGCTTAGAAATTGTAAACTGTAATTGAAACTGAAAGTGTTAGTGATGTCTGACTCTTTGTGACCCATGGACTGTAGCCTGCCAGGGTGCTCTGCCCATGAAATTCTCCAGGCAAGAATACTGGAGTGGGTTGCCATGCCCTTCTCCAGGGGATCTTCCTGACCCAGAAATCAAACCTGGACCTCCTGCATTGCAGGCAGATTCTTTACCCACTGAGCCACCAGGTAGAGCTCTGCATAATTGATGGGAAACATTATATTTTCATTGCTCCCCTTTCTTGGCTCCCAAACATATCAATCTGTGCACATTTATTTATTTATTTTACAACACAAACCACATAAAAGTAAAATGCCTATTTTTCTGTCCTTCTCCTATGTTAGACTAAGCAGCTTCTGGGCAGGCATATTGGTCATGATTTACTTAGCTTGATATCATCAAGTCCTAGCCCTGGGCATGGTATATAATAGTTGTTCACTAAAATGTTGACTGAATACAGAGAAGACAAAGCTATCTGACACCAGGATTGAACCCATAACCTTGACCTTCTTAGTTGGAACTTCTAACCATCTACATACAGCCTTAAGAGAACCCACTTTCATGACTGAGAAGACCCATTCTTTGCTGGCTCTGAGCAGCGGTAAGCTGCTTCACACTGCCTGCCTTGAATACCTGGGGGGCAGACCTGAAAAATGATCCTCCTGCTAAGCCTGACTCCACATCCTATTACCCATCCCTTGAGCCATATGTTTAGCAACTTATATTTAATAAATACAGCAGCAGAATCCGATTAGAGTGAGCCCAGTGATAGTTAAACTCGATTGCCAGGGAAATCGAGTTAGAATTCTGAATTGTTTTTATGTATTGCAATGGGCAACTGGAATGTCTGTTCCATATGGCGCAGACTCTGTCTGCGGATTGCACAGCCCATTCCCTGTCAGATGGTCCCATTTGGGGTCAGTGACGATGGCAGGAAACAGTGTGTAGAGGCAGGTGATCCCCAGGGGGGTCCATTAGATTTCAATTGTCTTCCCTCCATCACTGGCCCACTGCAGACCCACGGACTTTGGCACAGTTGTGCTTGCATCCTTACATTTCTAATTGGCACGCTGGTATTTATGACACTGGCTCCATCCAGGGCTTCAGAAAGGCAGAGACAATGATGGGGAGAGAACAAATGGCTCATATAAAGGTTAGTGGCGAGGGTTTCCATGTTTCCAGGGGCGGGGTGGGTTCTTTTATCTGCACCAATCCACCTGTTTCCAGCTGTCACCATTCTGAGGCGCATCCACAAAGCTGACAAGTGCTCAGCCAGAGAGCAGGGGGTTGCCTGCTGCTCGGCCTCCAGAGTGATATTTTTTCCTTCTCTCACCACCCTCCCCGCCCCTAGAATGTACTCTCCTTCCTTCTTGAGGCTGCCTGCGGAGTTTGGCCCTCCTTTACCCTGGCAGGAGGAAGTGGCTTCTTCTCCCATCACTAAATGGAAATTATAGAAACTTCTTTAAAGATGTACTGCTTGGGCTGACCTGTTCAGATTTATTAATAAAGCAATTCTGTAGCTTCTGGGGGTGAAATGGCCTTCCAGGAGCCCGAGGTCACTCTTTGAAAAAAGGATTCCATTCAGATCTCAAGAAGGGATGCACACGCCTCTCAGTGCCCCTTGCTAAGGCTTTTGTGAATGCTTTTAGAGTCTATTACCAGGAGGCTGGCTTCTGCACATTACGAATATCAATCGAGTTCACATAGCCATTCTCCCTATCATAAAGGAGCCATTCAGAGCCTGGGCCCTTTCCCTTCCTTGTCAAGAGGAATCAGCTCAGTGAAGAGCATGGGCAGCCTAGCTTTAATTGTTCTGAAGCCTGGCCTCTTGAGCCTTGCAGCCACTTTTCTTCTGTGTCTGTCACATGCCCTTTGTGGGTCCCTTCTTCTGTAAACATTCTTCCATCCTGAAGTCATCTTGCTCTGTTTCTTGCTTTCTGTCCAAATGTTTTCCTAAGAATCCATAGCCAGGAGAACTCATATAGCGGCTGCTGGAATGTCATGGCCAGTGACTCAGTGGCCAGGACACCAAGTCCTTTGTCCTTCACAAAAAGGCCAGATACCTTCCAGTTGGAGTGCACAAATGTCTTGAAGTCATAGCACGTTCTTATTTAAAAATAAAGTTAGGCCTCCTTGCTTGAGTGGTAAAGTCTTAATGGCCTACATAAGGCAAATGGCCATAAAGCAAAACGCGTGCTGCTTTATAGCCAACCATTCATGTGAAAGAGGTGTGTAAAATAATGCTAATAGTCATAACAACAAGTAGATATTAGGGAAGGAAGGCTGGGAACGGGGGCTATAATAAAACACATCTTTCCCAATATTGCAATTCTGTATGTAACTCCTACAAAACAAGAGGGAGGCATTTCCTTCCTGGGCTGGGAGACAACCATGCTGACCTTATCCCTTGTTTTTTGACTTGGTCCTTATTATGCACAGATGCATGGTGAGGATGAGGGTGTCATCTGGAATTAGGTGAAAGGAAGAAGTGCATTGCTTTCCGCCATGTTTATCTCTTGCACTACTACCAAAGATACCCCACCATAGTTGGACACAGTTATTATGCAAGGCCCAACAACCACTGAACAAGTCTTGGTTATTGCAGAAGAGCCATCTCAGACGGACTCTTTTTTTAAAAAATTTGTTTTATTGAAGTATAGTTGATTTACAATGTCATGTTTCTACTGTACAGCAAAGTGATTCAGTTTTATATAATATATTCTTTTTCATATTCTTTTCATTGTTTTTTTCCTTATTTTTAATTAAAGGGTAATTACAATATTATGTTGGTTTCTGCCATACATCAACATGGATCAGCCATAGGTATACATATATCCCCTCCCTCCCATCTCCCACCCCATCCCATCCATTTTGATTTATTACAGGATAATGAATATATCAATAGTTCCCTGTGCTATAGAGTAGGACCTTGCTGTTTACACTCTCTCTCCCTTCTTTTTTTTTTATTGGAGTATAATTGCTTTACAGTGTTAGTTTCCACTGTACAACAAAGTGAATCAGCCATATATATCCTCTCCCTCTTGGACCTCCCTCCCTCTCCCCTCCCACCCCACCATCAAGGTCAGCACAGAGCTCCTCTTTCTTTACACATGGGTTTTTCTCTCTAGAGCAACGCCTAGAGGCATTTCAATATGCTCTAGGGTATTGGGTTTATATTTGGGGCCCTATGCCATTGGTGAGAAGCTAAGCAAGGCAATATCCCATCAGGGAACCCTGATGGACCCTCCCTGCAAAGTTCTTTGGCAGCATCATCTAGTTTTATGTTTATAGCCCTCTTGGCATTCCCCTTTTGTTGTCCCCAGCCTTTAGAAAGTCTTGTTTAAATACTCCCCCTGGTTTTAGCTGTGCTTTAGAGTTGGCAGGACAGTATCCTGGCTCATGTTTGGTCAGAAAATGAAGTAGGAGCAGTTCTGTCCCCAGATGAGCAGTGGTGGCCCTGGTAATTAACAAAAGATTTCCCTTAGGCAGTGTTTTCCAAAGTGGGTTGCATATAATATGAGTTCCATTTGGATATTAATAAGCCTTGTAGGGAAAAATAGTTCCATGGCTAATCAGGTTTGGGGAATGCTGGGTAAAGCATTTTAAATGAGTTGACTCCTAGCAAGACTCCTCAAGACTTTTTCACTAGTTTTCTGTAGCTCCTGTAACTAATTGCTTATACCTGGTGACTTTCATTCTCACAGTTCTGGAGCTCAGAAGTCTAAAGTCAGTATAACTGACCTGAAATCAAGGTGTTGGCAGGGCTGTGTCCTCCCCACAAGCTCTAAGAGAGAATCTTTTCCTTGCCTCTTTCAGCTCTGGTAGGTGTCCATATTTTTTGACTTATGTCCACATCATTCCAATCTTCAACAATAGCATCTTCAAATCTCTCTCTTCTCCATCTTCACAGCATCTTCTTATGTGTGTGTGTGTGTGTGTGTGTGTATTTAACCTCCCTTTGCTTCCCTCTTATGAGGATACATGCGATTGCATTTAGAGCCCACCTAGGATAAACTACTCTCTAGATCCTTAATTTAATCAAATCTTTTGCCATATTAAGTAATATTCACAGGCACCAGGGGTTTGGAAGTGAATATGTCTTTTCACAGGGTCACCATTTAACACACTAAAGCCCAGACTACATTATAAGCAGTGTGCATCTCTAGGATGAGGTAAGTGTTGTGAAGAGTTTCTTAAACCTCTATGATAAAACAACCCTCTTTTCAGGAAATTTTTGTAGGATCAGTGTTCTGAAGAACACACTTTAAGAAATTTTACCAAGGAAAGATGAATCTTGGGGAAAAATGAAGGCCAATCCGTCCTGCTGCCCTTCTCCTTGTAGATCTAGGTTTTATTTTACTGAGGAAGATGGTACTTTCCTTGCCTTAGGAGATGATATTATTGCACAGATAAAATATGAAAAAAATATCAGCAATTTCACAGGGACATCTAAGCCAAATTCCACAGATGAAGTTTCTCTAGGGAATAGTTAAAATAGCATTGTATTTGGAGTTTCAAAACCTGGATTGGATTCCTGGTCCTCCTACATAAGAGCTAAATGATGCTGGGGAAGTAATTAAACTTTTCTAAGCCTTGGTTTTCTCATATATGAAATTGGGATAATAACCATAGCTGCCTTGTTGTAACATGTAACTGCTGTGTGTAAAAGTACTTTATTAAATGTGAAAGTTTATATAATCTAACTAATTATTTCTATTCTCTGAGACCAAAGTTGAAAAAAAAAAAAAAATCTTGTCCTATTGGTTGATGATAATGATGGTAGTGGGAGTAGATTTCTCCTGGTCTTCTCTGGAGGTCAGGTTGTTTTTACTCAGTGAGAGACCATAGAAACCTGCTTATACTTTCTTATCTACTGTTTTATCTCCAATACTTGGCATCTAGTGTATGCTCATATGGCATGAATGAACTCCCTTTGCCTGGATCACTACCCCTAGTGTCAGTTTTACACAATTGTGGAATGCTTGGGTTGGAAAGGCCCTTGAGATGTCATCTAGAACAGTAGTTCCCCAGTGCTGATCTGGGAACTGTTAATGGATGGCTACATGAGAACCAGCTGAAAGTGTATTAAATACAGTTGGCAGGCACCACTCTGAGGATTCTGATTCAGTAGATCCAAGGTGGCACCTGGGAACCTGTACTTGTATTAAGTTCTGTGGGAGATGTGATACAGCTTGTCCATATACTAATCAAGCCTTCCCACTATCTTCATATGGAATCACTCCTAAAGCATTACACTAAATAGTCTATTTCTTTTTAAAGATCTCCATGGAATTTTTGCAACTTCCTTTACTAGAGATGCTCTTTTTATCAAGTAGTCATATGAGTCAGCCACAGCTCAGTGCATCTTCATGATTCATGTATTCATTCATTTGTCCATTCATAGACATTTATTTTGCACCTATGATGTGCCTGGCACAGTGCTAATTTATTCCACCGTATCCCTTTTCAGAAGCTCCTTAGTCAATATGAAGCCCATGATTTAAAGTCTTGGATTTCTTCTTTTTTGACTTGAATAAGTAGAGACATAAGATGACTTGCCTTTCTGCTTCACTGTTTGCTTTTCTCTTTCCAGGGATTATCTTTAATGTAAGAAGGAAGCTTTTCTTCCCCTCAGTGGTGAAATCTTGAATGCCTCGGATTCATGGATCAGACAGTTGGGAGGGGCCTCAAGAGACCCAGTCCTCAAAAAGGTAAGGGAGCATCAGCCTCATTTTCCCATTCACAAATAAACTAAATAAAAGTCAGGAGCCCTAAATGATTTTCCCAGCATCAGAATCAAGAATTGTAGGGCTTAGATCTCTCCCTTTTATTTCTTAAACTAATGTTTATTCAGAACTTTTTATTCTAAAATAAAGTATGTGGAAGCAATATTCTCCCATTTAAAAAATAGTTCCTTTCATATATTCATCTACCTGGCTTAGGGAATGGGCCTTCTTCAGGGTTCATAAGTACTTATTGACACCTTCCGATATTCTCCCTGTTGGCTTATAAATAAATATCACATTCTCCCAGACTGAGCCAGCCAATGTCTATTACATGGTGGATGAGTGAAATGTTAGCTGAACTTTATTTTCCTAGGCTACAGCGGGGCCTCAAATGTTTTTCAGAGAGTCTCTCTAGCCCTAGAGGATGACAGTGCTTCCCCCAGCTCTGCCCCTCCTGTCTTTACTGTGTCTCTGTTCCAAGGATGCTCTGCTCACCTGTCACCAGCAGTCTCCAACAGTGATGAGGCAGCAGGTCTCCAGGCAGTTCTAGAAGCTGTCAGGGGCTCTGCTGGAATAGGGCTGCAGCAGTTGGGAGCCCTGCTCTCCCTGTTCCTCTGGGTCCTTAATGGGAACTTCATAGGGTTGAATGGTGCTGCCCTCCTGTGGCAAATCACACCCTTTGGGGAGCAAGGGAGTGGACCCATATCTCTGACCTGTGTGTCAGGGGATTGAGCTAATCAGAGAATTGATATTTCTCAGTTTAAAGAAAGTCTGCCATATCTCATTGTGTTCTTGTTAAAAGAGTTTCTAGACAGAGTAGATTCTGTAAGCTGCCCTCCTTTGCTCAAATCCATCCAGAAGTCAACGGAGGGATGTGTAAGCACCAAAGGCCTCGGGGCCATCAACTGTGGACTCAAATCCTGGGATAGATTATGGGAACAGGATTGTAATGGTCTTTGTAAGGGCAATGAGAAGTTTGAGATTTGCTGCATTGTCTGAGCCAAATATAATTAGATGCCTGTTGGCCCCAGGAAAAGGCAAGATACTTTACTTTGTGTGTGTGTGTGTACACCTAGCTAGCATATGGAAGAGACTCTTGATTAGATGAAGGTGGTATTCTTTTTCTTTCAATCTTTCTTTTAAATTATTGATATTTGTATATACTGTTAGTATCATGAATTTTCACTCCATTTTCTGGAAATCTAATCATTAAGAATCCACCTGCAATACAGTAGCCACAGGAGATACAGGTTTGATCCCTGGGTTGGGAAGATCTCCTGGAAGAGGAAATGGCAACCCACTCCAGTATTCTTGCCTGGAGAATCCCATGGACAGAGAAGGCTGGTGGGCTACAGTCCATGGGGTCACAAAGAGTCGGACACGACTGAAGCAGCTTAAAATGCATGCAGTCATTCAAAATAGCCCCTTCATGCTGTTAGCAGTGAAATCTGAAGTTCAGAGAATCTAAAGAAATTAACTGAATGTCAACAGAGTACCATTTATGAAACATACAAAATTCCCATCTTTTCTCTCTCTCTCCTACTCCATCACTTCACCTGGTTTATCACTTGAAAGGGGATAAAACTGTTTTGTGTACAAATATACAAAGCCTGCCTTTTCTTCCCTGACCCCAGCCCACTGTCATCTCCCACCACCTCCCTGATCCCAAGAGAGCCTAGATTAAGGAACTTTTGGCTTTTTGTAAATCTGTAAATTTGGGACCAGCGCAGCAGCAGATCAGTCCCTTGTTGTTTGTCTCCCAGAGTGTTCACAGAGCTATTTGCATATGTCCCGAGGGAGAAGCATCCAAGGAAGCCACCAGTGTCAGCGGCCACGGCCACCCTTCTAGGATAACTGGAGTGGAAGGACATGTGTCATGGAGTCTCAGCTTTGGATTTATTCTGATGCCAGGAAATAGGGGGTGGAAGGCGAAAGTGTAGGGCAGAAGGAAGACAGATGAATGGTTAATGGGGGCTGAAGTGGCAGATTGAGAGAGAGCACAACACAATAGACAGAACGATGGATTGATGGATTGGACCCAGAGATGTAAATAGGATAGTTTATCTAAGCTGTTTAGAGTCTCTCCTCCTTATCTATCCATCTATTTATCTATCTGTCGTAAGTACAGACCGATAGGGGAACAGACAGATAACGTGAGTAGGAGAGATTAGTGGCAGGCACAGGTGCCTCCTGGCATCCCAAACTTCAGGAGAGGGAAGGGGATTGGGGACCTGGAGGACAGATTCCAGACACTTCCCTGGAGGATCCCCACACCCCCTGTACCCCAAATAAGAAGACAACTAGCACCCAGACAGAGAGGGTTACTCAGGCATCTCAGTGACCACTCACCTTCTTCGTGCTCCAGACCTTTCCTCTAACAATCTGCACGTGTTCTGTTCTCAGGCCCGGAAAGTGGGCAGCTGTCAATCTGAGGGGGGAGGCTGGGAGAGCACGGCTTGATGCTAGCGTACATTTTTATCCCAAAGCCTTGCTTTAAATTCCAGTCAGACTTCCAGTCTTGCAACAACACCAGGGGAAAGGAAGAGCAGAAAAAAAAGAGAAGGAACGCTAACTGGGCTCCGGCTGCTCCGGAAAGCTGTCAGCTGTCAGGGCTGCTTAACTGACAACCAGAGCCCTGGGAGCCCAGCCCCAGGAGAGGACAGGGCTGGCTGCCAACCAGTGGGCGGTGAGGTGGGGGAGTGTCCTGTGGTCTGTGGTCAACTAGGGGAAGCAGCGGGCTCAAGGTATAAAGGTAGCTGTGTGGAGGGGAGTCAGGCCCTCTCAGGACACCCTCTCTTTGCTGGAATAGGACAGGTGCCTCAGAACTAGAGAGGGTGGAAGTGAAGGAGGCAAGGGGGCAGAGGAAGTCGAGAGATTTCCAGAGCTCGCTTAGGCACACAGGTGCAGGGACCCCACCTTTGATCCCTGTCACCTCAGGACTGAGTAACAGCCTTCGGGTTAGCTAGCAGTCACTACAGGGAGGAGCTGGCCTTTCCCTTTTCTCATCCACACACACCAGCTTCCAGGATCCCTCTGTCTTTCTCCTCCTCCCTTTCTTTCTGCTGGACCCAAATTCCTAGGTTTGAAATTCCAGTGAATCTCAAGATCACCTTTCGAGAGCAGACTCTTGTGTCAACTGGGAAGACCTAGCAGGGCTCTGTTCCATTTCCCACTACGTAATGACACTGTGACCTTGATCCTAGTCCCCACTGCTTATTATGTGACCTTCATCATAGTCCCCAGTTTATTCACTGCGACCTTGATCCCAGTCTCCACCACTGATTTTGTGACCTTGGTCTCAGTCCCCACTACTGACTATGTGACCTTCATCCTAGTTCCCACTACCTACTTATGTGTGATTTTGAACAAATAAGCCTTATCTCTAAGAGGGAGATAATCCTTAATCCACTGAGCAAACAAAATACACATACAGAGACATTGCATGAACTATAGGAGTCTTATATAAGACATTATTCTTCCCTGATTTATCTTTGTTTTTCCCTGACAGCCTCTGCCACAAAGACTTACAGAGTAGGCACTCAATAATAGTCAAATGAGCAAATAAATAAGTGGATGAAGGGATGTAGGAGAGAAAGGTTTCTCTAAATTTGATTATGGAACATCTGAATTTACAGCAAACCTAGACTTGGGAATTCTGGAATGGGACCTGGGAATCTGTACATCAGCTGGTTGCATGGGTAGTCAGTATTTCAAACCTGGGAAATTTCTCCTCCAAATGGGAAAGTGGAGGATGTATAACAGGGTTTTGTGATTTTGTTGTTATTGCTGTTAAAGGGCATGGAACATCATTGTTGAATCCCCAGCACACAGCACAGTGCCTGAAAAACAACAGATTGACATTCAGGACAAAATTTTATTTCATGAGTATTACAATGTTTTGGTGGAAAGCAGGTTTCTGGAGTTTCAGTAATGATTGATGCAAAAAACTCAGCCTCTGTGTGCCAGTGCTAAATTGAATTTTGGAGACAGAGTTTTGGGCAATGCAGAAAAGAATAACTATTTCTTTGCCAGGCAAAGAGGGACATAGTGGGCTTGTGCCCTCAAAATTGTGCATCCCAACCCGAGAAGTTTGGTGAGGAGTGTTATAGCAGTGGGTCAAGGGCAGGACAGTGTTGCTGATAAAGGTCAGGGTTGGTGCCGGGCATGAACTACTTTGTCTAGCCTCAGGTGGTCTCCTGATGAGCTTTTGTAGTTCACAAGGTTATCACATTATACCATCTCTCTGGAATGAAACATTTCATCAAGTATTAACATCTTCTGTTTGTTGGGGGTATTAGTTCTTCAGTCAGTTCAGTTCAGTCACTGAGTCGTGCCCAACTCTTGGCGAACCCCTGGACTGTGGCATGGCAGTCATCCCTGTCCATCACCAACTCCCGGAGCTTGCTCAAACTCATGTCCATCAAGTTGGTGATGTCATACAACCATCTCATCTTCTGTCATCCGCTTCTCCTCCTGCCTTAAATCTTTCCCAGCATCAGGGTCTTTTCCAATGAGTCAGTTCTTCCCGTCAGGTGGCCCAAGTATTGAAGCTTCAGCTTCAGCATCAGTCCTTCCAGTGAATATTCAGGACTGATTTCCTTTAGGATGGATTGGTTTGATCTCCTTGCTATCCAAGGGACTCTCAAGAGTCTTCCCCAACACCACAGTTTAAAAGCATCAATTCTCCGGTGCTCAGCTTTCTTTATAGTTCAACTCTCACATCCATACATGACTACTGGAAAAACCATAGCTTTGACCAGAGGACCTTTGTTGGCAAAGTAATGTCTCTGCTTTTTAATACGCTATCTAGGTTGGTCATAGCTTTTCTTCCAAGGCACAAATGTCTTTTAATTTCATGGCCACAGTCACCATCCACAATGATTTTGGAGCCCAAGAAAATAAAATCTGTCACTGTTTCCAGTGTTTCCCCATCTATTTGCCATGAAGTGATGGGGCCAGAAGCCACGATCTTCATTTTTTGAACGTTGAGTCTTAAAACAACTTTTTCACACTCCTCTTTCACTTTTGTCAAGAGGCTCTTTAGTTCCTCTTCACTTTCTGCCATAAGGGTGGTGTCATCTGCATATCTGACATTTTATCTCTCCTGGCAATCTTGATTCCAGCTTGTGCTTCATCCAGCCTGGCATTTCTCATGATGTATTCTGCATATAAGTTAAATAAGCAGGGTGGCGATATACAGCCTTGATGTACTTCTTTCCTGGTTTGGAACCAGTCCATTCTTCCATGTCCAGTTCTGACTGTTGCTTCTTCACCCACATACAGATTTCTCAGGAGGCAGGTCAAATGGTCTGGTATTCCCATCTCTTGAAGAATTTTCCAGTTTGTGATGATCTACACAAAGGCTTTGATGTAGTCAATAAAGCAGAAGTAGATGGTTTTCCGGAATTCTGTTGTTTTTTCTATGATCCAACGGATTTTGGCAATTTGATCTTTGGTTCCTCTGCCTTTTCTAAACCCAGCTTGAACATCTGGAAGTTCTCGGTTCACATAGTGTTGAAGCCTAGCTTGGGGAATTTTGAGCATTACTTTACTGGCATGTGAGATGAGGGCAATTGTGCCGTAGTCTGAATATTCTTTGGCATTGCCTTTCTTTGGGATTGGAATGAAAACTGACCTTTTCCAGTCCTGTGGCCACTGCTGAGTTTTCCAAATTTGCTGGCATATTGAGGGCAGCACTTTCACAGCATCATCTTTGAGGATTTGAAATATCTCAGCAGGAATTCCATCACCTTCACTAGGTTTGTTCATAGTGATGATTCCCAAGGCGCACGTGACTTCACATTCCAGGATGTCTGGCTCTAGGTTAGTGATCACACCATCGTGGTTATCTGGGTCATGAAGATCTTTTTTGTATAGTTCTTCTGGGTATTCTTGCCACCTTGTCTTAATATCTTCTGTTTCTGTTAGGACCATACCATTTCTGTCAGGTCCATACCATTTCTGTCCTTTATTGTATTTATCTTTGCATTAAATGTTCCCTTGGTATCTTTAATTTTCTTAAAGAGATCCCTAGTCTTTCCCATTCTATTGTCTTTTTTGCACTGATCACTTAGGAAAGCTTTCTTATCTCTCCTTGCTATTTGGAACTCTGCATTCAGATGGGTATTCTTTCCTTTTCTCCTTTGCCTTTCGCTTCTCTTCTTTTCTCAGCTATTTGTAAGGCCTCCTTAGACAACCAATTTTCCTTTTTGCATTTCCTTTTCTCAGGGATAGTTTTGATCACCGCCTCCTGTACAATGTAACAAACCTTGGTCCATAGTTCTTCAGGCACTCTGTCTATCAGATCTAATCCCTTGAATCTGTTTGTCACTTCCACTGTATAATAGAAAGGGATTTGATTTAGGTCATACCTGAATGGTCTGACCTACTTTCTCCAGTTTAAGTCTGAATTTTGCAATAAGGAGCTCATGATCTGAGCCACAGTCAGCTCCCAGTCTTGTTTTTGCTGGCTGTATAGAGCTTGTCCATCTTCTGCTGCAAATAATATGATCAATCTGATTTCTCTGAGTTCCTCAGAAAAGCTCAAAGACAATGTTATGTATATCACTTGAGGTAGAACTAGGACGCTGCCCCAAGGCTGCACTGTTGTTTCTTGGCTGCTCCTCCCTTGTCTCTGCATTACCTCCTTTTCCTGATTAACAACTGTTTGAATCTGCCCTTTGGAACTCAGGAAAGGTCTTGGACACTGGCATCTATTCCCTGCCACAAGAGATAGGGGACACAGAAAGAATTCTGTTTCCAGGACCCTGCATCACATTGAAAGATGATTTTAAACATTGCTACAGTGCAGCCATAGACTTACATAGGGACGTTATTCCAAGAGGGAGAATATCCAATAAGAGTGTGCAGGGCTGGCTAGGCTGAGGCCAGCTGGGTATCTGGGGCAACAGGGTTAAGGAGGCGCCCCTCTTAGATTTGTAGAAGAACCCGTTTAAAATTTGTGCTATAGGGGCCCCGCCTCCCTTACCCTAGGTCTGGCCCTGAGGTAAGGAGAAGGGTTAGAGAAGGTTTCTGGAAGGAGTCATTAAGTCTGAAAAAATGAACAGGAAGTAGTCTTGCAAGGGTCTCTTAGGGAGAAAGTTATTTCAGGCAGAAGGAAGAATATAAACAAAGCAGAGGCACTAGAAACATTATGATGTGAGTGAAGAATGACCCCCCCTTGTTGAGGTAGCAGAAGCATAAAATTAAATGTGGAGGATGAGGAGACACGAGACAGCTGAGAAACAGAACATAGTGGGGTCTTGTCAGTCTTGGTGATGACCTTGGGATTTATGCCACTGGCTGTGGAAGCAGGAGAATAACATGTTCTGTTTGTGCTTCTAACAGAACATTCTGGTCAACTTCTGTGCCATCCAATTCATAGATATTATGCACCACAAATGTAAGCCATGTGTATAAACTTAAATTTGGTAGTGGCCACATTTAAAAAGGGAGAGGAAAAGAAGAAACTACTTCGAATATTTTATTTGACTTGACATATTCAAATATAATCATTATAACCATTTCAGCATGTAATCAATATTAAATATATTTATATATGCCTTTTTATTGTACCAAGACCTCAAAATCCAGTGCGTAATTCATGCTTATAGCACATCTCAATTCTGAAGAACCACATTTCCAGTGCTTGGTAGCTGGCTAGTGGCTACAAGGCTACAATATTGAATAATGCATATCTCAAGGATGGACTCCAGATGCTAAAACACTGAAGCAGGCTTTTACAAGGTTTGGGGGAAGAGATGATAGGTTTCTAATCCAGTGTGTTGCTAATGGAAATGGAGAGAAGGTGATAGATTGTCCAGTGACTTAGCTTCTCCTAGCTTCTTTTTTTGTGAAATCAGGATACAGCATTTACCTTCCTGGATGATGCAAAGAATCTTTGAGATGATGTATATAAAGCACTGAGCTTCCCAGGTAGCGCTAGTGGTAAAGGATCTGCCTACTAATACAGAAGATGCAAGAGAGGCAGTTTCGATCCCTGGGCTGGAAAGATCCCCTGCAGGAGGAAATGGCAACCCACTCTAGTATTCTTGCCTGGAAAATTCCATGGTCAGCGGAACCTGGTGGGCTACAGTCTCTGAGGCCACAGAGTCAGACATGACTGAGCAGCTGAGTGCGTATAAAGCACCAGCCCAGGCAGACAGGGAAAGTAGGTTCAGCCATCATTCTCCCCACAACCCAAGCTGTTTGCTCTCTCAGAAATAAGAATTGACATCTGACTTGCATAAGGTGGGGTTTTAAAGCACCAGAATGGTGCAGTAACATGCATAGGCTGCGGTCCCTAAAATAAATGATGGCACAGTAACCCCACTGCACCTTCAAAGATGTCTCCCTTGATATCACCCAAGTGAAGGGAAGTTTGTTCCTGACTGTCATGGAAAGGCTGGAAGAGTACATGAAGCCAATCCAGGACAGGCAGAAAAGTGGAATGGCTGACATTCTGGGCAGCAGCCACTCTGACTATCAGCAGCCAGCAGTTGGCAGCAGCTCCAGATGATTGAGAACTGAACAGCTTAACTGGAAGAGTACGAACCCTGTGGAGTGTCAGCCTGGCATGGCTAAGTGCAAGAGTGTTTCCCTGCAGTCCACTTTCCTTGCCTTAGGTTGATAAACGTGTATTTCCTTGGAGAATACCCCCAGCCAAAACCCTGTGAACAGATCTATGTTCCTTGGAATTATTTAAAAAAAAAAAAAAACAACCCTTTCCAGGTAGATGCAAGATACATCCCTCCAGACATAGTTTATTACATTGAAGAAAGGGATAGGGAGTAGGATGGAGAGAAGATAGGTCATTCTGTGCTCCATGAGAACTCCATCTGCATGTGGGGTATCCAAAGAATAAGACAAGGGCTACACATAAATCTCAGCTCCCTTAAGGCCCTTCTCATCACAGAAAAGCCCAACTTACCTCATCTTTCCACCAGGGTAACTTTCAGATGAATCTTTGTTCATTTCCAAAATGATGATTTTGATCAGCTGAAGTCACTGGGTAGGTCCTGAGGATTTTTAAAAGTGACCAAGTAATAAACACTTAAAGCTGCAGAGAAGTACAGCTCAGGTTCCCTTGGGTTCCCTCTGATTCACATGAATTTGCTTATCTCTGTATTAGTCAGTGTAAGCCAATTGTTGTAACAAACAACCCCCAAATTCCACTGGAATATAGCATAACAAATGCTTGTGTCACAGTCTGATTTAGAGCAGCAGTTTTCCTGGACAACTTTCTTCCAAGGAGACATCCAGGGACCCTTGTACCTTACATGTCATGGCTCTAACCGTCAGCTCTCAGAACAATTTCCTGCCTTCTCATAGGAGAGGAAAGAAAAAAAAGAATTGCATTTGTGGAGTGTCCATGGGGCAGGCATGGAAGGAGGTGCATCACCTCTGCCCAATTCCTTTGTCCACAATTCATGGGTGCACTTAACTTGAGGAGGCTGGCAAAATATATAGACTATGTGTAAGGAGAAATAGGAAAAGGTTTGCTAACATCTAGTCAGTCTTTGTCACTCTTTCTTTCTCTCTCTTTCTCTGATGAGAATAAAATGGACAGTTTCGGGCTCTGACTTGACCCTGAAGGTTTGAGGGTCAGAAGACTGCAGGAGAGGAGCAACTTTAATTAGAGGGCAATGCTCTGTAGTTTCAAGGTGATTATTAATCAGCAAAATGTCATGGTCAAGAAGTTGAAATGCCAATTTATATTTTTTTCTCTGTATTCCAGACCTATTTTGTCAGTTTCTGAGCCAAAGAAAGGAAAGGTGCTGCAACCAGTGTGCCAACAGAGTGATGGGCTGCTCTAGTCTTTCATCACTAACTGGCACCATGTTGTCATCTAGGGTTCTAGGTACTTTTTCCATAAGCATCTTTGCCATAAACATTTTTACCACATAATTAATTGACCATAAGGCAATTTTGCTGTAGAAGATAACTGGTTGACGGGTTTTGGCTTGACAGTTGGGTTTCAACTGATGGAAATGAGTTAGTATTTCTTCCAGTTAGCAGCTTTATTGATGGCTTTATCCAGCTGTCAAGTGACAATGAATCACCCCCAAGTTCAGTTCAGTTCAGCCGCTCAGTCATGTCTGGCTCTTTGTGACCTCATGGACTGCAGCACGCCAGACCTCCTTGTCCATCACCAACTCCGAGTTTACTCAAACTCATGTCCATTGAGTCGGTGATGCCATCCAACCATCTCATCTCCTGTTGTCCCCTTCTCCTCCCACCTTCAATTTTTCCCAGCATCATGGTCTTTTCAAATGAATCAGTTCTTCACATCAGGTGGCCAAAGTATTGGAGTTTCAGCTTCAGCATCAGTCCTTCCAATAAATATTCAGGACTGATTTCCTTTAGGATGGACTGGTTGGATCTCCTTGCAGTCCAAGGGACTCTCAAGAGTCTTCTCCAGTACCACAGTTGAAACTGGTTCCTCATTTTGAAACTAACTACATTGGAGGAGAGAGAAACCAAGGGACCCAAAGACACAGGGCTGAGCCTGCACTTCCCATAGAACTTGGTAGTCTATGAAGTTCCCTTCATTGACAAGATGTTAAGGGCAAACAACAGTTCAGAGGCTTTCACAACACAATATAAAGCTTGGTTATAAACATTCATCCTAGTATTGGGAAACTGATACCTCTTCTTAATGAAGGAAGAAATTTAAGCAAAAAAGAAAAAGTGCAATGCTGAATGAGGAGACAAATCAATGAGCAAAAAATAAATATTTATATATATATATATATATAAAATACACACACACATATAAAAACTAAGAACAAAAGACTTGGAAGACAACCCACAAAATAAAATCACTTAATTTTCACAATCTTGCCATGAATCTTTACCCATTTAAAATATATTCAAATACTTTGCATTTTGTAATAGTATTTTTAATTTTGTTACTCAGTTTTCATGTTTAATTATGACCTTCTTTTGTGTTTTATTATTTTATTTTTTACAACTAAATCACTTTATGTCCAATTAGTTGTGGTGAAAATATTTGTGGCAGAAACGCTCACAGTAAAAATGCTTATGGCAAAAATACCTGATATGTTCACACCCGGGACTCCTATTGCCAGCCAAGTATCTTTTGGATCCAGCCAAGTGGATCTTTTGTGATGGTACTATGGCAGCAGAGTATTTTCTTTGTACTTAAAAAATCTATCCTGGGAGGAAAGAAAGCACCATGAATGTCTAGAATAAACAACTATAGCTGCAAGAGTGTGGAGATGCCAGTCTAGTAAGGTCCTGTGAGATGTAGGCAGTGGTCCTGGTTGGTTGATAATAGAGATGTCATTGTAACAGATGCTGTGATATGCCACGGAAGTTCCCTCTTCAGGGTTGATGACGTATCCCCTTGCTTCTTGGAGTACTAACTGCTGGCTGCTCACAGATCACAGCTGTGCCTCTCACTTGGAATTGCCTTGACCAAAGTTATGCCTCCTCCCATGCATAGCTCCTTTCAGGTAATCTGTGGCTAATAACTGTCTACCTAGAGATTTAAAAGCCTGGCTGTCTTTCCTCAATTTGGGACAACTCTGAAAGGCCATTCAAGCTCCAAAACTCTTCATAGAGTCTGCTTAGGTCTCAGTTGAAAAGTGAAAGTGTTAGTTTCTCAGTCGTCGTATCTGACTCTTTGTGACCCCATGAATTGTAGCCTGCCAGGGTCCTCTGTCCATGGAGTTCTCCAGGCAAGAATACTGTAGTGGGTAGCCATTCCCTTCTCCAGGGGATCTTCCCAATGCAGGGATTGAACCCAGGTCTCCCCCATGGCAGGCAGATTCTTTACTGTCTGAGTCATCAGGGACAACCTCATTATAAGTCATCTGCTTCTTCAGCTCAAACTTTCCATCTTCACTAGCTTACATATGTATCCCTCAAGAACTGCTCCCATTAAAGCTTCTGCATGCAGCTTCTAATCTAGGAATTCATTGTTACAAAGAGCAGTTATAGGAAGCTGACTTTCAAAATGTTGGAGATAGGTCTGTCACTGGATCTCTGGCAAGGAAAAACCCATCACTGGTAGTAGATAGAGTTGAATTTACCCCTGAGATGCTGTGGCAGTACAGTTGTTAGAATCAGGGAAATTTCTGTGCAACTGTTAAGATCATCCCCAGCAGTAGAATGATATGGGATATCCATAGAAGGGGATACATGCCCTGGTGCAGTGTTTCTCATGATTGAAGGGATAAGGGAAGTGTAATTATAAGGACCATGGAATTGGGTGGCTGTTGCTGAGCACCATTGATTTTTTAAAGATAAATAATGACAGGCTCAGATGATTAATCACCATTTCAAGACAAAACATGAAAGCTAGAGGGCCTTCTTGGCTGCACTTAGAGAAACCCTGATCTCCTACAACCGGAGTACATAGCAAGAGAATAAAAACCTAGGCTCAGAACTTAACCATTAAAGTAGGAGAGCTTCAGATTGGATTGAATTCTCAGCCTCGGTAAGTCCCTATGCCAAATACAGGGCCCTAATGGGGAAGGAATAGGATGCTGTGACTTGAAATGGACTAAGTAGATACAGTAAAGACCTTGACTTGCTGGACCTTCAGAAGTCCCCTCTTCCCCTCTCCCTTGTTAGAAGACAGTATCCCTGCCTTTGCTTGAAAATGTTGCAGAGACCTCAAATGAGACATGCACTTTATAAGGCAATGCTTGCCTGCCTCAGGATCACTCCCAGCACCCCTCTTGGCAACCAATCCCATAAGGAAGATTGAATCTCAGTAAACCAGACTAGAGATGTGCTAAGCCTGCTATAGAAGAGAAAGGGCATATTCCAAATGATCTGTAAGCTATGGCTAATTGGTACTTGTAGTAGCTGATACCAAATGCACGGGACTGAATCCTGGAGTCCTGGATCTAGAAGGACAGAACATAAGATTAGGTAATCAAAGCTTATCAATATAGGAACAGTCTTCTTTTTACATCATTTGACACCCTCGCAAAGACCTAAGAGATGTTACCAACCTATTGCTAGAAGGACTTTAGGATCTGGAAAAAGGCTAGGCACACATATTGTGAAGTAGAAATGCTAAAATTTCCATGGAGTATGTTGAAGGAACAGATCAAAAATTTCAAGGAAGTTGGCACGTGAGACTTCATATACTACATAAGGTTGAAAACACACCTGTTGTATATGTTCCATGAGAGGGCCTGAATGATACTCCAAGTGTCATACCAATAAGGAATACACTGGTGAAACTCAGATCAGCTTAGTGATGACAGTTCTCTATAGATCAAGGCTGATGATACGAGAGGCTACTGTAGAGCTGGACTTCCTAATAGCCTGACTAGACCCCCAAACAATAAAGGTTCACATGGTGACCCTCAAACCCTCTGAAGCAAGGTAGTTGCAATTATTGTAATGACGAAAGATGCCCATAGATACCACATTATGTGGCAAAACCCAAGGGGCTTTGGATTGGGCTAGAGAGGGAATTTAACTTCCAAAGGGCTATGTAAATATTAGTGGGAACTTGATGTTTTCAGAAGAAAGTTAGGGGATAATTAGACAAAGGGGATATTTCTTAGTTAACATATACAAAAAGTACCTAGGATGGATGATAAGGGATGAAGGCAACTTCTCAAATTAAAATTCCTGTTTATTTTGTCACTTCCAAACTTTTTTGGTTGTGCTGGGTCTTCGTTGCCGTGTGCAGGCTTTCTCTAGTTGTGGCAAGTGGCTACTCTTCATTGCGGTGCATGGGCTTCTCATTGCAGTGACTTCTCCTGTTGCAGAGCACAGGCTTTAGGTGCACGAGCTTCAGTAATTGTAGCACATAGGCTCGGTAGTTGTGACTTCTGGATCCTAGAGCACATGGGTCCTAGAGCATGTGAGCTTTGGTAGCTGTGGTGTGTGGGCTCTGTAGTTGCGGCAGCTGGTGGGCTCTAGAGTATGAGTTCAGTAGTTAAGTTATACAGGTTTAGTTACTCTGCAGGATGTGGAATCTTCCTGGGTCCAGGGATCAAGTCCGTGTCCACTGCACTGGCAGGTGGATTTTTATCCACTGTACCACCAGAGAAGTCCTCAAGTTTCCAAACTGGAGTCAGTTCTCAGAACCAGAACACCCAAGGCAGAAAGAGATGCTGGTTCCCTGTGAAAAGGAATCATGCAATTGTGTTCAGTTGGAACCTCCTCTAGTCCTTCTCTCAGGGACCATAGCTGTTTTACTTATTGACATGCATTTGGTAAAAGAAAATACCCAAAGTCTTCAATATGGCAAAAGAGCCTTTCTGTTAGAGTTGAATTCAGAGGTCAGTTTGGGGAGTATTGCCATACAGTGATGCTGTATATGCCAGAAAATAAATGAAATTTTGGAATCCTTGGTCTGGCTCACAGTGGGTCTACAGGATTTAAAGACAGACCTGATGGTCATCTTCTGGTATAATTGAAATAGCATGCTTGGTATTTGGCAGAAATCCTTGGATTTGGCATTCTCTCCTTAATCTGTAGAGTAAGAAATATAGGGAAAAGATTGAAGGCAGAAGGAGAAGGGGATAACAGGATGAGATGGTTGGATGGCATCACCAACTCAATGGACATGAGTTTGAGCAAGCTCCAGGAGATGATAAAAGACAGGGAAGCCTGGTGTGCTATAGTCATGGAGTCGCAAAGAGTTGGACACGCCTGAGTGAGTGAACAACAACCATGAAATTTAGTAGCGAAAACTGGATAGCCAAGATAGTAAATAAAACAATGATACTGCAACCTGGGGAGAATAGTAAATATTAGTTCTATCTCAAAAGAGGTAAGGAATACAAGGGTGACGGTCTGTGACAAATCCCCATTTAATTCAATAGAATGTCCCCCACAAAAATGGAATGAATTGCAACTGGATGATGCAAATCAAGTAGTGGCTCCAATTGCAGCTGCTGCCCCAGATGTGATTTTACTAAAGCAGATTAATATAGCCTCCAACACATACTAAGTGGCCATTGATCCGATGAGTGCATTATTTTCCATCCCTATAGGAAGAGGACCTGATACAGTTCATATTTATGAAAGACGGTCAAAAGTATACAGTTATGGTCTTGTGTCAGTTTATATTAACACTTTGACTCTCTGTTATAATATTGTGAGCAGGGATATGAAGTGTCTGACATTCTACAGAATATCATGTTGCCCATTATATTGATAGTGTCATGCTAATCAGACCAGATGAGCAAGAAATAGCAGGTTATGTTGGAAGCCTTGGCAAAACAGATGTGCACTGGAGGGTGGAGATTAAAGCTTTAGAACCCCAGCACATTAATGAACTATGAAAGAAAGAAAAAGTGAAGTCGCTCAGATGTGTCTGACTCTTTGCAACCCCATGGAATGTAGCCCACCAGGCTCCTCTGTCCATGGGATTTTCCAGGCAAGAATACTGGAGTGGATTGCCATTTCCTTCTCCAGGCCATCTTCCCGACCCAGGGATCGAACCCTGGTCTCCCACACTGTAGACAGACGCTTTACCATCTGCACCACCAGGGGAGGGATCCAAAAGTTTGGATCTGAAGAAAGCTACACCATGATCTCCAAATTAATCAACAAAATATTATATCTCCCACAACTAAGAAAGCATAAATCTTAGTAGCCTTTTCAGATTCTAGAGGAAGCATATTCCATCCCTGGCAGTACTGCTGCCCTATTTACTGAGTGACATTAGAATAGTGTCTCAGTCAGGAAAACTCATCAGAAGGACCAGGCCTTGTACATTGGTCTTGACACTTGAGCCATATGACACAGGAGACACTATAAGACTAACAGCATCTATGGTAGGTGAAGATAGTGTGTAGAATTTATAGAAAACCTAAATAGAAGAATCACAATATGGACCTCTGGGGTTCTGAAGAGAGTCCCTACCATCTACAGCAGAGGACTATCAGCCTTAGGAAGCAGTTTCTGATGTGCCAATTGACTTTAGCAAATCAGAGCTTCTCACTATGAGATACCAAAGACACTGTGACCAGACCTTCATGAGCTGGATTCAGTCAAAGCTGCCTAGTCCCGCAGCAGTCCACTCTAACAGGGATGTGGTACATCCGAGATTGGGAACAAGCAAAGTTAGCACAAGTAAGCCAGTTGAGTAGGTGGTCCAGAGCCAAGTGGCATCCATCAGTGCTGCACTAGTGTACCGCCCATAGCTCACATCTGTGGCCTAATGGGAGGCCTTTATGACCAGATAACAGAGAAATTAAAAGGCCAATCTTAATTTGTAGGGTGGTGGTGATAGATCATGATGAGGGCAAATCCTCTTAATGAGAAGAAAGTTGATGTCAGGTGCAATCAATAAGTCATCAACTTTTGGTAGAAAGAGAAGTGGTCTGAGATAAAAATATAAAGAAACTCATGGGTAGTCATGAATGGCATGGTTAGTTGGTCAAAGTCCTGGAAGGAAGAAAGATTGAAAGATCAGAGACAAAGAAGTCTAAAAAAAAGGTGTGTAGATGGATCTGTAGAAGTAAACAGGAATTGTGAAGTTTTTTGAACTACGTATTAATGCTCAGCAGAGAACTTCTACTATGGAAGAGATACTAAACATTTAGACATATGAATTGGTCACCTGGTCAAAGCTGTCATTTGTCACTCTAGTGTTGGCACAATGGCTGCGTGAACTAAATAGTCATGGAAATAAATATGGAGGCTGTGTGTGTGGTTTCCCATGCTGATCTGGTCACTGCTGCTGTTGAATGGTTCTTGGAGGCAGCTGAGAACTTTGGAGATGGGCTAAGAGTATTGATTATTCTCACTCTTTCATCGTGTTAGCTTTTGGATGCATTTGCATATGTGTGCTCAATTGTTCAGTCGTGTCTGACTCTTTGCGACCCCACAGACTGAAGCCCACCAGGCTCCTCTGTCCATGGGATTCTCCAGACAAGGATACTGGAGTGGGTTGCCATTTCCTCCTCCAAGGAGTTTTCCTGACCCAGGGATCGAACCTGCATCTCCTGCATTGGCAGGCAGATTCTTTACCACTGAGCCACCTGGGAAGCCCTTTGGATGCATTTGTGTGCTCACAAATAGTGTTAAGAGTGATATATTTTTCTGTAGACCAATCTGACTCTGCAGTAAAACAATTTTCCCAGGTGCTCCCAGTAGGATCATAAAGAAAAAATTCTTTTGCCTTCACAGGAGGCAACAAGAATAAGAATACATCTTGACAGCAAAAGCAAGAATGCATTGGCTGAAGAAGAGTTAGTCAAAATAAGAGGCATAGTAAGACTATGTTTGAAGATGATATGCCTTTGTAAATAGAAAATTCTGAAGAATCCACAAAAAATTAGAACATATTAGTTCAGCAAGGTTTCAGGTTGTAAGATCAATGTATGGAAATCTATTTTAGTTCTATATATGGTACAAACATTGAACAATCCAAAAACAAAATTAAGGAAGCAAACCCATTTATAATAGCATCAAAAAGAATAAAATATTTAGGAATAAATTTAGCAGAAGTGTGAGAATTTAAGACCAAAACTACAAAATATCATTAAATTAAAAATTTAAATGGAAAGACGTTCCATATTTATAGACCAGAAGATTTAATGTTGTTAAGATGGCAATACTGGGCAAATTGATTTACAGATTCACCACAATTCCTATCAAATTTCAGCTGTATTTTTTATAGAAAATGACAAGGTGAACTTCAAAAAAACCCAGAATAGTCATAATATATCGACAAAGAAAAAGTTGGAGGTCACACATTTCCTGATTTCCAAACTCAGTACAGAGTTACAGTAATGAATGCAGTGTGTTACTGGCATTAAGATAGACATAGAGATCAATCAAATAGAATTGAGCTATACATATACGGTCAATAAATAAATTTTTAGCACATGTGCTAAGACAATTCCATGGGGGGGGAAATCTTTTCAACAAATTTTGGGACAACTGGATATACACATATAAAAGTATAAAGTTGGATTCCCATCTAAACTATATACAAACATTAACTCAAAATGGATCAGAAGTCTAAATGTAATAGCTATAAGACTCTTAAAAGAAAACACAGGTATAAATCTATATGACCTTAGATTAGGCAGTAGAGTTTTAGATACGACACCAAAGCAACAAAAGAAAAAACAAATTGGACTTCATCAAAATTTTAAAGTGTGTGTTTCAAAGGATTCTATCAAGCAAGTGAAAAGAAAATCATACATATTATATGATTCCATTTATATGAAATGTTCAAAACAGGCAAATCCACCGAAACAGAAAAGAGATTAGTCGTTGTCAAGGGCTGAGGGTCAGGGAGGAATGCAGAGTGACTGCTGATAGTTACAGGATTTCTTTATTGGGTCAGGTGAATGTTCTGAAATTAGAGAATGGTGCTTGATGCACAAATTTTTGAATAAGAACTACTGAATTGTACACTTTAGAGAGGTGAAATTTATAGTATGTGAATTATATCTCAATAAAGCTAGTATTTTATTTTAATATTTATTTATTTGGCTGTGTCAGGTCTTAGTTGCAGCATGTGGGACCTTTGATCTTCATTACATGATGCAGGATCTTCTAGTTGTGGCTTGTGAGATCTATCTAGTTCCCCAACCAGGAAACAAACCCAGGCCTCCAGCATTGGGAGCATGGAGTCTTAGCCACTTAACCACCAGGGAAGTCCCAGAGTTGGTGTTTTAAAAAGAAAAGAATGGAGGGCAGGAGGATGGGTCTGAAATGTGAACATCAGGCTGACTTGTCACTGTGTATAGGAATATGTGCCTAGGCTCATGGTGCTACCGCTTCTTAGGTACCACTTTCCCCACCTTTCTGTCTATCCGCATATATCTTCTACTTCTAATGTAACTGGAGGAGAAACTCTGCCTCCCTCATGTCTGTATCTAAAAATATTATGGTAGTTCCATATCCTGCTTTTCCTTCATGGAATTCAACTAGGAATTGCCTGCAGTCCGGTACTTGCTAAAAGTGCACTTAAGATGTACTCTTTGAAAGAGGCGGTCTAATGGGAATGTTAACTAGCCATTCTCTCTGATGCTTCAAGCTCTATCATTCTAATAATTTATATCATCAGAAACAATGTACCTGGGCCATGTAACCTAGTCAGACGCGGGCATTTTGGTGATAGGTGATGTTATAATATTATATTCTCTGCTTTTTTAGAGGATTTATCTAAGAAATATCTGTTTGAATGACTTATCTATGTCTGCCACAAAACTGTCATTGAAGACTTTTCTATTATATTAGCCAGTGACCCTGATGTAAGGGCCCCAGATGATAAATTTCTCTGTTTCTAGGACGAAGTTCGCCTGGGTGTAGTATGAATATTTCTTTTACCTTTACTTTGCTTCCCTTTCCTTTTCTTTCCTCTAAACATAGAAACTATCTAATGCAATATATGCTGTGAGCTTGGGCTTCCCTGATGGCTCAGTAGGTAAAGAATCCGTCTGCAATGCAGAACATACAGAAGACATAGGTTCGATCCCTGGGTTAGGAAGATATCCTGGAGGAGGAAATGGCAACCCACTCCAGTATTCTTGCCTGAAAAATCTCATGGACAGAGGAACCTGGAAGGCTATGGTCCATGGAGTCGTAAAGAGTAGGACAGGACTTAGCAACTAAACAAGAATGCACATCTAACGCAATATGTTCTGTGAGCTTACTCTACCCTTTATAGGCTTTACCTTATTTGACCATCACAACATCCTATGATATACACACAGTTATCGCCCCTCTTTTACAGATGTGCAGACTGAAGCTAAAAGAGATAAATGACATATCCCGCCCTTTCACAATTGTAAATGACAGGGATGGGATTTGAACCAAAGCAGCCTGACTGCAAAAAGCATGCTAAGTCCAGCTTCTGCTTTCACTTAGCTGTATAGCCTCTCCCACATTTCATTCTATAATTCATCTGCAAAATTTTTGAATTAAGGGAATGTACATACTAAATACATGGGTGTTTTTAACTCCCCACTTCTCCTATCTGAAAATGCTCAATAAATAACACTGATTGATGCATTCCTCCAAGTTTGAGATCCTTGGAAGAATGACCCTACATAAATCCTGGTGGCTGTTTTTATTCATGATGCAAGGGCAGTAATCACACAGACTGGAGGAGAGGAGGACAGAATTGAAAAGCAGAAATAATTCATTTTATTTCTTAGATTAGGTGCCTGGAGGTGGCATCGCACCTTAGCAGTCTAAAGTCTGGGGCCTCTGGGTGCTTGCACATTGCTGCCATGGATTTAATCATCTTATCTGATGTATGTTTCTGTAGAGTGACAGGTACTCCCTAGCCCACTTCTGAACAGATTTACTCTGATAGGCTTGGGGGGAAAAGCCTTTTACTCAGCCAGCATGATTCAGCCAGTCTGTGAGGCTGCTTACCTGTAAACACATTCACAGGCAGGCTAGCTCTCAGCCCATAGGTTTTTGATTTAGTTAAGTTTCCTTTCTCCTTTCTCTCCTCTTTTTTTCTTAGACTACGGGTATATATAGGTCAGGCATCTGCCTCCTAACCAGTTGAGAGATTAAAGGCTAAGGGAACTCTCAGATTTTCATAAGCGAGGACATCACACCATTGACCTTTTGCTTCCTTAGCCCCTGTTCTTTCTTGGAGGCTTTTTTTTTTTTTGAGTCCTGAGCACTGCAGGAGGATGACAGACATCCTGTCTTAAAGAGTGCTCCTCCAAGTGTGATCTTCAGCGCAGTAGCAGCAGGAGCGCCTGGGAGCTTCTTAGAAGCACAGAATCTGGGTGCCTACAGACCAGCTGAGTTCAAATTACAGGTGAATCATACACACATTAAAGTCAGGGAGCCTTGATTTTAGAACTCTTCAGGAGGCATCTCCTCCACCAAACAGATCTCCCAGGGAAGTGCTGTGAGTGTCTTGGAGTGTGTAACAAGCGGCTGACATGGGGCTCAGGAGTTGCAAATAAGGGCACCAGCCAGGTGAAGTGTGAGCCTTCAGTGGCTCTGCTACTGTCGTTGCTCTTCTCTGCCCTCTGAGAGAGGAGGCACACGTTAGGTGCTCAGCCTTTGCCTCATAACTCTGTAGATCATCTGGAGACCTGGAGTATTGCTTCCATAGTTATTAGAAGGTTCATAACAGATGTCACCCATGTGTCGTCCAGGAAGGGATTTGCTCCCTTCCTGTGCTCTATCAAGCCTGCACATCTCTACTAGAGAACGTACCACTGTGATTGGTTTATGCATCCCCATCCCTCACTTTATATTGTATGATTCTTCATGACCCAGATTAATACATAAAAGGAGGAGGAAAGGAAGAAAGGAGAGGGGGAGAGAAGTAATGGACTTGAGTTTTAGAGAACTGAAGGTACACAAATATCCTGGATGTTGGAGAGTGTGAAATGAAAGTATGCTGAGAAGTGAGTGTTCAGAAAGAGAAAAAAAAAAAAACCTTAGGGAGGTGGGGATGAAGCTGTTGGGTTACAGATAAGGGGATAAACTAAGAATTAAGGTCACTTAAATTTATAAGTGTGGAGCCAACATGGGAATCCAGGTCTGTCTGATGGATGGCTTATGTGTCTTCTGTATCACCCTGCTTTGAATGTCATAAAAGGATAGCTCTAGAAGTTTCCCCCAGTACCCACAAAGCACACCCAACTCCCTCATCCACAGGGATGCAAACTCCCAGAGAGGTGGAGTGACTTGTCCACAGTTACAGAGCTGGCTGGTGGCAGAACCAGAATAAGAAACCAGAAGAAAGGTATGTGTCTTCAGTCTAGTCATACCACTTGAATTTTCCCATCTTATCTTTCCAGATCTGGAGTGCAGGCATTAGTTTTGTGTCTTGGATGGCTTCTGCAAGAAGCAAGGACTCTCAGTGCACAGCAGAGTGTTGCCATGGTGATTATATAGTTTAAGGCCTTTGGAGGTTAGTGGTACCCAGATGCCTCTAACCTTTACATGGGAGATGTTTTGCAGAAACTATCAGATTTGTAAAGATATTCAAAGTCTAATTAGTGACAAGATGGTGTAATTAAAAACCACTGAGATGATAGAGTCATCAGGAAGCTAGAAAGTTCATCCCTCCATCTCAGATGGCAAATGTCTACTCTGTATTTAGAGTTTCCCAGGGGAGAAACTTAAGTCTTTTCTCTTTCACTTATTATAGCCACTGATTATTTTTGCTGGAAACAATCCCAGGAAAAGATGTAAGGATTCTTTTACCTATTTATTTATTTTGTCTGTGCTGGGTCTTCACTGCAGTGTACAGGGGTTTCTCTAGCTGCAGTGCATGGGCTTAGCAGCCCTGTGGCATGTGGGACCTTAGTTTCCTGACCAGGGATCAAATCTGTGTTCTCTGCATTACAAAACAAATTCTTAACCACTGGGCCACTAGGGAAGTCCCATTCTTCCCTTTTTAGTAGTCCTCTTCTGCTTTCTGGAAAATGGTCTTTGCTTCTCCACCCTCATACTTCCAAGCCCTGAACTGGATCCTTGTCATCTTCTAAGATGCAGATGTCATTTACTGGCAGAGAGAGAGGTAGAGAAAGCAGATTCAACTGCTATTCCTAGTCTTGTTAATAGATACAACCTTGGCAAAGTTCCGTCACCTCTTCCTCATGACAGAAATCAGTAGACTGGATGACCTCTAAAAAACTTCCAATTCCAAAAATCTAATCCTCTAGTTTGCCATTGAGCTGAACTTGACTATTTCTTCCTCAGCGTATTTTATTTTTAACAAAATATAATAGCAAAATGGTCTCTTTTGTATGCAAGAGAATAAACTTACATGATGAAATTACAGATACTACAAGTGCTATTTTGGGGCAAGACAACCATGTAGGCAATGTCTTCTGTCCACTCAAGGCAGTTCTGCCCATCATGACCACTATTTTCATGTTTAGTGAAATTTAGAAAAATTTCACTATTTTCACATTTCATATCAGGAACCAGATCTGAACTATATCTGATACCCAGTATTAGAAGCAATCTTCATTTCTGTTTTTGGCTATGGATGCATGAGTATGTATTATATTATCAGCAGAAGGTGTTAAATATATAATGTGGTAGTAGTGGTATTAGTCTCAAGTATTAGGGCAGATTAGCATTTGATGTATTAGTTCTTCAGGGGTAACAATTAAAGCTTGAATTTCCAATTGTTATATCCACTAACTGAATTGTGATTTGGCATTTAATTCCACAATGAGTTCACCAGCATTGACAACCTAGTACTGATTAATTAGTGACGATTCTTTATTTGCAACTGTGTCTGAGAATAGGTAAGTCACATCTTCTGATTATTGTAGACTCTTCAGGCAAACATTTGGGGATAGCCTTTCCTTACGGCATTTCTCAGCCTAGCTCTCTGAGAAACACATACTGAATTCAAGCCTTTAAAAGCCTTGTAACAAAACCTACACATCCTTTACTCTCCCTCTTCTTCCCACCTGCCTTCTAGAAGCTGAGTCTTTGGTCTGCTGCTTTGATCCAAGCTCTCCTATACCAGGTACCCCATCACTGTCTCAGAACAGAGGCCTCAGGCATCCATCACAGATAACAGGTGAGTAGGTCAAATATAAACTTGTCTACTACTATAATTAGTAATGTCTTTTAGGCCTTCTATCAATATGGTGCTTACTTCTTGGCTCAGATGGCACTCCTAAATACTTACCAACCTGTAATAGTACTTTTGGGCTTCCCTGATGGCTCAATGGTAAAGAATACGCCTCCCAGTATTCAATCCCTGGGTCGGGAAGATCTCCTGGAGGAGGAAATAGCAATCCACTGTAGTATTCTTGCCTGGTAAGTCTCATGGACAGTGGAACCCAGTGGGCTACAGTCCATGGGGTCACAAAGAGTCAAACACAACTTAGCAACTAAACAACAAAAACAAATACTATTTTTAGATGGAGTTGATACACTCAGCTTCATGGTTTAAACCTTGAAGCAGGCAAGATGTGGAAATCTTTGTAACTGAATGCATATATTTCGAAAACCATGTCACACCAGAATCTTCCCAGAGCTTTCCTAAGATAAGGAGTCTGAGATAAGGAGATGTAGCATCCTTCCTAATAACCCTGTAGATGGGCTCTTCCCTGGTCAGCTCTCCAATTTAGAGACTGACAGCTGAAGTCTCACCCACCCTCAGCTGGGACACTGGTTCAGGTGGGACGTGAGCCCTCACGTACTGACTCAGTTCCCACTGGGACAATGACCTTCATGCTACTGAGGATCCAACTGCTAATTTTGTGCACAACACTTTCTCGATTTCTCTCCTCCACACTCTGAACATTGCTGTGCACAATGTGCCTTTCATTTGTAGGTGAAACCCTCTGCCCACCCATTCCTATGGCATGTAGACAACCAGACTCTCCTATCTGCCTTACACCTCTCAAACCCCATCCAGAAAAGCTATCAAAGCCTTACAACCAGTTGCAATCCCGTTCTCAACAAAAGCACACTGCTCTGGCACATCAACACCCCCACTGATGAAAATGACATCTGCTGGTTCCATGTTCCACAGAAGAGGAACTTGATACAAACTCCCAGAAGCAAGCAGTGATTGAAGCATTCATAGGCACCCAATACCTGTGTTCATCCCCATTATCATTCCATCACTCTGGATTTCTACACTAAAAGCCTTTAGGGGAGTTGTAAAGACAGAAATGCCCTAGGCTGCTTATGTCTACCAAGGATTTCAGGTCCTCTTGGATTGATGGTACAGTAATAGAATGCTGAATTCTTCTCTCTATACAACAATAAATGTAGACAGCCCTGGGCAGAGAGACATGACCATCCTGTCTCCCAGTTCATTTTGTACCAACTGAGATGTACCATAGGTAGGGAATGAGGTACTTAGTATGTACCTGGTGACTTTTGCCTGAGTAAAATGGGGGTTGTCATGCCTACACATTGTACTTGGATCATGTGGAGGATAGACAGGGAATTGGTTCTCCAAAAGATTTGCTATGAAATGCTTCTCATACCACCTGAGGGAGGCACTAAGGGAGAATGATGAATTATTCTGTGTGGTATGTCAAACCTGCTTTTTAGGCTGGGGAAGTAGTCATCAAACAGAAGGGAGAAAACCAAGGCTGTAGCTGCATGCTTCCCAATTTTAGCAAAAGGACATCCCAGACCATAAGATGCAGAGTATGAAAAATTCTCCTGATGTCTGCAGCATGGTGAGCAAAGGGGAGCCCCCCCGACCCCGGCCCCAGCAGGCACCTACCCTAGACCAATGGCTGCAGTTTTCCTAGAAAATAAGAGCTTTCAAACTCTTCTGATAGTGGGTGGTCTTGGTTCTAGGACCTGTGTCAGCCCTCGCACCTGGGATAGAAGGTGTGGGATGAGCCAGATAATTCTCTGGAAGAGTTCTGCCTCACTCCAGTCTTTATTGGATTGCCATGTCAACCTCTCTGTGTCTCTCTCTCTCACACAGTCAAGCCAGACATGCCTTCACTTGAGTGTTCACTAATCACCCAGCCTCCTACACAGCAATATCCTCCATCTATGGGACACCCACATGTCATACACAGAGCAATTTTTAAAAATCCAAGCAGCCCAGCAAACTATCCTTTTCTTCTTTTTGCTCTCATTTTTCCCCTAAAAAAGGTCTTTTTAAAAAATATAAGTATTAAACCAGGTCAGTTTTATCTCCTATGTTCATGTGACTGGAGCTGATTGACAAGAAAAACAATCACAAAATAAATATTTTTGCTTTTTCTTTTTTCTTAAAAAAAAAAAAAAAAAAACATTTCCCTCTACATGGTCTCTAACTTGACAGAGCTGCTTTCTTGGACAGAACAGATGCTGTTGGAAGAGGCGCTCTGGCTGGACCATGAGCAGAACATGGAGGCAGCCAGGCCCTGAAACTGGGGAGGTCAAGGAAGCAGAGGAGCTAAGGGAGGGGCTGGGAAACACGGCTGCCTGCCTGCCCCAAGCGGTCCTCTGTGGGTGTCGCTTCTTTCCCAAGGGAGCCAGCTTGAGGAGCAGTCCGTGTCTGGAGAGCGCAGTGGAGGCAGCATACAAAAAAGTAAGAACCAATGTGCGGGAATCACGAAACAGTGCCATTTTAAGAAATCTGGATAAAAAGAATACAAAAGTGACTCCACAGAGGGGGAGGTGGCGTTCCTACCCCTCCCGCTGTTGTTCTTGCTCTCTTAAATGGTAAGAATCACTTTCAAGGATTTGTGTGTTGCTGGGTTTGGCTGGTTCTTTTACTGAATCTCTCCCTTGGCTCCTCTCCTTCAGCTGCATTCATTTGAGAAAGCACCGACTTTACAGCTTCAGGGCTGCTGAGTGGTCGCCTCCTGGTGCGAGTGTGTGGGTGTGAGTGTGGGTGTGGGCGGGCACGTGCGTTGTGCATGTGTGCAGTGACTGTTTCTCTCTCTCCCGCCTGCTTCAGTCCAAGCCCCGAGGTCCCATCTTCTGGGTGCTGACAGTCTTCAGGGAGCACCCTGTTGGCACTAAGGTGAGGGCTTGGATGATCTCCGCACCCTGGATTCGTGGGTCCCTTCCCTGCCCGGCGCTGGAGTGGGTCCCCCATTAGCTACAGAGTTTGCCGGTCTCATACTCCACAGGGTTTGGCAGCTTGGAGTTGAAAGCCCTCAGAGAAGACTGGATCCTGCCCACCTCGTTGTTGGCCAGTTTGAGCCGATGCCGGAGCAAGCAGGAGAAAAGGTCAAGCCGGACCTTGCCAGGTGGAGAAAGCTGGTTGACCCGGTCCCTAAGCTCGATGAGCTGCAAGAGGGCAGAGTCCTGGGAACCTTGCGTATATGGGTAGTCTAACTGGAGAATTAAGTCCCGGATGGCATCTGGGTCAAAGGGCAGGCTGTAACCAAAGACCTGCAAGGTGTTGATTTTCATGTAGCCCAAGTTCTTGGAGGGATCGGTCATCTCCAGGGGCTCGTAGTAGATTGTCTCGTTGGAGTTGTCATCCAGGGACTTGATTCGGCTCCGTAGGTAAACGTGGACCGTCTCAAAGAAGGTCTTCCACCTGTTCCCCAAGGTGATAGTCCAGTTTTGGCACTGGGCGGCTGCGTCCACGTTAGTCCTCTCCCAGTCAGGGAAGTTGCCCTCACTCACGGGCATGAACCAGCTCTCAGAGTGGCTGCCCCCAAAGGGGTTGACGTAGATGGCCATGACAGGCTCGAGGGTGCTGTTCTTGGTGAGGCAGATCTGCAGGGACAGGGCCAGCATCACGTGCACCAGCCCAGGCTTGTACTTGTTGCTCTTGAGGGTGAGCAGCATGCGCTTCCTCCAGGAGGGGTCGAACCAGCTGCCCAGACGCATGTCGTTGCTGATGAAGATGGAGTGGACCTCGATGCGGCTGTCCCGCTTCTGCAGCAGGTACTTCAGCTCCAGGTCCTGCAGGTCCGTCTCCAGCCCCAGAAAGTTCTCCAGGGACTCAGCCACCTCGGGGCGGCACAACCCCTGGGCAAGCACGTAGCCCGGGTTGCAGCTCCCACAGCGGGTGCTGTTGTCCGGGGCACAGTGGGCACAGGCGGGCCCTTCGCCCAAGGCACAGGGGATGGGGCCCTGGCAGGAAGACTGGTCGTAGGGACAGGTGCAGCTGTGGCTCTGTTCCAGGAAGGTGCCGGGGAAGGTGCTCTCTGCACAGTAGAGGAGGGACTGGATACGGTTCCACCAGTAGGGCAAGGACCTGTGAGAGGGGAGACAGAAATGAAACAAGAGGCATAGGAAGCCACACATTGCTGCTTCCCTGAGGGTGCCAGGCCAATAGGGAAGTTGATGAGGAAGGTAAAAGCCCCAGGTTCTCTGAATGATGGAAACCCTACTGTACCACTGTGGGATGATCAGTAAGGCCTGGAGCTGGGTGTCTGATGGATCAGCATCAGAAAGGTCTGACGTCAAACTTGCGCTCTTCCCTCCCAGGTACCACCTCATTCCCTCATTCAAAACCACCTCATTCTCTCATTCAAAAGCCTACAGAAGAGTTCAGCATCTTCCATATCCAATCTAGTTTTCAGCCTCTTGCGTAAGATCTTCCAACAACTGGCTCTCCAAACCTCCCAATGATATGCCCACCTCTTTCCCTCTTCACAGTCCAGATCTGTCCTTTCCAGAACTCTCCCAAGGACAGGACTTCTCTATGGTTGGCTCCCTCTCTTAAGATTTAGATTTCAGTTCTTATGATACCTCCTCAAAGAGGTCTTCCGTGACTCCCCTCAAAAGCACCACCCAGCCCCTCTCTGTCATATCACGCTGCTTTGATGTGATCCACAGCCACGATCAGTATCAAAATGGATTGTGTTTGTTTACCATTGACTTGTTCAGAGATGACTCCCCTGCAAATGCCACGAGAGCAGGGACACTGCTTTCTTTACCAACACATCTTCAGAAACTAGGATTGTTCCTGGTGCCTGGTAAGCATTTCCTAACTATTTCTTGGGGAAAAAACCTTTCTCAAAAGCCCTTGCTGGTTTGTCCTCTCCACTCACGTGTCCCTTGTCACCTGTGCCTCAGATGTGCACCTCTGGGTTCCTGTGAGGGCAGCACCCTCTCCTGGAAGGCTCTAGCTCACAAGCACCAGCCCACTTTCATCTCCTCCTGGACAATCTGGTCAAGACGTCCTTCTCCCAGGTGGCTTTTCTCTTGGACCTTTGCTATTATTAGGACATGCCTTCGATTGATGTTCTACCAACATGAATTTGGGCTTCCTAGGTGGCGCTAGTGGTAAAGAACCTGCCTGCCAGTGCAAGAGACATAAGAGATGCCGGTTCAATACCTGGGTCAGGAAGATCCCCTGGAGGAGGGCATGACAACCCACTTCAGTATTCTTGTCTGGAGAATTCCCCATGGACAGAGGAGCCTGGTGGGCTACAGTCCCTGGGGTCACAAGAGTCTGATACAACTGAAGCTACTGAGCACGCAACATGAATTTAGGTAGCTGCTGCATAGTAATAATTTTCTAGTCTTGATGTTCCTATATATTATATCTTCCCAATTAACAAATACCCTCGCTGCTTAATCTTAGGCCATACAAGGTGGACTCAACAAAAGCTAGTTGAATGCACGTGTGACTGAGCGATGGATGCTTGAAGGCCTGTGATGACCTAGGGACACACGGCCTCAGCTCCCTTCGCTCCTGTGACTCAGAGCAGAGTCGCTGTTGGAAATGATCTACGTGTGTGTTTCTCATCATACATAATCGGTGTGTGAGCTTTAACTCCACCCTTTTCTTTCCTCAAAGACGTATTAAAATGGAAATAAGTGAGTGAGAATTAGAGTATTATTAGAGTAACATTCAAATCGACTATAATTTATATAAAAGTAAAATTAGCTTCTTTTTTTTTCCACTTCAGACACATCTCATAATTGAGAATGAAGCGCAAGTAGGTCAAGATAACGGGAGCCTCTGAAAGGCCACCTGTGGGTTAGCACTCCCAGCTCTGCCGTGTTGGACAGGGGTCCTCCAGGGCCTCGGCCACTGTCGTAGGTGGTGTGGCTCTGGCTCAGACACAGGGGTGCTCACCTCTCCTTGGGCAGACGGAAGCGGGGCTGCCGGTGACAGCGCTTGCAGAGGTTGAAGAGCCGGCGGACGATGCGATGGGTCTTCTTGAACAGCACTCGCAAGCTGGCTCCCAGCTGCTGGTAGCGGTGCTGGAGGCTGGTGTCCACCGCCCAGAACTGGGAGATGGCTGTGGAGTTCAGGAATCTGTCATCCGGCAGCCGCTTCAGCAGGGTCTGGAATTCCTCTGTGGGTAAGGACACACGGGCTGAGCTGAGGGGGTGCCCTGCAAACCCTGGGTGGGCAAGAGCCACCCCCTTCCCCTAAGACACAGCTTGCCCATCCATCACTGTATGAAGCAGGAGGCTTCACACCATTCTCCCAGAGCTTCTGATTTCTTTCTTTTTAAACAGCTTTATTGAGAAATGATTGACATACCATAAGATAAGGCTCCGGGATTCTTTCCCCTCCATCCTATCTCTAATATGCTTCTGAATTTCAAAACACATCTCTCACCACCCATGTGGCCAGTGACTTTGGGATGCATCTCTCTTGCCATTAATACCTCCTTATAAATTATGCACAACCTTCTTGGATCACACCGCAGCCCCCTTAGGGAAGGTGTGAGGCACTGGTTAAGGTGAGGGTGGGCAAGACTGGTAAATGTGGGCACAGAAGACAGAACACCCACCTCAGAAGTCTTAGAAGGCTTTCAGTTCCTGAGACCAGCCTCTCCCCCCAACATCCTTCTCTCTGACTCTAGCACATCCTTCCTCTCTTTTGAGATTCACCCCTTGACCATATCAAGGACTTCCTGTAGCTCAAACGGTAAAGAGTCTGCATGCAATGCAGGAGACCAGGGTTCGATCCCTGGGTCAGGAAGATCCTCTGGAGAAGGGAATGGCAAGCCATCCAGTATCCCTACCTTGAGAATCCCATGGACAGAGGAGCCTGTTGGGCTACAGTCTGTGGGGTTGCAAAGAGTCAGTCAGACACGCCTGAGCGACTAACACACACCTTGGCTAGATATCCATACTTTTTTGAAGTTAATCCAGGAGCAGAGTGCTTTCTGGTTCTTAGCTCCTACTACAAGTCTGAGTTCTCCTCAGAGCTTCCTGGAAACCATGTGTTTTCTGAAGACATGCTCTGATCTCTGTCCACAAATCTGCTTTTACCTTGGACCTGCAGCCATCAGGTCTCCTGATAGGGGTCCGAATAGCCCTCCTTCACCCATTAGCAGTAATTCATAGTGCTGAAAGCCCAAAGTCCTTGCCTACATACATCCCACTACTATCTTAACTACCTACCCATACTACCATCCTAATGCCACCACCACTGGTCCAATGCAGCCAGGGTTGCTTTCTCCTCAGCTACTGAATATCTTGTCTAAGACTTGAGCTGGCAATGCCTGGGTCCTCCACTCATTGTGATTTCTCCAGCCCCTGGTTCTTCATCCCCACCCAGATGACTGGAAAAAAATCACACCTAGTAATGACATTAACAACTAGTATGTGCATAGTTCTTCTTATAAAACTCTTAAGTATACAAAACGGCACAGAGAATAACGAAATAAACTCCCACAAGTCCACCACCTAGATCTTGCCATCTTGCTATACTGAATTCAGATTTTTTGAAAGCAAATATACTTGAAGGCCCTAAACTTCCCCTCTGTCTTTATCTAGATGTAACTACTCTCTTGAATGTTTTCTTTATCGTTATTGTAGATTTTTTAACATTTTCTACGAATACATTTATCCATGAAAATATTAAGCATTGGCTAGTATGTTTTTAAACATCAAATAAATAGTACTAAATATGCATTATGTTCATAATTTATTATATTATAGTATATGTGAGTATTACATAAATATAAATATGTAACACAAAGCCTTTTTCATTTGCCTTGTTTTCTCCACCATTGTTTTCTGAGACATATCCACATAACTATTATTCATATAGCAGTGAAATGTATATCATGCAGACTTCTTTATAATTTTATCCACATTGTTCCATATGAGTCATCCATCCACCGATTACTATCGTTTTCCTACATTTACAAATGAAGAAATGGAGGAACTGAGTGGCTGCATGGCTAAATCAAAGTCATACGAAGGGTCAGTAATAGAGAGTATTAGGTCTGCCCAAGATGTCACAGCAAAATACAACAGAATGGATGGCTTATAAACAACCAAAATGTATTTCCAGGGGCTGGAAGTCCAAGGTCAAGAGGGTGTGGCCAGGTTCTGGTGAAGGTCCTTGTCTGAGCTGCAAATAGCCGAATTCCTGCTGGGTGCTAAGGTGGTGGAAGAGGTAAGGGATCTCTCTGGGGCCCCTTTTATACAGTGCCAGCCCCCTTCGTGAGGATTCTGCTCTCATGACCTAATCACCTCCCCAGGTCCCCACCTCCTAATACCATCACCTTGCACATTAGATTTTCAACATATGAATTGGGGGGCAGGGACACAAACATTCAATCCGTAACACAGAATAAGAACTCAAAACCCAGTCCTCTGAATCTAAGTCTCAAGGTGACACTGATATCAGTTATACCTGCACTAAGCAGTCACCAGCATGAACTTAGTGACTCCTAGAAACATGCTATGCACCTCACTCACTCAACAAATATTCACTGTGCACCTAACGTGCAGGCACTGTGGAATCTCTGGCAAACAAGATAGATGAGGTCTATGGCCTTGATTATATTTGCCTTAGCTTATCAGGTCCTTGAAATGCATCTCTTTGGTAGGTATAAGTTCTATTTGCATATACAACAAAAGAAAACGGCTGAGACTTGGGGTGGTGATATAACCTGCTGGAGGTCACAGACCAGTGACGTGGCTGAGTCAGGAACCAAGCTGAGTGTCCTGTAGAGTACCTCATGGCCTTCTCCCACTCCCAGGGAGAAAATCTGGGCCAACCCACTGCTCACCTGACTCCTCGAACTGCCGGTTGTGAGTCGCCCAGGAGTCCTGGATCTGCAGCAGGCTGTCCTCCATGGCCTGGATGTCGGCGTCAGGACAGTTGCATTCCGGGAAGGTAGGGCTGCATTTGCACCAACAGTCATTCCCCTTGCAGATGAGCTCGCCCTCGGAGCTGCAAGCGATGTAGCTGAGTGCGGCGGCCACAAAGCGCTCACGCAGGTACTCGGGCAGCAGCACCTGCAGGCCTAAGGAAGAGATGTATCAGGGGAAACTGCCGGGCGGGACCAGTGGGTACTCACTTTCCCACACCCGAGGCTGCAGAGTTCCCGGCTGGAGTTCGGCTGATTTGTGCATCCTGGGTCCAAGGATGGGCACCCCAGGCCTGATCCTGCTAAGCTGGCTGGGACAGAGGGTTACTGCTACCCCTGCGACAGATGGGGTACATCAAAGCTCAAGGCTTAGTTGAACTCGCACATCAGCCAAATTGAGAATGTGCCTATCATATGGATGGGCTTCTTGGCTACACATCAGCATTTCTAGGATGGAAATGCAACGGTGTTTCAGATAAAGGAAGAGCTTAGAGTCCTCATTGGAGAAGGCAATGGCACCCTACTCTAGTACTCTTGCCTGGAAAAATCCCATGGACGGAGGAGCCTGGTAGGCTGCAGTCCATGGGGTTGCGAAGAGTTGGACACGACTGAGCGACTTCACTTTCACTTTTCACTTAAATGTATTGGAGAAGGAAATGGCAACCCAGTCCAGTGTTCCTGCCTGGAGAATCCCAGGGATGGAGGAGCCCAGTAGGTTGCCGTCTCTGGGGTCACACAGAGTCGGACACGGCTGAAGCAACTTAGCAGCAGCAGCAGCAGCAGAGTCCTCATGGGGGAAAATCATCAAGCCTTGTTGGACTTTTTGCTCTGCCTCCAAGAGCCATTCTATCTCTAACTTCTCTGAGATGAGCAGCAGGCCTCCTAGGATATTACTGAATGCTGACCCTCCTGGGCCTCCCACCTTAGCCCTGAAGACCAAGGAGGCTGCCTTGCTTAGGAGGTAGGGACAGTGTTGTGGGTATATAGTGGCCAGGTATGACACCAAGTAATACTTCCCATATACGACTGCAGGTAACACTTGTGGTCATCCCAAGGCTCTTACAGGTGAGGAAGTCCAATCCTCATGAGCACAATGGTTTGCCCAAGTCACAGTGCTAGTAGAGCCAGCTTGGTGTCAGACTGTGCCCTTGTCCCCTTGGGTCCTACCACACAACTGGGACTGGCTGCCCATCTCAGGCTTTCACTCTTGAGGAGATTTGAAAGCAAGGTGGTGGTAGATGCCCCAAGTTAGACATAAATGCCTCTCAGCTCTCTTTTCTAATTGGCTGCCTCTGGTCTTGAATATAATCCACTCAGTTACTCCAAGATTCAGTTTTCCTACCCATCTGTGGTGCCTGCTTGCAAAGTCGCTTCAGTCACGTCTGACTCATTGCAATCCTGTGGACTGTAGCCCACCAGGCCCCTCTGTCCATAGGATTTCCCAGGCATGAATACTGGAGTGGGTTGCCATGCCCTTCTCCCAATCCAGATATCAAACCCATGTCTCTTGTGTCTCCTGCGTTGACAGGCGAGTTCTTTACCACTAGCACCACTGGAGTGGTGGATATTGGTTTATCAGCAGCAGGATAGACTCCTAGTTGGCTTCTAGCCAAACAGGGTGGCTGTTGGAAGCCTATGAAGAGGTGAATGAATCACTGGCATGCCTTGGGATGCAAGCTGGCCAGGTTCGAGGTCAGACCTGCAGGAGGCTCCCTCAATAGGGACCCTAGGAGACACTGCCAGGTGAGTGAGGGACGAGGGGACTTCTGGATGGGATGAGCTCCCCTTTCATCAAATATCTGCTAGCTCTTTATCACCACACCCTTGACCTTGGCAGGAAACCAGAGAGTTCAAAGGATGTATCCCAGTGTCAGCAGACCTTAAAATAAAACTTAGAATTGCAGCTGCAGTAGGTGTTTGTTGCTCTTGTTTGAGATCTACTCCTGTTCAGAACTGCTCCTATGTTTTCCTTTCTTGACGATGTCCCTGCAGTGGCACTTCAGCAGCCCTCCTCATGTACCCTGTCCACATGTGGTTGCTTCCCACACTCACCCCTCTCCAAGTCCTTTCGCTTCCCCCATTAGCTCCCTCCTCCTCTCCATAACATTTTCTATTGCTATAAAATAAGTGCCCCAAGCAATGTCTGCATGAGTGATGGGCTATAAAATTAAATGGCATAAACTATTCCAAATGAACCACCAGACACTCTGAACTTCACTCATCGCTAATTTCCAGACACAAACCCAGCCCATACAGGGACCTAGGAGAAGAGGGATGCTAATTGCATTGTGAGGCTTTAAAGAAGGGAGGCTTTTCCTCTTTTTTTATTATATGCTTCTTGATGCCTAAAGCATTCAGGGATTGCGTCTGACTCAGGTTGGCTGGAATTTGTCATCGTAGATCCTGGGTGAGGGCTATTGATTTTATAATACCAAGACAATCATATCTTAAACAGAGTTCAATTCAGTTAGGCCTTAAGAAGAATGAATGTTCCCCACTGCCAAACAGCTCTGACTCCATCTATATAGCTCTGCCCCTGGGATGCTTGGGGGACACCTGAGTGCATCCCCTTGTCTCCCAGCCTCCAGACCTAGCGTCATTCCTGTTCCTTTTGCTTTTCTGTTTCTGCTTGTTCTGTCCCCGGTTGAGGCTCCCATTGCTTTCAAACTCTTCTCCTGGCTTTGATCTCCCATGGAAGGATGCAGACTAGTAACAAAAAGTAGGGACCATTCTCAGGATAACCAAAAGTCCCACATTTTGTGTAGCTCTTAGTCGAGCTAGAGATGATGTCCCATGATCACTCTGCAAATACCAGCTGTTCCCCACTGTGTCCTTAGGATAAAGCAGAGGGTTCTTCGGACAACAAGGGAGATTGCCCAGCTAGATCAAGGCATAGAAGGATGGGTGTGCTCTTGCTGTAGGATAGTGACAGAGGTCTTGGACAGGACTGGGAGGTAGGAGGATTCGGGTGTTGAGTGGTTTGAGCAATAGTTGAGGTGTAAAGTAAACCATATCAGAAGTTTTCTCCAAAGAGTGATGGAAAGTTGTTAATTAAAGGTCCCAGAACTAGGGGTAGTTCTTGTCTTTGGAAGGGTTTAGCCAAATGGGGCAGATGGGACCTTTTCCTTTGGGTGATCTAAACGTGTTGTTGTTTTTTTTTTAAACCAGCTACGGAAAGTGTGAAAATCATCACAAGGTACCTTACCGAGTAACTGCACCTTGTTCTCCGGACTCTGTACCAGGACAGAGCTGACTGAGTCCAGGTTGTCGTAGTTGCTGCAGCCCAGGGGGCCAGTCCTGGTCTCCGTGACCTAGAGAAGGAAGGGCGGGTTTAGACAACAAGCCGAGACTTTCCCTTTGCACTTCCCTCTTCCGGTCAGCCATTCTCAGGCTCTGTGTCCTGGACTGGCCCAAGGAAGGACACGGCTCTTCCTACCCTGGGAGCATGAAGCCACTTTTCCCCTTGTTCTGAGACAGGGAGTATCAGTGGTGTAGGGCTGGCGGCAGCAGCTGTCTGTAAGTAGAAGCATTTCAGAGGACCCAGGGGGACTTTGTGTCTGAAAAAAAGAAACTCAGTGTAGGAAGAGGAAGCTGAGCCTCCTCACTGGAGTTCCCCCATCTCCTCCCCCAGAGGAAGACAGGAGGCCAGATGCGGATGCTGTCAGCCCACTGGCCAGCCCAGCTGTAGCCACTGGATGTGGTGCTCACAGGCTTTAGGGATCCCGAAGATGAAATGCACTAGAGAAATATGAGTTATGAGTATTATTATTAATATTAAACATTTAAGTCCCACCTCGGCACTGAGACATCCTTAGAGAAAATCAGCCGTGGGCTTACCGCATATTTTAATAAGTATATTAAATATACATAATCTCTTATAGCTATGTAATATTCCAAAACACCACAGAGTCATTTTAAAATATTATAAAGTTGGACTATCAGTTTTTCCCTGATGTTTAAAGTATGAGATGAAAAATGGGGAGCTTTAAATGCACTGAAATAATTATGTAATAAGACTGATGGGGACCTGAGGCCCTTTCTTTTCAGGATCTCTGGAGGCTCTGCCAACAATCAATCAACCAATCAACTGGTATTTATTGGGCAGCCACTGTTCAATTCCCTGCAATTTATCAAACATTCATAGAGTGCCTTTCTCAGAGTTCTTCAAGGAAGTTGGCTCTGATACCTCTGACCTTCTCTCCTAGCTCCAGGCACCTCTGCTCTGCAGCAAGCAGACGACTTGGAGTTTTCCATCCTTTCCTGCAAGTATTTAAAGCCTGAGTCCTCCACACATGAAAGCTTCCACAGAGGTAAGCTCATAGTTATTTTGCTCATGAAGTTGTCAACAGCAATTAACACAGTGGCTGGCACCTAATACGTACTCAATAAATTAGAGTGTGTGTGAGTAATATGTTTCAGGCTTTGAGAGGTGGAGGGGTGGGCACAAAGATGTACAGGTTATATTGTGTGTCCTCCAGGAGGTTACAACCTGTGGGAAGACAGGTGGTTGATACACCTCCTGGTGGAGAAGAGGCAATGTGTCGTAATGAGCCCTCAGGAAAGCGCAGTTCTAAGCAAGGGAAGGAGTTTCAGAGGAGAGAGCAACTGAGTTGTTCCTTCATGAGTAAAACATGGACAGGAAGAGAATGGAGGGGAAGTACTCTCAGAAAAAGAAGGGGCGGCATGATCTACAACATATGGGCTTGATAGTGTGAGATGTAATGTGTCTGCCACTCTGCCAGTTATCACGTGAATTCCAAAATGTAAGTGACATTGTTAAAGAGAATTTAGTATAGTTAGTCCTGGAAACTACACATGGAACAGAGCAAATGAGAGGTCAGTCAGTTCAGTTGCTCAGCCGTGTCCAACCCTTTGCGACCCCATGAACCGCAGCACGCCAGGCCTCCCTGTCCATCACCAACTCCTGGAGTCTACCCAAACCCATGTCCATTGAGTTGGTGATGCCATCCAGCCATCTCATCCTCTGTCGTCCCCTTCTCCTCCTGCCCTCAATCTTTCCCAGCATCAGAGTCTTTTCAAATGAGTCAGCTCTTCACATGAGGTGGCCAAAGTATTGGAGTTTCAGCTTCAACATCAGTCCTTCCAATGAACACCCAGGACCGATCTTTAGGATGGACTGGATGGATCTCCTTACAGTCCAAGGGACTCTCAAAAGAGTCTTCTCCAACAACACAGTTCAAAGGCGTCAATTCTTTGGCGCTCAGCTTTCTTTATAGTCCAACTCTCACATCCATACATGACCACTGGAAAAACCATAGCCTCGACTAGATAGATCTTTGTTGACAAAGTAATGTCTCTGCTTTGTAATATGCTATCTAGGTTGGTCATAACTTTCTTTCCAAGGAGTAAGCATCTTCTAATTTCATGGCTGCAATCACCATCTGCAGTGATTTTGGAGCCCCAAAAAATCAAGTCAGCCACTGTTTGCCCATCTATTTGCCATGAAGTGATGGGATGGTGTGATACTAATACAGTGAAGAGTGAGAAGGGAAAGAACATTGTCACTTAAAGTAGTCTGAGAAGGCTTCATGGAGGAGGTGATCCATAAGTTGGTCTTAAAGGATAAGAGGGAAGAGGAGAATTGGAAGAGAAAGACTACAGGACAAGCAATAGACCCTGTGCATGAGAAGCAGCAAGAGCCAGCCTGGATGGGGAATGGGATCAAGGCCATGACAGAGGCAGGAAACCCCTCTACAGTTTCCCAGATCATCCCATTTAACTTTCACACTAACTAACTCTGAGACAGGTCGCACTACTATCATGTTTCAGGGAAAGATACAAGGTTTAGGAAGTTACTGGGCCCAAAGGCTCAGAGCTATTGAGTAGATGAGATAGGATTTTGACTTCTGAATCCTCAGACTTCAGTTCCTGGGCCCAGTGTCTCCTGTGAGGGCATATCAAAGGGCTGCAGAAAATGGAGTTAAACCCATGTAGACAACGTCACTCTAAAATACAAGTGTCAACAGACCAGCTCATCCAAAACATTTCGGTGATCTACCCTCTCTGCAGAAGGCGAACATGGCGCAAGACAAATTGTACAGACGTTTTATTTTTTTATTGGAGTATATTTGCTTCACAGTGTTAATTTCTACGGTACAGCAAAGTGAACCTGCTATACATACACACATATCCCCTCTTTTTTGGATTTCCTTTCCCATTTAAGTCACCGGAGAGCATTAGATAGAGTTCCCTGTGCCATATAGTAGGTTCTCATGAGTAATCTATTTTATGCATTGTATCAGAAGACTTTAGATATTATGATTACAGATGAGGAAATCAAGACCAGATGGGTTAAGTGATTTCTTCAAGGTCACACAGTCAGTCACAGCTGCAGGGCTATGATTCATTTGACTCATTCATTCATTCATCCTTTCACTCATTTATGAAATATTCCAGGAGAATCCAAAACTCACAGTGAGCCAGTCACTACCATAAGGAGTTTACAGACAAGTGGAAACATGTTTATTCTGACATAATCCCAGTGTTACACATGAGCCTGCCTCCCTCCACAGGTGGGCACTTGGTGCTGAATAATGTCTCTGTATTGAGTGAGCTGGCGACTGGCTACAGCAGTGGGAAGGCAGAACCGGGATTATTTCAAGGTAAAGCTTTCTTTATCTATATGGTGCAAAAATTCCTATAGGAGCTGTGGCCAAGGACTAGCCCAGCTATTCGGGGAAGCCTGTCTCTCCTGGAATGGAGTGGGCTGAAAGACAGAGTGGGATGGGGGTATGTGGCATTTGGGAGGTTTGCCTGTCCCCGCCTCCAGGTAAGCTGGCCACCACGCTGTCACTGAGTTCTGCACTGGCTTTTCTATCCGCCCACTCCCAAGTTGAACACTCACCAGCATCAGGTCCAGGCAGGGAGAAAGCTACACGCCTTATGCAGAAGTAGGACAACTCCCAAGGGGGGGAAGAGAGCACGGCAACCTTCCACTCTTTCATTCCACCACTGTCCCTCCGTCTCTACCACCGATTCATCTGCCCCCTCCCCAATCCCACCACCGTCTTGTTCAACATTCTGCAGCCAGCTCCCATGCAGTTTTCTGATCTTTACTTGCCCGTTTCCAAAGGTCCGTTCTAAAGAGAACAATCAATTAGGTGAGTCATTGAAAGGGTGTGCATAGCTCTTCTTTGTTAATTGCAGCACAAGGATGGGAACAAGGAAGAGATAGAAACTGCTATCCCCCTGTTCATTTCTTGTTAGAGGGAATGATTCAAGCCAGATCTCCATGAGTGAGGAAGGCTCACTCAGGTTTTACCAGATCCCAGAGTCACTGCCCTTTCCACGGCTCCTCTGCCCTAAGCCACCTCTGACCTCCCAGAGAAGCAAGGAGATGGGAAGGAGGAGGGAAGCTGCAGAGGGTCGTCTTGCAGATGGTGCCTGAGTACTGACTTGACAAGTGGGATGAGCCGAGGACCCCTGCACCTGCAAAGCAATGAAAGTCCCAGAGTCCCTGGCAGGCTGGTCCAGGAAACCCTGTATCTCTCCCTGTCGAAGAGGCAGACAGCTTTGGTGGATTATAAAGAGGGCCGGCAGAGGTAATGGAAAGTGCAGCTCAAAGAGAGCCTCAGATAAGCTTTCAGAAAGAGAAAATAATTGTGTGCTAATTGGTCTGTTGACAGAAACCATCCTGCCTTCAGAAAGCCCTGATGGATCTCGGGTTCATTAGCACATCCAATTTTCCATAAATGCCGGATTGTGCAAACTCTCATTCGGGTGAGCCTGCTCTCCTCCCCTTGCCCTTCACTCCCTGGCTGCTCTCATCCTACCTGGTGGGGAGGGGGGCTGGCTTGCTGCACAGCTAAGCGCCAGTAAAATGGCCTTCTAACTGTGAGCAATAGGGCTGGCCAGAGAAGCATGGCTGAGAGTGTGTGGGATTCAAAGAGCTGCAAATTGAATCCCAGGCTGCTGCAGGCAGGAATCTGGACAAGTCACTTTAAGGATACTTATGAGAACCACTCCCTCTTGCCATCCTGAGGTCTATGCAAACTTGTGTGGGGGCTCTTTTCAGGCAGCTCATGAGCCTTGCAGACTCCCCACCAAGCCCTTCCTCAGCCTTCAATTAAGTAGAGGGTGAGTGACAACTGGGGTTTCCCAGATGGCGCTAGGGGCAAAGAACCTGCCTGTCAGTGCAGGAGACATAATAGGTGCGGGTTCAATCCCTGGATGGGGAAGATCCCTTGGAGGAGAACCTGGCAACCAACTCCAATATTCTTGCCTGGAGAATCTCTAGGACACAGGAGCCTGGAAGGTTACAGTCCATACGATCTGCAAAGAGTTGGACACAACTGCAGTGACTTAGCACGCACACACGAGCTACAACTACAAAATATGACCCTGCCCTCTTCTGGGCTCCTATCCCTTCCCAGGAATTATGGATAGGATGAATCTGTATCCAGCCTTTTCCAGTTTGCAAAGTGTTTTCATGTGAACCATATCACTTGGTGTTACCTGATCCTACAGTAGAGTAAGTGGTGATATTCACGATATGTTATTCACAGTGTGTATCAGCAGGGAGGACAGGAGTGTGCTCACTAATCAGAAGAGGTGTCAGCTATAGGGCCATGGCGAGGTGCAATGATCCCAAGGTACAGCAGTCCTCTGGTTACTATTTGGGGAGATCCTGGGGTCCCAGGGAAGGGATAAAGGTGGTTAGAGTGGCACAGAAAAGACTAGGTGAAGACGACTCACCACCCTGTATGGAAGTATTTAATAACCGATGTGGCCATGTCAGCTGAATCTTAGTCCTGCACAGGTCAGTCAAATAGTTGGTAAATCTAGGTTTCAATTAGCAATAATCACGCCTCAGATAAACCTCATTGGCTACGATACTGCCACTGCACAAAGCTAAATAGTTGGTAAATCTAGGCCATGGAGTTCAATAACTAACGTCTCAAGGTCACAGGAATAGCAAATATCAAGGCTGAAACCCAGTCCCTGGTCTTCTCACTTGAGGAAGTTCATCTCCCATTAAACCAAGTAGTCTGCCATCCCCTATCAGGCATTTTCGTGAATGTCTCACCACACGCCCAACACTGTGAAGAGACTTGGAACTGTATGCATATGACAGTCCCTGCTGCCTAAGTCCCGGTGTTGTGTGTGGGGAGGTGGAGATAGGCGTAGAAACAGCTGCGGTCTAATGTGACACATCCTGTATCAGAGCTACGTACTGCCCAGGGCAAACCTTGCACCAGAGAGGGGTGTTCAGTGGGGTCTCGGGCATGTGTTGGATAGACAGAAGGGGGTAGGGTGCCTCTTCCTTGCCATTAGTGAAAAGAAGTTGCTAACAAAGGGTAGAAAGTAAGAGCACCTTTGCTTAGAGAAACAAGAAACCGGCAGATTTACTCAAGGGTTTTTCCTTCACCAAAGCTGAGCAGGTGGGCAGACCTCCTCACCCCCACCTACCTCCAGCCAGAATAATGACTGCACTGGAAGCCAGCTCATCCCCTGTAAAGGAGCCTTCAGTAGAGGAAGCAGGTGGCAGGGGCTGCAGCGCCAGCAGCAGAATTGGAGCTCGCAAGGGGGTGCTACTGCAGGGGGGTGGGGGGCGCAGGGGGTGCTGGCTGGATTTGCAAGTGCTGTGTAAAGCAAAGAGGTGGTCACCAGTGGGACACCATTACTATCAGGATGGAATAGCCAGGTCAGCCATATGGAGGGAGCAGAGGCATGGGATGAGACGCCAATACCTCCCTTTGCACCCTAGTCTCGGGTATGCCCTTTAGCAAGTTCTGTGGGTTATAGTGAGAGGTGGAATAAAACACTAAATGCCTTGTTTCATGGTTTTCTCAACCATATACCCCAGGGACAGCACCCATGATGCTCCCAAATAGAAGTAACTCCAGGTCAAGCAGCCCCGTGGAAGCTGAACAGTCATCTTGCATCCCACCTGTAACTGAGTTCCAAGAATAGGCTTCTGAGGATGGTGGCCCTCTTTGGAGGAGATGGACAGCGACTCTAGTTCTAGGACGTGCATCTACAGGTGCTATAACAGACGTGGATTTCAGTGTCTGCCCACCTCTCACTGTCACCCACAGTCCTTGCCAAAGAGGTAAGTCCAGGAAGCCATGACTGAGATTACAGAACCCCCACTCTTTGTGCTGGACTAAGGTGGATCCTGAACTAGGTTCTTTCTCTGGGGAATTCAGAACTATGATACCGGGCAGGGGAGGGGAAACGTAAGGGGTGATTATGGAGACTTATGAAATTCAGAGTAACTAAAACACCTACTATGTAACAAGAACTGAGACTGCTACAATGAACAAGAGAGGGGTCTTTGTCCTGATGGCACTGGCTGAGATAAAACAGAAAGGTAACATTCAGCCAGGGTCAGCTTCAGAGCAAGACAAAGCTAAATGCAGGCTGAAGTCCCTGGCATACAGAAAGTCTAGAATAAACAGAGGAAAGAACTTCAACTAGAGAAGCAGGAAGATGAAGCAGGTAGAGATGAAAATGTAGAGATGTGTTACTGTCCTTTTACTATGCCCATGGGTCTACACTGGATCCAGTGTCTTGTTCTTAAGAGCTCTGTGGTATCCTTCACCAGAATCCTCTTAACAGACAATCCTGACATTCATGTTACCTTTTTCTTTCAACTGAACATGCTTACATGCAGTTGCACACACACTGAGAAGAACCCAACCTTTGTGAAAAGTGGGGTCCATGACTCATTCACCCAACAAACCTTGACTCATGACCCATAATGTGGCAAGCTCTGTACTCCTACTGGGAACCAAAGATGCCTAAGACCCAGTCCCTCCCATAAGGACCTCAGAGACTCAGAGGTCCTCTTGTTAACGAGCACTGAGTTCAAATGGCAATCCCTATAAAGGAAGCATGCTTGGAATAATGAAGAAGGGCATTTAACTACCTTGGGAATCAGGAATGGCTTCACGAAAGAGTTACCTTTTTGAGCCAAACAAAGAAGGGGTAGGAAGAGCCACTCAAGTAAACAGACCACCATTGCAAGCAAAAAGGAGCAGGCACTGAGGAAGGGAGACACAAGAGAATGGTATAAATGCTAAGTGAAGGGTTGCGGCAGGGGGCGGGGTAAGCAAGGGTTGAGAAGAGTGTAAAAGGATTGCTTGGAGCTAAAACTAAGAAGACAACAGGCATAGTAGGTCTTCAATTGCCTTCCCATCTTGTTAAGCAGAAGAATTATTCCTTTTAAAGGTCCAGTTGCTCATGCTTTCTATGTATTTTCTTACTAGATCTTCCCAGAAACCCTTCACAGTAGAAATTATTCTAATTGTTCAACGATTTTAGAAGGAACTAATTGGGGCTCAGAGAAGTTTGGTAAGTTGTTCAAAGCCTTGCCGTGAGCTGAGCTCAGACTCTTGGGTTCGTTCCCATGCATCACACTGCCTCCCTGGATGGGAGATGGTGGTTTTGAGCCGTACCCCATGTATAGTCAGGAACCACTGAAGGATTTTAAGCAGTGGAATGATATGATTTGTACTCAGGCAAGCAGCATAGATGATGAATCAAGGAGCAGAGTGGAGGATGTGGATGGAAAGGCTAATTATGCAAGAAAATCAAGTAAGAGTTGACGTTCTGAATGGCCATGAGCACGGAGAGGAGGCAATGAGTGAGCTGAAGGTATTACATGCAAGGGAGTGATGAAGTAAGAGGCCGCCAGCTGGTACAGGGTCTCCAGTGACACAGCGGAGCTGTTTCCACAGCCCCCGATCACAGAGGCGCTTTCTGCCATCTCTTACATGCAAGGGAGTGATTCTAGTGATGGATCCAGAGATCTAAGATGGGCAGCGAGGCCCTGAAGGAATGATAGAAAGAAAAAAGTGGGTCGTGATTGGAGATGTAAGTTGGTCAGGTCAAAGGCTAGAAAGGGACATTTATGGGACCATGGAGTTATTCATCCAGGCCTACCTTTCATGAATGGATAAGATCAATTCTTCAACTTTTACACAGCCCACTAGAGGGCTGAAGAGAGAGGGGGCTTCTACATAGTTCTGTCTTCTTGGTAAAACCCACTCTGTGCTACTACAGTCCTTCCTTCATCAGTTTAAGCTAAGATACCAGCTTCCAAAATGTACCTTAAGTCTGCCTGAACATCCGTCTTCCTCCCCTCTCAGACTCTCACTCCAGACCCTTGACATCCCCTAACCTGACCCCTCCTCTCCACTTACGCTCCATCGTGCCCTCTGAATCTCATGATCAGTCCTCGGCAAGAACATCTATAACCTCAATCTCTTCTCAAGAGTCAGCCTCACCTTTTTGTTCTAAACACAACTTAGCAGCTTCTGAGGCCATGTCTTCCCCCACAGTCTTCTCTAGGACGAATGGTCCTCCTTCCTCTCTAACCTTCTCTGGCCCCTCTGAAGTCAGAACGCTCAGGACTATCATTCACTACCCTTCCATGTCACGGTCTGTTTTTCTTTTACTCCTCCCTCACTAAGGATTTTCCAAGTTTAGCTTGCTTATCACCATCTTTCTTACCACAAACAGATCTGAATCATTCCTGATGATTTCAGCATCCACGTAGGTGATCCTTTAATACCCTGCCCTCCCCACCTCCTCATCTTGTCCTCCAGTGAACCCCATCTTAGCCTCCCACACCTATGGTTGTGCCCCAGAACCTGACCTTCTGTAACTGCAATATTAAACATCATACACTTGTACCTTCTCTAGTCTCTTCTCTGTAACAAGTCATCAAACCTACTTAGACCTCCAATCTTTTGACCTGGTCAACTTTTCACTTTCTATCATCCCCTAATGGTTTCAAATCCCTTGATCCATCACTGTAATCACTCTTTTCTATATACTTTCAACTCTCTTGCCTATTTTTTCTTTCACTTTGTACACATACACACACACACATATATTGGTTTAATCCAACTCTCCATCTATCCCATGCTTGTCTGAACATGAAGGCCTGAATATAGCTGATAAAACTCACAACTCTGCTGACTGGCCTCATGTAATAATTATGACCATGGGTCTCAAATGGGCCTTCTGTGCCCCTCAACAATTGACTCCATTTATCTAGTCAATTGATAAGCTTAACTCTCTGAAAAACCATTTCATACATTCTTTTCTCAGCAATTCCTTCTTCCATTTAGCCATGGACTTTGCTTGTTCCATCAAGGAAATGGAATAAATCAGAAGAGAATATCCGTATCCTCCCACCATCACACCTGTCATCTCACTGCCCGTGTGCTGCGTGCTCTGTACTGCCTTGTGCTACAAAGGGTGAAGTGTCTGTGCTCCTATGTGAGACCTGCCACACCACTCATGCCTGGAATACCAACCTCTCTCACCTCCTCAATTGCTTCTGCAATCATCTCCTGTCTCTCCTGCACCATGATGTCCCCCCTCTCTACTGAGTCATTTTAATTAACATACCAATATCTTGGAATATCTCCCATTTTTAAAACAAAAACACAAGCTCCCTTGACCCCACATCACTCTCCAGCTATTACCTATTTTTCTATTTGCCTTTATAGCAAAACCTTTCAAGGACTGTCTCCACGATTCTAATGCTCACTCCACTCTCTCTATTGAATCTTCTCCACTCAGCCGTTTATACCCTTCGTGCCACTGAAACTACTCTTATCTAGGTTACTAGTTACCTCCACATTGCCAAGTTGAAGGTCATATTCACAATCTGACTGCTCAAGTTGTCTGCTCCTTCTTTTGTAAAGCCCTTTCTTCACATGGCTTTGTAATTCAACTTTGGTTCTCTTCATACCTTTATGCTCTGTCTCAGCTTCCTTTGTTGAATCCTCCTCATTTGGTCCATTGCTGAAAATTGATGTGTTTCATGATCCAAAGCCCTAGGTCCAATTTATTAGCAGCATTCAGTCCTCAAGTGATCTCACTTCATCCTTTCCTATAGTTTTAAATACCAACTACACATGTGGATATATTTGGATGCCAAACTTACATCTCCAATCACGACCTTTCTCTTGAAATCCTGGTATTTATAACCTATTGCCTGTTAGATACCAGTTAGATATCTAATAGGAATGTCAAATCCAGTATGTCTAAAACTGAATTCTTGATTTATCTCTTTTAGATCGGCACCTTGCCCCAGTGTTATTTCAGTTAATGAAATCACTGTTCATCATGTTACTCAGGCCAAATATCTGTGGTTAATCTTGACTCCTTTCTTCCAGTTTCTTAGCTAACCCTGGATAGACTCTACCATCAAGTATAACCTGAACCTAGGAACTTCATGCCAGACTATTGCACCAACTTCATCCAAGTCACTGTTGTTCATCTTGACCAATGTAGTAATGGGTACACTGGGCTCCAGGAACCCCCTTTTCTCATCAGCAATGCCCTCCTGATCTGGTCCCTGAAATCACTGTTGCATCATCTGCCTCTTTACTCCTCTGACTCTGCTCCAGCTACACTACTGGTGCTCCTGGATCATATCAAGCACATTCCCACTTCAGGGCAGTTGCACTCCCTCCCTGCTCTGTCTTGAATGCAGTCACTCAAGATACCCTTGTGACTCACTCCCTCACTTCACTCATATCTCTATCTGGTTTTCCCTAAAGTACCATGTCCCCATTACCCTCTATACTCTTCTCCGACTTTGTGTCTTTCTACCACTAATCCCACCTGACATTATCTATGTGTTTGTAATTATATCTCCACCACTAGAATTTCAGCTTCATGAGAGGAGGGACCTTATATGTTGTAACTCACTTTTGGATTCTTAGTGTACCCAGAAGAGTGCCTGACACATAATAGGTGTTCAATAAGGTTGAGACTGGCATATGCACATTGCTGTATGTAAAACAGATAGCCAAAGAGGACCAATTGTATAGCACAAGGAGCTCTACTCAATACTCTGTAATAAGTTATATGGGAAAAGGATCTGAAAAAGATTAGGTATATGAATGTGTATAACTAAATCACTTTGCTGTACACCTGAAACTAACACAACATTATGAATCAACTATACTCTAATATAAAATTTAAAAAATTTTTAAATACTTATTCAGTAAATGAATGAATGAACAAAACTTCCTTGTGAGTCTTGGGTGGGATAAAAGCAGAATATAAGATTGATTCTCAACAGCCTCACTTTATATTTAGAAGTAGAATCTCCAGTGATCCCAAGTATCATCACTACTCTTCTCTTCCCTTATGCAACATGAACTGTCCTAGAAATCTTCTAGAGAACATGGGATGGACGTTAGAGTTATTTAAATCATAGGAAGTATTGAGTTTTTCAAACATACATGAAACCACATCACTCTGCTTGTTTTCTACTACACTTTGACTTATATTAAAAGTCCTCATCACAGCCATGTGATCCGGCTCCAGTCTACCTCTGAATGTTGGCTTGTACCAGCATCTTTCTTGCTCACCTCTCTGCAGTCACAACAGTCCAGGGTTTCACCATGGCACCACACTGGTTCCTGCCTCAGCACCTTAGCACTTACCATTCCCCCTGCCTGAACACCCTTCCCTCAGATCTACACACAGCTGGCTTCTAAGGATTCAGACCTCAGTCTAAACCCCAAGCACCCTCCCCCTTGACCAGTCTGGCTAATACTAGCTGTGCCCCGCTCTCACCTCAGGAAATCTGTACCTATGACTCAGTTTTCCCCTTACATCATAACCTGGAATGACTTTGCTGATTTTTACAAGTTTATTATCTTCATTCCCCCACTACAATGTGATCTCTGGAAAGCAGTGCCCTTGGTTGCCTTTCACTGAGGTTCCCTCAGATGGAGCCTTCCTTAGGGAAGATGCCATGTGGCTGTTTGCTGCAGAAGGAAGCCCCTGCCCAGGCTTTAGGGCTGGTTTAGGGCTGTGCCCACATCAGAAAGCTGCTTTCCACACTACCCTCAGTCAGGCCTGGCTGACATGGCGCTGGCGGAGACCCAGGCCTCCTCCTGGTGTCTCTGCCTGTCTGCCCTCCCTCCGCCAGGACCTCTAGGCCCTTACCTTGATGGCCCCCGTGGCTATCTGGATGTGGTGCAGCCGCCGCAGGGTGCTCTCTCTGTCGATGAAGTAAGAGGCTGCCAGCTGGTGCAGGGTCTCCAGGGACACGGCGGAGCTGTTTCCACCGCCCCCGATCACAGAGGCACTTCCTGCCGTCTCTGACTTCCGGCTCAGTTTCCGCTTGTCCACAAAAATGGTCAGGGACTCTTCTCCTACAGCAAACAACATGGGTGTCCTGGTGAGGCCTTCAGCTCCCCAAGCGCCTACCCATAAGAACGTGAAACCCTCTACCAGCAGAGATTGAGCTAAGAGGGAGCCTGTGGCCCCTGCTGACGGCCTTTTCCCATCCCTACCCTGCTCAGAACACTCTCATCAGACTGCACCGCAGGATAACGGCACCATTGCCTGAGAGGCCAGCCTCCTCCTCCCCACTTCTGTAATCTCCCAGAGCTCATCCCCCGCCCCTCCAGCGTATCCATTTAACATCCTCTATTGATCTCTGTCTCAGGCAATCTACCTCCATGGGGAAGATAAAATTCTCTCTCTCAAGTTGTTTATAAAGAATCACCGTGGATATTTCTGCTCCCTAAGAAAGGGCAAAAGCCTTGAAGCTCAACCTCCTTTCTCCCCCTCAAACGCTCAACACCTACGACATGTCAGCAGCTGGCCTGAACCCTTGGAGTGTTCCTTTGTAGTCCATAAGACAGTGAGCTAAATGTTATAATAAATCCTGCTTTCTTCTTTCCAGGACAGAGAGAACTCTGCCTCTTTCCAGCTCTCAATTCTGCTCTGGGTCCTAGCCAGAGGTTGTACCACCCCATCTTTGCCTCCATCCAGCCCAGAATCATTGGAATCTGTTTGGCTGGTTACCAGTCTCTACAGAGTGGAAGCAGAGAGATCAGGGACTTAACGAACATTGACTTTTTTGCCTATGCGCCTGGGCTTCCCTGGTGGCTCAGACGGTAAAGAGTCTGCCTGCAATGCAGGAGTGCATGCGTGCTAAGTGGCTTCAGTTGTGTCCAACTCTGTGTGACCCTGTGGACTGTAGCCAGCCAGGCTCCTCTGTCCCTGGACAAGAATACTGGAGTGGGTTGCCATTTCCTCCTCCAGGGGATCTTCCTGACCCAGGGATTGAACCCCGGTCTCTTATGTCTCCTGCATTGGCAGGCTGGTTCTTTAGCACTAGTGCCACCTGGGCTGCCATACAGGAGATGCAGGTTCAATTCCTGGGTTGGGAAGATCCCCTGGAGGAGGAAATGGCTACTCATTCCAGTATTCTTGCCTGGAGAATCCCATGGACAGAGGATCTTGGCAGACTACAGTCCATGGAGTCACAAAGCGTTGGACATGACTGAGCACACATACTGATTTCTCCAGCCACAGCCAGTATTAGGATATGGAGAAACTTCAGGCTTAGAGGGCTCAGTCAAAAGAAAACTGGGAGCGCCCCCTGCTGGCAAGTGCTTAGTCGACGCCTGTCCCCCCAACCTCCTTACCCCACAACCTCCTCCCCAGGAGAACGCTTATAAGCAAAGAGCAATGTTCTGGCAATGAATTTGGATGTCAAGAGATTACACTGTTGACAAATGCACCAGAATGAGAACATTTCCCAGTCAAAAAAAATGACAGGAAGAATAAAAGATCCAGGAAAAGTATCGAAGCTGTAGTCAACAGGTGTTAGAAAGCTATTTCCAATGGTCGGGCAACCAGCGAGTGTAGGATGGTAGGACCAAGGTACTGCTTACCTCCGAGGGTGGCAGAAAGTAGGAAGTGAGTGCCATACTTTTTGATCAGGTTTTCGGTGACCTGTTGCAGGTTGGGTCTCCTTCCCAGAAGGCGGATGTTCCGGATAAACTCTGGGGCAAGAGGCAGCGGCAAACTAAAGAAGTCCTTCCTTTCCAGAGCCAGGTTGTTCACTTTCCAACGTGCAAACTCCCTGGAGGGAAAGACAAGGAAAAGCTCATTGTATTCTGGGACAAGAGCAATAAAACTGGGAGCAAGTTCTTCCTTCACTCGCACCACCTCATCTCCTCTCAGCACACGTCTCTGCAGATGGAGGCACCGGTGCCTGAAAGAGGCCCTCTGGCCCCTCGTTCCCAGGTGGTAAGAAAGCCCTACCCCAGTTGACCTCCCAGAATATGCTCCCACCCAGCTTTCTCATCGGAGAGTGGCTTCCCTTCTCCCGAAGGCAGTCATGGTAGTAGTGTGTAGCAGGGGAAAAACAAACGATGAAAATATTGAAAGTGGTTTGCAGAAACAGGAAAATGAAAGAAAGTGTAGTTGCTCAGTCACGTCCAACTCTTTGCAACCCCATGGACTGTAGCCCACCAGGCTCCTCTGTCCATGGGGTTCTCCAGGCAAAAATACTGGAGTGGGTTGCCATTCTCTTCTCCAGGGGATCTTCCCAACCCAGGGATCGAACCTGGGTCTCCTGCACCGCAGGCAGATTCTTTACCATCTGAGCCACCAGAGAAGCAAAAATAAGACCTAGTCACAATTGCAACTCAGTGGATGAGTCACCTCATGGCCTCTGTTACCCATTTTTAAAGTCAGAAGATTGGGTTTAGAACAACAGTTCTCAAACTTTCTGGTCTCAGGATACTACCATACTCTTAAAAATGAAGAGCCCCCTGTATTCATGTGGCTTATATCTAATGATAGTTACCACTTTAGAAATTTAATCTGAGAAATTTAAATCCATTTTCTTCATTATAACAGAAATAAAGCCGTTACAAGTAACATAAATAACATATTTGTATGACAATCACTGTGTGCTCTGAGCAAAACAGATTTAGTAAGAATGGCATTTTCTTTGCCTTTTGGCAAATCTCTTGAGTTTCTGGCTTAGCAGAAGAGAGCTGCATTCTTGTATTCTGTGTTCAATCTGTTGTGATAATTGTGAATGTTCCTCTTTGGGACCACACTACACTCAACAAACATACTTTCTTAAAGGTTAATTACAGTGTGGACTCTGAAACCATACCAATAAACTTTTCACACTCAGTTACATTAAAATCCAGTGTTCTATATTGCACTTTGAATGCATCTTTTTACTCTGTGATTGTGAAACATCATCTACTGGTCATCCGTCTGCAAAATATAGGACCATTGAGTTATTTAGATCTTCCATATTTTGACATTTTTTATTATATAATATCAAAACATCATATCTGTTAATATCACCACAAATCCCATCAAAAAAGTCCTTAAATATTGGAAAGCTGTCAAGCTTATGACAAATACAAGTTTTCCAAAGTTCTAATTTTCATTTGAAAGCTTACATTTTATCACTGGTAATAAATACTGTCACAGTTGTTTCCCTTAAAGAAGCAGGCTTGCTTCATTCTTTTATTTATTTATTTTTGAGGAAATGTCTGCCAAACACTACAGTCTGAATAACCATAGTTTGTCTCTTGGTTGTTCAAGAAAAATTCAGTTGTCCATGAAAAAAATGGCTAGTTCAACTCAACTCAATCAGAAAAGTATTTCTCTCTGAGATCACCATTCTTCAGTAACCTCAAACATGCTTTTATGTGTACTTTTCACTTTATCATACAAAATATTAAAAAGACATGAGCTCACGGTCAAGATCCAATAAAAATAGATTTTACTGCTTCAGGGGCATTCGTGAAGCTAACATGCATGTATATGTGTGTGCATTTCGGTTCAAGTATGTAATGAGGAATATATGACTACCAGTGTCATTGAGTGAGACTGCCCTTATTCAATTTAAGATGCCAGCAGTTTCATTCACCATAGCTTTTGCACATTTACTACAATGTCAACATGGACATCTTGAAAGGAACTAAGGGGATATGCATTTTAAGAACCTTTATACTAGATGATAGCAAATTTGCTTTCTAGTCCCATCTGGAATGTTAATATTCATGCTTTCTCCTCACTGAAATATTTGTATTTTAAAGGATGAAATTTAAATGAATATATTCACTAGTAAAATGAAAAAAAAAAGAGGGAGTTCTTTTCCATTGCCTCCCAAATTATAGTAAAAAGGATCAGCTCCACTGCCTTAAAAAACCACAACATTCTCACTCAACTCTGCTCTTTATAACAGTGCCAACCTTGGTCTAACCTTCCCTCCAAATCTATGAAGTAAAAATGACAAGGCCACAGAAAAAATAATTCAGAATAAATAAATAAAGAGCATGTCCATTGGAGGCTACAGAATCCTATCTAATTCCAGAAACTAAGAGAGGAGCATGTTCCAAACATTACCAGAGAAATAAAGGAAAAGGGATGACTAATAATTCATGGGTTCCCACAAAACCTTTTAAAATTCCCACTGTGTGGCTTTATTTATCTAAGCAGACAAGTTCATAATAATGCATTATCATTTATTTCCTTTGTGCGGGAAATGCTCAACTTTAATTAAAGTAGGGTATTTGTGAAAAGTATTTTCTATCTCAAATCCCACTGCAGCCTAATGAACAGTTGCCTGATTTCACTTCTTATTGGCTGAACAGCCAATCAAACACATAGAGGAGCTTACTAAAAAAAAAAACAAACTAACAAGACCCAACCATGTTGGGCATACAAGACTCACTTCAGCTTTAAGGACACATACATTGAAAGTGGGGCTTCCCTGGTGGCTCAGACAGTAAAGAATCTTCCTGCAATGCAGGAGATCTGGGCTGGATCCCTGTGTGGGGAAGATCCACTGAAGGAGGAAATGGTAACCTACTGCAGTATTCTTGCCTGGAGAATCCCATGGATGGAGGAGCCTGGCAGGCCGCAGTCCATGGGGTCGCAGAGAGTCAGACACGACTATGCACACACAGGGACTATACTGAAAGTGAAGGGATGGACAAAGATATCCCATGCAAATGGAAACTAAAAGAAAGCTGGGGTAGCTTATTTAAAACAAAATAGGTGTAAAGTCAAAGACGATAATAAGAGACAAAGAAAGTCATTACATAATGATAAAGAGATCAATTCATCAAGAAAATATAACATTTATAAATATTCATGTACCCAACATAGGAGCATCTAAATATGGAAAGCAAATATTAACAGATCTGAAAGGAAAAATAGACAGCAATGCAATAATAGAAGGCAACTTCAGTACCCCACTTCAAAAATGGAAAGAGCATCCAGACAGAAATCAGCAAGTAAACACTGGACTTAAACTACATGTTAGACTAGATGGACATAACAGATATTTATTTATAGAAAATTCCATTCAGCAGCAGAATACATTTCTCAAACACACATGGATCATTCTCCAGGATAGAGCATATTTATATATTAGGCCACTAAACAAACCTTCATAAATTGAAGAAGACTAAAATCATATCACACATCTTTTCTGACCACAATGGTATGAACCTAGAAATCAATTACCAAAAGAAAACTGGAAAATTCACCAATGCATGGAGATTAAACAGCAGGCTCCTGAACAACCAATGGATCAAAGAATATATCAAAAAAAAAAAAATCTTGAGACAAATGAAAATGGAAGCATAAATACAAAAACCTGTGGGAAGTAGTAAGAGCAGTTCTAAGTGGAAAATTTATAGCAATAAATACCTACATTAAGAAAAAATAAAGACCTTTAATCAACAACCTAACTTTATACCACAAGGCACCAGAAAAAAAGAACAAACTAAAACCCAAAGTTAGTAGAAGGAAGAAAATAACAAAGATCAGAGTGGAAATGAATGACATAGTGACTAAGAAGACAACAGAAAAGACCAATGAAACTAAAGACTATTTTTTGAAAGGTTAAATAGACAAATTGTTAACTAGACTAAATGAAGGAGGAACAAAAAAGACTCCAATTAGAAATGAAAGAAGAGACATTACAAATGATACCACACAAAGGATAAGAGACTACTATGAACAATTATACACAAATTAGGCAACCTAGAGGGGATAGATAAATCTACCAAGACAGAATCATTAAGAAATAGAAAATCTTAAGAGTCAAATTACTAGTGAAACCAAAAACAAAATTCCCAATGCACAAAAGTACAGGACCAGATGGCTTCAATGGCAAACTCTACCAAACATCTGAAGAAGAATTAACCTGATCCTTCTCAAACTCTTTCAAAAAAATGGAAGAGGAGGGAAACTTTCATACTCATTTTATTAGGCCTTTATCCTGATACCAAAACCAGACAAGGACATTATAAGAAAAGAAACTAGCAGGCCAATATCCCCAATAAACATAGATGCAAAAAATCCTCAACAAAATATTAGCAAACTGAATTCAATACATTAAATACATTAGTACATTAAAAGGATAAAACACCTTAATCACATGGGATTTATTCCAATGATGCAGGGATCAATGTGATACACCATATTAACAAAACAAAGGATAAAAATCATATGATTATCTCAATAGATGTAGAAAAAGCATGTGATAAAATTCAACATTCATTTATGATAAAAATTCTCAACAAACTGGGTACAGAGGGAACAAGTGCAAGCCTGCATGCTTAGTTACTCAGTCATGTCTGACTCTTCACGACCCCACAGACTGTAGCCCATCAAACTCCTCTGTCCGGATTCTCCAGACAATAATACTGGAGTGGGTTGCCATTTCCTCCTCCAGGGGATCTTCCCCAGTCCAGGGAAAAAATCCGGGTCTCCTGCTTTGCAGGTGAATTCTTTACCATCTGAGCCACCAGGAAAGCCTCAACATTATAATGGCCATCAATAACAAGCCCACAGATAATATCATATTCAATGGTAAAAAGCTGAAAGCTTTTTCTCTAGTGTCAGAAATAACACAACATTGTCCATTCTCATCACTTTTATCCAAGATAGTACTGTAAGCACTATCAAGAAATACCAGGCAAGAAATAAAAGTCACTCAAATCAGAAAGAAATAAGTAAAATTGTCTCTATTGGTAGATCACATAATATTATACATAGAAAACCCTAAAAACTTCACCCAAAACTGTTAGAACTAATAAACTCAATAAAGATGAAGGATACTAAAATATACAAATACAGTTGAATTTCTATAAACTAATGGTGAAATATCAGAAAGAGAAATTAAGGAAACAATCCCCATTTACATTTGTATTAAAAAAAATAAAATACCTAGGAATAAATTAAATGAAGGAAGTAAAAGATTCAAACACTGCAAACTGTAAGTCACTGATGAAAGAAACTAAGAAGACACAAATAAATAGGAAAATATTCCATGTTCATGCATTGGAAAAATCAGTATTGTTAAAATGCCCATATGACCCAAAGCAACCTACAGATTCATTGCAAATGAAAATTCCAATGGCATTTTTTACTACTTTCTACCAAAGTAGAAAAAACAATCCTAAAATTAGTATGGAACCCCCAAATACTATGACCAGCCACAGCAATCCTGAGAAAGAAGAACAAAACTGGAAGTATCACACTTCTTGTTTCAAATTATACTACAAAGCTATAGTAATCAAAACAGTATGATATGGACTTTAATAAATAGACACATTGATTGAAGGAATAAAACAGAGAGCCTAGAAATAAACCCACACATGTAAGGAGCCAAAAATATTCAATGGAGAAAAGATAGTCTTCTTTGAGACAATGGGAGTGATAATTGGAAAACTGGATAACTATATGCTAACAGATTAAACTGGACCCCTAAATTACATCATACACAAAATCAATTCAAAATGGATTACAGAATTGAACTTAAAACTTGATACTATAAAACTCTTAGAAGAAAACCTAGGCAATAAGCTCCTTGACATGAATCTTGGTGGTGATGTTTGTTTCTGGCACCAAGCAATTGTCCCCGATTTGTTAAAGACCACACTTAGATGTTATTAAATAACAAAGAATTTCTATCCTATCAATTTCTATTCTATTAAATTGTTAGAGGGTGAAAAACACAAGGACTCTTCCATTTTCCACAGTTTCTTACAATGGTGAAATACCCTCACTGAAAGGTAAAACCATCTTAAAAAGGAAGTGGCTCCCACCACCTTTTAGATTTAATTAAATCTAGTAAATAAAAACTGGTGGTCACATTTCTTACTCAGTACACTTCATTCAGGGCTGCTGACTAGTATCTCCTTCAAGAAACTTGCCCTGACCATCCCATTCAAAAGGGCACCCCCATCGCTCACTCTCTGTCTCTATGCTTTATAATTCTTTTTAGCACTTACCACTAGCTGGAATAATATACATTTTCAATTCTCTTTCTCTCCCACTAGAACATAAACTCTGTGAGGGCAGGAATGATTCTGTCTTGTCCAGCAGCAATAAAATAATACTGTATGTTCCAAGACAGAACAACAGTAGATATTCAATAGTTGTTGTGGAATGATTCTCTCATTTATTTTGCTTATTTAAAATAAACCATCATTTCTTTTATGTCACAGCTCTCCTAATCCTCTAGTCATTTGCAAATTATTGACAACTTGATAAAAGAACTTACAGGATGAGAATACCTAGAAGCAAAAAGCAATTAGTGATTGCTGTGAAATAAAACTAAAACATTCTAAATGTGTATGCATATCAATGGGAAAATTAAATTTGATTTATAAAAATGTAACTATGGGCATACTTGTGACTTCTTATATATAAATCAAGGCACTGATATTTTCTTATGCTTTGGTAAACTGAGTCTGGGTCCTCTTCCATTGTTGTCAGTGGACATGGACAACTTCCGATGACTGTCCACAGTCCACACACTCAAGTCCAGGGAGTACAGAACGCCCACTCAGACTCTGCTGTGCTTTACACTCAGTGTTAATGATCACGAGCTCCAATCCTCTATACTATGTCTAATAACAATTTTTGCCACACTCACAGAGTTAAAGATCCCCAAAGAGGCAATGATCCTGAAGTTTTATACTTTTCCTTAGTCTTAATCTTCTTTTGTCCAACATGAGACTTGACGTATTTTATTGTATAACATGTTTTAGCCAAACCAAACCAAAGATCTGACTGTATCTTATGTAAGTTGAATATACTGAAGTTCAAAAAACTTAGTAACTTGCCTGATGTCACAGGACTACCAAGAGGGAAATTGGGACTGTTAGAAGAAACATTTGAACACTATTTGCCAATCTTTTTCATGTCATTGTGTACACTAAAAATTCTCTGTATGTTTTGAACTGGGATCAATGAACGAGGCTTCTCAGGCCTGAGGAGATAAGCACAGGTAGTCCTGCTACCCCAGACCCTGCCCATTTGCCCCACGGTCTGAGGGGATCAATACATGGACACACCTGTCCATGATGCATTTGTAGCAGCACCACATGCCAGCCTGCACAGAAGTTGAGACCATCTCTTCTGTTCCTCTTACATCATAAGAAAACCATGAAACAGAATTAGTTTCCCTAAAGGAATATAACCATTCGGTGTTAGAACCAGAACAAAAATCTAGTGTCCTAACCGTCTCTCAGTGCTATTAACAGCAACTATGATTATGACGACAATCATAACAATGAGACCCAGAGAAGCTAATAACTTGCAAAAAGTCACACAGTAAGTGGCAGAGCTGAGATCAAGACCCAGGTCAACACCATACTGCTGTTTCGATAACACTGTTTTCCTTTGTGTACTTTCAATTAAGTGTATTTTACTTTATTCTAATTCTTTTTAAGTGTTTACTATCTTTTAACAAAGATATTTTCATTGCCCAGAACGCTTACTTCCTTTTATTACCTACACTAAACAGGAATGTACTGTATATCCAAAGCATAGTGCAAGGCATACACCAAAGCAAAACCTTTTTCGGACAAAGGTAGTTTCAGTACACCCATTTGTGGGAGGAAAAATTGAGACCTAGAAAAAATAATCAAGTCCATACACAGGGTACCATGCAAGGAATCAGAGACAAAGGCCTGAATCTAGTTCCTATGACTGCTTTGGAAATCATAACACAGAATAACAAACGACTTAGAAAATGAATAATACTGTCTTAGGAAGCTTTTTATGAGCCAATAATAAAAAAAATAATGGTTAACATTTAATGAATTCTTAGCATGTGCCAGGCATTCCAAGTATCTTGCAAGTATTAACCAATATAATATTCAAAAGACCCCTATAAGTGATAAAATATAGTTATCCTCATTTTACAGAAAGGAAATCGAGGCACAGATAATTTGCCCAGTAGGTAATACCCAAAGTCAGGAATTAAACACAGGCCGCCTGGCCTCACAGTCCACAGTATTCACCAAGATGTTATACCACCTCCCTTGTGAAACTCAAAGGGGCAGTTGTGATTTTGTGAGTGGAAGCACACGTGTGCAGGCAGGTATGCGTGTGTGTGTGTAAGTGGTAGGTGAATTTCACTGGAGAAAAATCCTCTCCCCAAACAAACAAAAACCTCTTCCATAAACTGGTAGGGCGCCGAATCAGAAATAAGCCATCAGGCTTCCGCTGGCTGCAGGAAGGCTCAGGCTGTGAGGGCACCCAGTGGTTTTCTCTTCTGCTTCACTAAGTTTCCTGCCTGCCCTTTGGGGCCCTTCACGGAATTAAAATAATGGAGGAAACATCTGTGAATGGAGTTGGAGCCAAAGTGGTAAAAATTGTGCTTACAGAACTTATTAACCTGGTTCTTTCCAGCATCTGAAAACCTCAGAAGGCAATACTGGAAGGCAGCCTGAGCTATTCAAAGAGTAAATGTTCATTTCCAATTTTTCATTTAGTAGTGGGTTTTTTTTTCCATAATAAAATAATCAAGGCTCTTTTTTCCCTAGGAAAAGGATGTTTTCTATATATCAATTACATTAACACATACTACTTCAATTAAGCCATCATCTTTGTTTCAGTTAAGACATCAAGTAAATTTCCATTTCAATTTAGCCATTTCTCCTAAAATCTTTTCCTACTGTGTCTGTTTCACAGTCAACAGTATGAGAAAGCAAACATTTTAAGCACTAGGGAAGCCCGTATGGAAAGGACCCTTAAAGCAGCAAAGGCGGCTACACAAAGGGCGAAATCAAGGGTGACCAGAGCTCTCCAGTGTGGACTCTGCCTGCAAAGGTGTTCATCCAGCACTTCAAAAAGGAGCTGGAATTAACAGAAGTTTAGGCCATTTGCTATTGCATTTTAAATTAGCCTAGAGTGAATCACACATATTTCTGTCAAAGGATTTAGCATACCCATTCAATCATTAATAACGAAAACAAAGTTTAGGGAAGATATGATCCAGACTGGGCTTCCGAGGTGGCACTAGTGGTAAAGAGAGTGTAAAGTCACTCAGTCGTGTCCGACTCTTTGCGACCCCATGGACTGTAGCCCACCAGGCTCCTCTGTCCGTGGAATTTTTCAGGCAAGAGTACTAGAGTGGGTTGCCATTTCCTTCTCCAAAAGTGGTAAAGAACCTGCCTGTCAATGCAGGAGATATAAGAGACTAAGGTTCCACCCCTGGGTTGGGAAGATCCCCTGGAGGAGGTCATGGTAACCACTCCAGTATTCTTGCCTGGAGAATCCCATGGACAGAGGAGCCTGGTGGGGTTTAGTCCATAGGATTGCACAGTCGACCACAACTGAAGTGACCTAGCAGAAGTGACTGTAGTTATCTTTGTCTCAAACTGCTTAACACTACTGGTCCAGATTGCCAATACATGATGCTTCTGGTTGTACATGAGTTTAGGGATTTTCTGGGATCCAAAGGAGCCCGTGACAGGAGAGCTAAACTGGCAGCCAAGTGCCAAGCCTCAAGTGATGGGAGCTACAGCAGGGCTTGGGGAGCAGGCCAGCTCTGGATCCGAAGAAAAAGGGCCTCCGATTCGAATACTAAATGGCTACAAGGCGTTCCTACTTTGAAAACTGTAAGTGAAAAGGGATGCCCCCACATCACAGATACTGCTGCACGTGTCACCAACCTCCCCCTCCCCCGAAGTGCTGTGTTCCTCTGTCACACACAAGGTCAACAAGAACTGCTAGCAAGAGTCCCCCACCCTGCGGACTCCTGCACTCTTAGCCATGAAAGAGGGAAAGAGCACAGCTGGTGGCTTCCATCCAGGTGAGGTTTCCAGCAGCAATGTGCTGAAGTACCACTTTTGGGGCTTGTAAACTGAGAATCTGAGAATCTCTTATAAATTGAGAATATCAATCCAGCCCCCTTGAAGAGTCATGACCCATGAGCTTCCCTTCCTATGAAACCTTAAGGGAGAAAGTATTTTTTTAAAAAATCCATAGTTTAATCAGAAATAAAGATGTAGAAAATAAACTAATGGTTACCAAGGGTCAGTTGTTCAGTCGCCCAGTCGTGTCCGACTCTTTGCGGTCCCATAGACTGCAGCATGCCAGACCTCCCTGTCCCTCGCCATCTCCCTAAATTTGCCCAAGTTCATGTCCATTGCACCGGTGATGCCATCCCTCCATCTAATCCTCTGATGCCCTCTTCTCCTTCTGCTCTCAATCTTTCCCAGCATCACGGATTTTTCCAATTTTTCTGACTGGCTGTTGGTATCAGGTGACCAAAATACTGGAGCTTCAGCTTCAGCATCAGTCCTTCCAATGAATATTCAGGGTTAATTTCCCTGAAGATTGACTGGTTTGATCTCCTTGCCATCCAAGGGACTCTCAAGAGGCTTCTCCAGCACCACAGTTCGAAGGCATCAGTTCTTTGGTGCCCTGCCTTCTTTACAGATCTGCTCTCTCACCACCATACATGACCACTGGGAAGACCATAGCCTTAACTATTTCTACCCCACTATACCAGGGTATAGTGGGGCTAGGAATAAATCAGAAGATTGGGATTGACATATACACACTACTACATATAAAAAAGGTAACTAATAAGGACCTGCTGTATAGCACAGGCAACTCTACTCAATACTCTGTAATGACCTATATTGGAAAAGAATCCAAAAAAGAATGAATATATGCATACGTGAGCTTCCCTTGTGGTTCAGCTGGTAAAGAATTCACCTGCAATTCTGGCAGGGTTCGATTCCTGAGTTGGGCAGATTCCCTGAAGAAGAGAAAAGCTACTCACTCCAGTGTTTTGGCCTGGAGAATTCTATGGACTGTATAATCCATGGGGTCACAAAGAGTTGGACACGACTGAGCAACTTGCACTGTCACTTTCATAACTGATTTACTTTGCTATACAGCAGAAACTAACACAACACTGTAAGCCAGCTATACTCCAATAATTTTTTTAATCCATAGTTTAAAAACAAAAGCAAAACTATACCTCAATGAGGCTGAAACAGTAGTAATGAACACTGCAACCTACAATATGAGTGGTGGTACTGAGACCTCATGTTAAGAGCCAATTATTATTACCAATTTTCCACAGACATGTCTTTTCCTCTCTGCGTAGGAAGCATATTTAGGCTCATTTCCAAGACCACCAATATGGCTGCCATTTGGAAAATCACATTTCCTGTATCCTGAGAGAGAGGCTCAGCCCAGCCCCCTCTGCTGTGGCACCCCTGCCGGCTTGTTCCATCCTGTCCCAGTGTCAGTATGCCCCTGAGTGCCCAGAGCCCATTCGTTCCCCCTAAATTAGAATCCAGCCTGGTTTTACCAGGGAGGGATTCAATGCTGTTTCCAGCAGAACCAAATGATCATCACCTGCTCACTCAGGCAGCAGTTCTAGGAAGAGGTTCTGGTACTATCCGAGAGGCTGAGAGAGGCCTTAACGTCGCCCGTAATTCCAGGATGCCCAACTCCAGCTCCACTTTGAACACAATGGCAGAAACAGTGGGCTGGTGTGGTCAGCAATGTCTCCTTTTCTAGTCCTTACCCCTCCTTATCCATTTCCAACAACTTCTCTTTTGGAGGTAATCACCTCCAACCTTTAGGATTCAAAAAGGCTGCAGTGCTAACAGGGACTGAACTATCATCCTCGAAAAGGCTGTTTTGATATGAACTATACTTGTAAGAAAAAATACATAAGTGATTTTCCTTGAAAAATGAAGGAAGACACAGGACAGGTCATTAAATAAAATAGTTAAGAACTTTGGAGAGAAAAAGATGGATTGGCCTCAAGCCAAGTACAAAAATAGATTTCCTGTCATTTTTCCTGTGACTTGACATTGTCTATGGAAACTGTCAACCAATGACTACAGGAAAATTTCTTACATACCACCCAGTTCTAGCTTAAGAGTGCAAATATCTTTGTTCTCAGAGCCCACTTATCTCCTGGAGAGTTGCCTTTTTCCAACTAGCTTGATACTGGCCAATATGACGTGAGTCTCAATAAACACTGAGTGTTGGACTGCTGATTTTCCTAAGGATTCTAGGAAAGAAGCCTTCTCTTTCTTCATCTTTCTACCAATATGCTTTGTATTTCAGGCTACTGATCTCTTCACAGAACTCAATCCATCAAGCTAAGGCATCACCATGTTTTCTTTTTCATAGGATTCATTCTTTGCCTTAGAAAATTCACAGGGAAAAGAACAGGGAAAGCCAACATACACATTGAAGGATGCCCATTACTTACCTCAGTGACTAATGTGGTTTCATGCTCTTAAGCTGGATATTTTAGAGACTGAGGGATATATCATACTTTGGCTCCTGTACAGAAGGCAGTATTTCTAAATACATCACATCATCAAGAGATTTCCATCTCAACAACAGATCTCTATAATGTACTTGGCTATTAGAGTCTTTACTACCATAATAAATAAGACATGATTAATCTGAGCTATAAAAATAAATTATAATAAAACCATAATCTCTTGTATTGGCATAGAGGTTTCCCTTAGTTTTGTAAAAAAAAAAAGAAAATTGTACACAATTTTTACACAAGCTCAACAATTTTAGAAATGCAAGGACTTCAAAAAAGAGGAAATGGATTTATCACTACCTGACTTTTTATGAACTTTTTAGAGGTTAACAAATGAAGAGACAGAAGTTGAGAAAAAGGACCAAGTCTCCGTTGATCAGTGGTAGAGTTTGATGAGAACCCACATCACGGCACAAGTGATTTTCTACCTTTGTCTATGACCTGTGTTCAAGTTCAAAGGCCACTGTACATCTTTGTCATGTTGACACTTCCCAGGAAATTCTTTTGTCCCGTTTACCACTGCGGCTGGGAGAAATCCCCAGGCAGAAAAACTCCAGTTCAGGAGCATTTGGTTAAATAATGTCTCGGCCCCTGCAACTCGAGGAGGCACAGAAGCAGAAAGAAGGCCAGCCCGCCCCACATGCTCCAGTGCCCCGGGTCCACCCACTGGAAGAATTCAAGAAGCCTGGCATGGAGGTAATTTCGCAGCCTGCTGTGTTCTCAAACAACGGCCCGTAAACAATGATTGGCCAATTTCATTCTAATCTTCCCAATTTTGCTCTAATTAAAATCAAGCTGTAGCTTTCAAACAGTTTAATTAAGGCTGATTGGGAGAAATGGGGAGGGGAGACTCAAGCTTAAAGGAGGAGGACGGGAACCCTGGTGAACCTCGCACTGCATGGCCCGGGCTCAGGGGTGTGGAGAGGGTGTTGAGAGTGGTTACGCTTGCAGAGTCAACAGGGTATACAGCAGACATGGTGAAACGAAGGACCAGTGAATCTATGAGACCAGAAGGAACTGAAAAAGGGAGCTAAGACCTGTATTTTCCAAGGCACAGAAACCCAGCTCTGTCCTGACCTCCAAACCTGCTCCCCACAGCTCATCTTTTTAACTGCGGAGAAAATAGCTTTGTTCACTACTCTTCACCTCCTGTTGTGCTTGTCTTTGCTCAGCAAGCTGACAGCCCATGCCAGGCTTCTCCCCAGCAAACATCCACGGGCTTCCCATCATCTATTTAACCCCAAGAGAAATCCCCCTAACTGGCAGTTCCTTCTGTTATTTGACAAGTTTATTCCTGTTGTAATGAGAAAGCCCTTCTGGTATTTGGGTGCATTTGCTTTTTATACAGACCACTCTTCTTTGGATTAACTGTTTTTAGTTCCTTCAGTACAGTTTCCAGATCCCTAGGCCATCTAGTCAAAGCTATGGTTTTTCCAGTAGTCATGTATGGATGTAAGAGTTGGACCATAAGGAAGGCTGAGTGCCTAAGAACTGATGCTTTCAAACTGTGGTGCTGGAGAAGACTCTTGAGAGCCCCTTGGACAGCAAGGAGATCAAACCAGTCAATCCTAAAGGAAACTAACCCTGCATATTCATTGGAAAGGCTGATGCTGAAGCTCCAATACTTGGGCCCCCTGATGCAAAGAACTGACTCACTATAAAAGAAGCTGATGCTAGGAAAGGTTGAAGGCCGGAGGAGAGGGGGACGACAGGATGAGATGGTTGGATGGCATCACCGACCCAAAGGACGTGAGTTTGAGCAAACTTTGGGATATAGTGAAGGACAGGGAAGCCAGGCGTGCTACAGTCCATGGCGCCGTAAAGTCAGACACAACTTAGCAACTGAACAACAGAAAATGTAGCTATAAGATACTGCCTTTTAGCCTGAGCTAAAGGCACAATAAGCATCACTGGCGGCTGCTGCTAAGTCGCTTCAGTCGTGTCCGACCCTGTGCGACCCAATAGACAGCAGCCCACCAGGCTCCTCTGTCCCTGGGATTCTCCAGGCAAGAATACTGGAGTGGGTTGCCATTTCCTTCTCCAAAGCATCACTGGAGGAAAGACCTAAAGGCCCCTGTGCAGACACACAACCTGCCGTATAGCTAACTCAGCCAACCTACAGGTGCTGAGTGAGCAAAATGATTATTGTTTTGAGCTACTGAGTGTGGGGGATAATTTTATATCCATATCCATGACCATAATTAACTGATACACAACACAAACTTGTCTTATTTTATAGTTGAGCTAGCTGAGACTCAGATAATTTAAGTATCTTCATCAAAGATAATAACCAACCAAAAGTGAGGATAGGTCTTCCCTAATGGTCCAGTGAGTAAGAATCTGTTTGTCAATGCAGAGGACACAGGTTCGATCCCTTGTCCGGGAAGATTCCACATGCCATGTAGCAACTAAACCTATGTGTCTCAACTACTGAGCTCAAGAAGCCACCACAATGAGAAGCCCACACACCACAACTAAAGAGTAACCCCTGCTCGCTGCAACTAGAGAAAGCTCACACATAGTAACAAAGACCCAGTGCCTGCAAAAATAGATAAATATAATTTTTTTTAAAGTGAAGATCATCTGTGATCTTTCTCCTATACACATTTCCTTCACTGATGCACCTGAATATTGCATATCTTTTTTGAGACAAATATTTTGGGCTAACAGTAATCTCATGGTGAACCAGACACCTCCACATTTTTTTCCAACCTCAGACATTTTTTCCACAGCTAATCCAGGATTCCTATACTCTATTTGTGCAGTTGACATTTTGAAATTAAATTTAGGGCTCTCCATTTCCCCCTTTTCTTACATTTCTCTCCTTTGTGGAAGAGACTGGAAAGTTGTTCTGTAAGTAATTTCATTTTCCTCCTGAACTCACAGATAGTTTTCCCAGCTTCCTCTGCATTTAAGCACATGGCTGAGTTTTGGCCAGTGGAATATGAACCAAGATCTAGCCCCCAAGACTACCCATAAAATCATTCATGTTCTTTCTCTTTCCTTGTTTAGTAGGATCCACAGGGGAACTCTGAGGCCCGAAGTAATGACAGCGCCTGGATAGGTAGAAAGAGTCTTGGTTCTGAATGATTTCATGGGGCAGTCTCCTTCTAACCCAACCACAAATTGCACTGGACATGAGCAAAAATAAATAAATAAACATGATTTAAGTCACTGAGATTTGGGGACTATTTGTGCCAGCAGTTAGCCAACTCTAATTCCACCTTGATTGTTCAGACACACAACCTGTGCACACATACAACCTGTAGCACAGAAAACTGAACCAACCTATAGATGCTGCATGAGAAAAATGATTATTGTTTTAAGCTACTGAGTTTGGGGGATATTTTTATAACCACATTCGTGGCTGCAATCTCATATTGAAGCCTGGAAAGTAATCCTCACTTGATATTATTACTTATCTGGATAAGTGTGTGTGTTGTGTGTGTTAAGTTGCTTCAGTTGTGTCTGACTCGCTGCGGTCTTACAGACTATAGCCCACCCATGGGGTTTCTCTGTACATGGGATTCTCCAGACAAGAATACTGAAGTGGGTTGCCATGTCTTCCTCTATGGGATCTTTCTGACCCAGAGATTGAACCCATGTCTCTTATGTCTCCTGCATTGGCAGGCAGGTTCTTTACCACTAGCACCATCTGGATAAGGGTCCCTCTCAATTATCTAATTCTATTGCCTATGTGGTCAAACATCCATGCTCTCATATCGCCCCAGTTCAGTAACATTCCCATATGGGGGTCTTTCGTCCTTGCTTTGTGAGTCCAAATGGAAACGATGTTGGTCTTGAGGCCTTGACTTCAATGCTGTGGGATCGTGGTGCATGAGTTGTGTTCCACAGGAAAACCACTTGTCACTGTTAAGGATTTATTTGGGCCTATCTATAACTATAAAATCATTGGATAAATTAACTCAGGATACAGTTAGGGAGAACAACAAGTAGATTTGAAGTGATAAATTTGATTAATGCATGAAGACTGCAGTAGAAAGTGTTTGAAGGGCTTCCCCTTCTTTGTTACATCTTTTTCAATGAGTCTTTCTTCATTTTCTCTTTCTTCCTAAGATTTTCCACTCTATTGCTTTCCATATTTATTCTCAAGAGATCCCTCACAAGAAGAATATGCACTTATCTTGAAATAAACCAAATTTATTTTTTAGTTATCACCAAATAAGCCTATAAAGAAAGTCCTATTATTCTACACCCATTTGATTGATACAAAATATGAAGCTCAGACACAAAACAAGTTGTACAAGTTCACACAGCTAGAAGCAGTAGCAGGTCAGTTTAAACCCACATAGTATAAGTATAGAGGCTGGAACCTCACCTGCTTGCTTTCTGCTTCATCTAATTCAGTCCCAGAATACCCTACTCTTAGTGAGTGACTTCGTTCTCTTATTATATCCTTACATATGTTAGACATGGTACTAGGATCTAAAGCTACAAAGGTGAAATACATGTTTTTTGTCTTCAGGAGCTCACAGCCAAGTGAAGAGCAAACAGAGATAGTCAAATAAATAATGAACTAAATGTACAAAATAAGTTCTAAAGCAGAAATATGAACAGGTGATGGGGAACCAGATGTAGGAATAACTAACTTGTCTGTGGGAGCCAGAGAAGATGCTATAGGGAGGTGATATTTAGATGGGCTTGAAAGGTGAGTTAGAGCTTCGCTGGTAGAGAAAATGGCAAGAGCTTTCCTGGAAGAGGGAATGGGACATGGAAAGGCACATGGGATCTTAGGAAGTCTTCTGCACCTGGGCAAATATGGAGATGCTCACTGAGACTGAAGTAGAGGGTAAGCAGGAAGAAATATAGAGAACAAGCAGGTGGGGCATGATCTGTGGCACAAGGTCAGAATTCATGGAATATCTGTTGAAATAGTGAATGGATGGATTTAGACGAGACTTTCATGTTTAGAAAGCACACTTGGGTTTTATCCTTTGGGCGCAGAGGGCCCAACAGAGGATTTTAGGCAGGTTGGATTAGAGAAGAGAGAAAAGGCCAAGTGGTAAATGAAGCTGGGACAAGAGAGAAGAGCATGGCTTTGAAAGGCAGTGCTGAGATGAAAGCCACACAAGTCAAACGGAAGATGGAGAAGAGGTGGAAGTTATAGGTGACTGGTCATGTCAGGAAGACAGCAAATAATATGGGAAATGCAACAAGTGCAGTGGAGAACAGGATGAGGCCATTCTGGCTATGACTTTAACACAAACTAAGTCTAGGTGTATAGAATCAAATCAAGTGGGAGGTGCAATTCTTTGAAAAGCTGAGAAAAAAAAGTTAGGACTTTTCCCCCCTACATTTCACTTGAATGAAAAATCTACATTCATTCTCTCACCATAAACCCAGAAAGAGAAATGCCAGGCTGGATGAATCACAAGCTGGAATCAAGACTGCTGGGAGAAATATCAATAACCTCAGATATACAGAAGATAGCACCCTAATGGCAGCAAGCAAAGAGGAAATAAAGAGGTTCTTGATGAAGGTGAAAGAGGAGAATTGAAAAGTTGGCTTAAAACTCAAGATTCAAAAAACTACAATCATGACATCCAGTCCCATCACTTCATGGCAAATAGATGAATAAAAAATGGAAACAGTGACAGACTTTATTTGGGGGGGCTCCAAAATCACTGTGGATGGTGACTACAGCCATGAAGTTAAAAGACATTTTCCCCTTGGAAGAAAAGTTATGACAAACCTAGACAGCATATTAAAAAGTAGAGACATCACTTTGTCAACAAAGTCCATCTAGTCAGAGCTACGATTTTTCCAGTAGTGATGTATGGATGTGAGAGTTGGACCATAAAGAAGTCTGAGTGCCTAAGAATCGATGCATGCTTTCTAACTGTGGTGCTGGAGAAGACTCTTGAGAGTCCCTTGGACTGCAAGGAGATCCAACCAGTCAATCCTAAAGAAAATTAACCCTTAATATTCATTGGAAAGACTGATGCTGAAGCTCCAATACTTTGGCCATCTGATGGGAAGAGCTGACTCATTGGAAAAGACCCTGAGGCTAGAAAAGATTGAGGGTGGGAGGAGAAGGGGGTGACAAAGGATGAGATGGTTGGATGGTCTCATCGACTCAATGGACATGAGTTTGAGCAAACTTCAGGAGATAGTGAAGGGCAGGGAAACCAGGCGTGCTGTAGTCCATGGGGTCACAAAGAATTGGACATGACTTAGCAACTAAACAGCAACAAAAACTCACAACATATTTCCCACTTTTCTTGTAGAATTGATGCTTCAGGTCCTGAATAGAGTTACCACATTTTCTGAGGTGTGCCATGACCTACATCACTAATTTTCAAGAACTTCACAGAATACAGGAAGTTAAAGAAAAATCTGTGGAGAGGAAAAGTGCTTGGTCTGAGAAACTCCAGATACTGATCTGTGACAAAAGTCTTGAGCACTTTGAAAGGTGACTAAGCAAGCAAGCTCTCCAGGAGCCAGAATAAAAACCTTATGTTGACATCAATTTCTTGTTTATTATCTCTTTCCTTGTTTACCAGAACCCAGAACTCAGAGGCCCTAGGTGATGACAGAGTGATGGGATATGAGTCTTAGTCCTGAATGAGATCATGAAGGTCCAAGATGGAAAAGAGAAAGTTGGGAAAAAAGAAACAAGGACAACAAGCAAGTTTGAGAGACATAATATGAAAGAAGGGGAAAGAGAGAGAAAAGAGCTTCTGGAGGGAAGTCTCAGTATGCTAGTAAGTCAAAGAAGCACAGAGAATAATAACTGTTTTCAAGTGTCTGGAGACCTCTTTGTGAAGAAGAGGCATTTTCACTTATTCTAGATAAACAGGAGAAAGCAGACTCGGAACCAGTGAGTAGAATTATGAAAAAAAAACTGAAATTCAGTTTCATAAAGATCTGTAGAGTGTTTGGGGCTACTGGATGGAAATTGGCTTCAGAAAACACTCAGGACTGGACCTGCCTGAGCCAAGGCTGGTTGATGACTTTCTTGGGGATTTATGGAGTGGTTGTCTGCCTTGGGTAGGAAATAAATGGTTTTAAAGTTTGCTTATGGAACTCTCTTCTACTGTTGGTGGGGATGTAAATCAGTACACTCACTATGTATGACAGTATGAGGGTTCCTTAAAAAAAAAATAGAATTACCATATGATTCAACAATCCCACCCCTGGGCATATATCCAGAAAAATACAAAAGCTCTAATTCAAAAAGATACATGTACCCCAACATTCACAGCAGCACTAGTTACAATAGCCAAGGCATGGAAAGTAGAGACATCTTGAGAGTCCCTTGGACTGCAAGGAGATCCAACCAGTCAATCCTAAAGAAAATTAACCCTTAATATTCATTGGAAAGACTGATGCTGAAGCTCCAATACTTTGGCCATCTGATGGGAAGAGCTGACTCATTGGAAAAGACCCTGAGGCTAGAAAAGATTGAGGGTGGGAGGAGAAGGGGGTGACAAAGGATGAGATGGTTGGATGGTCTCATCGACTCAATGGACATGAGTTTGAGCAAACTTGAAGCTCAAAGGTGACCTAAATACCCATCAACAGAGGGATGGATATAGAAGATGTGGTACATATGCACAGTGGAGTATTACTTGGCCTATAAAAATGAATGAAATAGTGCCATTTGCAGCAATGTGAATAAACCTAGAAACTATCATGCTTAGTAAAGTCAGAAGAGAAAGACAAAACCATATGAGACTGAAACCTAAATACCCATCAACAGAGGGATGGATATAGAAGATGTGGTACATATGCACAGTGGAGTATTACTTGGCCTATAAAAATGAATGAAATAGTGCCATTTGCAGCAATGTGAATAAACCTAGAAACTATCATGCTTAGTAAAGTCAGAAGAGAAAGACAAAACCATATGATAACACTTATATGTAGAATCTAAAAAAGTGATGCAAATGAACTTATTTACAAAACAGAAACAGACTCACAGACATAGGAAACAAACATATGGTTACCAAAGGAGTACACAAGGCTGTATATGTCACCCTGCTTATTTAAATTGTATGCACAAAATCCTTCAAACTTGGCTTCAGCGGTATGTGAACTGAGAACTTCCAGATGTACAGCTGAACTTAGAAAATGGAGAGGAACCAGAGATCAAATTGCCCAAATCTGTTGGATTCTAGGAAAAGCAAAGGAATTTCATAAAAACATCTACTTCTGCTTCATTGACTACACTAGAGCCTTTGACTGTGTGGATCACAACACACTGTGGAAAATTCTTAAAGAGATGGGGATACAAGACCACCTTACTTCCTCCTGAGAAACCTATATGCAGGTCAAGAAGCAAAGGTTAGAACTGGACATGCAGCAACAAATTGGGAAAATAGGGAAAGGAGTACATCAAGGCTGTATACTGTCACCCTGCTTATTTAACTTATATGCAAAGTACGTCATGCAAAATGCTGGGCTGGGTCAAGCTGGAATCAAGATTGCCAGGAGAAATATCAATAATCTCAGATATGCAGATGATACCACCCTAATGGCAGAAAGTGAAGAGGAACTAAAGAACCTCTTGGAGAAGGTGAAAGAGGAGAGTTTAAAAGCTGGCTTAAAACTAAAGATTCAAAAACTAAGATCATGCATCTGTTTCTGTCACTTCATGGTAAATAGATGTGGAAACAATGGAAACAGTGACAGACTTTATTTTGGGGGGCTCCAAAATCACTGTGGACAGTGACTGCAGCCATGAAATTAAAAGACACTTGCTCCTTAGAAGAAAATCTATGACAAACCTAGACAGCATATTAATAAGCAGAGACATCACTTTGTCAACAAAGATCTGTCAAGTCAAAGCTATGGTTACTCCAGTAGTCATGTACGGATGTCAGAGTTGGACCATAAAGAAGGCTGAGGGCCAAAGAATTGATGCTTTCTAACTGTGGTGCTGGAGAAGACTCTTGAGAGTCTCTTGGACTGTGAGGAGATCAAACCACTCAATCCTAAAGGAAATCAACCCTGAATATTCATTGGAAGGACTGATGTTGAAGCTCCAATACTTTGCCCACCTGATGCGAAAAGTCAACTCATTGGAAAAATCCCTGATGCTGGGAAAGACTGAAGGCAAAAAGGAGAAGGGGGTAGCAGAGGATGAGATGGTTAGATAGCATCACTGACTCAATGGACATGAATTTGAGCAAACTCAGATATAGTGAAGGATAGGGGAATCTGGCATGCTGCAGTCCATGGGGTCACAAAAAGTTGGACACAACTTAGGGACTGAACAACAACAATGTGGTGTGTGTGTGTGTGTGTGTGTGTGTGTGTGTGTGTAACTGAATCACTGTGCTGTACACTTGAAAATAACACAATATTGTAAATCAACTAAACTTTAATAAAAAATAAAAATAAACTTTCCTTCTAATTCACATTTCTGGGCACCTTGGCTCCATTCTGCCATCCCATGTTGCCAGGCTGCCCTACATCCTCAGACAGTTTCTGCAGCTCTGGGCTCTTACTCTAGATCAACCACTAAATCTGTGGTTCTTTGATTTAGTCTCCAGGCCTGCAGGCACCAGAATGGACATCGCCCTACTTGGTGGAAACAGAAGGCAGAAGAATGCATTATCAGCCTCTAGAGCCACATTTCCTCTATGGAGTCCCATTTGAGCATCAATTTTCAGATAACTGAGGCTGACCTTGAAGGACTTGACAGCCTCCTTTCCTCTGCATGTGGTCTTTATCAGACTCACCCTTTAGAACATAAACAGAACACAGCTAAGCAAAGTCTGGCTCATCACACTGAAGTTTACCTCCGTTACTAATAAACCAACTATGTGACCCCCGTCGAGGGATCATTAGGTATTTACATGCCTCTGTGGGTCCAGGAGAACTCACTCCCCAAAGAGTCTTCCTTCCTCTTCCTCCTCCGTCACTAGCATGTCCCCAGTGAGATGCAGGCACTGCCAACACGCACGGAAGATGGGAATTCTCCCAGGCACCAAGGCTGGTAATGAAGGGCTTGGTGCAAAGCTAGTTCTGGCTACCACATTTTAATCCCTCTAGGGCCTCCTGCCTGGCCAGTGAGACTGTGTGTTCATTCTGACGTCCACAGCTTGTTTGTTTTTTGCAAGGGGGAGGGAGAAAGAGGCACATTTCAGGGCTCAGGGGAGAGCCTGTCATGGTGGCAGAACCAGCGAGCATTAAACAAGTGCAGAGGGCAACATACAACACCAAGAGGGAGCTCTGCCAGATTCTGGCATCCTCTCTAAGCCACGGTCCAGGTGGATAATCTGCTCACACTGTTCCTACAAATTCTAAGGCTGACTTGGGAGTCCCAGCCTCTAGGTCTCTTTCACAGCTTCATCTGATTCCATGATGCACTGTGGACACAAAGGGTAAGTGGGAATGACCTACAGCATATACCAATCTTGTTGTTGCATGAAATTCCACATTTACAAAGTGGTCCAATAAGCAGAAGTTATTATCCATTACCCATGGTTTATTCTGGGTGGATGAAAATATTCCTTGAAATATAAGACATTTCCAAGTGGATAGTATGTGCTTATGTATCAGTACCTACTGGATCCTAAAGTCAGGGGCTAGAGATTGGCTTAGCATCGGATTTTTATAAGCTATTGCCCAGCAAAAAAGAAAGATACTACATTTTGGAAATGGCATTAAGTGTTCCTCCAGTAGAGGATTTGATTTGCTGAAATTCGATTTACACTGCACCCTTAGAGAAATACACCACAGTGCAAAGCCGACACATACAAAATTCTCTGTGGGTGAGCTTCTCCAGGAAGGTTCATCTGTAGCTTCCTCCCACTAAGGGTTCCCCAGAGTCCAAGTACAGATGGAGAGCTCAGGTGGAAACACAGAAATACAGGGTCTTTGAGTGGGATGAGACACTTTCTAACCCTCTGAGACCCATCTTCTCCATCCCAAGGATCTGCCAAAATGCCAGAAGGAAGAGTAGGAGGGGCAGAGAGCACAGGTAGTTATAAGAGCAGGCACCATTTCTCTTGGAGTGTTAAAAATCCCAGGTTCAAAAAAAAAAAAAAAAAAAGAATCCCAGGTTCATATTGTGTATTTGATTCAATAATAATCATATAATGGTCAGATCCTCTACTGTATTGAGTATTGGCTCTTCCTCTTACCAGTTGTGTAACACCCTCTAAAACCCAGTGTCTTCATCTATAAAACATGTACACCAAGAGTATCTCCCTGGTACATTTCTCATAATGATAATTTTAACATATATGAGACTCTTAATCTCAGGGTTGTGGGTCTGAGCCCCACATTTGGCACATGCCTTAGGGCTTCCTAGGTGGCACAGTGGTAAAGAATCTGCCTGTCAATACAAGATATGCAGATGAACCAGGTTCGATCCCGGGGTCGGAAAGATCCCCTTGAGGAGGAAATGACAACACACTCCAGCATTCTTGCCTGGAAAATTCCATGGACAGAGGAGCCTGGTGACCTACAGTCCCCCACAGGGTCACAAACAGTTGGATATGACTGAGTACACACATGCACAATTACATATTATTGTGCACTTAGTAAGATTTTAGGAACATTGTGAACATTCAATATATATAGTCAATACTTATTATTGTTATTACTATGTCACTATATACAGAGAATACTTTCTTATAATTTATGCATTTTCCCTTTCAAAACAATCTTCCTTCTTTGCCCGCTTACTCCTTTCATCCCACGAAGGAACTGGGGAGGTTGGTGACAGCCTGCTGCCCTGTGGCCCGCACTTTAATACTGTGTAGTCTACACCTTTCTTAGGAGGCCTGGTATTCCCATCTCCTTGAGAGTTTTCAACAGTTTGTTATGATCCACACAGTCAAAGGTTTTAGCATAGTCAACGAAACAGTTCAGTCGCTGAGCCGTGTCTGACTCTGCGACCCCATGGACTGCAGCACACCAGGCTTCCCTGCCCATCACTGTCTTCTGAAGCTTTCTCAAACTCAAGTTCATCGAGTTGGGGATGCCATCCAACCACCTCATCCTCTGTCATCCCCTTCTCCTCCTGCCCTCAATCTTTCCCAACATCATGGTCTTTTCCAATGAGTTGGCTCTTCTCATCAAGTGTCCAAAGTATTGGAGCTTCAGCTTTAGCATCAGTCCTTCCAATGAATATTCAGGATTGATTTCCTTTAGGATTGACTGGTTTGATCTCCTTGCAGTCCAAGGGATTCTCAAGAGTCTTCTCCAGCACCACAGTTCAGAAGCATCAATTCTTCGGTGCTCAGCTTTCTTTATGGTCCAACTCTGACATCCATACGTGACTACTGGAAAAACCATAGCTTTGACTAGACAGACCTTTGTCGGCTATGCGGCTATATATAGCTTGTTGGCTATATATAGCTTTGACTATATGGACCTTTGAAACAGAGGTAGATGTTTTTTCTGGAATTCCCTTGCTTTCTCTATGATCCAGTGAATGCTGGAAATTTGATCTCTAGTTCTGCAGATGATACCAGTCTAATGGCAGAAAGTGAAGAGGAACTAAAGAGCCTCTTGATGAGGGTGGAGCAGGAGAATGAAAGGCCGGCTTAAAACTCAATATTAAAAAGACCCAAGATTACAGCATCTGGCCTCATCACTTCATGGCAAATAGAAGGGGAAAATGTGGAAGCGGTAACAGATTTCCTCTTCTTGGATTCTTAAATCACTGCGGATGGTGACTGCAGTCATGAAATTAGAAGATGACTGCTTCTTGGCAGGAAATCTATGACAAACCTAGACAGTGTGTTAAACAGCAAAGACATCACTTTGCTGACACAGGTCTGTACGGTCAAAGCTATGGTTTTTCCAGTAGTCATGTACAGATGTGAGAACTGGACAATAAAGAAGGCAGAGTGCCGAAGAATTGATGCTTTACTGTGGTGTTGGAGAAGACCCTTGAGAGTCCCTTGGACATCAAGGAGATCAAACCAGTCAATCTTACAGGAAATCAACCCTGAATACCCTTTGGAAGACTGACACTGAAGCTGAAGCTCCAATACTTTGGCCATCTGATGCTAACAGCTGACTCATTGGAAAAGACCCTGATGCTAGGAAAGACTGAAGGCAGGCGAAGAGATAGATAGATGATGAGATGGTTGGATAGCATCACTGATTCAATGGACATGGACTCGGGCAAACTCCAGGAGATGGTGAGGGACAGGGAAGCCTGGCATGCTGCAGTCCATGGGGTGGCAGAGTTGGGCACGACTTGGTGACTAAACAACAACAGTCAATGCTTTGAGATCCCTGTCCACAGAAAGCTGCTGTCTCTTGTATACCCACACCCTCCAGTCAACAATCCCTTCCAGGCTTTTCTCCTGCTGAGCTGGTAGAGCTCCATCTGAGGCCACCTGCCCAGCCCATCTGCAGTATCCAATGATGCCTTCTCCGGTTGCTTCACATAGGTTTGGGCAAATCAGTCTGAGAGACCAGAAGGTTGTCTTTGAGTCAGGACAGATTGTGAGAAGAGGAATTCACACAACTGTCTCAGACTCGGGTCCAGACCTTCATCTCCAGCCCTGCTTTCTGGTGATAAATCTGTCCCACTGCCTTTGAGCACCTTGTGAGCACGCTCACCTGTTTCAAATCCCAGAGGAGAAAATGGATAACTGGCATTGGGGACCAAACTCACACCCAGTGCTTTGGTCGGCCGCACAGACCTCTGCCCACTTCCAACCACTAGCTCCCGTGAGTCTGCCTTCCTGGAGGGCAGAGCCCCCTGAGGCCTGGGCCATATCTCATTCACAGCTGTGCCCCCCGCCCTGGGGGAGCGTCCAGCACACAGAGAAAATAAACATGCGCTGAGTGAATAAATGCCCCACCACATGCCACTCACTGTTCTAAACAACGTGGACTGACATAATTTTCTTGTAGGAGATGTGGGAAGCCCTGAGGTGGGATAAATGTGGCAGAAGCTGAATAGTGAAAAAAAAAAATGGAGAATCCCTGACCCAGAAAAAGCTCTTCTCTTGAGGGGGAAAAAAAAATGAAAAGACCACGTGGCTAGCCAGTGTCCCTGTCTGTCTGCATCTGCGTCGCGACGGTTTCTAGATGAAGCCTACCTCATTCCTTTCTACATCTACGTGCCTCTAAGTAGCAATTCATTCATGAATAAAATTAATTATTTCTCAAAGCAAAAATTAATCCTCTTTTTCTCTGCCTGACTGACTCAAGATCTCTCTACTAAATCTCATCTGAAAACAAAACTGAACTGGCTTCCTCCCCCTGGCCTTCCTGGCTTTTTCCCTGCCGTTTTTTTTTTTTTTTTTTTTTTTTTTACATTTTCTATTCACAGACCACCTGTGCAATCCTACTTCAATCCCACGTGAATGACCTGGATATAGCCCCCCAGAAGACATGAGAAAATTTGAGGCAAGAGTCATTTTGTCCTTGGGGAGCATGGGACTGACATCCTGAAATTTATTCTGATAGAGCATTCATGGACCAAATCTATCCATCACTCACTGAGAATGTGCTAAATATCTTCTTCTCCCCAGAGCCGGTGATGTTACATTCTAATGTGTTTTTCCTGTGAGTGTGCTGTCACTCAAACTGGACAGCTGAACTCCTGGAAATCAGTAGAATGCTGTTTTCTTTTTTGCAGCCTGCTATGGTGCCCAGAATAATGCTTTGCACAAAGTAGATGTTCCATAAATGCTTGCAAGAGGACCAAGTGAGCAAACACACAGTATGGGAAGCTCACTCTAAATTCAATTTTTAAAGCATGGGTGACCCTGGATTTTCAGTTGAACAGGTGGCTGTATAAGATCTCAAAGCACAGCATACCATTTTCTCACCAGGTGCATATTCAAAGTCCATTTTTCCCAGGTAGAAACACAAGGAATTGCCTTTGGTCCTACCTTCTCCAGATATGTAATTACTTCTACTTCATTTTACTCATCGCTGATACAGGAAAATAACATCCCACTTCAAGAAAGAGGTTTTTTAAAACTTCACCCTGAAAGAAATCAGTGTCTAGGAGACCCTTTTGGCATTTTGGAAGGACAAGATATGGCAGAAATAAGGCAGTGGGGCAGAACAGGTGGAGGAGGGACAGTCACATGCTTCTCAGCATTTACACTGGATAACTGGAACTGGCTACTCAGCTTCTAAAGCACACCTGGTGCTCCCACACCTCTGGTTATACCACTTCTGTGTCTATGGCACTGTTCCCCAAGCTCTCCACCCGGAGAGCTCCCACTCAGCCATCAGAGTCTGGCCAAGGCATTACTTCATTGCAGCTTTCCTCAACCTTTCTGTGCAGAGCCATCTAGCATGTTCTCCAAATGCACTGGTCTTGTGAGTTCCACCAGATCAGGAGCCGTGTCCTCCCCGTTCATGATTTATTATCAGAATCTTGTAGAAGGATAAGCACAGAGTTGGCCTTCAATAAAACAGATTGAAGAGATATTGCTCTTCTCACACTCTTGAATCATCTTTGTCTGTTTGTGTGCTTTCTCCTTTCTCCAAGTAAGCAGCACACTTCCTCATTCACATAGGTCGGCTTCACTGGTCCCGGATGTTGCCGTGTTAAGATGGAGAGGAGATGATGTCCAAGGAAGAGGGTCTGCAAGGCCTGCTTCCAGGGCCTGTATGCCCTTGTAGGGCTCAACCTCCTGACACTTCTGGAATAAAATTCCTTGGGTGAAGTCCTTAGGCTAGGTCTACAGCCTAGATTGGATAGTCTATGTCAGATATTGGGCTGTACATTTAGCCAGCAGTGAACTCTTGAGGAAAGTAGATTCTAGACATTTCATTCTGTTCCCCTCCCACCTCCTCATCTCTATGGACCAAGAAAGAGTACCTGTGATGAGTCTCTAGGCTCATCACTCTGCAATGCTTCTGGTTTTGCTTTGTCTTCCTCTAGTTTTTGTACTATTTCTTCCTCTTCTTCCATCTCAAGAAACTCCCTCACCAAAACAGAAACCCAGCGAGAAGGGCAGAGATCAACCAGTTTGCTCGGGTGATGGCAGTGTTTCTGGCAGAGCTCACCTCCTTCCCTGCCTGTCCCATCCGCCTGAGAACCAGGGCTTCCCTTGTGGTGCCCTGCAGCTGCGTGATAACACAATCTTTCTCTACCTCTGCAGCCGTAATGAACACCTAAGAAATCACTGGGATTTGCCCAGGCAGACTGAGGTTGCCGTTTGTTTATGTGGATTGTGATCTCTTAATTGGAGATGGTGCCTCTCCCAGGGTTCGCTGTTTATTCAAATCAGTGTTTGTTAGTCCATGAGACATGGTCCGGATGATAAATCAGCTCTGGAGCTCCCTCTGTGATGGCTTCCACAGCTGCTCTCCGCTTCCTCACCTCTTCATCTCCCACAGGGCACCCACAGGCTGGTTCTAGGCCCTCCAGCCTTTTCTGCTTTTAAAAATCTTTTCCCCCAACTGCTTGGATCTATTCTTATGAGTTTATGTGCCTTGGCACTAATAATTCCTAAATTCAATTTCCCATGACTACTACTCCTATAAATATTCTCACTACCTCAAGTGCATCATGGAGGATGCTGCCTTAGCATGAAGCCTTCTGTCCTTCTCCACCCTGGCCACTCTGCTCTCCTCTCCATCTCCCAAGCACTTAATCTAATCAAGCTTTAATGCTATACGGTTCACGTGGGGCTCTTGCTAAAATGCATATTCTGATCTTGTAGGTTGGGACAAGGCTTGAGGTTCTGCAGTTTTCACAAGCTCTCAGGAAATGCCAATGCTGCTGGTCCACAGACCACACATGCAGCAGTATGGAAAAAATATTTGGTTTTGCCTGTGTCTCACTTCCTTCTCAGGTAAGCTATTGCCAAGCCTTGTTTTTCATCCTGGTGAACCATAAACAGATTATCTTTCCTTAAGATACCTGCTCTGGTGCCTGTGGAAAGGTTCTTTCAACAGACCTCATTCAGCATACCATCTGATTCTATCCAAGTTTGTCCTATTGGATGTTTCCAGATGCACCTGCTAAAACACATTTCTGTTTCTACACTACCTACCTTTGGGTACCACTCCGACCTCTTGGTTTTAAGCTTTGTTCTACTTTGGTTCTCAAAATTTGCAAACTCTGTCCAGAATATGATAAAAATATAAAGGCCTTTTTTACTTTTATTTTTTTAAAATGAAGATATCTATTAATTTTTGATTTGTTGTCCTCTCAAAAGACTTCTAACACATCACCAGACCCTTCTTTTCTAAAAGAGAGACAGATAGAGATGGAGGCATTGATGACTAAGGTGAATAATTTGGAATTATACCTGGCCGTGCTTTTTTCTTCCAAGCACCATATCACACTCATTGTTCTATACTATTTCTAACTTTCTCTCTTCATTTTAATTTATTCTTTCCGAGTTTTAAGTGTTTCATCATAGCGGCTTGGATTTTTTCCAATCCCATGATTATCTCTCTATTAAAGCCTTAATACAAAAAGAAATTAAAAAAAAAAAAACCCAGACTGCTCATTACTTTGATTTGTAGCAAAGAGAGAATGGAACATTACCTCTAGAGTGTTTCGAGAAACCATATTTACATTTGCATCAGCTCAATTTAGGTGCCTGATTAGGTTGCGCGTTATGAAGAAGATGCATTTACCAGTCAAAGGGAAGTGTCGTGGTCTAGAGTTATGAGCCGGAGATTTCAAGTCAGGAGCCATGAGTGTTATTTCTGGCTGTGACTGGCCACCTCTCTGACCTTGAACAAGTCCAACTCACTGCTTTGAACCTAAGAGTCCCCACCTGCCTCACAGGGTTGGTGTGAGAGGCAGATCACTTAAATGTTTATTGTACTGAGGGCTAAAGAGTAGAGCAAATGTGGGCATTCAAGGGTCACAAATGGAATTAGAGACAGATTCTCTGCTCTTACAGCTCTTACCACTAGCCTGTTAAGAGACAGTGTCTGAGAAGTGGGCTGATTGCTCAGACTTTGGTCTGACAGGTCTTGAGGAGTTGCTGAGAGGTCGGCTAATGGAATTTAAAAGCTGACCAAAAATTGAGTAAGGTGGCCAAGCCCCATCCTGCTATTTAGAAAGTTTTTGCAAGGATGTATATTGTCTCTTTTCTCAAAATGGTGCCATCCTGAGACTGTTCATGTTAGCCCTGGGACCAGGGAGCTGGCAGGGACCACTGACTCCCTTCTGTAGGACACCTCAGGGAAGGCCTGCTCGGTTGGCTATCCCTGACTTTAGAAGAAAGGTCATTCTCTGTGGTGACTCTAAAACAGGCTGGAAATAATCTAGCTCCTTCTGGTAGTCCTTAAGACCAGTAAGAGTGCACCTCAGAGAAGATTAATTCATTCTCCATTTGAGAGAGAGAGAAGGAATTAAGGTTAACACACTTTAAAAAAGAAAGCAAGAGGGACTTCCCTGGTGATTCCACTGGTTGGGACTCTGTGCTTGGAATGCAGGGGGCATAGGTTTGATCCCTGGTTGGGGAAGTTCTGCATGCTGTGGGGTAGGGCCACAAATAAATAAATTAATTAAAAAAATAGAGAAACATGAAACACTTCTCTATTTATTACAAAAAAAAAAACAACACAAGAGAACACTTTTTTCTCCTTCTAATGTAAGTTGTCAAATGCTAAGTCCTCAGCAGATGTCATCACAAAGAGAGTACCCATGGCTCTCATCTCATTATAACTTTTCCATTGGTTAATATTTATTGAGGATAATCTAATAATAGGTAATATTTATAAAGCACTATTCTAAGTGTATTACATCAATCAACTCTTAATTTTCGCATCAGTCCATTAGAGGTGGGCACTATAATTGTCCCAATTTTACAAATAAAGAAAGTGGGGAACAAAGAAATTAAATAATTATCTCAACATTATAAAGCTAGTAAGCTGAAGCTCCAGGATTAGAGTTCAGGTCATTTGGCTCCAGAACCTTCACTGTGAAGCACCTGTGCCTACGTGAATACAACTCTAAATGGAGAGAGCAATAATCTCTGGGCACCCACGGTTAGAGAGGCCAGAGCTATTTTAGAAAAACCAGTCATCTCCTCCAAGTGAGAGAACATTCTGATTTCCAAATAAGAATGGAAAAATGAAAAGAAGAGGTAGGATTTGGAGTTTAATGTTAGAACCTGGTTGTGTAGTTGTTATGATATACTCACACACAGCTAGAAAAGAAGAAGGACCTCTCTTCTGCTGTGGGAGAGAGCTTCGTGAAATTCTACACCAAATACTCTAACCCCACTGGAAAGAGTTTACAGAGAATATCAGAAATGCTCTGTGGTGAGATATCTGGCCTTCTAGACAAAATGCCCTTCTGGTCATCGGGGATGACCCTCAATATATATTCTACCAGTTTTCCATGATCTGTTCTAGTCACAGTAAGCAAGATCTTGAACTGCTTGAGGGAATCACCACTACAGACAAAAGGGGAAGGGGTAAGAGTGAGTTCTCATGGGGATAATACAGACCCCTACAACATGTGCGTCCCTGGATCCACCATGTTGCTTAATAACTAAAAAGCAGGACTCCCAGAATGCTCCTGGGGCAGCCGTGTGGGACCATTCTCTCATCGCCCCACCACTGAGTTGCAAATCAGAACACTGCATTCCCGTCAGAATGACTGGTTACTGTTTCCCCAAGTACAGGTTCAGTGCAATAACTGACCCCAGAGAAACAGAGTGGCACAGTGTAAGAGCTTGTCACATTAAATGATCAAAAAACTATTACCAACTGATGGAACTGTTGATGGTGCAGAAGTGATTCCAGACACTCCCGGGGGGCCAGCTCTGAGCTGCCACCCAGGCATTCAGTGGCTGCCAGGCTTGAGGCGGGGGCCTGATGACAAGAAACATCTGTGGAGGGGAGAAGGAAACTGGTGCTTTCACGCCTCTAGTTCCCAGAGTCCTTTGACATGAATAGTGGTGTTGGGATTCCCAGTCTGACATTTCAGTTCCCATTTACTTGAAAAAAAAAAAAAAAAAAAAAAATATATATATATATATATATTTGATGGTATCAGTGTTTTGAAAGATTTGGGGGTAAACTGAAAAGTCTGAGATAAATTAAATCTTGTTTTCCTGGACCAGAGGAATTCACCACTAAATGCATTCTAGGGTGGATTTTCTATTTTCCTTTTTTTTATTTTTTTTTTTGGAGGGATGGAAAAGGAAACTCTTTGATAAGAAGCATCACCCTGAATTTACCTTATAGAAATTTTGTGGGGAACACAGTTCTAATTTATATATTTACCAAGAGTCAAGTTAACCTCTCTCACTGGAGCAGGCTTCGCTCAGTCACTCCGCCCGAGCTGGTCTCTGCCTCAGCAGCCCTGTGAGAATTTCCACCACAGTGTTTGGAGGATGGCAAGCATCAGAGCTGCTGAAGCAGAGAGTACCAACTGCAATCCCTTCTTAGACCCGATTGGGAGAGAAATGGCTTTTGTTTCTACATACTTCTGCACCCATGAAGCACCAGCCCCTCAAACAATTCACCTTGTCTGTTTGTCTGCATCTGCCATGTGGGATTCTATGTACTAGGAGAATGGCCTCTATAAATGAATCTCTCAGTGCTGAATATGTTAAACCCTTATTTCTAAGACTCTGTACTAACCCAAACAGGTTACTGTGTAAGTAAAACAACAATAAATTAAAAAAAAAAAAACCTTAGAAACAGAAAAATATAATTACTTTAAATATAATTTAAGAACCCAAACTTTGGAGTCTGACTGCTTGGGAGCTAATCCTGGCTTCACCATTTACCAGCTCTGTGCCCCTTGACAAGTTCCTTAACTTCTCTGGACCTCAATTTTCTCATCTGTATAAGGGGGAGAATTACTGTTCTTCCCACAGAGGATTGTTAGAAAGATTAAGTGAGTTCACATACATAAGGCATGTAAACTGCTAGATCCAGAGAGGGTGAAACCTTTAGCATGTTCATAAGACTAAGAATGCATACACTCAGGTTACAGATAGCAACCTCTACCTGGCAAAAAGAATAGGTGATTTTCTGATTGTTTCTCTTTGTGTTTTTTCATATTCCATCTCCACTCCTTTCATTAGGAACTAATCTGTAATTGAAAAGTAAATGTCTTTAATTAAAAAAAAAAAAAAGTTCTAGCAAAGCTCCTAGAGCCATCTGAAGACCACAGTCAACGTGAGGAGGAAAAGGGGTTGACACTAAGGGGGAGACTGAGCTCAGGGATGAAGGGCAAGGTTGAATTCAGGGATACACTCCAGAGAGTGCTGAGGTTCACTGAGTCACCCAAGGTAAGGGTTTCAAGGAACCTTGTGCTTTTGAAGTGCTGCTCCAGCAGCCTGGAATTTGTGCCTAGTCAGACGGGCCAGGTAGGTCACATGTTTGACTTTCAGCTCTGATGCTCCTGAGGGACATGCAGAGAGGGGGCAGGAAGACACAGCCCCTTTCCTTGCACAAGGCGAGCTGAGGCTGTGGTGTTGACAAGGGTGAGAGCAGGCCCATCCCTGCCGCTGTGGGGCTCCCCCCACTTCTAAGTCAGGAACGGGAGCTGCCCTGCCTTCATTTGCAAGTGGAGGTAATTACAACTCATAAACGTATCTCACCCATTAGTTAAAACCCGTCCTCAGCATTTGACTCTGACCTCCTGCAGCAGCGCGGGCCACATGCTGACTCCATGCCGCCTGATTTGTCCTCAATTTATAAGCAGCACAACCTATAAATAGAAACCCTTTTGCTAAGTTCCCCAGGAGGCATCAGCAGGTTTTCCAGCTTGTATGTGTTTTCTTCTTGCTTTAAAAAAAAAAAAAAAAAAAAAAAAAAAAACCATGGCAAGCTTGTTCCCCCTGCCTGCTACTCCTCCAGCTCTCTCCTAGTGCAATTTGTGGTCTGCCAGCTGGCTTGGCGGTTGGCACCCGTGCAGACCCAGGCTGGCTTCGGAGGGGAGCCCCACTCACCTGTAGATCCTGTACCTAGTGGTGAAACCCTGGCGGTAGCGCTCCACGAAGTCCGTGTACTCCTGCGCGCGGTGGAAGGGGCCCCGATCGGTGAGAAGCCAGTCCAGGGGTGGCTGGCCGGCCGTGGAGGCATGATGCTCGGGGACCACAGCGGCCGCCGTGGCCGAGACAGCTAGCACCCAACCGGGGAGGCCTAGTGCCAGTAGAGTCGCCCACGGGGCCGCCACCGGCCGAAGCCCTCTAAACCGAGCGCTGCACTGCTGCCTCATGCTTCTCCCGCGCGGTTGGTGTCTTCATTCTCTCGCCACACTCTTCCGCTCTGTGCCGCTCCTCCAGGGCTTCTGGAACTGGAAAAGGGCCACAAGGAGATGTCAGTTGCACACCCTGGTCTGACCCCGTGGGCCTGGAAACATCAAACCTCCCTGGGCAGGGACCATCCTAGAAACCCTTCTTCTTAGTGATACACCTTCATTCTAGGCCTTGAGCTAAGTGTCCATGTACATTTCATGTAATTCTTAATCCTATGGGCAACACCATCATGATCATTTTACAGATAAGAAGATAAGGTGTAGTGAGATGAAGGAAGCTGCTTAAGTTCATGCAGCTTTTAAGTGAAGAAACCAGAGTTTTGACATCAAAATTGGTCTAACTCTAACTTTTACGGCGTGTTGCTTCCTTGTTTTCTATGTAAACTTGACACCATCCACATTTGTCTTCCTCTCTCAAAAATGTATATGTTCACTGTGTTCCAGTGATAGACTCATAGACTGTGTGCTGCCTCTAGAGGCTTGATGTAAAGCAAAGAGAAATCCCATTTTTCTGATGGTGAATTGTGGGTAGAATAGTGAAGTCCCATCACTGTTATGAAGCTGGATTAACTTGGGCAAATCACCACCTTTCTATGAGTTTAGTTATCTCTTACAGAAAATAAAGAGGCTTACTATGGAGAACAGTATGGAGGTTCCTTACAAAACAAAAAATAGAGTTACCATATCATCCATCAATCCCATTCCTGGGCATATATCCAGAGAAAGCCATAATTTGAAAAGATACAGTCACCCCAGTGACTGTAAGCACTATTTACAGGAACCAAGACATGGAAGCAACCTAAATGTCCACTGACAGGTAAATGGATAAAGAAGATGTGGTATATGTGCATAGTGGAATATTACCCCATCATAAAAAAGAATGAAATCATGCCATTAGCAGCAATATGGATGGATATAGATATTATCATACAAAGTGAAGTAAGTCAGAGAAAGACAAATATATCACTTATAGGTGGATTAAAAAAATAAAGACACAAATTAACTTATTTGCCAAACAGAAATAGACCCACAAACATAGAAAACAAACTTATAGTTACCAAAGGGGAAAGGGGAGTGGGGAGGGATAAATTAGTTTGGGATTAACATATACACACTACTATATATAAATAGATGAGCAACAAGGACCTACTATATAGCACAGGGAACTGTACTCAATATTTTGTAACAACTTATAAGAGAAAAGAATCTGAAAAATTATATATATATATATATATACACACACATCTATATATACACAAACACGTATATATGAAATAGCTGAGCTATTTCAAATCCTAAAAGATGATGCTATGAAAGTGGTGCACTCAATATGCCAGCAAAGTTGGAAAACTCAGCAGTGGCCACAGGACTGGAAAAGGTCAGTTTTCATTCTAATCCCAAAGAAAGGCAATGCCAAAGAATGTTCAGTCTACTGCACAATTGCACTCATTTCACACGCTAGCAAGGTAATGCTCAAAATCCTTCAGGCGAGGCTTCAACAGTATGTAAACTGAGAATTTCCAGAAGTACCATCTGGATTTGGAAAAGGCAGAGGAACCAGAGATCAAATTGCCAACATCTGGCGGATCATACAAAAAGCAAAGGAATTCCAGAAAAACATCTACTTCTGCTTCATTGACTACGCTAGAGCCTTTGACTGTGTAGATTACAACAAACTGTGGAAAATTCTTTAAGAGATAGGAATACCAGACCACCTTATCTGCCTCCTGAGAAACCTGTATGCAGGTCAAGAAGCAACAGTTAGAACTTGACATGGAACAACAAACTGGTTCAAAATTTGGAAAGAAATATGTCAAGGCTGTATATTGTCACTCTGCTTATTTAACTTATATGCAGAGTACATCATGCAAAATACCAGGATGAATGATGCTCAGGCTGGAATTAAGATTGCTGGGAGAAATATCAGTAACCTCAGATATGCAGATAACACCACCTTAATGGCAGAAAGTAAAGAGGAACTAAAGAGCCTCTTGATGCAAGAAAGAGGAGAGTGAGAAAGCTGGCTTAAAACTCAACATTTGAAAAACTAAGATCATGGCATCGGGCCCCCACACTTCATGGCAAATAGATGGGGAAAGAATGGAAACAGTGACAGACTTTGTCTTTTTGGGCTGCAAAATTACTGTGGATGGTGACTGTGGCCATGAAATTAAAAGATGTTTGTGCCTTGGAAGAAAAACTATGACAAACCTAGACAGTATGTTAAAAAGCAGAGACACCACTTTGCCAATAAAGGTCTCTGTAGTCAAAGCTATGGTTTTTCCAGTAGTCATGTACAGATGTGAGAGCTGGACCATAAAGAAGGCTGAGCACCAAAGAACTGATGCTTTCAAACTGTGGTACTGGAGAAGATTCTTGAAAGTCCCTTGGACAGTAAGGAGATCAAAGCAGTTAATCGTAAAGGAAATCAAACCTGAATATTCATTGAAGGACTGATGCTGAAGCTCCAATACTTTGGCCAACTGATGGTAACAGCTGACTCATTGGAAGAGACACTGATTCTGGGAAAGATTGAGGGCATGAAGAGAAAGGGGAAACAGAGGATGAGATGGTTGGATGGCACCATCAGCTCAATGGACATGAGTTTGAGCAGACCCCGGGAGATAGTGAAGGACAGGGAAGCCTGGTGTGCTGCAGTCCATGGGGTCACAAAGAGTTGTGGACCCTTAGGGACATGACTGAGTGACTGATCAATAGCAAATATATATATGGCTTCCCTGGTGGTTCAGACAGTAAAGAATCTGTCTGGAATTCAGGAGACCTGGGTTCAATCCTTGAGTCAGGAAGATCCTCTGAAGAAAGGAATGGCAACCCACTTCAGTACTCTTGCCTGGAAAATTCCATGGACAGAGCCTGGTGGGCTACAGTCCATGGGGTCGCAAAGAGTTAGACATGACTGAGCGACTAACACACACACACATATATATACACACTTTATAAATAAAACACTTTATATATATATATATATATATATATATATATATATATACACACATAGAGAGAGAGAGAGAGAGAGAGAGAGAGAGAGAGAGAGAGATAACTGAATCCTGTGCCATACACCTGAAACTAACACAACATTGTAAATCAATCATACATCAATTAAAAAACAAAACAATGTAGGATTAAACTATGTTTTTTACTTAAAAAAAAAAGAGGAGAAGAGAAAAAGGCTTGACTAGATGTATGGATGTGAGAGTTGGACGGTGAAGAAGGCTGAGCGCTGAAGAATTGATGCTTTTGAACTATGGTGTTGGAGAACACTCTTGAGAGTCCCTTGGACTGCAAGGAGATCCAATCAATCCATCCTAAAAGAGATCAATCCTGGGTGTTCATTGGAAGGTCTGATGTTGAAGCTGAAACTCCAATACTTTGGCCACCTCATGCGAAGAGTTGACTCATTGGAAAAGGCCCTAATGCTGGGTAGGATTGGGGGTGGGAGGAGAAGGGGACGTAGCTAGAGTGGGAAATCAAACTGCCTCATTGGCATCATCAGAGAGCAAAGTCCAGGAACATGAGGATGGCCATCACGCTCTTTCTCCTCACTGTGTTGTATGGAAGCTCTCTGAGGCCACAGCTATCTATCCTCCTTTCCTAGTTCCTGAGAGCACACAGTAGGCCTTCAGGGATGCTTCTTGAAGATATGAAAGAGTGTATTCCTGTCATGCCCTCTCTGAGTTGGAGGGAAAGTTCCAGGAAAGAAGTAAAGTTTTGGCCTTCAAAACTCCTGGTTCCCTATGACTCACCCCAGGCCTTTGCTTTCCAGTGCCTGTACTTGTCTAAGGATAACTAGTCACCTCTGTAAACCTCCGGGCAAATGCACAGGACTAACTCAATACTGTGGGGGCTCTTGCAATCCAATTCATGTCTTCCACTTTCAAAGTCTAGCACATACTGTCAGAGTCTCGCCCATCTCCCCTTACCAGTACCACCTCTGTCTGTGCTAGAATGACTTCCTATCCCCAACACCTGTAATTTGTGGACTGAAGCTTTTCTCTGGCTGCCAATCTAGAGATGGGCTCCCTGGGGATGAAGCAAAGGGTGTTAATTCCCTGACATTTCCTTTAAGGTTAGGTAAAGCGGATTTCAGCACTTTACTCACACCCACTCCCCAGGCCCCCAGATCACTCTGAAATGGCTGCAGTTCAGCACAACCACCAGACTTCCCTTGGACCAGTACAAACCCTGAAGAGGCTGCCCAGAGGCTGGGCCAAGTCTTAATCCTGGATACTCCAAGCCTAAAAGCTGGCCTGAGGCTGAGAGATCCAAGCCTCAGCATTTGTATAAGAGGTTTTCAAAAGATTTGCCATGTCTGCTGATAAGGATGAAGGGACAGAAGCAAAGGTGCCTGGGCCATCAGAGTCACTCCTCCACTCCAGATAGTAGGTAATGACAATCTACCATACTCCAGTTCATTACAACAATAAGTTTCTACTCTAAACATTTCACTGCCAGTTTACATATCCCTGAGATTGAGGCATTGAGCTAGGAAGCTGCAAAGGTAGACTATGAACCTAGATCTGTTTCCATGTCCAGACTTTGCCAAAGAATGCTTTGCTCTCAAAAGTACTATAGTGGGCAGCAAGATAGACCTGTGTTTAATGAACTGGTGGAGAGAGGGGCTGAAGGAGGAATAGTGGGTCAATACCTGTCCTACCAGATCTTAAAACGTATAATAAAATTCTAATAACTAGGTGATACTGACATACAAAGTGGGTGGGCACATCAATAAAACAGAACAGCTATCTCAGAAATACACATTATACACACGAACTTAGTGTATATGCATATATATACATATACATATATATATATATATATAAGCATCACAGATTAAATGGGAAGGGGATGGATTATTTTATACAGAATATTGGGAAATTAGTTCCAGATGGATTAAAAAAGTTAAATATAAAAAATAAAACCATAGAAAGAAGAAACATTTCCAAGAGTGTTTTTATAATAAGCAAGCATTACTTTTTAAACCAGGGGGTGGGGAAAGAGCTATAAACTAAAAGGAGGAATCAGCCTTGCACGTGGGGGGATAGGCATTTATTTTTATGGGATGTAATCTGATGAGGATGCCCAAAATATTTCTCATTTAATCATCCATGCATTCATTGCGTGAGAAACAGAAATTGAGGACTCCTAAGTGCCAGACACTCTGCTGAGTCCTGACAACATGAAAACAAGTACTCGTTACATTGTCTGAAACACTGCCTACCATCAGTGATTAGTTCCTCTTATAAAATACTGTTCTCTTTCTAAAGGCATAGTGATGGGGGCACATTCTGGGGACTGGGGCTGCTTGACACAGCAGGCCAAGGCAGCAAACACAGTACAGTAGACAAGCACTGACACGGGTAGGACACTGCAGAATGCCAGTTTCTGAAATGGTCCCCAACATTCCTGAGTCCTTCTGTTTATGTCCCGTATCATCTCCTCCCGTTGAGTACAGGCAGGCCCTGTGAATATGATGAGACATTCTTCCCATGATCAGGTTACTAATCAGTTGACTTTTAGTTAATCAAAAGGAAAAGTATCTTGGGCGGGCCTGGCTTAATCAGATGAACCTCCAAAAGAAAGTGAAGTGTCTGAGAGACTGGCTCCTGCTGGCCTGGAAGAAAGCAAACCGCTATGCTATGTACGGTCTATGGGGCTTATGCAGCAAGGGATTGTGGGTAGCCTCTAGAAACTGAATACAATCCCCAGTCAATAGCCAGTAAGAATATGGGAACCACAGTGGAACCACCTCAAGAAATCCAGTTCAGCCAACAACCTCATGAGCCTGGAAGAGAACCCTGAGCCCCAGAAGAGAACTGCTGCCCTGACTGATGCTTTGATTTCAGTCTTGTGAGACCCTGAGCAGAGAACCCAGTTAACCTGTACCTGCACTCCTGACCCACAGAAACTGTGACACAGTGAATTCATATTGCTTCATGTCACTAAGGTTGTGGTAATTCTTAACACAGCAACTGAAAAATAATAGACACATAAAAGACAATGAGGGGCTTCTGTGGTGGTCCAGTGGCTAAGACTCCGCACTCCCACTGCAGGGGGCCAGGGTTCAATCCCTGGTCAGGGAACTAGATCCCACATGCTGCCACTGGAAAAAAACAAAAAAAGATCCTACATGCCACAACTAAAGATCTTAACTGTGATAATGAAGATTCCATGTACCACAACTAAGACCCAGTATAGCCAAAAAAAGAGACAATGATACCTCTCTCCCATTCCGCATGCCTGTGAGGGTTCTTGGTGCTTTCTGGAGAAGACTAGCGGTTATTCTCAGCATGAGAAAAAGGTAGCATGGCAATTTCTTGAGTACAGTGATGATGATCATTTCCCCCACGACTGATCATCTTCACTGAGCCATACAACATCACCCCTGATCAGGTTATAGACCTCTCAAGGTCAGGGCCAGGTCTTTGTTTTTATAAAAAAAAAAAAAAACTCTAGCACTTACATAGACTTTAAAAACACAGGATGAATCAATTCCATGCATTTCATAGAGACAGCAATTAGAGCTGGTGACAACATGTGGCCCTGGCCCAGCCACTGAGCCTCTTGGTGGCCTCTGCTATAACACGGGGGGTGGCAGCCACCCCCTCCCCTGCTAATCAAGGGTTTCTAAGGACAGGTGTGAGCATGTGTGTGAAAAGCTTTGTGCTTTTTGAAAGAAGTGAGCTATATTAAGTCAACGTGTGCTTCTTGTCAGTCTTTGTAATTATGCTTTTTCAGGGCTCACAATGTGCTGGAACCTGCCTGGTTACAGGAGTATCAGCTTTAGAACCAAATAGTTTTGATTGCCGGGCTGGGTCTGCTGAGCACAGCAAGAACGCCTGAATTCAGTGCTGACGGCGCTTCTGAAAAACCTGGCCTCAGAATCATATGGTTTCCATTTCATTGGTTTTTCTCAGGAGCTGAAGACATTTTGACTAAAAAAAAAAAAAAAAAAAAATCCTTTTTCAAGAAAAGTTTTAAACATGTTTAGAGATTTTCCTTAAAAAAAAAAAAAGAATACCTAGAACATGTCCCTTCACCTTAAAAAAAAGATGACAAAATAATTGTTGCATTGACAGCTGGGTAAAAATTGGGCTTCTCCAGAATAGCTTTTGGCCATTTCCTGTTTATGCCCACAGATAACATTACTAGTAACTTTGTAATAGCAACCTGTCAAGCAAATTTTAAATATCTAGATTCTCACGTCTTGTGCTGGTACCATTAATAGTTAGCAGGTTAAAACAATTTGCACCTTCCTCATGATGCTTCAGTGTATCCATTTTGTCCTGAAACTGGCTGTGAAAGTGAAACTCCATGTTACATGTGAGTATATCAAAGTCACAGCTAAGCCAGCTTCTTGATGAAAAAAAATAGAAACTTACTTGTGAAAGCCAAATAATTTCATTTACTTAGACCCTACTCAGGAAAGTAAGGAGATCAGACCAGTCAATCCTAAAGGAAATAAAGCCTGAATGTTCATTGGAAGGACTGATGCTGAAGCTCTAATACTTTGGCCCCCTGATGTGAAGAGCTGACTCATTGGAAAAGATCCTGATGCTGGGAAAGACAGAAGGCAGGAGGAGAAGGGGACGACGGAGGATGAGATAGTTGGATGGCATAACTGACTCAATAGACAAGAGTTTGAGCAAACTCCGGGAGACAGTGAAGGACAGGGAAGCCTGTTGTGCTGCTGTCCAATTGGACACAACTGAACGACTAAACAACTTGTACTGTGGTTACAAGATGGTGGAGTAGAAGGACGTGTGCTCATCTTCTCCTGCAAGAACTCCAAAACTGCAACCAGTTGCTGAACAACCATCGACAGGAGAATGTTGGATTCCACCAAAAAAAGATACCCTGCATCCAAGGGCAAAGGAAAAGCCCCACCAAGATGGTAGGAGGAGCAAAATTATGTTTAGAATTAAACCTCTTCCCACCAGAGATGCTCGGAGTGCACAAACAAAACCTTGTGCACAGCAGGACTCAGGGACCCCACAAGAGACTGAGTCAGACCTGCCTTTGAGTGTTTGAATGTTACCTGTGGAGGCACGGGTCAGCAGTGACCTGCCGCAGGGACAGGGGCTCTGGCTGCCACAGATCTGAGAGGCATTACATGTGGCATAAGCCCTCTTAGAGGAGGTCGCCATAGTCCCACCACAGAGCCATGGAGCAGATGACCTACAAACTGCAGAATAACTTGCTGGATCCCCAACCTAGGGATCCAGCAAAGGGACTTAGAACCCCCACGGAATACGACTTTGAAGGCCAGTGGGATTTGATTATAGAACTTCCACAGGACTGGGGAAACAGTCTCCTGGAGGGCACAAACAAAATCTGTGTGCACCAGGACCCAGGAGAAAGGAGCAGTGATCCCACAACAAACAGAGCCACACTTGCCTCTGAGTGTCCGGGAGTCTCCTGCAGAGGTATGAGTCGACAGTGACCTGCCACAGAGTCAGGGGCACGGATTACAACAGTCCTGGGCGCCATGGCATGCTGGCATAAGTCCTTTTGAAGGAGGTCGCCATTACCCTTACCATAGTCAGGGAGGGAACACAGCCCCACACACCAGCAGAAGGTTGCATTCATGATTTACTGAGCATGGCCCACCCATCAGAGCAAGACTCAGTTTGCCCCGAAGCCAGTACCTACCATAAGGAAGCTTCTGTAAGCCTCTTATTCTTACACATCAGAGGCCAGACAGAATGAAAACCACAATCACAGAAAACTAACCAAACTGATCACATGGACCACAGCCTTGTATAACTCAATGAAACTATGAGCCATGCCATGTAGGGCCACCCAAGGACAGGTCATGGTGGAGAGTTCTGAAAAAACATGCTCCAGTGGAGAAGGAATGGCAAACCACTTCAGCATTCTTGCCTTGAGAACCCCATAAACAGCATGAAAAGTCAAAAAAAATGAAAGATGAACTCCCTAGGATGGTAGGTGCCCAATATGCTACTGGAAACAATGCCCAGTTGTGGATGTGTCTGGTGGTGAAAGTAAAGTCCAATGCTGTAAAGAACAATATTGCACAAGAACCTGGAATGTTAGGTCTATTAATCAAGGTAAATTGGAAGTGGTCAAACAGGAGATGGCAACAGTGAACATCAACATTTTAGGAATCAGTGAACTAAAATGGACCGGAATGGGCAAATTTAATTCAGATGACCATTATATCTACTACTGTGGGCAAGAATCCTTTAGAAGAAATGGAGTAGACCCCATAGTCAACAAAAGAGTATGAAATGCAGTATTTGGATGCAATTTCAAAAATGACTGAATGATCTCTGTTTGTTTACAAGGCAAACTATTCAGTATCACAGTAATCCAAGTCTATGACCCAACCACCAACGCTGAATAAGCTGAAGTTGATGGGTTCTATGAAGACCTATAAGAGCTTCTAGAACTAACATAAAAAAAAAAAAAGATGTCCTTGTTTTTCATAGGGGACTGGAATGCAAAAGTAGGAAGTCAAAAGATACCTGGAGTAATAGGCAAGTTTGGTCTTTACTACAAAATGAAGCAGGACAAAGGTTAACAAAGTTTTTCCAAGAGAAGGCACTGGTCATAGCAAACACCCTCTTCCAACAACACAACAGACGACTCTGCACACGGACATCACCAGATCGTCAATACTGAAATCAGATTGATTATATTCTTTGCAGCCAAAGATGGAGAAGCTCCATACAGTCAGAAAAAACAAGACTGGGAGCTAACTGTGGCTCAGATCATGAACTCCTTATTACCAAATTCAGACTTAAATTGAAGAAAGTATGGAAAACCACTAGGCCATTCAGGCATGACCTAAATCAAATCCCTTACGATTATACAGTGGAAGAGACAAATAGATTCAAGGGATTATATCTGATAGAGTGCCGCAAAGAACTATAGATGGAGGTTCATAACATTCTACAGGAGGTGGTGATCAGAACTATCCCAAGAAAAAGAAATGCAAAAAGGCAAAATGGTTGTCTGAGATGGCCTTGCAAATAGCTGAGAAAAGAAGAGAAGCAAAGGGCAAAAGAGATAAGGAAAGATATACCCATCTGAATGCAGAGTTCCAAAGTATTGCAAGGAGAGATAAGAAAGCCTTCCAAAGTGATCAATGCAAAGAGATAGAGGAAAATAATAGAATGGGAAAGTCTAGAGATCTCTTTAAGGAAATTAGAGATACTAAGGGAACATTTCATGCAAAGATGAGCACAATAAAGAACAGAAATGGTATGGACCTAACAGAAGCAGAACATATCAAGAAGGGGTGGCAAGAATACACAAAAGAATTGTACCAAAAATATCTTAATGACCCAAGTAACCACAATGGTGTGATCACTCCCCTAGAGTCAGATATTTTGGAGTGCAAAGTCAAGCAGGCCTTAGGAAGCATCATTACAAATAAAGCTAGTGAAGTTGATAGAATTCCAGCCGATCTATTTCAAATCCTAAAAGATGATGCTGTGGAAGTGCTGCACTCAATATGCCAGCAAATTTGGAAAACTCAGCAGTGGCCACAGGCCTGGAAAAGATCAGTTTTCATTCCAATTCCAAAGAAAGGCAATGCCAAAGAATGTTCAAACTACCGCACAATTGCACTCATTTCACACACTAGAAAGTAATGCTCAAAATTCTCCAAGCTTGGCCTCAACAGTACATGAACTGAGAAATTTCAGATGTTCAAGCTGGTTTTAGAAAAGGCAGAGGAACCACAGATCAAATTTCCAAAAAGAGGAATCATAGAAAAAGCAAGAGAATTTCAGAAAAACCTCTACTTCCGCTTCATTGACTATGCTAAAACCTTTGACTGTGTGTATCACAACAAACTGTGGACAATTCTTAAAGAGATGGGAATATAAGGCCACCTTACCTGCCTCCTGAGAAATCCATATGCAGGTCAAGAAGCAACAGTTAGAACCGGACATGGAACAATGGACTGGTTCAAAATTGGGAAAGAAGTACGTCAAGGCTGTATATTGTCACCCTGCTTATTTAACTTATATGCAGAGTACATCATGCAAAATGCCAGGATGGATGAAGCACAAGCTGGAATCAAAATTGCCAGGAGAAACATCAATAACCTCAGATATGCAGATGACACCACCCTTATGGCAGAAAGTGAAGAGGAACTAAAGAGCCTTTGGATGAAAGTGAAAGAGGAGAGTGAAAAAGCTGACTTAAAACTCAACATTCAAAAATCGAAGATCAAGGCATCCGGTCCCATCACTTCATGGCAAATAGATGGGAAAACAATGGAAACAGTGACAGACTTTATTTTCTTGGGCTCCAAACTCCACTGCAGATGGTGACTGCAGCCATGAAATTAAAAGACGCTTGCTCCTTGGAAGAAAAGCTATGCCAAACCTAGACAGCATATTAAAAAGCAGAGACATTACTTTGCCAAGAAAGGTCCTTCCAGTCAAAGCTATGGTTTTTCCAGTAGTCAGGTATGGATGTGAGAGTTGGGCCATAAAGAAGGCTGAGCACTGAAGAAATGATGCTTTTGAACTGTGGTGTTGGAGAAGACTTTTGAGAGTCCCTTGCACTGCAAGGAGATCCAACCAGTCAATCCTAAAGGAAATCAATCCCGAATATTCATTAAAAGGACTGATGCTGAAGCTGAAGCTACAATACTTTGGCCACCTGATGTGAAGTGCTGACTCATTAGAAAAGACCCTGATGATGGGAAAGATTGAAGGCAGGAGGAGAAGGGGATGACAGAGGACGAGATGGTTGAATGGCATCATGGACTCAATGGACATGAATTTGTGCAAGTTTTGGAAGATGGTGAAGGACAGGAAGCCTGGTGTGCTCCTGTCCATGGGGTCACAGATTCAGACATGAATGAGCGACTGAAAAACAACAAAAACAACAACTCAGTACGGAGTTTTACACCGATACAAATAATAAAGTTTTAGCCCAAAAGTATGAGTAGAATAAGTCATGGCTTTTCCCTTGTATGTTAGCTCAGATCTGTACATTAAGCCATGATTTCAATGGGTTCCAGTTTTGTCAACTGAGAAAATAAGGTGCAGACGAAATCACATGACAAGTGGGCAGTGTGGTCTCCGGAGGAGAGCTTATAAGAATCACATCTCCACCAAGATGTCACCCAGCTGAAGACTTATGGGGACTCTTTTTTCTCCTCCTGCTGGTCTCCATCTTCATGCACACTAGGTGTGTCTACAGAACAATTAGAATCTGGGACATTAGCTGCTCAGGTTCTAAATCTTGGCAAGGGAGATAGAGTTGACTCTTTGAAAAATCCTGTGCAGGGGACAGGTTACGTGTTAGAGGAGTTAAGGATACAGATAAGCCCAGGTGGTTCAGAGGTAAAGAATCTGCCTGCCAATGTAGGAGATGCAGGTTCCATCCCTGTGTCAGGAAGATTCCCTGGAAAAGGAAATGGCAACCCACTCCAGTATTCTTGCCTGGAGAATCCCATGGACAGAGGAGCTTGGCTGGCTATATATAGTCCATGGGGTCACAAAATAGACACAATTTAGCAACTAAACACCACCACCACGCTATTGCTAGTTAAGAATATGGCTAAGCTATTGCTATTTTATTATAATTAACAAAATAGTTAATTTGTTAACAATCATCCTTAACACCAGCAGATATCATTTTCTATTTGTATAGAAAATAGAGTACACAAATAGTTACTGCTTAAGAAGCAAAAGATAATAGAATGATGCTCAATCGTTGTTTCTCAGATTTTAGGATCCCGTTTTAACAGATGAGAACAATGATCCTAGGAATAGATAAGCGAGTTGCACAAGGTCATATATGTTGGTGGCAGATTTGGGTCTACCTACTCTGGTTCCTCTAGTATTTTCACTTCGTGCACCACTTACATGATTTACAGCTATAAAAATACACAGGCTTTTCCACTTACAAGTCTGTTCCCTTGGGAGCAAGTCACTTCTCTCTGGGAGTCTCCCTTTGGTCATCCATGAAACGATCCCTATGGTCCTGCCCAATGCTGAAATCCCTTAATTCTAAGCAGATAAAAGGAAGACAAATATAAGGGATGAGGCTCTGAGATTTCAGCCTTCTTTGGGAGGAGGCTCTTTGTTTTAGAAAGGGAGTGAAGCATAAGAGAAGTGAGGGGTAAAGCAGAGATTCTTGCCTGTTGGAGCAGTGACATTTAATAAAGTGATTAGGCAGTGATATTAAATAAGTTTTCAAGTCATTTGAGTGGTTAATTGGCCAACTCTATTGAAGAGATGTTTTCTTGAATAAATCTGAGGGCATCCATGGTACAAACTCACAGAAAATGTTATTCTATTCATCCACAGCATCTTGATGTAAAACCTCTTTTAAAACCTCCTGTTTTGACTAGAAAGGGAGAGCAGACCAGAAAAATGACAGAACATCCTGGACTGGAGGTTCCCAAAGGGGAGGATGGATGGGAGCGCTAGCAGTTCAGATTAATGACTTGCATTCTCCTCTCTTGTTAGGATGATCTGCCAGCCTCAATGGACCCTAACCATGGTGTTTTTACCCTTATAATGCACTCCCGGCAGCACATCAGAGAGCTTCAACAGTGCCCATCATTTCCCATTTGTACCCAGGGAAGATGTCACACCCCAACTGCCACTGCCCCTCCAGGCTCTGGATGTGACTTTCAGTGTCACCCACCCCACCCCCAAAGTGGCACGGAACTGGCAGTGTACACTTGATGCATTTTCCCACTACTAAACTTAAGAGAAGCAGAGCGATAGCCTCCCTGCACAGAATCAGGCTAACGGTGTTAACGATGATGTGTGCAAAGGTAAGTGCTAGTCATAATGACTATTAGGTTGGCCAAAAAGTTCACTGGGGCTTTTCATCAGAGGTTACAGAAAAACCCAAACGAACTTTCTGGCCAACCCAATAATTACTGAATGGCCTTGTATTCATAGGAGACCTTTAAGAAGAGAGACTGTGAGAGGTGAAGGGACTTGATGGAGACCGTTCCACAAGAAAGCAGAAGTCAAACTCACATATTTGACTCTAAAACCTATCACTCAGCTCTCCTCACCCTCCCTCACCTCCGTCCATGGAATAGACAATCAGTTAATAAGCAGTTTCTATGCACAAGGACCGTACTGGATGACAGTACAAGATAGACCCAATACTTGCCTTCAGGGAGCAACAAAAAATACAGAACTTGAAGATTCTGTAATGAGCTTAAAAGAATAATATTCTCTCCCTCCCTCTTTATCACACACACTTACATACTCACACAGAACTTTACTGACATTAGACCTCATAGGCTCCATCCCCTCAGGGCCCCCAGCTTACAGGTTTTTGCTGGGTGATAACCAGCCCTTCACTCATCAAGGACGGATTCATCTGTCAGTGGCAGAGGCTTCAGACTTGCCTGCCGGGTGTCCTTGGCACTTTCCTTGGGGAGACAAGCTAACCGACAGACTCACCCGGAGCCTCATGTGATAAAGCCTGGGTCACCGTGTGCAGACCCGGGTGGCCCCTCTGGCTCAGAACTTCCCTTGAGGTCACGGGGTTCTCCAGAAAAGAGAGAGAAGGCAATGCAGACCAAATAGAATCTCTAAGTGAAAAGCTGCACATTTCAAAGCCTTTGAAACCTGACCTCCATGCAGATTAACCTTCCTCAAAACCACTTCCATTATACTCCTTCCTCATGACACCCCTGTAGCTCCTTGTGGCCTGAGAACAAACCTGTCTTCCTTCCTCCCCCAGGCACCGAGCCCCCATCAGCTGCTCCGCAGTGGAGGAGGAACGAGCAGAGACCCCAGAGCCAGAACGCCTGGCTTCTCAGGTTGGCTCCACCTCTCTTGGCTCAGCTTCCTCAACTGTTTAAAAAAAGGGGGTGGGGGGGGACAATAATAATAGTGTCTCCTCACAGGGCTGTGAGCATTAAATGCGATAACATTTGTAAAAAAAACTAAAAAGTGCCTAGCCCCTGGTGAGTGCTGTGTGTGTGTGTGTGTGTGTGTTCACTGTTGTCTCTTCCAAGGCATCAACATAGGTTTTTGAAGCCCAAAAGAGTCCAGAGCCACCACTGCATTCAATGTGGGCACGTTGTTTACAGGTAAGAAGCCTGGGAAGATAAAATCTCTGCTAAAAATGTGTCCTCATGAGCCCTCAGGGGTCTCTACCTGTCACTCCAGTGGCCTGACTGGTCCCCTTCCCCCAACACTCTCCAGTTAATGACAGCAGAGGTGGACAGTCCTTTTGGCTTTATCTGTGGCCTCTGTCACTTGACCTCTGATAGTCCGGCCATGGGCTTCACCGTACACTCACTCCTGTCTTCCTTTCTCCTCTGCGAGTCTATATCTAGCACATCTCTGAGACTCGTGTTCTCCAAAAAGCCTGTCAGCGCTAGCCTCTGTGTTGATTACTTGCTTCCTTTGCCTTCCTACAGCCTTTGGTGTCTGGTTAATTTCCAGCTGATCCGATCATGGAACTAGAGGCAAGGAGTGAGACCCTAGAGATTACCTGGCCCTGGTGTTCTCGGCAGCCTGGAGTGTGTGTGTGGTACGGGTGCTGAGGGAAGAAGCAGCAGTATGGAGACAAGGAAGGAAGTATGGGTTGGGGTGTTTTTCTATATTTTATAATATTTGGAAAACCCCCAAGAAGATTTTGATGTAACTCTCTAGTGAGAGCCACTGATAGAACCCCCTTCACATTGTTTGATTGATAAGAAAATGTAGGGCGACAGAAGTTCAGTAGTGCATTATTCAAGATTTGGGGCAAAAACAGGACATCAACCTGAGTTTCTTAGTGCTAAGCCTAGGGCACATTTCATCTTTATCTCGTGACAGAAGTTAATTGAAATTTTCAGAAGCTGAAATCCATGAATTCCAGAGCTACCATCATCATCATTGACAATTATGTTTTGATACTAGTTATTATGTGCCAGACATTGATCTAAAAATTTTCCATTCATTGGCTCACTTAATTCTTAAAATACTTTATGAGGTTGATGTTGCTGTTATGCCCATTTTTACAGAGGCGGAAACTCAAAAACTGAGAAGTCAGTGATGGTATCCCAAAAAAGTTCTTTGGACAGTCTAAACCACCTATTGACCTAAGATCCATAGATGTTAATCTGATCATGGAACTGTGGTCACAGAAGGTTATCCTAAATTCCTCTTGGTCACCCTCATTTAAAAAATCTCTACAGATCGATGACAAGCCTAAAAATCTTAGAGAACAAAAGCAACATTCACCTAAAATCCATTTCTTGGCTTGGACAAGGATGCTTAAACCTTCTGCTTTGGGGGAAGCTTTGTGGCTCCTGTTCAGATGGTCTGTCAGCATGGGCCTTATTAGAAGGTAGCTATATATCCCTTGTGCTATCTTAAAAAACTGTAAGGTCAGGTGTTTCCCCAACCTGGGCCCTGATGGACAACCCACAACTGCTGGTATCCTGCATGCCCTGAGTTACAGTGCTCTTTCCTTAGACCCCCTCAAACCCAACTGTTGTTGATGTTCAGTTGCTAACTCCCGTCTAACTCTTTGCAATCCCATGGACTACAGCACACCAGGCTTCCCTGTCCTTCACTGTCTCCTGGAACTTGCTCAAACTCATGTCCATTGAGTCGGTGATACCATCCAACCACCTCATCCTCTGTTGCACCCTTCTCCTCCTGCCCTCAGTCTTTGCCAATGAAAGCATCTGGGTCTTTTCCAACGAGTCAGCTCTTCTCATCAGGTGGCCAAAGTATTAGAGCTTCAGCTGTAGTCCTTTCAATGAATATTCAGGACTGATTTCCTTTAGGATCGTCTAGTTTGATCTCCTTGCTGTCCAACAAACTCTCAAGAGTCTTCTCCAGCACCACAGTTCAAAAGCATCAAGTCTTTAGTGCTCAGCCTTCTTTATGGTCCAACTCTCACATCTGTATGTGACTACTGGAAAAACCATAGCTTTGACTAGATGGACCTTTGTCAGCAAAGTGATGTCTCTGCTTTTTAATATTCAGTTATTTCTGGCTCCTGCACCCCTTGCTCTCAGTTTCCCATTTCCCATCGTAGGAGACAGATCTCCAAGAATTACCTGTCCCTTTGCCTAATTCGGAATTCTCCCATCAGCTCTTGATATAGCCCTCTTTATATATCCTATTACCAAGACTGCCTGAATCGTGCCATTTGGCGCCTGCCCCTGGCTATGTCCAGCCACTCTCCCTGGTCCAGCTACTGAAGCCGACTTAGTCATCCCCACCACATCCCTGGCAGACAGCTGGTTTCACCCTCCAGAGAGGAAGACTTTTCTGTTTCTGCCTCCTTCCCCACAGTCTGGCTTCCATTCTTGAAGCCTCAGCTCACTTCCCAGTGGAGCCAGCCTCTGTCTACATTGGAGAGTTTAAGTGTTTCTCTCAAGACTGAGAAGCTGAAAGAAGTCTAGGCCAATGACATAGAAATTGGTCACCACTGTGCAGGATGTAGCACTGAGGTGGGCTGGTGAGGAACTCCACCCTGATCCGCAGCCCTCACAGTGACTCTCGCTTTTGGCTTTCTGCCACACCTGCCATGGAATTTGAACTTTTAGCCCCAGCTCTGCCCTACTGGGGCCTTGGCACAGATCAGAATGTAAAGTGATAATGCCCTGAGCTCTGCCAAACAGCACAGAACTCCGGAGATGTTACAGATGCAGCTGTGACCAGCAAACAACATTGTTTCCGGGATTGTGTTTGTAAATACATGAGTTGCCCGACAGCTTGTGAAATTAAATATAGATGCTACATCACAAACTCTAGCTAAAATAAATTATGTGCTGCTCAATGAATGTCAATAAGTACACTGAGAAAGAATCATTATCCCTTTCTGTAGCGGGGTCCAAGAAACCCATCTCTAAGTGGTTTTTCAGTTGTTTGTTTTTTGAGGAAGGCAAATTTTTTCTCCCTCAGGCTTTGGACTGGTACTGCAGGCAGCTGGGGGAGGATGGGCTGAAGAGACAAAGTGGATGCCATCACTAAGTCTGGTGTGTTGGGAGCAGTGTGTATGGTATGGTGGCAGGAGCCAGCTGGGAGTTTACCAGGTAGACAAAGAAATCACTAGTCAACTTTTTGGGGATTGATGACCAAGGGGCACCATTTCTAAAAGTATAGTGTGAGGCCAGTGGTGGTTTGGAAAGACTCTCTGAGGGAAACATGCTTAACCATCACTATGAGTCTGTTCTTTAGTTCTCAAACTAAATTATTTGTCTTCTTTTGCTAGGATTACTACAGTGGCTCATATAGTACCAGTATCTTATATTAATAACTGCAGGTTAATAGAAGCAGGTATTCCTACACTAAAATCAGCACCCTGCAAGAGTTTACTGAGCACTCTTTCTCCATCTGGCTTAAGCTGACGTGGCTTATTGCCATGCAATCCTTTGTGCTGATGCAAAGCTCACTCTGCCCTACCCAGACCATGAAAAACCCCACTCTAGGAGGTGGTGCAGAAGGAGGGGTGCTTTGAATCTAGGGTCTCTTCAGTATCAGCCGGAGGAGTTAAGGTTTTTACTTGTGTTGATCATGTCATGTAATTGCTTTGTTTGTTTGCTTGTTTCTGGTGTTCTTTTGCTTCCCTGGCGGCTCAGATGGTGAAGAATCTGCCTGCAATGAAGGAGACCCTGGTTTGATCCCTGGGTCGGGAAGATCCCCTGGAGAAGGGAATGGCAACCTGCTCTGGTATTCTTGCCTGGAGAATTCCATGGACGGAGGAGCCTAGTGGGCTATAGTCCATGGGGTGGCAAAAACTTGGACACAACTGAGCGGCTAACACTTTTACTCCATTCTTTAACAGCAAGATCTATCTCCACTGAAAGCAGAAGCCACAGACTTAGACTGTAGCAATTCTGGTACTATCTGGAGATCCTTGTGCTAAAGCTTTCAGAGACTTCAGTGGAAGAACTAGAGCAAGGCTTTTAAAGTCTTAATTCACAATTCATTCTGGCTCACACTGCTACTGACTACCTAAACTATTTTTGACAAATTAAGCCCTTTGTAAAATGTGGTAATAAGTTTCCCACTTCCTTCCTTTTAGGAAAGTTAATAAATATCTGCACATTATTCCAACTAATGTTTATTGGACAAAGAACATTCCACTTAGCTAGAATGTAAAATGCATGCGGGGACTGTGGGAGAAAAGACTAGAAGGCAGTGTTTGGATTTCTTTGAAAGCAATGTGAGTGTGAATCTTTGTTACAATTTTCTTATAACAAGCCTTCTTAGCCAAAGTCACATTGGGAAGACTCTATGCTAAACAGAATTTGCGTATGTCCACAACTCAGGGATAACTTAGGCTTGTATCAGCAACTTCCAAATCAAAACTGAGATAAAATTATTCCCAGCCCAATTTTGAATTGTGCTATTGTCAGTCTAAATCTTTGGATAACTACTGTGAGAGCATCAAAATCACAACTAGCTGTTGAACAACCATCAACCGGAGGATGCTGGAACCTACCAAAAAAAAGCCTCTTAGCTTCCTCCATCAGAGGGCAGACAGAAGAAGCAAAAAGAACCACAGTCCCACAGCGACAAAAACAAAAACCACATTATAGAAAGTTAATCAGCATGAAAAGGCAGAAAGTCATGTCCCAGATGAAGGGACAAGATAAAACATCAGAAAAACACCTAAATAAAGTACTGATAGGCAGCTTTCCAGGAAGAAGAATTCAGAATAATGATAGTGAAGATGATTCAGGATCTCAGAAAAAGCATGGAGGAAAAGATTAAAAAGATGCAAGAAATGTTTACCAAAGGCCTAGAAGAACTAAAGAACAAACAAACAGATGAATGCTATACTAGAAGGAATCAATAGCAGAATAACTGAGGCAGAAGAATGGATAAATGACCTGGAGAACAGAACAGTGTAAATCATAGCTGCAGAACAGATCATAGGAAAAAACAAAAGAAATGAAGACAACTTAAGAGACCTCTGGGGCAACATTCAATGCACCAGTCAGTCAGTTCAGTCGCTAGTTGTGTCCAACTCTTTGCGACCCCATGGACTGCAGCATGCCAGGCCTCCCTGTCCATCACCAATTCCTGGAATTAACCCAAACTCATGTCCATTGAGTCAGTGATGCCATCCAACCATCTCATCCACTGTTGTCCCCTTCTCCTCCTGCCTTAAATCTTTCCCAGCATCAGGGTCTTTTCAAGTGAGTCAGCTCTTTGCATGAGGTGGCCAAAGTATTGGAGTTTCGGCTTCAACATCAGTCCTTCCAATGAATATTCAGGACTGATTTCCTTTAGGATGGACTGGTTGGATCTCCTTGCAGTCCAAGGGACTCTCAAGAGTCTTCTCCAACACCACAGTTCAAAAGCATCAGTTCTTCGGCACTCAGCTTTCTTTATAGTCCAACTCTAACATCCATACATAACTACTGGTAAAACCATAGCCTTGACTAGATGGACCTTTGTTGGCAAAGTAATGTCTCTGCATTTTAATATGCTGTCTATGTTGGTCATAACTTTCCTTCCAAGGAGTAAGCATCTTTTAATTTCATGGCTGCAGTCAGCATCTGCAGTGATTTTGGAGCCCCAAAAAATAAAGTCTCTCACTGTTTCCACTGTTTCTCCATCTATTTGCCATGAAGTAATGGGACCGGATGCCATGATCTTAGTTTTCTGAATGTTGAGCTTTAAACCAATTTTTTTTCACTTTCCTCTTTCACTTTAATCACGAAGTTCTTTAGTTCTTCTTTGCTTTCTGCCATAAGGGTGGTGTCATCTGCATATCTGAGGTTATTGATATTTCTCCTGGCAATCTTGATTCCAGCTTGTGTTTCATCCAGCCCAAAGTTTCTCATGATGTACTCTGCAAATAAGTTAAATAAGCAGGGTGACAATATACAGTCTTGAAGTACTCCTTTTCTTATTTAGAACCAGTCTGTTGTTCTGTGTCCAGTTCTAACTGTTGCTTCCTGGCCTACATACAGATTTCTCAAGAGGCAGGTCAGGTGGTCTAGTATTCCCATCTCTTTCAGAATTTTCCACACAGTCAAAGGCTTTGGCATAGTCAGTAAAGCAGTAATAGATGTTTTTCTGGAACTCTCTTGCTTTTTCGATGATCCAGTGGATGTTGGCAATTTGATCTCTGGTTCCTCTGCCTTTTCTAAATCCAGCTTAAACATCTGCAAGTTCACAGCTCACACATTGTTGAAGCTTGGTTTGGAGAATTTTGAGCATTACTTTACTAGCGTGTGAGATGAGTGCAATTGTGAAGTAGTTTGAGCATTCTTTGGCATTGCCTTTCTTTGGGATTGGAATGAAAACTGACCTTTTCCGGTCTTGTGGCCACTGCTGAGTTTTCCAAATTTGCTGGCATATTGAGTGCAGCACTTTCACAGCATCAACTTTCAGGATTTGAAATAGCTCAACTGGAATTCCAGCACCTCCTCCAGCTTTGTTCATAGTGATGCTTCCTCAGGCCCACTTGACTTCACATTCCAGGATGTCTGGCTCTAGGTGAATGATCACATCATTGTGATTATCTGGGTCATGAAGATTTTTTTGTACTGTTCTTCTGTGTATTCTTGCCACCTCTTCTTAATATCTTTTGTTTCTGTTAGGTCCATACCATTTCTGTCCTTAATTGTGCCCATCTTTGCATGTAATGTTCCCTTGGTATCTCTAATTTTTTTGAAGAGATCTCTAGTCTTTCCCATTCTATTGTCTTCCTCTATTTCTTTGCACTGATCACTGAGGACGACTTTCTTATCTCTCCTTGCTATTCTTTGGCACTCTGCATTCAAATGGGTATATCTTTCCTCTTCTCCTTTGCTTTTCTCTTCTCTTCTTTTAAATGCACCAACATTTGCATTATTGGGGTACCAGAAGGAGAAGAGAAAAAAGACCTGAGAAAATACTTGAAGACATAATAGCTGAAAACTTCCCTAACATAGGAAAAAAAAGAGTCAGCCAAGCCCAGGAAGTACAGCGAGTCCCAGGCAGGATAAACCCAAGAAGGAACACACCAAGACACATAGTAATCTAACTGACAAAAGTTAAAGACAGAGCTAAAATATTAAAAGCAACAAGGGAAAATTGACAAATAACACACAAAGGAACTCCCATCAGCCTATCAGCTGATTTCTCAACAGAAACACTACAAGCCAGAAGGGAATGGCATGATATATTTAAAGTGATAAAAGAGAACAACCTAGAACCAAGGATATTCTACCCAGCAAGTCTCCTTCAGATTTGATGGAGAAATCAAAGCTTTCCAGACAAGAAAAAGTTAAGAGAATTTGGCACAATCAAACCAACTTTACAACAGATGCTTAAGGAGCTTCTCTAGGCAGGAAACAAGAGAAGGAAAAGACCTACCTACAGAAAATAAACCCAAAACAATTAAGAAAATAGTAATAGGATCATACATATTGATAATTACCTTAAATGTAAATGGATAAATGGATTAAATGCACCAACAAAAAGACATAGACAGACTGAGCAGATGAAATGTGTGCATGTATGCACTTCCACTTGCCACATCACCACGTGACCCCCCAAATTGTATGTAATTATTTTATATTGTTAGGTTAATCATGGTACAAAGTCCTATTTACTGAGTGCTTATTTTCTACTGGATGCTGTGCTAAGCACTTTACTTGCAACAAGGTGGGTATTATTGATCCCTGAGCACTTAATAGAAGGAAAATGAGATTGTAAGAGATTAAGAAACTTTTACAACTTCCTGCCTTCCTTCTTTCTTTCCTAATTCAGTCAAAAAGTCAATAGGCCTATATGATAGGGGTGACATAATAAGGGTCTTAAATCATGTGAGATAGGTGGTTGAAAGAGGCAACAGCTAGTGGAGAAAGAAAACTGGTTATATACAGGGGGGTCTAGGGGCTTTCCAGGTGGCTTAGTGGTAAAGAATCTGCCTGCCAGTGCAGGAGATGTGGGTACAATCCCTGGATCAGGAAGATCCCCTGGGGTATGAAATGGCAACCCACTCCAGTATTCTTGCCAGGAAAATTTGATAGACAGAAGGACCTGGCAGGCTACAGTCCATGAGGTCACAAAGAGTCAGACATGACTGACAGACTGAACATGCACACAAAGAGGGTCTAGCCAGTAAGTGCATATATTGAGGATAATAAGAGCTAAGTTCCTCACGGTCAAGAAAGTTATAAATACGGGAAATACAAAAGCTAGGATAAACCCTGTGGCAGGGCCTTGGGATTAGAGGTATAAACTTGTAGTTCTAAACATAGGTAGAGAAATAGAAGGTTATAGAGATAAAGAGATGGAAAGATTTTGGACTTGGATTTCTTTGAAAGAAATAGATGGATAGAATAAAAGTATGTGTTTGTGTGTATACATTAAATGCAATATATTCTGATTGAATTCTGGAACAGAAAAATGATACTAGTAGAAAAACTGATGAAATCTAAGTAGTTTGAGTCTAGTTAATAGTACTCCACCAATCTTAATTTCATTTTGACATATATTCCTCAGTTACATAAGATATTGGGCTTCCTTCATGGCTCAGATCCTAAAGTGTCTGCCCACAATGGGGAAGACCCGGGGTTCAATCCCTGGGTTGGGAAGATCCCCTGGAGAAGGAAATGGCAACCCACTCCAGCATTCTTGCCTGAGAAAATCCCCTGGGCAGAGGACCCTGGTAGGCTACAGTCCCTGGGGGTCACAAAGAGTTGGACACGACTGAGCAACTTCACTCAAGATATTAAAGTGACTTCACTCAAGATATTCACATAAGATATTAAAATTAAAGAAAGCTATATGGAACTAGAGATAAATCACAGAGAAACGAGGTAAAAAATAATTATATGGAGACTAAACAACATGCTGGGTTTCCCAGGTGGTTCAGTGGTAAAGAATCTGCCTGCCAATGCAAGAGATGCAGGTTTGATCTCTGGGTTGGGAAGATTCCCTGGAGAAGGAAATGACAACCCACTCTAGTATTCTTGCCTGGGAAATCCCATGGAGGAGCCTGGCAGGCTACAGTCTATGGGGTCATAAAGAATCACACATGACTCAGCAACTAAACAACAACAACAAAACAATATGCTACTAAAAAACCATGGGTAAAAGATGAGATCAAAGGAAATTTAACAAATACATTGAGGCAAATGACAATGGAAACACAACTACATACAATCTATTGTAGGTAGCATAAGTGGTTCTTAGAGGGAACTTCATAACAATTCAGGCCTTCCTCATAAAAAAAAAAAGAAAGAAAAATCTCAAATAAACAGCCTAGCCTACCACTTAAAAGAATTAGAAAAAGAAGAAAAAATAAAACTTAAGGTCAGAAGAAGGAAGGAAATAAATAAATAGAGATTTAAAAAACAATACAAAAAAATCAATAAAACTAAAAAGCTAGATCCTTGAAAAGGTAGACAAAATTGATAAATCTCTGGCCAGGCTCACCAAGAAGAAAAGAGAGAGAACCTAAATGAACAATATATGAAATGAAAAAGGAGATAAAACAACTCATATAGAAATACGAAAGAACGTAAGAGAATACTATGAACAATTATATGCCAACAAATCGACAACCTAGAAGAAATGTATAAGTTTCTAGAAACATAGAGTTCACCAAAACTGAACCAAGAAGAAATTAATGGTTTGAACAGACCAACCACTAGAAGTGAAATCTAATCTGTAATTTAAAAATGTCCCTACAAATTTGCTGTATGCCTCAGAGAACTCAAACAGGGGCTCTGTACCAACCTGGGGGGGTCGGATGGGGAGGGAGATGGGAGGGAGGTTCAAGAGGGAGGGGACATATGTATTCCTATGGCTCATTCATGTGGGGTTTGACAAAAAACAACAAAATTCTGTAAGGCAATTATTCTTCAATTAAAAAAATTTTAATTAATTAAAAAAAAAAACTTCCCTACAAACAAAAGTCCAGGACTAGATGGCTTCACAGACAAGTTCAATCAAATATACAAGAAGAATTTACACCAATCCTTCTCAAACTCTTCAAAAAATTGAAGGGAACACTCTCAAAGATATTCCATGAAGCCACCATCACCAAAACAAGACAAGATACCACCAAAACAGGAAATCACAGGCCAATATCTCTGATGAATATAGATGCAAAAATTCTCAAGAAAATATTAGTAAACTGACTCCAACACATGAAAAGATCATGCACCACAACCAGGTGGGATGCATCCCAAGTTCATAAGGACTGTTCAACATATGCAGAATCAATGTGATATACCACATCAAGAAAACAAACAACGAAAAACACAGGATCATCTCAATCGATTCAGAAAAAGCATTTGACAAAATTCAATATCCATTAATGATAAAAACTCTTACCAAAGTGGGTATAAAGGGAACATATCTCAACATAATAAGAGTTACTTATGACAAATCCACAGCCAATATAATATTCAACAGTGAAAAGCTGAAAGCCTTCCTGCTAAAATCTGGAACAAAACAAGGACACTCTCACCTCTTCTATTCATCATAGTATTGCAAGTCTCAGCCACAACAGTCAAACATGAAAACGAAATAAAAGTATCCAAATTGGAAGGAAAGAGTAAAAATTGTCATTATATGCACATGACGTGCTACTATATATAGAAAACCCTAAGGACTTCACGCAGAAACTACTAGAACTGATACACGAAGGAGCAGGATACAAGATTGACAGACAGAAATGATTTGTATTTCTTTACACTGACAATGAAACATCAGAAACGGAATGTAAAACGAAACACCTGTTAAAATCACACCACCCCCAAATTAAAATATTTAAGAACAAAGCTGATTAAGGAAGTGAAAAACTTACACACTGAGAACAATCAGACTTTACCAAGAAAACTGAAGATGATTCAAAGGAACAAAAAGATATCCCATGCTTTTGAATTGGAAGAATATTGCTAAAATGGCCTTAACTACCCAAAAGCATTCTAGGAATTTAGTGTGATCTCTATCAAATTATCCTTGACATTTCTGACAAAACTATAACAAATAATCCTAAAATTTATATGGAATTATAAAACACTCAGAATTGCCAAAACAGTCCTGAAGAAAATAACAAAGCAAGAGGCACAACCCTCCCAGACCTCAGACAATACTACAAAGTTACAGAAATCAAAACAGCATGACACATAAAAACAGACACATGGGTAAATGGAACAGAAAAGAGTCTAGAAATAAACCCACATACCTATGGTTAATTGATCTTCTGCAAAGGAGACAATAATAAACAATAGAAAAAGGACAGTCTCTTCAGCAAGTAATACTGGGAAAGTTGGACAGCCACAAGTAAATTAATGAAATTAGAACACACCCTCATGCCATACACAAAAATAAATTCAAAATGGCTTAAAGCCTTAAACATAAAGACATGACACCACAAAACTCCTAGAAGAGATTATAGGCAAAATATTCTTAGATATAAATCACACCAACATTGTTTTAGGTCAGTCTCCCAAGGCAACAGAAATAAAAACAAAAATAAACAAATTTGACCTAATCAAATGTGCAAGCTTTTGCAAAACGATGGAAACCATGAACAAAACAAAAAGATAGCCTACAGAATGGGAGAAAATATTTGCAAATGATGCAACCTTTAAGAGCTTAATTTCCAAAACATACAAACAGCTCATACAACTCAACAACAACAATAACAGCAACAACAACAAAAAACAATTGAAGAACGGGTAGAAGACCTAAATAGACATTTCTCCAAAAAGGAAATATACATGGCAAATAGGCGATGCCCAATATAGCTAATTATTAGAGAAATGCAAATCAAAACTGCAATGAGGTACCACCTCACACAAGTTGGAATAGCCATTATTAAAAAGTCCATAAGTAACAAATACCAGAGTGGATATGGAGAAAAGGAAACCCTCCTACACTATTTATGGGAATGTATTTTGGTGCAGCCACTATGGAAACCAGTATGGAGGTTCCTCGAAAAACTAAAAATGGAATTACCGTATGATCCAGCAATCTCACTCCTGGCATACGTCCAAATGAAACTGTAATTCAGAAAGATACACACACCCCTATGTTTATAGCAGCACTATTCACAATAGTCAAAATATGGAAACAATCTAATGTCTGTCAACAAATGAATGGATAAAAAGGATGTGGTATCTATACACAATGGAATTCTACTCAGCCATAAAAAGAATGAAATAATGCTATTTACAGCAACATGAATGTAACTACGAATTATTAAACTAAGTGAAGGCAAAATGAGAAAAACAACATATGATGTCACTTATACGTGGAATCTCAAATATGACAGAAATGAACCTATGTACCAAACAGAAACAGACTCACAGACTAGAGATCAAACTCGTTGACAAGGTCAGGGAGGGATGAGAGGGAAGTTGGGGTTAGCAGATGTAAGCTATTATATATAGAGTGAATAAATTACTGTCCTATAGTATAGCACAGAGAAATGTATTCAACATCCTGTGATAAACCATAATGGAAAATAATATTAAAAAGAATATATGTAGGTGTATATATATATGCATGTATGTATAACTGAACTGGGGCTTCCTGGGTGGCTCAACTGGTAAACAATCCACTTGCAATGCAGGAGACACTGGTTCGATTCCTGGGCTGGGAAGCTCCCCTGGAGAAGGGATAAGCTACCCACTCCAGTATTCTTGGGTTCCCTGGTGGCTCAGACAGTAAAGAATCTGCCTGCAATGTGGGAGACCTGGGTTCAATTCCTGGGTTGGAAAGATCCCCTGGAGGAGGGCATGGCAACCCACTCCAGTATTCTTGCCAGGAGAATCCCCATGGACAAAGGAGCCTGGTGGGCTACAGTCCCTGGGGTCATAGAGTCAGACACAACTGAGTGACTAAGCACAGTACACATAACTGAATCACTTTACTGTACAGCAGAAATTAACACAACATTGTAAATCAACTATACTTCAATCAAAAATAAAATAAAATTAGAGGAAGCTAGGTAAAGGATACACAGGAATACTGCCCTCTAACTTTTCTGTAAGTCTAAAATTACCTCAAAATAAAATGTTTATTTAAAATTAGAGTGTATACATGCATATAGGTAAATGATACATATGTTTCCTAGCATATGTGTACACATACATATACACACAAAGCAACCTTTCCCAGTTCAGTCCACCCAAGTACATCCTGTAGAATTCACTAACTTCAGGATCTTGGTTTCTAAGTCCCATTCTCCACTAAAAGGAATCAAAGATTCTTGGAGAAATGGATGATTACGGATCTGTAGCAGTTAAGGTATGAGTCTGCAACATTTTTTTTGTGACAGAAACTTTTTGTGTGCTGGCCAATTTTTAACAGCTAGATCTTTGGAGGGAAAAGTTCTGGTTGCAGATTTTGCCAGTTTTTATGAAGTAAGTAAATACTCCCAACATGCTTGATTCTAAGCTACTTGTTAGCTGTGCAGTTTGAGGTATCAGTTGTGTCTGACTCTTTGCAACCCCTTGGACTCTAGCCCACCAGGTTCCTCTCTCCATGGGATTCTCCACGCAAGAATACTGGAGTCGGTTGCTATTTCCTACTCCAGGAGATCTTCCTGACCCAGGGATTGAACCCGCATCTTTTACATCTCTTGCATTGGCAGGAAGTTTCTTTAACACAAACACCACTGATGCTAGCTAGTGCCCGCAAATTTCCTGAGAAATTTAGAATGGGCTCTTACAAAGCAGTTTAAGCCAGTTCATGCAAACCACTGTATTAAAAAGTACCCAAAGAATGATGAGTGCATGTCAAAAGGACACAGAGCTGCCTTGAAAGGCTTCCCCTCATGAATCTTGGGACAATTTGACATAACGATAGTGACGGATTATATTCCTTTGAACAAAACAGGAATGCAAGAAGCCATATTATATTTACCCAATACATGTAGGAAAAAGTAAATAATATTTTCTAAATGATTATATAATTAGGCAAAAATTTAGAGTATAATTTCTAATAAATGTAGAAAAACAACTGAATTTTCAAGTCATCATTTATATATATAGAAAAATAAATATAGAAAAATAATCACAATTTATAACTGAGAATGTGTGCGCTCAGTCACTCAGTTGTGTCCAACTCTTTGCCACCCTTTGGACTGTAGCCTGCCAGGGTCCTCTAGCAAAAATACTGGAGTGGATTGCCATTTCCTTCTCCAGGGATTCTTCCCATCCCAAGGATCAAACATGCATCTCCTGTGTCTCTTGCATTACAAGCAGATTCTTTACCCACTGAACCCATCAAGGAAGCCCATAATTTAGTGTATAATAAATTAATAATTTATAATACATACAGAAAAATTATGGAATTAGAAAATCATACTTCAGTAATTGTCATGGTTATAATCCACTCTGGCAAGAAATACAAATCAGTATAAACTAGGAGGCAAAATTTGGTGAAGAACAGGGTATTTCATAGTCTCAAAATATCTTCCTTGAAGTGTTTATCATTTATAGAGGAAAAATAATGTTACAGTGAACAAAACTGGCAGCCACCATCTTATTCAAGTGATCAAAGTCAACGTCACTGGAAATTGGACAAATACAAATCACGTCCACTAAATAGGATCCAACAGGATCACAACATCACTTCCATGACATTCTGATCAAAAATTCATAACTTGAATTCAACGTGAGGAAATTGTCAGACAAACTTAAATTTAGGGACGTCCTACAAATACGGCTTCCCTTGTGGCTCAGCTGGTAAAGAATCTGCCTGTAATGCAGGAGACCTGAGTTCAGTCCCTGGGTTGGGTAGGTACCTTGGAGAAGGGAAAGACTACCCACTCCAGTATTATGACCTGGAGAATTCCATGGACTGTATAGTCCATGGGGTCGCAAGAGTCGGACATGACTGAGCTACCTTCACTTACAAATAACAAGTCTGTAATCTTCAAAAGTATAAGATGATGAAGGTCTGAGAAGATCTGAGGAACTAATCATTCTGATAGAAGGGCACTGGAGCAACAAGGTAACTCTGCGCCATGCACAGTCTGGGTTGGATCTTCTGTAGTAAAAGACATTATTGGGTCAGCTGCAACATTTGAATGGGGTGGATGGAGAAAGGGCATATGAGAGTCCCTTGTACTCCTGCATACCTTTCCTATAAGATTGAAATTATTATAATGTACAATTAAAAGACACTTGCCCCTTGGAAGAAATGCTATGACAAACCCAGACAGCATATTAAAAATCAGAGACATCACTTTGCTGTCAAGGTTTCATATCATCAAAGCTATGGTTTTTCTAGTAGTCACGTACAGATGTGAGAGTTGAACCATAAAGAAGGCTGAGCACCAAAGAATTGATGCTTTCAATCTGTGGTGTTGGAGAAGACTCTGAGAGTCCCTTGGACAGAAAGGAAATCAAACCAGCCAATTCTAAAGGAAATCAACCCTGAAGATTCATTGGAAGGACTGATGCTGAAGCTGAAGCTCCAATACTTTGGCCACCTGATGCGAAGAGCCGATTCACTGGAAAAGACCCTGGTGATGGGAAAGATTGAGGGCAGGACGAAAAGGGGACAAGAGAGGATTAGATGGTTGGATAGCATCACCAACTCAATGGACATGAGTTTGAGCAAACTCTGGGAGATAGTGAAAGACAGGGAAGCCTGGCCTGCTGCAGTCCATGAGGTTGCAAAGAGTCAGACACAACTTAGTGAGTGAACAACAACAACAAAGGAAAAATGAAAAATAAAGGCATATGTTGTTACACAGTTCATACAGCCCACACTGAACCTCCCGTTGTTTTACTTTGACACCTGTGTCATTTACCAATCCACGATTCTAAACTATGTTTGTCTATTGAACTCAAGGAGAGATGTTTAACACATAGTTTAAAAAAGACCTTCACTGCTCATTGCTAAGAAGATACAACTGGGGACTTGATACAGGTGGCTGTGTCCAGTGTCATCCAATCAAAATATAATGCAAACTACCTAAAAATTTTCAATGGATTAGCAGCTATATTAAAAAGACAAGATAAAATTGATGCAATTAATTTTAATAGTACATTTAACCTAATGAGTCCAAAATATTTTCACTGGAATATGTAATTAATGTAAGAAAATCATTATCAAGGCATTTTACATTATTTCACACCAAGTTTGAAATCTGGGGTGTACTTTACACCTAAAGCACATCTCAAAGTAGAGACTAATTTTTCATCAGAAATACTTGATTCTGTATTTAGCTTTGAATAATCTACAACTGAGAAAAATTCACATGCACAAGTTATTTCAAGCATACTTAATTTTTTTTCTAATAATTAAAGTATGAGTTTTAACATTTAAAGTAATTAAAATTAAATTAAGTCTGAAAACAGTTTCTCATTTGCAAGAATCACATGCAGCTAGGGGCTACCATATTGGACAACACACAGCTGCATAGGAGTATATAGGTCATCTGCTCCATTATACCCCTGTGAGTGCATGTTGCTTATATTATTCCCATGAAGATTTTGAGTGAAGCATGGTTCCACACAAGTGAAGGGATCAGAAGTCCTGGCTCTCAGTTATCTACCTCCAACTACTATTGAGTGAGTGAGTGAGTAAATGAGTGAAAGTTGCTCAGTCATGTCTGACTCTTTGCAACCCCATGGACTACACAGCTCACAGAACTCTCCAGGCCAGAATACTGGAGTGGGTAGCCTTTCCCTTCTCCAGGGGATCTTCCTAGCCCAGGGATCAAACCCAGCTCTCCTTCATTGAAGGCAGATTCTTTAACAACTGAGCCACAAGGGAAGCCCTTTAAATCATGGGTGCAGCTGCCTAAAAGCTAGAATATAGGTGAATAAGTATGGAAGATACATAGCAGAATGGTGCTGCAAGGCAAAGTTCTTTCTAACTGAAAAGCACTAGAAAAATAATTGTTCAGGTCATTTTTATTATTAGGAGCCAGAACTAGTGGACGGACGCCATTACCATCACAAAGACTTTGAACAAGTCAGTGAATTTACTATTTTGACTTCCCCAGAATAATAATAAAAGGAAGCACTATCCACTTCCAACCAACCCTAACACACCTGCATTGCAGAATGAATTAGAACATATTCCCAAAATGCCTTGCTCTCCTGAGAGGAAAAAAATATTGCAAATGAATTTATATTGATAATTGTTGCCAAGTGATGCAATTATGGGTATATCTTATTGTCTTTGTTATGATTTTCTGTTTTTCCAAAGTTTCTACAAAACAATGCATGAGTTGTATAATCAGAAAAAATAAAACTTTCTAATTAGAAAAATTGAGTACAAGGCATCAAGATAACTTCTGTCTCCATTTTTCTCATCACGTATCTAAGTGAGACTCAAGTCTTAGCTGTTCTGACTTAAGAGCTTCAACCACCAATTAGAACAGCTGGCCTGACAATCCTTCCATTTTCAACCATCTCAGCTCCTCACACACGGTTGCTCCACTAATGTGAGGTGGAGCTGGGGTTTAGTGGAAACAAACAGAAATGATTCATCACACTCATTCACAAATGTCGCTCCTTCAGCTCTCAACTGGCTCCACCACCCTTGACATTTTGCCAACTCCCCAGCCTTGTCAGGCTTGCTCAGTCCTTGGCCAGACAGCCTGTGGGGATGGCCTTGGCAGCTCCTAGAACTCGGGTTGGTGATTCAGCAGTTCAGGATTTTCTGTCTCAGCCAATCCATCCTCATGCCCTGCCCTAATTAGCTGTCCAAAGGCTGAAACTGCCTTCCTGACATCACAGCTGGCATGGAAGGCCTGGGGAGCAATTACCCATATGCTTTCTGTGCTCACTGTCCCCTGAAGTTTCAATGAAAGATGCTCCCAGTTCCTGGGTTTTGGTCCTTTTTTTTTTTCATCCTGATGTAGAACCCTTCTCTCAACAATGAGACCACCCCATACTATAGTTCAGACTGACCTTGTACCACACCAAGACACACCATGCACGTCGTGGTCTAAGCAAATGGCATCCTGCATTGTTGAATGGAACACAACTTGTGTGGTCAGTCCTTTCCAGGTCCTATGTTTTCCCTTCACCTTCAGAATGACAATTAAGCCTCCCTCTCTGTGACACGGCACAGTTGTGCAGAAGTAGGGACCATATACAAGAAAACTCAAAGGGCAAAGGAAAAGAAAGATAAATTTGTCTGATCATGAAGGACATTGCTGGGTACCATCTTTACATCCCAAGCAGAGTGCCCTGAGCTTGCCAGGGTTAAAACATCTGAAACTATGGTGCAAATATAGAACACGGGGGAGGAGGGCCCAGAGAGTCGCTCACGTGGTTTATAGATTCAGCACTTCTCTGGAGGGCAGTTACCAGCGGTTAGCGGGTCACACTTGCCGCCACACTGCGGAGAGGGATGGCAAGCACACTTCTTAAAATACCCATCTTCCCACTTTTGTTTGTTCATTTCATTTCAGAGACACAGAACTATCACTCCTTAAATTGTCAGCACACAGTTCTCGAACCTACACACAGCCCTGTGCCCCAGCCCAGGGACGTCATTAAGTGTGACTTCTGCAAACCCACCCCAACTTTGCAATCTCCAAACTGGAGAGACTTTTTAGTACCTGTGGCAGCTACTTATTGAGTAATAACTGGGTGCCAGCTGTTGTGCTCACTGCTTTACAGACACTGTCTCATTTGATCCGCAGGACAATAAATAGCATTGTGTTCTGTTATTTCCTTTTCATGGATGAGGAAATTAGGAGCTAAAGAGATTAAGTAATTTCTCAAGGTGTCAGCGCTTTATGGCCAGGGTGGGCTGTCTAGCACCAGAGGACAGGTTGTAACCCCTCAGCCCATTTCTCCCCCATGGCCCCTTTGCCGCCACTGTGGGCACTGCCTGCCCCTCCGCCTGACTTCTCTGTTCCCCTGTGCCTGTATTTCTGCCTCCCCTAGTTTTTCCTGCCTCTTCCTGCAAATCCAGCTTCCTGATCCCCCCACTTTCTGTCATCCTCCAACCATTCAGTGAAAAAAAAGTGAATGTGTTAGTCACTCAGTCGTGTCTGACTTAAAGCCCACTAGGCTCCTCCATCTATGGAATTCTCCAGACAAGAATACTAGAATGGGTTGCCATTTCCTTCTCCAGGGGTTCTTCGTGACCCAGGGATTGAACCAGGGTCTTCTGCATCACAGGCAGACTCTTTACCCTCTGAGCCACCAGGATCTATTCTAATTCTCAGCCCTGAATATCAGCTTTCTTTAGGGAGTGGCAAAAAGGAACCAACAGGAAAAACAAAAGACTAAATGATGCAGGTAGAGAAAAATCCCAGGAAGATGGCTACCACATTAGCAACTGATATTTGGAATTCTAATTTTAGTGTATGTGCTGCCAAAGTGAGCAGTGGAATTCTAGACTTGAAGAAAGGCCCTTTGTTTCATAGAGGACAACCAGAGTCTAGGGTGTGGTTACAAGGAATCAGCTTCTGTGGCCTGTTGTGGGGAGATCTGAGATTAGAATCAAGACAGGCCTTTGCCACTCAGCCCAGGAACCCTTCAGTGAACCCCATCCTTCTGACAAACCCATGGTTCCAACTAACCCCCAGGGACCCCATTATCCACACAGGACTTCCACATGCCTGTCCTTACGTATTTGGATCCTCAGTTCAGTTGCTCAGTCGTGTCCGACTCTTTGCGACCCCATGAATTGCAGCACGCCAGGCCTCTCTTGGATCCTAGGACAACCCTTATCTCAGCAGCCTCACTCTTCCCTGCCAAAGCCTCTTCCTACCCTGCATTTCTCCCCTCCTTTTGTCTCAGGTGCTGAGTTTTCTCAGACCTTGTCTTCTGTCTACCTGCGATCTGGGTTTTTCCAGGCTGTTAGCCCCTCCAGGCTCGAGGTAACATCTTTCTTCTTCTACAGGGTTGTTTTCAGCAGGATGTAAAGGCCATTAGTAAATCAATAAGCCTTTATTTAGAAAAGGGGGAGGGAAGGACCTGGAGTTTTTAATTCAGATCTAGCAACTCCTGGGGCATTATCAAGAGTATTCTAAAATTAGGCCTTTGAAAAGCATGAGGCTGCTCCCGTTGGAACTTTATAGCTTCCTGCCCATAAACGGGAGCAGCTTGCTATGGGTGGGATCATTAGCTGGAAGCTCCCTCTCTCCGCGGTAGTTACGTCTTCCTCTAACTCGAACACCATATGTGTTATCTGTTGATGTGGGGCTCTTTGTTTCTTTTATTCTTGCCTCCTCTCTCTTCTCTCCACGCAGCCCTTTCCTGGGCTCTGCATCTGTCCTTTTTCTTCTTTCCAGGAATTCTGCATTTCCATCTATCTAACACTCCAAATACTTCTGTCAGTGCATCAAGTCTCATTTTTCACTGTTGCCACACTGAGCATACGTAAACAGATATCTTTCTGATATATTTACAAAGGTAATCCTCCAACAGTCAGCACATGCCCTAGGACCCCTCATGCTCCCTATAAACCTTCTGGGGACTCCTGTTATTGTTCCGTCCTTCCTCCTATTTCCATCCCAATCTCTCCATGCAGAAAACAAAGACACAGTCCTGCTGGCAGGTGTGCGAAGGGGAGCAGAGTAGCGATGGCATGACCACACACTTTAAGGCCAATGCCATGATGTCTAAAACAGCACATTTAACCACATAACACTGGAATTCTGCATTTCCTTTCATCTAGCAAGTCTATAGCTAGACAGTTATTTCAAAGATGTGCAGAAAGATTCAGCTACCAAGATATTTATTGGTTGGCAATTGAAAGAGAGGAAGAGCTATTTATGTTTCCAAGGTATATTAATGCTCTATTACTGTATAGCAAATTATCAAAAAAATTAGTGGCTGAAAACAATTAAAAAAAAAAGTACTATCTCATGCAATGTTTGTGGGTCAGGAATTTGGGTGGTTCTGGCTCTGGGTCTCTTGTGAGGCTGTAGTCATGATATCAGCTAAGGCTACAGGCATCTGAAGGTTTGACTGGGGACAGAGGCTCCGTGCCTAAGTAGGGTCATTTTCAAGGCTGGCAGCTTGGCTGGTGCTGGCTGTGGTTGGAGGCCTCTGTTCCTTCTCACAGAGACCTCTCCACAGGGAGACTGAGGATCCTCACAACATGGGAGCCAGCTCTCCTCAGAGTGAGTGATCCAAAAGAGAGCAAGGCAAAAGCTGTTAATGCCTTTTATGAGCTAGCCTTGCAAGTCACGCCCCATCATTTCTGCTGTGTTTATTGCTCATGGAGACCAAGCCTGATACCCTGTGGGACGGGGTTACACAAAGAGGGGGTGGACACCAGAAATGAGAATCACTGAAGGCCATCTTGAAAGCTAGCTATCACATAAGGGGAAGACTTCAACAAGAGAAGTACCCCTCAGGGATTGTTTGTACTGTGAGTCTGAGAGAAGAACAGAGCTGCTCTGGCCCTGCTAGTTCTAGACTTTCTGTTTGCCTGCAGGGGATGTGCATTATGCCTGTTCCATCCCAGGTGGCGCTAATGGTAAAGAATCTGCCTGCCAGGGCCAGAGACACCAGAGACATAGGTTTGATCCCTGGGTCGGGAGGATCCCCTGGAGTAGGAAATGGCAACCCACTCCAGGATTCTGGCCTGGAAAATTCCATGGACAGAGGAACCTCGTGGGCTACAGTCCACGGGGTTGCAAAGAGTGGGACATGACTGAGTGAGCACATCTTCCAATAAGTTAGCAAGAGCAGGCTCTGCTTCTGTGGCATGGTGGTCAGTTTGGAGAGGTTGCGACGGGAAGGCTTGTGTTGTCTATTCCTGATTTGGTTCCAGATCTAGGCCACATTCTCTACGCATCTCTTTCAGAAATAAAGCTGCTCTTTACCTGTGTCTTACTCCTAAATTAGACCCCAAATCTTGAGTGCTTTTGTGACCCCTTATATTCACAATTGTGTCTTTTATTTTATACTGTCATCTTTGTAATAGTGGAAAACTCAAAACAACCTAAATGTCGAACAACAGAGATGCTTGAACAAATTATGGCATATCCATACAATTCAGTAAAATGTGATCATTTAAAAGTGTACTCTGTAGGAATATTTAATGATATGGAAAATTGCACAGGATATATTAAGTGACAAACATAAGTTACAAGTCAGTATGCAGATTATTATTCTGTTAAAAAATAATGTGTACTTGTTTAAAAAAGAACTCCAAAGAGATAGATATATACCAAATATAGTTATTGGTTGGTAGGTTTCAGTTCTGTTCAGTTCACTCAGTCATGTCTGACTCTTTGTGACCTCATGGACTGCAGCACACCAGGCTTCCCTGTCCATCACCAACTTCTGGAGCTTACTCAAACTCATGTCCATTGAGTCGGTGATGCCATCCAACCATCTCACCTTCTGTCGTCCCCTTCTCCTTCTGCCTTCAATCTTTTCCAGCATCAGGATCTTTTCAAATGAATCAGTTCTTAGCATCAGGTGGCCAAAGTATTGGAGCTTCAGCATTAGTCCTTCCAATGAATATTCAGGACTGATTTCCTTTAGAAATATTCAGGACTGATTTCCTTTAGGATTGAGTGGTTTGATCTCCTTGCAGTCCAAGGGACTCTCAAGAGTCTTCTCCAACACCACAGTTCAAAAGCATCAGTTCTTCGGCGCTCAGATTTCTTTATAGTCCAACTCTCACCTCCATATGTGACTACTGGAAAAACCAGAGCTTTGACTAAATGGACCTTTGCTGGCAAAGGTAGGTTTATGGGTAAGCAAAATTTTCTTCATTTGGGCTAATTTGTTTTTCCTAAATTTCCTACATTTTGGAGGAAAAGTTTGCAGATGCTTAGTTTGGGGATTCAATTAAAAGTAATTAAAGCTTTCTAACTAACATCTTTTATTTTGGAGAGAGTCAGGCATCTGAGTGTCCCCCAGCCCAGTTCTATAAGTTCATTTAACATCATTGACCTTTGCCTTTTTTGTAAACATTCTCTTCTCTTGACTTCCTTGACTACACTCTGCTTTTTCTGCTTGCTTTCTCTGTGACCACTCCTTGTAGACTCATACTCCTACACCAAGTTCTTAAATTTGGAGTTTCTCAAGGTTTAGCTCCAGGCCTTTATCCTTCTTACTATTCACTCTACCACTAGGGGACCACATCCTCACTCGTGGCTACACAATATAAATCATGTGAATTTCATACCTCTAGCCCAGGCCTCCTTCTTGAGCTCAAATGATTTGTATAGAACCCGAGTACTTTAACTGGATGTCTCAAAACTTCCTTAAACTCACCATACTCAAAATCAGCCTCATGATCTTAAGTGCTTTCCTATCAGAGTAAAGGGTAAAATAATACATCTACTCCTATGGTTTTCAATCCTGGATGCATATTGAAATCATCAGGAAAGTCTTTTTTAAATACCAATGCTACATTACTATATATATACAAAATAGATAAACAAGGTCCTACTGCATAGCACAGGGAATTATATACAATATCTAATAACAATCTGAAATGGAAAAGAATCTGAAAAAGAATACACACACACACACACACCATGAATCACTTTGGTTCATATGAGAAACACAGTATTGTAAACCAACTATACTTTAATAAAACACAAGAAAAAAGTACCAATGCCTGGACCACCAAAGATTCTGGTTTTAAAAGTCTGGCGGGGGTCAGGCTTTGGAGTACTTTTTTCTTTAAAGCCTCTGAATGAATGCTAATGAGTGAATAGTGTTAGGACACTGATCTACATATTCAATCAAAATCTGGCAGTCATTTTTGACCTCTTCTTCTTCCTTGCCCCTTAAGCTCAAGCCACCACAAAGTTCCATCAATTTGACCTCTAAAATAATGTTCAAAGTTAAATGTCTTTGCCCTCATAGCCACCACCCTAATCTAAACAATCATTTCTCATCTAGACTTTAAACGAACTCTGCATAACGCATCAGTTAGTTACTCAGTCGTGTCCAACTCTTTGAGACTCCATGGACTGCAGCACGCCAGGCTTCCCTGTCCATCACCAACTCCCGGAGTTTACTCAAACTCATCTCCACCGAGTCGGTAATGCCATCCAACCATCTCATCCACTGTTGTCCCCTTCTCCTCCCACCTTCAATCTTTCCCAGTATGAGGGGCTTTTCAAATGAGCCAGTTCTTCACATCAGGTGACCAAAGTATTGGAGTTTCAGCTTCAACATCAGTCCTTCCAATGAATATTCAGGACTGATTTCCTTTAGGATGGACTGGTTGGATCTCCTTGCAGTCCAAGGGACTCTCAAGGGTATTCTCCAACACCACAGTTCAAAAGCATCAATTCTTCAGTGCTCAGCTTTCTTTATAGTCCAACTCTCACATCCATACAGGACTACTGGAAAAACCATAGCTTTGACTAGACAAAGCTATGCCTTTGCTGGCAAAGTAATGTCTCTGCTTTTTAATATGCTGTCTAAGTTGGTCATAGCTTTTCTTACAAGGAGCAAGTGTCTTTTAATTTCATGGCTGCAGTCACCATCTGCAGTGATTTTGGAGCCAAAAAAAAAAAAATAATAAAGTTTCTCACTGTTTCCACCCTATTTGCCATGAAGTGATGCGACCAGATGCCATGATCTTAGTTTTCTTAATGTTGAGTTTTAAGCCAACTTTTTCACTCTCTTCTTTCATCAAGAGGCTCGTTAGTTCTTCTTTGCTTTCTGCCATAAGAGTAGTGTCATCTGCATATCTGAGGTTATTGATATTTCTCTCAGCAATCTTGATTTCAGCTTGTGCTTCATCCAGCCCAGCGTTTCTCAAGATGTACTCTGCATATAAGTTAAATAAGCAGGGTGGCAATATACAGCCTTGATATACTCCTTTCCCAATTTGGAACCAGTCTGTTGCTCCATGTCCAGTTCTAACTGCTGCTTCTTGACTTGCATACAGATTTCTCAGGAGGCAGATCAGGTGGTCTGGTATTCCCATCTCTTCAAGAATTTTCCAGATTGTTGTGATCCACACAGTCAAAGGCTTTGGCATAGTCAATAAAGCAGAAGTAGATGCTTCTCTGGAACTCTCTTGCTTTTTCGATGATCCAACGAATGTTGGCAATTTGATCTCTGGTTCCTCTGCCTTTTCTAAATCCAGCTTGAACATCTGAAAGTTCACAGTTCACGCGTTGTTGAAGCCTGGCTTGGAGAATTTTGAGCATTACTTTACTAGCGTGTGAGATGAGTGCAATTGTGCGGTACTTTGAGCATTCTTTGGCATTTCCTTTCTTAAGGATTGGAATGAAAACTGACCTTTTCCGGTCCTGTGGCCACTGCTGTTTTCCAAATTTGCTGACATATTGAGTGCAGCACTTTCACAGCATCCTCTTTCGGGATTTGAAATAGCTTGACTGGAATTCCATCACCTCCACTAGCTTTGTTCGTAGTGATGATTCCTAAGGCCCACTTGACTTCACATTCCAGGATGTCTGGCTCTAGGTGAGTGATCACACCATCGTGATTATCTGGGTCGTGAAGATCTTTTTTGTATCATTCTTCTGTGTATTCTTGCCACCTCTTCTTAATATCTTCTGCTTCTGTTAGGTCCATACCATTTCTGTCCTTTATTGTGCCCTTCTTTGCATGAAAATTTCCCTTGGTATCTCTAATTTTCTTGAACAGATCTCTAGTCTTTCCCATTCTATTCTTTTCCTCTATTTCTTTGCATTGATGACTGAGGAAGGCTTTCTTATCTCTCCTTGTTATTCTTTGGAACTCAGATCTGAATATTTGTCACTCTCATTTTCCTTCCTGTTGTGGATGCACCCTAAGGTGGCCCCCGAGGAGTCATACCCTTGTGTCAGTCCCTCCCCTTGAGTACAGGGAGGATCTGGAATTTATTTCTAACCAGTAGAATGCAGCAAAGGGAATGGGTTGTCATTCTCATGATTACAGTATATTATGTAAGACTCCACAGTAGCAGAGAGAAGAGATTCTCCTGCAGCCTTGAAGAAGCAAACAGCCATATCATGAACTGCCTCTGCAGGGCCACGGGGCAGGGATTTGAGGGCAGCCTCCAGCTGACAGCCAGTAAGAAACTAGGGTCCTCAGACCCGTAACTGCCAGGAAATACATTCTGTCATCACACTGAAAGCACTTGAAGTGGATTCTTTCCTACCTGAGCTTCTAGGTGACAATGCAGCCAGGTCAACAACACCCTGACTATAGACTTGGAAGACCCTAAGCAGAGAATGTGGCTGAGTCATGCTCAGATTCCCAACGTGTGCAAACTATGGAATTATTAATGTGAGTTTGTTTAAGTCACTAGATTTGTGGTAATTTGTTATGCAGCTCCTTACTCTCAACCCCCAAACATATCAATCATTCCATGGCTTCCCATCACTCTTTAGATATAAGTTTAAGAAATTATTAAAATAACCTGTGAAGCTATGAATGATCTGGCCTTGCCCACATCTCCAGCCTCATATGTTCTACCCTGCTCTGTACACCCACCATGCAGACCTTCTTAAGGACCCCAGACCCATCTAATGTCCTTCAACCAGGGGCATTTGTGCCTCATGTTGCCTCTACCTTGAGGGCTCTGTTCTAATTCTCTCTTAGTCAATTCACTTCCTTAAATCTCCCTTACAGGATCAAATTCCTGATTATAGCCACCTGCAGCATCATGTCTGTTTTGCTCATAGCACTTACCAACTATGACTTTACATAACTGTTGCATCATTGTTTGATCAAGGTCTGTTCCCCCAGTTAGTCTGTAAGTTCTGTGAAGGCTAGTGTGATTCCTTTGGGCTCATCACTTTTCTCCAATACTTAGCATATTAACTAATACATAATAGGCACTTAAATGTTCCCTGAATGAATGGACATAAATTGGATGTGACTTTTGTTTAGAGCACTGGCTCTAATTTCATCTCAATGCATCCTGATTAGATCAAAGTATATAAGACTGACCTTCATTCCAGATTCAAGCATGGGAATTCTAGACATGCCATAGACTTTGGGAAAAACCAACTACAACCAGGCAAATAACCAATAATTTTTACTCTTCAAGCAAACAATTTTTAATGACAACCAACTGCACATAAGGTAATGTGTTAGTTATCATGGGGGCTGCCAAGAGGTACAATGCAGTGCAAAGTCTGACTTCCTGTAACAGGGAAGAAAACTGAAGAAAACTGTTTTAGGGTCTCAGAAGAAAACTGAAGACATATTCCACCTTCTCTTTTATTAAAGAAATAGTCCCTTAGATCTGATGGATGAAGCTGAAAGACTCCTGTTTATGCTGATCCTAATTAAATGAGGAACAAGTTAGGAGAAAATAATCTGAAAGTATAGATATACCATCATAAATTTAGGCTTCTAGAACTCTTGGATGTCCAAGTTCTATTCAACACCTACGTTATACACTACAAGGCACAATAAATATTTTTGTAGCTTATATTTATCCCATAAAATATCTACTAACTGTTAAATGCAAAGCACTAATCAACTACTTCCTTAATTTGCATTCTAATAGGCAAGGGTACACTCAGCAAAGCATATCAACAAATACACACACAACGGATCAGGTAAGAACAGTTCCATGAAGAATAAAGGAGGACAAGGGGATAGGGAACACCCATGAGGGTTGCTATTTTACATTGAGAAAGTTTTTTTTATCTCTGCTGGTCCCATGCTGTACAGTTTGCCCCTGAAAAAGTCATGAAAGGGACTTCCCTAGTGGTGCAGTGGATAGGACTCCATGCTTCCAATGCAGGGGGCATGGATTGGATGCCTGGTCAGGGAACTAAGATCCCACATGCCACTTGGCATGGCCAAAAAATCACTGCAGATGGTGACTGCACCCAAGAAACTAAAAGATGCTTGCTCCTTGGAAGAAAAGCTATGAAAAACCTAGACAGTGTATTCAAAAGCAGAGACATCACTTTGCCAACAAAGGTCCATCTAGTCAAGGTTATGGTTTTTCCAGTAGTCATGTATGGATGTGAGGGTTAGACCATAAGGAAGGCTGAGCACCAAAGAATTGATGCTTTCAAACTGCAGTACTGGAGAAGACTCTTGAGAGTCTCTTGGACAGCAAGCAGATCAAACCAGCCAATCCTAAAGGATATCAACCCTGAATCATTAGACTGATGTTGAAGCTCCAATACTTTGGCCCACCTGATGCGAACAGCCAATTCAATGGAAAAGACCCTGATGCTAGGAAAGATTGAGGGCAGGAAGAGAAGGGGGCATCAGAGGATGAGATGGTTGGATGGCATCATCGAGTCAATAGACATGAGTTTGAGCAAACTCCAGGAGATAGTGAAGGACAGGGAAGCCTGGTGTGCTGCAGTCCATGGGGTCACAAAGAGTCAGACACAACTGAGTGACTGAACAACAACAACAACAAAAAATCAAGCAATAGGGTATCTGAACAAAGATTCAAAGCAAGTGAGGGCATTTGAGGATAAAAGCATGCCAGGCCCAGGTAACAGTGAGAGCAGCAGAAGCTCTCTTTGCCAGCTAGGGGAACAGCAAAGAGGCCAGAGTGGCTCTAGCACAGAGAGGGGATGAGAGAGTAGGAGAATGCAAGGTCAGAGAGTTAACAGCCAACTAGACTGTGTAAGACTCTGTAAGGACTCTAGCTGAAATCTGAGTATAACATTCTGTTGTACCAGTCTTGTTCTAGCTGCTCCTATTGAGAGTAGCTTCTAGGGTGCCCTGGGTGGAGCAGAGACCTGTTCAGAGGTCATGACAATGGACCAGGTAAAAGATGATGACAGCTTGGACTAAGGTGGTAGCTGTGGACATGGGGAAAAATGGTCAGATCCTCTTTATATTTCACATGTGGAGCCATTGGTATGTACTGATGCTTTGATTAGCTTGACAGAATAAGGAAAAAGGAGGAATCTGGCCATGTTCTAGGATTCAGCCCATTAAAAAAATAAATAAAGTATCTTTAAATCTCTTTCTTACTCTGCTTTCACGCAACAACATCAATAAAACAATCTTGGGACATGCCTGCATCCCAAATTTCTCAATCTCAACAAAAATTTAAGAATCAGAATGCTAAGAAGCACTTTTTACCCTGAAAATGCTGTCATTTTTGTATCTCCCCAAAGAAAGATGAGGGAAAGGGCTTCAGCTGGAGTATGATGGAGAACTGATGAATACAAGAAAACCAGATCAGATGCTGTGAGCCATGATCTATGGGATTGAGTCCTTAAAAACCCTCATTCCAGTCTGACTGGGACATGTAGGCAAGGGGTGGTGGCCCTCCAATCTCCTCTCCCCTCTGTTGACTTGGGCTTCAGAGGAGCTGATGGTCAAAATGGTCAGGCAGTCCTTCTCTCTCCTCATCTCATGCTGTGCAAATTCGCCCTTTAAAAGGCAAACAAAAAAAGTGCTCCCATACACGTGGCCAAAGTTGGGAACAGAAACCACCACCCTGCTGTTAATGGGCCATTGATTTTCCTCATGCTTCTTCCTCCTGTCGCTGAGAGAAGTATCATGCTGCCAAGACTAAAAGTTTATGACTTCAGCAATACAACAAGAGTGAAAGATCTTTATATACGTTTACTTATCGCCTCATCCCTATCTTATAATAAGAAAAATATCTAAGGGTGTTTTTTTTTTCTTTCCTAAAATATTACCTCAGGACCAAAACTAGGATACCACATTCATGTGAATCTAGGTGTGTATGACGTGTGTTTGTAGACCTATGAGTGTGCATTTCTTTTAAGATTAAGAAAGGGGATATCAGATGAGCAATGACAGAGAGAAGAAAATAAAAAAATAACCATGACTTTTCTTTTGACACAGAAATCTTCTGACTGATTTAAAGGGTGTTTCACAGGGCTCATCTGACTCTCCCAGTAGTGTGCCGACGTTGCTCCCCTTGTGAACACATGTTCTTTCAAATTTCAGCTCTTAAGTGGCTGCGTGAGCACATGCAACCGGCAAGAAGGCTGGGGGGCCCCGGGGAGGACGAGTCTGCTTCCCTGGGGTCATGGACTCTTCTGGCATCCCTTCTCTGGAACTCCTTCTTGGCTCCCACGCTTTCCTCACCAGCCTTTATTCAGGGTAGGTCCCCGCCTGTCATTTTTAGAGGACTTTTCTCCTCGGTTCCAAGGCTGTTCAACTCCCACCGTCTTCACTGTTACCCCTTCAGCCATGTCGCCCCAATTTACGCCTCGAGCCGAGCTCTCACACCTGAGCTCTAGAACCGCATGAACGTCTCTGCATGTGATCATTATTGGGCTTGTTAAAAAATTAATTAGGGACTGCATGATCATTGCAACAAGTATAATGCAGAGTTATAAGGAAACAGTCATTATTTCTTCCTTCCCTCTCCAGTTTTTCTAGTCTGAACAAGAAGTATGAACAACTTAAACTTACTGTGTGCATCTTTAAGCAACTCTCTCCCATCCATATTCATATAGATCAATATGTAGATCTGTTTATGTTACATACATGTATGTTTCTATATACATTTCCTATAGGCATCTTAATCTCAGCTCATCTTATATTTAAACTTTAGACCCAAATTTTTATGAGTTTATGCATGCTTTGCTTTGAACCTAGAATGATGCAGGATTTTTCTAATGCATCAATCTACCCCTCAAATCACCATATGCCTATCCATACACTTCTCTCCTGATAGTTAGTGTCCTAAAATGCAAATCTGATCTGCTTAAACTCAGTGGTTCGTCAGTGCTACTATGAAAAAGTGGAAACACATTTCCCTTACATACAAGGGCCTTCAGTATCTGACCTCAGTCCCTCAAGCCTTAGTTTTCGTCACACATCATTCTCCATCCTGGGCCCCTCGTCCAACCCCATATCTCTCCTCCTATTTCTGTATGTTTTGGGAAATTTCAGGCTTTCTCTTGTTTTTGCTCCTCCACATACAATGTTCCCTCTTCCTGGGTGGAATTATGTATTAGTCAGTTTGGGCTGCTATGACAGAATATAAACTGAGTGGTTTAAACAACAGAAGTTTTAAATCTAAGATCAGAGTATCAGCATGGCTGGGTTCTGTTGAGAGGCCCCTTCCTGGCTGGAAGATGCCGTCTTCTCTCTGTGTCCTCACATAGGGCAGAGAGGTTGGGGATGGTGGGAAGGGAGGAAAGAGGAAGGGAGATTTTTGTCTCTTCTTTTAAGGCCACAGTCCTATGATATTAGAGCTCCACCCTATGACTTCATTTGCTCTTAACTTTCTCCTAAAGATGCTCTCTCCTAAAGATGTGAAGAACCGATTCATTGGAAAAGACCCTGATGCTGGGAAAGATCGAAGGCAGGAGGAGAAGGGGGCAACAGAGGATGAGATGGTTGGATGGCATCACCAACTTGATGGACATGAGTTTGAGCAAGCTCCAGGAGTTGGTGATGGACAGGGAAGCCTGCCATGCTTTGAGCCATGGGGTCTCGACTGAGCGACTGAACTGAACTGAAAGATGCTCTCTCCAGATACAGTCACATTAGGGGTTAAGATCTCAACGCATGAATTTGGGGAGGACACAATTCAGTCCACAGTAGGACTGAGGATTTTGCTTCTAGCATGGAAGTTAAGAGTGGGGACCCTGAACCAGGCCACCTGGCTTTGAATCCTTCTGCCATTTAGTCTCTGAGTGACTCTGAGCAGGTTACTTAATCTGTATATTAGTTTCACTTTTGGCAGTGGTTCTCCAGAATGTGAGTGCATCAGAATCAACTGAAGTTACTGAAGCCCACCCAGAGAGCAGACCAGTGAATAGGTCTGGGTGGAGGGGGACTGAGAGCTTGCATTTCTTACAAGGTCCTTAGAGAAGCTCTGGTGCTGCTGTGGGAGGCACTGCATCTAGAAAACCATGTCCTTATAATAAAGTGGGGTGAATATTAGCACCTACTTCCTAAGTTTGTCACTGGAGTGATTGTGTGAAAGTCACTCAATCATGTCCAACTCTTTGCAACCCCATGGACTATAGCCTGCCAGGCTCCTCTGTTCATGGAATTTTCCAGGAAAGAATACTGGAGTGGGTAGCCATTCCCTTCTCCAAGGGATATCTTCCCGACCCAGGGATTGAACCCAGGTTTCCTGCATTGCAGGCAGATTACTAAGGGAGGTGGCAGGTGGATGTGCCTGGGGGTTCTCAGAGGGACCCCGGCTCTCAGGAAGGCGGCTCTGGGAGCCCAGGTCTATGGCTCGAGGCCAGGAAGCCTTGAACATGGGCCTGTTTGGTCAGGATGAATGTCCTCTTCCCAGGAGACCCCCACCTCCTGCAATGTTCTCCAGGTCTGCCCATGAGAGCCAGTAAGGCTGGTCCCCCACAGAGCAGGGATCGAGTGCCTGCACACATGTGGCCTTGGAGATGTGTGCAGAACTGGCATTCTGAGGCACCAGAGAAGCCCAAACATAGTTGTTCAGAGCAGTGACTGGTTTTGCTAATTGCCCAATGAATGTTAGTTACCATAATTATTCTGTCTGGCAAAATTGTACGTGTTTCTCATCATTCAGTTTCTGCTTCACACTTGCTGAAAAGCTTTCCTTGTATTCCCTGATAGAATGTGTAGTATTACACCTGTAGCCTCCTGACCTCATTATAGAACTTATCACATGGAATCGTAACTATTTACAACTTACATGAAAGCCTATGTCTTCCATGGACTGAACTGCTTAAGGATGGGAATTTTGTATTATTTACCTTTGATTTCCCAGAATATGCATGACACAGAGCAGCTGCCCAATGAATATATTTTGATTGAAGAAATGGATGCAGAGTCCCTTGCATCTGTGATAATCTATGCAGGGTTGCCCGGACTCAGTAAGAACAGCTCTCTGGTTATCATTTAGGTTTTCCCCTCAGTTCTAACATAGAAGACTTCCTCTTTTGACAGGGGTTCTCAATTATGACATTTTAGAAGCACCTTTTACACCATGGTGCTACTTGAGCCCCTTCCCAGAGCAAGCAGTGCAGAATCTCTCAGTGGAGGACCTGGGCACTGGTAAAGCTTCAGAGTTCATCAGGTGATTCTAATGAATAGCCTGAGTTGGAAACAAACAAGCTGGGAGAATGCAATCTACTAAAATGTGCATTTCATTCACCATTATCAGTTTTCTACTCCTGACCATAAATTTCTTTCTCTTATCCCAATATAAATTGCCAGCTTTGAACAGTTTTGAAAAGGGGTAAATAGAGAAATTAGCATTTGTAGAGCACTTTACAGTTTTCAAAGCACTTTCATACTCAGTGTGTCATCAAAATCTTAAAATAACCCAGTGAGGAAGGTATCATTATTCTTTACAAATGCTTTGAGGCAACTGCCTGGAGAGGGGGGTACACACCAAATCCTTTTAAAAGAAGCAACAAATCAGCAAAATGCCATCTGCCAGGGTTTTTGTTTTTTTGCTCTTGGCCGATCTGCTATTAACAATGCTACCTATAAGCCATTTTTGCTGCTCATCTAGGACTTGGATTCCAAACATTTTTCTCCACTTGGCATTGGAGACACTTCGTTCCATGGCTGGCCAGTGATGTCTGCTCTGCCCCTTGGCAACCCTAAGCTGGCATTGCTCTCTCCTAGGTGCTTTTCACAGATTAACCTCATCCCCTGCTTACAGGTGTTAGTTTGAGTTCACTCTGCCCATAGTCAGCAACTCACAATTTCCCCAATAATATGATTAAAGAAATTTCAGTTGAGAGCAGTTAAAGGACTTGCTTAGATAAAGTCAGTGAGAGGAGGCCCAGGATTCAAACCCAGATCAAGTAGGAAACAACTTAGGAGGACTCAGTGCTTTGAGGGAAGGAGTGGGCACAGAAGAGGAGAGGATGTGGCAAGGGAAGAGAAGGCATTGGACACCTGCTTTATCCTATGCAAGTCTGCCCAGGGCCACATCTGAGTATGTGAGCATAAGATTAAACTATAAATGAATAACAATACTAGTTTTAAATGGGTGACAGAGGTCCAAAGGGTAAAAGAAAAGATGTCAATTAGTTGTCACTCAGCATAATTAAGCTTCCTTCATAGCTCAGTTGGCAAAGAATCCACCTGCGATGCAGGAGACCTTGGTTCAATGCCTGGGTCAGGAAGATCCCCTGGAGAAGGAAATGGCAACACACTCCAGTATTTTTGCCTGGAGAGTCCCATGGACAGAGGACCCTGGTGGGCTACAGTCCATAGGGTCACAAAGAGTCAGACACGACTGAGCGATTGAGCACATAGCATAATTAAGGATTCATTACTAAGCAGTAAATCTAACTCTATTAGATGCTTATTTTGATATAGTTGTTAAGTGCTTAAATAAGAAAATACTATCAGCATAGAAATAAATACAGCACACAGATGGGGCAAATACAGAAAGAAAAAAGGCATTGTGGTACATCGGCAACACTTCACCTAGGAATCAAGAATAGGGTAAAAACGGGGAAAGTAGCAATAGATCAATCCATTGATTGATAGATAATAAGTAAAGAAGTACTACAAATGTGTAGTAAAGCTGTTTTTAAAGGTGATACTTGCAGGATATTTTGGAAGATTGTACGTTTGGAGAATAAATGTGGTAATTATTGTATTAGGGATGTGTTTAAATATATGTAATAAAAAATAATGACAGTGTCAGACTGAGTATCCTACACTGCAGTCAAGAGCCTCGAGTGGCCCATGAACTAAGTTGGTGGGTTATGTTAGGGCTTAAAAGAAGCAAAAAAGAAAAATATTAGAGAGCACCCGTCCTTGTAAAGGTGAGTGTTGTTTCGTGACCTGTTGGAATCAGTGTTGTGTATGCGTGTGCACTGTCAGCACCTGAAGTTCATACAGGAGAGTCAAAAAAGCATGAAAACCAATGATATATGTAAATATTTAAAGATATGAAATAGTTTAAAAAATAAAATGGTAACAATAGTTTGCTAAACATGCTAGAATTTAACCATCTAAAATGAGTATTTAGCTCATCAAAGAAATCCCTTAAGCATACTGCTTTATTCCAGGGATGTGGCAATGACCCAAAACACTTTTGGAAGTGCTTCCGAAACCTGAAGCACATCCTTGTAAATATAATTGATGACAGCAAATATTTGTCCTTTGAGGAAATATTTTATATTTAAATAAAAAGTCACTTAGAACTAAATATGATGAATAAAAAAGACGACAATGAAGATGAATGGGATACGTTCAGAAAAACCCTGGGCTGTAAACTCAATAACAGTGAGAATGTCATTTCTAAATTTTATACCTTCAGGTTCTGCCATATTGCTTGACATACGATAACTGACCAAAAGGTGTTTGATGAACCAGTGAACAAATGAACCAACTAATAGAAAATATTTTGGAATGGGGCCCAAAGATGATATTTTAAAAAGGATATGAAAGATGTTCTAATTAGTGGAGATATCACCGGAGAGAGTGATGAGCCTCTCAAAGAAATCAGAGACTGTTTGAGGGCCAGTCAGGTGGAGGAATACAGGTCCTGACGTATTGACATATGCTGTAGTCACATCCAGGCGTGCTCACCCATACGCATAACTTACCTTTTCTATCCATATGCAAATATGTACGAGACATCCCTATATGTATGGAAAGAAAGTTAAATCTTCTTAGTCATGGGTGGCTGTTCCGGAGAGAGGGAAAAATGCAGGCTTATTAAAATCAAAAGGGGATAGAAGCAGATTTGATACACTAAGTGGTTAGACGCAAGATTCTGCCTGCAAATTGAGAATGTATCTTATCCCTATTGCCTGATATCAGCCAAATGATTATTTCTCAACTTCTTTGTGATCCAGTCCTGGACAGCCGGGTGAGGTGGAGTTGGACACAGCACCGTGTCCTCAGTCTCGACCTAGATTCTCAGAAACATATTAGGGGAAAGAACCCCATTATCTATCCTCTTTGAATTGTGGATGACAAAACAGAGGAAAAATAAAATACCCTGTTTATGGAAAGCAGTAGGAATAAGTCATATGATAGAGAGATTTTTAGGGCATTAAGAAGAGTAGAAAATTTGTTTTCTACAAGTTACCATAAAAATGCTACTGGAGAAAACAGAAAAACAAAAACAACCCTCCCAGGTGTCTTCTATTGAATAACAATGGGACATTCCTTTCTGCATGGTCCAAACAATTAAGATACACAACTAAATATCTCATAAACATCACTATATTCTTTACATGTCAATCTCTGTCTAGGCCAAATACCAGCATTTCTATTGCAATAGTAGTATGGAAAAATCCAGGGTCATATCCTGGGAAAGGTGGGATCTGGGTTCTAGTTGCAGGTTTTATCCATAATTAGCTCTGTGACCTTGAACAAGCTACTCCCCTGAGCTATTGTAGCCTCGTGAATAAAATAGGGTGAATGGAGTGGATAGTAGCTGACTCTCCTTCCAGGACTGGCAGGCTAATACTTGTTAAACACAGTTTCACCATGCGATGGGAAAGACATGCATGCATAGAACAATTCATTCTGTAACTGCCTCAAGAATGTCTGCTGAAAAGACCTTCCTTTGTAGAGGGCACATGATGGACCCGGCCAGGTTCTTGCTGTTATATTCTACCTGAGGGATGTTTTAGTGGCCTGGCTCAAGTTCAAGAAAGCACACATTTTCATCTCCTTCCCCATGCAAAGAGAGACTGATAAAGCTTTTGTTAAATTGCCCAACAAAGAGGGAACTAGGAATTTCATGCAATTATATAGTTCCTGAAGGTTCTTCTAATTGAATTACCATAGGCGCCTGTTGGGCATTCCTGGCCACGTCCCCTATAATTCCATTAGTATTCTTTCTGTGGATCTTATAAATGCCATTAACATAAGGCAGATATTTGCTTTCAATAAAATAACACAGATGATTTTGTCTAATTGTCTCTCTAATCCCTCCCCTTCACAGCCCGTGTAATCACTTGCAATTGTTCAAATCCAGGCATTTGTTATTGTTGATCAAAACTGCTTTGGAAACATGACAGTTATTGAGGAGGTTTGGCCCCTTTGCTTCACCCATCACATGCTCTTGTCTTCCAGGTGGGTGAAATGAACAACTTGTACTGAGATCCTCACTTTGAAACCTAAGGGGAGGAAGGAAAGGGGTGGCCAGAACCTGCCCCAGTCCTCACTGCACTGCATCTGAACACAAGACTGATCTCGTGAAGAGATTATACTTCATAGACTAGGTGGGTTTCTTCTCTCTAGATTCTTCTATCCCACGTGGGCAGTGTTTGGCTATTGCTGGGAAGTTACATCTGCTGGAATGGGCTCACCATACAGCCCTTGCAGGCTGGCTCTTACCATTTCATCAAATCTTCGTTATTCTTGGGCTATGCGGTCTTGGATATCTCTAAATCTAATTGACTTTTAAGCTAGTCAAGGTCTTCGCTTGCTTACCTTATAGTTTCAGTTATCTGATTGCTTATTCATTTTTGATTATTGGATGAGCAGGGTAAAACCTGGAGAAGGCAATGGCAACCCACTCCAGTACTTTTCTTGCCTGGAAAATCCCATGGACGGAGGAGCCTGGTAGGCTGCAGTCCATGGGGTCTCGAAGAGTCGGATATGACTGAGCGACTTCACCTTCATTTTCATGCACTGGAGAAGGAAATGGCAACCCACTCCAGTGTTCTTGCCTGGAGAATCTCAGGGACGGAGGAGCCTGGTGGGCTGTTGTCTATGGGGTCGCACAGAGTCAGACACCACTGACGCGACTTAGAAGCAGCAGCAGCAGCAGGGTAAAACCTGATCTCTTTTGATCCTGATCTGATATCTTCATGGCTCCAGTGAGATATTTGTAGGAAGGCTTGGGCAAAATAAGTATTTTTGTGAATTGTATTTATTCATGTCTGACCCACCACTATAAATAATCCAAAGTGGAGCATAAGGTCCAGCCACTGGTCAGTGGTAATAATAAAAGATGAAACTCAGTTGGACCAGGGACATGAGTGATGTTCTTAATAAGAGTAGAGCTTGGATAGCCTCATTTCCTCTCCACAAAGCAACACATATGCACAGACCCAGGCATTGCAGTAAGAGAAAAGAAAATGTTAGACTGAGTCTGGGACCAGACGGCTTTCACAGTGGGCCTCTCTAATCTCATCTCTATTTCTGCAAATCACTTCCCTCTTAAACTAATCCTTTGATAATTACCAGGCCCATCCATTCACAGCTGAAGTGGAGATGCATCAGTATACTGAGAGGCATGGTGATATATGCAGTGGGCTGTCAGTGAAAGTAGACAAGTCTCTTGTCTCAGCTGCAAAAGGTTTACCCTTTCCATGTTAAAGGAGGTTCAAATCAGAACACTTAACTTTGCAAGACCAGCGAGGAACCTCCATCAAAAATAAGAAGTAATGAGAGGAGATGAAGTTCGCAGGAGACCCCTATTATCTCTACTCATAGCAGAGCAATTATTGGAATAATTGCTCTACTGTGAACATGAATCCCACAATTAAAGTTGTTTCCCCATTATTTTCATTATTCCAATTGATCGATGCCACTCTAAAACTATTTGAAAGAAATATGGTCTTTCATTATAGTCTTCTATTTTTTAATGTAAGATTAAACCATGATATGCATTAAAGAAAATAGAAGAACTACTTATGTTTCATACCATAGAAAATAGACCTGATTTTTGTAAGGGTTATTCACTGTAATTTTTTTTCCTTCAAAATATACAGCTAGAGAACTGAAAATTTTTGGTGTTTCCAGTTTGGGTTTCCTTTATACACACTGAAAGTGAAAGACACAGGGATCAAGTGAACCAGATGTAGAAAGGGGCCACCAGGCCATTAAGTCCTATGTCCCTAAGGACCACTGTAGTTTGTCCCCACCCTCAGAGTTTTAGCCAGTTTAGTTTGAAATGTCTTAACCAATGTATCACCCAGAGGAAAAGTTCTGGATAACAAGAGTGTGCCATTAGAACACTTTCCTGATGACTGAAGCCCTGGCTGTTCTTTAAAATGTAGCCCCAGAAATGCCCTAAGTGCGAATGTTCAGTTAGAACATATTTTGATAGGGCTTCTTAGTAATGAGGTCCTTGGTTAGTAAATTAGTGCTCTGTGGCCAAAAAGCCAATAGAGACATAGTTTCCTGGAGGGACAATGCTCTCTGGATACTGACACAGCCAGGGTTCTCTGCAATATTAAAGTGTTCAATATTTCTCTCAACTGTTGAGAGAAATACTTTGCTTATCAGTTTGGGATGACAAAATAATCAGAGCAGGGGCTTCCCAGGTGGCACAGTAGTAAAGAATCCACCTGTCAATGCAGGAGATGCGGAAGACACAGGTTCAATCCTGGGTCAGGAAGACTGCTGGAGGAGGAAATGGTAACCTACTCCAGTATTCTTGCCTGGGAAATCCCATGGAGAGAGGGGCCTGGTGGGCTACAGCCCATGGGGTTGCAAAGAATCAGACACTACTGAGCACAGCATCACAGCACAAAAATCAGAGCTAACATTTATTGGCCAGGCGACTGTGCTAAGTAAGCTCTGAATTAACTCATTAACTCCTCACCATAAGCCCTATGAGGGAGACACATATACATTTTCTATATGAGGATGCTTAGATGTGTTAAGTGACTCACGCATGATCACAGGACTAGTAGAGCCCAGAACTGAATCCAAAACTGTCTGACCCTGGAGTCCATTCTCCTAACCCTGCGTGTATCTCTTCACCTGGGTCTAAGTAGACAGACTGGTACCCAGGGCTCATTTCCAATCCCGCAAAACTGCCATCATTACTGAAGAAAGAACCATCAGATGGGTCCAGTTTGCCTATAGCTGCTTCATAGGGGATCCACATGCTTTTCTTGACTGACTCCCACCAGGGGAAGAAAGAAAGGAGAGAACAGGAGCCTGCCAACCTCGACAGATGGTGTGTAGGCTGTTTTGGAGATGAGAAGAGAGAGATTTTTGCTGGCTGACAAAGAACAAGGGAAAGAGATTGGAGGGAAGTGTGACATAAGCAGAAAGAGCTAAACTTGAAATATACGTGGAAGAGAAGAAGATTGAGGGGTGGGGACTGATCTAGGAGACAGATGGGTAAATAGACTTGAAAGAACATTTTTTTAAATGCCACATAACTCCAATCTAGTGAGGAAAAGTGAAGGAGAGCACACAATCAGAAACGAGAGAAGCAAGCTTCTCTCCACCGCGTTTCTGCGGTGTCCCAGTGGAAAGATTCAAAAGACTCCCCCTACAAGGAATTAAGGATCCAAATTTACATCCAAAGAAAAACTTGCCCTAGTCACTCTAGTTTGGAGTTAGCCTCATGGAAGAACAGAAGCTGGAAACATCCTGAAGAAGCTTCGGATTATATCAGTTCCCATTCATTGTCAACTGAGTTCCAGAAAGGGGACAATGAGGTGAAATGGAATTTCTGTTCAGCTGAACCTCATGGATATATCATCTATTACCAAGCTGCAAGGATCCTCCCAAATCTTGGCTGAGAGACTACTGGTGGTGTGATCAGTGTCCCACATACTTTCCTTTCCTTTTCCCTCCCAAGCTAGTTTAAATTATTTATGCACATGACTTAACATTAAGATGGTTTATTCATGAGGTCGCCTTGGGAGACAGGAGATAGACAGCCTGCTTTTGTGAGGGTCTCTCTGGAGAGTGGCAGCTGTACAATGTGCTACTCCATCAGGCTCTATGAGTACAAAATATCTCAATGTAGAGGCCTCTGTTTAAAATAATGATCAATGTTGTGTAGGTCCCAAGTTGAGAAGCATTTATGTTGATATAGCTGCTTGGGGAGAAAAAAAGAAAAGATTCCTCAGCACCAGACAGGGTAGGTCTGTGTTAAGGAGGACAGATCAGTACCTCTGACTGGTTGGATCTGCAATGAGCCAGAAGGTAATTTACCACCCTGAAGGTAATTTACCTTTGTCGGCCATGGTTCTTCTCTGGAAGAAATCAGGGACAACAAAATGAATCATTCTGCCATCTCTCTGTACCATTTACTGTGGCCAGGGGCTTGGCCAGAGGTAAGGCTGGCTTGGGCCCTATTCTGGGAGGTTTGGTTGCTAAAGAACCTGATTACTGAATAGACTTTGTTGACAAATAGTCTCACCAGTCAGATAACTCTGGCAGAAAATCCTGCTGATTGCATCATAAGAAAATCTTTTCTTTTTCAGGTATCTATTTTTCAGCTTTCTTAATAGCATCCTTTGGTCATTTGTTTGCCTTTTTGGAATTAAATGTAACTGGAACTACTGTTTTCAATTAAGATCACATAACATGTAACTGCAACTCTCAATGTGCAGTAAGACTTTAAAATGTTTTGTCATAGTTAAAACTGCATTAAAGACATCAGTTGTGTTTCTCCCTCCTCCTATACCCTGATCTTTTTCACCTCCCTGAGAATTCTCTTGTGCTACACATTTCCCTACAATTAACCTGTGCTTTGTCCTGAGTTAGCTTAATTGAAAACATCAAACCAGTAAAACTTAGAAAAGACGAGTGTTTTATAAAGATACAGGGGAAAGAGAAGGGTTTTATGTAAACCTATACATTTCAATTTCTGCTCTTAGAAAAAATGTATTCTCAGGAAGATAGGTGTGGGTTTATTTTCTACAAACAACCTACGCATAGTACTGAGTAGGCAGCTCTGAACTAGCACAGATGTAAAGTATAATGCATGCTCTAAGCAATCAAGGAGAATACCCAGGGATAAGACAGGCATATCTCAGAAGCTAAGTGGTAATAAAAGAGTTAAATAGGTATCAAAGAGTTATTAGACAAATATATTCATTTCCCATTGTGTGGAAAATTTTCCAGATATTTACAAGAAGGCTCACTTCCTCACCTTCTTGTAGTCTTGCGTCAATGTCACCTCTTCATTGAGCCCCACCCTGACTATCCCATTTAATTTTGGAATGCTCCGTTGGTGTTCCAATCTTTCCTACTATTGTTTTCCCATAGTGCTTTCTATCTTCTAACAAAAAAAAAGCTCATTAATTTATTAGGATTTGGGTTTTTTTCTGTCTCTCTCACAAAAATATAATTTCCATAAGGGGCAGGGATTTAAATTTTTGTCCACCTTGTTCACTGCTATATCTTTAGCTCCTAGAAAGTGAACAGCACTTTGGAGAAACCATAAATATGTGTTATTTGTATTGCATGACCTTAAAGTTGAGCTAGATAGAATGAATATAAAACTAAAGATTCATACACCATGATCTAGTGGGATTTATCCCAGGGATGCAAGGATTTTTCGATACCCACAAGTAAATCAGTGTGATATACCTCATTAACAAATTGGTGAATAAAAACCATATGGTTATCTCAATAGATGCATAAGAAGCTTTTGATAAAATTCAACATCCTTTTATCAAAAATGGAAAGTGGGCATAGAGGGAACATACCTCAACATAATAGAAGTCCTATATGACAAGCCCACATCTAACATCACTCTCAGCAGTAAAAAACTGAAAGCATTTTCTCTAACATCAGGAACAAAACAAGGATGTTCACTCTCACCACTTTTATTCAACATAGTTTTAGGAGTCGTACCCATGGTAATCAGAGAAGAAAAATAAATTTAAAAATCCAAGCTGGAAAAGAAGTAAAATTGTCACTGTTAGCTGATGACATGATACTATACATAGAAAAATCCTAAAGATGCTACCAGAAAGTTACTAGAGCTCATCAATAAATGCAATAAAGTTGCAGGATACAAAATTAATATACAAAAAATCTACAGCATTTCTATATGCTAAGAACAAAAGCCCATGCACCACAACCAGAGATGCCTGGGCGCTGCAACTACTGAGCCCATGCACCATAACTAGACAAGCCCATGCACCACAACTAGACGAGCCCATGTACCACAACTAGACAAGCCCATGCACCACAATGAAGAGCAAACACAGCAAGAAAAAAAAAGAAAGGGACCTAATTAAATTTTAAAAGCTTTTACACAGCAAAGAAAACCATAAACAAAATGAAAAGACAACCCACATAATGGGAGAAAATATTTGTAAACAATGTGACCCACAAGGGGTTAATCTCCAAAATATACAAACAACTCATGCAGCTCATATTAAAAAACAACACAGTCAAAAGTGGGCAGAATTACCCTTCAGTAAAAAAATACATTTTTTAAAAATGTGGGCAGAAGATCTAAATAGACATTTCTTTAAAGAAGATATACAAATGGCCAAAAAGTACATGAAAAGATACTCAACATCATTACTTACCAGAGAAATGCAAATCAAAACTACAGTGATCTCACACCAGTCAGAACGGTAATCACTGAAAAGTCTACAAACCTCTCCAATAAATGCTGGAGAGGATGTGGAGAAATGGGAAAACTTCTATACTGTTGGTCGGAATGTAAATTGGTACAGCCACTATTATGGAGAATAGGATGGATGTTCCTTAAAAAACTAAAAATAGAATTACCATATGGTCCATCAATCTCAATCCTGGGCAGATATCCAGAGAAAACCATACTTCAAAAAGATACATGTACCCCAAAGTTCAAAGCAGCACTATTTACAATAGCCAAGACATGGAAGCCAGCTAAATATCCATTGATGGATGAAAGGATAAAGAAAATGTGGTACATACATATAAAGAAATATTATTCAGCCATAAAAAGAATGAAATAATGACATTTCATTATGGATGGACCTAGAGATTTCATACTAAGTGAAGTCAGAGGAAGACAAATACATGTGATATCACTTATATGTGGAATCTAAAAAAACATGATAGAAATGAACTTATTTACAAAATAGAAACAGACCCACAGATTTTGAAAGCAAACTTGTGGTTACCAAACGGGAAATGTTGGTAGGGGAATGAATTAGTAGTTTGTGATTAACATATATACACTGCTGCTGCTGCTGCTAAGTCGCTTCATTCGTGTCCGACTCTGTGCGACCCCATAGATGACAGCCCACCAGGCTCCCCCGTCCCTGGGATTCTCCAGGCAAGAACACTGGAGTGGGTTGCCATTTCCTCCTCCAATGGATGAAAGTGAAAAGTGAAAGGGAAGTTGCTCAGTTGTGTCCGACTCCTAGCGACCCCATAGACTGCAGCCTACCAGGCTCCTCCATCCATGGGATTTTCCAGGCAAGAGTACTGGAGTGGGTTGCCATTGCCTTCTCCGATATATACACTACTATATACAAAATAGATAAGCAACAAAGACCTACTATATAGCACAAGGAACTCTACACATATTCCATAATAACCTAAGTGGGAAAAGAATATGAAAAATAATAGATATATGTATAGATGAATCACTTTGCTGTACATTTGAAACTAATAAAACATTTTAAATCAACTATAATTCAATATAAAATTTAAAAAATAAATAAAAAGAAAGGAAGAATGATTAGTTAATAGTACCTGCTTGTAAGGAACGCAGAATGACACTAACAACGAAGATAAACACTAATAACAACACCACTGATAGCTGTTATTTATAGAGCACTTATTTTGGGCCTGTCACTGTGCTAAGCTCATTATTTCATTTAATTTCCACAATGATCCTTTTAAATAGATATTAACTCCCTTATATTGATAAGAAAACAAAGGCTCAGAAAATTTAAATCATCGGCCCCAGATAAACATAGCAGGAAAGTGGCTATTGTGTTGGAGTTTTGGTACGAGACTCTTTCACCTCAGAATCCATGACTTTTCTATTGTTTTAATTATAGAACTTTTCCAAACATATATAAAATTAGAATCATGTTATGAAACCTTCTGTATTCACTGCTCATCTTCAACCAACAACCATAAATCCATAGCCAACCTGGTTGTCAGAGGTCACAATCTTAACCACTTACTATATGAAGAAATAAGTGAAACAGAAAGTTGACTCCTTATGAGCAAAGTCTACACATGGGAGTGGTTAGGAAAGCCTCCAGAAGGTCCACTTTGGTTAAACTCCCCTCCTTTTCTTTCTCAACTCCTTCTTACCAGCTCACCATCCAGGCTTCATGTGAAGCCCCAGGGGATGGACTACCCTGTCTCTTCTCTGTTCCTAACCCTGTGCTCAGGATTCGCGAGGCCTGATCCAAAGGAAAATTGAGTGAGCACTCATTTGGGTGAGTATATATGCTTAGGTTGCCAAGAAAGAACTTTTCACTAAGTCTCATTACACAGGGTTCAGAGTCCAGAGGAACAAGCTCAGGAAAGGAGACTCTTGAAGTACCCAAGGACTAAGACTAGGTATCCCTCTGGGCTTCTGGTGCTGGTGGCTGGTGAGCCTGGATGCATCATCAGCATTTTGGGGCTAAGAGGTGTGTACAGAATACTATGGCTGGAAACAGCAGAGTTAGGAAGTCACAGAACTTGGGTATAAAAGGGTGTTGGGAAGGCTTACTTCCTAAAGATGCTGATGTAATTTTGAGCAGCTCTTTCTAATGGGAGAGCAAGTCCACAGAGGTCCCTGCTGCTGTCTTTCTTCCACTGACTTCTCCAAGTGGTTGAGAGGAAGAATCAGGAATTTACGTTAGACAGATCTAACTTGAGTTCATACCCTGCCTCTTGCACTTTTGTGACCTCAAACCAATAAAAACTTGCCTAAATCTCAGCTTCCTGATCTTATAGAGTACATTTGTAGGGTGTCTAACATGATGTCAAACTCCAATACTGTGGCCACCTGCTGTGAAGAACTGATTCATTGGAAAAGACCCTGATGCTGGGAAAGATTGAAGGCAGGAGAAGGGGACAACAGAAGATGAGATGGTTGGATGGCATCACTGACTTGATGGACAGGAGTTTGAGCAAGCTCCAGGAGTTGGTGAAGAACAGGGAAGTCTAGCATGCTGCAGTCCATGGAGTCTCAAAGAGTCGGACATGACTGAGCGACTGAACTGAACTGAACATGATGCCTGGAACACATTAATTCTCTGGGAATCAGGGTTGGAATGTTCTCCCTTTCTGTCATGTGACACTTTAGCATTCATTAATGAAGATAGTGCAGAGATCCCTGGTGAAATGTGTCTATAACTGATATTATTCATATTTTTACAAAGAAGAAAACTGAAGTAACAAGGAATCCTGATTGGATTGTAAGTCCCAGTGACCCACATCCCACCCGCATTTTGGAAGAGAGCCAGGATCTTGAACCCAATTCCCTCTCACTGCTCAATTCTTTCTCACTCTCCAGGGTCATAGCTTTGACTTTCTGTTATGACCACATTAACACCTTTGAAGGTACTGATCTGTTCTCAGTGTTCTCCTACGGTACCATGTCATCCTCAGGCCGTAACAGTACAGGAACAAGAAACTGAACACCTTCCCTGTCCATAAGCCTGAGTGCTCAGTTGCTAAGTAATGTCCCACTCTTTGTGATCCTATGGGCTGTAGACCACCAGGCTCCTCTGTCCATGGGATTTCCCAGGCAAGAATACTGTAGTGGGTTGCCACTTCCTCCTCCAGGGGGATCTTCCTGACCCAGAGATCGAACCCGCATCTCCTGCATTGGCAGACAGATTCTTTACTACTGAGCCACCTGGGAAGCCCCAAGAACTGTATTTATGTCTATAAATACATGTACACATACAGACACACAACGTATGTATAGATGTATACATACAGTGTACGTATATATATCATATATATGTGTGCTCAGTCACCTCATTTGTGTCCAACTCTTTGCAATTCCATGGACCGTAGCCCACCAGGCTCCTCTGTCTATGGAATTCTCCAGGCAAGGATACTGGAGTGGGTTGCCATTTCCTTCTCCAGGGGATCTTGCCAACCCAGGGATCGAACATGGGTCTCCCGTATTGCAGGCAGACGCTTTACAGTCTGAGCCACTGAGGCACTTCCCAATATATATACATATTGCTTATAGCAATGTAGGTATCATTAGTCTCTCTTCTCCTTTCTGTTGATATTAGAACCAAGGGCCAAGGAAGTGTTGTAACTTGCCAAAAGCCAGTGTTGGAATTGTATCATCCAGCCAGCCCACCTTTGCCCTTCAGGGGTACCTCCCATGCTCAGGAACAATGAGGGAGTTGAGAGTAGGGTAGAGACACAAGGGCCAAGCTATTGCATTCCATACCAAGGTGTCAGCAGGATGGTCAGATCTTCAACTCAGTCTGACATCCCGTAGGCACAGAATTCTACACCTAATTGCTCTCCATGAATCATCATTGTCAGGTTGTTTTGCTAAGCATATTTTGTATTTAAGTACAGCAAAATCTTTCAGAGGTTCAGGCAGTCATTATAATAAATTCTTTGATGAATAGGGGCAATGATCACAGGCCCTCATATATAGGGGCGAATCCTCAGGGACTGAGGTAGCATGGCTCCTGAACAGGCTATGTCTGCTGGAGCCATTGTTCCTCCCAGAAATAAATTTCCAGAGCCTCATTACTGGAGGAGAGGCTGTCTGATAGAGTGGATAACAGGGTAGGCTCTAGAGGCAGATTGCCTGGGTTCAAATCCCACTCTACCACTTCCAAACTCTGGGATCTTGAGCAAATTATTAGCTTCTCAGTATGTCAGTTTCATCCCTTGTGAATGGGGACAATAAAAATATCTGATTCATGGCTTGTTCTGAGAAGTAAATGAGTTAGTGCATATTAAAAGCAAAATGTAGAGTCATGCCTGGGAAATAGTAAATGCTTAACAAATAATGTCTATTATACCAAACACATCTCCAGAGTATGAGATATCCCCCACGTTTAGTGATTCCCTCAACTCCACACTCAACGTTGTTCATTCTCACCTTGAGATATTTAATTTGTAGTAGAAGTGGGCTGCAATATCACCCTTGCCCAGCAGGTATCACTCACCCCGCTCATGGCAGTGTTCTCCATACCGAATTCTTGCAATAAGCTTTTAGCAATAAAATAAACTTAAGGTCCAGACATACTGGAAATATTTGGTTAAACAAAACTGAAACTATTTCTTTATTGCAGAACCTTCAGAACGTCTAACATGTTACATATCTTGTAAACCTACAATCGTGAAGGAGAGGATGGGCATAAGAGGGGAAGAAAACTGGGTTCCCCAACTTTTCCAAGCCCAGAACCTTTTCTTCTACATGACATTCATTCACTGCTTAAGGAACATTAATGTTCTACCAAACTGAGTTGGATAACACTTCGTCTATGTGTGCTAAGTCGCTTTGGTCGTGTCCAGGTCTTTCCGATCCCATGGACTGTAGCCCACTAGGCTCCTCTGTCCATGGGATTCTCCAGGCAAGAGTACTGGAGTGGGTTGCCATGCGCTCCCTTGCCTCAAAGTGTAGTCTTTATATCATCTGCTTGTTAAAAATGCAGTTTTCTGAATTTCACACAAGCCCTACAGAATCAGACTTTGAAGGAAGGGCTGAAGATTCTGCATTTTAACAAGCTCCCCAGGTGCACATTAAATTTTGAGAACGACGACCTTAAAGAAAACAAGGCCCTAATTTTGGAATTCTATACATCTGAAATCTTGAATACTAAATTTTTCCTTAATAGGAAGAATACTCATTAACTTCCCAGAAGCCCCTATTTTAATGAAAAGTAGGTACAGTGGGATAACTAGTGAGGTTTTTCTGTTGGTTTAATTGCATAAACAGTAAAGGTTTTCCCTGTGCTCGGTATGGTGCCAAGGAGCTAGAGATACAATGCCCAGACCTGCCTTCAAGGGGTTTACAGTTTACAATTATGAAGGGAACTGGGGACACTTAGGGCCCCCCAGGTGGCGTTAGTGGTAAAGAACCCATCTGCCAACGCAGGAGATGTAAGAGACAAGGGTTTGATCCCTGGGTTGGGAAGATTCCCTGGAGGAGGGCATGGCAACCTACTCTAGTGTTCTTGCCTGGAGACTCCTACGGACAGAGGAGCCTGGCGAGCTATAGTTCATAGGGTTGCACAGAGTCGGACACGACTGAAGCAACTTAGCATGCATGCACGGAGACACTCAGCCTCCTGCCGGGAATCACTGTACGGCTTTGGCTGCAGTCACTCAGTAGTCAAGTTCACATAGGATACAAGGGGCTCTTTTTAGCAATTAAAGTAGGAAGTACGCATGTGTGCTCAGTCGTGTCTGACTCTCTGTGACCCCGCAGACTGTAGCCTGCCAGGCTCCCCTGTCCATGGGATTCCCCAGACAAGAATACTGGAATGGGTTGCCATTTCCTACTCCAGGGAATCTTCCCGACCCAGGGATCGAACTCTTGCATCTCCTGCATTGGCAGGCAGATTCTTTACCACTGCACCACCCGGGAAGCCTCAAGTAGCGAGAAAAAGAATTAATTTCTCTCTTAAATGACTCAGTCACAAATGAAGATGGGGGAGGGGTCTGTTTTTGATATCTTGGCGGAAAATGGAGTAGAAAACAGAACAAAGAAAGCAAATGAAGTAAACAATGAGTGGGAAGCAATGGGCAAGGAAACCTAGTAGGAAGATGAATTCGGGGAAGGAAAAAAAAAACCCTGCTGACTCTGTTTGGTTTAAGGTGAGACATAACAGGAATAGAGTGTCAAATTGCTGAGTCCTGCAGACCTAAACCATAAGCCTTCTCTGAGCTGTTCAGCTTTTCCCCTTTACAGTCGCTAATTAAATATTGCCTAAAAATAAAGAAAAAAAATACAAAGGCTTTTTTTTTTTGAGTCAAACAGAATGCATATCCTGAGACTATAATGGGGTTGGGTATCTGGTTGACCTACACAGGCATGAATGTGGAGCAGGTCAATAGAGGGCTTATCTCTGTTTGAAACTTTTCATAAACACTTCTAAATTCATGTGTAATTTTTAGAGCATTTTATTCTCATATGCAGTCTCTTTGCCCTAACTAGCAATAAATGAAAATATATGGAATTTCTCTTTCAGTGTGGTTTATGCAGAACTATAAACCAGAGGATCAGATGATTCTAAAGGACATCCTAAGTAGTAATTGAAATCCAAAAATCATCTATGTATACAACAGGAGAACTGAGCAGGCAAAGCTCAGGAGTTTCCCGAAATCAGGGCAGCTCAACAATTCCGTGTCCTTTGCACTCTTCTCCTCGTTTATCCAGGTGATATCTTTATAATAAGCTGTTCACTCTCTTGCACACAAAGCTTGCTATATTGGTAGGTTCCTAAGTCTCTTCCTACTCCTGTCATCACAACAGTGTCTGTGTCCCCAGCTCAGTCTTAGGTATCTTTATGATCAAATATCTGACTCCAGCACCTGGGGCCACAGTGAGTCCATTTTCCTTTTTCCCTCTGTTCTCCTATGTGGAGCAGGGCTGCCACTAAATAAGAATTTAACCATCTAAAAGCCCTAACAGAGCTATCACTGGCCCTGTGCTCTTCTGTTGTTTGCCTGAGCAAAATCTATCACAACTCTACATGCATATGGCACGTGTCAACTGTTTTAAAATTAGCCAATTTCCCTAAGCATAAAAATGGATTTTTGTCATATCACATGAACCATATATCACAGAAACAAACCAGTTTTTGTTGTGGCTTTTTTTTTCTTTCCAAAATGCATTAAGTCTTTTTAAGTCACTGCCAAATCCATTTCGCTCACTGCATTTTTGAGATACATTTAAAGAAACCAAGCAGAAGGGCAAAAAAAGAAAAAAAAAAAAACTCATACAGTGCTGTCACCTGGAGAGAAATCTAGTTCGTTATCAAGCCAACCACACCTAAGAGGCTAGGTTGCTTCACCTGCTTTTCGGTAATAAATACCACATATGTATGCTGCCCTGCACTGAAAGTTTGGGATAGGGCAAAAATAATTAAAATGGTACAAAATATGGTGATAAAGAAAAAGAACCATTACTTATTGAGTACTCTCTGTGTACCCAGACATTAAATGCTAATTTTGCATTATTTCATTTCATACTCAAAACTATCCTATGAGTACAGAATGCATCCATTTTACAGATGTTGAAACTGAGGCTTACATAGGTAACTTGGCAAGGTCACATACTTAGTACATGGGAAGGCTTACCAATGAGCTAAAACCAAGTTAAGTAGTCCCTGAGCCTATTCTCTTGATAACTAGGTCATCTTATCTGTAAGTGAGAGCATATTCAACTTCTGGAGAGATAGTACTGAGATATCAGTAAGCATCTAGGCCAATCCTTACACTGCAGCTTTCTCTTCTTAACAAAGGTTATAGGGGTGTTGTCACGGGCTCATTTGCCTTAGGTTCCTCTCAGTCAAATAAATCCCCACTTAGCTTGGCAAGAGGAAGAGAAGGAGATAAGGTGTCCTATGTCCTCCCACCAGCAGCACAAGGCACTGTTTTGAAGGACTGTGGATTAGAGCAAGCCTCTGGAAAATTCTGTGCGAGGCCCTGCAAAATATTTCCAAACCTTGCTAAAGTCGAGTGAGGCAGCAAAGGTACTGAATAGGCAGCTGTCAGTGTGGTCCCTTTTGAGAGGCCTACAGTTCCTCTCAAAAGGGGAAGAAAAAACACCAAGTCTCCTACTTAGGTTAAAATCTGTGAATTTCTCTTTCAAAATGCTCAAGTGTTAATTGAGAGGGCAGCACATTAAATCGTTATTAGTCATTAATACTTCAGCACAAATTAGTTGATCAGGTTACTGAGAGGTGTGAAGGGCCCTGAGGAAAAGATATCACTTTGATGGAAGTGGTAGGAAGTTGAATTGGTGGGGTAGGGAGGGAGGGGAGGGAGGGAAGGAGGAAGGACCATAGTATACCTCACTCACTCACTCACATCCACACACATCCACATCCACACACACCCACACACATACATACATCCACATCCACACACACCCTCTGCTTTCCCTTTGGAGCCTGCCGGGACTGTACTCACAGGTAAGGCTTTTAAGAAAGGTTCCAGCCACTCCTCAGCATCTTCCAGGCAAGAATCTTGCCTGCGCCTCCACGGCCAGAGGGCTTGTAACACAGCCGTCTGCCTCTAGGGGTCTCCAGTGCCGCGAGACATCAGGAGGATGCTGACCTTGCTCTGTTATCCCGCAGGGCTCACATCCCAAAGGGCGAAGATTGCGGAAAGGGAAAGAGGCGCGTGCTGGGAGCACCCCCCAAAACCCCCTCACCCGCCGGGAACAGTGCTCATCTACCTTTCAGCTCCTGCCTGTCGGCGCATTTATAATATGCTAAATGGCTGAACACAGAGTGAGGGGGAGGCAGAAAGTAGCTGCCCCCGCACTCCGTACTGAGTGCTTAAGCCTTCTCATACCTCAAGGGGATTCCAAGGACTTCCCTCTGCAGCCCCACCCCGCACTCTTCCCGGAAGCCCCATCTCAGCTATTGGATTACTCCAGAGCGGGAATCGCCGCAGGCTCAGCCTGGACTCGGCTGCTGCCCCCAGAGTGAGGGTCAGAGCAGGGTCCCCCCTGCTGCTGGGGCTGGACTCTGATGGCCAGACCCTCTATAAGGTTGGGTCTGAGGGAGGGAAAGGACAGATAATGGGCGAGGACCACAGCCTGGCTCCTGGGAGACCTGAGTGTCCTATGAAAGCAGAATCACTGAAGGCCAGAGGGTCCAGAGGATTTTTTTTTTTGGAAAATCTCACAACTGAGGAGCATTGGGAAAAGTAAGAAACTGAGAGAGGCACTATTCTTCCCCATCCATGCTTGAACAGGCTGCAGGGTTGGCAGCAAGACTCCGGCTCTCTGACCCATCCTGTGTCTTGGATTTGAATCCCAGCTCCACTAGTCACTCTAGCTGTGAGATCTTGGGTAACTGCCTTAACCTCTAAGTACTCATATTTTTTCATCTTTATAATGGGAATAGTGATAATCTATTGCATGCGCAGGTTCAGTCACTCAGTCGTGTCTCACTCTTTGTCACCCCATGAACTGCAGCCTGTCAGGCTTTTTTGCCCATGGGATTTTCCAGGCAAGAAGACTGGAGTGGGTTGCCATTTCCTCCTCCAGGGGATCTTCCAGACCCAGAGATCGAACTTGTGTCTCCTGCATTGGCAGGCAGATTCTTTACCACTGAGCCACCTGGGAAGCCCATCTATTAAAAAGGAGGTGATTATAACTAAAAGATTGCATGGCTGGTACATTTGGTGCCTAGCACTGTGCCTGACACACTACAGGCATTTGTTCGTAGGCATTGAATTTCACACATCTTCAATGACTGAGAACAAGAGGAATTCATCCTAGGCTCCCTTCACAGGTGTGTCAGCATTAATGATAATCTTATATTTTAAAATCAATTTTAGTAAATGAATCATAAGCCTGGTGTTTTAAAGGAACCCTGTAGCATGGTGATTTTCAATGTGATTTTGAACAGACTTTAGGTTCCAAGGAGGTGTCTCAAGGATCACTTGCAGGTGAAGAAAGAGAACTGACAGGTGGGGAAGCTCCAGACCCCAGACCTGGTCCAGTCAAAGACGTCTGCTTTTATCTGTTTCACATATTGGGGCTCTGGGTAAGAATTTATTTGATTAGTCTTCTACTGCTTTTTAAAAAGGTTAAAACCGCTGGCAGCATACCTTTGTGTAATTCAGGGAAACCTTTCCTCCAAGCATAAGGACACTCACCTCTTATTTCATTTGTTTTGCAAGCCTGCTCTTTTGAAAATGGAATACACCTGTATTCAGAAGCAGAGACACTTACATTCAGCCCACACATCTTAAGTACCCAATATGTGTAAAGCATTGCATTTAAAACTTTGCAGCACCAACCTTTTGACCTGCTCCAGAAATACCCCGAGGGTTTAACAATGCTTCTATCCCACTCCTAACCGATCTAGCCTTGTCCTCAGAGCAGTTACCCCGACCTTGACCACAAAGGCGCCCTTTCCCCTCTATGCTACCTAAGACAATGATCACACTGAAAGTCCAGTGTCGAAGAGCATGGGCCTTGGGATCTGACAGATCTGAGTTCAAACCTGAGCTCTGCCACTTCTAAGCTGAATGACCTCAGGTTATTTTATGTCCCTGAACTTAAATTTCTTCAACTATAAACAGAAGACAACAACCCTTCTCAAAGTGTTGTTAGATGATTAAATGAGCAATGCCTGGCAAGCACTTCACATGGTAACTGCTGCCAGGTAGTTCTGGATGCTCTGGCATCTAATAGCAAATACCAAAGCTAGTACCTGCCCTCATTGACCGTAGCTAAATGTCATTTCTGTTCCCAAAGGAAGTCAATGTCTTGTGAGATTTAACACTTAGGGACACAAAACCAGTAGCTGTCATTTTCTCAATGCCCATTTGTGTGGCAGGTACATTGCTGATGTTTTTCAAACATCATCTTTAATCTTTATGAAGTTTGTACTTCATGATATAAGGGGATATCCTCTCCATCTTACTGTATGGGCAAACGGAAGCTCAGAGAGGTTGTGTAATATATCCAAGGTCACACAGCTAGTGAGTGACCAGGACTAGATCAAAGCCCAATTTGTCTGACCCGAAATCAGGAGCCTTTTCTCTCCACCTTGCTGACTCTCAGAACTTTTCCTGTGAGGAAAGCAGAGGACATGGCACAGGGGCAAGAGTCTCTGGGTTTTGTCTGCCCCAATTTCAGTCTGTAAATGGGAATGATACTTTATAAGGTTATAGTAAAAAATTAAATGAGAAAATATAGGTTTCAAATAAAGCCTAGTACAGTGTTTATCAAATATGCTTCAGATGTATATTAAATAGGTATGAGCTTGCCCCCTCCCAGGTTTTATCTGCTCTCCAAATCATTTATTTGATCTTTTTCCAGAAATATTTATAGAGAAGATACATATGTATGTATGTGTATCTATGTGGAGTGTTGCACGTGAACATATATGTATGTGTGTATATGTGTATATATGTGTGTGTATATATGTGTATGTATATATACATATATATGAAAAATTATAGCACAAACTATCATCCAGGTCAACTGTCAGCATCTCAGAAGCACTGCCCTCTGTATACTCATCCCTGGTCAAATTCCCATTTCTCCCTCCAGTCCAATTCACTTCTTGTCTTGTTAAAAAATAATTTTCCTTTCCCCTTTTGCTCATGCCACTGGCTCATCTCCAGCCTTTTTGCTGTGCCTGTGCCTGTCACTTAACTAAGGTTCTCAGTGACACATCATTCACAGGAGAGACATGAAATCAAGTGGTTTGGCAGAGCAGGGACACACATGCTTGTGTATGTGTGTGTGTGTCCACACCTCCTACCTCTGTGAGGAGCAGCCAACCAGACATCCTGTGAGATATGTCTTAACCCCAAAGAACAGAAGGACAAGTGGACTGATGGGAGAGAGGTTTGCGAACATTTGGGCCATCTGCTGCTTCCTAGCACTTGTACTGTACCCACCCTCCCCTAGCCCTGGACCAAGTCTGGTACCTTCAGTGGTGGGGGATGGCCATTACATTACAGCCACCAGAGCTTGGTTACACTGAGTCCACAATTTCTTTTCTTTAGATCCCAGATTCTACCCCACCTGGAGTTTCCAGGTGGTGCTTGTGGTAAAGAACCCGCCTGCCAATGCAGGAGACATAAGGACACAGGTTCCACCCCTGGATCAGGAAGATCCCCTGGAGGAGAGCATGGCACCCCACTCCCGTATTCTTGCCTGGAGAATCCCATGGACGGAGGAGCCTGGTGGGCTACAGTCCATGGGGTCTCAAAGAGGCAGACATGAGTGAAACAACTTAGCACACACACACGCAACTGGTAGATCCATTTCCAATTTAAATGTTCCCTTCTCAAAGACACCTTCCCTGACCACCACCTTAATCACTCTCTCCAACTGTACTCTATTTTGATGCTTTTCTTCCTTATCAGCACTGAAAATATCTCTTTTATTTGTCTACATATTTCTCTTTATGGATATAGTAACAAGCAATATAGACTCAGTATCTAAACTGGGTTAGAATATCAGCCACCTCTTACTAGCTGTGTGACCTTGGACAAATTGTTTAACCTCCCTGGGCTTCCAATTCATCATCTGTAAAATGGGAATATAGGATTTATTAAAATGAGAATGATAGAATCATGACATGACGGCAATGAGTTAATATATGTAAAACCTTCAGTATAGGGCCTGACACATAAGTCCTACTAAAGTGTTTAAGTACTTCTGTGTAAGACAGATAAGGACCACACATAAAGTACCACTATTATCAGCCATGTCAATAGTAACAGTTATTATGATTATCATCCTGTAGAGTGTAAGCATCTTGATGGCAGGGTTTTTATCTGTTATTCACTGCAGAACTACCAGTCCCTAAGAAGAGTACCTGACACATACAGTATCCACAATATTCTGAATAAACAGTTCCTGACAAATACATCTTAGAACTCCAATCCTGACTGTGCCTCTGAGTGCAGAGAGGGCCATATGAACAGATCACTCTAGTGTGCTGGGTATAGTACAAAAACAGAGTTTGAATGAGATGTGCAAGGGTGTAGAGGAGGAGGCAGTTAATTCCTCCCCAGAGTCTTGGGCAAGTCTTCTTTTCCATTCAGAAGAGCATCCTCACAGAGTCTTAAAGCTCAGAAACCCTCAGGAAACAGACCACAGGGCACACCCTTCTAACAGCTTGGGATACTGAGGAAACTGCCTGTAGTTCAGGTAGCTTGACTGAGAAGGGGGAAGAGAAGAGAGGCTGCTGGACCCGATCATGGAGGATATCCTCTTTGTGATGCAATAAACTTGGGTTTTCCCCTGAGAGCAGTGAGGAGCCACGAGAACCACACTAAAGGAAAGAGCATAATGGCATTTACCAGTTTGAAAGATCACTCCAGCCCAACAAGAGGTTGGGTTGGCTAGTCCTTAAAAAAGGAGACAGGGAGACCAAGAACAGGGCAAGTCCATGTGAGAAGGATGAGAGCCAGACAGAGATGGGCTGGAGGAGGGGGAAAGGGGAGGATGGCTTTGCGAGATCAGCAGGAGTTAGATCTCCATAAGTCCAAATTGATGGAATTGATTGGGTGTGTGTGTGGGGGGTTCAGATAGGTATATCTTTCCTTTTGTCCTTTGCCTTTCGCTTCTCTTCTTTTCTCAGCTATTTGTAAGGCCTTCTCAGACAACCGCTTTGCCTTTTTGCATTTCTTTCTCTTGGGGATGGTCTTGATCACTACCTCCTGTACAATGTCATGAACCTCTGTCCATAGTTCTTCAGACCCTCTATCAGATCTAATTCCTTGAATCTGTTTGTCACTTCCACTGTATAATCGTAAGGGATTTGATTTAGGTCATACCTGAATGGTCTAGTGGTTTTCCCTACTTTCTTCAATTTCGGTCTGAATTTGGCAATAAGGAGTTCATGATCTGAGCCACAGTCAGCTTCCAGTCTTGTTTTTGCTGAGTGTATAGAGCTTCTCCACCTTTGGCTGCAAAGAATATAATTAATCTGATTTCGGTGTTGACCATCTGGTGATGTCCACGTGTGGTAGAGTTTTCTTTTGTGTTGTTGGAAGAGAGTGTTTGCTATGATAGGTGCATTCTCTTGGCAAAACTCTATTAGCCTTTGCCATGCTTCATTCTGTACTCCAAGGCCAAATTTGCCTGTTACTCCGGTATCTCTTGACTTCCTACTTTTGCATTCCAGTCCCCTATGATGAAAACCACATCCTTTTTGGGTGTTAGTTCTAGACAGTCTTGTATGTCTTCATAGAATTGTTCAATTTCAGCTTCTTGAGCATTACTGGTTAGGGCATAGACTTGGATTACTGTGATACTGAATGGTTTGCTTTGAAAACGAACAGAGATGATTCTGTCATTTTTGAGATTGCACACACATACTCCATTTCAGACTCTTTTTTGTTGACTATGAGGGCTACTCCACTTCTTCTAAAGGATTCTTGCCCACAGTAGTAGATATAATGGTCATCTGAATTAAGTTTGCCCATTCCAGTCCATTTTAGTTCGTTGATTCCTAAAATGTCAGTGTTCAGTCTTGCCATCTCCTGTTTGACCACTTCCAATTTGCCTTGATTCATGGACCTAACATTCTAGGTTCCTATGTAATATTGCTCTTTACAGTATCAGACTTTACTTCCATCAGCAGTCACATCCACAACTGGGCGTCGTTTTTGCTTTGGCTCTGCCTCTTCATTCTTTCTGGAGTTGTTTCTCCACTCTTCTCCAGTAGCATACTGGGCACCTACTTAGCTGGGGAGTTCATCATTCAGTGTCATATCTTTTTACCTTTTCATACTGTTCATGGGGTTCTCAAGGCAAGAATACTGAAGTGGTTTGCCATTCCCTTCTCCAGTGGAATACGTTTTAATCAGAACTCTTCACCATGACCCGTCCATCTTGGGTGGCCCTTCATGGCATGGCTCATAGTTTCATTGAGTTAGATAAGGCTGTGGTCCACCGACTCAATGGACATGAATTTGAGCAAGTTCCGGGAGTTGGTGATGGACAGGGAAGCCTGGCATGCTTTAGTCCATTGAGTCGCAAAGAGTTGGACACGACTGAGTGACTGAACTGAACTGGGGGTGAAGGGAGGAGCTGCATGAGAGAAAGCAGAACCCAGGACAACCTGTACGTCTTAATTTTGCCCCTGGGGGATTGGTTGTCCCATTAACCAAAGTAGGGAATTTGGAGAGGGGAATCATTGTGTGTGTGAAATGGGTACATAATGTATTCGCCTTTGGACATTTTAACCTTGGCAATCATCAAAGTGAAAGATGTTTGGTTGGAAAGGATGTTGACATTTGTCATGTGCCTGGAACTGTGTTTGGCTTCTTATGTATTTCATCTCATTTAATATTTAGAACAGATTGAGAAATGGGGCATTATTTTTTTTTAATAAATGGTAAAACTGAGGCTCAGTGAAGATCCGTACTTTACACAAGGAACACTGAAGAACAGTAAGTAAACCAGTTTGATTAAACAAGATTGAATGAAGTGCATATAAAGAGAGGGATCAGAACATAAAGTGATAAAGGTAGTTTAGGGGCAGATCATGGAAAAATTTGAATTGAGATATTAACCACCCCACAAGGATGTTGTGAAAATTGGTTGAGAGAAAGCTTATAAAGCATTTTGTAAACTATAGAATTCTGAGCAAATATGAGGAATTCTAGCTGTGGCCAAACCTTATTGCAACAAATAGTAATAAAGAACATAACAGTGAGTGGACTTTAGTGTTCAAATCTGTACTTATTAAATAAAATTCAACAATTATGTCTTCTCCCCATTCTTCTTACTGATAGGTCCACAAAAGGATCTCTAACACATAGCAGTGACTTTTCTTTTTCCCCACCAAACCATCAACATGTCTTGTTTGAAGGAAAACTCTCCCAAGGAAAAATGATGATACGGTAGGCATGTGAAGGAAGAAGGGGATTTGAAAGTCAAACAGACCCAGCTGATCCCGACTACTGTGTCCTCACACTTCAGAGTGAGACCCTAAAGATATTTAACTTGGATATTTCTACTGTCAGGCAGAAACACAAAAAATATTAGGATAAAATTCCTAGGCCTCCTACCTGCTAATTGTTTCCATGTGAACTGGGAGTGGCAATGTTCTACGAATGCTTAAGACTGGGTTGAGTCACAGTTGATAAGGTCACCATATCAAACAAGCCAACTTAAGCTATCTGTGCCCTCCTTGACTTTCAATTTTGGAAATACACAACAGATACTCTCTGGGCTGTTCACCATCCTTCCATCCAAGTTCTCTCGTTTTATGTTTCTGGCCCCTCTTTTCTTTCTCCACATTAGCTGTCACTGCTCTACAAAACTAGACCAGCACTGCCCAAAAGAAATAGAATGTGAGCCACATAGCCACATTAGAAAATAAAGGGAAATGGGTGAAACTAATCATAATATATCTTATTTAACCCAATATATACAGTATAATTTTAATGTGTAATAATATTAAAAGAAACCGTGATATTTGACATTCTTTTTCCTTTAAGCCACATCTTCAAAAGTCAGTGTGCATTTTTACACTTACGACACTCATTGCAAGTGCTCAAGAGTTACACGTGGCCAGTGGCCGCCATATGAGTACTACAGTGTGGGGCAGAGCTCAGTCCTGGGAGGTATCAGATTGGCCACCCTTCACCTAATCCAGCATTCCAGGTATATTTATGTTTCACGTGAGCTTCAATGAAAGGAATGATGGAGCATTTGGCTGTTGAGAATTCCATACTCTAATGATGTTCCTCAACTTTACTTCCATCTGCACGGCAGAGCAATAGTTTCCAGCAACAGCAGCCTGCATCCTAGTTGCTGAAATGAGACCCATCACTCGCAGCCCCCAGGCTGAAGGACAACTGGGCTGCCTCTCTTTATTCTCAAAGGAAGAGGCTTTGGCCCACAGTCACTAACCACATGCCCTTGGGCCTGGACCTCTAGCTTTGCCCCCAAACATGGCAGGCAATACTTGAGAATAAAATAAAGGGCCTCTATCCCACCAACCAGCTCAGGGTCACTTAACATAGGAAACAAAGGTGACAACAAGGCCTAAGGGAGAATTTTCAAGAGAAAGTACATATCCCTCAGGACTTGTCCTTAGAGTGAACTCCTGGGGCTAAGCAATCACACAACCACCAGGTTCTTGGGGACTTTCCTTTTGACCTAAGAGACACGATGAAGTGACTTTAGGTAAGTCATTCCGTTCTCAATGCCCCACTGGAATTTTGTCCATGTCAGAATGGGGCCACCCAAGCAACCAGTGATGGGTAGAGTGAATGAAGGTCTCAAACCAAGTAAAGGCTGAGGAATAGGGCTTCACCAGTTCTGTTTGCCTTGACCCCTTCGCTAGAAAACAAGGCTCATGACTGGAGCCAATGTGTGTGGCTGTCAGGTCGGAGCCATCTCCGGGTGCCAAGCAGCCCTTGGCCCTTCCTTGGCTGGCAGACTGACTCCCCTCTCTGCTGTTCAGCTGAGCAATCACAGTTCCTCATGGTACAGCTACGGGCAATACTGCACCCACCCTCTTGCTTTTGTGGTCTCCTCCTTGGTGACTGCTACAACATATGTTTTATTAAAAAGGAAAAGGAGGGAAGATGGGAGGTTATGTACATGAGCACGCTCAAGAATCTTAAGATGGAAAATCTCCTCCTCAATGCTAAATGCCTGAGGGCTTTGGCATTTTGCCGGCTCCAAGTAAACCCCAATAGGGATATTTGGGTGGGGAAACAGGAAATGAAGGGAAATCAAGGCTCTCTCTCAGGAGATTCTCAGTCTAAAAAAAAATATGAGAAGATTTTCTCATATTCTCTTGAAATTTGCCTACTCCCCCCCCCAATATCTTTCTCCAAAATTTTTGATATGCTGTTGATAAGCTCTCTGACCTTGAGCACTATTTTTCCCATAATATACGGATTAGACTTGAGGGTGGGTAGAAGGCTTAGGTAATTTTCAGTGTCTAATGAGATGTCCAACATTTCAAATCCCTCCGTCTCATGTGAGGGCAGCTTCCTCTAGGCCACTCTATGCTTCAAGTAATTAACCCAGATGTATGCAGTTACCAGGATCCAAGTGGAGAAGTGGCTTAGAGCAAATCCCATGGAAACATGCAAGCCTTGAAGTCCCCAGCTTCCTCAGCTGTGCTGCAGTGAGCCTCTCTATCAACTGGCATCTTTTCACCATCTCTCCCTCTCCAAACAAATCCCACTCTATCCCATAAGGCACAATTCAAATTTTCCTTCCTTGGAATACTGAGAGCTCTTGTTATCTGACAAATCGATTGTAGATGAATTAGGTCAGCCTTGTGAATTTCTTGTATTGAATGGCTGTTTAGAATGTATGTTGTCATTTACCTTTTCCCCAGATATAAGCCTATTTTCCTTACTAGAATGTAAGATCATTGAGGGCAAAGACAAGTTCTTATAAGACTTTGTATCCCTCATAGCTCTTAGGTCAGTGCTAGAGGCAAAGCTCTAGGTCACTGCGGCCTCCCATTCCTGTGAATTACAGAACAGCTGAGTCAAATCATGGCTACCACAATTAAATCATTCCCTAGGAGATATCCAGAGAGCCTGGGGGTGATTTAGGAGTGATGAGACCCAGACCCCATTCCATAGTTTCCCTGAATTGTTCCAGAGTAAACTAGTTCATCTTTCCAAGGTCCTCTGCCCTCCTTTTTCCAAGAAGGAGGCTAAACTCATTCTACCTCCACTTCTTAGGGTAATCAAAGATAAATGAGACCATAAGGCATGTGAAGATTAATTAGATGAACTCCCTAAAATACCTCTAGCCCTTTGGAAAAGTATGCCATTGTAAAATGTATATACAAGGTCTTATTATTTAAGAGAAAGAGTTGAATCACCAAAAATAGTTTGCACAGTGGAGAAAACAAAACACTAACCGGGAACCCTCAACACTAAGCATCCCACTCAGCAGAAAGTGCCCACACAGATGTCTCCAGTCCCTCCAGATTACTTCTTGTTTGTGAGCTGGGGAGGGATTTTGGAGCACCGTCTCAGAGGGGATGGTTTTTGTGCGAGGCTCCCCAGTGGCCAGCCTGTGTCTTGGGAAAGGGGATCAGAAGGAGTTGATGACACAGGGATGTTCTTTGCCCTCTGGTCTTGCTCAGTAAACAACCTGTTAGAAGGCCAGAAGGGAAAACCCAGAGGATGATCTTAAGGGCCTAAATGGGGGAAGACGTCCCCCATCCCTGAGTCTGGCCCAATGCTAACAGAGCAGGAACCCTCCTCACTCCCCAGCCCATCCCTCCTTTCCTCCTTTCTTGTGGCCACACTGCAGCACACATCACTCCATTCTAGGAGACAAAGCCAGCCCTATTTTGGGGGAGGAATGAGAAGCAAGAGTCCGGGATGCTACTGTCTTCTCTGTGGCTGCAGAACAGCTGTTAAATCCTTTGGTGCCAGCTGCCCTCCAGCAGGGAAAACCATGGTCTGATATTTGCTTCTTCCTCAAATATTTCACAGTATCCAGGCTCTCTACCAACTCAAAACATATCCCTCCTCGAAGGAACAAAGCATGCGTTTTTCCCCACAGTAGGCAAGTAGTCAGAAGCTAAAAAGAAGGTACACACACACACACACACATATATATGTATAGCAGCAGCTGTGACAGAAAATTTCAGGATCATTGTGACAGCAGTGCTTGGTCATGCCCCCAGTGCTGCAAAGCAACTTATTTTGGATGGAAGGGAACTCCAGAGGGTCCTGCCTTCAGCAAATAACATACACATAACTCTGTGAAACCAAGAGGGAAAACACATAAACTCCAGAATCACTTTGCTGTTGTCTGATGTCATCAGACTGCCCCCCAGGGGATTTTGTAAAATACTTTAGCTTCTTGGTTAACACTGGCAATTTCATGTATTCTAGGAAGCATGGTCAGAAAGAGAGTCTCTTCGCCCTGCACATGTCTGGAGAAGACAGAGGCAGAAATACTTGACTTACAATATACCTTTTATTCTCCTGATGGCTCTATGCTGACAGATCATTGTCCCTGCTGGACGAGGCTCAGATTGCCCAGCTAGAAGCCTGGCCTGTTATAGTTGCTCTCCTTTTAACAAAAACATTTGCTTCTGCTCAGGGCACCTGACTCCCAGAGCAAGGAAGAGCACACACACAGTTCTTTACGGAGGGGTCTGTTCAGTCATGTTACAGTGCATTAGCTTGATTATTAGTTAATATTTGGCTTAGGTTTATATAACCTGGATAAATATGTACCATTTAGAGGGACTGCTTGGTGAGCAGAAAACTCCTCTGGGCTGGAAGAGCAGCTCCCAAGTTCATGTTCCTACTAGGCAGAAACACTCCAGGCATCTGGGGCCTGGGCAGGGAGTTGCACATGCATGCTGCTTGTAGGGGCAGCCTGCTTCCTTCATACAGCTGTGAACAGGCACACACACACACAAACACACACATACCATAGGCAGCCTTAGATGTGTACCCAGAAAGATGGCCAGATAATCTCAGCGTGCCCCTCCTTCCAGCATAGCAATTCTCTCCCCAGTGTCCCCAGCAAGCTACCAGGTTCATCTCAATCAGTGGAGTTCCTGCTGCCACCCTGGGGAGACTATTTGCAACCCACAGGGTTCACTCTTCAATCTTTGTTTTTTCCTGGCTGCATGTGCGTGGGAGAGACGGGCCTCTACAGACATGCCAGGAGCTCTATGGACATGTGAATAGAGCTCTAGGAACGTGTGACTATCTGTGAACATGTGGATCGTGTATGCCGACCTCAGCTCTTGGGGGTCTGTCCCAAGCATAGGGAAACATGCACAGTCCAATCCAGCATCCGCTGGGCAGGCAGAAGTCCTTGTCATCTTCTGCAATTATGCAGCCTGACAGGTTTTCTGAAGCTAATGGGAGTTGCACTAACTTTGAGGACTTAAACCAAGCAAAAGCAATATAGGTCAGGCAGAGTGCCCAAGTCGTGTGACAGCCATGCAACACCAGGAGGCAATAACAGGACGGTCTCGAGCTAAACCCCAAAGTCCACTGCTCAGCTCCACAAGACAGAAACTAAGAGGCGAGGGGGATCATTCCCTCTGCCTGCAACTGCCAGGCACCAGGGCAAGAGGGCTGTAGGAGAGGAAAAGCATCCCCTTATCAAGAGACACACCAAAAAGACAACGAAAAAGGGGGGTGGGGAAAACCCCCCAATCCCCTGCACTGTTACCTTGAGTCCTGCAAGAGCCCTCCTTGCTCTATCAGCTGCTCCCCAAACCTCCACCGACTGGGAGGAGACTCCTGAAAGGTTCCAGGTTTTTGTGCAACATCTCCAATGGCAGCTTTCCAAAGTTTTTACTTCATGATGTCTCGTGGCTCCTTCTCATTTGGGGAAAACGTGAATGCCTCCCCCTCAGCGTGTGAAAGGGAACGGATGTCTCTTTTCAAATCTTCTTGCTCCCCGCTTTGCTGCTGCCGCTGCCGCCGCCGCGCCGCCGTCAGACCACTTGCCTGCTGCCTTCTTCCAGCTGAGCAGCCAGGATGCCCGGCATCCACAGCATATTTGAAGTGGGGCTCAGACGCTGGGTCGGGGCGCTCGCGGGTGGAGAGGGAAGGAAAGTACCAACCCCGACCCGGGGAGTCCTCTATCCCTGCACCGAAGAGAAAGCCAAGCTCGTGCCTTCCTCCCAACTCTATAGAGACTCACTCGCCCCGTCTCTCTCCCGGAATTACTGCCTTGCCCATGGGTAGAGACAGTACCTCCAGCTTCACTGCTCCCTCGGCTGCCTGCAGACCTGCCCGGTCGCTCGCCGCTCACGGCAGGTGCATATCCCTGGGCAAATGCTAACGGTGTCCTCCGAGCTCAGCGAAGACGCTGCCCGAGCAGCCGCGGGCAGAGCAGCTTCCGAGGCGGGTGGATTCCATCCCAGGCTGTGGCCCAGCGTGTCCCCGCTCCGACTCCGCGCTTTTCACCTAAGCAGTTTCACCTGCAGACTCACACACCAGATGAGTGTCTTAAGATAACAATGCTCCCCTGGCTGCCTCTCGCTTTCTTTCTTATGCACGTAGATGGGCAGCCAATGAGACGCAGCGCCACACTCCCCGCGGGCGCCCATTGGCTGGGAGGCTTGACTGGGGGCGGGCTCGGGGCTTCTCCGGCTGTCTTCTTTGGTTAGCTGGCTGGCTGGGGTACCAGCTCCGTTAACCCTCCCAGCTTTGCAGCAGAGACTTTTTTTTTTTTTTGGTATGGATAAGGGAGCCTTGGATAAATTCATGACTGGGGAGTTGGATAGTCGAAGAAGGCTGAGGAACAGGAAGAAGCTTGGAAGCTAATTACATTTTCTGCTATTCTTCTGAGTTTCCATAATTATTTGTCCCAGACCATTTTATTCGCTTGCTTAGCTAGAACTCGCAGAGATAGGGACCCATTTGAGCCACTTTCCTTCTAATTTCAGGTTTTATTTGGTTGTTTTTTGCATTTTAGCCTCTTGGTCAGGGTCCTGAATTACTTAATTAGAAATCACTCCCCAGGTGAGAATATTTATCTCAGTGTATTTTCTCCCTCTCTCACACACATGTACACACATCATAGATCAAGGAGAAACAGAGAGGCAAAAGACAGCAGGAACTCAGTGAGCAGACAGAGAAAGAGATCTAGAGACTCTGAACAGCTAAATCAAGAAACATTATGTCCCCAAACCAGGATTGTAAAGACAAAGGCAAAGAAAACAACTTCAGGTTTCTGACGCGAAATTAAGAGGAAAAAATGTCCTGCTTCCCCCAAAGTGAATTGTTTTGCCTGTGGTGTTTTCCTTCTGCGTGCCTCCTTTCACTTTAGTGTGTGTCAGGAAGAAGGAATCTCCACTTGGTTTTTAAAGGAAGACTAGAGAAGTCAGAACAGGAACAGCCTTGTTTCTGTGTTTCTGTGAAGCAGGTGCTGTTGCTGAGCCTGTGAATTGAGAGAAGAGAGAGAAAAAAGGAAGAATGAAAGAGAGAGAGAGAGAGAGAGATGGGGGTGGGAAGGAAAGAGTAAAGGAAAAAAATATTAACTTTGAATCAAAAAATATGAAATACGGTTCTAAATGTCCTAATGAGGGTGCAAAACTGAATTAATACTTCCAGCTAACTAGCATACTGCACTAAATTTTGGCAGAGCATGGGAGCGTAATAGTTGAAGAAAGAATCCAATTCAACAGAAGAGCTGGGGGTTGGAGCTGGCAAAGGGATGTGAGGGGTTCACACTAACTTGTGTGATGGGGGAAATATGGAGAGGAAATTACGAAGTCAGAAAGGGAGAGAAGTGTTTTGATTTAGTTTCATTTAAAAATGGAGAGCAACATTAAGGATTATTTTCATAAAGAAGCAGAAAAACGAAAAGCATGCAGAGGTTTAACAAATGTTGAAGTAGTATATACTACGATTATCTAAAAAGCATCAGGAAGCCAGATGTTCTGAGTGAATGGGGAAAATGAGAAATATTCCTCCCATACATACCCCTAAGCTCCACTCATCTCTTTCACTTCTACTCCTTCCTCTGCATCTTTTATAGCTTTGACCTTCCCTCTCCATATTGTAGGCATCTTTTTGCCTAAGCTACAAAACATGTCAGAGAGCGGTCCCCAGGATAAAACATGGAAGTGGGCCAGTGAAAGTCTAAATCTGTTACTGTCCAACTGCTGAGTTATTTACTCCTGTGCTTCCTAGAGACAGAGGCCCCCTGAACTTTCCCTGGTAAAAAGACACCAAATATCAAGACTCTTATAAAATAGTAGAAAGGAGTGGGTAAAGGAAAGGAGAAGTTGAACAAATGACTACCAATCTTGAGGGAAGGAAAGTTAAAATTTCCAAAACCTCTAAAGAAGAAGGAAAGAGGGAATAGAGTTGGGAGACAAGAAAACAACTTGTAAAAAGAAAAAACATTGCATATGCTTTCTTCTCCTATAGGATCCAAAGCCATGTAAAAAACAGCTTAGTGAGGTATACTAGACATTACTGGACCACAAAGAAAGCTGAGCACTGAAGAACTGATGCTTTTGAACTGTGGTGTTGGAGAAGACTTGAGAGTCCCTTGGACTGCAAGGAGATCCAACCAGTCCATCCTAAAGGCAATCAGTCCTGAATATTCATTGGAAGGACTGATGCTGAAGCTGAAGCTCCAATACTTTGGCCACCTGATGTGAAGAACTGACTTACTGGAAAAGACCCTGATGCTGGGAAAGATTGAAGGCAGGAGGAGAAGGGGACGACAGAGGATGAGATGGTTGGATGGCATCACCGACTCAATGGATATGAGTTTGAGCAAGCTCCGGAAGTTGGTGATGGACAAGGAGGCCTGGTGTGCTGCAGTCTATGGGGTTGCAAGGAGTCAGACATGACTGAGCAACTGAAGTGAACTAGACATTACAAAGTCCACGAGTGTACAGTTTGATATATTTTTGCCTATACATGAATCCATATAATCACTACCCACAGCATTTCCAGGAAGCTTGTCCTGACATTCTCAGTCCAAACTTCCCTCCCTGCAGAGATAACCACTATTCTGACTTCTAGCATCAAAGAGTAATGTTACCTAGTCATGAATTTCATAAATATTGTATCTTAGAGGATACACTCTTCTGTGTCTTGTTTCATACCCTTATGTCTGCAAAATTCATCCACATTGTTGCACATTATTTTTTATTGCTGTGTAGTAGTCCATCACATGACTGTAAGCTATTTATTCATTCTCCTATTGATGCATATTTGAGTTGTTTCCAGTTTTGTTTTACATGAGTAAACATGCAATGAATGTTCTTGTACATTCTTTTGGTGGACATATCGTTTATCCTGGGTATGTGCCAAAGAGTATTAGTCACTTAATTTGCTTTTGGTTACTACATGGGAAAAAAATCTCATGAAAAAAGTTCTGAAGCCTATTTTCTTTCTGAAACAATTGAAGAGTGGGTAATGGCAAAGGCTATCACTCATGAGCACCAACTGTCTAAAATGTTAGATCCTTTATATACATATTTTCATTTCCTTCTCACACCTATTCTAAAAAGCATGCATTATTGTTTTTGTTTTGCGAATATAAATGTTCTATTTTGCTAATAAAAATGTAAGACACTATGTTGGGAAATGGCCATTGACCTTCTAAGGTTGTGTGTGTGTGTGTGTGTGTGTGTGTGTATGCATGCGCATGTGCACGCACGTATAAAGGCTCTGTGAGGGGACCTATGGGTAAAGGCAGTGATGGAAAGTCTCACTTCATAGCTAAGGGCTGAGATTTGCCTGCAGATAAGAGACAATCTGGAGAACACTGCGCGGTGGACAGGATGGTGTGGGAGAAGTAAAACTGGATTGCGGGCTTTAATTTGGTGGGGATGTGTTTGCGTGTTGTGGGGGAATGGGAACGGGATAGTGTAGTAAGCAAAACATCTAAGAGAATAAATAGTATGAAATTTGGAAGAGTTTTTGAATTTCCAAACTATGGTGTTTGAACTTTATCCTGTGGGAAAAGAAAAACTTTAGAATGGCATGAGGAAAGCAAGATTTCATGAAGATCAACCTGGTAGCTGTCTAAAAAAGAGTTTAAAAGCAGGAGAAGCATTCAAGAGCTATTATGAGTTAGGGAGCAAGGCCATTGGAGCTGGAATATGGAAGTTGGACCTCAGGAAGAAAGTCAGGATTGGAGATGACAGAATCTGCCATTTTATAGTGTCTTAGTCAATATAAGTATTTGTACTTATATAATCTGTGGCCTGTGGGATGGGCAGACATCAGTGACCCCATTTTATTGTGGGGGACAATGAAGATAAGAATAGTCCAGGTTCAAACTGACTTGTCTCTAGGATGATATGCACGTTTAAAGTGGTATTAAAAGCTGCACTGATGGGTATGTAATAATAAACATATCTGTTATTAATATGCTAAAATAATAATGTTCCAGGCTCACCTACAAATAAGCAAATTATGGAGTTGAGACTTGACTTCAAGTCTATTGCTTCAGTACATCATGTTGCCTATATACAAAGGTAGTTACTTAGATGTATACAAATTTCTCCCAGTTCCATTTAAAAGTAAAACATCATACAGAAGAGATGATCTAGTTCCTGTGAACTTCAACTTCTCCCCATCTCTAGGTGTTTACTTCCTTAAGAAAAGGCCATGTGACAGTGTAGCATATTTATAGGAATCCAGTGCCCTGGCAATATACTATCTCTTTTTATTTGCATAGTCCTCTTGCTCGACCCTTCCACAAATTCCAAGTCTTTCCAACTCAATTTGCTGTTGTTCAGTCACTCAGTCATGTCCATCTCTTTGCGACCCCGTGGACTGCAGCACGCCAGGCTTCCCGGGTCCTTCCCTATGTCCTGGAGCTTGCTCAAATTCATACCCATTGAGTCGGTAATGCTATCTAACCATCTCACCCTCTGTCGTCCTCTTCTAAATGGACATTTAATCCATGTATCCTTTTTCTTGTGACCGTGAATGAGAAAGTATGTAAAAAATGTAATCATGTAAAAACTATAGATAGGCAAAGTAAAGTTAATATTGACTTATCAGAAAATCAAATGGTTCACTTGGGTTTTCTAAAATGACTCAATACACTTCAGAAAATGGGAAAGAAAGATTTCAAAACAATAATAGATTATATGCTACTCAAAAGCAAGAAGAGTATTTTTCCTAGAATCTGCCCATGCTTAGTCTAATGCACAGCATATGGTAGGTATGCAAATGTTTACTGAATGAATTACTGGGAGCCATTAAAGTCCAAAACTTATCCATGGGTGTACCTAGATGTCCCATAACTGTGTAGTGAAAAGAGCCCTAGGCAAAATCTTGTTTGTGGTCTTCGCTCCCCCACTCCTTCTTGGCAGATTGATCTTGGGTAAACTGCTTCACTGGGGCTTCCCCTGTGGCTCAGCGATGAAGAGTCAGCTGGCAATCCAGGAAGATCCCCTGAAGGAGGGCATGGCAACCCACTCCAGTATTCTTGCCTAGAGAATCCCATGGACAGAGGAGCCTGGTGGGCTGTGGTCTATGGGGTCGCATAGAGTCAGACACGACGGAGGCAACTTAGCAGCAGCAGCAAAAGCAACTGACCACACGCAAGCACGCAAACCGCTTCACTATTTCACTGTCCTCAACTTCCTTATCTGTCAAATGAGAAACTGGACTAATAGATGATCTGGTAGTTTCATGCTGTTTCTCATAGTCTAAGACCAAGTGTATTTTTTCATTATCACTCTAATTTTTCAATGGGAAACTTTGAGTAATGAAGTTAATACTGGTTTTTATGCTAGAGAGAGTAGGCAAGAGAGACACCGTGGGGTCTTTATCTCAGTATCTCCTATGAAGATGAGTTTTAAAAAGTCATTAGCTGATAAATGCTTTTTGCGGTAATTTTCAATGCTACATGGTAATAGTTTAGTTCTCAGATATGTTAAAAAAAAACTGTTATAAAGTCTTTATCTCTTTTCTTATAAGCAAGACTTTCACTCCTTAAATGTGACCTTAAATATATGACTCATTTTCTTTATTCTCATTCATCAACTAGAGTAACCTTGTCAAATATATGGCAAAAGCTTTTTCTTGTTGTTGTTTCTTTTAAAGGACACACATTCACAGATGCCAATAAATTGACACTAGGTAGAACGAGAATGAAATTGTTCTAAAGTGGAAATCCTCTTTGAAAATGGTGGTGCATTAAATTCCCAGAGATTAGAAAGTATTTATAACATAGTCTTACAGCACCTAGTATTTAAGTCAGCATTGAATAAATGTTTAAGGGCAAACTTTTTTTTTTTAATTGAAGTATAGTTCATTTACAATGCTGTGTTAGTTTTGGCAAACTTTTGAAATGAGTTAAAGGTTATCCTGTAAGAGAAAGTTCAGTTAATCATCAGATACTAGCACATACAAAAATCACATTTCTACCAATTTATTGCATACTATTATCATTTTGTTAAGGCTTAAGGCATTACTGTCCAGCACTAACGGAAACAAAACTTTCAAGGGTTTTTGTTGTTAGTGGTGTTTTTATTATCTATCCTGTCCTACTCTTGATTGGACTGGGTTTGACCTGGCCCATGCCCAAGGATATTTTTTTATTCCTTTTCCATTTGTTAAGGGTGTCTAGAAACTTTGTTTTTCTCACATTTTCTTCCAGCTCTGTTCTGTTTACTGGATTTTCTACAACTAAAGGCTCAACAATTCTTTGAGCTAGCTCTACTTTTTTCTATTAATTATAGCCAGCTCCAAATGATCTTTATATTGCTTACCATAGATAAGATTGGTAACAGAAATGAAACGGAAAAGGGAGAGAGAAATTGCAAATAAAAGTTCTAATTACCTGCTTAACTGTATGCAATATACTGACTGTTATTTGTCATTCACACAATTTATTTATATGTATGTACATACAAAATATTCCCTCTAAACATATTTCTGCACCGTTAGTGCTAATAACACACACGTGCATTTATTCCAGCACACGCTTATCCACTATTAAAAATCCAATTTTAGTGGGTAAAAAAAAGACAAGAATGGAACCACTTATATCTACAAAACAACTGGGGGAGTATTTGCATCTAGAGACCCCCATCACTGGCTCTGAGGAAGCACATTTTAAGGGATGTGCGCGCGCGCCCTTCTCAAACCATCAGGAAGATAATGCGGGAGGGAAGATTTTGCATTGGAAAAACGGTTGGGGAAAAAAAAAAAATGCTGTGCAGGTAGTTAATAGCCAAGAGCGTGCTCCTGCTGGGGGGATGCAAAGGAGGAAGGCGGCAGCAGCGGCTGCCCGCTGGGGGCTGACCTGATTCCCCAGAATCTTCAGCTCCCTTCCTCTTTTCTCCGACGTCCTTCCTTCTCCTTTCTTCTCTCCCCACTTCCCCCTCACCTCCCCTCTTGCCTTCCCCAGATTAGCAGCTCCGGGAAACAAAGAGCGCGCGGGCTCTCCGGGCATCAGCGCTTAAAGCCCTGCAGCAGGCCCGCGGCATCTCGGTCCGGGGGACCCGGGCTTTCCCGACTCCGCATCCCCTCCCCAACCTCCCCCGCCTCCCGCGCTAGCTCGCTCGCTCGCTCGCTCCCTCCCCGCTCGCTGCCTCCCCCACCTTCGCAGAGCTGGGAGGAAGGCGGCCGGGGCTCAAGATGGCTTTAGCCGGGCTCTGCGCCCTGCTCGCCTGCTGCTGGGGGCCGGCGGCGGTGCTGGCCACGGCCGCCGGGGACGTGGATCCTTCCAAGGAGTTGGAGTGCAAGCTCAAGAGCATCACGGTGTCGGCGCTGCCCTTCCTGCGCGAGAACGACCTGAATATCATGCACAGCCCCTCGGCCTCCGAACCCAAGCTCCTCTTCTCCGTACGCAACGATTTTCCGGGAGAAATGGTCGTGGTGGACGACCTGGAGAACACGGAGCTGCCCTACTTCGTGCTGGGTGAGTCCCGGGGGAGGTCGAGGCGGCCCGAGGCGCTCGCCCGGCGCCCCCAGCCCCCCCACTCCGGCTCGCTCTCCACACCCACTCGCCGGCTACCTCCCCTCCCCCAGCCTTCCTCCCTGGATCCGCCCCGTACCCAGACCATTCTCCACACCGACCTACAGGCTGGCTCTTCAGTGCACCTGACTTCTCCCCCGAATCCGACCCGGATGCTGGGCCTCCCACCTCCCCTTCGCTGCCTTGGCCCCCAAGGAACAGGTTGCCCGAGTCCCTCTGAAACCGTCCCCGGCTTTCATTCATAAGCACACGCACCGGAGCACTTCTTGGCTGCTCCCAGCTCACCTCCCAGAAGCCCTTTTCCTGCTCCCAGGCCACAAGCTCAGTTCTTGGCTTCAAGCCCCCTGGACCAGCCCCCCCACTCCCACCCACAGCGTCTCCTGGGGACAGTTAAAAATAGGTATCCAGTGCTCACCTAGCCAGGCCTGTGCAGGGCAGATTGGGTGATTCTCCAGAATTCTCTCAGTGAGAGCTCTTTATCTGTCACTAGGCTGCTGACCCTGGGTTCTATCCCTGGATTGGGAAGATCCCCTGGAGGAGGGCATGGCAACCTACTCCAGTATTCCTGCCTGGAGAATCCCATGGACAGAGGAGCCTGGCGGGCTTCAGTCCATGGGGTCGCAAAGAGTCAGACACGACTAAGCACACACAGGCTGCTGATACTCTCTGGCCTTCCTTCAGAATACAAGTTTCTTACACCCCTTGTGTCCAATCTGGCAAGTCCTACCTCCATGCTTTCGTGTAACAGACACCTCCAAATCTCCAACTCTTTGAATAAAGAAATCCAGACTGTGGTCCGTTAACATTGGCATCTTTGTTCTCAAGTTCCCTTAGAGAGATAGACACAGGCATTCCTGCACAAAGAATGGCTTCCCTGGTCAAGAAGCTTTTCCTTCCTTTGTTCACGTCTCTCTCTTGGTATCCTATTCGAATTTTCTTAGGCCACAAAACTCCTTCAGATACTGGAACTTCTACATTACTTCTAGTCCACTCCTTTTTTTTCACTACTGAGCTGCAAAAGATACTGTAGCCCTGCTTCTGCAGCTTGCAGAGTACTACAGGTGCATGTGACTTTGTTATCCAAAATTTCCTTCACTTCTCCCTGTGCAGATCCATCTCACCCTGCTGTGAAGGCCAGCCCTGCAGTCCATGTCTTTAGTGCTGCTATAAACCACCATTCTTATTTTGCCAAGGAGAGAATTAATAGACAGCCACCAGTAAGTTTCTAGATCCAAGGAAAAAAAGTGAAAATGTCCAGGAAGCTGTTCCATCCATTTGACTGCCCTACCAACTAAAGTTCACTTTGTAGGGACATGGCTTCCTGATGGCTGTATGTAGGTGAGAACCACACGTGGAATGCTATTTCACATCCCTTTTATGCTCTTTCCTTATGAGACATGAAACATTAAGAAGTGGATGAGTAAACCCTCACCCTCCAGTCTATGGAAAAACAATTTCAAAAACTGCCTGGTCCTTTGAAAAGTTGGTTTATAGTTCCTGGAGTACAGCTCGGTAGACCTCATTAAGCCCAACCTATAGTCTTGATGGTGTTTATTTTTGCATTAGAAATGTGCTAATAACACAATAAAAACTGGGGGCTGGCTGGGAATGCTGACATTGTGGATATGCTGTTCATTAAAATGTACAATTGCTGGGTTATTTGGTGGATGTAAATTTTGTGTTGGAAGTCATGCTGATGTGCAAGTACACAATCTGTTCATCACCCAGTGTAAGAACAAGTGTAGGGAATTATATGTTTCTAAAGAGCCTATTTTGGGGCTCACTGTGCATGAGAAGGGACATGTGTGGTACATGAAAAAAGGAAGATTGGATGAGCAGGTATTCAACATTCCACTTCCTTTTTTGCAGAATCCTAAAGGCAGGGCCTGAAGCCATGATGTGCCTGCTTGGATCCAATGTGCACAGCAAAAGCCCACATGTTAAAGAATGGGTTTTCTGCACCTCTGTGCAAAGCTGCCCACTGCAGCATCCTGCTGGAGTTGCTATGGTAACCTCCTGCAACTTGGCATTGACACACAGGAGCAGACACACACTCTCATTTCAGGGGCAGATGCATTTGCTAAATGCATTGATTGTCCCCTGCCCTCCCAGTCAGTGGGGGTATGCTCAGAGCCAGAGATATGCTGGTACCTCCCCTTTTGGCTCTGAGTTCCCAGGGGAAGTAGGAATGAATCTCAGCTGGGGCAGTGGGCCAAAGCAGAGGACAAAAGGAGAGAAGTCCAAGTTCATGGAAGTCAAGTGTGGCTGCTTTTGAACTTAATTTTTGTAATCCTGGATCCTGTCACTCGTGGTCAATAGTAAGGTCTGTAGTGACCTTGATTTATAGAGTTTTCCCTACTCTTATCTCTAGAACCTGGTTTGTTTAATTCATCCCCTAGAAGAATTTGAGTCAGTCAGTTCTGGAAATTTACTGAGCATTTACTTGCTAAATACTCTTAGGTGCTGTTAGGGTGTAGAAGTAAAAAAAAAAAAAAGGTTCCTGCCCTGAGAGCTGAGAGTAATAACACCTTATTGTGTGGTTGTTAAAGGTTCTTCAAGGCTGTAGGAATTCCGAGGAAGGACACTTGCATGGCAAGAGCAGACTCCAGGGAAGTTATGGGCTTGACTAGGGGCCTTCTGTCTCCAGGATCAAGTCCTATCACTTCATTGAGGCCTCAAGGGTCTTCTGACCATAGCCTTCTCCAGCCTCTTATCTCTGCAAGCCTGCTCTGGCTCTCGGGACTCTAAACATGCTCTTCCCTCTCCTCCACTTGGCAGCCTTCTTCCTTCTATACCCTGCTCACATGTCACCTTTCTATGAAGCCTTCCCTACCCCCACCAAAGTAGTTTGGGTTCATTCATCCCTCTTCTGTACTCTTTGCATGGATTAAAAAAAAAGCGCACGTATGCACACACACACACACAAACACACACACACACAAATGAACAAAATTAAAGATAGGTTAAATTTGGCTTGGCCTAGAAATGGCAACCCACTCTTGCCTGGAGAATCCCAGGGATGGGGGAGCCTGGTGGGCTTCCGTCTATGGGGTTGCACAGAGTTGGACACGACTGAAGTGACTTAGCAGCAGCAGAAATGGTGAAGCCATTTGAGGTCATGGAAAGGATGAGCCAAGGATGGTGGTAGGAATGAGTGTGGGACTAGCATGCATATGGCGTAGTATGGACATTAGCCTGGTGGTCTGAGAGTATGGATGACTGTGTCTGGCTCTGAGAGTGGGATGTGGCCCATGGCTTAAAAGCCAGGCAGCGGAGGGTTGACTTGACGTAGGAAGCACTGAAGCCTGACTTGGCGAGGCTGTCTCAGCCATCAAAACTGTTGTCAATTTTGCTTGTAGGATAACTCTAAGGGACAGTGAAGGGGGTGGCATTATCTCCTGTTCTATGAATTTGCAAACAGGATTTGCAAATCCTGTTTGCAAATTCTGGTGAAAGGGCCATATGTAACTTTCAGATGTGTTTTGTTTGGCTACACATAGTTTTGAATTTGAATGTTCTTAGTCAAGCCACGCCATCTCTAGATTCGCATACTTCCTAGGAATATTGGTTGTACTGTGGCTGCACCTCTGTTTTATGGCACCTATCTGGCACCTCTTAGGTCATCTAAACCCCTGTTTTCAGAAGTATTGTAAACTTTCTATAATATGCAAAATAACTGCAATTCCTAATTCAAGATATTTAGATACAGATGTCTTATTATCCTCTCAGGAGACTATAAAATTTTGCTGAACTAGCCAATTAAAATTTCATATCTTAACTAAAATCTTGCATCTCATCTTTTAAAACAGTAGACTCTCTAACTTTGGAGACACATCTGATTTTGAGACAATTGGTTAACCTGAAGTATGGCTTCTGTGCTGAAGTGTGGTTTCCTGTGATGTGAACAGAACATATTTATCAGTCGCATTACTATTTGAAAGGGATGCTCCTCTGTTTCAGACCTAGCTATTGAGCATGTGTAAAACTTAGTGAAGAAAGCTGTTTATCTTGTGCCTGGGAGTTTCGCTTTAGCTGTCATGGCTTTTGATTGAAGAAGGTATGCCTGAAGATAAATCAATCAGCCTGCAGAGATGTAGTGAGTTTCTGCATGCAAGGTGCTATTTAAAGTGTCTGGAGCAGGCCAGTATGGTGGTTAAAAGAACATGCTTTGAAGACAGATCTGGTGTCAACTCGCGAGGACTCTCCACTTATTCCATAGTGGAGAAAAAGGAAAGGATAGAGAAGTTAAATAACTTACTTAGGGTCACATAACTAATAACTGATGGATCCGTAACTCGAACTCAGGTCAATATGACATTTAAGTCTTTCTCTCAGTTACAATTTTATATGTTGTAAAAGTTTTAAAAATCTATTCTTTTTCATGGCTGAATAAAAGGAGCCCTGGCAGTGGATAGAGTAGGAAAATATATTTAGTTTGTATAAAGGAGTCCTTTGTGGCTTCTATGTAAATACCTTTTGAATATCCTTGTCCATTGAATGATTTCTCACATAAGCCTTAATGCTGAAGAGGGTAAACTTCATTAAGAAGTATTTATCTAAGTAGGTATACTTACCTAAGCAGAATTGGGGAATTCTTGCTTCATTCATAGTTTCCAGGTCTGAGTAGTCATGTTGTATGGCATGTGATGGCATCCACAGTCCTGATGAACATGGTAGGGTAGGTAGGGATTAAGAGAACATGCTCTGTGCTCTTCTGAGAAAGGCCCCACAGAAATATAAACTGAGGACCCCAGAGAGCAGGTTCCACTGTGAAACGGAGCCATCCAGAAGGCACTGTGCTTTCTGCTTCTTGACCAAGGCCACTGAAGTTTGCAGCAGATGATCTTGTGCTTAGAATTCACTGTCAGAGCTCAGTGATGCTGCCTGAATAGCAGTTACTGAGCTTTTTCATTGGCTTCAAATACAACATCAGACATAGTTTTCTACTTAACCTTTGAGCTTTGCCTAATAGGAAGTACCCCACTGTTTTTCCACACATCCTTCCATCTTCCCATTCAAGGAGAAACTTGGAAATTTGCTCCTTTTCCTTCGTTTGCCTCTCTGCTAGAGTGAGCTGCCTAGGTAGACAGCAAACACATTCATATAGAGTGGCAGCCCCATCTAAACCTGGGAGGGTGCCTGGTAGCAATCCTAAGGTAGGGAATTCAGCACTCATATAACTCATACTAGCAGAATGCACTAATTTATGGTATTGAGAGGGTTACTATTTACTGTTTCTCTACAGAACTGTGGATTTTACATCAAAGGAATTTTGAATGCAAGAGTGATGAATTTTACACTGCTTCAAATGCTCTTCTAGATATACTGAGCTGGTCTGAATTCAAGTTTTTGAAAGAAAAGTAAAATACAAGCTTAATTTTTTTATGTATCTTTGAAGGCAAGATTGAGGTCTTGTTTTACAGAATACATATATATATATTATATACATATATTTTATACTTTCTTTTTAAGGAATGTAATCAAACCTAAAGTCTAGTAGTTTCTCAGATTAAGGCCAGTTGACAAGAACAGAGCTTGGCACCTTTTCAGCAGGAATATGCCAAGTCTTTATCTCTTCACTTTTATACCAAGTTCAAATACATGTACACAGATAGCAGGAAAAGCTCTATTTTGAGCAAGTTAATCTCCAAGGACAAGTTAAAGCCTATGGTAAATTTTAATATACCAAAACTTGCCATCTATCATCACTGTTACTATAAATATTATAAATATAGTTAATATTTTTTAAATCATATACACTTTGAAGACTGAGGGAAAAAAAACAAAGTGCCTCTATTGATCTCCAAGTTTCCAAGGAACAAAATTTGGAAAAGTTAAATTGTTTCTGATGGCAATCTGAATTGACATGATGACTTTTGTAAAACAATTTGGTATATATTACATAGTAAAGTTGAAAATGTACATGCTTCATGACCCAGCAATTCCACTTCTAAGTTTTTATTACACAGGAATTCTTACATGTATATACAATAACATTTGTGGTGGCATCGTTGGTAGTAGCAAAACCTGGAAGCAACCCATCATCTGTTAATAGAAGGCTAGAAGTATACAAGGTGTATAGGCACTCAGTAGTGTATTATCAAGCCACATTTACCAATAATGAGTTGCACCTACATATACCAACATGGGGAAACCTCACAAATGTATCATTAAGTGAAAATAGCAACTAGCTTAAAAATACAAATGGTACAATTTCATTTATATAAAATTCAAAATAACAGCATGTTTAAGGATACATACACATGTACAATTTGAATGAAAAGCAAGGTGTCAGAAAAACACAAAGGATGGGTGTTACTTCTGGTGAAAAGGTAGGTGATGTGAAGGAAGAAGGAAAGAAAAGGGGCTTCAAACATTCTGGCAGTTCTTTTGTAATTAATTTTTATTGGAATATTGTTTATTTACAATGTTGTGTTACTTTCAATTGTGTAGCAAAGTGAGTCAGGCATATACACATACCTATATCCACTCGTTTTATATTCTATTCCCATACAGGTCATTACAGAGTACTGAATAGAGTTCCCTGTGCTCTGCAGTAGGTTCTTATTAGTTATCTCTTTTATATCTAGTAGTGTGTACATGTCAATCCCAGTCTCCCAATTTATCCCTCCCCATCCCTTTCCCCCTTGGTAACCACAAGTTTGTTGTCTACATCTGTGACTCAATTTCTACAATTTCTATTTTGTAAATAGGTTCATTTGTACCAGTGTTTAGATTACACATATAAGCAATATCATATATTTGTCCTTCTCTGACTTACTTCACTCAGCATGACAGTCTCTAGGTCCATCATGTCGCTCTGAAAATGGCATTATTTCTTTCTTTTTAATGGCTGAGTAATATTCCAGTGTGTGTGTGTGTGTGTGTGTGTGTGTGTGTGTGTGTGTGTGTACCACACTGTCTTTATCCATTCCTCTGTCAATAGACATTTATGTTCTTCCACGTCGTGGCTATTGTAAATATTGCTGCAGTGAACACTGGGCTGCATGTATCCTTTCAAAATAAGGTTTTCTCCAATATATGGCATTTCTCAATTTTTTTTTCCCTTTTGAAAGAAGTAAACAATTTTTATAACAGTTTTAGATTTAGGGAAAAATTATAAAGATCATGCAGAGGTCCCATATACCCTGCATCCAGCTCCTCCTGTTAATAACATCTTATATTAGTGTGATACATTTATTACAATTAAAGAACCAATATTAACATGTTACTATTAACTAAAGTCTATATTCAGATTTCCTTAGTTTTTACCTAGTTTTTATCTTTAAAAACTGTTTCCTTAGTTTTTATCTTCTCTCTGCCCCAAGATCCTACCTGAATCTTACATTGATCATCACATCTCCTTAGGCATCTCTTTACTATGAGAGTTTCTCAGAATTCTTTTTGATGATTTTGGCAGTTTTGAAGAGTATTCCTCAGGTATTCTGTAGAATGTCTCTCAATTTGTTTGGATTGTCTAATGTTTGGATCTGTGTAATGTTTTTCTCATGCTTAGATTCAGACTATGAGTTTGGGCAAGGAAGCTATAAAGTGTCATTTTCATCACATCATGTCAAGGGTGCATTTCATCATTATGACCTGTTGACCTTGATCACCTGGCTGAATTTGTTAGTTTTCTCCACTGAGAAGTTACTTTTCTTTCCCCCTTTCCATGTTGTTCTCTTCGAAGGGAGTTCATTACACATAGCCCATATGAAAAGAATGGGGAAGTTATGGGTCTACTTTTTTGAAGGCCAAGAATCTATATAAATTATTTTGAATCATTCTACAGGAGAGAATTTTCCCTTATCTCTCATTAATGTATTGATTTAATCATTTATTTATATCATATGAACTCATGAATATTTATTTTATACTTTGGATTATAACCCAATACTATTTTATAGATTTTATTGCTCAAATTGTTTGAGCTTTAACTAATGTGAGCTCTTTCAGTTGCCTTCTGTTTTCCTTTGACATAACCCCATTAATACATATAGATTTTTGTTGTTTTTGATTTTTAAGCACTTTGCTATTTCTGTCACTACAAGCTGCTCCAAGCTCATCTTGTATATTGCTTCCCCATCCCACTGTTGTACATTCCTAGAATCAGCTATTTCTACAATAAGCCCCAAATTTGTTCACTGGAGAAATGATATTAAAAACCAAGATCTAGGGACTAGGTATACTGATTTATACTGAGTGTTAGTTGCTTCTAGGCCCTCTTAGTTAACAGAGTGAAGAAATACATGTGTTACTAAGTCATAGGGATTCCCTGGTGGCTCAGACAGTAAAGAATCCACCAGCAATGCAGGAGACCCAGGTTTACTCCCTGGGTCAGGAAGATTCCCCAGAGAAGGGAATGGCTACCCACTCCACTTATTCTTGCTTGGAGAATTCCATGGACAGAGGACTGGCTGCAGTCCATGGGGTTGCAGAGTCAGACACGACTGAGCGACTTATTAACACTTCCACTTTTCTTTCACTTTACGAAGTCATATGTATACACATACCTATAAATATTTCCATATGTAACCATCTGTATGTATATTAAGCATAACTTCATACTGATGTCTCCAGCTATAATCCATTATCTAATTATCTAATAACATCTAATATGTGTATCTAATCTGTGGATCATTCTAGCCCCCTTCCCTTGTTTATTCCACTCCAACAGTGAGAAAACCTGGTTCCCACTGTCTTCCATCCATTTATTTAATTGTTGTACTCCACTATACATGTACGGAAGTATCAGAATTTCACTTATATCCCCATGGGGAAAAAACTTTACCAGCTCGAGTCCAGCTCTCGTGTGCAGTCCTTTAGTCTTACAGATCCTACTCATTTGTTTGGTCACTTAGTTACTTAGATCAATACCTTTACCCTCCCCTACTCCCGCAGAGAAGTTGTTTCATTTATTTCCAAAACGGCTCATGTTTTGTCACATTCTGCATTCCATTCTGGGATCACCCCACCTCCTAAATGATTTCTCTTAATTTGTTCTTTTCTCTTAATTTGTAATTTCTTCCCTCTGAACTTTGTACACAAAGTTCTATGGGGTTTTAACAAATATACAGTGTCATACATCCACAATTATATTATCATACAAAATAGTTTTACTGCCCCACAAAATCCTTCACCTTTCACCTATTCAGCCCTTTCTTCATTACCCCCAAACTCTGGCAACGCCTGATCTTTTAGTCTCATTTTGTTTTGCCTCTTCTAGAATGTCTTATAATTGAAATTACACAGTATGTGGCCTTTTCAGACTTGCTCCTTTTACTTAGCATAATGCATTTAAGATTCATTCATATATATTTTTTTATGGCTTGTTAGTTCATTTGTTTTAGTGCTGAATAATATTACATTGTGTGGATGGGCCATTGTTTGTTTATCTGGTCACCTACTGAAAGGCATTTTGGTTGCTTCCAGTTTTTAACAATTAAGAATAATACTGCTATAAATATTAGCAGGTGGTTTTCTTGAATGTTGCCACTTTTTTTGGTTTGGCTTTTGTAATCTCAATGAAGAGGTATGAGACATCCCATCATGGTCAACAAAAGAGTCCAAAATGCAGTACTTGGATGCAATCTCAAAAACGATAGAATGATCTCTGTTCATTTCCAAGGCAAACCATTCAGTATCACGGTAATCCAAGTCTATGCCCCGACCAGTAACGCCGAAGAAGCTGAAGTTGAACGGTTCTATGAAGACCTACAAGACCTTCTAGAACTAACACCCCCAAAAGATGTCCTTTTCATTATAGGGGACTGGAATGCAAAAGTAGGAAGTCAAGAAACACCTGGCGTAACAGGCAAGTTTGGCCTTGGAGTACAGAATGAAGCAGGGCAAAGGCTAATAGAGTTTTGCCACGAGAACGCACTGGTCATAGCAAACACCCTATTCCAACAACACAAGAGAAGACTCTACACGTGGACATCACCAGATGGTCAACACCGAAATCAGATTGATTATATTCTTTGCAGCCAAAGATGGAGAAGCTCTATACAGTCAGCAAAAACAAGACCAGGAGCAGACTGTGGCTCAGATCATGAACTCCTTATTGCCAAATTCAGACTTAAATTGAAGAAAGTAGGGAAAACCACTAGTCCATTCAGGTATGACCTAGATCAAATCCCTTATGAGTATACAGTGGAAGTGACAAATAGATTTAAGGGACTAGACCTGATAGACAGAGTGCCTGATGAACTATGGACAGAGGTTCGTGACATTGTACAGGAGACAGGGATCAAGACAATCCCCATGGAAAATAAATGCATAAAAGCAAAATGGCTGTCTAAGGAGGCCTTAGAAGAGAAGAGAAGCGAAAGAAGCTGGGAAGAGAAGAGAAGCGAAAAGCAAAGGAGAAAAGGAAAGATATTACCATCTGAATGCAGAGTTCCAAAGAATAGCAAGGAGAGATAAGAAAGCCTTCCTCAGCAATCAGTGCAAAGAAATAGAGGAAAACAACAGATTGGGAAAGACTAGAGATATCTTCAAGACAATTAGAGATATCAAAGGAACATTTCATATAAAGATAGGCTCGATAAAGGACAGAAATGGTATGGACCTAACAGAAGCAGAAGATATCAAGAAGAGGTGGCGAGAATACACAGAAGAACTGTACAAAAAAGATCTTCATGACCCAGATAATCACGATGGTGTGATCACTCACCTAGAGCCAGACATCCTGGAATGTGAAGTCAAGTGGGCCTTAGAAAGCATCACTACGAACAAAGCTAGTGGAGGTGATGGAATTCCAGTGGAGCTATTTCAAATCCTCAAAGGTGATGCTGTGAAAGTGCTGCACTCGATATGCCAGCAAATTTGGAAAACTCAGCAGTGGCCACAGGACTGGAAAAGGTCAGTTTTTGTTCCAATCCCAAAGAAAGGCAATGCCAAAGAATGCTCAAACTACCGCACAATTGCACTCATCTCACATGCTAGTAAAGTAATGCTCAAAATTCTCCAAGCCAGGCTTCAGCAATACATGAACCGTGAACTTCCAGATGTTCAAGCTGGTTTTAGAAAAGGCAGAGGAACCAGAGATCATATTGCCAATATCCGCTGGATCATCGAAAAAGCAAGAGAGTTCCAGAAAAACATCTATTTCTGCTTTATTGACTATGTCAAAGCCTTTGACTGTGTGGATCACAATAAACTGTGGAAAATTCTGAAAGAGATGGGAATACCAGACCATCTGACCTGTCTCTTGAGAAACCTGTATGCAGGTCAGGAAGCAACAGTTAGAACTGGACATGGAACAACAGACTGGTTCCAAATAGGAAAAGGAGTACGTCAAGGCTGTATATTGTCACCCTGCTTATTTAACTTATATGCAGAGTACATCATGAGAAACGCTGGGCTAGAAGAAACAAAAGCTGGAATCAAGATTGCCGGGAGAAATATCAATAACCTCAGATATGCAGATGACACCACCCTTATGGCAGAAAGTGAAGAAGAACTAAAGAGCCTCTTGATGAAGGTGAAAGAGGAGAGTGAAAAAGTTGGCTTAAAGCTCAACGTTCAGAAAACTAAGATCATGGCATCTGGTCCCATCACTTCATGGGAAATAGATGGGGAAACAGTGGAAACAGTGTCAGACTTTATTTTTTGGGGCTCCAGAATCACTGCTGATGGTGATTGCAGCCATGAAATTAAAAGACGCTTACTCCTTGGAAGGAAAGTTATGGCCAACCTAGATAGCCTATTTAAAAGCAGAGACATTACTTTGCCAACAAAAGTCCGTCTAGTCAAGGCTATGGGTTTTCCAGTGGTCATGTATGGATGTGAGAGTTGGACGGTGAAGAAAGCTGAGCGCCGAAGAATTGATGCTTTTGAACTGTGGTGTTGGAGAAGACTCTTGAGAGTCCCTTGGACTGCAAGGTGATCCAATCAATCCATCCTAAAGGAGATCAATCCTGGGTGTTCATTGGAAGGTCTGATGTTGAAGCTGAAACTCCAATACTTTGGCCACCTCATGCGAAGGGTTGACTCATTGGAAAAGACCCTAATGCTGGGTAGGACTGGGGGCGGGAGGAGAAGGGGATGACGGAGGATGAGATGGTTGGATGGCATCACCGACTCGATGGACATGGGTTTGGGTAGACTCCGGGAGTTGGTGATGGACAGAGAGGCCTGGCGCGCTGCAATTCATGGGGTCGCAAAGAGTCGGACACGACTGAGCGACTGAACTGAACTGAACTAAATCCAAAATACATTTTATCCTAGGTCTGTGAGAGCCCTCCTCCTACAGTGGCTCACTTGTTTTTTGGGTTATCTTTATCCCTGGCAGGCTACAGTCCATAGGTCACAGAGTGGGACACGACTGAGCACATATACACAGCAGATCCCTACTTCCAATTTACAGCTACTCTTTCTCACAGGCCAACATTCTAATTTTTTTAATGTGTATCTTTTCCTAAATTTGTTCTTGTGAAATGTAAATAGTTTTTGTGTGGTTGTGTATTTTTAATTTAACTGAATGGTGACGTGATAGAATGACATTCTGATCCTTACTCTTTTCAGTCAACACTATATTTTAAGATGCACTCATGTTACTGTGTGTGAATACAGCCCAACACTCTACTCTGTAATTGAATTTCTGCAATAATGATAATGTTCTATACTTGCCTTATTCAATATGGTAGTCCGTAGCCTATGTGTGGCTTTTTTTTTTTTTTTAAGTTTTTTTTATGTGTGGCTTTTTAGCATTTGAAATTTAGCTAGTGCTGCTAAGGAACCATTTTTTTTTTCTTAAAAAAGTAGGTAATTAATGTTTAAATAACCTTATGATAGGCTAGTGACCATCATATTGAAAGTGCATATATAGAACATTTCTATCATTGCAGAAGGGCTAATTGGACAGAGTAGGTCTAGCAATCCATGGTGGCCATTCACCAGATTTTACCAGTCCATTCAATGATGTATGTCCAGACAGCCTCCAACTTCTCATCACTATAAATAATGCTGTAGTAGCCATGTTTATGCACATTTCCTCAGAGATCATTGTGAAAATTTCTCTGGGATATACGGTACGAGTAGCACTGCTGGCTCGTGAAGATTATATACACTTAATTTGACTAAGTACTGTCAGATTGTGCTCAGAATGGCTGCCCTGCTGTACAGTCTCATCAGTAGTATTTGAGAGTTGCTACATCTCCATACTCCTGCCAACACTTGGCATTCTAATTTTTGTCAATCTACTAAGTGTAAAGTGATATGTCATTGTTACTTCACTTTGCATTTTTAGCAGCACTTTAAAATCCTAAGGCACTTATCTCTTTGATTATACTACGGATTACAGAGAAATTGTTTTCTCAGGTGGATGTATGTCTTCTGATATCACCTATGTTTTTGTTTAGTTGGTTGGTTTTCCAGAAGTTTTTGAATTTCATGTAATTTAATGATTATTTAATTTTGGCTTCTACACCTTAAGTCTTAGGGGAAGTTTATCAAGTGGTCAAAGCACTGGAGCTTCAGATTCAGCATCAGTCCTTCCAATGAGTTTTCTAGGTTGATTTTATTTAGGATTGACTGGTTTGATCTCCTCGGTGTCCAAGGGACTCTCAAGTCTTCTCCAGCACCACAGTTTGAAAGCATCAATTTTTTGGTGCTCTGCCTTTTTATGGTCAAACTCTCAATCTGTACATGACTACTGGAAAGTCCGTAGCTTTGAATGTATATGTGTCTGTGTGTGTGTGTGTGTGTATGTGTGTGTGTGTGTGTGTGTGTATTTTTCAACAATTATGTTTGTATATATGAAAGCTACTAATGTTTGTGTTAATTTTCAACCCCCATTATATTACTAAATCTCTAACCATAGTAGTGTTTCAGTTGCTTCTTCTGAATATTTTAGCTTCATAGACATATCATATGCAAATACTGATAATTTTATATCCTTTCCTTAAGTTTCTTTACCTCTAATTTCATTCTCTTATCTAATTACACTGGTTGTAACTCCAATATAAGGTCAAAAGAGAATCTGATAATGTGAATTCTTGTCTTTTCCTAACTTTAATGGCAACAGCACTGCTGTCTTGCAATTATGATAATGGCTTTTGGATTAAGGTAAGTAAAAATTACCATATTAAGGAAGAATTAAGTGTTTTTTCCCTATTGATAATTTTTTAAAAAAATTATATTTTCTGTATCTAGAGAGATAATCATATGATTTTTCTCCTTAGATTTATTAAAAGGATACATTATATAAATAAACTAATACTGACCTATCTTTGCATTCATGAAATAATTCTTCCTTGGTAAATGATGCATTATTCTTTTAACGTGCTGTTGGGATTCTATTTGCTAATATTTTATTATGAGGATTTGGCCACCTAATGCGAAGAACTGACTCATTGGAAAAGACCGTGATGCTGGGAAAAATTGAAGGCGGGAGGAGAAGGGGATGACAGAGGATGAGATGGTTGGGTGGCATCACCGACTTGATGGACATGAGTTTGAGTAAGCTCTGGGAATTGGTGATGGACAGGGAAGCCTGGAGTGCTGCGGTCCATGGGGTCACAAAGAATCCGACACGACTGAGCAACTGAACTGAACTGATTTTGTGTCAATATTCCTAAGTAAGATAGACGTAGGTTTTCTTGTCTTTGTGTGTATAATCTTTTTCAGGATTGGTCATCGATTTTATGACGGATTTCCCTGGTGGCTCAGATGGTAAAGAGTCTGCCCGAATGTGAGAGACATGGGTTTGATCCCTGGGTTGGGGAGATCCCCTGGAGAAGGAAATGGCAACCCACTCCAGTATTCTTGCCGGAAAATCCCATGGATGGAGGAGTCTGGTGTGATACATTCAGGTGGATCCATACTTTGGATGGATGGTGGATACATACTTTGTGACCATGGGGTCACAAAGATTTGGACATGACTGAGTGACTAATAAACACATCAATTTTATATTTGATATATTTACACTTTTCATAAAAATAATTTTCAAAGTTTCCTTCTTTGTTTGCTCTAGAATAATTTAAATAGCATTGAAATTACCTATGGAATTTATCATCTTAATCACTGTACCACAAAGTATGGTGAGTGTAATGAATGAATCAAGAACTGACTACTTTGTTAGTAAATAACAAACAACTAAATCAGACAGGATAATAGGGAACTCCTTCTAGAGACAATACTCTAAATTGAGATTCAGAGAATGGTGGGAGTTAGTCTGTTGACTGGGTATTCTGAGTTTGGAAAAGAAATTACGAGCCCTAGAAAATAGAAAGGCTGAAGTGCCAATACTTTGGCCACCTGATGTGAAGAGCCTACTCATTGGAAAAGACCCTGATTCTGGGAAAGACTGAAGGCAGGAGGAGAAGGGGGCGACAGAGGATGAGATGGTTGGATGGCATCATTGACTCAATGGACATGAGTTTCAGCAAACTCTGGGAGATGTTTAAGGACAGGGAAGCCTGGCGTGTTGCAGTCCATGGGGTTACAAAGAGTTGAACACGACTGAGCGACTGAACAACGACAAAACCAAAGTGGGTGAAACGAAGTGCAGTGTCACATTTGGCACTGTCAAAGTTGACAATCTTTGATTGAAGGGCTGTGAAGCTGAGCATGTAAACCAAAGAACTATCTAGTGAATTCTTTTACTCTTGCCAGTTCCTAGGTAGTTTTTATAATTCTAGGTAGTGAGGGAATACTCACAGTAAATCCACCTATATACTCATGAGGCACCATTCCCATTGAAATTTATGTCCACGCAGCATCACCTGGAGTTGTGCAAAGTCTATGTACCTTTAGTGGCCTTGACTGGTGACTACAGATTGTCCTGTTCTCCCCTAGATATCTACTTTTCCCCAATTATGAATTCTGAGGATTAAAATGCTCTTACTTATTTTCCTCCATCATAATCTATCCTGTGCCTTGACCTTATTCTCCTCCCCACATCCCTTCTCCTTTCCTTCCCGGTGTCCTCTAGATGACTCTTTTCAGTCTAGCACTAATCAGGGATGTAACCTAAAAGGGTGCAATGACAAACAGTGGCAATTTTACTGAGAAGTGGATACTTTCTGGATACTTTCTCAGTATATTCCCCAAGCATATGAGCTGCCGCTGCTAAGTCGCTTCAGTCGTGTCCGACTCTGTGCGACCCCACAGATGGCAGCCCACCAGGCTCCCCCATCCCTGGGATTCTCCAGGCAAGAACACTGGAGTGGGTTGCCAGTTCCTTCTCCAATGCATGAAAATGAAAAGTGAAATTGAAGTCGCTCAGTCGTGTCCGACTCTTCGCGACCCCATGGACTACAGCCTACCAGGCTCCTCCATTCATGGGATTTTCCAGGCAAGAGTATTGGAGTGGGTTGCCATTGCCTTCTCCGAAGCACATGGGAGGAATGGCCATTTCCTATTTTCTTCAGTGATGCTTCTATATAGCCTTAGGACCACGTTTGGTCCAGAGTCTATTGTGTATAGATCTTATGTGCAATTTCTTGGAAGGTGAGTGTGTGCTCAGTTGTATCTGATTCTTTGCCACCTTATGGACTGTAGCCCATCAGGCTCCTCTATCCATGGGGTTTTTCAGGCAAGAATACTGGAGTGGACTGCATTTCCTTCTCCAGGGGATCGTTTGGACCCAGGGATTGAACTTGCGTCTCCTGAGTCTCCTGCATTGGCAGACAAATTCTTTACCACCGATTCTTTACTAGGTGCCACCTGGGAAGCCCCTGGAAAGTGAGTCTGTAGCTTAAATCGGATTTTAAAGGGGTAACTGTTAAGTAGGGAAAGAGTTAACCTTCTGGAACAAAGAGACCTTACAAACATGATTTAAAGAAGAAAAGTTTACTGTCAGATGATGACAGTTCCAAGGTGAATGGTTCAGTTTGAAAGGGCAGCTCCCTCCCTGCAGTTGTTCAGAAATCCAGAATCCTTTCCTCTTGTTGCTCTTTAAATCCCCAGGTCTGTATCTTTTCTATATACAAAAGCAGGCTCACCAGCTTGTGTGTTTTAGCTCACACAAAGGAGAAGGGCATGAGTTCAGAGTAACAATTTTCTTAGTTTTATTTTTTTTTTAATTTAAGAATAAATTGAAGCAAAAATTGCACATATCTAGCCTTTTCCCATGTCATTGTTTACATGAATCAAATCTTGGAAAATGATGCTGGGAAATGCGGTCTTAGGTGGGTGGTTATGTTCTTGACTTAAATGAGAGAGAGAGAAGTTAAATGAGAGAGAGAGAGGCAGAGGGAGAGAGAGGAGGAGGATGGGGGAAGGGAAGGAGGAGAAGCAGAGGTGAGGAGGGAAGGGAAGGCAAGACAAGGCAAAGATTTTGTGGGGGAAAAAAGCAGTCTTTGGCCACAGGATCTCAAAAACAGTTAACTACCATCCTTCTAGACCCATACAATTCCACTCTCCTTTCAGAAAGCACCTCCTTTGTGGAAGGACACACACATCTTCAGCTTCATCACCTTCTGCCCCTGCTACTTGTCTCCACGTATCAGCTTCCTAGGCTTTCACCACTGGTTTTGCCCCTCTGGTTTTGCCCTCTTTACCCAAGAACATGTCATTAACCGTGTAGACCCAGGCCAACAAATCTATTCTTAGAGGGCAAGACAGTAAATATTTTGGGTTTTTCAGGCCATATAGACTCCATTGCAACTACTCAAATATATCTTTGTAGGAGAAAAGCAGCCATAGACAATATGTAAATAAGTGGATGTGGCTGTGTTCCACGAAAACTTTATTTTTAAAAGTAAGCAAGTAACTCCCAGACCATAGTTGGTCAACGCCTGATGTGGACAGTACATCCAACATCCTCTTTTATAATTCCTTGACTCCTACAACTCCACTGACCATCAAAACTCCCACTTTATTCACCCATGATGATGGTCAAACCCCTCGTCCCCAAAACTCAACTCTGAAACTGGTCCTATTCAGACCACAAAGTCTTCTCTTCAGCTCTCATGCTCTCCTTTTCCCTCTGACTGATCTTTCCTCTTTTGAAATTCACCATTTCATTGATCTTTTTATTTTCTCCATGTCTATTTGCATGTTTCTGGCATCTCCTCCTCTTCTTGAAGTACCTTTTGATCAGAATACTCAATTTCAGTGCTTCTTGTCATTCTATACCATCTACCAGTTAAATGTCCAAATGTGGATCAGTTCCCCTGAACCACATGCTTTACTTCTGCCCCCGCACTGAGTGCTGAGATCTCTGTATAAATATTCCCATTTGCATGGATTTGTGGTACTATAAATATCTAGGTTCCAATCTAGTTTGGTTCTAAACATTGCTTACTTTTTATCATCCTTGATAAACTTCTTTCATTGCTCTCAGTGACTATTTCAAACCTTTAATAAGACAGCTAAGCTCCCAACTCAACGTATACATCTTTATACTTAGCGTAAGACCTTGCCTCATGCTTTACCTAAAAAAATTGAGGCTATCAAACATAATCTCTGTACACCTCAACTCTCAAATGTTTAGACCTACTTCCATATTCATTCTTAGTTTCTCATCTCCAACTTCCAGAATTTTCTGAGCAGCTGTTAAGTGCCAGTCATGATATTAGGTTCTCAGGATGCAATGAGAAATGAAAAAGACACAATCCTGTCCTTATAGAACCTAGAATTCTGCCTCTTCTGGGGCCTCGCTGTATTTTTCATTTGTCTCTTGTAGCACTTTACTTTTTCTTTCTCTTTTTTCCTTTCCCTCCAGCCTATCAATATATTCATGTCTCTCCTATCTTAAAAAAATCATCCATTTACTTGTGTACCCTCTTAGTGAGTACCTTATCAGTCTCTCCCTGATCACAATGACTTTTGGCTTCTTGTCTGCTTCATTGCATTGAAGTTGCCATTGACCGCTAATGTTTAATCCAAGGAATACTCTTCTATTCTTATCTTAATGGCCCACTGTTGCATTTGCCATTGCTGATCTTCAATGAAATTGTCTCCTCCTTTTCATGGATACTGTACAAGCTCCTTACAGGTAGGAAGGTACCTTGTAAAACTTAAAGAAAGCCAGTGAAGCATGGGGATAAAAGTAGAAAGAGTTTTTCCAAAATCAGCTGGTGGTAACTTCAAAAGCCTTATTATTTCCCAGTTTACAATACTGTAATGACTCCTAGAATTTGATGGAGATGCTCAGGATTCTTAGCAAGGCATGCAAAGTACTCCATGATCTGGTTCCTCTATCACTAGCACCATCTCAAATTAACCTCATATTAATTTAGAACTTTTCCATGGCAAGTAAGAGAAAATTGAAATTGATGCAAATGATAAAAAGGATCCATAGACTTAGATCAGTAAAAGTGGCCACCAGACTGACTTCTTTCAGGGCTCCAGGTGTGTGTCTTTGCAGTTCTGTGGGCTCTGTCCTCCTGGGTGGACTACATCCTTAGACTGGTGGCTAGAGAGCTGCAGCAGTTCTGGGCATCACATTCATATGGAAAAGTACGGAAATATGTCTGGAGGAAGAGTCAGGGTTGCTCCTGAGAGTTCCTTCATAAGAGGGAGAAGGCTGTTGTCTCCTAATACCCCCCTGAAAGTCTCTCCTTGCAATTCTTTGGCATGAGTTGACTCAGACCTGCCCTGCCCTGGACCAATCTCCTGTATCAAGATGGGAGCAATAAACCAGTCAATGACAGCTAATCAGGGCCCATTCCTGGAGCTGGAATCAAAATTCCAGACTGGATGGGGAGAAGGAAATTGAGGAGGACACCTCAAAGTCACCTCAACAACTCCACTTCCTTCTTTGGGAACGGTGACCTATTTTTATCTCTTTAAAATCTTCCCCTAATTCCTTTCAGTCTTCCATATACATCTGAGATACCACCTCCTCTTCTGAGGGTTCTTTGCCCTTTTTCTTTTTCAAACTTTTTATTTTGGGGTGTAGCCGATTACCAACACTGTCATAGTTTCAGGCGAACAGTGAAGGGACTGAATCACACATATACATGTATCCATTCTCCCCCAAACTCCCCTCCCTGCAGCCTGCCACGTAACATTGAGCAGGATTCCTTGTTGACTACCCATTTTAAATATAGCAGTGTGTACCTGTCCATTCCAAACTCCCTAACTATCCCGTCTCCCCATTATTCCCCCCAGCAATCATAAGTTAAGTCTGTGAGTCTGTTTTGTAAGTAAGTTCATTTGGATCATTTCCTTTTAGAGTCCACATATAAGGGATGCCACACAATATTTCTCCTTCTCTGTCTGACTTACTTCACTCAGTTTGATAATCTCTAGTTCCATCCATGTTGCTGTAAATGACATTATTTCATTTTTTTAAAATTCTTTGCCCTTTTCCTGTATTCTCACATGCATACCTCTAATACACTATTATTCTAAATTATTTTCTTCCCTGTTTGCTTATCCTATGATGTGATAAGCTCCTGAAAGGCAGACAAATTCTTATTCGGGTCAGTATCCTCGGCTTCTAGCACAGTGCTAGTTTGGCATGGAATATGTCCTTTGTGAATGTGTGTTGAGCTTGGTTCCACTGAACTTCATGAGCCTTCAAGTCCAGCTCAGTGGTTCTCAAAGTGTTCCACAGATCTTACCATGGATTGATGAGGTCCTTTCCAGAGGCTTTTTGAAGTGGAAACTACTTTCCTCATAATATAAAGATATTATTTGTCTTTTCCAGTGAGTGATGATGATACACAAGCCGTGGTGGGAAAAACTGCAAACTGCAGACGCCTTAACAGGAGTTGATTCATTGACACCAAATCATGCTAGCTGTCACTGCACTTGTCACCACACCTATAGTTTTTTTTTTTTTTTTTTTAAATCTGGTTTTGCTAGGGGTATCCTGGATGAAGCAATTTATGAAACAGTGACCCTTGAGTACACATCCTCTTAATGTTCTAAGTATGCATACAACACTTATGCTCCAAGCTGAAGCGTGATTGAGTTGGAAGCTAAACTATTTCCCTTTGTCTTGTACCACAATTTTTGCCCGAAAGAACAGGAAAACTATATTTATTCAGAGTTGGGTACTTGTAATGGAAATTGTAATAGATATTTGGCTGCCATTTTCTTGAAAATGAACAAAGTGTGCTTGGAAAATGACTGACAATATTTGTAGCTAATGGTAAAGTCCAAGCTTTCAAGAGAAAAAATATTTTAAAAACATTCGTAAATGCCACAGTGAACTTGACAGCTTTCCAATACTTATAGACTTTTCTCTGGAGACCAGCACTGCTATTAATGAATGAGAGTTTTTGAAATTGTGTAATGCAATGTGCCAACAGTTGGGAGATCTGTGTAAATCCATTAGCCGATATTTTTGAAATGACCAGTGCCTAATGCTTCAAAACCATGAAGGAGTAAAAACAGTATGTTCAGATTTCAACATGGGAACGGATTTTGCTGGAGGATGAATACAATGTTCAATGTATGGTTTCTGTTTCCAAATTGCAGCTCACCTTCAAGATAGTATATAGAGTTTTAGTAATATTTTACTGAGTTTTGGTATAGTATCAAAGACTGTCCACAATTTTTTGAAGTGGCTATGAAAATACTCCTCCCTTTTCTAACTTTGCCTCTCTGTGGGTAAGATTTTCTTCATATACTTTAGCCAAAATAATATGCCATGGTGTATTTAATGCAGAAGTATAGATAAGAAACCTTTTTTATTAAGCTTGATAGTTTAAAAAGTTGCAAAAAAATGTATGACAGTGTCACTCCTCTCACTGTTCCTTTTATCACAAGCTATTTTTTTCATAAAATATATTGTTTATATTAACATGTAGTGAGTTTATTTTCAAATGAATTAATAAATACTCAAGACATTTCTCAGACTGGCTTCAAATATGGTAAACATTGATAGATTTAACCCACATAAACAAAAAGCTCTTTGTTGCTCTTATAATTTTTAAGAATGAAAAGGGTTGCTGAGACAAGATGCTTGAGAACCATTGATCTACGTCACAAGGCACCTCAACTGGGAACTGACCCTGACATCCTAGGGAGAATTAATTATCTTTCATGTGAGTGGGACAATGGTTGGTTTATAATTTCTGTTGTATTTCTGTTACTGTCCTTCCTATAGGGTAACATATTAATTTGTATGCCTGTTTTTTCTAGCCTGTGAGCCTAGTGCTGGTGCATGTCGATACTTTAGTGCTTGATGAATGAATGAAAGAAGTTCCCTGGTCTTCTCCTTCTACTCCAGCTGTTTGTTACTGAATTTCAAAGAGTATTCTGTGGTTCCTTTGGAGGGCAGAGCTGTACACACATTATGCATGCTTACTCAGTCATGTACAACTCTTTGTAGTCATATAGACTGTAGCCTACCAGGCTCCTCTGTCCATGGGATTATCCAGGGAACACTACTGGAGTGGGTTGCTATTGCCTTCCCCAGACACACGGTATAACTTCTGTCAATTAGAGGTGCTATGCTTGGCCCCTGTGCCCTTTAGGCATGCAGGGAGTTTCTAGAGATCAGGAAGGAAAAGTGGTCAGGGGACATATGTATACTAATGGCTGATTCACATTATTGTATGGCAGAAACCAACACAACATTATACATTACCCTCCAAATAAAAATAAATTTTAAAAAAGAATCTCTGAATCATGGTGCCTCAACTGCTTTCAAAGGTGCATTTGTTTAGCCCCTTTCTTTGGAGTTTTGGATGTACAGTGAGCCTGGTAGATACACTGTTATCATTACCTACAGGTCATGGGGAGGCTGATTGAGAGACTATGACATTTAAAGCAACTTTGGCTTATTTCCCAGGGGTCTTGAGACTAAATGCAAGGGGCAGGTTATTGTTCTAGAGCCACATGGAAGAGTTCAAGCCACTCTAAGACACAGACTCTAAATCCAAGATGTTTCAACTTCATTTGCCACCAGAGAAATAGCTGAAAGTTGATTTGAGATTAAAGCAATCTAGTGAACAATCCAGCTTTCTTAAATCTTGGTCCTGGACTACTCAATCCTGGGGATTAGATACTTGGAGACTCAGAGAGGTGGGGATTTAAGGCAGTCTGAAAGCTTCTAGATCAGAGCTTCACAAACTTTTCCATGGCAGGAGATCTCTAAAAATGATCATCTATGTCTCCCTAGAGTAAATTACGTGTCTTCTCATGGCTACAGGTGATGGTTTAGGGACCATGGTTTATGCTAGACCCCACTAGCTACCCTAAGGGTTACAGCTGAACATCATAGCACATCTGTAATCCATTTGTAGCATACCAATATGATATGAAGGCTTCACAGGTGGCTCAAGTGGTAAAGAAACTGTCTTCCAGGTTAGAGATGCGGATTCTATCCCTGAGTTGGGAAGATCCCACAGAGGAGGGCATGGCAATCCACTCCAGTATATTTTGCCTGGAGAGTCCCATGGACAGAGGAGCCTGGTGGGCTACAGTCCACAGAATCACAAAGAGTTGGACATGGTTGAAGCGACTTAGCACACATACACGCAATATGATATGACATAACTACTGGGAAATTCTTTTCTAATCTAAAATGTCTTTGTGGGAAGGAACCACAATCTCATTATACCCTGTATGGATTCCTTATGTGAAGTGAGAGATCAATAACCTTCCTAAGCATCTTCCCTGGTGACTCATATGGTAAAGAAATTTGCCTGCAATGCATCAGGAGACCTGGGTTTGATCCCTAGGTTGGGAAGATTCTCTGGAGAAGGGAATGGCTACTCACTCCAGTATTCTTGCCTGGAGAATTCTATGGATAGAGGAGCCTGGTGAGCTATAGACCATAGGGTTGCAAAGAGTTGGACACCACTGAGTGACTAATACACACACACACACACACAACCCCTCCAGATTGAACCAGTTGCCCCTAAACCACTGGGCTGTTATCCATTGGGTTAAACCAGCTCAGAGATAACACCAAACCACTGGACTCTTCTCCTGCTCCTGATCTGTTTTGGTCTCAGCTTTAGGTACTGTTCATATTTAGTCCAATAATCTAGCTTAGAGACCATGCTCCAGAGTTTCTCAAGACCTCATCAACAGCAAGTTATACTCTGTGGAAACTTGTAATAACCCATAATTTCCATTGGGGCTTTAAAAAGTTCTAGCCAAACCTAAAGGAAAAGAAACTCAACATTTTGTTTACCTGTGGGACTTTGTTCAATGTCAGCACTGCCCGATAGATGATAACTTATTTTTGGGAAATAATGTTAGGCTTGCAGAATAGTTGCAAAAATATTCATAATTCAGAGAATGCTCACATACCCTTCACTCAACTTCGCCTAATTTACATGTTGCTCAAGTGTAATGAATGATCAAAATTAAGAAATTAGCATTCATTGGTATGAGAATATTTTTAGGTGGTACACAGACTATTGTTTAAAAATATAACATTTATGCATATATTAGAAAATATGCATATTAGAAAATAAAAGGCATTTCAAACTCATAATTTCATTGATTTTTGTCACAAAAATTCAGATTAAGCAAAAATATTGATTTAAAGTAAATTTTAATTTAAAAACATGAAAGTGACTAACATTTCAGGTGGTTCGTGGACATGGCAAAATTAAATCAGGAAGATATTACTTGAATGAGTGACACTGGGACTCCCTGTCAAAGTAACTGCGTGACTTAGAAATTTTAAGAATTTACTTCTGTCTTCCTACTATCTTGGGAGTCACTCCTTGGATGCTGGTTTCCCAGGGCAGGCTTTATGGCTTCTGAGTGCCACCCCTGAGTGATTTGCGTTCTCCATCCAGTAAGCTGATGATGGTCAAGACTAGAATAATGTCCCTGCCCATCTCCATAGCAAAGCTGACTTCCCTAGAATCCTCACATTACAGTATAGATTGATGATTATGGTGGTGATGACAGAAGTTAATGTTCTTCCTAAGACTGGACATTGACAAAAACTTGGAAATGTTCGTACCAGAGGGAGATTGGAGAGGGAAATGTAAATTATCCAGTTAATGGGTTTTCCCCAATATAAATGCAAAAACTGCCTTCATCTTCAGGTCACCATCTAAATCACATAGCTGCCTGGCAGTTTTATGTTCTCCCAGGTTCTGTGCCGAGGTGATTACTAAGAACTCGGGAGCTGGGTAGCTATTTGAGGAGTTTAGACAGTCATGAGGCCATACGGAAGGCTAGGAAGACTTGTGTTGAATCTGGAAGGGAATTTGCTGACCACATCTCTCTTCTGAAGTTCAGCCTTTCTTCGTCCCTCAGGAGTCAAATTCACTTTAACTATTTTACCCTGAAGCTCAGCCTTCCCTTTGGTATTTCCTCCTTCCTTTCTCCCTGCTTTCCCAGGCATGTTCTCATTGCTAGTGAGTGAAAGTTAGTGAGACATAGGGCTTAAATAAGTCCCCCACTTTCCTTGTCTTTAGAGCAGTCAGGAATCTGTTAGATTAAATCATGACCTCCAGAAAGCAAAAGTACTTTTTGTTACATGGTGTATTTTTGAATTTTTTTTTTTTTAACCAAAAGGAAAGTAGACTCAGTTTCACTGACTTTCAGATGCCCTTGCTTTTCCCCATTTTTATTTTTTATAGAAAATCTTGGACATGAAGAGTGACAGTGATGTATAATGGGATACTTGATTGGTAGCTGCCACTTGGCAGCCTTCTCTCTTTTTCTTTTTTCTGTTTATGTTTGCCTGGCTTTCCAGACCATTCCACATCAGCTGGTCTTCCAGAGTAACCCTGACTCCTGTGGTGTTCAGGAATAACAGAAGCGTTCTGATTTCTAAACATCAAGCACATGCACCACCGGTCCTCTGTTTCTGCTAGGGCTCTTATTTGTTTATTAATTTTAAAAAATTATTTTTTAAAAAAATTTTAAATTATTTAAAAAAAATAAATTCTTAATTTTTTTTTTCTGGGATTCACTCATCACATTACATACAACCACTGGCATTACAAGTGTCATTTAAAAAAAGACAATGGTAATTTGACGATTGGGCCACGCGCTGACTACCTTGCCTAGAATTTTTAAATTTGCTGGCAATGCGTAACGATTATTTTTGTTGCCTCAAACAACAATTACTGCAGAATAAATATGACCAAAGGGAGCTGTCAGCAGAGCATGTCTGCATAACCATTAGGACCGGGGTTCGTGCTATAATGAGGTGCACTGCCTCCTACGGCCGCTGTTAGTCTGGTAGACACTGATACTGCCCCCAGGACCCATGAGGAGCATCCAGTAAACTGGCTTATTTATTCACACAAACTTGGCAGGTAGAAGCCACTACACTTATGTGCCCTGTGATGTCTTGTAACCACTGAAACAAAGTGTTGTGTCATTCCCTACCATCAAGTGAGACGTATTACACACAGCTAGGCTCTAGTTATGCCTCTAGGTGCCATGTGTGAAATACTTATTGTTGGGGGTGAGTGGACCCAATGAATGACCCTCCTCTTCTCCACCCAAGTTCAGGACCAACTGAGAAGCAGAGATAGGAGACAGGCAATAGACTATGAAAGTACCACCTTTCGGTTCAGTCGCTTAGTCGTGTCCAACCCTTTGTGACCCCATGGGCTGCAGCACATCAGGCTTCCCTGTCCATCACCAACTCCTGGAGCTTGCTCAAACTCATGTCCATCAAGTTGGTGATGCCATCTAGTCATCTCATCCTCTGTCATACCCTTCTCCTCCTGCCTTCAATCTTTCCCCAGCATCAGGGTCTTTTCCAATGAGTCAGTACTTCGCATCAGGTGGCCAAAGTACCACTTTTATTACTGATAAAACTATGCTGGGGGACATGGCTTAGAGATGGTCAAAAGGCTTGCCTGACATTCTTTCCAGCTAAACTTTCATTCCTGAATGTCAGGCCTCCTGGGAAATACAGCTGGCCTTGCTGGAGAGCACAGCAGAAGGTGCACTTTTCTCAGGCCTGCAGACATCAAACACACACACAGCAAGGCATGGTGGGGCTGGGTCCTGCCAGCTCAGCTCTTTTCACACAGGGAGTGCCCAGGCAGAGAGAGACCAGCAGTACTGCCTGATGGAGACCTCTCCCACATGGAAGAACAGATCCAGTGGAAAAGAGGGTCCCCACCATCCCGGACACTCACTGGGCACCAGGGTCTGTGCTCAACCCGCCACCTCCATGATCTCAACTATCCTATAAAGTAACTGCTACTTTACTAAGGGAGAAACTAAGGCTTCACAAGGGTAGTTTCCCCAAGGTCACACAGCTGGAAAATGTGGACACAATTCATTCTTCAGCCTTGTTGTTGTTTGGTTGCTAAATCGCGTCCAACTCTTTGCTACCCCAGAGACTCCAGCTCGCCAGGCTCCTCTATCCATGGGATTCTCCAGGCAAGAATACTGGAGTGGGTTACCATTTCCTCTTCCAGGGGATCTTCCCAACCCAGGGATCAAACCTGTGTCTCCTGCATTGGCAGACAGATTCTGTACCACTGAGCCACCAGAGAGGCATTCTTCAGCCTACCAGACCCCAAGCCTATGCTCATAAGAAGTATATACATGAGAAGTCTCAAACATTTTACATTTAACAGGACTTCTCACCTTAGCATATCTGGACATAGAGTTGCACTGTTTCTTGCTTTCACTATCCACTCAATGGGGAAAACAATCCTGACTTTGATGAAAGAACTCATATAAGGAATAGAGAGTATAGGATGGTTGTAAACTATAGTTAGCTGGCACACCTGTGGATGCCCACGGACCCCATGTGTGGAGGAAGGACACACATTTTAGGTGGGGGAGTGAAGGGGGCCCATGCTTTTTGCAAAATGTTATATATCTGAGAGCTGACACATGCTGGGTAATACAGGAGGTTAGCCTTGCTTCCCAGAAAGTACTAAACTGGGGCACTTGTGCTTGTGAGATTCTTTCATGCACTTGCCCATAAAATATATATAAGGTATCCACTCTGTACTACTGACTCAGTGGACGTGAGTTTAAGCAAGCTCTGGGAGATGGTAAAGGACAGGGAAGCCTGGCATGCTGCAGTCCATGAGGTCACAGAGTCAGACACGACTGAGTGACTGAACAACAACAACATTCTATACCAGGAGGCTTGGGGCTAAGTTAGGGGGATGGGGGATGCTTTGATGGGAGAAGGGATGCTCACATGACCTAGGATTATGAGGCTCTAGACACACCCATAAAAGGAAAGGTTGTTTAAAAGGCCAGGTGGCACAGTGGTAAAGAATCTGTCTGCCAATGAAGAAGACACGGGTTCAATCCCTGGGTCAGGAAGATCCCCTGGAGAAGGAAATGGCAACCCATTGCCTTGGAAATCCCATGGACAGAGGAGCTTGGTGGGCTATAGCCCATGGGGTTACAAAAGAGGTGGACATGACTTAGCGACTAAACACCACCACCAATAGTGTATATATGTCAATTCCAATCGCCCAATTCCTCTCACCCTCCCTTTTCCCTCTTGGTATCCATATATTTGTTCTCTATGTCTGTGTCTCTATTTCTGCTTTGCAAATAAGATCATCTACATAATTTTTTCTAGATTCCATATATATGCATTAATATACTATATTTTCCTCTTTCTGACTTACTTCACTCTGTACAACACTCTCTAGATCCATCCACATCTCTATAAATGACCCAATTTCATTCCTTTATATGGCTGAGTAATATTCCATTGTATATATGCAAGCTATGGTGGATTCTTGACAGACCTGTTTTCAGCTAGCTTAATTCTCATTCTCCTCAAAAAACACTCTCATTGCATTAGACTGATAAAACAACTTTTATCCTACTCACAACACTGATGCTAAATGTGTGGGTATTTTTCCCCACATTGACCAGTTTTTCAACTCTCCAGACACCAGCTGGGTATCCTACAATTTAATTATGACACTGACTACCTGGAGTTAGTGGAGGCTCCACAAGTTGAGGGCTCAACCCTATAAGACTGGCCCCCACAGACGCAGTCAGAAGTCCCAGGTTGTCACTGTACTTCTGAACAACCAGCTATAGACTGGGGTTTCCAAAGCCCCCTCCTTGGTTTCAATAATTTACTAGCTCACAGAATTCAGGGAAACACTTAAATTTGCCTATTTATTATGAAGAATAGAGGAAGCAGGGAACACCCAGAGGAAGAGGTACACAGGATGGAGTCTGAAGGGTCCCAGGCACAGGGGTGTCTGTTCCTGTGAAAGTGTGGTGCATCTCTCTCCTGACACATGAATGCTCACCATCCACGAGCTCCTCCAATGTTGTACTTTAGGGATTTAAAAAAAATATCTTTTATTTATTTATTTGGCGGAACTGGGTCTTAGTTGCAGCATATGAACTCTTAGTTGTGGCATGTGGGATCTAGTTCCCTGACCAAGGAATGAACCCAAGACCCTTGCATTGGGAGCCAGTCTTACCCATTGGACCACCAGGGAAGTCCCACTTTAGGGATTCTTTAAATGGAGGTTTCACCATGTGGACATCATTGATAATTAACTCAATCTTCAGGTCCTCTCCCTCTGCCAGAAAACAAGGGGTAGGGCTGAAAGTGCCAAGCATCGAATCATGGCCTCCTCTTTTGAGTGATCAGTCCCCACACAGGAGCCCACACAGGAGACCACCAAGAGTCACCTCATTAGAACAAAAGATGCTCCAAAACCCAGAAAATTCCGAAGGATTTAGGAGTTCTGTGTGAGACACTCCTGTTACCCTCATCACTCAGGATAGCATAAGAATTTTAGGAGCTCTGGTTCAGGAACGAGTGGCAGAGACCAACACATATTTCTTACTATGACACAGGTACCTCTAGCATCACCACAGTGATGGAATTCATTCATTCATTCATTTGTTCAGTTCCATGCTTAAAGGTGACAGTGGAGTTATATGTTTATTTCTCATGATTCTGCCTGACCGGAGCCAACTGGAACAAAAACTGGGGCTTCCCCAATGGCTCAGCAGGTAAAGAATCCACTTGCAATGCAGGAGACATAGGAGCTGCATGTTTGATTCCTGGGTCATGAAGATCCCTGGGAGAAGGGCATGGTAACCCACTCCAGTATTCTTGTATGGGGAATCCCATGGGCAAAGGAGCCTGGTGGGCTAGAGTCCTAATGATTGAAAAGAGTCAACATGACTGAGTGACAAAAAATGAGCTTAAAATGGCAGTGTTTTGGAGACACTCACTCACTTGGTGGTTAGTGAACTTTAGCTTATTTACAAGTATATTGTCTCCTTCCTAGGAACTTTCCAGGTGGCTCAGTGGTATAGAATCTGCAACCAATGCAGAAAACTCGGCTTCAATCCCTGGGTTGGGAAGATCCCTTGGAGAAGCAAATGGCAACCTGCTCCAGTATTCTTGCTGAGAAATCCCATGGACAGAGGAGCCTTGGGGGGGTTGCAAAGAGTCGGACTTGACTGAGCACGCATGCACACCTGTCTCCTTTTTATGCCAAATGCAAACATCTCTCAGCTATATATGGAAAACTCTCCTAAAAAGATTTATTTTTAGATGATAAAAATACCCTGATAAAGTAGTGAACGTGCTTGGGATATTTAGATGGAACAGACCAAGGACTTGTGACTCATTTTGTTGGGATTCTCAGTGGGACCCCTGGAAGGTAAACAAGAAAGATGAGTCGAGTTTTCCTGGCTTTGTCACACCCTCTGGCTGTTCTCTGTAGATGAAGCCACTGGATCTCTGTCCACTTTGAGAAGTCTAGTAAAACTCTACTTGTCAAATTAGAATAATAATTACTATCAGATAAATCTTAAAAACTCACTAGGTTTTTCCTTCATTTCCAGTAGACTTTCTGACATTGAAGATTCTGTCAGTTACACAACATCTCTTCTCCAGCAAGGCTGTGCTCATCACTGCATCCAAAGTGCCTTCATTGATCCAAGCTCTGAGCTTCTGTTCAGGACAGCTGCCTTGGTCCTGACTTGGTTCATATCACTTTTTTTTTTTTCTGGAATGTTCTTTTCCACTTCTCTGTTCCCTGAAATACTAAAGTTATTTAGTTATTTAAAAGTTTATTAGTTGTTCTAAAAGATCTGCCTGCGTCTCTCTTTGATAAAAGCCTCCCTTAATTACACTGTCTCACACAGACATCTCTTGTCTCCAAAGTCCCACAGTGCTTGTTATCTAACGTGCATCATTTTATACGACTTAAGCACGTGGGCTTTGCAGTTGCAGCTCCCGGGCTCTAGAGCACAGGCTCAGCAGTTGTAGCGCATGGGCTTAGCTGCTCCTTGGCATGTGGGATCTTCCTGGATCAGGAATCAAACCTGAGTCTCCTGCATTGGCAGGTGGATTCTTTACCACTGAGCCACCAGGGAAGCCTCAATTAATGCTTTTTGATTAACTGATGGTACTTGAATGAGAATGGGTTTTAGCTAATGTGTTACCCCAACCAGCAGTTATATTTTAAGCCTTTTTGGTTTATGGTGGTATAAGAAACTTTTGTCCCTCGATAAGAGTGCTCCCCCAGCAGAGAGATTTTCTGAAGCAGGAAAATTCTGAAATCCCAATCTGCCAGTTCCAAGGTTGACCTGGAATATAAGCCAAAATTTAGCATTTTTAAGGTGATAGGATATGACTCTTTCAGAAGGGGCATCTCTTCTTTCTCCACGGCTCTGTTCCCTCTTCTCCCAGGGAGAGCTGACCTGGGTTGGGTTCTGGAACTTGCTCAGGTGGCTGCCAGGGACTGAATAAAGAAGTGAGTACTCGTGTGGCAGGAATCTTCCAGCCTTGCTTCCCTGGTGGCTTGGATGGTAAAGTATCTGCCTGTAATGCAAGAGGCCCAGGTTTGATCCCTGGGTTGGGAAGATCCCCTGGAGAAGGGAATGGCAACCTACTCCAGTATTCTTGCCTGGAAATCTCATGGGCAGAGGAGCCTGGCGGGCTAGAGTTCATGGGATCGCAGAGTCGGACACACGACTGAGCGACTAACACTTACACCTTCTTTTTAATTTGTAGCTTCTATTCCCTGCCACTGTACCCTGGAAGGCATACAACTCACTCTCCCCTGGGTGAGGTATCTTAGCCTCATTCAAAGCCTATTCTTCTCATTTTCTATTGGAAGACCCACAGATGCACATTTTATGTTTTCCAATACACTAGATGCTATTTTAATTAGTATTTCATCAACAGACTTGCCATACTCTAAAAATCCTCATAAGTCCCAGCAGGTAGAGGGGCATGGCAGGAGGAGTATCAGGCTGTGGGGCCAGAGATCCAGGTTCACTTTGATTACTCAACCGTCCCTGGTCCTCAGGATTCTCCACGCCCTGCTCTGGGTGCCGGGCAACAGAGACTGTTAACACCAAGCCTGCGCCTCCATTGACAAGTGTTCCCGCTCCGCCTCTAGGTAACTGTAACTTGGACTAGTGCATTTGCCTCTCTGGGTTATATGCAGGATGATGGCATTGAAGGAGGTGAATCTAAGGCCCATTCCAGCTGTAGATTTTATGAATCTCTGTGCAGCACACTTGCCTCTGAGAACTAATACTTCAAAGTGATATTTTTATACCATTACAGCCCTTCTTGTCTGACATCCTTGAACTCTTCTTTGTCTCTGACATTACTTCCATCTTTGTTAATAATGTCTGTGACTGAGAAACAGCCTGTGATCAGGACCTCTGCTCTTCAATATGAGGTGTTTGCTGGAATTAGAGGTAGCCTGTTCCACTTGGGTTCTCCTTTCTGGGTCAGAGATCTCATTTGATTCTTCCTCCTGTCCTCCCCGGCCCATTGACTTGCCTGTGTTATGAATACCTCATTGTTTATTTCACCATTAATATAATTGCTCAGCATGTGTGTTGTGGTTGTTTCCAGTCACATCCCCATAGACATCTTCCTTATGCTTTCCGGATAGTCCTCACTAGTGTTTTCTAGTCCAGTGGCTCTCCACCAGGGGTGACTGTACCCCCCCTTCCCCCAAGGAACATTTGGCAATGTCTAGAGACATCCTGGCTGCCACAGCTGAATGATGACTGCTTCAGGCATCTGGTGGATATGGGCCAGAGATGCTGCTAAACAACCTCCAATGTCAGGTCCAAAACGTCAATAGTGCTGGCATTTAGAGACTTTCATGTAACCATTTTTAATTCTGTAAGTGCAGGGGCCAAATATGTCAATTTCCACGTGAATATTCTGCAGCACAGGGCTACATAACAAGAAAGAGAGGAATTATTTATTACTGTTGGACAGACTAACCCCTGGGTTGGTACACAGAGCCACTCCACCTGCAGATTTAGTCATGTTACAATCGTGTAATTGCATCCAGAAAGGGAGGTTTGCCTAAAACTGCTATTTGATACCTCTATAATATTGTGTTTTCACATGTGTGAAGGCTGTTCTATTGAGATATTTAACCGAATGCACTAAGACTAAAGACCCTTAAGCAAGCCAGCTGAGATATGTTCAAGAGAGGACACGCCACCTGAGAACAGCCACGAGGACGCAGCAATGACTTCTGAGGCACGGGGTGCCTGCTCTGAGTAAAACAGTGAGTCAAAGCCTGGGATAGGATTTAATTCGATGACAAGTTTTAGCACAGTGTCAGGTCCTATTAATGAGCTACAGTGATAATTTTTAAAGAAGACAGGTCATCAATCTGGGATTTGTTTTGCTTTATAATTCTCAAGTTAGGATGGATGATTCTCTATAAACCTGTGATAAAATATTCTAGAACAATGCTTGTAAAACTTTAATGTGCATATGAATCACCTGGAGATACTGTTAAAATGCAGAGTATCTTTAAGTACTTCCGGGGTAGGGACCAGGACATCCCATTTCTAATAAGCTATCATTATACACATTGTATACACGGGTGTTGCTGGGCCCTGGGTGTACCCAGAATGACAAATTTTTAGAATGTTAAAGCTGGAAGTATTTTAAAGGTCACTGAATCCAAGCCTATATTATATAAATGATGAAAGTGAGGCCTGTAGACTCGGGCAGTCATGGACAGAGCGTGGCGACCAGATGTCTGTGTCCAGCCCAGTGCCCACACCTTCCCCACTCTGGCTGTACTGCTTCATCTTTCGTAGCTGTTGGGTCTTGAATTTCTCTTTTTAGAAACAAGTGGGCTGCGGTCCCTGTGAACTGTGCTGTAGCTGAGATGTCATTTCCTCCAGGCCTCCATCATTCTTTTTCTTCCCTGGCATGTTGTTGCTTTTCAGTCTTCTTTATCACTAACCACTGCGGTTAGCTTTGAATAGCCCTCTGGGAACTCTTAAGATGTTTCTCAAAACTCATTTGAAAATAATGACTCTACCTCTTGTTGTTGTTTAGTCGCTCAGTCGTATCCGACTCTTTTGTGACCCCATGGACTGCAGCCCGCCAGGCTCCTCTGTCCATGGGATTCTCCAGTCAAGGATCCTGGAGTGGGTTGCCATTTCCTTCTCCAGGGGATCTTCCAGACCCAATGATCAAACTCATGTCTCCTGCATTGCAGACAGATTCTTTACCAAAGGGCGGTTATTATTGCTAAAGTTTCCTCTCCCTTCTCTATGCATTCTTGATATTTCCTCTTTGCATTCTATAGTAGCATCCAGTGGAGTCGTTTTTAAAATTTGAGGGGAAAAAATCAATATTTTAAGCCATAAAAATCCATTGTTTCTCACATGAGTTTTCTGTGAGGATTTTTGCAGACATCAGACCATAAATCCCCTTTGTATCCCTTTAAAGTATTAGGGAGGGTAGCTCTTATTATTCCATTTTGAATAGTAGTAAGACTGACATGTAGCAATTTAGTGTTGACCTAAATTCAGTCCTTGGGTTGGTGGGATGGGGACCCACATTAGGAACAGAACCAGGTTATCTGGTTGGAATCTAGACACCGGGTGATTCTCAACTCCTGTGAGGTTGCTCCCAGTAGTGAATTAGGCAGGACTCCAGGGTGTGGGAGACCAGTGTTCTCTAACAAGATCAGAACTGTAAGAGCTGATTAGACCTGTGAGATGGAGCAGCAGTAGATAATGAGTGATGCAGAGGTCAGAGAGGTGCGACCGCTTTCCCGGGCCCACGTTTCAGAGGCAAGAAGGCACTCAGTGGAATGAAAGTGTAACCCGTTTAGTGTTGATGAAGTGACAGTCTTACGTTTGCAATCCATTACTAATCTGTGGATCTCTGTGCTCCTTGGAAGCTCAGAGGCCACCTACATACACGGAATGATGAATTTTGTAGGTGTTAGAGCAATAGATTGGACTTTGTAGATCCAGACATCGGTGCTCTCATTTCTGCCACTCTTATCTATAATCAATAAATGCTTTCAAGGCACATTCCCTGGGTGACTCCTGTGGGCACAGCACCATCCTAGGCACATATGTTTTTGTTCCCCTAGCATCTCATATGTGGTAGGTACTCAGAGTTTGTTGAATAAACCAATATATGAATATATGCATATAATCTAAAGCAACTGGATCTATTCCTTACCTTCATGCAGCTTTCTGAAGTGTGTGCATGTGTGTGTGCTTAGTTGCTCAGTCATGTCCAACTCTTTGCGACCCCATGGCCTGTAGCCCGCCAGGTTCCTCTGTCCATGGGATTTTCCAGGCAACAATACTGGAATGGGTTACCATTTCCTACTCCAGGGGATCTTCCCATCCCAGGGATTGAACCCGTGTCTCTTGCATCTCCTGCATTGGCAGGTGGATTCTTTACCACTGAGCCACTTGGGAAGCCCTCAGAAGTGTGTAGTCAGTAGAAAATCAGTCACATTCTTATGTCTAACTTTCCCCACCTCAAAAATAAAAAAATAACTAGACCTTTACAGGGCTAACCTGTGAACGCATCCATTTGGATTAGCAGAAATGCTTTCCTATAAATTACTATTAGATGTTTAAGTGTTTACGTTAGCTGGACTGTAGGCAAGAGTAATGGCTTACACCTTTGTTCTGATGGTATTCAATGTGCAAGTTATATTCATCACAAGAGAATCTCCATTCCTGCCCTGTTATTAAGTTCTGACCACCACTATCCTTGCTTTCCTATCACCAGTTAGAGGGAAGAGAGAGGCAGTGATGAGGTGTTTGGATTACAGGGTAGTATGCTTACATAACACATGGATTCTGTATGGTGCATTTTGTTAGGTAGAGGAGAAATGTTCCAGTCTCAGAAAAAAAGAAAAAACAACAGTATTTTTTGAGGTCACAGAATATGGTGGAAAGAGAAGTGCTTGGGCTTTGTACCCAATCAGAACCTGTTTTGAATTCTGTCTGTGAATGATTGTCATCCATTTACTTAATTTCTCTGGGATAGGGTATTCTTTGGATGGTGAGGAAGCTTGGAAACTGTAAATTGCCTACATGTAATTGCTGATGAATAGCTCTTCTTCTGATTATTACCTAGGTCAGTTACTTAGGTATCCTTGCACGTACCTCAGCTGGATGACTAATTGATGTGTGTGATTAAAAACAAGACCCAATAGGATGAGCACAGATGTTCATGACTCTAGGATATTAGGGCCACCCTAAAAGCTGTCTTTCAAAGTGGACTGTGTGGTCAGCTGGGGGAAGATCTGCCCCAAGCCAGGTGACATAGAGAGGGAGTACACCAACCTTGGAACTTCTCCTTCATCTATTTACCCTCTTCTCATTCTGGGTATGAATATCCATCAGCACTTGTAATCCTACTTGGAATGTGCAGAAGCAAACACACAGGACTCCAGGTCTTCAATGAGCAGCTGTGTTGGCAGCATAGCAGTTACACCTGTTAAACACAGGCAGTCTGCTCCGCAAGCCCTAGAACAGATACCAAGGTGGTCTGCTGGGTGGTTTTCGGAGACGGATGGCCTCAGCACTGGTTTTCCATCAGGGCTCTCGAGTCCAGGGAGCCAGCTCTCTCCTGGCTTATACTTGATCCTCAGGGGAACTCTAGACTAATACTTCCAGACTCCTATGTTTAATATTTTGTTGGAATTAATGATCTTAATGAGGAACTGAACTCTTGTTGCTTTGCATACCCGCACTTTCCTTCTGATGAGTGAGCTTAGGAGATGTTGGGGTCAGAAGGAGACATAGGGAATCACATAGGGAATTCACCGTGTGAATAAAACTATAGGGTGGGGAAAACAAACCGTCACCATACCTCTTTGGTGACTTCATTTGCTCCCCAATCATTGCTCCTTGGTGACGATTAAATCCAAATGGAAGATAGTAATTGGCAGCCTGAAAGACAGAGGTGAGTCTTCTCAGCAAAGGTAAGAATCACATTTCCTACTCAGAAGGGAAAAGAGTTGGATGTTTTTATATATTTTGTTTGTGTGCATGTTTTTAGAAATGCAATATTTTCTCTACCTCCTTCAATTATAAAAGTAATCTATATTCACAGGCTTCTCCGGTGGCTCAGTGGGAAAGAATATGCCTGCAATGCAGGAGACTTGCAGGAGATTTGGGTTCAATCCCTGGGTCAGGAGGATCCCCTAGAATAGGAAATGGCAACCCTCTCCAGTATTCTTCCTGGACAATTCCATGGAGAGAGGAGCCTGGTGGGCTATAGTCCATGGGGTTGCAAAGAGTTGGACATGACTGAGCATCCATGCAAAAAAGCAATCTATGTTCATAGTATCTGTCTCAGAATAAACAGGAAAGCATAAAAAAGAAAAATTGCTCTTAACTTCTTCAAACAGGTAACCCTGTTGACATGTAGATATAGTTCCTTCTTTTTTGGCTATGCCACGTAGCATGTGAGATCTTAGTTCCCCAACCAAGGATCGGACTTTCAATCCCTGCATCGGAAGCGTGAGGTCTTAACCACTGGACCACCAGCTGCTGCTGCTGCTAAGTCACTTCACCAGAGAAGTCCCCAAATCTTGAGTTTCCTTGAAACTTTAATATAAACAAATCCCCATATTATCAAAATTTAAAAACACTAACTTTATAAACTCTGAGAAGGCAGTGGAGGGGTATAGATGGTTTACCACTAAATTCTCAGTGCCTAGTAAATAAACATTTGTTGAATAAAATGAACAAGGATATTCTAACTATATGGATGTTTGGTATTCTACTGAATAACACTGACATTTCCAATTTGTTTTCTATTATACATAATGCTGCAGTGAACATCTCTGGTAGAACAGACCTCTTTTGTATGCCTGATGGTTTTCTTCAGCTGCATTCCCGGCAGTGTAATTATATATTCAGTCGAAAAGGATATGAGCATTTTTAAAGTTCTTGGAAGATAATACCAAGTTGCTTTCCAGAAAGGTTGCATTAATTTACACTTCCACATGAGGTATGTGAGAGGCACATTTCACTGTACTCCAGACAGATAGCGAGTGAACAGATACCCAGGACCACACAGGCAGCTCCATCCATCTGAGAAGATGGACAAGGATAACTTCTGGTGAATTGAGGGGAAGGTGTTTTTAAATACGCTTCCCTGGTGTTTTTAAATAGAATCTTGAGAGTGAAATGTCATGTAGTTTAATTAAAAAGAAATCCAATAAGTGCAAAACGGGGTTCATGGTAGAGAACATGTGAGGAAAACTAAAATACGTAGTTTTCTTCTGCTCAAGGGACCTACGCGCCAGCCCCCACCAGCCTCAGAGGAGGCTCCCTGCTGGGAGCTAACAGTAACCTTGTCTGCCCTCACCATTCAGTGTCAAACACTTTAACATGGACCAGGCTTCTGCCAAGCTCTCTGGGTGACACTAATCCCTGATTTAATTACCCTTGACAGTGTGTGGTGGGCCTTAACAAGCTAGGGTCCCTAATGAGCTCCATCTTGAGGATTTAGAGCATTACCTGAAGGGGGTGGTCCTCACCCAGGCTAACTCTGGTGGGTGCAGAAAACCAGTTCCCAGCTCAGGGACCTCAATGCCTCAATGCAGGTGACAAAGCACCATCTGGTGACCTGCAGGGTGATGCTTCTCAGTGAGGAGGTGACACATCACAGTTTCCAGGCCCTAAATCATTAGCCAGTAAGTACCGCAGGGACAGTTTTAAGAGTAAAGGCATTATGTGGGTACTATGCCATTTTCCCTGCCATGCAGTCATCTTCCTGAGGATGAGGACCATATTGCTTCTCTGTTGCTCATTAAAAGTCTCCTTACTGACAAACCATAGGGCTGGGTGGGAGGGTGGGTGTGCCTGCTGGCCAGTCTGGAGGGGTCTTCTGACCAGGGTTACACAGACCAACCTATCCAACAAGATTTAGCCCTGGTCTTCTTTGGTAAGCATGGAAAGATGACTATTTTGAAAATGGAATTTCAATAGGAAGAAACATTAGAAAGTGTCAAATGAATTAAAAAAAAAATAGCTGAGTTTGCACAATAAGGTTTAGCCATGAATGAGATTGTCTGTTCACAAGTTCTGTGACCTTGGGACCAGTTAGTTAACTGGCTTCCTCATCTGTGAAGTGGAGCTCATAGTACTCATACAGCAAGATTCTTGTTAATATTAAAAGACAGAAAGTACAACAAGGAGAAAGAAATATGGGTTTTAACACCTTTTGGGGGCACAGCAAATGGCAAGTAGTTTTCTGTTGTTGTTTTTGTTTGGTTCTTGTTGTTATTTTCCTATGTTTTTTAAGAGTTAAAAAAATTTGTTTTGAATTTTTTTGGCCATGGTGGGTCTTCGCTGCTCTACATGGGCTTTATGAATAGTTGTGCACAGCAGGGACTACTCTGTTGCGATGTGAGGGCTTCTTGTTGCAGTGGCTTCCCTTGTTGTGGAGCGTAGGCTCTAGGTGTGCAGGCTAAGCAGTTGTGGTGCATGGGCTCAGGTGCTCCATGGCATGTGGGATCTTCCTGGAGCAGGGATCAAACTCGTGTCCCTTGCACTGTCAGGTGGATGCTCAACCACTGGACAACCAGGGAAGCCCTGTTTTTTCCTTTACTCAGCTCTCTCCTCAGTGCATATTCTACAAAGACATCTTGACTCCCAGTCTGAGGAAGATTTGGGTTGACAGGTGCTTCCAGATCTGCTAGCAACATAGACCCTTTCTAACAACCTGCTTCCTTGTTTTCTGGGATCCTCAGATCCTACAAAAGCTGCTGTCCAGTTTTACTTCTGCATCCGAACCTATTTCCCTGTCTTTAAACTGATTTTTAATTTGATGCTGAAACTATAATTATCTCTTTCATTCATATCTGCTTCCCAACATTCTGGATGTAAATTTCTCCCATGGATCAATTTGTTCTATGAAGGATGTGATTATATATCCCTGGAAGTTATACTTTCATCCCTTACACATGCTTACTGGCATTTTTTGTATTTCCTGAAGGCTATTCATGAATTTCCTTTCCTAGTAAGATTAATCCTACCAGCTGGTGAAACGAGGCATCTTCACCTACTGGTCTAGTTGGCTCACTGACCTGGTAGTAAAGCATAATGGTGGCACCATCCTTCCTTGGAGCTCATTTTGTACCTTTGACAAACAGCCTGCTGGTTCTTTCTCTGTTCTTACACTGACGCTTCTTTTTTGACTGTTCATCATATTCCTAATCCATGCTTACAGCCCTCATATTATATTCAGAGCTGAGACAAGTGATTGCTATGTCCTCAGGTCAGTGGCCGATCCAGACTTTACTGGGTTGACTTGCTAGTTCTATCCACTTCTCCAGTTTCTCTTCAATCCATTCTAGAAAATGAGATAACTCTTTCTCTCAAGTGCCCCCCAAGGGCACTTTTTGTTTCTTGTCTAATACCTAAAGAGCATAAACATACTGTTGAAATCACAGAGGAAAGAGAAGAATCATTTTATCACAGATGTTTGTTCAAGATATTAATTTAGAAGTTGCTTACAAGATCTTGTATTGAGCTAATATGCATATAATCAGACTTGTGTCAACTTTAAAAATAGCAGTGGTACTATGAGTTCCTCAAACTAAGGGCAATAATATTTTCAAATTTGTAGAATAATATTTTCCACAAATAATACTTTCAAATTTAAAAGTAACTTGACTTTTAAAAGCAATATATGGATAATTTGAGGGGAAAAATTTAACTCTATCCTCATAATGTTTGACTTTAGAATTTTGATTCAATTAAGCAAATATTAAATGTGTGTTTGCAGTTTTTGAATTCACTATGGAAAGGCCAGTCCTGGGCATAGAATTCCTATTGTGCATAGTAAGCAAATTTGGGGGGAGTATACCTTACAGATTCAAGAAAGCTTCTCTGGAGAGGCTTGTACAAAGATACAAGGTATCTGATGGATACCTCTTTTTTGTTTTCTTTTTATATTGTACTTTCAAATTATGACTCTTCTTCAAAAGTACATTATTTGTTCAAATTCATCTAATGGCAAGTAATTTTTTGAATAACCTTAAATTCTCATGTAGGGTTGCAATTAAGAAATGTTGAAGGCCTCCAAACCGTTCCTGTTGTTCAACTAAATATTACATTTGTATTATTATATTTTTTATTAGAACTTAATGATCACCTCACCAGGGCATTGCAAGTTACTATTTGTAAAGAAATTGCATCTCTCTGGAATAAAGGTCATTTTCTGTTGGTGCGGAAGTTGACATGAAAAATTACATCTACAGCAAATATTTATGTTTTGAATCATATGCATACAGGATGTGGTTGACCTGACAAACTGTTTAAATAAATCATCAAAATGGGATGCCATCCATCCAATAGCTTTGAAAGAACTTGAGAGTGGAATTGCAAAACTGGGGGTTGAATATGTCAGATGGCTCCTGTATGAGCAACCTGACTCACTCGATTGCCTGGGTAACTGTCAGGGATGCCCAGGGATATGCCGAATGGGCCTCTGGGCCTTCTATTCCTTCTTACTCCTGCAAGAAAGGTGAAGTGCTTATAAACAGGGGGTCAGTGAATAGATACAAAGTTATATCCAGAATTGAAGGACAGTCTGGTGGTTAGGATCCTGGGTTTCAGACCCAGATGCAGTGGGTTGGATGTGCTGAAGCTGTTTGTGGAGAAGGCACTGGGTGTGGGCAGAATGGCAGAAATTCTTCACTGTGACATGGGCTTAGATACCGGGGTGACAATAAATGGGTGTTTCTTAGAATAAAAAGCATTAACCGTGGGGTATTCTAGAAACTAACACTTCAAAATTTTTAATTTAACATGTTAATAGTTTTATAGAAGGGAGAGACCACAATGAAATGTTTAGTGTGCAATCAACATTAAAGCCTTCCACATATAGGAGTGTCAAGCCAGTAGAATTTCAGAGAGAAGCTTTAGGTAAGGGAATCAAAAGGTAACTTTTGTAAAAACTTGAAGCTTCATTCTTTGCTGCCCCCATAATTATGGCCTACCTGCACCAGGGTTGTCTGCTGGTTCCAACGATTGTTTACCCCTCTTAATGCCTTTGATCTTTGTTGTGTGTGCTCTTTTTTTGACATGGGGCATATGGTAGCTTTAAAATGTTATTTACCTCTTCTCATCTGTATCTTGAATCTCCAGTCACATTGTCCTTTTCCTTGTGGTGTGGTATCACTACAACCTATCAGAGAACCCAGAATCCACTAGATGCTTGGTCAACCTTTAATGGTATTCTTGATGATTCAGTTCAATTCAGTCACTCAGTTGTGTCTGACTCTTTGCGACCCCAAGAATTGCAGCACGCCAGGCCTCCCTATCCATCACCAACTCCTGGAGTCTACCCAAACCATGTCCATTGAGTCAGTGATGCCATCCAGCCATCTCATCCTCTGTCATCCCCTTCTCCTCCTGCCCCCAGTCCTTCCCAGCATTAGGGTCTTTTCCAATCAGTCAACTCTTCGCATGAGGTGGCCAAAGTATTGAAGTTTCAGCTTCAACATCAGTCCTTCCAGTGAATACCCAGGACTGATCTCCTTTAGGATGGACTGGTTGGATCTCCTTGCAGTCCAAGGGACTCTCAAGAGTCTTCTCCAACACCACAGTTCAAAAGCATCAATTCTTCGGCGCTCAGCTTTCTTCACCATCCAACTCCCACATCCATACATGACTACTGGAAAAACCATAGCCTTGACTAGACGGACCTTTGTTGGCAGAGTAATGTCTCTGCTTTTCAATATGCTATCTAGGTTGGTCATAACCTTCCTTCCAAGGAGTAAGCGTCTTTAATTTCATGGCTGCAGTCACCATCAGCAGTGATTTTGGAGCCCCCAAAAATAAAGTCTGACACTGTTTGCACTGTTTCCCCATCTGTTTCCCATGAAGTGATGGGACCAGATGCCATAATCTTAGTTTTCTGAATGTTGAGCCTTAAGCCAACTTTTTCACTCTCCTCTTAGTTCTTCTTCGCTTTCTGCCATAAGGGTGGTGTCATCTGCATATGTGAGGTTATTGATATTTCTCCTGGCAATCCTGATTCCAGCTTGTGTTTCTTCCAGCCCAGTGTTTCTCATGATATACTCTGCATATAAGTTAAATAAGCAGGGTGACAATATACAGCCTTGATGTACTCCTTTTCCTATTTGGAACCAGTCTGTTGTTCCATGTCCAGTTCTAACTGTTGCTTCCTGACCTGCATACAGGTTTCTCAAGAGACAGGTCAGATGGTCTGGTATTCCCATCTCTTTCAGAATTTTCCACAGTTTATTGTGATCCACACAGTCAAAGGCTTTGGCATAGTCAATAAAGCAGAAATAGATGTTTTTCTGGAACTCTCTTGCTTTTTCGATGATGCAGCAGATGTTGGCAATTTGATCTCTGGTTCCTCTGCCTTTTCTAAAACCAGCTTGAACATCTGGAAGTTCATGGTTCACGAATTGCTGAAGCCTAGCTTGATGATTACCTTAGCTCAAATTCCCAAGAAAACAGGACCTAAGAACCAAGTTCTGATGCTTTATTTACAAGGCAAGGACCTCAAAAGTAAGGAGAAGGGGGATGAGAGAGGGAAGACTGAGAAGAGATGTGAGAGGATACCTTATCGTAACAGCCATGGCTTCATGACACCGGCCAGAAGACAGCAGGCCACGTGACACACACATTTGGCTCTGCCAAATGGGAAGTTTTTGGACACGGCTGTACCATTCCCTGGACCAATCTGTGGAAGGGAGGAAGGAGAGATTATCTGCCTGGCTCCTTCCCATCTTCTATTTTTCATTGGTCAAAGTCTGTACCAGCGGAGTTACCTTCCCTGTGCTGCTGAGTTGCATCAACCAGCCCCTGCAGTGGCCACTCAGCAAGCTAGATCTCACACCCTGAAGTGTAGTGCTCCATCTGACCCAGACACTGCAAGAGATGCCAAGACTCAAAGGGTCCAGCTGGTTAGCCTGGTTGTAAGTCCCCAACCAAGGCGGAGGTCTGTCGCTCCTAGGCAGTAGCTGCCTGGTTCCCTGCTGGTTTAGGTCAGTTCATCTGCCACAAAGACAGTTGGGGGTGGAGCAAGCAGCTGAGGGTCTCAGAGGCAGGTGAGGCTAAGGGAATCAGATGAAGTTAATAAGAAGAATCTGATAGGATGATGATGATGATGATGATGATAAAGAACTGCGGCCAGCAAGAAATGGTGTCGAGAAAGCACCTGAAGAGATCAACAAGAATCAACAAATAGTAGAAATATTTAATGTAAGGATAGGTTCAACACTCTTCCACTTAGAAAGGTGAAAGCCAAGAGAAATTCTAATTATGTGACTATGGATTTGTTCACAACCTCTTGGAATATCAGAAATTAGTGGCATCCCTTGAAGCTTGAAGGAGAGATTTAATTTGGGAGAAGTGAAGAGGGGTATTATTATGACTTAATATAGTGGGCAGTAAACACATAGAATGTATTATCCTTGGCGGTGATGCTGTCAGAAAATACAAATTGGTTGGAGAATAATTTAGGTAAGTTTATATTTTATGGCGCCATAATCGGCTACTAGGAGGAAATTAAGAGTGTTTAGGGTACAAGACCTAACCTTTTGAGATTGAGATCACAGAAGACAGTAATGTCCTTCCTTGGTGTCATTTTCAATGACTGAATCCTGGTCTGAATGGATCACTGGTCTGAGCCAATATAAAGTGTTTTACATTATCTATTTTTGTCACTAATATCCATGGTAATTTCAGGGACCTTTTCCCTTGGGGAAAGTGGAGGGTGCTTTAGCATTGTGGTCTCTAGATCTAGAAAAGCATCCTGCCTTCTGACAGAAGGACAGTGTTCACTTTAAGGATTACTCTGCCTTTGTCAACACTCAGTCTTTTAGCATTTAATTCTCCTCTACAGACCAGTGGGGAATTAAATGGGCCATCAGTTCACTTGATCTTTGCATAGTCATTTGAAACACAAATATAATAAAGTACATTAGTTTCCTCACACTCATTCTGAACTCTAGTTCTTTGCTTCCATTAATCTCTATACTTGGATTGTCTCCTGTCTCTGTTTATCCAAATCCACGCACCGCAAGGCTTAGGCCAATTCCCATTTCTCCATAAAACCTTCTCTGACCACTTCGTTCCTCACAGCCTTTTGCTGCTTTAAATCATTTGACATTTATTATCGTAATCATAAATACTCAGCTTTATGCTCTCCTGAATTGGCTGCTAATCACTTTGTTTGTACATAAATCACGTTGCTCTAACTGGATTTTAAGCCCTTTTGAGAGCAGCGGTGAGCTCACCTGGTCCTCTCAGGTTGCCCCTGCATGTCACATGATGCCAGGCACTCAGTGGATGCTTGATGAACATGTGCAGGCGTGGCAGGTTGGCAGGTGAGAAGAGCGTGTGTGCACTGCCATCCAGACAGACTCAGGACTGCGGGCAGCTCACTCTAGCTCCAGGTGAAAATGCTTCCTCATTGCTTTTGGATAATGAAGGCAGTCCTTAATTTTCACTGAGAGTAATAAAAGTTACTGCCCCTTTTTATGGTGTTAACTACCCCCCCCACTCCCCCTCCTCCTCTATCAAAACATGCTGGGGAATCCCAAAGACCTTCTAATTGATAATAAAAAGAACTTATTCTCCTACCCGATTTCAGAAAAGGAATCTGCCTTCTCTACCTTTGTCCTCTTGTTCCTCTGGGCAGTGGCTTCTGTGGTCGCTGTTAGCCAGATGCTTCAGGCAAAATACATCAGATACAGAAATCCTTTGTTACTATTAATAAATTCCTTACAAGCTCAAATCTGAGATGACACTACTGAGTTTAGCCAAAGCAACATCGAGCTTCCCCTCACACCCTCACCACATCTGTGATGGGGTCTCAAGAGCCGTCATCTTTTTAATTTTGGAGTGAATGTGGAGGGAGTGGATCCATCTGTAATAGGCAGAGGAAAGACTG